>OX459209.1:16591460-18991460 GCA_949775195.1 Diarsia dahlii
AGGGTCCCAGTAGGGTTGGCAAATGATATGTTTTAAAGATACCATGAAAGTACAGCCTTATTGTTTCGAGGAGAAGTTATCTTGGTTGGGTAAATATATAATATCTTACAGAAGGTATCGTCAGAAGGACATCGTATTTGGAGTATAGGCACGAACAACTGTGAAGACGTGTTTCGGCTGATCTAATGAATTGTGATGGGGCGTCCGGTAATCCTGCCACTAACCGGGCACGAAACCACTCCGTGGCTGATACTGAGACATTCCTACTTCATCCGTAAACGAAGTCTGTAGATATTTCAGTCATATAGGCACTAACTTGGCACAAAAAATCTTGTCCCAATCTCACCAACCTACAAACCCACCTAGGAGATCATGTCAAAACATTTCGCCCAGCCCCGCTAACTCCCTTGTGATACTTGAGGTTGATGAATCCGAAGTGGAAGCTCTTATTCTGCAACTGCGTGATGATTGCGCAGTAGGCTGGGATGGCATACCCGCCTTAGTGCTAAAGAGTTGCCGCAAGACCTTGACACCGCCTTTGACGTACATCCTTAACAGTTGCCTTAAGAAAGGTATCTTTCCTGATTCGCTAAAGAAGGCTATCATCCATCCAATTCACAAGGGAGGGAACAGAAACTGTGTCAACAATTACAGACCCATATCGGTTTTATCAGCACTCTCTAAGATATTGGAAAGGATCCTTAATAATGGTTTGAATAAATTTCTCAACAAACATCAGCTCATAGCTGATAATCAGTACGGTTTTCGCACAGGCATCTCTACTGAAGATGCAGTTCTGGAGCTGACACAATTGGCTGCTAGGAATCTGGACAGTAGAGTTAAAAGTTTGGGGATCTTTTTAGACCTTTCTAAAGCGTTTGACACAGTCTCTGTTCCCAAACTTATAACTAAATTGGAACTCCTAGGGGTACGAGGAAACAACCTCGAAATTTTCAAGGACTATCTTTACAATAGGACCTGAACAGGCTTTGGGATGCTTTCCCAGTTAATCCTCATTCCTTCCTTGTATTCCTAATTTAAATCTGCCGCCACACGCGACATTCAAACGTTGCGTATCCAAACATCATATCGTCGGACCGCTCGCGCCCTCTGACGGAAGAAAACAAAAACTTCAGTTCGAACTCAAATAACGAGCGGCTGGCCAGCCCATCTTCTCCGCGAAGACTATACTCAAAAATACCGTGAAAATACGACTGCTCGTCAACAGTGTGGTGATCTCCAGGCTCCCAGTATCCCGTGAGTACATTACCTTCCTCTTTTGATTCTCTTAGCCTGGTTCTGAATAGAAGCCTTCAAAACCGCGTGATTGGCTGTACGCGAAACTCAAATCATATTTGTGGTCCATTTCGAGCGCGATTACCTGTAGATTACAGTTTTTTCAGGCATTCTCTGGTTCAATTTCAATAGAAAACTCAGAGATTTCCTAGAATTTCGCAAAATAAAAGTATTATCCTACAAAATTGTGTTGTCATACTCGCAGGGTAAACCTATGCAGATTCAGAGGTCATCTTAATTTAGTCGGGTTATATCACAATAATTCGTAGTTATTTTACGAAATTCATTGTGCAATCTTATTAACTTTATCTATTCACAGTATTTATACACTAACAAACGTTACTAGATAACTATTTCACCTATAGGTATTGATTTACACCTAATAAATCTCAACTTAAGTTCGTATTTTCATACTCATAGTCTACCTACGTAAAACAAAATGGAAGACGGTAAACTTAAACTATTTCAGTCTCAACGCGAATATGTCTATCGTGATATCCAAATCCTTTATGACTTATCAAAATCTATGATTCAAGATCGTTCAAAGGTATCGTCGTTCAAGGCGAGATATACGCGGATACATTCAATTCGCGAAGAATTTGTTGCGTTGTGTAGTAAAATACAGGCGTTGGAGTTAGCCATAAAACCTGATGCAAAAGTGTGTCAAAAGTCTTTAAGTTCGTTTGATGATTTGTACTATGCCGTAATCGGTGCAGCGGCTGACTTACAGGTCGCTGTTAGGAGCGAAAACGTCGACGGGACGTCGCAGGCGGCGCCGGCGGCTCCGCCCACGGGGCCGGCGGCTCTCGACTCCATGCAAACAGGACGTAACGTTAGGCTACCTACTCTTGAGTTACCTAAATTCGATAGTAAAATAGAAAACTGGCAAACATTTTATGATATTTACAAAACTTTAATTCACGATAACAATTCGATTTCGCAAATAGAAAAATTTCATTACTTATCGTCTTGTTTACAAGGCCCGGCTTTGTCTATTGTCAAAGGGGTTCCGATGACCGCTGATAATTACGAAGTAGTTTTTAATAGTTTGATCGAGCGTTATCAAAACAAGCGTATTATAGCTTTAACATATTTAGATAAATTCTTTAACCAGCCAGTGTTGAAATCGGGTAACTTCCAAGATTTACAAACTTTATCAAACGTAATTTATGAGGCATACCATGCACTCCAAGCTTTAAAAATTGAAAATTTAGGTGATTTTATCTTATTTTGTTTAACTTCACGTGCGCTGGACTCGGACACGCGTAATCGTTTCGAATCTCAGAAAAACATTTCACAAATACCTACTTTTTGTGAATTGTTAAAGTTTCTTCAAGATTATGTTAAAATCTTAGAAACTAGTCATTTATCTTCTAAATCTAATAACAATCCTAACCCTCGTAACCTCGAAGGGAAAAAACCTTCGCCTGCGACCAGTAGGCAAAATAGCAGCGGTTCAAAACGCTCATCTTATCTCGCAAAATCTAATCCTCCTGCCAATGTGGCTTGTGCTCATTGCAGTGAGCCGCACTTGATTTATCGGTGCCCTACCTTTCAAACCTTAGATTCTCGTGCTAGACTCGCGTTAGTACAAGGTAAAAACAATATGTGTACAAATTGTTTGCGTACAAATCACGTCATAGAAAAATGCGTATCTAAAATGTCTTGTACGGTGTGTGGATTACGTCATCATACCCTATTGCATATTGACCCAGCGCCATCTAGCGCCGGCGCTACCACTGCAGCGAACGTTACAGCACATTCTCACGCTGCCGTTCCCAACCGTGACATGGTTTTACTAGGGACGTGTCAGGCGCGCGTGTTCAACACCGCCGCCGGCACTCAATATACCGTGCGTGCACTCGTAGACAGTGGGGCGCAGGATTGTTTTATCACCGCTGCGTGCGCGCGAATACTCGGGTTAAAACTCCGCCGCTGTAATCTTAATATAGCCGGACTAGGACAAAACTCAGTCACACAAGTAAAAGGGGTGACGGAATGCACTATACGACCTGTACATGGTGATGCTCCACAATTTAATATCAAGCCAGTCGTGTTAGATAGCATCACTGCTCTAATACCTAGCGTGAAGGTACCATCAGTCGTTAGAGAACGTTGCAACCATCTAGTGTTAGCCGATCGCGACTACGATGTTCCCGCCAAAATCGACTTATTAATTGGGGCGGAACTATTCCATGAAATCTATGACGGTCAACGCATCAATCTGGGGCCCGGTTTACCTACCGCTCTGCATAGCGTTTTCGGGTGGATTCTGTCAGGGGCAGTAAACTTTAATTCTGCACCTTTGAACACTGCGTGCTCTTTAGTGGCCACCACATTTAAATTAGACGAACAAATTCAAAAGTTCTGGGAAGTGGAGGAACCACCGCGCGCTTTTATCACCGTACCCGAGAATGATACCTGTGAACGCATGTACACTGATTTAACCTATCGCGAACCTAACGGACGATATGTCGTACCAATCCTCTTAAAGGATGGCGATCGTTCTCTGGGTGAATCCTACAATAGTACCTTGTCGCGTTTTACTTATCTAGAAAAGAGACTTAATCGTCAGACTGAACTTAAATCCGATTATGTTAATTTTATGCGCGAGTACGAGAATTTAAATCATATGTATCCGGTACCTAACCCAACGGTACCTACTCTCAATCGTTATCTTATCCCTCACAGTTGCGTCGTTCGCCCAGAGAGCACGACAACTAAATTGAGAGTAGTCTTCGATGCTAGTTCTAAAACTACTAACGGTCTATCTTTAAACAATATTGTATTCACTGGCCCTAAGCTTCAAGTGGATATTGTAGATATCATAACCGGTTTCAGATTACACACAGTAGTTTTAACTTGTGACATCTCAAAGATGTATAGAGGAATCTTAATTAGACCGGAGGATCGGAACTTTCAACACATACTATGGCGAGAATCTCCTAGTGATCCAGTAAAAGAGTACGAACTTGCGACTGTCACCTACGGAGTTAGTAGCTCACCTTATCTGGCCATCCGTACCCTCCATCAATTAGCAGCCGACCATGGCGCCGCGTACCCACGCGCAGCTGAAGCTCTCCTTCACGAGACATATGTCGATGATATAACGACCGGCGCGCCCTCTGTACGCGAAGCCATAGAACTAACCGCATGGCGGCTCTTGAACATCGGAATGTCCCCGACCCTCCGCCGCTCACCCGATTACGTCACGCCGCGCGCCAGGTGGCCGCACTAATGTAAACATTTTTTGCTTACGCGTCGCCGGCTGGCCTTATCTCAAGTTATGTTTTTGTTAGAGCATATTAATGGTCCTTTCGGTTCGTGTTAAGTGTTTGTTGACATTTCGTCGCAAATTTATTATATAAATTGATAAACATTGAATAGGGTTGACAAAAACCATTTTGTGAACTTTAAAAATTATTATTTCGAAAAGTAAATCGATACCATCTATATTTTATGGCTTTTATTGGTGGAAAGGTTCTATTTTCATACGAAAAAAAAATACAAACACACCTCATAGGAAAATAATATTTATTTAATATTATTTTACTATGAGGGGGGCTTGTATCTATTTACGGTTAATTTAAAAAAAAAAAATTAAAAAAATTATTACGACTATACAGTTTCACGAAACTTAAAAATATAGTTACTATCTGAAAGCTACATTCCTAGAGGAACTTATGCGTAAATATTACGAAACATAAAACAAACACAACAAACACACAATATAAAACAAAACACTACGAAATCATTCCGACAACGGTCACGTGCCACAAGTACACGGCACCGAAAATCACACAGAATTTGAAATATACTTACCTCTGGGTAAAACCCCGTTGCACACACGTTACCTATATTATAATTAACCAAATAAATCCGTAATTTACTCAAAAACACACAAAAATAGCAAAATTTAGCAAAAATACAATGTTGTGTTGTTGTTGTTGTTGTGTCAATCGTCAAAATGTCGTCGGACTGACTTTGACAATTAATTTCTTAACCACAGACACATCTAAGACGGCCAGTGTTGCAATTTTTTAAGGCGGATATTCTCGTTATTTCAAGTAGAAAAGAGAAACCGATCATAACCACAGAGGAATAAAGTTTAGAAGCACTATTATGGCGACGCGTCACAACTACCATTATAATGGTATTGAGCCGGCAACGGCATAAAAATTCACTACCATTATAATGGTACTGAGCACCTAACCCAACGGTACCTACTCTCAATCGTTATCTTATCCCTCACAGTTGCGTCGTTCGCCCAGAGAGCACGACAACTAAATTGAGAGTAGTCTTCGATGCTAGTTCTAAAACTACTAACGGTCTATCTTTAAACAATATTGTATTCACTGGCCCTAAGCTTCAAGTGGATATTGTAGATATCATAACCGGTTTCAGATTACACACAGTAGTTTTAACTTGTGACATCTCAAAGATGTATAGAGGAATCTTAATTAGACCGGAGGATCGGAACTTTCAACACATACTATGGCGAGAATCTCCTAGTGATCCAGTAAAAGAGTACGAACTTGCGACTGTCACCTACGGAGTTAGTAGCTCACCTTATCTGGCCATCCGTACCCTCCATCAATTAGCAGCCGACCATGGCGCCGCGTACCCACGCGCAGCTGAAGCTCTCCTTCACGAGACATATGTCGATGATATAACGACCGGCGCGCCCTCTGTACGCGAAGCCATAGAACTAAAAGATCAACTTATCAGTTTATTAGGCTGTGCTCAACTAGAGCTCCGAAAATGGAGTAGCAATTCACAATCCTTTATTCAAACTTTGCCTGCAGATCATTGTCAAGTACCTAAACCTTTCTCTGAAGAAAGTGACAAATCAACGTTAAAAATCTTAGGAGTCCAATATGATCCTGTGAGTGACAACTTTAGTTACTCACAGTCCCCAATCGAGGACAAAGAATGTACTAAGCGTTCCATCTTATCTAGCATCGCACGTATTTTCGATCCTCTTGGGTGGCTCACACCTTTTATCTTAAAAGCCAAATTGCTCCTTCAAGACTTGTGGCGTCTTAATCTTTCATGGGACGAACCTGTGCCCAGAGACATAGCTATAGAATGGCAAAGCTTTATAGCGGATCTTCATAACTTAAAACTGATAGAAATCCCTCGTAGGATTATACCTTCTCAGTCTAAGGAATTTCAACTCATCGGATTTTGTGATGGATCCACTAAAGCATATGGATGTTGTGTTTACCTTCGTGTCGTTACCTCTCACGACGTACAAGTTTATCTTTTGATTGCTAAGTCCAAAGTAGCACCTCTAAAAGTGTTGACTGTCAACCGCTTAGAGCTTTGCAGTGCTGTATTACTGTCCAAAGTAATAAATCGCATTCATTCTTTGCTTAGTTCAAAAATCATCTTAAATAAATCTATCTTGTTCACAGACAGCTCGACTGTGTTGTCGTGGTTGAACACTGAGCCACACAAGCTTAAAACTTTCGTTGCCCACAGAGTAGTCCTAATTAATGACAGTCCTGTGTCAGCTGAGTGGCGACATGTGTCCACCCATGACAACCCAGCCGACATCTGTAGTCGTGGCTTATCATGCCTATATTTATCTTCATCTCAATTCTGGTGGTCTGGTCCTCAGTGGCTGTCCAACGAAACTTGCAACTGGCCTGCTTCAGCAGTTGAAATGTCCGATAGCTTACCAGAACTTAAGCCTCCATCACGCGCGTGTCATACTGGTGTGACACGTGAAGCTGAATTGCTTACTTCCATCATGGAACGCCACTCCTCTCTTTCTCAAGTGGAAAGAGTGGTTGCATGGATCTACCGTTTCATCCACAACGCAAAAGCTAAACGTTCTCAGCGTAACTTATTACCTTATCTGACAGCCACTGAATTAAACCAATCTTTAGATCATTTAACAAAATATGTTCAACATCAAAGTTTTAATGATGTCATATCTTTAATAACATCCAATAAACATTTACCCAAACACTTATCTAAACTCTCTCCTTTTCTTGACACTCGCGGAATCTTGCGAGTGGGGGGACGCCTTAAACACGCGTCCTTACCAAGTCAAGTCAAACATCCATACCTCTTACCTAAGATTTCACGATTGAGTACTCTTCGTATTGACCGCTATCATAAAACTTATCTTCACTGTGGGCCTCGCCTACTCCAATCTTTAATTATGCGTCGATTTTGGATACTCGGCGTTAGAAATCTTATCAGATCAAGGTTATCTAAATGCGTGACCTGTTTTAAAGTCAAACCAAGGTACGCGGAAAACGAGACCTTACGTACTCGTTGGCAGCTATTACAGTGCCTCTCACAGGGCTTTTGGCGCACTTGGCAAAGGGATTATTTGCATACCTTACAACAGCGAATGAAATGGTTCAAACACGGCAACCATCAGCCAAGACTGAACGATCTTGTTACCATTTATGAACCCAACTTACCTGCCAACGAATGGAGGTTGGGCCGCGTTGTACAGCTCCATCCGGGTAAAGATGACATTACTCGTGTTGTGACAGTCAAAACATCTAAAGGCTTACTTGTAAGACCTGCTGTCAAAATTTGTCCTCTTCCAATTGAGCAAAATAATTAACTTATCTGCATTATATTTTCATACTTATAATTTAACGCACATAAAACACTTAACCATTTTTCAAGTATCTAGTATATGTATATCAGACTTATCTATTACATTTAAACTTATTTTGTTCTTATCAGCTTAGCTTTAATCTTAGAATCTTATCAGCATGATGACAAATGAATCTGCATAGGCCGTAAGTCTCGAACTTCATCTATCTTATCTTATGAAATCACCGGTTGATTTCAAATGGGGGGATATGAACAGGCTTTGGGATGCTTTCCCAGTTAATCCTCATTCCTTCCTTGTATTCCTAATTTAAATCTGCCGCCACACGCGACATTCAAACGTTGCGTATCCAAACATCATATCGTCGGACCGCTCGCGCCCTCTGACGGAAGAAAACAAAAACTTCAGTTCGAACTCAAATAACGAGCGGCTGGCCAGCCCATCTTCTCCGCGAAGACTATACTCAAAAATACCGTGAAAATACGACTGCTCGTCAACAGTGTGGTGATCTCCAGGCTCCCAGTATCCCGTGAGTACATTACCTTCCTCTTTTGATTCTCTTAGCCTGGTTCTGAATAGAAGCCTTCAAAACCGCGTGATTGGCTGTACGCGAAACTCAAATCAGGACCCAAAGAGTTAAAATTGGAGAGTATATAAGTGAAGAAGTATCTACCACTTACGGTGTTCCTCAGGGAAGCATTCTAGGCCCCACCCTTTTCCTTATATACGTCAATGAGTTGTGCAGAATGTCCATCCCCAACTCCAAGATCTTTGCGTATGCAGATGACACAGCAGTCATAGTTCATGGACCAACCTGGGATAGCGTTAAATGCTACGCAGAAGCGGCAATAACAACTATAATGAATTGGCTCAACTTTAACTTGCTCACCCTAAACTGCGACAAAACATCGTACATTCCCTTCGCTATCCGGCGTAACAACCTGCCCGACAAATCCTTCTGCATAACAGCGCACACCTGCTCCAAACAGCCACAATGCTTGTGTCCGACGCTCGTAAGAACTGAAAGCGTGAAATATCTAGGTATCCAAATAGACGACGGATTACGATGGGACAAACAGGTTGACGCCACTACCACTAGATGTTTAAAGCTCTTGCACATTTTCAAATCCCTTAGAGACTCGGCTCCGCCTGACACCCTGATGATGGTGTACTATGCATTATGCCAATCCGTCATTGGTTATTGCATCACAGTCTGGGGTGGTGCAAATAAAACCAGTCTTCTAAGGGTTGAAAGAGCGCAGAGAGCCGTACTGAAGGTTATGTCACGCAAACCCTATCGCTATCCCACTACGCAACTATACGCTGATTCAAAAGTACTTTCAGTGCGCCAGCTTTTTGTTTTGCAGTCTACTGTTAGAAAACACACCAGCGTTCCCCCATCTGACCCTAAAAAAAGGAAAAAACTACCCTTAAGTACTCCTCACAAAACCTCCTTCGCTCAACACCAATACTACACATTAAGTACATACATATACAAACAAATTCACAAAAACCTAAACATTGTTGATCTAAATAAATAAGAGATTAAATCTAAATTGGCTACTGGAACAGGACTATATACAAACAGAATCCTTACTTAAATACGTCTCCTAACTACCTACATATCCCCAATCACACACAACAACCTCACACACTCACACATACACACACACTTGCATGCATACACACACGCAAACACACATACACCACACATCACGTTTAAAATTTACTTTTACTTAAATTAACTTTATATTCTTAATAATCGCTCAGGTAGATCGACACAGTCTACTATTATACTTTTAGCATAACTTTGTAAGCTGAATCACTGTCTCTCAAGATACAGGTTTACCTAGTTTGAGAGGCAGGGTTTTCCATACTGTGTACAGATTTCGGTTATTAGATTGTGCTCCATTGTATTACTATCAAGTGTCATGTACATTGTGTGTTTATAAAACATGTTAAATCTGCTTTTTGTGAAATAAAGTTATTATTATTATTATTATTCCTGATAGGGAATGAAAAAACCCAAAATTCTGCCAAGGCTGGAAATTAAACCCAGGACCTTATATTATATACACGTAGTCGCACTGGAGACCACTATATTAACGGTTTTAAAAGTCTAAGTGTGAGGCCAGACTGAAAACGAGGGCGCGGGGCGGGCGCGGCGCTACAAACTCAAACGTATGGAACTTCATTTGAGTGTCCATAGTGGGCACGCGGGCGCGGGAAGCGGCGCGGGCTACTTTCCGCGGGGAGCGCGCGGGCAACTCGTGCCATAGCTCGTTCATACAAGTGGCCGCAGTGAGTGCGCGGGCGGCAAGCGAAAAACCGCGCGGGAGCGGGTATCTCAAATTATTAGAGCTATCGCGCGCGTTTGTGTGATGGCGTCTTCACAATTAAATGCTGAAGAATCATTACGTGCTATTCAAGCACGACCTGCACTGTGGATGTCGAACATCGTCAATACAAAAAAAAAAAAAAACTCTCGCAATCTTTCATAGAGTGTGTAAAATTCTCCTTCATTTTCTCTGGTTAAATTAATTAACGCTTCTCGGCCGAAAAGTTCTGGAGTGGCGACCGCGAGCCTTTTGTCCAGCAGTGGACGTCTTTTGGCTGAAATGATGATGATGAATCTTGTGTCCTTAATCCATTTATACTTGATCTGGTGGGGGTTGGCAAAAACGACAAACATTCATGAAAAAAGCGGTTTAATTTTCTCTTTAATAAAATATAAAACAAACAGTTTGCCAACCCTACCCATGACATATAGGGGCGTTAAACCAAAATTAGGTATTAAATAGCAGCATTAGGAATTGACGCCAATAAATAGTGGTCGGTAAGAGAAATGGCTTCTTCGGAACATCTTTTTTTAAGGCTTCAGTTTTTTTACAACTTAAAGCGAAAGAGATATTGTTAGGATTGTCTGCTACGATTAAGGGGGGTTGATTTACCCCGTCGGGGCTGTGGGTTGTTCGAAAGAGATACCACGGCCTCAGTACAAAGGGCTAAGGAGGAACATGGGTGGTTTTTAGTCAGTAGAAGTCTGACACTCCGTACCGCTCTGTCCAGAGTGGGAGGAGTCATTTGATGATATCCCCCACCCAACAAAAAACAAAGTGGTGTTGATAATAATGTTAAATGTGACTGAATGTCTACGTGTGGACAATGCACTTTTACAGTTTGCATTTTCGTCACAGGTCAAAATTCTGATGATTGTCATGAGACAAAAATAATTAATTTAAATTAGTACCTGGTCTGTAAATTAATATGACCTGTTTTTCAGTTGTTAAAAAATTTACAGTAAGTATTTCAGAATAAAAAATTTACAGTAAGTATTTCAGAATAACCAAACGCTGTATTTTTGGAAATATTATCAAATTATCGAATAAATAATTATCTGTGTTTGTTTGTGTTTTAAGAAAATCAAGCCTTATTTAATAGGTAATTAGAAGATAAAGAAATAGATAGACGGAGCCTGGAGGGCTGACAGCAGACGTCAAGATTTTCCTTGTTACCTATTTCTAGGAACATTTATCTAGATTTATTTACGACTTTCCCAACAGTATAGTTAGTATATAACCTTTATAGTAAGATAATAATACAATGTGAATACGAAACCAAGGGAACTCCCCAATACAACAGCATCCGCAGTGGGCCTGACAAAATCGAAAGTGATTACCAAGTACAGAACAAACTTAATCAATCTAAGTTGGTAACAAGACTCCCGCAACAATGGACTTTGATACGTATTTACTTAAGATAAAGATATTATTACAATCTATACGAGTTAACACAGGGTGAGAGAATTATTGTACTGAATAATATAATATTTAAGGATAATATTTTTTGGGAAGGTAATGGGCGAGAAATTTTGAATTAATTCAAAGAGCCTGGCATGATAGCAGGGACCAATGACTTCACTTGTTTTCCGAGACTTTTATTGACTAGCGTTGGCCTAGTGATGTGACCGCGGACTGCCAAGTCATAGGTCTCTAGTCTGAACTCACGATAGGCAGTTTTGATTTTTCGGATTCATGTGCATAATCAATTATTGTTTCGGTGGAGTAAAACATCTTGAGAAAACCAGCATGCCTCAGAGATATTTCTCGACGGCATGTGAAGCCAAGTCAAGGCCTAGGGGCGGCATAATAACTCTGACCCCAGGTTATGCACAAGCCACACGATAAAGAAATAACTGTTATTGATTCGAGAAAGTTTAAATAATCGGTCGTGCATCCTGCAGTTACCGACATAGACTTTCCAAGCGCCGCGTTGCCAACAAGACCTAAGCTGTTCTTTGTGTCTCGTACATAGTGACTGGTTTAGTGTCCTCAATTCACCCGGGTGATATTAGTTTCACCTAGGTGAATTGAGGACACTACTTTAGTGTCCTGTGTTCACCTTGTGATATGACCCAGTTTTTTTTTCAGGTAATTGTTATAGTCTGTTGATGTAAGTAACTTACCGCTACGTGCATTGTATTATTTTAAATATAGGCAAGGACATGTAAAAGATAAGAAAAAAGAATAGTAAAGTCCCACAAATTACCAGGAGAACAGAAGTAGGTAGGAGGGATGGGAAACTCAAACTTTAAATCAAATCACCCTAAGTTATCTATTGACAAACAAAATGAATGAATGAATATTAAAACAATGTTATTTTTGTAAACCAAACAAAGCAATCCAATCAAATAAATCAAAAAGGCTATAAATCTATTTATAACTAACAGAATATTAACCATTTCAAATACTGTATACAAAAATAAAACTAAATCACAATCAGCAAATTCCCACATATTCAAAATCCAGTTAACCAAATAAAACGCACCCTGTATACAGTAATCTTTTCCAATCATTCGTTTCTGTGCTGTTACCAAATTGAAAATGGCACAACTTTAATGAAAAACGATTTCATTGTTATCTTTGACATTTTTATTGTTTTAAAAGCTTTTATTTTAATATTTTTGTTCGTTTTATATTCGATTAGCGGTGATCTATTTATGGCTGTTACCCTCCTTTTTAGCATTTTGGAGGATATCCGGATTTGTTCCAATGAAAATACGATGAATGTTTGTCATTTATACCCGACAACTTGACATAATAATATCACGCTTATAATCCCCAAAAGGATAGGTAAAGATGTAACTAATAATACAACCAGATTTCGTTAGTAAAGTCCCATATAATAGGGGGCGATCCTATTGCCATCAACAGGGCACAAATCCACACTTCTTGTCTGCTACTAAGTAATTGCAGGTGGAAAAACACTTTGCACGACCTACTGAGAATCGAACCCAGGAAATCATGGTCAGCAGTCTGTTGCCCTTGCGACCCCTGACTAACGACTACTAAACAAAAAGCAACACTAATAAATCTAATACATAATGTTATAGTGCAGTGAGTGTGCCCTTTTTTTTTGGGGGTGTGATCTGATCTTTTAATAACCCCTCCCGCTTTGGGCAGAGCGAAAGGAAGTGTCAGACTTCTACTGACTAAAAACCACCCATGTTCCTTCTTAGCCCTTTGTGTCGAGGCCACGATATCTCTTTCGAACAACCCGCAACCCCGACGGGCGCGCCCTGAGTTGCAAAATAAGTTTTTTTTTCTATTGATAAACAGAAGCACATTGGTTTACAATCAATAACATCAAACCGTGAACCGGAACGTAATCCTGTATTCACTCATCCACGAATTCATCAAAGGATTTTAAAAATAAAACAAAACAAAACCCCCACGATAGGAATCAGACGTAAATGAAAATTCTTGTTTTGTAAGTAAAACAAGAATTTTCATTTACGTCTACGTATGGGTAAGTTGCAATTAAAATTATCTATGGCTACGCTTTTTTTGACCTGGTGAAGGTTGCGGGGATCTGCTGGATGCGAGACGCATGAGATCGATCAATGTGGCGACACTTAGAAGAGGCCTATGTCCAGCAGCGGACGTCTTTCGGCTGAAATGGTGATGATGATGATGACGCTTTTTATAACACATGTCAGGTCTGCCTCATTGGATGATTGCAACCGCGGCTGTTGAGATGGGGTTGAATTCTGGGTCGGGCAAATTGTTTTTTTATTATTCCAAAAGGCATTTCTCAGTAGCACGTTTGAGGGCAATAAGCAAGATGGTCAGAGGATATTGTTGTCATTGCGGTGGATTTCTGCACGTTTGAGGGCAATAAGCAAGATGGACAGAGGATATTGTTGCCATTGCGGTGGATTTCTGCACGTTTGAGGGCAATAAGCAAGATGGGCAGAAGATATTGTTGCCAATGCGGTGGATTTCTGCATGTTTGAGGGCAATAAGCAAGATGGGCAGAGGATATTGTTGCCATTGCGGGAATATCCTGGATGAGGCTGGCACAAGAACGTGAGCTTGGTACAAACAAAGAGACACCCATGGCTAGCAATGGGTGAAGTCGGGCTGTGGATGAAGATGATGGCAATGTGCTCGCCCCATATTACATGAGACTAGAATCACTGGTGAAATGTGGTTGTACTATAAGATTCACCTCTGCCTTACGCCTCGGAGATTACATGCGTAATTTATTTATTTAAGGAGAAACAAACAGTACTAGCACAATAAAAATTAAACATAATATCTGAAATCTAACATTCTTATGCTACCCACTACGTTTTCCACGGACATTAGTCCGTGGAAAACGTGCAATGTTATATTTTTAAATATTTTAGAGTTCTGGAGCTAAGACATTAGAGCTAGTTCTCATAATTTATGTAAGAGCAAAGTATATACGTAAAGAATCATCCATCGCAACCTTAATGCTACAGAAACTACCATCTTCCGATTTCCCCGTAAGTAGAAAAACACCAAAGATTATTTCCGGAACAGGCACTTCCTCTTAAAACAAAAGCACAAAAGACCATAGACACCCATTTTATCACTTTCGATGTCCGAGCGTGCATTAAACAGGGGTGGAGTGCCAATTAGAATGAATGTAGCGGCCCAAACCGAACTCTGGCACTGACATTAAAAACAATGGCTTGAACATTAGTAGGGAGGCTATCACACCGATGGGTAACAACGCATATGCTTACATTCGCATTGGTCATCCCGAGACCTGTTTAGTATTAAATAATGTCCTCACGTGGTACAAACAATAGTGATGTCAAACCAAGCGGGCTAAATAGTGGACTTTTTCATATATTTTTTTTTATATTAAATGGGCTTTCTCCTGACCTCAATCTTATAGATATAGCTAAAGGCTTGACTATGGACACAGTACTTTTCAGTTCATGTACGGGTGAAGTTCTGTTTCTACAGACAGTCCGGACGGTTTATTTTATGTGATAGTATCGACTTATGTTTAGACACTAGATACAAGCCTGCCATACTATTCTCAAACCACTGCAACCACTGAAAGTCAGAATCAACAGTGGATACCAGCAAAATAGCGCCTACAACATGAAGTTCAATGAAGTCCCAGAGAAACAATTTAACTGTGTTGTATTTGAAAACTCGCGGAAGAGAAGGTAAAACATAATTTCCACTTCAACACACATATCAGCAGGAGACAAAACAAAACAAGATCAATAGGCACAAAGTTACATTTACAACTGGGATAAGCCCAGTTGATAGCACCACGTTTAGAAATGATCATTAATGAATGAGTTGGGTGTTGTTATTGTACTTGATTCTAATAATATAAGAGACTTGCTACTTAAAACTAAACTTATCACTTAAATTATTCGATTTAATAGCCATTCGGCAGCTTATCCACTGTGGATGGCTCCTGCCAACAGTGGCAGTTATTTACGCATCTATCAAGCGTATAGTTTAACTTTTTTCTAAAATTGCATACTTAAAAAACTAACACAGAAAACTTTGTTCAGTATGTTGTTATTTTGCAAAGTTCAGGCGATTACTTCAGGCGTGAAAACGGTACAAACACACTTTCAGATTTATAATATTAAATAAGGATTATAAAGTACAAAGTTGGCTACTTAAATGCAAGTATTTAGCTTTTGCTAAGTGCTTAGCTAGTGCTCAAACAGAATAATGTTTCTGTATAGAAATATGAGCGTTCATTAGTTTAATGACTCAGCTTTAAGTTATTCTGGCGCGATTATCTTTTAGAATTTCATATGGGTTTTATGTTTTGTGCTTAGAATGATGTGAGTGATGTCGTTATAAAAGTATAATTATGATTCTTCACAAAATAATTCAGGCTATCATCATCTGCCTAGCTTTTTCCCAAATAATATGTTGAAGTCGACTTCAACTTCTTAACAGATTCAGCTAAATACCAGTATTTTACATGGAGCCTATCTATCCTATCTGATCACCAGAACTAGTTGTCAGACTTTCGGGCCTCTGACTACATTTACATGTAGTATTGTTGAAGTTCTACAAAATAGAGGAATGTAATGAGTGGCACCCATTCAAGGACCAGATAGTCCGGCTTATACTAAAGGTCGACCGGAGTGGCTGCTATAATTTAGTCATGATCTCTTAAATAATTGAGGGTTTATTATCTAACCCAAAAAATCGACGATAACAATGATAGAAAAGTCAAAAATGTATTGGATTTACATAGTAAACTAAACTTATAATTTTTTTTGAAGTGAAAACTTCTTTAGCGGCGCTGAGCACTTTTTTTTGTATGGGTAAAAACTTTCAAACTCGCGTCAGGGTCACGTGATGCTGATCGAAAAAGCGTAAGATTTTTCGATCAGCATCACGTGACCCTGACGCGAGTTTGAAAGTTAATATTGAAGTTTTCACTTCTGCCGGCACTCCCGGAGTGCTACCTTTTTTTTTTTTTTTTTAAACGTTGCCCCACACTAGGAATTTCTCCTGTAACGTGGGTGCGTTCACAAACATTTAAACTCACATACACAAATACCCAGACCCGGAACAACTATCTGTAGGTCTTATAAATATTTGTTCCGTGCGGGGATCGAACCCGCGACACGCAGCGCAGCAGTCCATTGCTTGAGCCACTGCGCCAAACGTGCCGTCAAATTACTTGTATTATGTGAATTCTGTCAAAAGTTTTTTATTACTTTACAAAATAAAGCGATTGTCATTTGATCAAGGCCCTTACAATTATCTGTTATGTTGTAACAGTGATCCGGAGCAAACTCTCAGATAACTGTAAGATGCGGCTACGGCATAGCCCGTAGCCAATATGTGCTACAACTTCGTAGCGGCCGTAGCAATATCTTATATCGTAGCCATTGTCATCGATACGTCCTATTCGAAACCTTTACCTGTAGCATTGAGGCACTGAGGTTTAGCAGACGGGTAATTCCTTTTGCGCTATTACAGGCTGGATATTTCTATAATCGATTATTCAGTTTAGTAGTTGAGCAGCTTGAATACAAGGTTACGAAAAATACAGGATATTTTGTACTATTTCGTTTTTTAACAAACAAACAAATAATTAACTTAACTCGTAGAGACATGCAAATGGTTCAGTAAAATGAATTAAACCAACTCCGTGACGATTTTTTTTTTCTGTATTTATAAGTACAACGGGCAAAGTTTATACGCAACTCCACGTCTAAAGCGTGTATTTTGCGTACACACTTTTGTGTACTATGCAAGTCACGTAAGTAACTAAATCACCATCTTGTAGACAAGCAGAAAAACATAACCAAAATAATAATTGCACCCTATTGCTTAAACAATATGTAAAGTTCGTGATCACGGTGTAACAAACAGCCAAAGCTCACCCAAGACACAGGAAAACACAACGGGAGTAACATAGTGCGATTCAGTAATTACACAGACGATAGTTGTAACGAGGAGACACGGGGTGACTGCTAAATCGGTACACGAATGTCTCTCGCGGGAGACTGGGGAATGTTACCTGCTTTGTTTGAAGAACTGGCCTTTTCTTGAAGTTAGGTAAGTAAAAAGGTCAGTTGTGGATAAGAAGAAATAAAAAGTTATTATTCCTACCACAGATACAGAAACAACAGGAGATATGGCAAGGAGGCGTGGTACATGCGAACTCATGTGGCCACGACGGGGCCTTATGCCACTTTCAATAATAAGTCGAATGTCAACTTGCGACGTCTTCACTGCTCGTGATTTTTTACAAAATGCCGCGTTGTTCAGTGAATGTTTGTAAAAATAATAGCTGTATTGTGAATTACACGAAAGATGGTATCTCATTTCACACGTAAGTACTACAAAAATAATGTTTTTCATATTAAATTCATTAAAACATTACTTCGTGGTACGAGAAACATGATGAAAAAAAAATCAATTGTTTTCATTAGGAACAAAAACCATTGCTTGTTTAGTACAAATCGACCAGTGAATCGGCTGATCTAATATCGCAATGGATAGGTGTTTTACTGATGCTCTCACTCACACAATATTTTCGAAAAGCAGCTGCTGTCAGTCTTTGTGAGCTAGAGATGTCTAATTGTGATGTTTGTAGTTGTCGATATTTTATACGATGATTCTGCGTATACGTACGAATGATTATACATATTATGCATTATACAATTAATTACTCTACACAATTGTTACTGCAGTATAAGGCGTATTTTATGGCGTTACTGAGCGTTGCCGTAAACGGAGATAAGAAAAACCAATTTTCTGTACTATGTATTTACTAATAAAATATAAATTTATTTTTAGTTTAAACAACAAATTATAAATATAGGTAGGTACTAATAACAACGTTTATATTATCACGCTTTCTTATTTTTGCAAGCAATACTGAAAATAGGAAGTGCTTTTTATTGCTTAATATTGACTGAATAAATAGTATTCATTGGTTGCTCGAGTTAGTTATATATCTATCTATCTATATACTTAAATAAAAAGAGAAGTCCTGACTGACTGACTCATCAACGCCCAGCCCAAACCCTTGGACCTAGAAAGCTGAAATTTTGCACAGAGGTTCCCTTTATAATGTAGACAAGGAATAAAGAAGGATTTATTTTTTGAAATTCAACCCCTAAGGGACTTAAACTAACAGACAGAAAAAAGTGCTGCTTATAATCAGCACTTTTCGAACGTCAAAATCTGTTGCAACACATCTGTGGTGTAAGTTAATATTAGGTACGATTTACTACAGACACAAATCAATATTTTTTTTTTTAATCAACCTGTTTTGAATAAATGACTTTTTTTATTTTGAATGATTTATGGACATATTGTTTTTTATTTATAATATATTATTTTCAGGACCCCAAAAGAACTTTATTACGATATAATAATAAATAGAAGAATCGATAACTTTTCGATTTAGTCAATCACTAGCGTCGAAGTGAAACAAAATGTATTAAGTAAATTGTGCGGTGCATGGTAAATACACGCTGTGACTGAATGAATAAGGTTTATAATTGATTGTGTAGTACGTAATGTTTTAAGAAATGCGGATGTGTTTGCGAATGCGTATATCTATTGTTTTTACTGCTCTTCGTGTGTGAACTGACGACACAGGTCCCCATACATTTTCGGCTAAAGGGCATATCTCCTGTTGTTTCTGTGATCTGTGATTCCTACACAGGTTATAACAAAACTAGCACTGAACTAAAAAAAGGAATAAAATAGTTAAAAGTAAGTAACTTAATCGCCACCTCTAAATAAGCAGAAAAACATACCTAACTAAAAAATATCTGTACTCTATGGCTTAAACAATAGTATGTAAAGTTCGTGATCACGGTGTAACAAACAGCCAAAGCTCACCCAAGACACAGGGAAACACAACGGGCGTAACATAGTGCGATTCAGTAATTACACAGACGATAGTTGTAACGAGGAGACACGGGGTGACTGCTAACGATGTACACGAATGTCTCTCGCGGGAGACTGGGGAATGTTACCTGCTTTGTTTGAAGACCTGGCATTTTCTCGTAAGTAAGTAAAAAAGATCAGTTAGGGATAAAAATAAAGAAAAAGTTATTATTACACAGGACACAATAAAACTATAAAAAAATCATAATGGACTAAAAAAACTAAAATGGGTTAAAAGTAAGACACACATTACACTCCTTCTGTTGTGCTGTAATACTTAAGACAAATTTCAAAGCGGGGTTGGTTGGATATTTTAGACAAACGTATTAAAATTTATCCCATGAGGATAACCAGACGCTACAGAACGCCATCTGCTGTGATCTGTAAACTCCTATCAATTCAATTCATTTATTTGTTTCAGACATCAGTATCCATAAAATTGTTAGTAATTACATTTAAAATTATGTTAGTAAAAAGATAAAATCTTAAAGGACACATACAGACAAATACACACTTACAATAGTTGTTGAGAACAGGATAGATTAAAACCACAAGTTCAGCCATTCAGCCTTTTCTTTATATTGTAACAGCTCCCATAGCACATGTTTTTCTCACACTGACATTAGTAAAACAAAACAAAAATTGACAAGTAAAAAAGAAATATAAATTAAAGAGTTTGGTAGCTGGTCGCCAACAATAGTAAAATTAACATCAAACAAGTCTTTTATATGTCAAAAAAAAAAAACCGAAATCCAAAATTAACAATAAAATAAAAATGAGTTAAATTAAATAAGAAATAATGTCATAGATTAATTCGAATGTCATGAACTTATGAATAACACAATTAACAAAAAATATTAAAAATACAAATATGGGGCAAATCAGTCATAACAAACGTGAAGCGTACTGCATGTTGTTCCACTATTCAATCCTTTTTACATGTAACTGTACACAATGCCACAATATTGGACAGTCGAAACTGCCGGCCACAACACTGAGAATGCTGTTGCTACTGCCGCGGGCACGCCTAAGCAAGGATGCTGGCACTCTCTTTCTGAGAATGGCATGGAAGCCATCAATATGAGCCTATCGAGGCGTCCACATTCATAATGTATGAATGTGAACTAGGCGACAGGAGTTTAGTTTGAGTGTAGCTCATACACGCTCGCCAGTTGCGACCTGGTCATTCAGAATAGTTGTAAATTTTCTCAGGATACACTTGAATTATACTTGTTGTTGTATTGTCCTCGATGATTAGGAAGACTAGTGTAGTCTCGGCTTTTAAGTCACCGACGCCTACATAAGTTTAAAGAAAAAAGTTTCTTTCCGAACGCAAATGCCTCCTGTCATCCGCTTCTGAAAATAGGTTCATTCGGATTTTATGTCATACCGGCGCCATTCTTTCCAATTATTTTTATTTATTTTTTAGGTTGATAAGTCTTATTTTAACGTTTAAATGGGAAAATAAAGTTGGTGTTAACAAAGTCGAAGCTACTGAAGATATTAAAGATATTGCGGAAAGCGCATAAAATGCTATTAGCTCTGTTTTGAGTGCTAGAAGTAAGAAACCAAAATGGCTTCACTTGTGTGACCTTAATTTGTTTTTTGCCTACCCGTTCTAATCCCCCCCGGCCTCACTCATTATGACGTCAACCGCACGACCTTCGAAAAAAAAACGGTCGCAGCTGCGCGCCGGCCGGCCGGGCTCTTATCTTAATTTTTTGTTGACGTGTTATAAACAATAGACGCTTCAAGTAATGTTTTTGTTCAAGCTTATGAGAGACCCTTTCAAGTGGTGTCAAGTGTTTGTTAGTATTTCGTATCAAATTTATTATATTATTTCGTAAACATTGACTAGGGTTGGCAAAAAACTTTTGTGATTTTATGTGAAATTTAAAAATTATTATTTCAAAAAGTAAATCGATACCATATATATTTTATGGCTTTTATTGGTGGAAGGGTTCTATTTACGTACGATAAAATAAAAATAAACATAGTTGTTAGTAGAAAAATATTATCATTTTTTTTTTTTTAACCAGTATTTATTGCCGACGGGGAATAATTTAATCACTTAAATTAAATAATTTATCACAAATATACTGTTTCACGTAAATTAAAAATTTTGCTACTATCTGAAAGATAATTTAATAATGTAACTTACTTGTAAGTATTATGCTGATAGGTTTATACAATAAATTAAAATATGGAATTAATTAATTAATGAATTAAATAAAAAAATTGCACTCGACATTGTTTGTTTATTTTTTTTTGTGAATTTTGAGGTAAACAAAATACATACGATGTTATTGTTTTCTACAAGAACCGCCCCTATGACGACCCCCTGACCAAGAAATACTCTCTTTAATTAAATTTATTTATTTTTAATGAATTTTTAAAAAATATAATTTTGAATTTCGCGGGCCGCCATGTTTGTTTTTTTGCAAGGTTAGGTTGAACAAAACTTAAAATCTTAACTTTAATTTACTATCTTTTGTATATGTTTTTGCTGAAAACTATTGTCTAGTAAATATCCAATGTGATAACTATTACTTTGGATACGGAACTGGTCTTAAAATTTCATAAATTACGAAAGCATTCTGACAAAATTCTAACACCGTTACAAGCACCCGTAAAATCACTCAGAAGTTAAAATATACTTACTTTTAGGTTAAAATCCGGTTGCACACACATACACTGTATTATAATTAACAACATAATCACTATTTTATTCACTATCACTCACTTAAAACAACTAAATTACTTGAAAATACATGGAGAAACCGTCAACCGCTCGCGTCATTCATCGGATTTCAAAGACTGACATTCAACTTTTTTTATTAAATCGAATTGACCATAGTGGTATAGTGTTGTCGTATTTTTAGCATGAAGAATTTAATAACGTAGCGGGTAGAAAAGAGAAAAAGGATGTAACTTCATGGGATAGAAAGAAACAGATATAAGCACACGCCACGGAACGAGAAAGTACAATTGGTACTATAGTCACAATTTGGCGCTTCAGCTTACGGAGCGGATTGGTACTATAGTACCAAAAGTGCGCTCGGGCGGCTACTGCTGAAGAATTGGAATCAAAAGCCTAAAGCTCTGTTATGTGGCAATAATCGCTACATCTAAAATATTGTATGTTTTTTATGCCTTGCGCTTTGCACGTACCTATTTGCAACTAACGGCATGATTGCCATGTGGGCACTACATCGGAGTACAGAGAGTTTAAAATGTTTGCCCTTGTTGGCTATTAACATGACCTGAGACCGCTCCGTTGGAACTTGCAACGACTATGAAGCCCAAAATGGATACATTATGAACAACTTGCCTGGCCTTATGGCCTACACCGCCAATGCCGTAAGCAACCTGGGGGGTGTTCGGTAGGAACACACGCGGTTGACTGTTCTATTATAACCTGCAAGGAAAGTGAACAACTTGCAACGGACTATGAAGTCTAAAATGGATACATTATGGACGACTTGCCTGGCCTGGGACGTCTTGTGGGGGCGTACGCGGTCTAAAAGGCTATGTCGAGAACTCAGCAACCTTCACAGGGTGCTCTGTGGGTGTACCGTGGTTGACTGTTATATAATAACCTTCACGGGAAGTTTTTTGGGAACTTACAGGTTATTTATGTGTAGTTGTTCTTCAACATGCATTATGTTTTTCTTCGAGAAGGTGAAATACCATAGGAGGTCACCTTATGTGGGTGAAGACAGTAAAATTGTCCCTCCACAGTGATTAGAAAATATCCTCCCGTTATTGGTTGAGAATGATTGCCCGGAATTGGTATATGGATAACCACAATAGAAGTTGAAAATGCAGATCAAGAATTAAATGAAGTAAGTACCATAGAAAGAATTATTATATAATCAAGTTTCTTGAAATACTTTATGTGGATATACACCCAGAGAAAGAAGAGAAGATTTACATACATTACATACAAGCTGAATCTACCAACCCGCACTGGGCTGGTGTGGTTTATTATATATAGCCCATCCCTCTCCTAGAGAGGAGGCCTGAGTCCCTACAGTGGGAACATTATAGACCGATGATGATGATGATGAAGAAGCTGAATGATGCTTCTGTTATTTGTGTATACATTAAGATACAAGCAAGGGGACACAGATCACTCTTATTGTTGGTAAACAACAAAGACATTCAAGAGTTTGTTGCATTCATAGACGGAAACATATATTTTGGGTGAAGACGCTGAGAAACTAATCTCAGAAAAATCTATAAATAAATCTGGTTGAGGATTAAAGATGAGTGTAACATAAAATTCACTCCTAGAGAGAGCACATGGGTGCCCAGAGCAAATGCTCCTAAAATTACCAATAATTTTTTAAAACTGGCGGGGCCCTCCTCTGGCAGATATGCAAAAAAAAAAAGGGGGGGGGCGTCATCAAGAGTACGAGTGCAGCAGACAGGTGGCCAGGAGAAATCATCCCCCTAAATTCACAGGTTGGTGGACTAAAATATAATTTATGATTGGAAACTAGTCACTCAAGCGAGTAGTTATTCTTAATTGGATGGTGGTGATGGAGTGATACTCCTCTAGATGATAAAATCTCTATACTTCAATTTATTCAGATAGTATCTGAAATAGAGAAGTGAATTGCTTTCATAGCAATGGAATTTTGTTACCCAAAGGCATGTT
The DNA here is from genome assembly GCA_949775195.1 of Diarsia dahlii. Classification (NCBI taxonomy): domain Eukaryota; kingdom Metazoa; phylum Arthropoda; class Insecta; order Lepidoptera; family Noctuidae; genus Diarsia; species Diarsia dahlii. The sequence continues at coordinate 16,615,720 of OX459209.1, forward strand.
TACAAAAACAATTTTGCTTACCATTTTTTCCTTGTCAAAGGCACAAAAATATAGCTTTCCGTTTTTTATGTAAAAGGCGTTACATATGTTTAGTTTACTTGGAGATGACCTAGTATACAACAGTATACCAATTTTTACAGAATAATGGTTTTTTCTTGTCACATTGGATTGGATGCTTATTGCATGAGACAAGGCAAATGCTATGTTTTCAATATTATGTTCAGCCCCATAAACATAAATAACAAAAACATTGAAACCCATTACAGGTTTCAAAGGACCCTTAGAGAGGCCTTTTAATTTTTTAAGAGATGTATAATGTTTAGAAAACATGCAATCATCAGAACCAAAGAGAAATGTCATTTCATACCTATCCGACACTGTAAACTTCTAGGTTTACTTCTTAATACTATTCACATAGCTTAACAAGTCAAGACAAGCCTTAACATCACTGAAGAGAAAAGAAATAATTTAGAATTTATTGATAAAAAGTCGAATTAAAATTGTTTTTAAGGTTTTAAAACTTTAATATTGTCCAGCCATTACTATAGGATTCTATTCACTAAGAAACTCGAATGGAACAAATACCTTGTTCTAAGAGATAGTTATGGTAAAATAACATCACACCTGTAATCCCCGAAGGATTGGGCAGAGAGGTACCTAATAGTACACCCTCTTTTTTGCCAGTTTGTTTTTATGATAATTATGATATAAACACTGCAATGAATATATCATATCATTTGGCTTGGTCTATAAACATAGCCAGTTCTTTTGAGTTAATAAATATATTCACAGATGCTTCTCCCGCATAGTGTGGCCCATAGATTGCTATTATACTATGAACTGTAGATTCAGCTCAGTTTTTTCATATCAAAATTGAGTGCTGCCCCTTTTTTCTGGGCTTAAGTGTTCAGTCAGTCATTTACTAGTTATTGAAATTTTTCAAGAATTGAAAATATAACTACAGAATCAAAATTTTTATTTATTAAACATAGTTATAGTAGGTACATAATGGATACATTATTATACTCTTTTTTATGATGAGCTATTACATACATTTCTGAAAAGCATTGGTGCGAATCTAAATAGATGGTTACTTACTCGATATTACTTACATAAATACCAAAGGTAATATTATGATAGCAGATTTTGAATGTGGAAGGGAATCTAAGGTGTTTTTAAATTATCAAAATATTATATCCGTATTGGGTGAACCTCCAATTGATTAATAATTGTATCATGGACTAACACAAAGTATCACACTTATGCATCATGACCCTGGGATCTCCAGGGGTTGCGCTGTGATAAGTGGTGGATGCTCCTTGCCAATACAAGGTGGCAATGGAAGGAATGGTATTGAGACCAATATCATTTATTCTATACTTTGTTCAAATTCTCTATGGCTCTGGAACCTATAGAAAAGATAATTACAGACAAACAACTGGTATTATAGGAAATAGATACCTTACTCAACCATGGTCTTTTCCATTATTTAATTTAATACTTTTGTGATACAGGAACCTGCACTTTACATAATTTCAAATAGTTACATCCCTTTTTTCACAAAAAAAAAAAAAAAAAAAAAAAAAACTGGGATTGATGGCAGGAGTTTTATCAGGAATATATTTTAGGTTTTCTGGAACTAGTAATGAAGCTGTTGATATTATTAGGAATTCAATAATTGAAAATACAGAATATTAATGCTTGCCTCATTACCTGCAATTGTATAGACAAGACAAGATACTGTAAGTAATTAAAATATTATATGCATTAGCAAACCATCACTGAAGTTATTCAGTCTTTTCGTTTTGAGGATTAATAAAGGTTTTTTCCTCTATTTTCATATTCTGTTAGTTCAGCTCTATCTCTAACTATAAGACCACATAAAGGTACAGATGAAATATCAAAATACTGTTCAGAGACTTTTTCAAGTTAAGTCCTCCAAGATCCAGAGAATTCTTGGGAATTGGGATGTTTTCAGTGTTTTATTCTCTCTCTACTAGATTACATTCAACAAAGTGATTTACAAATTGTTATCAAGAAAGCGGTAACTATATTACTGTTAGAACCACTAACTGCTACTGTTACCACTGTTGCTGTTATAACTGTTGCTCCAATGAGTTTATGTTTGCACCAACTTATTATATAAATGTAATTGTACAACTATTGAATAAATAAATAAATAACCACAAGTGGAAAAGTGCAAACAATATCTCTAATATATATTTATTATGTAGTGATTACACAAAATCGTATTACTTTAAGGATTGATATGCTAACTTTTCTGGGCCAAACAAATGCCAACCTTTTATAACTGTTCCTTTCTCTAGCAATGGAATATGGAGTATGAAAGCCCAGCTACAGCTGTGGATATGATAGAAGGAATTAGTTAAAAATTTACCAATAGTGAACAATAGAAAATTCTCTGAAGCAATTTTTAATAACACTGGTAATGATTAAACCTGAACTGTAAAAAATTACTTATTAGTTATTTTATATTCATCTGATTGTTTATTGACTTTAGACAGATGTTTATTAATTAAATGTTTATTGATTTTGTATAAATGTTTATAGGTTTTATATAAATGTTTACCTATTTTATATGTCGCAGTTTCAACACCGAGGCACAATATTTAGAGTTGACAATTTAGAATAACGCCATCTGTCATCGTTTGTCGAAAACTCGGAAACGTCAAGCAGTGAGCTTGGGTGAGGTCGATACAGAGCGTGGCAGGTCTGGTTTGACAGCTGTCAGTTGTCATAAGTCAAATGTCAGTTGTGATATGTCAGACGTCAGTGGTCAGTGATCGGTTGACGTTGACATTAGACGCATTTGATTTGAGGGACGGGACTTTTTGGTGAGACACGAGTGCGAACGGTCGTTCTGCCCGCCTGTATCGAACTGACCGCGTTTCCGTACTTGAATCCATTTCCATCGGCGTGATCGTTTGAGATTTTGTTAATTTGTTATCGGAAGTGAATAAATAGGCGGTTGTAATCAGTGTTGAGACTATTATTTCGTACCTCCGCCATGCCGAACTTGGACTCTGACCACGATGTAGCCGAAATAGTTGAGCTACCTTCGTCATATATGAATGTTTAATGTTTTTATATAAATGTTTGTTGATTTTATATGAATGCTTAATGCTTTTATATAAATGATTATTGATTTTATATAAATGTTTGTTGATTTTACAACTAGTCTTTAAACATCTACACTAGTCTTCCTAATCATCGAGGACAATACAACAACAAGTATAATTTAATAGTCAAACGAACTTACCTGTAAGTGAAGTTCGATGGTAATTATACTTGTTGTTGTATTGTCCGAAGATGATTAGTCCCACCCGACCCAGAATCTTCATGCTATATAGTCATATGAGCATGAACCCTATGTTGTAAAACCAATAAATTGCTATGAACTTAATGAACCTATTTTCAGAAGCGGATGACAGGAGGCATTTGCGTTCGGAAAGAAACTTTTTTCTTTAAACTTATGTAGGCGTCGGTGACTTAAAAGCCGAGACTACACTAGTCTTCCTAATCATCTTCGGACAATACAACAACAAGTATAATTACCATCGAACTTCACTTACAGGTAAGTTCGTTTGACTATTAAATTATGCTTTTCAGAAACCCGCAATAAAACTGTCAATAATACCTCTTTGTAACCTATATTTCAGCCTTTTCTAATCCAACCTAAATTTTAAAGTACGATATTGACCTTCTGATAACAAAAAAAAAAACTTGCACATGGTTCCGTACCATTGTAGTGTTAGGTTTCATAAAATAAGTAATTCTTTAAATAATTTGTATTTCTTACACCGGCAACACTCGCAATGTCAGTCGTTCACACTGGTGAACGAATGACATTGGGAGCTGACGTTTGAGGTTGAGACAACTGACTCGGCCTATTTGCTCGGGGCCAGCATCGAATACGGACGTGCTATATCTCTGTATACTCGTGCAAGGAGAAAATACAGCTACCCTTCAAATAATTACTGTGAGTTTTATTATACTTCTATGTTTAATGTGAGTTTTATTATATTTCAGAAGTGGTATTAACCCGCTTATGTGCATATGTAGTGCTATACTGCTTACTTATATAGTGTGCTTGTTTGTGGAATTTTCAAAGAATTTGTTAAACGGTTATTTTTCAAGGTTAGAATAAAACAAAGTAAAGGGGTTATTTCAAGGTCATTCTAATGGATCTACAGGATTACTTCCATAATATTGATGGGGGAGCAAGGGGGCCCAAAATTTCGTTATTTTTGAGCTACGAAGGTCCGTTTTCGAGATATATTAAATATGCCGCCGCTGTCAATATAAATTTTATTTTTAAGTGTTTATTTGAGTAGTTACATAGATTACGTTTCTAAGTTTCAGAATAAAGATGCCACATTCGAACGAATCTTCCCCACGGCCGCGGCGCCGTTTGAGAACGCCGTGCCATAGAGAAGCCGATCGAAATGCAGACTCAAGCAGACGGAGTCGGAGTCGCACGCGCCGACAAGGTGACAGCTATCGCAGTCGTAGTCGCGTGCGTACTTCTAGTCAAAGACAAGGACGTGACAATGTCAGTCAATTGGAACATCAGCTAGAAAATCATCGCGAGCGGCTACGCGTTCTGGAGAACGAGTTGAGCCGGGAGCGCAGTCTTAGACCTCGGGCCACACCCCAGGCTGGCCGCCACAACCTCCGCGTGTCGAAGGACAATCAACAGGACCGGCTGCGGGTTCGAGACAGAAGCCTACCTCGGGAACGCAGCCCTACAGTGCGAAGATCTCATGAAGTACGCGATGGTGTTGACAACGCGTCGAATGTAAGGTCAGATAGTCCAGCCTTTACCTCTAAGGATATTATGAATATTATTAATACTCTTGGTAACATTAAGTCTCGGTCTCTGCCGTCAACTGTGTCAACTCCGGTGCAAAATTCTAACAATAACATCAATCATATGCATATTTTACCTAATTTTGACCCTTCTTCAAAGGGTCAGCGCATTGATATTTGGCTGAAAAAGGTAAATGAATGTGCCACTGTTTACGGTTGGGACGAGAGAACGATTATACATTTTGCTATGCAGAAGCTACAAGGATTGGCCAAAACATGGTATGAGAGTTTGAACTCCATACTTTTCAGTTGGAGTGAGTGGCAACACAAATTGATGAGTGCGTTCCCTTTTGAACAAAGTTATGGCCAATCCTTGGAGGACATGCTCAAGAGAATAAGTAAAAGTAATGAACCCATAGAGGTCTACTACTATGAGAAATTAGCCCTGTTGAGCCGATGTGACATCGAGGGCAAGCGCGCTGTAGAATGCATAATACACGGTTTAAGCGATAGAACAATGAGGTCTAGTGCCAAACTGCCAACGCTGTACGGTGTACCCAACCCGATCAGTTACTACAATTTCTTATGACTAATAAGGATATTTCTGAATTTTCTGATCGTGCCAATTTTACAGGCAAATCCTCATCCACATCAGACTCATCAAATAATAATGCTTCAAATCAAACTACAAAGCCTAATAGTAATCGCGAATTATTTTGTTATAACTGCAAAGAGAAGGGGCACCCTTACCTCAGATGCCCCAAACCTTTAATTCAATGCGAGAAGTGTCGTAAGTTTGGTCATAAAGGCGAAAATTGCCCTGTTAAATTTGGAAACGATAAAAGCCTTGACAAGGTACAAAAGACAATGCGTATATTAACTTCGGAATCAAATTCAAAGTTCAATAAAGAAGGTATGTAATTAAAACTTTCATAGATTTCGGTAGTGAGGTCACTCTTATTACACAGTCCGTAGCTTCAGGGTTAGGTTTAATCTACGATAGTCCTTCCATACCTTTAAAGGGTTTCGGAAGTAACATAATACGATCCATAGGTGGGGTGAATGTGGATTTAAGCATTGATCGTGTCAGAGGTAGTGTTTTGTGTCAAGTAGTAGAGGACGGACTTTTGGATTTACCCTTGCTGGTAGGGCAGTCGTTTACAGAACAGCCTCATATTGTAGTGTATAAGAATGCGGAAGAATTAACATTCTTGACGGTAACAATGAATTTGGTTTTCCGCTATTAGATCTAGGAGATAGTACATCGGTCACCGTAGCGGTTGTCTCTGATGTCGTCATTTATGGTCCAGCTGTAGTTAAGGCCCGCGTAAATTCTCATTCAGTTAAAGATGGAGATATTTTATTAAGTGGGAAAGTGATAGGGAAGCCAAATCAGCAGTTTACCGTTATTGGGGGGGTGTACCGGGTCAAAAGCGGCTTACTTTATATTTACACTAGCTTTTGCCAGCGGCTTCGCCCGCCTGAAAATGACGATTTTCCATACAAACTTTCATCCCCTATTTAACTCCCTTAGGGGTTGAATTTCGAAAAATCCTTCCTTATTCCTTGTCTACATTATAAAGGGAACCTCTGTGCAAAATTTCAGCTCTCTAGGTCCGAGGGTTTGGGCTGGGCGTTGATGAGTCAGTCAGTCAGTCAGTCAGGACTTCTCTTTTTATTTATATAGATAACGCCATTGTCAAAATTCTGTCAATTGAGAGAAGCGGTCGTTATAGGAAGGGGTACTAAGATTCAGGTAGTTAGTCGCATATACACATCAGCAGATTCCTCCGTGGCCGAGCCCGGTGTAATTGATGTTGGCCAATTCAAAATAGGTGCCACAATCGACGAGTCTCAGCAAAGACAGTTGATAGACATACTTATTAGGTATAAGCATTGTTTCGCGACATCCTTTAAGGAACTAGGCTGTACGAGCGTCGCTGAGATGAACATCGAACTAACTGTTGGGTAACGACCGTTATAGACTGGCTGCTATACCAGGGTTGTCTAAGAATAAGCGCAAAACCACTGTAGCTGCCGATCGCATGTTGCCATGGGTTCACGTGGCTGTCTTAGATGTAAACGAGGGTAATGATGATGATGATGATGACGAAGATGAAATGAATATAATTATGTAACGATGAAGGTACGGATGCGTAACTTCGTTCATTCTAGTAATTATTGCCAATGTGTTAGCTGACAATAGATTGAAAGACAGATTGCACCTAATTTCAAATGATTTAGAACGCTTATTGATTGTCACCGTTTGTTTATTATAATTTGATTGATTAATGTTTTTGTAAATTTGTAATAACCAAGGATTGACAAATAAGTTTTAGTATGATTGTGGTTTTGTATGGAATTAATACATTCTTGATATGTATATTGTGTAGCATCATGTATAGAAATGTATAGGTGTGTAAGATTTAAACACATAGATTGATTATGTTAAGTTATACTCATGATGTAATAAATAATATGTTCTAAGCGATGATGAATAATAAATTCGTATAGATTCTGACAGCTTTTCCTATAATGAGTGTTTGTGAGAAGAAGGGTTCGCAAGCAAGGTCACCTTAGTATGTGAGAAGGAGGGTTCACTACTATTCTGGCTTCTGATATATTTTATTATGTCTATGTATTTATATTGCTTGTGAGAAGGAGGGTTCGCAGGCAAGGTCACCTTAGTATGTGAGAAGGAGGGTTCACTACTATTCTGGCTTTTGATATATTTTATTATGTCTATGTATTTATATTGCTTGTGAGAAGGAGGGTTCGCAGGCAAGGTCACCTTAGTATGTGAGAAGGAGGGTTCACTACTATTCTGGCTTTTGATATATTTTATTATGTTTATGTATTTATTGCTTATGAGAAGGAGGGTTCATAAGCAACGTCACTTTAGTATGTGAGAAGGAGGGTTCACTACTACCGTGGCTTTGATATAATATTTTATTACATTTATATATTCACTGCTTGTGAGAATGAGGGTTCACAAGTAATGCCATCATGGTTCGTGAGAAGGAAGGTTCACAACCATCATAATTTTTGGATATTGTTTATTACCTACATCTGTTTCATGTAAATTGACTTTGGGAAAGTAAGTGAAGAAGAGGTTCACTATAATAATGGCCATGAGTAAATGATTTTTTTTTCGTGTTTGGTATTATTAGCCTTCTTTTGTTCTCTTTTCTGTGTTTCTGTTGTATTGTTTTAATTAAGATAATGATTCTCAAACTGTATAATTATGTTTTAGAAATAGCGTGTTTATTTTTGTAAATTCGGATTCGATGCTGTCACTTTTAGCTGGCCGAGTGTTAGGTTGTAGTAGTAAACTGGCTACGTGCATGAGGACATGCACAACGTCAGGATGGTCGAGTGTTAGGTTTCATAAAATAAGTAATTCTTTAAATAATTTGTATTTCTTACACCGGCAACACTCGCAATGTCAGTCGTTCACACTGGTGAACGAATGACATTGGGAGCTGACGTTTGAGGTTGAGACAACTGACTCGGCCTATTTGCTCGGGGCCAGCATCGAATACGGACGTGCTATATCTCTGTATACTCGTGCAAGGAGAAAATACAGCTACCCTTCAAATAATTACTGTGAGTTTTATTATACTTCTATGTTTAATGTGAGTTTTATTATAGTAGTAGATAGATTGATAGATTTTCCATGTTATTTTAGCAATATTTATGTGTTGAACTAATTTCAGATTTTTTATCAAAATTTTAGGCTCAGTAGTTTCGGAGATAAGAGGAGAGGAATGGTCAGACAGAAAGACAGGTTCACGAGTGATAATATAAAAAGGGATCTGTTTTTTTCTTTTTGAGGTACGGAACCCTAAAAAGGAATTAATCAGAAGTCACTCAATCCAGCTCATATCTTTCACTCATCATAGTGATCCTAGATTTGATCGTTCCACAAAGCCTCACGAAAGCGAGACGTCGCAAACTAAATAGGAAGCGTTGTTAGGCAACAGTGACACGAGGCACAATCCTTAGTACACGTGTACTTGAAGTACAATAAAACCTAGAACGTGTTAAGAAGCTATAGCAATCTTCGATCAATAATAGTACTAGATTAAGCATCAGGAACAAAACTAAGTCGCTCAAGTGGCCACGTTTGCACACACGTAAACATCTACATAGCATCTTAGAAAAAAGTTCAATATTATTAACAACTTCAGATGATTATAAACCTTAACGCTTAAACATAACGTTTAATTATCATTGTAAAGTATATTTATTTAAGCCCTTTCATCGGAGAAAGATTAGAAGCAAAACATTTTAAATGTCGCTCCAAAGTAAAAAGTCATCAGTACAAAAATATTCATTCTAAAATGAAACTTAAACTGTAAGCAATACGGTTAAAAGCATTTTGTGTACAATGTCGTGCTTATTCTATTGCGGAACTAGCGTTCCCTGTTCAAGAACATGATACAATGGTTGGTGCGTTGTAGCAAACATTGGCCAAACAATTATAATATTCGCTGATTTAATTATATTTACAGTTTAATTATGTTTAAATATTATGAAAAAGCACATGATGATATTAAATTACCGAAAAATAGATATTCCTTCCAAAACCTTGGTGTTACGGTGGTTATTTACGCAGTTTTTGAACGCATACTGCGGTATTTTGACGTCTTAATGTTGGCTATGATTGGACCATACTAATTTGAAATAAGACCACAAATACGTTTGTGGTCTTATATTTCGGGCCGTTTTTGAAGCGCTTATCGGGAATCTAGTACATTATTGATCGAAGATAGCAATACATAGCGTATATCTATTGAATTCCGTGTCAAAATTAGTTGCTCCAGGAAATTCCCGGGAAGGAGTCGGGTCTCCATTCTTCATTCTATTACAAGAAACTTAATAATTATGCTCGTTTATTAGGAGTCGGGTTTGGATTTGCGAAACTCGGCTCAGCACTAAAAGTTTAAAATACAACAACAGGCTTTTATAAAGACACTAACTACACGGGTTCATCCGCGATTTTTGTCATTTTTCTTTTTGATTGGCGTCTAAGGGTCGGGCCGCTGCGGGTTGTTCGAAAGAGATACCGCAGCCACAAAAAACTTAGAAGGAACATGGGTTGTTTTTAGTCAGTAGAAGTCTGACACTTCTTTCCACTCTACCCGGAGCGAGAGGAGTCATTTGATGATTTCCCGCACGGAACAAATATTTGCATGGCCTACAGATATTTGTTCTGGGTCTGGGTATTTGTGTATGTGAGTTTAAATGTTTGTGAACGCACCCACGATACAGGAGAAATTCCTAGTGTGGGGCAAAGTTTAAAAAAAAAAAAAAAACTACAAAATAAAGGGCCCTACAAAATAAGGGTCGTAGCGCCACAATCTTGAATATATGGCTCTTTACTAAACTACTGTTTGGTCACGTCTACCACATGCCCAATAAGCTGTGGGCCAACTTAGCCACTTTCTGGAGCTCTGACACAACAAGAAGGCATCGCAGCCGACCTCGTAGTAGATGGCGGGACAAGTTTGACAGAACCAACGACCTATGGTCCATATTGATCCTGGATCGACACAACTGGAAGTCATGGGGCCTTTGCCCAGTTGTGGGATTACGCAGGTTAACTGTATCAGTATCTTTGAAACCAACCTTTGCTTCGGACACATTCATGTATTGATGTATTAAATCAGCTACGATAATGCTATTTACTGAACATATTATCTCAAGCAGCGTGTGAGACTAACAAGCATAATAATTATATACACACTGGGCAAAGTTGTACGTATGATTGTGTATTATAATGTATGTATTCATTTATTTAAACCTTTCGCTTTAAAAAGCCTCAACAGTGGGTATAATGCGATATTCTCTAGCATTCTGTACCAGTGAAAGAGAAGTGACTTAGATTAAGTCTGAAAATCATCACGCTGGTTCTTTCCAAAGAAATACATAGAAGTGTAAGTAATTGATAGTATACTCACACCTTTCAGTGGTTATGTTTTAGCTCCAGATAATAGAGACCTAGCTTATTGGCTTTAATTTAGAACAAATCCAGACTCCGTGATTAAGAAATTCGTGGTGAAAAAACCAAAAATATAATTGTCCCGACCAGGGAATCGATCCTAAGATCTTAGCAGTCACGTAACGAATCCGTTCCCAGATTACAGATATAGTATACTATGTAATGTATGTATATTACACTTCCTAGATTAATTGCAATATGCTAAATTGTTGCGTACACAACCTATCGGGTAGCGAACGTATGTGCAGGGTTGATTGTCCTGTCTTGTAATGGAAATTACCCTAAGCTGTATAGGTTTAGCTAGGGTTAATTCCAGTTTGAGATATTCTGAGAAGCTGTTGCCTTGGTACATAGATTGGCAAAATTCGTATTGCAGAGGTATTTAAAACATAATAGGTGTAAAATATGTTAATCCAGCATTCTGTACATCAAACTTAGAAACTCTACGGCAAAAATATTTCAGGGAAACCACATTTTGTTGGAGTGAAAAATTAAAAATTAAGTTATATGGTAGGACTCAATGTAACGCGCTCATGTAGCAAGAAAAGAGTTGTCTGATGTGATGACGAGTAATAGACAAGTACGGAAGAAGAAGACACGCTGCGTTGACCACAAATAAATTAGGATCAGGTCAGGATGATGACTGTTTCTATGACTTCTAATGGTAAATAATGGAAGTAAAGTCAAGTCAACAAATAAACAAACCTGAAATGCGCAAGCCTGACTCACATTTGGCAAGTTTATTTTTTCAATTTTTGCAACCACACAGCCAAAACTTCATAAAGTTCAAATGAAAAAAAAACCTTCCCTGTTTTTCTAATTTCATCTAAACAAAATGCAGCCCCAAGAAAATGTTTACCCCATTTTAAAATAGGCCACAACTCAGCAGCTTAAGCGCCCCATATTAAGCCCTTTAAGCTTTTGATTTAAAGCGGCTATTTATTACTCATTAACTCATTTTGATCTTAAAACTCGAGCTTTCTAAACATCTGGCACATGCAAGGTAGAAATTCCAGCTAACCGCTTAATGAAAAGCGCTTTTTAGCTAAGCTTGTGTATTTTTATGAAATGGCTTTATGTTCATGTTGTTTTCCTTTGTGTCGTTAATGGAACTCTTTTGTTTTAGCTGCATTCTAGATGTAATAATTAGGTAAGTAAAAACATAACATAACAAACCCAATTTCTATAATGCAATGTTTCTATTTAATTCATTGTATAATACAATGGTTGCTTTTAAAAATTATTATTATAACGTTGCGACCCCGCGTTTACCACTCTTCAACAAGTTGAGATAGTTGTTTTGTACAACACAAAATGTCATATTTTCCGTAGTTTGTTTTGTGTTAGAGCACTTATTAAGGTTATTATAGTCCACACCCTGTACTCATGTGATATAGAACGTTAATTTCACTACCAATGCTTACATGGCTTTTCCTCTACAAACCACATTTTAAATGCACGCAAAGGGCCCTCAGTATAAATCTTTCAGAAGTCCTCTTAGTTTAGATCAATGCTCCTTTAAGTTTTAATCCGTTTTGTGGAATATATAAATGTGGGCGAACCGCACAGATACGCGTAGGATATTTTATCACATGGAGGTTGAAACCTAAAATAAAACTGTCAAATGGCTTGAAGGCACAATGTTTTATTAAATTTATTTTGTGATAAAACTGTAGACTGTAAGTACCTCACTTATTGGATTATGGACTCAATAGGGTAGTTGACTGACTAAAGAAAACATGATTCTGTTTAGTCCGTCTGTAAGTTTGTAGCGAAGAATATTGGATACGTGTTTTTTGTTTTATCAAATTAATAAAAAATTACGAAAATAAAACGTGTCAAAGATCGTGAGTGGGGGCTGGTGACGTCACTTTCTGGCAAAAAATTTACCAAACTATAAAGTCGGACTGTATGTCTTCATTTTTTGTTTACGAGAAAAAAGGAAATAACGTGTCCAATATTTTTTGAAAATCTATCTGACTGACATTTTTTTTTTGTCTTCTACCCTATTGTAATACAGAACACATACAAAAGCGTACACTAGCACTTAGCAGTGATAGACTTAATAGTGATGTGACCGTCGGACTGCCAACTTATACGTCGGGAGTTCAAACCCAAGACTAACGCCCAAATACTCAATTATAAGTAACCCTCAAAACTCCTGCTGTCTCTGTCACTCTGCGTTAAAGTAACAAAGACAGCACGAGATTTAAGTGCAACTTAAAATTGAGTGACGTTTGAGTATTTGGGCGTAAAGAACCTATAATTTCGGTTTTTGTGTGTCATCGTCATCATTTCAGCCCGGAATCACCCACTGTTGGGTATAGGCCTCCCCTTTTTTCTGCCACTATAAAACCAGTAGGTATATTTTAAAGATATTATATTTCTTGATGGCATATAAATCCAAGCCAGAAGCTCATAGGCGTCATAAAAACGTGGTGATGTGGTAATGTATGCTCATGCTTTCTCTGCATGAGAAGAAACGCTGCCCAGCTTTGGGACGGTAACAGGTTGGTATTTTTATCTACTAAACAATATCCTTTAATGATAAAAAAAAAACACAAATAAAAACAGTAAGTATCACATTCAATATTACTAAGAACATCGTTCTATCAATACGATACGAAGCCAGTTAGTATCCTGTCATATTGTATGTTTTCCCAAATAATTTCCAACTCGCGGCTAAACGGCATGTCGTATAAACAAGAATGTCACAAAAGGCACTCCATTCTCGTCACACACAGGTAACACATTAGTCACACCAGTCGTGTCGCGTTTGTCGCCGCAACAAAGTTGTGCCGCAGTTAATTAAACCCCGTCACAGTCTTCAGGCACTTAAGGCAGAATGAGCAAAAGGCGTACCTCCTCTGACAACCAGACATGGGGCAATTAGATTGCGGGTAGTTAGAAATTACCAGCTTTAATCTCGACTATAGTATGTGCGACGTTTTTGTTCTAAAGTAGGGTAGTTTATGAAAGATTTATCCGACCGCGGCCATCCGGGATCTCTTTAGGTATTCCCTTTTTGAATTTTTGATAAGCCTGCCCGAAAAAGTCGGACAAAAGCGGCTTGAACTTAGGACACCCGTAGGGCTTGCTACAAAAAATGGGACGGTCATCTTTTCATCAAAATTATCTGCTCGTACATGTTTTTTGCTGGATGCGGCGAAGCGTTGCCGTTATAAGGTATAAGTTCTATGAATCCGTACAAAACGCTACGCTTCCACTTTTTCTGCGCGAACCGCCAGTCTGTGGAATTCACTGCCACCTTCTCTGGTCCCTATTCAAAGTTCGAGTGAATTGGTTTCTTCTTGACCCTAGACCACCCTATTTAGTATAACAAAAATAGATGGACTTTAGATATGAGAAATTCACAGTTACTCAAAACAGCTCTGCTTATATTGTCGGCTTGTAGACTTTGAGTTTCTTCTCTCTTTGTTTTAGCTATGAATCGGTCGAATAAAACACTATTGATAAAAGATCTTAATAAAGGAAAATAAAGAAAACCTGTTCATATTTTCACAGGTTTCAGAACACAACACCGCAGTCTCTTCACATAAAATAAGAACGTAGTCATATTGCGTTATTGAATAAAGCACAACAGACAGCGAAACGCCCCAAAAAGGTTAAAATGAAGAAAAATGGACGGCCGCCATAATGTTTTTTCACAAAAGTAAAATGTATTTTCATAGAGGGCGTGCGTGTTTTACATTAAATTGTGATTCTATTAGGCATAAATACGGTCACATAATAAAGTCTATTTTCCGTAGGCAAATGCCCAAATCCGGGTTGCATTTACACCAATACGTATCAAAAAAACTTTCTTCTGAACTGTCAGTTAAGGTTGTGTGAATTAGAGGAACTTTGAAAGTGGCGCCTGTTACAGGAAAATTTGAAAAGAAGTCGTCTACTTGGTATGCGTATATGATGAGGAGGAATTCAGACACCGTGGGTGCTACTAAGAAATTCTTTATGGAAAAACCCAGTGGCACAGCATTTCCATTGCAAATAATTCAAGAAACGTCTACATACGTCTTTCTAATCTATTTGAATTGAAAATTGTAACACATTCGCCAAAGAATAATATGTCACGGTCAGGGGCTTTGTCACGTTAATTAATGAGTTTGATAACCCATAAAGTCGAGGTTGAATGAATTTATTGCGTTACGATAAAAACATAATTTACTCTCCTGCGTTTTAATTTGGTCTCTGTTCCGCTGTGAATTTTGTATGTGACTTTGTGTCGAATGCAAATGAATACGAACCTATGCTAACGTATTTGCACGTCTTAATCTGACATAATACGAAGGAAAAATCGTGAGAACACGAAAACTTGTGACATCTACCAACCAGCACAGGGCCCGCGTGTTGCATTATAAGCGCACTAGCTGATGCCCGCGGCTTCACCCGCGTGGATATCGTTCAAATTATATTCTAAAACCTTCCTCTTGAATCACTCTATCTATTAAAAAAAAACCGCATCAAAATCCGTTGCGTAGTTTTAAAGATTTAAGCATACAGACAAACAAACAGACAAAAATAGTGACTTTGTTTTATACTATTGTACTAGCTGATGCCCGCGGCTTCACCCGCGTGGATGTCGTTCAAATTACCTATATACTAAAACCTTCCTCTTAAATCACTCTATCTATTAAAAAAAACCGCATCAAATCCATTGCGTAGTTTTAAAGATTTAAGCATACAGACAAACAAACAGACAAAAATAGCGACTTTGTTTTATACTATGTAAGGATGTAAGGAAGGATACCTCTCATGCAGAGGAGTCCTGTGCCCCAGCAGTGGAAAAATAATATGCTAATTATGATGATGATGAATCTGACATAACTTAACATTGTATCGTTCTTACAGGAAGCCTACTCTATTTATTTTATTCACACGTTCCTTCTCACACTACCTGAATACAGCATACACTTAATTACAGTTCGGTGTGACCCACAGCCCCCTAAATGCGGGTCACGCATCGATCAAACACTGTATACCATGTATGTATAGCGACCTTTATTATGGGCTTTCATTTAAGTCCACTTAGTCCCAATTTTGGGTTCTCGTCAATGCAATTATGTACGTTGTTTGGTTATATAAATGTGGTGTGACGGTTGGTGATGGGGTTTTAAAAGGTTTTTCTTTCTTGGTGGGAGTCTTTAATATAAGTTGAAGTTTATGAAAAGACGTAGGCTTTTACCATAGTAGACAATAAATTCACGCCTGTTTTTCCACGGACTGTTAGGCAAATATGTACTTGTAGCCCCGGGCCTTCAAGACGTGACGAGAAGAGACATTCGAAGCGGAGAGAGGAGTTGCGTAAAAGCTGGGGTGTATCCACCGAAGCTTGACGGAGATGCGCAAAGCGGCATGCAACATATTAAGGCGGAGTTGCAGTAATTTTAAGATTTTTGAACCTATAAAAATCGAACTAAATACGAGTTTTTTAATAAATAAAAATCATTACATAAAAATTGAACATACTCTCTAGTAAATCGTAAAGATAGAAACGCGATTTAGAATGATCGGCTCGATACTTTTTTTTATCAAACATGACTCTAAATCACAATTTCAAACGTGTACTGCTAAGACATTTCATCATGAATTTATATGAAATTTATATCAGTAGATAGAACTTTTTATTCTGAAGTAAATGGTGAAAACAGATTGTATAATTTCTTTATAGTTTTTCTCCAAGAAGCAAAAAACAGTCAAAATTTAGGCATTATATCGCTCGCGCGGCAGGGCGGGGGGCGAGGTCGTACGTACATAAAAACAAAGTACTGCAACCTCGCCTTAACGAGTATGTCTCTTCTCAACTCTGCTGGGCAACGCAATTATGAGACATCTTCTCTACTCTCTGCTCAACCGTTTCCTCCAAAACTAAGCGGAGATGAGAAGTGAAAATAACGACATTTTATTGATGCAGCGCATCTTCTCTTCTCTTGTCTCGTCTCCACTTCGACGGAGTCCACCCCTAAGTATATTGCAAAAGATTCGATCAGCCAATCACACTAACAAACCTGAAAAGAACGTCCACATTTGTAAAAACACCTTTAATAACACAAAACATTTCACCATACGCACAATTTCCCCAAAAAAATATACAAAACGTACAACACATAACTCCAAAGCCTGCGAATCGAAAAAAAAAAGAAAAAAACATACTCCTGAAATTTTTATCGTGGCAACACCTCACGTAGTCTTTACTAAGGGAGCATAAACAAAACTAAATTTAAGATATCGAGAACGTTTGAATAATGAATGGAACTGCGTAAGGGTAGTGGCTTAGTGAGAAGAGACAGCGGTTCGGTGTATAAATTTATAAATTATTTTCGATGGGAAATGGTAAGTGCTTTTCCTAGTAGTTTAGGGTTGCAGTCGACAGGTCCTATGTTTGTGCAGTGTGGGAATGTGAATAATTTATTAGAAAATAATTGTTTATTTGTGAAACAGGGAAAGCTATGGAAGTAAAAGGTTTGTATACGCGAATACTAGATTTTTAGTGAAGCTAAGCTAGGTTAAGTTTACGTAAAATTAGGATCAATGCTAGACGATCTAAAGGCCACTTCTTGTAATTAAAAAGGTTCAAAACTCATCATTATCTCATCTAAGCGCCGATTAATGACAAAATGTACGTCAAATAGAATTATTTTTAACAGTTTGATGCTGAAATCAGGGGGTTACTATGACAGCACAAAAGGCAGTAAGTGGTCTACTTCTTCTAAGGGCCATCTCTATCTCACGTCATGGTAAGTCACCAGAATTGGAAAGTTCTTAAAAATACGATCGACAAAATATTTTTAGGTTACTATTTAGAACACCAATTTAATTTAATAGTGAGTCTTTTCCCGCTGTCTCCTATCAGAGTTTGATAACTCTGTATCGGCCAAAATATTTATTTCCCTAACGTACGTGTTCGTACTTATTTCTCGATTATTTATGTTGTTCGTACTATTAAATATTGCTTTTGTATCGTTCGACCTTGGAATACTTTACTAGTAAATGAGAGATATGAAATGATATACCAATTAACTAAGGTCTCATGACATGTCACCACATCATCTTAATTAAACTTACTTTTATTATTATGTAGGTCTAAAGAACTTCCCTTTTCTCGTGGCAACCTTCGAGCTTTTTTTTTTTTTTAGTTGGTGGAAAATCATCGAATGACCCCCCCCCCCCGCTCTTGGGCAGAGCGAAGGGGAGTGTCAGACTTCTACTGACTAAAAACCGAACCCATGTTCCTTCTTTGCCCTTGCGCCGAGGCCACGTAATCTAGTACAAAAATCCGCGGCCAACCTTCGAGCTTCACAATCATTTGCAGTATGTTGACATCGAAAAAAACACTTCAATTATTCTAAAAATAAAAACAGCTTCAACAGCCCATTGTTTACATTTAATAACCTTTTAAATTATACAAATCGTCGTATTCGATATAATGATTTAGCGAAAGGGCCCTTAAAAACGGAAGAGGATGGTGAAAAATGGACAAACCCAAGAGACCCGAAGCGTGTCCATTTTTATGAATAAATCATGTAAATTGCTTGACAATCGTAAATGTCCTTACATTTTTAATGTTGCAAAATCGTCCTCGAAATAATTATTTGAGAGTTGAATTGTAAAATATTTACTGTAACTGGGTCGTCTTCTTTCTTATATATTTTTAAAGTGCCTTGATAAGTTATTGGATACATCCTTGTTTTTAGAAATTAACGTTTACGATGAAAATCAACACCGTTAATGGAAGGCGTGCTAATGAAAGGTGTAAACCAGATCAGGTACATATTATAGACCAAGGCTGAAGTATTTTTTGAAAACGTTGCACCACGCTAGAAATTTCTCCTGTATCGTGGATGCGTTTAATTAGAAAAAAATAAACTCACATACACAAACACCCATACCTGGAACAATTAGATAGTTGATCTGGGTCTGGGTGTTTGTGGGTATTTGACAGATGTAGGCTATACAAATATTTGTTCGATGCAGGGATTGAACCCACGACACGCATTGCAGCAGTCAATCGCTCAACCACTGCACCAACCGCGCAGTCAAGATTAGAGTGGAGTGAAGTCTGTCTGATAAAGCAGTCTGCAGATCGTAGAGAAGATGTACATCCAAGTCGTATGTGATGAAGCATCGCTATATTGGTCTACATAAATTATTGTATACACGTTTCTAATATCAATTTTCTCCACTGCTACATTCAGTCCCAAATATAATCTTCAATAACTCCATTACGCAATGCCGCTTAGAAACACAACTCCTTCGTTCGTACAAAGTTTATACGATTTGTCGTAAATTAATAACTAACTAGGGTCGCCCAAAGCGGCCTAAATTAGCCCAAAAGAGGGCTGGCCTTTGTAGCCAAATGGTTGGGCTAAATTATATTATTTTTGCCTAAGCCCCGTATTTTGTTTTAGATAAAGACGGTTATTACACCAAATAGGATTATATTGTACTTCTATCCTAATTTTAGGGGGATAAAAATGTGAGGGATATCAGGATATATTTTCCTGCTATTATTATGGCCAGGGACATTTGCGTTTAGGATACGTGGGTAGATACATTTTCGATGTAACCGCTTTACCTTAAACTTCACGTTGAAGTGACATTGGAAGGAATTTCCGTGACGGTACTCACTTGGCAGGAAATAAGTGACTTAAGGTCATCAAAAGGTAGATATATTGTTGGTATAATGGTAGCAGGTGCATTGCTATCACGTTGGGGCTTCGGGTTGTTCGAAAGAGATACCGCGGCCTCGGCACAAGGGCTAAGAAGGTACATGGGTGGTTGGATAGTCAGTAGAAGTCTGACACTCCCTTCCTCTCTGCCCAGTATGGGAGGGGTTATTTGATGATTTCTTAACCCAACAAAAAGAAATGGTGCATTGCTGTGCATCATGAGGTCCTGCTATTGAGATATTTTTGAGGGAAAAACCCACTCAGCCCGAGCTGGGAATCAAATCCAGGACCAAGCAAAGTAGGCACACTTGTGACTTGGTCTACTGAGACCAACGACGCAGTCACACATACACATTACGTACAATCCTAAAATATTCCTTTAATTCAAACAAAACTGAACCCTTGTAACAATATCTCTAAAACCAACATATTCACTTAATAGCTGTAATAAGACTAATAAAATGCCTATTAAAATGATTAGTATTAAAAGATAATAGTAATGGCAACATTAGCCGCAATTCCACGTAATCCCCACACGTTTATGTTAAATTAATAGTTATAAGCGCTCTTTAAGTGGTTCAGCCGTTATCCCTTAACCGACTGCTGGTGTTATAATAGTGGTATATGTTATTCGTAATAGGTAGTGGTTTGTTTTAATGTTTCCGTCCCTTTCTATTTTTGGAATGGGATAGGTACATAGAATTTTTCTATTTTGAGAACAATCCTAGAATCATCTGCCTAGTTTTTATATTATAACTAGCTTTTTCCAGCGGCATTTCAAAATGACGATTTTCCATACAAACATTCATCCTCTATTTAACTCCCTTAGTGGTTGAATTTCGAAAAATCCTGCCTTATTCCTTGTCTATATTATAAAGGGATCCTCTGTGCAAAATTTCAGCTTTTTAGGTCCAAGGGTTTGGGCTGGGCGTTGATGAGTCAGTCAGTCAGTCAGGACTTCTCTTTTTATTTATATAGATAGATAGATATTATAGCTAGCCTATATTGTCACACTATTGAGCAAAGGCCTCCCTCCATTAATCCAATGGTCCAATTCTCAAGGAAGACATCCAGTTCGTCCCGCCATCTCCTTCGTGGTCAGCCGCGACCCCGTGTCACTGTTTCAGGGCACCAATCCTGAGCTTTATTGGCCCACAGCTCATTCGGCATTTATATCTGCCTAGTTAACCTCCAATAGGGATGTTTACTGACTAAAAAAATTATGATTCTAATTAGTCCGTCTGTTAGATTATCGAAAAATATTGGATACGTATTTTTTCTTTTATCAAATCAATAAAAATTGACGAAGATTAAACGCGTCAAAGATTTGAGTGGGAGGTTGTGACGTCACTGCTCGCTAAGAAATGTCATACTGTCTTAGAATTTGACGTCATACAAGTATTCAAAGCACTTTAACGTCTTCTTTGTTTGTTTACGTGAAAAAAGAAAAAATATGTGTCCAATATTTTTTGGAAATATATCTGACGGACTAATTAGATTTTTTTTTGTTAAAATCCCTATATTCAGTCTGACTGGATTCAAGTAAATAGTAGCATTTATTCCCTCAGGCTCCGTGGACGGACCGACTGCAGTGAGTAACTGCTTATCTGACCACCGCAACTCAGTAACTTTGTAACTCGATACCCTTTTTTTTTGGAGGGTGGGAAATCATCAAATGACTCCTCCCGCTCTGGGCAGAGCGGTAGAGAGTGTGATACTTCTGCTGACTAAAAACCACCCATGTTCCTTCTTAGCCCTTTGTGTCGATGCCGCGGTATCTCTTTCGAACAACACTCAGCCCAGACGGATACCTCTTACCTCTTGGAGAGACTGCTTGATTGCCTTCCGGACTGCTTTCTGACTAAAAGTCTGACAACCAGTAGTTTGACAGTCATTAACCGATCTACAGACAGCTGGGACAAATCCGGGTGTCAATCCATGTATAATATTTTGTAATTAAAGCTTACGAAGTTTTAGTTATACTTAACAATAACGAAGATTTAAATTCAGCCTCAAATTAAACCTAAGCCTTAATTCTATCCCTACTAGTTGTTTGGGTGATCAAACCAAGGCTAGACACAGTCTGCGGTTTTCAGTTGATGTTGCGTAGGTTTCGCCGTAGCCGCGTAGCTCGTAAGCCGTAGCTCGTAGACCCTAGCTGTAGCGAAGTAATATAGCGAATTATTAGAAAAAAATTGGTTGCCTGTAAAGTCGGTATATGGGCGAAAGTTTTACGTGACAACGACTTTGAGTGGTCTTAGGCGGGCTAACCATGCCCGAGTGGAAGGGACGCGTGCCTCTCACTCGCTCTCATTGTGAGCGCATAACGTGAGCGGAGCGTAACGCAGTTTCTTGAAGTGTCACCCGGCAAACCAATTTATAAGACGTTGTCACGTCAAAATAAACTTCATTTGGTTCGGCAAATTAGGTAATAGGTAGGTTATAAAGTTGATATCACGCCAGTCAAATCAAAACATCGTGTAATCCACAGTCTACTAATAAAATGCCAATCTAAGTATTAGCCAGGATTTATCCTACCTGCATTTACGCATGTAATCGCGGAAGGTTAGACAGACGTATGTACCTAACACACCCCCATTTGACGAGTTTTTATTAAGTCCCATGT
The DNA here is from genome assembly GCA_949775195.1 of Diarsia dahlii. Taxonomy (NCBI): domain Eukaryota; kingdom Metazoa; phylum Arthropoda; class Insecta; order Lepidoptera; family Noctuidae; genus Diarsia; species Diarsia dahlii. The sequence goes on from OX459209.1 coordinate 16,637,867, forward strand.
AATAGGGGACGAGCCTATTGCCTAATTAAGACTCCGTGGCTGCTATTGATAAATTCCTGATTGAAGAACCTATAGTAACACTTTGCCCGACCTGATAATCAAACCCTGGGCCTCATACTCAGCAGTCACTCTTGCAACCACTCCACCAACGTGGCAGTTCATTCGTTAAATTATCTAAATATAAGGTCCCATTTAAATAGGTGGACAAATTTTAACACAGCGTTCAGTAGCCCAACCAAAGATATCTAAACAAAAAAAAAACATTAAATAAAGCGATTTTTTTTCTACTTAAATTAATAAATTGCCGGCAGTCTAGAACAAACTCATCCTTAATGAGTAGGTACTTAAATGCGATTTTCTTATTATTTTTTTTACCATCGTCCTTATTTTGGTGGTCTGAATGATTTCTGAAATTTTGTCCACCTATTTTAATGGGATATACACTTAAATATTGGATTATGAAAAATTTAACCGTCATACAAAGAAAGTAAAAGGACAATAACCCCGCAATGATAATCCTGCAAAATATTCATCTAAAAAAATTGTCCAAAATACAGACAAAAGTTGTAATAACGGCCTACAGGAGCTTATTCAAACCACGTAGGTACAGTCCCGACGACAAATCTAAATGGGCATAAGCTTAGAATTAAAATTCTGTGTGCGCGGCACTTACCTATTGTCTACACAAAATATCCTTTAATTATGTTGGCGTTTCTGCTCTTTTGTTTGTGGTACAAGTTGATGGGGAAAGCGGGACTGTGTGGTTTGATTTTAGAAATGGATTATCATTGAATGGGCAAAACTGAAAAATACTGTGGCGTTGTTTATTTAAAGTTTGAAGATATTTTTTTTAAATGATACGTCATCATCATCATCATCAACAGCCTATTAATGTTCCCACTACTGGGACACAGGTCTCCTCTCTTTCAGAGGGAAACGATAGATAGATAGATAGATGCATCGGGCTAGTGTCCGCAACTCCACGCCCGGAGCGTGTGTTTTGCGTGCGGGTGGGAATCTTACTCGATCCACCGAAGCTCCCCGAGAAAAGCCAGCAACCCCTTGATGTTACCGGCAATCTCGCGGAGAGTACCTGGGTTACCGAAGTACTTGGCCCTGTATGGGGCAACCCCTGGACAGTGCAGGAGCACGTGGGCTGCTGTTTCTTCTTCCTCCATGCAGGCACGACACAGAGGACTATCCGTGACACCTATAACAAAGAGGTGCTTGTTAAATGTACCGTGTCCAGTGATGGCGGCCGTCACTGTGCGTAGCTGCAGCTTAGTCAGCCGGAGCGCTTGTTTGGTGAGACGGGCGTCGATGGCGGGAAGCGCCTCCTTGGCCTGCCTGCACTCGCCGTGGTCTTGCCATAGCTTGGCGTGAAGATCTCTGGTACGATTCCTTACCAGCGTACGAAGATAACCGAAAGGGAGCGGCACGATGGGTTCTGGTCCCACCGCCGCCATGCTTGAGCCTCTTCGAGCGAGCTCGTCCGCTGCATCGTTGCCTCGGGAGTCGCTATGTCCTTTAATCCATTGAATGGTTATATTGTTGAGGTTACCTACCCGGTTCAGGCGTTGGTGGCACTCGTATATTAGCCCGGAATTGACCGTGTGGCTCCTTAATGCCAGCAGCACCGCCATGCTGTCAGAGAGTATACGGATGGATTGATCCTTTACCTCCCGAGCCAAGATGGCTGATGCCGCCAGGGAGATGCCCATGCATTCTGCCTGAAAGACAGTGTTGTGGGCACCCAAAGGTACGGCTATGTGGATATTTAGATCCTCCGAGAAGACTCCGGCTCCAGTGCCAGTACCTGTTTTGGATCCATCCGTGAAGATCCGCAATTCTGCGGGGCTAAGTCCCTCGCAGCGGTGGTCCTCATGGAGTTGGATTTTGTACTTCTTGTCGAATACGTACTGTTTGGGTACTCGATCATTAACAGCTTTCACCAGGGGAAATTCGCTTTGGAGTCCCTCTAGTGCCGCAGTATGCTGCGTGTACTTCTTACCCCAGAGTTGTAGCGTGTTAAGGCGCACCGCCGTCATCGTTGCTTCCTGCTGAATGAACAGGTGGAGCGGCGGAAGCCCCAGTATGGCTTCGAGGGCTGCAGTCGGAGTTGTCCTCATGCAGCCTGTGATCGCCATGCAGGCGAGCCTTTGCATACGTTGCAGCTTGTTTATGGCTGTTATTAATTTGGTGCGGGGCCACCAGACCACTGCCCCGTAGGTGATCATGGGTCTGATTACCGCACAGTAAAGCCACAGTATAATTTTGGGGGATAGGCCCCACTTCTTACCTATCATCCTCCTGCATTGCCAAAAGGTGATGCAGGCCCTGTTAAGCTTGTTGTCAAGATGACTGCTCCAATTTAACTTACTGTCCAGGATAACTCCCAGGTATTTGACCTCATTGGTTACCTGGAGCTCTGTATCGAATAGCTTAGGTAGGCGATGAGGGCCTAGCGTTCGTTTTTGGGTAAACATGACTAGTTCAGTTTTCGTGGGGTTCACTGAGAGATCGAACTCAGCACACCAACGTTCAACTATGCGAAGCGCCTGCTGAGCAAGGTTGCAGATTGTCCCTGTTACCTTCCCCGAGATGAGGATGGCGAGATCGTCAGCGTACCCAATAGTATAAAAGTGATTAGCATTGAGCTTCGTGATGAGGTCGTTGATCACCAGATTCCAGAGGAGGGGCGATAGCACTCCTCCCTGGGGACAGCCCTTGGCTATCACTGCCATCTGCTGCTCCACTCCAAGGCGGACTACTCTTTTGCTAAGCATATTAGTAATCCAGTCTGTCAGTACCTGTTCCACACCATGACGGGAGAGGGCGGCGCTGATGCTGGAGAAGTTTGTTTTATCGAAGGCTCCTTCGATATCTATAAAAGTACCTAGGCAGGTGCCCTTCTGATGTATCGCTTCTTCTATCCGGCTGACTACCAGATGAAGAGCGGATTCAGTGGACTTACCCGCGCTGTATGCATGTTGGTTTGCGTGAAGAGGTGTTGCTTTTAAGACGCCATCCCTCAGCTCTCTCTCACATATCTTCTCCATAGTTTTCAGGAGAAAGGAGGTCAGGCTGATTGGCCGGTGGGATTTGGCGTTAGTATAGTCACTCTTACCTGGCTTAGGGATAAAGATGACTTTCACTTCCCTCCATCCTTTCGGGACATACCGAAAGGCCAGGCACGCTCGCAAAATAGGCACCAGTTTTTCCGCGACGGAGAGCCCGCCCCACTGAAGTAGTGCAGGAAACACCCCGTCCGGACCAGACGCCTTGAAAGGATGGAAGCACCCGATCGCCCACTGGACTTTCTCCAGCGTGATCATCATGTCAGCGTATTTCCAGTCGTTACCTGTTGGAGTTTGGTTTACCTCAGTCCAGTCAATTGTGGGTGTGAAAACGCAACCTGGGAAGTGAGCTTCAATAAGGACGCGCATCGCCTCTTCTGGAGTAGTGGTAAGCGTGTTGTCAGGTTTACGGAGCACTACCGGTCCGGCAGAATTCTGCTGTGCCAGTATTTTCCTTACCCTGTTTGCTTGTTGGCACGATTCTATTTTCCCGCAGAATTTCCTCCAGCCGCCAGAGCTTCTGCGTCGGATGCATTTCTTGTAGCTGGATTTGGCCGCCCTATAGACGTCCCAATCCTCGTCAGCACTGGTGTTCATAGCTCTGTTAAGGGCTGCCCTTACCTTCCTGCGCTTGCGTTCCAGATCCGGTCCCCACCATGGTTGCTTGCCTGGGGTTGTGGGCGGAGTGGTTTCTGGGCAGGATGCATGGTAGCTATCTACCAGTGATTTCGTCAGGTAGCTTACTTGCTCTTCGATCTGGCCCGTGTTGTCAGGGGTCTTCCAGTGCTTTGTTGGCGCAAGCTTGGTTACCAGGATGCGAGTATAGGCTGCTCGATCAGTATTGCGTGGGTTGCGGCGTGGCAGTGTAGGTGTCACACAGACCGGGATGTCGAAGCGGATCCACCTGTGATCCGAGCAGGAGGCCTCTTTCGAGACCTGCCAGCCGGATACGATGGCCGCTACGCCCTCCGATGCCAGAGTTAGATCTATGATCGTTTGACTGCGTCTGGTGACGAATGTTGGTTCGGAACCTGTATTTAGAAGGGTTAGGTTTGTCGTAAACAAATAGTCAACTAAGGCCTTACCTCTTTCGTTCTGCGTGTTCATGCCCCACAGAGGGTGATGAGCGTTTGCGTCGGCCCCTATGACCACCTCGAGCCGAGTGCACTCACAGTGCCTTACGAGGCGGGCGAGGTCATGCGGGGGTGGCTCCTCAGCCTCAGGCATGTATGCCGAGACGAAAGCCACCTCTACTTCCGTGTCCCCGCGCCGTAATAGCAGCCTAGCTGCAGAGATATCCCTGCAACAGAAATCCGTAAGTGGCTGTGCTTTTATGTTACGCGTTGTGTAGATACACGATCTCGGATTATCGTGTTCTGAGCTAAATAGAAGCTTACCCCCAAGATTGGAGAGTCCTTGTATTTTCCCCGCCCTGATCCACGGCTCCTGGATCAGGACTATGGCCGTGTGTTGAACCTCCAGCCACTTCCGTAGCTGAGCCGTTGCGGTCTGACTGTGGTGGAGGTTTGCCTGCAGGACTTTACAGGTTAGCGAAGGGGATGCCATTGCTGGTCGATCCGTCCTCGTCACCCTCGAGCCGCAGCCCAGCAAACAGAAAGCCGGGGTCGAAGCCGCCCTCCTCCAGGTCAGAAGCCGATGACAGTATATCGTCATCGAGCTCCCCACCCGACGTAAGGACGGTTTCCACACCGACGACTGCTGGGGCCTCTGGCTCTGCTCCCGCAGGCACGTCCGTAGGCCGTTCCGTGGAACTCGTGGAGGGAGTTGACTCCTCCACCCGTGTTACCCCCGATGTGGTAGCTTCTGCCGGGAATTCCTGAGGGACATTGACGAACTTGCCACTCGGTGTCTGGAACATCACATAGACCCTCCCGGCACAGAATGACAGTCGCCGTTCGGCTTCCATCAAAGTCGGAATATGGTCCTCAGGGATCCCGACCACCACGAAGCAAGCGTTTTCCTGCCTCTTGACCTGCAGCAGCGCCCAGCTCTTGATGTCTATCCATCGATTCTGATGGGATAGAAGTCGCCCGATGTTGAGTGGGTCCGTGAATACCCCCCGGTCGTCAGGGATCAGGATGCCGCAACGTACGCGGCGCTTGATGTCAGCCTGCCTCTTGATCACAAGCGACGTGCCAGCAAGGGGAGGCATCTCGGCTATGAGCTTCTTCAGCCAGCTTAAGGTGACTTCACTGTCGCACCACAGCTTGAGCACCCCATCCACGAACGCCGGCCTCGCGTTGAAGACCGGTACTGGCAAGTCCAGCGCGTCAGGGGAGCAGGCCTCGGCGAGCATCTTCCTCTGAAGAGCCTCGAGGATCTCGCCCGCCACCTCCTTGCTGATCTGCCCCGTCTGGTCGCACGTGACTGCGACGTCGAGGTCCGATCCTGCAGCTGGGGCGTAGCTACGGTTAGCAACCCGCTTGGACTTATCAAGCCGCGGCCGCTTACGCTCCCCTCGAGGTGACGAGGTCTCGTTGAGAGCCCGCTTGGCCGCGGCCTGATCATTCCGAGCAGGTCGCTGCGTAGCCGCCGTGGTTGGTCCTTCTGCCGAGCCTTGTTTCTCTACCGTGCCAGCTGGTGGTCGACTGGGGCCTGGTCGGCTGTTGTCGACTCCGGCCTGCGACCGCTTGCCTGCGGAAAAGAAATTGACATTGCCACTGGTCGGTTGCCCCTGACCTGCAGCATTAGCCAGCATTACTTGCCGGGAGTTACCCTTACCTTGTGCCGCTAGCCGCTGCTTCTTGTTCGGCCGGTTCCTTCTTATGACACCACTTGTCCCGGGGACCGGAGCAGCTTGCACTGCGGGGTCCGCACGTTGACGTCGTGATGCCAGAGCGTTACCCCCCTTCCTACCGTTGTACCTGCCCTTCTGCACCTGCCAGTTTTGCACAAGCACGTCGTTGGAGATGCAGAGCTCCGCCGACTGACCAGTGACGGACAGCGGGGGAGGGGCTACTTGAGGAGTTAAGGGAAACGATACGTATACTTCTTTTATACAGTAAACTTTAACCGCCTTATTACAAAACGTAGTTAAACCTGGTTTAACTTAGACCTGGTTTATCTCGCATGCTGTCACTTTCTTTTGAATATTATTGAAGTGAGACGTCATGCGAGATAAACCAAGTCTAAGTTAAACCAGGTTTAACTACGTTTTGTAATAAGGCGGTAAAAGACAAAGGGTTTGGTTCGCCATTTAATTTTCACCTTGAGCATTAGTAGTCCGACCCATTAGTAGCTTTTATTACAAAAAAATCACTACTTTGTCAATATCCTATTTACAGAATGAAATACTTCACTTGTTTTACGTTCAATGTTTGTTCTTGTTCATAGTTATTGTTCGATTATGGAACTTTCGCTATTTAAAGTAGCAGTGCGCCGTCACAAAAACAGCGGTTACCTAGTCATGTACTAGTATAAGCTATATAGCCCAGGTTTCACCTGTAACTTAACCCATAACGCGTGTGTAAACGTTAAACACGTCCGTTTAAGTACACAGGACAATACTGGCGCTGTATTTCTCGGCGGATGTTCAAACAAAATGTATGGCAGACAACACGTACGGAATTTTAATTGGTGCAAATTGCCAGTGCGAGTGACGGTGACAGTTTTAGCATTAATAACGGCCAAAAGTGACCCAGTTGCCCGGACCTAGTGGGCAAGAGAAATTAATTATTTCTGTAACACTTTTGTTGATGATTGTACTTTTTGGTGGCTCTGACTCTGTTGGATTTTGGAATGTTAATTTTTGATGAAGTTAATTTACGTAAAGGAGGTGTTTTAGCTTGTAAGTAATTATGATTGTTACAGTCTAATAACTAGTTAATGTTTAAAGTATTTAAAGAAGATAATAATGTGGGTAATGGAACAAATTAATCATTTTAAAATGTTTTCAACGTGTCACATAACATCAGGCCAATAACCCCCAAAAGGAGAGGGCAGAGGTATACCTATTTTAATAGGGTAGTTGAACAAAAAAAATCTAATAGTCCTTCAGATACCTAGATTTCCAAAAAAAATATTGAACACGTATTTTTTTCTTTTTTCACGTAAAAAAAAATGAAGACGATACAGTGCTTTGAAAAGTCGTGCAACGTCACAGTTTGGTCCATTACCAGACTATGGCGTCAAAAGCCCCCTCTCCATGATCTTTGACAAGCTTTATTTTCGTCGATTTTTATTAATTTGATAAAACAAAAAACACGTATCCAATATTTTTCGATATAATCTAACTGACGGACCAAACAGAATCATATTTTTTTAGTCAGTTAACTACCTACCCTATTTCATGAGAAATCATCAACGTAAATATTTTTTTCGGAAATATATAAGAAGCGACCAAATGTGATGTAAAAATTGCGTATTCTGCTAGTATGACTGCATCCGGTTAGACTGAAAGTTGAATTTGGCATATTTAGTAAAAAGCTAGGCAGGTGATGATGATTAAGAAATGCGCAGAAAAAGACAATTTTCTCTTTTAAATATTACAAATAAACACAGCACTGCAGTGTTTTATAATAAATCATTACATCGAAGTTCTAGGGAAGCAAAATGGCGTCGATGTCATTGAGCTATGCTCGTCAATTTCTTCGAGGAAATTCGATTTCCTCTCACATCCACCGATTGTTTCTACAACGCCTCGTTCCTTCGTGTTCACTCGTTCAGTCATTCTCTCATTCATTCGATTCGCTTTCCTCAAGATATTAAGCTGAGATTGGAGGAATTCATAATTTTAAACATGGGAAATCTTGCTATTTTATGGTGAATGTTTTCAGGGTAGGTTGGGACAGACGATTGAGTTTGATGGAGAAGCATCTTTAGATTCTTATCATTGTTTTCACACCTACGGAACTCAATCGTAGGTAATCAATTACAATTTGAAGTGTTATGAAAAGAAATCAAAATGTATAATATCGCAATTAATATCGACGCATTGTTAAATATAAAGGCATTGCCATACTAACTAACAAGACAATATTCAACCTATTCATGCTGCTTGACTCCTGGGCGCATTTCTGGATGACAGAGATCTATAGTGAGTACTTAGATGCCTAAGCGCCCTGTTGTTTATTTAGTTTGTTCTGTTTACTCATATTAGTCCACATAAACTCACATCCTTTTCCCATGGAGGTAGACAAAAACCACAGAACGCAACCTGCTACAATCCATACAATATACTCTTTTTGTCTCGTCCACATTCATACATCTGGTCATACACACACGCTGTACGAGTACTACGCACCTGTCCCTTCTAAAAAACCTCACCAATAAAGTCAGTGTAAATAAACACAATTAATTTGCCTACCTAGCCTTTCCCAACTATGTTGGGGTTGGCTTCAGTCTAACCAGACGCAGCTGAGTACCAGTATTTTACATGGAGCGACTGCTTATCTGACCTCCACAACCCAGTTAATACTAGGTAATACAATACCCTTTGGCAAGACTGGTTGTCAGACTTTCAGGTCACTGAATACCTGTAACGAATGCCAAAGATCTATATATATGGCAGCCGGGACCAATAGCTTAACTTTCTTAGTGCAACTAACCACAGGAAAAAGAAATAATTTGCAACTAAAACTAACAATGCAAGTATAAAATATTAATAAAATAGGGCAGAAGAGTGATGAAAGTATTCTCAATTAGGTACAAGAAACACAAACCGATCTTAACTTACATAATAACAAAACTTACATCTAAACCTTTATATAAATGAACCCACCCTTTGCCATTTTATGAATTTAGCGTAACCCCGCGCAGATGGCGCCACTGCCTTATTAAATTCAACCGTTGTTATTTTAAGTTGGGCCTGTATTTAATGGCTCATATTTTCCTATGTAATTTCATAGTGAGTTTTGTATTAGTTAGCTTTCAAATGACTTTGGTTTGGGTCAAGTTGAGGAGGTAGACGCATGTAGAAATATAGTTTTGTAAGTTATTAATGTCTTTATTGCGGAATTCTTGGACTTAAGGAGACATTTCATATGTATTTTCTTCGCTTTACGATCGCTTGAGGTTGCAGCTTAACACTATTTTGAAAAATTTACGTAGGGCCAAAAGGAAGCTTTCTCGGTCGACCAAATTATTTCTGTCATTATCATTTTCTTGCCCTTATCCCAATTTATTTTGGGCCAGCACAGCTTGTCTTCGTCTTCCATACTTGTCTTATAACCGAAAATATAATTTATAACAAAATATTTTATTCTTTTAAGATTTCACTATCCAAAAAATATATCCAGTTTGCAGCAGTATCAGCAACCTGATTTTCATTAATTAAACCTTACAGCCATTACTTGATTAAAAATTTCTCACCTCGATCGCTCGCCCAAATCGACCATTTAGATTCTGAATAATGTGCCACATTCCAAGCTAATGCTTTTACATCAATACTGAACAGCTCCACAATCACATTAACTTCAATCGAAGTAAATATCCAACATTATTCTTATTATTCTTAATTTACTTATACAGCGTGTAAAATCTTCAGGTGGGGGTTCATAGACGGTACGGATCACAAGTGTGTATGCGGCGTATCTCCACAGACAATGGCCCACCTTCCATCTTGCGCTGCATGCCCTGACACCTGCACACTTGATGATCTAATGACTGCATCAGCGAGCGGAGTTCGCATAGCTGAATATTGGGCCAAATTAATATAATTTATTTAGTGACGGTTTGCCATCGACACGCTAAGAAGAAGAAGAAGCGTGTAAAAGAAATTATAACATGTCAACACAGAGGTATACCTAGTGGCACACCCACATTTCGCCAGTTATTTACATAAGTCCCATGTTATAGGTGGCAAACCTATTGCCATCAACCAGCCACTACACTACGTAGCTGCTACTGAGAAATTCCTGATGAAAAACCCAATAGCACTTTGTTTAACACAGGAAATGAATCCAGGAAGGACTCCGTGCTGAGTTTATGCCCTTACGACCACCAGAAAATCAAGGTAGTCTGTATAAGAAATAGGGGATCGGACAAAAAAAAACTAATTAGTCCGTCAGATAGATTTCCAAAAATTATTGGACACGTATTTTTTCTTTTTTCACGTAAACTTAAAATGAAGACGATACAGTGCTTCGAAAACTCGTGTGACGTCATATGATAGTACATTTTGACGACACAAGTGACGTTTCAAGCCCCACTCCAAGATCTTTGACGCGTTTTATCTTCGTCATTTTTTATTGATTTGATAAAACAAAAAACACGTATTCAATATTTTTCGATAATCTAACTTACGGACTAAACAGAATCATATTATTTTGACCCAGTCCGATCCCCTATTATAGAATATGTGGCATTATAGAACATCTGCCTAGTTTTTTCTCAACTACATATTTTGAGGTCTCACCGGATGCATTGAAATATCGGAATTACCCAAACCCAACAGTGGAACAATGTTTTTTACCCGACTACGGCGAAGCCAAAAGGAAGGGTAATGATGTATGTATGTATGTATGTTCCACCGTAGCGCCTAAACTACTGAACGAATTTTAATAAATTAGGTGTCAATAGATTCGTAAGAATAGCCCGGGTGACATAGGCTATATAAATTGTATGAATTCTTTTTATGGCGGAATTTAAATGTCAAAAACTTAACTCAAAAAATATTAAATTGAGATAATCATAGCAAGTTTGGTATCAAATGAAAGATCTTGGCGAGCACATTACAAATATGTATTATATTATTGTTTAAGTACACACAAAAATAAAATTCAAAAAAAAAAATAAGTTCAAAAATCTAAAACCCGACTACTAACAAAATCGCGGTCTTAAAAGTAGAAAACAAGAAAATAATTCTTGTCTGATATTCTTCGTAGTCGCATGCCACCTTGCTAATGGCAATTAGCAGCTGACTTCTGCATCAATGAGAACGCCATGAAGGAACATCAGGTATCAGTGGCATGCGACTACGAAGAATATCAGACAAGAATTATTTTCTTGTTTTCTACTTTTAAGACCGCGATTTTGTTAGTAGTCGGGTTTTAGATTTTTGAACTTAATTTTTTTTTTAAACATGTTTTCCCACACGTGGAATTTCTCCTGTATCGTGGGTGCGTTCACAAACATTTAAACTCACAGACACAAATACCCAGACCCGAAACCACTATCTGTAGGCCAGGTTGATAAAAAAACCGTCGACAGACACGCCTCACCGTGCATGGTTGCCTTTATACCATTACTGTTATCCCTACAAACAAGGGATATGCAAAAAAACCGACATACATTTTTATGGTGCACCTATAAAAACATATACGGGCATTCAACTAACATAACCCTTTGGGTTTCTTGTAAATATACGAGTACCAAAATGTTATTAAGCATAAGTGGATTGCTTCTGCCTTTTAATCAGGTAGGTGGTTCTTTTGTTGAGGGAATATTATGGGGGTAAGTTGAGCCTTTGTATTGAAAAGTAACTTCTAATTCATGGGTAGTGTATTGAGACTTGATATCGCAATGGGCGATGGACTAGAAACTGTCTGTAAGTTATGCAAAAAATATGATAAAGCTGAAAGCATCAGGTTTTAGGCTAACCGCCTATTAGAAATAGTGTGAACCTTAACTGTAGAGTTTTTTCAGCTAAGGAGAAATCCTACTATTATAAACGTGAAAGTTTGTAAGTATGTATGTATGGATGGCGAATAGAACCTGTACAAATATTTTGTTGCTGACTGTCCTAAAAATGTGTCAGGGTATCCGATTCTTTTACGGGGGATCAGACCGGAATAGAAAATAATTTATAATAAAACAGATCCCCTAGGGTATCAGTTTTAGGGGATCAGACCGGAATAACTCGATGGATGAATGTTTGTTACTCTTTCAAGCAAAAACTTTCGAACGGATTTGTATAAAATTTGGTACACAGATAGCTTATAACCTGGATCTTCTTATCGTGTAGGCAGCAAAGTCTAACGACCCCACACACCCAGTGTCAGAGTTTCTAAACCGCCGCAAGGGCCTCTGACATAGGGCACGCCACGATAGTGGCGGTAAGTCCCCTCTTTGAGGAGTGGCTGGAGAGGCGCCACGGCGCCCTCACCTACCGTCTGACGCAGGTCCTCACCGGACACGGGTGTTTCGTGAGGTACCTGTACCGAATCAGGCGGGAGGAAACGCCCGGATGCTTCCACTGCGAGGATCGACCGGAGGACACGGTGGAGCACACTGTGGAGGCGTGCCCTGCTTGGGCGGAGCCCCGCCGTGTTCTCGTAGCGGCGATCGGCGGCGGCGACCTCTCGCGCCCGGCCCTGGTGCAAGCCATGGTCCGTGGCGAGGAGGAATGGGACGCCGTCGCCTCCTTCTGCGAAGCAGTGATGCTAGCGAAGGAGGTGGCGGAACGAGAGAGGGAGAGAACCTCTCAACGTCCCAGCCGCCGCGGAAGGCGCTCCGGGCGTCGGGGGTCACGCGATGACCTCCGGCCACCGTAGACGCGGGCCTGTGGACGGTGAGTAACGGGCTAGCTCGCCGTCCGGCCGTCGTCATGACGGCAACAGACCGTGTCGGCGGCGCGTACGTGTTCCACGCGCGCCTCAAAGAGATGTCAGCAAGGAGGGGCCCGCAAGGGCCGACGCCCGTCGGGGCTGTGGATATCGAAAGGTTACCGCGGCTCCGACACAAGGGCGAAGAAGAAGGAACATGGGTTTGGTTTTTAGTCAGTAGAAGTCTGACACTCCCCTTCGCTCTGCCCAAGAGCGGGGGGGGTTATTCGATGATTTTCCACCCATCAAAAAAAAAAAAAAAAAAAAAAGGGCCTCTGACATGGTTTGACGACCACCATTTGGCGGCCGGGACCACCAGCTTATACGTGCCTTCCGAAACCTGGATTAACACATAGGATAGTGTTTTTATCCGGATTTTATCTTCCCGTGGGATAATTTTCGAGTTGAAGCGGGCGAAGCCGCTGGCAACACCTAGTAAACTATATTTATAATACTATCATTAGAACTTAAAACGGATCAGATCAAGACAAAATAAATAATAAACATGGTAAATAACATAGGGCCTAACACGGCCTGCCTTACTGTTAGGCAGAAGTGTACCTAATAGTAGGAACACCCACATTTCGGCAGTTTTGTTTTAAGCACAAAAGTGTAACTCGTTATTTTTGAATTACAAACAGTTATTTCAATGTTATATATTGGCATTTGTATTGTAGATATAATTATATTTGATATGATATAATGTGTCATTGTAACATTCCTTAGTAAAACTTCAGAAATCATGCACTTAATCACCCAAGAATTTGAAATACCCAACGTTTCGGTGAGATTGACAACCAAACTTAATACCTATCAATCTCAAACAAAAATAACATCTTTCAAAAAAACCTTCGCTACTACGTTACGAATAATACAATTGATTGAATTATTCTAATTCTACCAGAAACCATTATGTATTCACCTAACCCACATGAAACGGCCCAAAATGATTTGATTACATTTCAACTCGAATACATATTCACAAAGATACAATAGATCCCACACATAATAATATGTATTATTATTAATAATATTACTTCATCTTGTGAACGCTATTCATCGATTATATAACTGACCACAATACTTAGCCGCAATCGGATCAGACAAATGAATATGGTTGGATTGACTGTTCAATCCGTCAGTAAAATTGTGTATTTAAAATTATTGGTTTGAGTTTACAAAGAGGACTGATCACTGAAAGAACGATGAAAGAAAAAAACAGTTAGGTTAGGTTAATAATAGTAATAGTTTAGGGTGTTTCAAAAAAAAAAAACTAATTAGTCCGTCAGATAGATTTCCAAAAAATAATGGATACATATTTTTTCTTTTTCACATAAACAAAAAATGAAGACGACACAGTGCTTCGAAAAGTCGTGTCAAGTCGTGTGACGTTACAAGGTTAGTACTTCTTTACCCAGAAAGTGACGTCACAAGCCCCCAGTTCTTTGATACGTTTTATTTTCGTCAACTTTTATTATTTCGATAAAACAAAAAACACGTAACCAATATTTTTCTATAATCTATCAGACGGAATTATTAGATTTTTTTGGTTAAATACCCTATTATGTTGCGTGTGAGACATTTTGTGCATACAAAATGCAAACACACATCATCATCGTCATCATCAGCTTTTTAATGTTCCCACTGCTGCGATACAGATCTTCTCTCTATGAGAAGGAATGGGCTTCAATCCAGCCCAGTGCGGGTTGGTAGATGTCAGATGTCTCCGATTTTTTACATACGTATAGCAATAATTATAGTAAATAAATACAACAGGATGGAACAAAAAAGTTAACAGCTTGTACGATGTGACTGCGACAAGCAGGTAACCACTCAGCATGATGCGATGTTTTCAGTGTGTGCATCGAATATAGCGCAACATTCTGAGTGACAATCTAAACTTTGTGGCTGCTATTGAGAAATTCCTGATCGAAAAACTCAATAACACTTTTCCCGACCCGGGATTCAAACCCAGTACCTCATGCTCAGCAATCGAGGTTGTAACCACTCGATCAACGAGATAGTCACAGCATAGCAACCACACACACAACAGCGACAGTCAGTTTGTTTATTTATAACCTATAAACATAATTATACATCTTCAAATAATAGGTATGAGAAACTAAGAAACCCATACCAAAAAATCCAATTCCAATTTCCACGCGGAAAGCGAGCACCCTCATTTGCCTACTTAACTAATGAAACAAATACTTAAAATTCCTAATTTTATTCAACACTGTAAAGCCGAAAGCTAATATTATTGATCTTCCCCACCCAACCCTTATCACAGCACTCACCGATGGCACGCTAGGGTTGACTTCATGAGTACACATCCCGCGTCCCGTTACCAAAGCGCGGGTCCAATAGGCCCCGATGCTAATTGTGAGGGTTGACTGAAATTAGAAGCGGCAGACGACGGGTTAAATTGACTATTTCTATCGATGTTGTTCGTGTTTGCAGCCATTGTTTATTCTTAGGTGGAGTGTAGACTTGTACTGTCTCTTGTATGTCGATTTTGTTCGTGAAAGATGGCTGGCGGGGCTGCGTGTATTTTGGGATCCACTTTTAGAGGGAGGTACGAGTAGCATTCATTGTGCTAGCTTATACATAGTTGTACAACGACTAAAACTAACAGAAAAGTAAATTGTACTTAATTGTAGTAAGACGAAAAAGTTGGAAGAAAAGTGTAGAGATAACCGAAAATCTTATGATTAAAGAGTGTACACAGAAAATATAGAACGTCTTTTTTTTTAGGGGGTTGGGATATCTTCAAAATTACTCTCTCTCTCTCTGGAGTCTCTTGACTCCTCCCGGTTTGGGCAGAGCGGTAGGGAGTGTCAGACTTCTATTGACTAAAAACCACCCATGTTCATTCTTAGCCCTTGTGCCGAGGCCGCGGTATCTCTATCGAACAACTCGCAGCGACGGGAACTATAGAACGCTTGCTACGATCCTTACACTAATTTCTCGTAATTTAAACATAGGTAGTAGGTACAACTGCACCCAACATTTTTTGTCCTTACAATCTTTCTTTACTTAAATATAGAAGCTAATTCTAATCTGTTCAGATTGCACTACACTAGAAAAATTCTTAAAATCGAGAAATTTCGTAACAAAATCAACTGTGACAGCTTCAACTGGAATCGCATGAACTATAGGGAACCGTACAAACAGTGTGACTTAATAACTTCGCACCGTGTTTACTTGGCTCGGATCGAACGCAGTGCTTATACTCCCTAAGAAACATATGGGACCATAGATTGGGATGCCATGTTGCTTACTTATATCGGTTTCTATTAACGCCATGTGACTATTAAATGTAACATTATTATTAAGGAGCTTCGTAGCAAAAAAAAACCGTCCAAGTGCAAGTCGTACTTGCACATGAAGGGTTCCGTGCCATTGTAGTAGATAATAATATGTTTATATTCTATGTTATTTTATCACCATAGACTTCTTATAGGTTTTCCTGTAATCTATAAGTATTGAACTAATTTCTGTTTCTTTAATTTTTTAAAATTTTAGGCTCAGTAGTTTCGGAGATAAGTGGGGAATGGTCGGACAAACAGACAGTTTTTTCCTTTTGAGGTACGGAACCCTAAAAACAATAATCATACTCCAGTTCCAAACAATTACAAGTAAATAGATCGTAGTAAAGTAATAATGTTAGTTCAATTACATTGTATCTTACTATAAAGGTGTCCATGGTTAATTAAACCAAGACTATTTCCATAAACCAAAATAAAAAATCTGGTACTAGATAAAAAAAGTCATCATCGGGCATAAGACGTCCACTGCTGGACAAAGGCCCCATAGAACGCCATGACGAACGGTAACATGCCGTTTGCATCCACCGGTTGTATTGTGAATCAAATAATAGCTTGTTTTTTTTTAAGTATTACGAATCAAATATTAATTTATTTTTTATCTGGAAACTTTTTCAGGTCAAATAAAAATGCTGGCTCGTCAAAAAATCAAGCATTTTTTTTAAAAGCTATGAAACTGCATCTCGGAAGCAATAACCAATTAAATTCAAGTAAAAACTAATTGGATATCGTTTTGCAGATAAAAAACCTCTCCAATTAATCTATTCTTTCGGAACCTAGACGTTTTCCAGTTGGCTAATTGATTGAGATATTTTTCCATTTATTTGAGTAACTACTGGTTAAACTGCAACCATTGGTGGAAGAATATAACAACGAAGTTTGTTTGTTTGTTTAAGTAAAAACGTAATTTTCGAAACTAGGTATTCATCCGATCCTTTTTTTTCCGGAGTGTAGGAAATCATTAAATGTCTCCTCCCGCTCAGGGCGGCAGGGAGTGTCAGACTTTTACTGACTAAAAACCGCCCCTTTGTGTCGAGGCCAACACAACGAGAACTACCCGCAGCCCCGATGAGACTGATATCCTGAGAATTCTGTCTATCACTAATGGGACGCTAAACGTTGAACCCGATTAATGTCATACTAATTTATGACTAACTGTTGCGCGCGACTTTGACTCGCGTGCAATTATAAAAAAAATATTACTTCCCGTTTCGATTCGGATTTTGTTACTATGTACCTACCTAATTATTACTATAAGCTCCTTTTAATTACAAAATATGAAAAAAATGGGGTTTTGTGAAGCCGCAGGCAAGAGCTAGTTCACCAATAAAATTATATTTTGTCTTTTTAGAACGACAAGGCTAAGGCTGAGTTGCATCAAAAAAGTAGTTAAAGTTTGTGTCAAATTTGACAGTACAGTGCGATCAAATTATCTTGGCAGCTCCCACCTCGCCTCACCTCGCTCGCTCCTTGGTTGACTGGTAGAGAATGCCTAAGGCATTAAGTTCGCCTTTGTACCTTTTTTTGTGTGCGAGAAGTTTAAATAAATAAATAAATAAACTTCGTGCAGGTCATTTTGTTACAACGAATCTTCGATCAATAATGTACTAGATTCCCGATAAGCGCTTCAAAAACGGCCCGAAATATAAGACCACAAACGTATTTGTGGTCTTATTTCAAATTAGTATGGTCCAAGCATAGCCAACATTAAGACGTCAAAATACCGCAGTATGCGTTCAAAAACTGCGTAAATAACCACCGTAACACCAAGGTTTTGGAAGGAATATCTATTTTTCGGTAATTTAATATCATTATGTGCTTTTTCATAATATTAAACATAATTAAACTGTAAATATAATTAAATCAGCGAATATTATAATTGTTTGGCCAATGTTTGCTACAACGCACCAACTATTGTATCATGTTCTTGAACAGGGAACGCTAGTTCCGCAATAGAATAAGCACGACATTGTACACAAAATGCTTTTAACCGTATTGCTTAGAGTTTAAGTTTCATTTTAGAATGAATATTTTTGTACTGATGACTTTTTACTTTGGAGCGACATTTAAAATGTTTTGCTTCTAATCTTTCTCCGATGAAAGGGCTTAAATAAATATACTTTACAATGATAATTAAACGTTATGTTCAAGTGTTAAGGCTTATAATCATTTGAAGTTGTAAATAATATTGAACTTTTTTCTAAGATGTTATGTAGATGTTTTCGTGTGTGCAAACGTGGCCACTTGAGCGACTTAGTTTTGTTCCTGATGCTTAATCTAGTACTATTATTGATCGAAGCAACGAATGTATAAAAGTGTTATGATATTTATTTTATTTGTATTTCTCACTGTTTAAATTAGATATTTTCTGATCGTTTAAGTATTGGTTTATCTGGCAATAAAAGTTTTATTCCCAAGTTTACATGCGTAAAATTTCGCAAAGCCTATGTTCAGAGCTGCCAAGATAATTTGATCGCACTGTACTTTAAGGGGTATAGAAAAATTATTTATATATTTATGCACACACAAAATACAAAAAAAAGGATAAAAACGTAACAAATAGAAGAGCACAAAGGTACTGCTTATTTAATTATATGTATATACAATTTTTTTTTGCAAACATTCAAACAAAGTAAGTACCTATTATATTTATTGCTTTGTCTATAGCACGTATAATTTTTTGGTTGAACAATTACCTACGATGAATATCCTTGTTACGCCTTAAGCAATGCAATCGTATAGTCAGCCACCAAGCTACGTTTTTAGAGACTCGAAATCTTGGCAAGAAACATTCGTCGTTCCATGTGGAAAAACGATCGGCTCTAGGTAATCACACTTTTCTTTTCATCGCTTTCGTCATCAGAACTGGTTTCTGCGAGTATTTCTTGGAGCAGGGACATGATGTCTAAAGGTTATATTCAACGCGTTTGACAATAAAATTGACAGACAATTTAACACAAACTATAACACTAACCAGCGGAAAGTGAGCGGTTGCAGTTACTGTTAAAGTTATGACGTCATTTAACTATTTGTCAAATTTCGCAACTCATTGTTGGCCTAACCGATACAAAACTGAAGTTTTGATGTTTGATAGACGTGTCATTTGACACAAACTTTAACTTTAACTACTTTTTTGGTGCAACTCAGCCTAAATGTTAAGCTTTTATTTTTAATTAACGTTATTTATTTTAAAGATATTCTGAAGTCTGCTCCTTCAATTAAATAACTTTCAATCTATAGTTAGCATCGTAATAGGATTATAAGATTTACTTGTTGTTTCATTGGCCTAAATAATATTGTTATAGAAATTGTTCTGAAATATACACATTATAATAAATTATATTTGTAGAAGATTTTCTCTAGTGCGTACTCCTTTAGATACATACGTATCTAATATAATGGAACTTTGTTAGGCAGAAGTATTATATTACCTTAGAAAATAAAAACAATTATTGGTCGTTAATTTTTTTGTTATTTTCTGTTTTGACAAGCTATTTTGGCGACTGCTTCGTTGGTTTAGTGGTCCCAATCGCGACTCCTAAGCATGAGGTCTTGGGTTAAATTCCGGGCTAATTGCTATTGGGTTAACACCATTTATTATTAAAACGAATACCTAACTGTATGTAAGAACGTCCCCATGTGTATGGAGTTTTGTGTCTCGTGGTATTTCTTGTTATGCCATCTGACAGTAAACTTCTGTTTCCCTTTTGGCGTTATTTAAGCAATGTTTTCTCGTTCATGATATCCATATTGATGAAGTAGTGTATAAGCTTTACAAACTCAAACTTTAAAACTATAATCCTCAGTATGTGGTCTCATGTCGACGTCAAATTGAGATTAAGGTGGATCTTTGATGCAACTCTAATAAATGTTGAGGAGTTTAACCCAGACAAAAAAGACCAAAACCTGATAAGCACAACGAAATAGTTTACAAACTGATAAATGTGACTTCCAATATTGGTGACCGTATTAGTGAAGAGGCCTAAAATGGCCGCTATAGCAGAATCATTTTAGGAGAATAATATGAATTACTTTACAATTCCCAAAATAGTCACTTGTTCATACTTTTTCTATGAATTTATCACTTTGAGGCCATTTATTCATATTAATATGATTCTGCTAAAATGACCATTTTTGGTTAGTGCACAGATTTGTAAGTACTCTTGCAGCTCAGCTAACTCAAATATTTATCAGTATCTAATCACATTACATCAACGTGACTTCCAATTTCTATCGCGCATTCGCGGTCAACAGTTTCTGGGGTTCCGTTGCCAAATGGCAAAAACAGAAACCTATAGATTTGTCCTGGCTGTTTGACTATCCGTCTATAAGCCACATGGCCATTGATAAGCTATTTTGTTAAGGGAAGGGACTGTTGACATCACAAAGTTGAATTTAAGAGAATAGGTGTGTTCTATGAACCACTACACAAAAATGATTTGAAATTACGAATAAAAAAAACCCGACTGAAAAAACTGAAAATCAAAAAACAAGCCCATTTTAAATTAAACAAAACTTGGAAGCAGGCGGGGTCCATTCTATTTTCATTTTTTCTTTTCTTTTTAATATTCAAATGAACCCCGCCTGCTTCCAAGTTTTGTTTAATTTAAAATGGGCTTGTGTTTTGATTTTCAGTTTTTTCAGTCGGGTTTTTTAGTTTTTTAACTACTTTTTTTATTTCCAACTTTTTAGTTCTTTTGTGTTAGTTATTTCGTTGGTCGCGTAAAATTCTTCGCAGACGATTTAACTGTTGTGCTTGTTTATAGGATTTGTCACTTTGAATTTCTTTTAACTATTATATATTTTTGTAATCTCCTTTTAAAACCCTTTAATTTGATATCCTACTCGATGGTATTGGAAAAAAAATGTTTTTTGAACTCCGCGATTTGGCCCCCAAAATCCGCAATTTTTCTTTGTTTTTTAATTTTTAATTTTTATGTAGCCTATAACACTCGCGCCATCAAGACGAATCTAACTACGTATATTTCATTCAAATCGGTTCATCCGTTTATGAGTTATGAGGGAACAAAGAAACGGACATACATACATACATACATACACGTCAAACACATAACCCTCCTTTTGGGCTTCGCCGCAGTCGGGTAAAAATATAGGGGCGACCGTTCATACACGTTACTGAAAGTTGCACTAGCTGTTGAGTGTAACGGGCGTGACTGTGTAAAATATTTTTATTAGTAGCTGAGCCCGCATGAAAACATTATGGATGTTTTTACTATAGTTACAATAATTACAATTTATAATACATTAAAGATTCGAAAGACACGTGGCGTCATCTTTATTATCATAGGAACTTTATGTAATTTTTCACGGATACAGTACATTTTTTCGGGATGAATGGTACCCTATGTCCGTCTATACATAATTTCAGCATGATCGGTTCAAACACAACTAACAAAATTACTTTTGCTTTTTTAAAAAGTATAGAAGATACTGTTTAGTACGCTACGAAACCCTTCGTGTTCGAGTCCAACTCGCACTTGAACAGTTTTTTCTTACTATTTTCGGATAAAAACTAATTTTGTGCTTTGTTGACTTTAGTTATGTTATATTTTCATTCCGATCCGCGACCGGCTGTGGCTGTCCGATAAGGCTCTATTCGAACGAAATTCATTTTGCGATTTTCATTAGATTTTTTTTATTTGTTTTCTTTTCTGGCTGGACTCAAAAGGGCTGGTTGAATTTATGGTTTGTATTTTTTTGGGAGGGTTAAGTTTGTAGTTATCCTTGTGGTGGTTGCGATACTTAAGAAGCTGGTATGTAATGATATTGACTGCAAATGTATAGTTTAAAAGAAAATTTCTCACTCCTGTTTGATACAAACACGTCTTTATCTTTCAATTCTTATGTTCAAACAAATGATTAGGATTTGTAGTTTATCTTAAACTAGCTGATGCCCGCGGCTTCACCCGCGTGGATGTCGTTCAAATTATGTACTAAAACCTTCCTCTTGAATCACTCTATCTATTAAAAAAAACCGCATCAAAATCCGTTGCGTAGTTTTAAAGATTTAAGCATACAGATGAGTCTGACCTTTGAAGTTTGTTTTACTTTCACAGTTCAGCCATTTTTTCGCAATGTCGAATGTACCATAATCTTTTGTCTGTCATTTATTTCTTAAAAACATTTAAATAAGAATAATTATTTCATTACTCTTAGAGAATGTTTTGTAGCGTTAAGTTTGCGTTTATACCTTAGTCTTAATGCAGTTGCTTCATTAGTCCAGTGATCGCAAGCGCGACTTTTGAACATGAGATACTGGGTTTCATTTCAGGGCCACGCAAAGTGCTTTTGAATTTTTCCACCAAAAATATCTCAATCATCAATATCAGCCACGGAGTTTAGATCAGTGCCCAGTTGATGACAATAGCCTTATTACATGGGACTAAAATATAACTGGCGAAATTTGGCTATACTATTATGGACACCTCTGTCCCCCTTCAGAGAATACAGGCGTGATATTCTGTAATAAGAAGGTACTAAACCAAACTCAAACCCAACCTGAACGGCTCCCTGAATATAACCCAGTCTACCTGTCAAACAAGCAAAATAGTATGCGGATAAGTAGTAAATCGCTCCCGTGAATATATTAGTTGGGGCAAATCGGCATAAGTCTAAAGTTCCAATACGGACGCTGACTTATGAACGCTAAGGTTTTCGCTAACTTTTCTTGAGAGTTAACCCGTAACTGGGTTCCGTGGAGCTATAAAGTTTGAGCTAATTGGAGGTTGTTTTAGTAGGTATAATAAATGGAGTATTCCACATTGGGCACCCGCTTTAACGGCACCTGAGGTAATGGCACCTGAGGTATTCCACATACGGCACCTGTCAATATTTTTCGCAGGTGCCATTAGTGGAATAGTTTATTATTTAAAATTTTATTCCACATACGGCACCTACGGATCAGTAGGTACCTACTACTAGTGTTGGGGGGTGGTTTGTCTGAACAGACCGCCAATATTTTTCTTTTGTTTATTCCGTTCTGATCCCCTGTAATTTATCATTCCGTTCTGATCCCCTTTTTAACACAAGTACAAGTGAAGTACAGTCAACCGAAAAACAGTTGTTAATGAAAAAATAATCAGTTTTTATTTCTATAACTTACAATTGTACGATCATCCCACAAACTACCAGGAGAACAGAAGTAGGAAGGAGGTATTGGAATCTTTAAATCAAATCTATATTATTTCTTTCTAAAACTATGCACTTTTTTAGTTGGAGATAGGAAACCAGGACAGTAAAGTCCCAAAATTTAAAAAAAAAGGGGAAAAAAAAACAAATTAACAAACAGACTTTACTGTATAGGCATAATATAGATTTTATTTGAAGATTCCAATTTCCAATACCTCCTTCCTACTTCTGTTCTCCTGGTAGTTTGTGGGACTTTACTATAAAGGCTTATTATAGATTTGACTTGAAGATTCCAATTTCCAATACCTCCTTCCTACTTCTGTTCTCCTGGTAGTTTGTGGGACTTAACTATAGGCATAATATAGATATTCAGTTCGGCGCGCGCGCTTGTATCGTTCGCACGTCTAATCTATACTCCCTACCCACTTAATTTCGCATCGCCACTAGTGATGGGAATACACTCGATAAAGAGTTGTCGAAATGGATCGTTTTCTGACACGCTCCAACTCTGTTGGCAAACGCCCCCTCGAAGGCCCTATTAAAACGAGTGAATGGAAAATTCCCAAAAGAACTGCGTCAAGCCGAACTAAGCCCAGCGGAGCCAATCAAGACTAGCAACACCTTTAGTAACCTGCCTGGCAACCAGTCATCGGCTGCTGACTCTAGCGTAAGATTCCATGATGCTGTCACAAAAAAGGCCACACGAATTCCTCCTATTGTCTTGGACATAGAACCCACTTGGACGCACGAGTTCATCAGAACCACAATCTCGACTCACTCGAAGCATTTTCACCTGCAGTACCGACGTAACAATCGAGTAGCTGTCAACTGCCACACATCTGAGAGTCATCAAGCCATCAAAGACGGTCTGCGCACTCAGGACATAGCCTTTCACACCTACTCGCGGAAGGATGAGAAATTGTACAAAGCAGTTATCTTCGGACTTCCTGACTACGTCGAGGATGGACTATCAGACGAAATTGCTTCGCTTGGATTCGAGAACGTGAAGGTTCGTAAAATGAAAGTACCGGCAGAAAGATCTTCTTACTGCCCTCCGTTCCTGGTCCAACTGCCACCTGGTGCTGACTTTCAGAAATTCCGACAGATCAGGCTCCTCTGAAATACAGTAGTCCAAATCCGAAAATACCGAAGCAACAATCGCTATGGAACTCAGTGTTACAGATGCCAAGGATTCGGCCATTCTTCTACCAACTGCAACTTACCACCTCGCTGTGTTAAATGTACCGACGCCCACCAAACCGAGGAATGCCCCAAAAAGACCCGGGATCAACCAGCTAAGTGTTGTAACTGTGGCGGAAATCATCCTGCAAACTTTCGTCAATGCAAAGAGAGGGAAAATTATATAAAAATCTTACGAGAACGTCAAGATCAACTCAAAGCCGCCAGGACTATTAAGCCCCCACTGAAAACAAACGTTGTCGACGGGCGACCCTGGAACTTTGTCGCTGCTCCCAAGACACAAAAGGTCACCGTTACAGAGAGCGCTCAAGATCCAGCCACAGCTGACATGCTAGCCATATTGATGACTATAAAAACCATCAAGAGCCAATTTCTAGGATGTAATAATATGATGGACAAAGTCATTCTAATTCTAACTCATCTCGGTCAATATGTGTAGCACACAATTTGTACGAATCCTATACTGGAATGCTGATGGCATTCGCTCTAAAATCACGGAACTGTTGGATCTGGTAAGCGAGCTTTCTATTGATATCATAGCTTTGTCAGAGACTAGATTATCCCCCAACTCTAAATTACACACTCCAGGCTTCACCTGCTATCGGTGCGACAAGAAACCTAATGGACTCGGTCAGGGAGTAGCCATCTTAGTCAAGTCCGACATTGAACATGTCCCACTAAAACCTATTACTCAAAACCTCGAATGTGTCGGAATACAAGTTGCGGTATCGAATCAGACAATTGCTTTTATCTCAGCTTATCAATCGCCTAACCTAGCCCTACTCCCTACAGACCTAGATAAAATTATCCATAGCCATTCAAAAACCCTAATTATGGGTGACTTGAACACCAAACACCCTTACTGGCATTGCTCTCGCTCAAACATTCACGGCGAGGTACTTTACGATCACATGTTAAGCAATGAATACGACGTCCTTGCTCCTTCATGCCCCACTCTAGTTCACTACCACAGTACGTACACACCATCTACACCCGACATTATCATAGCTAACTCTGTCCATCACCTTTCAGAGCCTCAGGTAATCACCCGCCTTTCGTCAAACCACCTACCTGTTTGCTTCACTGCAACTGGTAAAGTCAATAGACAAAGGCGCATAATGTTTAATTATGCTAAAGCGAACTGGAGGGGTTATAGATCTCACTTAAATGAGTCCATAACCTTGAACCAGTCCACTTTTAACTCACCATCAGAAATTGACCTTGCTATTGAACATTTAACCACATCTGTTATAAAGGCAAGAGATAAAACAGTTCCTAAATTACCCAGTGATGGTGGTTATAAACTCCCACGTCGTATCAAGTCAGAAATCAAAACGAAAAACCGTCTTCGAAAAGAGGCATTAGATGAGCTCAATCCATTTAAACGACGTCAGCTATTCTCCCAGGTGTACAACATGCAGAAATGCATTAAATCTAAGTTGGAAACCTTAAATGACAATGCCTGGAACAATAAGTTGGCGAAAGTTACCAATCCCACAACGGATTTATGGAGAGTAGTCAAATCACTGAACCATCAACCTATCACAATTCCTCCACTAAAATTGTCAAATAACACCACCACTTCTTCTGTACTTGAGAAATGTGAGACACTTGCTAATACCTTCCTTGAGAACATGAACCTAACCAAACATTGGGTCAGTGATCCTGGTGTTGAGGAGGCGGTCACGGAATCGATCAAACTGCTCGACTGTTACCAGATGACTGACTACCCATCACTTGTTAGGCCTAATGAAATACGAAAACTTCTAGGAAAACTTAAATCAAACAAAGCGCCTGGTTTTGATGGACTGGGAAATGGCTTATTGAAAAACCTCCCTCAAAAAGCTATTGTCTATTTTACCAAAGTATTCAATGGTTGTTTACGTATTGGTCATTTCCCAAGTACATTAAAGCACGCTAAAATCATTGCTATTAAAAAACCAGGGAAAGATCAGTTGATCCCATCTAGCTATCGACCAATTAGTTTATTACCAAGCATAGGAAAACTCCTAGAAGCCATTATCTTATCCCGCCTCACGAAGCTCACACTCAACTACACAACAGCTAGCCAGAGTAGCTGAGCACATCGCGCATGGGCTAAACGGCGGTCTCTCCACAGGCATGATTTTATTAGACATAGAAAAAGCTTTTGATACTGTTTGGCATGATGGCCTATTACACAAATTAGTCAAGCTCGAAGTTCCTCTCTGTCTAGTAAAACTCATCCAGAACTACCTGCAAGACCGGTCGTTCTCTGTATATATAGGTCAAGACCATTCTCATCCTAAGACCATCCCAGCCGGTGTGCCTCAAGGCTCACTCCTTGGTCCTTACGGCTTCATACTGTACTTGAATGACATTCCCAAACAGGCACACACACAGCTCGCCATCTACGCTGACGATACGGCAACATTCACGACACATAAAGACGTTGATGTAGTAACTGGGCGACTACAATATTCACTGGAACTACTCAGTAAATTCTTTAAAACCTGGAAACTTAAAGTAAACTCAACAAAAACCGAAGGCATTCTGTTTACCAGGAAACGGGCACTTCCCACCAGGGTTGTAAAAATTGACGACTTCCAGATTACATGGCGTGCTTCGGTTAAATATTTAGGTATTATATTAGACAAGACGCTTAATTGGAATAAGAACACTGAACTCATTATAAGCAAAGGTGCAAAAGCCCTAAATTCATTGAAACCAATTTTAAACCGCAAGTCTGTTCTTAGTTCCTCAACCAAATTGCGTATTTATTGTACACTTGTCAGACCCTGCCTAACTTACGCGGCACCTGTGTGGTCTAGTATAACGGAGACAAGTTATAACAAACTCCAAATTATACAAAATAAAGCCCTAAAAATATCATATAACACACCATTTCGCACCAACCTTAGAACATTACACAAACGTTTAAAATTTCCATTCATAAAAGATTTCATTTTAAAAACTTCCCGTAAATTTTATTTGCATAAAAACCCAGTTCACCGTAATCCCCTAATATCGTCAATTGGTAAAAGTAGACTCAGCACATTACCGTACGCCCGAACCTACTGTCGATACCGACTGCCCCATCACTATTTCCTTCGTGACGTATCATGACGACAGCTCGCTTACTAGCCGACGCCGCTCGTACGGCCGGAGAATGCCTGATCTTTTTGCGTACTACCCGCTACTTACCTTATATTTTTGTTTAACAAAAAAAATAAAAGTGTATATTTTGTACAATGAAATGTGTGTGTGTGAACTTATGTGGGTCCATACTAAGACTTGCACATACCCTGTATTTGAACATTTAGTAATAAGTAAGTTAAATGATTGTAAAAATAATATTAAGTAATAACATGTTTTAATGTTTTTAAAGGCGATAGCAGCCTGGGTAACGACATAACTCGTGATTAGTGTACAAATAGAATAAGATCGTTTGTAAACTATATTGTAAACTATATGTACTAATAAAGACCTTGAAAATTAAAAATTGAAAAAATACCTCCTTCCTACTTCTGTTCTCCTGGTAGTTTGTGGGACTTTACTATAAAGGCTTATTATAGATTTGACTTGAAGATTCCAATTTCCAATACCTCCTTCCTACTTCTGTTCTCCTGGTAGTTTGTGGGACTTAACTATAGGCATAATATAGATTTGACTTGAAGATTCCAATTTCCAATACCTCCTTCCTACTTCTGTTCTCCTGGTAGTCTGTGGGACTTTACTACCTATTCTTTTTTTTTTTAATCTATTAGAACCTGTACAAATATTTTGTTGCTGACTGTCCTAAAAATGTGTCAGGGTATCCGATTCTTTTACGGGGGATCACACCGGAATAGAAAATAATTTATAATAAAACGGATCCCCTAGGGTATCAGTTTTAGGGGATCAGACCGGAATAACTCGCCAAGACGAGCCAAGCGAAGTGCAAGGGCATTATCTACCTTTTTTCGACGCGCTTCGTCGTTTTTTTAACAAAATATTCTGTACATCAAACTAAGTAGCTTTACGCAAAAAATATTGCTGGGAAACTACTTTTTTTTTTTGGGGTGAAAAATCATGTTTTGTGGTAAAACTCAATGTAACGTACTCGAAACATTGTGCTGATGGATAGATTGAATATTACGGGGGTCGTGGAGGAGTTTAAAGTAAAAAACTTCCATTAAAAACTTGTATTTTAAACCCTTACAACTTGGGTTTGGATTATACCAGCTAAAGAAAATTCTCAGGATATTATTTATTTATTTATTTAAAGAAAGAAAAGAATTGACAGCGGTCTGTTCAGACAAACCACCCCCCAACACTAGTAGTAGGTACCTACTGATCCGTAGGTGCCGTATGTGGAATAAAATTTTAAATAATAAACTATTCCACTAATGGCACCTGCGAAAAATATTGACAGGTGCCGTATGTGGAATACCTCAGGTGCCATTACCTCAGGTGCCGTTAAAGCGGGTGCCCAATGTGGAATACTCCTAATAAATTTTTCTACAGCAAATAAACTCAGCTTTGTTTTGCTAAATGAGGAATTGGCAAAGGCAAAGGCAAACTTTACTAACTTCTTATTTCATTAAAATTTTCTTCTTACACTTGTTCCTTAATATTTTGGGAAAACAACACGATTTTTTTTTCAATTCCCACCTGTAAATCATAACGCTATCATTTATTCCTTTTCAGTTTTCACACAATCCATCCATATTTTCTCTTACCATTCCATCCCTTTCTATCCATTAACAATGATAGGTGTTCATCATTCTATAGGTCACGCGAATTTCATCTTCACTCAACTACTTCTCCGTTCCTTTCTTCTTTTTCTCAGTCCTTTCGTTCAATTACTCAATAAAAATAAAAATATTCTACGATATCGGTCAAAACAAAAAAAAAAACAGTGTTTATACCCAAAATATTCGTAACTCCACAGCCCCGGAGAGCTGGAACAGCAGTGACGTGCAAGATTTATGTGGAAGTTCACTTAATGTACCGACTCCAATTTTATTAGTTTATACTTTTCAATCACACTTCGCGAGATTAAGCTTCCTTCTTGACATGGAAAATTGCATTCGTGGTGTATATTAAATATTAAGCTATAGGCAGACTTACGGTTATGATAATATTTAATTTTTGTTGGTTTATTAATAGCTAAGCCGACCACAATATAGTTGGGAAAAGTCTAGACAGATGATGACTTATAGCTAAGACGTTTGAGCTATTGTATGTGTAATAAGTGTGTTATTATATGTTATTATTATTAAAATCTATCTAATTTACGTTACGGTTTTACCCGACTGCGGCGAAGACCGAAAGGAAAGTAAATTAGATAGATTTTTTAAGACTTGTTCCCATCTGCCCCTATGCCTCTCTCCCTATACAAGGTGCAGATTTTCATCCTCTTCAAAATGCAAGAGATTATCATAAAATACATAAATAACGTGCTTGCGACAACTAGACCAATATGGCAGACTGTGGTCATTAACATTACTTCTGATACTTTGATATGGGTTTTTTACCAGAACCCAATTATGGGCTTTTTAAGAACTTTGCTCAAATAACGTCAAATCTCAGACACACTTTCATTTACGTAATCATTTAATAAAACAATAACACTACCAATTTACTATAGGATTACGTCCAATAACAGCCATTATTTCAGAGCCATTATGATATGAAATCATTATTATTTTATCAATAAAAGGTGCAATACACGTCCTGCAATAATGTATCGATAGAAATTATGAGTGTCATTATTATATACGTGACCAGCCTTATTGAAGGGCCTAACCGAAAGATCTATTGTATTATTACTTCGGAGAAAAATGTCTAGAAAGTGTATGCCTAAGGTTGTCGATGTAAAGTAGCATCGAACAAAAAAGGCGTAGACCAAACAAAACGTCGCAATATGAAGGCTTCTCTTCTCAGTTGTATACGTCCCTGTGTGCCTATTGGCCTTGTTCTGTTCTGTCTCCTGCTGATATGGAGGGAAGTGGAAACTATGTTTTTTCCTACTCCTCCGCTATTCTTTTCTGATTAATTTCGTTGCGGGATCCAAGACAGTTAAATCATTTCTCTGGGACTTCGTCGAGCTTCATTGTCTCGGCGCTTTTCTTGTGGTCGCCACTGTTGATTCTGGCTAACAGGAGTTACAGTGGTTTGGGAATAGTGTGGCGGGCTTGACAAAAAAAAAAAAAAATATGAAGGCTTCGGTGTATAGTGTTCGGTGAAACAATTTTCGAAGAATAGTGTTTCGAAGAAACGTAGGGAACCCATGCCTACACTTTCTAGACATTTTAGGTACTAAAATTGTGGTAGGACCTACTTATCGATACATCCAGCCTGTAATCCTCTTAGATCTTGGCAGGGGTATAAGCTATTATAGTAGACTTACATTTTACTAGTAATTTTTCCATTATCATATTAACTTCCTGGCCGTTTTCATTCACGGCGGCCAATCTTAGAGCAGATGTGGAATGGCCAACGGCTTTACGTGCTTTCCGAGGTCCAGGGCTATCTTATAGACTTCCAAACCTCGGGTTGCTACTTCTTCTTAGCGTGTCGATGGCAAATTTCAGTTAAATCGTTTTGGCCCAATATTCAGCTATGTGTACTCCACTCGCTGATGCAGTCATAAGGTCGTCAAGTGTACAGGTGTCAGGACATGCAGCGCAACATGGAAGGTGGGACATTATCTGCGGAGATACGCCGCATACACACTTGAGGTCTGAGCCGTCAATGAACCCCCATCTGAAGAGATTGTCTTTGCTACGGCCAACCTGGGTTCGGAGTCTATTTAGGGATTTCCAAGTCGGTGCTACTGAGAAGTTTATAATGGAAATCTACATAGCACCGACCCGGCAGTCAAACCTCACCCTCAAGTCGTAAGTGTAGCGCTTGTGAAAGTCAAGCCAGGGAAAGTCAAACTTACAGTCTAATTATAGTAGAGGTAAGCCTATTGTCCTGTCAAGAACCCGAATCCTTGCACTATTATTGCAGCCTAGAGTCCCAAGCTCTTCGCGGATCCGGAAAACATCCTTGCAAAAAATAAAAACAACAAAGCCAGAAATAAACGTTACTCAAAATATTAAACGATCAGCTCTATCCTCTAAAACCTATAACAAATAAACAATAGGCTAATCCCAACAGGTTTCCAAGGCCGAAACATTTACAAATAAAGCAAGTTTATTCGGCACTTAAATAAAAATAGCAAGTCGGAAGCCGAGGGATTTCCTTTGACGAAATGTTGCTGGAACTACTGGGGCCATGTACCGACGGTTTAATCAAACCGGCAACTTACGTAAACTTAGTAACGTTGATGTTAGGAATGACTGGAAGAGACGTACATAGATAAACTATCACCTTTTCCAACGGCAGGCTGAAACAACAGCACGCTAGCTGCTACCGTCCCGCTCTTCGCTGCTCTGCTGCTTAAACATAACTGGCGAAATGTGTACCTAAACCATTGAGTATACAGGCGTTATGTTATCACCTGCTACGATCCTTACCATCTCTCATCTCATCTGTTTAGCCTTCTCCCAACTATGTTGTAATCAACTTCCAGTCTAGCCAGATGCAGTTCAATACCAGTATTTTACATGGAGCGACTGCATATATGACCTCCACAAACCAGTTAGTACAAAGTAATACGATGCTTCTTTGGTAAGATTGGTTGCCAAACTTTCGACCCACTGTCGACCAGTAAAGACTATCAAACTGTCAGAGGTCCAAATGGCAGGCAGGAACCAATGGCTTAACGAGATCTTCGCAGTGTATTTGGTAGTAGGTAGTTGGATAAGAGTTGTTGCGAATTGAGCTGTAGGCTGATGACGGTAAAAGTCAATACTGTGAAAGATCTTGGAAAAAATTTCTTCTTAATCCAACTCTGTGTATGTCGCAAATAATATTATTTCTGTTTCATCTAAAACCAAAATATCACTTCCAGCTGCTTTAACTCCATGATAGTAGATCTTGTCTCAACGTTAATACCTCTTATCTAGAGATAAGCTCAATTACACTGGTTATAAGCGGTTTGTTACCGGTTCTAACCAGTTTTGGTGCAATATGCTTGTGTAAACTAACTAGTACTAAGATAATGTCATTGTATTTACCCGACTGCGGCGCAGGCCAAAAGGAGGGTTTTTTGAAAATTGATTTGGCAAGAGCATTTTCTCACCTATGCTGGTATCGGTCTGTCAGTCTGATGCATTCTGCTGTATTCAGAAACAGTATTGTCTTATATAGAGTAGTAGTGTCTTATATAGAGTAGTAGTGTCTTATATAGAGTAGTATTGTATTGTATACAGAAACTGATTTCCTCAATAAAGTTACTTTGTTACTCCTCGTCATAGAGATCTAGGTATAGAATGTGTACCTACAGTTGTACCCTGTACCCTATGATTTCTTTACAGAATTTCAAGTTGATAAAGGTTCCGATTTGCTTTCTCTAGTCAATTCTTGATCTATATAGATGTAATTGAAAATTACCATCACACGTTGGAGCTTCTGTGCACGTTTCTTGTGGTTTCGTTATGGGCACTATAGTATTTTTCTAATTCTGATACTTGTACATATTTTATCCTATTTTTAGTTTGTAATAAATAATATACAAATGCAAAATAAATAAAGAAATGAACAGTGATTTTATTAGCTATCGAAAAGCCTATTACCAAAACACATTATTACCGTCTAGACCTGGGGTCTGGAATATCTAAAAATTACTGAGTGTGGTAATAATATTTCTAAAATATTTCAATAAACCTTAAAAATTGTCCAATAAATGATGTATTTGCTCTTTCTAAATCCTTTTTATCGAAATCCCAAGAGAAACCTATATCTATTTAACTAAAGTGCTAAGAAATCCATTCCAGCTTATATCATAAAAATCGACGGGTTAAATAAACATAAAAAGTTATGTCTAAACTTTGCAAATAAATCGGGAACATCTTTTGTTATTGAAATAACAAAATAACCCCTATTGAAATAACAGGTTAGTTTTCTTTTAGATATAAAGCTGAACCTAGGTCTACAAGTCTAACATCCGTATCTATAGTCAAGTTAAAGTAATTACTTGGACTTAAGTAATTACATAAGCAAACATTTTTATGCAATGAGCAAGAATTTAAACGAAGTTAGAACCGTCAATGAAAGCAAACCTAAGAATTCTAACCTTTGATAGTTCTAACATCAAGGAATTACTAAACTACAGAGAAAAAATCGTATCTTAAATAATGACATTTACTCAAGTAATCACTATGACTTGTTTATAGATACGGGTGTAATTCTAAAAAAATTGATAATGTCTAGAATTTTAGATGTACGAAAGATTAACGCGGCTCCGACACAAGGGCGAAGAAGGAACATGTAGAAGTCTGACACTCCCCTTCGCTCTGCCCAAGATTTGATGATTTTCCAACCACCAAAAAAAAAAAAAAAAAGAGTGTAAAAGTTTTGAGTTGTTAAAGGTAGCTGGGGATAGCTAAGAATCAAGTGAAAGTCAAAAATAAAAGTAAGGTTCGGGCCAAAGTTGTCTGAAAATAAATGACTGTTATGTTGTGTTAAAAATGTGTATCGACCCACCGATTAATTAATAAACTCTTTTGCAAAAAAAACGGGCACTTCATATTTTTTTCTCTACTTCAATGAAGAAGGACAAGTAAGAGGTTTTATTAATTTGACGATGTATTGGCATGTTATTTGAAGAATCCTGGCATGACTCTGTACGTTCCAAATTTAAATTTTGAAATTAACAAAAGGAAAATAATGATTGTTGTAGATTATTGTAAAATTGCTTTACTAATGGCGCGAATTGCTGAAACGATTTTATTACTGATTACTAAAATTTTAAAACTTTTTGGATATTTTCTGCAAATTAAACAATTTTATCTTTCTTTTTACATTAAATACCACTTTTTGACATGAGTGATAAAGCGATAAGGGCCGGTAAAATTATAGCCCTACTTGAAGAAGGTTGTTCGCAAACTTACGTGTCTCAGCGGCTAAATGTGAGTCGTTCAACTGTCCAGAGGACTTGGCAACGGTATCAAGAGACCGGTTCGGTCAAAAGAAGACCCGGTTCGGGAAGAAAACGACGCACAGAACCAAGAGATGACCGCTTTTTGGTGAGTCAGGCCTTGCGGAATCGTAAGGCGTCAAGTGTGGACCTGAAGAAGAGCCTTGAAGAAGTAAGAGGAGTAGAAGTTAGCTTGTGGACCGTCAGGAGGAGGCTTTTGGCTGCCAATATCAGGAGTTACCGCCCGGCTCGGGGACCTAAATTACTCCGTGAGCACTGTGTTGCTCGACTTCAGTTTGCTCGAAACTGTGCTTCATGGACTCTGGAGGACTGGAATAAAGTATTGTTTTCTGATGAAGCTAGAATCTCTTTGTGTGGAGAGGACCGACGCCGGCGAGTGCTACGAAGACCACGGGAACGCTATGCGGAAGTGTGTTTCGAAGAAATCACTCCTTATGGCGGAGGCTCCGTTATGTTTTGGGCAGCAATTAATTCGACGGGGCGTACGGAGTTAGTTCTCATAGAAAATGGAACATTAAATGCACACCGGTACATAATGGAAGTCCTAATTCCATATGCACAACCCGCATTGACTGCACTTGGGGAAGATTCCATTTTTATGGACGACAATGCTCGCCCGCACCGTTCTGGCGACGTGGAAGCGTACATGCAAGAAGTTGGGATCCGTCGTTTAGATTGGCCAGCTCGAAGTCCTGACCTCAATCCAATTGAGCATGTCTGGGATGTTCTAAAGAGACGGGTAAGATCAGTGCAACATGCTCCACAAAACATCAGAGAGCTAAAAAGAGTCATTGCAGAAGAGTGGGAACGTATTCCTCAAAACGTCATTAAAAACATCGTGGAAAGCATGCCCAGAAGGATTCAAGCTGTGATTTTGGCAAGAGGAGGTCACACTCGTTATTAGGTTATTACATTTGTAACTTTATTTAATTAAACAAAGTAAAAAAATCTTCTTGTCTTTATTGCCGACCACTTCTTATTGTTTGGCCGTGTACATCGGTTTTAAAGAATTCATAGATTTTTTTTTTTAATTGCCACAGTTCACTTCACGCGTATTAATTTACACGATTATAAGTAAACAGACTACGTCAAACAATTAAATTTCATTGAATTAACTCAAATCGACCTTAGAACGTAAATTTCCTAAGGTGCCCGTTTTTTTTGCAAAGGAGTGTAGTTACATACATTATCTTTATCCTTATTTTTATACTAAAAGCTATGAATTTGACAGTTACTTATTTATTTTGGTCTGTTTGTATTCAAGCATTACCAACTGAACAGGTATAGATGAAATGCACACAGATAGACCAAGATCAATACTTTCTAGTCAGTACGTTTCAATTTGATCAATCGATCCCATTTAATTACCCGGTCGAAGCCGTGGGCATAAACTAGTCCTACATTTAGCCCTGACCTTACTGTATCTTGTAAGTATGTCAAGAAATTAAGAAGCTTCTGAACACATTGCTCTCGAGTGGGTGCGCGAACTAGAGCCAATATTTGGCTCTTAAGAACACTTTCCTTGACCAGGCAATTCAAAGAATATTTCGGTCAAGATCGTTAGATTCTAGTATCGCTTAGAAGCTTAAGTCCTACTTTATTTTAAACGCGAAAGTATGTAAGTATGGATGGATGGATGGATGTTTTGTTGTTTGTTAAAAACTAATGAACGGATTTAGATAAAATTTGGTACACAGATAGTTTATAACCTAGATTAACACATAGGATAGTTTTTTTTAATCCTGATTTTATCGTCCCGTGGGATAATCTTCGAATTGTAGCGGGCGAAACCGCTGGGAACAGCTAGTATTGTATTAGTTATGGTACAGAAAAAAAATACTTTTACCCGACTACGGCAAAGCCAAAGGAGGGTTATGATTTTGACTGGCTATGTATGTATGTATGTTTGTATGTATGTGAGTATCTTCATCTGTTCCCTCATAGCTTCTAATCTACTTATCGGAACTCGACATGTGAGGTATAATTAGAACCGTCTTAATTTTCGTGACATGTCCCAAAAAGCGATTTGGCGCCCTCTGGCAGACAAAAAGTAAGGCTTAAAAAATAAAAATGGAGATAAATACGCCGTGTTTGGTATCATTTGCAAGGGCATCACTTGTACATTTTCAAAATATTGGTCAAATTTAAAATCACGCCCTCTAGTGGAAAAAAGTCAAGAGTAAAAAAAAAATAAAAAAAAAAACTAAAACCCGACTACGATAAAAAAAAATGACGCTGAAAAAGTATGAAACAAGATTTTCAGGATAGAACAAAAAGAAAAGTCGTAGTCACACGTTATAGGTACCAACCTAAACACTTTAATACCGTGTGACTATACGGCTTTTCTTTTTGTTGTATCCTGAAAATCTTGTTTCATACTTTCCCAGCGTCGTTTTTTAACTTTTTAGTGTGTCTATCTATTTGTTCCGAGTAATATCCGAAACGGTTAATAATTTTACGGGTTTATTTTTCTGGTAGATAAGTAGCTGATGTTATAAAAAATAACTTCGGCTACTTCTTATTCTAAAATAAATTTTAGAATAAGAATTAGGGTGGTTGGTCTTCATTGGCCAATCAATCAGGAACGAGTCTAAATACTCAAAACACTGGGAAATTGGAAAGGAATGGGGAGGCTTTTGCCCAGCAGTGGGACACAATACGCTAATAAAAAAAATGGGTTTCGCGCAAAATAACCCTTTAAAACTGGTAACAAAATTCGATTCAAAAACACACATTTATAAAAACGTTAAAACGCACTAGACTCTCACTACAGCTTTTACACCAAGACCCTCTGTTTTTCCAATCCGACTTTAAAAACAGTCTTCGATTAATCAGTTTCCGTAGCTGAGCTGCGCAAACTATTCCAACACATACATTTTTGACCTCCAGCTCAGGGTACGTAGGGGGTAAACAAACTCGAAATGCCTGTTGAAGTGGTGAAGATCGATCAACGTGTTCGCGAAACGTTTTTAAGGTTCCGCATCCAAAGTATCGAGCAGCGGTGGCACAGTTGTGGCGGCCCCGATTCACGAGCTGTAGGTCGTTGGTTCCAACCCAGGCAGGCACATTATGAAGTAAAACATCCTGAGGAAACCGGCATGTCTTAGAACCAAAATATTCGAAGACATGTGACATCTATCGATCCGCACTGGGCCCGCGTGGTAGATTATAGCCCATTCCCTCTCAAAGAGAGGAAGCCTGTGTCCTGGCAGTGGGAACATTAATGGGCTGTTGATGATGATGATCCAAAGTACACCAGCCATAACATACATTTCCTTCATGCCTCGGATAGCACGTTAAACCGTTAGCTTCAGCTCTGAATTCCAGATCTTTGGCAGTCGTTGGAGGAAGTCAGTGACCAGAAAGTCTGATAATCTGTCTTGCCAAGGGGTATCGTATTACTTAGTACTAACTGGGTTGTGGAGGTAAATACTGGTATCCAGCTGTACTTGGTCAGACTGGAAGCCAGCCCCAACATAGTTGCGAAAAGCTAAGTAAATGATTGATGATACAAAGTATGCCAATGGAACTTATTACACGTTTGTAACAAGGCTGTATTTTAACAATAATAGTGAGTACAAATAAAATGAAGTTAAAAGCCAATGGGTATGTTCATACGAGCACTAGAACGTCTTTTTTTGACGTTTTTTGCGGAACCCTTCGTATGAGAGTCGGACTAGCGCTTGGCTAGTTTTTCAATAAAATGTTGCATTTTTATGTGAGAGAGAGCTTTCTAGTTGTGTGTCAATGTTTGCCGATGCTCGCAAAAGCATTTCCGTGTCTTTTTTTAGCTTTTAACTTCTGACCTAGTAATGATTTGTTTGTTGATGCTTTTTGTTTTGTTTTTGAGGTAAATGGAAGGCATATTGTGTTTGGAAAATTCCTGAGGGATGTTAAAGAAATAGCGATACTTGTTTATTGACTGATGGTTTTGTAAGACCCTGATGGATTCGTTAGTTACAGAATCAAGTGTATCTGGATGCTTTATAAGATTTTTTTTTCAGTTGAAATGCTTCATTTACTCCAAGATACAGGAGAATAATTTCTAGGATGGGGCAACATTTCTTGAAAAAGAAAAAACAATAAACACCACTGATCGTCATCAATTTACCAAAATAAATTGACATCAAATTGTCGAAAGAAACTGACAAAAGCACGTCATCATTCCACCTTAGCAAGTTGCCAAGCATAAGCCTAATACATTCCATATAATTGCTACAGATGAAAATTACCTATTCAAGTAGGTAACATTTGAATGCTAACACTGCTGTACGAATGCTCTAAAAACGACAATTTGGAAACAGTAACATTTTACAAACGCCCCGCTCGTCGAAATCCAGGTTCGCCCTAATTACGTCTCGTAGGCAAGATGCATGCATTTAAATCGTTTGCATTTACCCCTGTTTCCCCTCTAGGATAGGGGAGAATGGGGAGCCATGTTCGGTGTTCGCTTTTTATGGGTTTAAAGATGAGATAGGCAGGGGATGATTTTGGTAATCAAAATGTTATGGAGTTTCCTGAGGATATACAATTTGTAATAAGTAGGGTATAAAAATGTATTTTGATTAGGCACTTATTTTATATTGTTTAGCTTATTAAACTATTGCATAGCTTCTATCGCGGGCCTTGAGCGTGGAGAGCGAATCCAGAGATTCCCTAACGAAAATATTCAAGATTCAGTATTCAACCAGGTTGCTATGGTTACGGAAAATAACAAGGTTGTCAACTGAGGTTGTCAAATTAAATAATTTATAGCCTCACGTTGGTGTAAAGTTTTTCTGTTTTGTCTCTCTGCTTTCTCCTTCTAAAATATTCTTACTCGTATAATTTGTGTACAAAGTGTTTTAAATATGAATGAACAAAGTGCATTTATTAATGAAGAAAGTCACGAAAAAATAGTGAAAGATAATGAGTGAGTACTCTATATATATTCATTTTATTATTATTACGCATCTATCATACGTTTTATTGGTTTTTGCATTACTATTCTGTGAATCGGTCTTAGAAAACGATTCGTTTTCTTATAAAATATCTAAAATAAACTAAATAATTTTCATATTTTTCAATGTTATGACACTTACGTCAGGCTGACAAGCTGTCAATACTTTTTCTTTTAAATTTTCTGTCATAGAGTTTCTTACTAGCTTAGTCTATGAAGGTTACTTTTGATTTACTTTTATAATTTAAATTCTTTTTAAAAAATACTGCATAAATAAAATAAATAAATAATTATTTGCATAAGTTGATAAAAAATGCTATGCAATAGCTTTACCGCGGCAGTCTCCGAGTGCTACATCAACTTTATTTTATTTTATATTGTTTGTTGTATGTCAGAGAAGCTATGGGCCAAAGTAACCCACACAATGGGTCCCTAACAGCAGCTAATGGCAACGTGGCAGGCCTAGAAGGAGATGGCGCTGGCGGCACGAACTCGACTCTTTCCACAAGGATTGACATAGGGGAAGGAAGGCCTTTGCCTTTTTCGGTTTTATAGCTGAAAACAAGTACTTATTAGGTAGATAGTACGTAATTTCTTAATTTATCATTAGTTGACTTAATTCTCTTTCTAGGCTCTTGTGATACAGAAACACAGGTACAGTCATCCTTGTGAACAATTATTTGTCATTATAGACTTTATTTTAATTATAATTTTGACGGCACGGTTGGCGCAATGGCTGAGCGATTGGACTGCTGCGCTGCGTGTCGCGGGTTCGATCCCCGCACGGAACAAATATTTGTATGGCCTACATTTAGTTGTTCCGGGTCTGGGTATTTGTGTATGTAAGTTTCAATGTTTGTAAACGCACCCACGATACAGGAGAAATTCCTAGTGTGGGGCAACGTTTAAAAAAAAAACTTTATTATTATTATTAATTACTAGCTTTAGCCAGCGGCTTCGCCCGCGTGAAAATGACGATTTAACATATACAATTTCATCCCCTATTTAACTCCCTTAGGGGTTGAATTTCGAAAAATCCTTCTTATTCCTTGTCTACATTATAAGGGGAACGACTGTGCAAAATTTCAGCTTTCTAGGTCCAAGGGTTTGAGCTGAGCATTGATGAGTCAGTCAGTCAGTCAGGACTTCTTTCTTTATTTATATATAATGTTGCAGGCAAAATTCTTAATCAGTCAAAACTACTTTTGACTAGTCAAAACTAGTTTTGACCGTCAAAACTATTATTAGGTGGTTTCTGTTTTATTTCTCTACTAAATTACAATAACCTAAATGTCGTTAGGAAACTTATTCCGCCTTATTACAAAAGGTAGTTAAACCTGGTTTAGCTTAGACCTGGTTTATCTCGCATGCTGTCACTTTCTTTTGAATATTATTGAAGTGAGACGTCATGCGAGATAAACCAAGTCTAAGTTAAACCAGGTTTAACTACGTTTTGTAATAAGGCGGATTAGGTTTGTTAGGTTTTTTTTTTGACCCTTTGGATAACCTTGTACGATAGCTAACATTTATTTCATTAGAATAAACGCGTTTTAATGCAATAAGGGTTTTGACTGAAACCAGTCAAAAGTAGTTTTGACTGATTCATAGTTTTGCCTGCAACATAATTATATATTATATAGAAGATATAAATATCAGTGATAGTACATTAATACCTTAGTGGTAACAGTGAAGTTTATACATTTTCCCTGTCTCTTTATTCATTTTGTTAAAACAAGATTTTCAAACATATTAAGATACTGAGATTCATATTTGACGAAGATAAATGTTTTATACAGAATTTTCTTATATGTTTGCTACATTTTAAGGTGAATAGGTAGGTACCATCAGCATGCAAATCGAAGTGATCATAACTTTATTTTATAAACACAAGATTTTGTACAACAGTTTGCATACATTACTTATTAATTGGGTTTAACCAGTAACGTCAATAAGTTTATGTTATGGGCTCTTTTTAAGTTTTAAAATTATATTTTTACAATCAGGTAATTTAAAAGTAGTTCCTAATCTTTCTGCTTAACAGTATTTTTAATGCGTACGACAAGGTAGGCACACACTTTTGTTGCCGTCGTAAGTCACAAACACATTCACATTTTCTAAACTCACAATTACTACCATTGTTAATC
Organism: Diarsia dahlii; assembly: GCA_949775195.1. Classification (NCBI taxonomy): domain Eukaryota; kingdom Metazoa; phylum Arthropoda; class Insecta; order Lepidoptera; family Noctuidae; genus Diarsia; species Diarsia dahlii. The sequence continues at coordinate 16,679,217 of OX459209.1, forward strand.
ACCTTCATAACAGTCCCAGACACCACAAATTCGTATTTCAACAGCATGCTCAATTTCCATTTCAATTTTTCACACAAAACTGAAACTTTTTCTGCCAACCCTACTCCAGGGACGATGCAACAACCGAAACCGCGGGTAGGTAAATACAAAACTCAAATATTTATAGAACTTAGGCGTAAGCCCGCATTTGTGTGTGGAAAAGGAAAATTGGGATAGCAACCATGTGTCAGAATATGGAATATTTGTATATGGAGCAGGATACTTGGAAAAAAGCTTTTGCGATAACTCTAGGATTTATTTATCACTTGGTGATGCCCGTGGCTTCGCCCGCGTGGATTTCGGTCAAATGATATACTAAAACCTTCCTCGTGAACCACTCTATCCGTTGGTGAAAACAGTAGGTTTTGAGCTTATCGGGAACAGACAGACAGACATCTCATATCATCCGATATCAGATATCTGATATCGGATGTCTGTGTATATGTAGTGTTCTAAAACGTTTCTCGAGAACCACTCTATCCATTGGTGAAAATAGCATTAAATTCGGTGCAGCAGTTTTTGAGTTTATCACGAACAGACAGAAAGACAGACGTGGAGGAGGACTTTCTTTATTAACATGTAGTAATGATTTAGTTTTTTTACTATCTCTTTCGTCTAGTGGTCGCAAGAGCGACTGCTGTGCTTATTACATAATAAAGTAGTTACTTTGAGTCGACCTCTGTCGTGTAGGATGTCATTTATGTGGTTTTTAACAGACTTCTAAAAAAAAAAAAAAATCCACGTCCGAATTGAGAAAATTTGGATGTGATTTTTTTTTTTTTATGTTTGTTCGGGCATAACTCCGTCACTTGCTAACCGATTTGAAAAATTCTTCTTTTGTTGGAAAGGGTATCCCAAATGGTCCCATAATTTTTTTATCGAAATCGGACAAGCAGTTTTTGAAAAATCAACAAAACTCAAAAAAAAAAAAACTGCATTGTCCACATTAATTATGACCCATGAACATGTGAACCACTAAAAAGTGAAAAATAAAAACTTTTTAACAAAAAATAAAACCAAAAAAGTCAAAAATAAATCAGTTTCTGAAGTCGGTGGCAAAAAAATGAAATCAAACAAACAAAAGTCACCGACTTCAGAAACTGATTTATTTTTGACTTTTTTTTTTGAAGTCGGTTTTATTTTTTTATGTTCCTTTTGTCTACATTGTGTTGTAAATTATTGTCTGTTATTATTAGTTTTGTACTTGTTGTTTAAGTGTGTTAAATAATACATGAAATAGACTTACTTAACTAATATTAGTTAAGTAAGTCTATTGAAAAAACTCTCTCTTGTAGTCTATTGAAATAGACTTACTTAACTAATATTAGTTAAGTAAGTCTATTTCATGTATTACTAACACTATGCACTAAGGTCTGCAAATAAAAGTTTATTATTATTATTTATTACTAGCTGAACCCGCGCATTCGTTGCAATGCGTTTTTCCTACCTACCTATCTACTACCCTACCTACTACACTACCTACCTACCTACTACCCTACCTACTACCCTACCTACCTACCTACCTACTACCCTACCTACTACCCTACCTACCTACCTACCTACTACCCTACCTATTTGAACATACCTATAAAAAAAAAAGTATCTATAAACCTCACGGAGCCCGAGACCTTTCCAACGAATGCAAAACCGTGGAAATCGGTTCGTGCGTTCTGGAGTTATAGCGTCAGGAAGGAAAACCCGACTTCCTTACATACATAGTATAAAACAAAGTCGCTATTTTTGTCTGTTTGTCTGTATGCTTAAATCTTTAAAACTACGCAACGGATTTTGATGCGGTTTTTTTTAATAGATAGAGTGATTCAAGAGGAAGGTTTATGTATATAATTTGAACGACATCCACGCGGGTGAAGCCGCGGGCATCAGCTAGTATTTTTTTTTATATAGTAGAAGATAATGCTCTGGGCTCGCTCTCTATTACCTGGGTCTTAAACATAACTGGCAAACTGTTACCGTTAACCCGTGTCATCTCACTGCAGGGTGGCCTCCCCCCTTGACTTCCAAATATTTCGATCCAGGACCAAAGTGGGCCACTGTTCGTTGAATCTGTCCAGCTCGTCGCGCCATCTCCTGCGCGGTCTACCATGTCGCCTTCTGGCTGTATTAAGGCTCCACAACGTGGATATTTTGGGGCTGGCAAAATGTAGTGTACTCTATTAGGTACACCCATCATTTCAACAGGTCTCTATCATGTTCAGCAGTCGTGCCTGCGACTACTATACCTACCAATGAGCTGGCATCATAAGTTTTTAACTTATACTAGAATCAAAGAAAAAATATTCATGAATTGGTGTAATAGTCACAGTAAACAGCGCATTAGTTTATCGAACCATCATTTAACTAAACAATGTGGTCACATTAAACCCACAAACGATTGTTCGGTACACCATTAACGTTATTCGTAATCGGTTCACTGAAATAAGGCTTTCTGTAGCTTTTAAATAGTAGTACATTTGTTACCTCATAACTTGCGACTGGGTGAACCGATTTTCATGATTCTTTTTTTATTTGAAAGCTGGTGCTTCCCGTGTGGTCCCATTGTCACCATTTCAATATCTGATGATGGGATCTTGTAGAAATCGGGGGAACTCTTCAATAAATAACAGCAGATTAACCGCGATTGTTGCCATAGCATATCTAAGCATTGTTTACGCCATCACACAACATAATATCACGCCTGTACTCACTACAAAGGTTATAAAAACTATTTGGTGAAGATCTGATGAAGAACTTCGGAGATAGGCAACGGAACTCCTCAATAAATGATAATAATAATAATAATATTCCACAACTATCACACAACGCCATCTAGTCCCAAGCTAAGCAGAGCTTGTGTTATGGGTACTAGACAACTGATAAACATACTTATATATTTCTAAATACATACATATTATAGATAAATTACACCCAGACACAGAACAAATGATCGTGCTCATCACACAAACATTTGTCCTGGGTGGGAATCGAACCCACGACCTCCGGCATAGCAGTTAGGGTCACTAACCACTAGACCAACAGGCCAGTCCAAAGGATAGCAAATGGACTGGGATTGCTGAAATCCCATGTCTGTCAATTGTTTACACCAGTTCATAACATAACATCACGCCGGTACGTTGTGAAGGGGTAAGCACACGTGAACCACTAAAAAGTGAAAAATAAAAACTTTTTAACTAAAAATAAAACCGACTTCGACAAAAATAATACACAAAAAAGTGAAAAATAAACTTAAGAAGAAAAATCAGCTTCTGAAGTCGGTGGCAAAAACATGAAATGAAACAAACAAAAGTCACCGACTTCAGGAGCTGATTTTTCTTCTTAAGTTTTTTTCACTTTTTTGTTGTTTATTTTTGTCGAAGTCGGTTTTATTTTTCGTAAAAAAGTTTTTATTAAAGTTCGTACACCTTATGTTAAAGCCCCATGTAATATTGGACAGCCTATGTCATCAACCAGTCATACCTACTCACTATATGGCTACTTTTGACAAATTCCTGGTGGAAAAAACCAACTACAATTTGCCCGACCCGGGAATCGTAACCAGGACCTCATAATTATGCTCATCAGTCGCGATTGCGACCACTAGACCACTAAGGCAGTCCCTATTAGAGTAACTTATTTTGACAATTACTTACTGAATGTTTGTGCCCCTTTAAAAAATAATATTGGTATGAACATCAAAATAAACTCTTAGAAAATAATCAAAAATGTATCGAAAACACAACATGCAATAATCACTAATGCAGTTTGCTCTAACTTTTTCAGCAGGCGTTCGCATTTAACCCAATACCATTTAACGGCTTCTAAATGTCTTTCGATTACTTAAAACAACTTAAAATAATGTGTACAATTTATTTAACATGGATTACCAGGCTCTAATATACAACAAAATGACCCATTACGCTGTTGTGGTGTACACAATTGGTGTACATTTGCCCACCACAATGTAACAGCTAAATCGCCAAAGACTTAATTTGGTTATGGTTAGGCCAACTGTAATTGGTTGGCTCTTTGTTAGGCTTAATTTGACTATTTGAATTTTTTATGTAATGATGCAGATGTTGTAAATTTTGGCAATGCAATTATGTACTTGCATGCATGTTTTATTTTTATTTCCTGGTTTGGTTGGTTGTTAGTTAGGTTTTTGATTTTATGACGTTATAAATTTTATTAAATCATACTTAATTTACACGTTTGTGTAATCATAGATTTAGTTTATTCGTAGTAGGTAGGTACCTACTCTTTACCTAACTTTGACGGGCAATTTAGGCAGACAAGTCTGATCAGGCTGACAAGTCGTTGGGACGCAAAATATATTATAGTGCACCAACGCAGGTGCAGGAACGGGTGTTACATCCGATTCTTGTCGGTTGTGTCAAATTAAAAGTTTCTTCATGAAAATTCCTATAAAATGGCGTTAATTATTTTGTACCTGTTTTCAAGTTACAACAAGCTTCATTTGGCTATCTATATCAAAGAATAATATTATATAGATTTATACTGATAAAATTGTACTCGTTAAATGCATCAACGGTACCGCCTACACCATAAACAACTTAATATACAATTCCCTTTCCCTCGACTTGCAATGACTTATTTGACAGGCGCTTTTAAAATCAATAAATAGATACTACCAAGGTTTCAGTCTTACCTCTATTATTATTTACCTTTCCATTAAGTTCAAGAATAAATCGAAAAATAAAGTAAACGTATTATCTATTACCGCCTCGTGGGGTTTTTTATTCGTTTGTTACAATATTATTGAGAGGCAAAATACGTGAAATAGGTAGAAGAGAAGAGTAAGTAATGATACTCGTATAAAATGCTTGACTTGTATTGTCTCAATTCATTTCCGAATATTGAATTATCTATGGTCTAGTTCTGAAGAAGTAAATATATTTATTGAGGTATTGGTTTGTGAATTGAAAGACAAAAGTAGGCTTTAGAGAAAGAAACTCATTAAATAAAATTCCTATTAGGTATACTAACAAAGAACTAAAATAAAGCAAACTTTTGAAAGCCATCATTTTATGTCTCGTATTTCTCAGCAAACTTATGCATCTTAGAAGACGGTAATGGACTTGTATGTAATTTGTACCAACTTAATACACTTATTACATTTTGTACAAACATACTATCTTAAGAGGACATATCGCATCTTAATTTCAGATCCAAATAGGTACTTCTAAGAAACAACTACCACTAGGTTCATCAACTTCTTAAAAGCTCTAAATAAAACATCCACAAACATTAAAACTAATGAGGAACAAAACTAAAAAATAACTCCAAAAGGATCCATTTAATCTAGCCTTAACCCGGCGAAATCTTAAAAGCATAAAGCCAGCATCTAAGACGTGAAATGCTGACGTTACAAAAACCATTTTCAAAATAAAACAGTCCTGGGGCTCTAAAATGGCCACCTTAGCAGATCTTGATATGAATTGCGTTAAAAAGCGTAAAACGAACTTTTCATAATAGTAAAACTGCGGTTGTGACCACTTTACGAATTTTAACGCAATTCTTATTATTTTCCGATAAGATATTAGGATCTATTTTACTAAATGGTCACAGGCACAGTTACTTAGGATATTTCACCAAAAAAATCTAATTAGTCCGGCTGTTAGATTTTCGAAAAATATTGGATACGTGTTTTTTGGAGGTATTCCACATTGGGCACCCGCTTTAACGGCACCTGAGGTAATGGCACCTGAGGTATTCCACATACGGCACCTGTCAATATTTTTCGCAGGTGCCATTAGTGGAATAGTTTATTATTTAAAATTTTATTCCACATACGGCACCTACGGATCAGTAGGTACTAGGTACTAGTGTTGGGGGGTGGTTTGTCTGAACGGACCGCTGTCAATTCTTTCTGGTCCGTTCAGACGTAGACAAAAAAATGTGTACATCCGAACGGACCGGTGTAAAAAAAAAACAAATGAATAAACAAAAATAAGTTTAAAGCGGCAGTCCCATTCATTGGAGTAATTCATCAACTCGTCCCACATGCCCACGCAGCCCACGGCCCATTTGGGACGAGTTGATTGGACTTTTACGCGAACTGATTTCTGCGCGCCAAGACACTTGCTCGAATGGACTTTTGCGCGCCAGGACACTTCTTATCTTGAAATTCATATAGTAAATTCATTTATTTTATGCTGACCGTTTTTCTTTCATTCCACTCAATTCACTTGGAACTACGGTCATCACATTGGTGTGAAAAAAAATAATTTAAGATTCTTGTATGATCAACCGATGATACGTAGATTATTTTTCAAATAATTTTATTAATTTTGACGACCCGAATAGAAAAAAAAAACCATTGCTGCAATCCATGCTATTTTAGTTGCGCAAGTGTCCATTCGCGCAAGAGTGTCCTTTCGCGCAAAAATCTATCCGCGCAAGATAAGAAGTGTCCTGGCGCGCAAAAGTCCATTCGAGCAAGTGTCTTGGTGCGCAGAAATCTGTTCGCGTAAAAGTCCAATCAACTCGTCCCAAATGGGCCGTGGGCATGTGGGACGAGTTGATGAGTTACTCCAATGAATGGGACTGCCGCTTTAAACTTATTATTGTTTATTCATTTGTTTTTTTTTACACCGGTCCGTTCGGATGTACACATTTTTTGTCTACGTCTGAACGGACCAGAAAGAATTGACAGCGGTCCGTTCAGACAAACCACCCCCAACACTAGTAGTACCTACTGATCCGTAGGTGCCGTATGTGGAATAAAATTTTAAATAGTAAACTATTCCACTAATGGCACCTGCGAAAAATACTGACAGGTGCCGTATGTGGAATACCCCGTTTTTTGTTTTATCAAATTAATAAAAATAGACGAATATAAAATGATTGTGTCAAAGATCATGAGTGGGCGTTTTTGACGTCACTTTGTGGGTAAAAAAGTCTGACTAACCTTGTGACGTCACACGACTTGACACGACTTTTCAAAGCACCTGTATCGTCTTCATCTTTTGTATACGTGAAAAAAGAAAAAATACGTGTCCATTATTTTTTGGAAATCGATCTAACGGAGTAATTAAATTTTTTTGGTGAAATACCCTTTAACGCATTTTAACGCAATTCATAATTATTATGTTCTGCTAAAAGTGGCCATTTTAGACGCCCTGAAGTCTAGCCTTAATGAATGCCTAATTAAAACTTAGCTGGGTATTACACTGTGCTTCGTAATTTGTTGATGACTGAAATGAAGTAAGACTTGGAGTTCTGAGAAGTGTTGAAAAGGAGTCGACTGTGTTATGTTTATTGTACGTTTTCTTGTTTAGTTTTTCTTTTGTTCTAAAGGTGGTTTCAGGTTTTGTCGGCGCGTGTAAGTACGTTTTTGGAAGCACGTGTACGCGCGCCTTTTGATATACGTGTCGTACGCAGACAATTCCTATACAAGACTCGAAAGATACTGACATATTGCTACTCCAATTCATTGATTTAAGCGAACACGCTGGAAGAAGCGTGTGTACGGTTTTTCGTAGCGCAAAATAAGGCGAGTAAGCGCGTACGCCGGCCGATACGAGTTTCCGCAGGCCGGAAAGTACGCTAGTCTGAAACTGGTCTTAGTTTGCTCTAATATCATGCCGGGACCGATGACGGTGAAGCCGTAATCCGCCGGGAGGAATTTTAGAATTCGGAAGATGCAAGATATTCAGGATCGGTCGAAGTTGCAATGCTTAAGGAGGGTCTAATCCTGCAATGGACAACTTTCCGCTGATTTGATGATGACAAACACGTAAACATCTTGTGACTGGACTAGCGTCCAGTCCTACGGATACAATATTGCAGGACAAAGACTGACCGTAAAAGTATTAATGCTTATGTCCCTACATGTGCAATTAAAGAAATAAGTAGAGTAATTACATCCCATAATGAAATGAAACTAATGATCGCACATTATTTTAGTAGTAGACACAATCACGGCTTTTTTTTTTTTTTTTAATGGGACAAGCCCGCCACACTATTCCCAAACCACTGTAACTCCTGTTAGCCAGAATCAACAGTGGCGACCACAAAAAAAGCGCCGAGACAATGAAGCTCGACGAAGTCCCAGAGAAGCGATTTAACTGCCTTGGATCACAATCACGGCTGCAAAAAACAAACAACAAAAAGTACCTACACATGAGTATTTTCACCAAAAATAATATCCAGTAACTAATAAAACCACCAGATGAAAGGATCTGAAAGATTTGACAGAAGAGAGATTTAACCATTTTCCCGGTGGCTTCAAGTAATCTCAAAAGCTTTCTTTTATAAAAACCTGCACTCGTGCTAAGAAAGCGGGAAACAATTTCCATGTAGAAGCGATATCTAAGGTCTTTCAGAATAATTAAACAGATGTTCCTTGGATAAACAGTTGCTGTTCATTTTGCTCCATCATAAAATTCTGGACACGCGCTCTCATAACGACGTTGAGATTGGCTCAAGTTTCTAGCGTTTAGAGACTTCTTGTGGAATGTTAAAATGCATGCACTACCCGGTTTCTGGGTTACGAAGTTGTATTTATTGAGTGGTTCTAAGTCAAGAACTGAATATTGCTTAAAAGTTACAGACGTGTCTAGATAATAAAAACCGCTTGGATCTATCTTCAGGTTAAGCTGTGCTTGCGTAGGTTGGTCAGCAGATGGGTGAACATTCATTACAAACCGAATTTTCTCCATGACAAAGGACGTGTCATTTGAAAATATTTGGCAGGTATGACTCCAATATCTGGTTAGCTGTCTCACCTAGGGATATCGCATTACTCAGAGTTTTTTGATCAGATAGGCAGTTGCTTCATTCAAAATAAGCATAAGTGCTTATTTAGCTGGTAGAATAGAAACGAACCTTAACATCTTTTTTTAATATTAAAAAGAAGTTTACATGTAGGCAGTAATCTCTGGAACTTATGATCTTTGAAAAAAATCTTTCACGGCCCGGTTAAATTTTTCGAATTTAAATTAATTTAATTTAATTTGTCATTTATATCATGTATTGTCGACGTTGGGAATGATAATAACATTAAGCTACCCGCTACATCCACCAACGTACACCACACACCCAAAACTTCACATCCGGAATCCAGCAATTTGCACCTCCATATCATTAGTGATTTGGACACTAATCGCCAACTGATGGCCACCAGTGGCCAGTGGCCATCGATCCTCGTTATTTATTCACGCCAAATCAGGGGCCTAATGATATTTGCAGAAGGCATCTGGCAGTATTTGAGTGGGCAGTAAGGTGTTTAGCGATTGGTTGAAAGGCGAAAGGCAGGGTTGTATGGGAGTTTCGTACACCTAATAAAATGACGTGTTTTGGGATATTTTTTGTTTTATTTGGTAGTCAATACAATAGGCAAGCCCTTTTAAAATTCTTAGATTTTTAGAAGTTGGGACCTAAAAGTTATAAATATAACCAGTTTTATTTTTGAGGTTATGTCCCAATAAATATTAAGTATTACGTGTAGGCATATAGACATTGTTTTGGTGAAAAGGGATAATAATATGTTCTAGATAGTTGGCTATCTTTGTAGTGTTTTACTTATCATTAAGTTGGCAAATTGACATTAGAATTGTACCAATTCAGTAGGGTGCTTTAGGAAAGACCTGCGTCCAGCAGCGGTCTGCAATAGTTTGATGATGATGATGATAAATGATGAAGTGCTGATGGAGTTTTGAGTGTGGTTAAATAAAACAACTTTGTTTTTGTAGGATCTAACATTTATTTTATTGTTCTTATATTACCTAATTGCTTCTTAATATTACTTCATCTAAGCAAGGGGCAGGTCGGGTCATATCTTCATGGCGAGCGTAACTAAGGTACCAAATAATGCTCATAACGTGTGAGCAGCATCCCACTTCTTAAACCTACAATGCAATTACAACAATAACTTTTGATTGCGTCCCGACCATTCATATTTGATTCTGTAACTATGAAAACGAAATAAGTTCTAGCAGAAGAATGGTGGGACTTTATTTCAGCACGAAGCAACATTGGGTTTATTCCCTCTAAGCCATGTATTCTCTCTCGAGTTATCTATAACATAGATACTCCATGAAACCGAAAATGCTCACCCACATATGAACGAGCCTGGCGAATTTGGTATATACCACAAGCAAATAATATTAATTCCTCCATGGATAAATAATATTAATCTCGAGCTTGGCCCCAGCAAACTCCACAAACTTCATTCATGGATGACATCTGTAAATAAATAACATTGATGAAACACAAATTAAACACTGACAGACATAAATTGCGCCCAACATGACCAAGCTACAGAATAGTTCTTGACATAAAATCCCAAACCCATGCCTTGTTGCATTAAGTCCGCCTATGTACCACGTTTGTGCATGAAGTTTAAATAAATAAATAAAATGATTGGTTTTCACCATACAGAAAATCTTTACCAAAAATATCTATGTTGTGTTAATATAGAGAGAAGGGCTATGTGACAATGGAAAAACCAGTACCCTTTTGTTGTTAGTAGAGCCATCATGATTGTCCCAGATTTAGCAACATAAAATAGTAATTGCCCTTTGCATGACACATTATTATAAGCTAATTACTATAAATATATTTCATATACATATACCTGCTGGTGCTCCATCAAACGAGCAGTGTTGTCGGGATTCCACTCTTGATCTGATGTTGAGTCGGATAGACTCTGACCACATACAGCACACATCAAATCAGAATGATCACCCTCCAGATGATCAGGTACAATGGGTTGAATATCTTCGTTTGGTGAACCAACCCTAGTTCTTCTAGCTCTTAGCCAACACGGCACACAAGCTTCATCCTCAGAACGAAGCTAAAATAAAAAAATATAAATAAAGAAAAAGTTGCGTTTAAAAATGCATGGTATTAGTGGGAAATAATTTACATTGTTTTAACACACATCAAATCAAGACACCTAATCGATAAAAGTTATAATAGGTATGTGTTGTTATACCTCTCGTGGTTGGATCTAAGTAGCAACAGTGTTAGCCATTCTTTGTTCGTCTTCATTTGCACCTTCAATCAAAATCCTGCGTTGACTGATTCGTAGTATGGATCGTCCACATACAACACAAACACTTTGATGGCCTGTGCGTCTCCTCGGCATATTATCAGAAAACGGGGATGACTAACTAGCTGCCAGCATGCATGGCAAACATGGTCAGCAGGTGTTATCTGGAAATAAAGAAGTGATTTTGTGTACACACGGCTACACATCAAGCTATACAAAACCAGTTAATCTTGGCCTCACTTTACTAGATCTTTTCGCACAATGAACGATCAGATTATACTGGTTTTGTATAGCTTGATGTGTAGCCGTGTGTACGGCTCAACATTGCTTTATATGACTATGACACTTTAACAGTCATACTAACAGAGTAATAACTATTATAACAGTGTTAGGCAAACCAAGTTAGACAACCAAGTGTTAGGCAAGTAAACAATACATGCAAAACGATCACTTATGTGTTTGTACATTTTAAAGGACAAATTGTAAATATGTAAACAACCACAATAGTGTTTGTTATATTTTTCAAATAATGTTTAGTTTAGTTTTTGTACATACATATTATTTTAGTATGATATCGTGTAGTTTAAATGGTAAGGACTACTTTTTAACACGTAAAAGTTATCACTTCGTAACTGGCACACTCGTACGCAAAATGTTATGTTTGAAACTACTTACATCTCTATGCTAGGATATGTCCACAGCCGAATAGTATTGACGAGATCTTCACTCTCATCCGATAAAGCGTGCCTTCATATTCGGGACAAGCGAACTTGCAAACTCGTCATTTTAATTAAAAGCACGTACATACACAGCACAATTAATAAAGCGTCCTTTCGCGAAATTAATAGATACAGTACGGAGGAGCAGTAGCTGGACTCAACGTAAAAATGGCCAGATAATTTGCTAAATTGCTCAGATGCAGTTACAAACCACAATTATTTGAATTCAAAACAAAAACAACAGCAAAGAACTGAACAGAGACTCGGAAAGATTTTCCCAGATAATCTGTGATTTTCCTAATCTGTCAAATAATGTCAATAAAATAATTGCCAATACAAAAAAAAAACATTGATGTCGACAATAATTCTTAACATTAAATAGTTAATTATTATGATTGTATGCAATAATTATTCATTGTAAGGTATAATGTGTAATTGGTTAATTATATTTACTGTTATTTCTATTTATAATAATTATTTATCATTGTGAACCTCGTGATATTTTACAAATGGCAACTTCTAAAAACATAACTACGTTTAGTTGATTATATTACGTTTAATTACTTAAATCTTTTAATTGATATAATTAATGAATCCAGACTTCTAAAAATACTAATGTTACATAAAAATGAATGGTTTAATTGACTTAATAAGTGGTACAAATTCTATCACAAAACAACAAAAAAAGTATGTGGTACGAATTCTGCCTTTTGCCTTTATCGGTGAAAGGTTTATGAGTTTTGTGGTCGTGCGTGGATAAGTAGGGGTAAATATTTCCAGATTATAAAGTACCTATGTTATATTGGTGTTATTGCAGTTACGATTGAATGTACCCAGACCGTTTTACTGGACTGTGGAGAATGCAGTATTGTGTCCCTACACCCCAGCGAAGTGAGGTGGAATACCATGAGGTTTAAGACAGTAGGAGTCTGACAGACCCTTCCGCCTGCCCCATGCGAATAATAATCATTATTATCATTTCAGCCGAAAGACGTCCACTGCTGGACATAGGCCTTCCCAAGTGTCGCCACATTGACCGGTCCCGTGCGTCTCGCATTCAGCGGATTCTCGCAACCTTCACCAGGTCATCGGTCCACCTAGTGGGAGGCCTTCCATCGCAACGGCTTTCGGTTCGCGGTCGCCACTCCAGAACTTTTCGGCCCCATCGGCCATCCGTTCTGCGAATAATATTATTTATTAATTTCTTTGCATTCTGTACATGCTTGGTGGACTTGAGCCCGATATTTATAATAATTGTTTCGTTTTGTTATTTGAAACGTGGCCAGCCAAACCCGAAACAACTAGCAGTAGGCCAATATTAATTCCGTGCGCATATCGAACCCACGACACGCAGCGCAGCAGTCACTCGTTCAGTCAGCCACTGCGCCAACCGTGCCGTCAAAACTACATTAGCCCTTCTTCTTATTTGCTTCGATAACGATGCGTCGATAATGCTTTTCTAAAAGCCGAATCGAACGTAATACAACTACTTTTCTAGCAACAGGTTCGAAAAACGACAAAAGAAAATTCAATTAGAAAAAACAAAAAAGTGTTATAGATCGAAGCTATGTACAAAATACTCTTTCCGATGCTATTCTGATTCTTTTCTAGTTACTTTTGTATTCTTTTAAACTGTAATTATTTCCTTAAGAATGTTTATTTTTTTTGTTTAGGTGTATTCTTGAATAAACAACTTTTTAGGGTTATCACATTTCTAGTCGCGTTTTATTCTTTAGTTTTCAAGGAAGGATAATTAACAGTTAAATGCGTTGTTTTTTATATTCCAGAACTCTAGGGCAGGGTCTCATCCATGCCGCGGGAGACGCTCCGGGCGTCGGGGGCCACGTGATGGCTTTCGGTCACTGTAGGCGCGGGCCTATGGACGATGATGAGCTAGCTCACTACCCGTCCTTCTTATGGCGAAGACAGGCCGTGTCGACATTGGGCCTGCGGGAAAGAGATACCGCGGCATCGACATAAAGGGCCACGAAGGAACATGGGTGGTTTTTAGTCAGTAGAAGTCTGACACTCCCTAATTTTATAAAAAAAAGGTTTCATTCATACTCAGACCACATCAAAGACTCAACTGGCATATGTACAAAATATTTGTTATTCTCTGTATAATACTCGTATTGTTTTTATGGGACTTCGTCGAGCGTCATTGTCTCGGCGCGTTTCTGGTGGTCACCATTGTTGATACTGGCTTTCAGGAGTTACAGTGGTTTGGGAAAAGCGTGGCGAAAAGGTCTCAAAAAAAAAAAACAGGGTGTTTTGCATTCACGTGTCACAACAACGTCGCATTGTTTGAGCTTTAAAATGAATAATTAAAACAACAACGTTGAAACTATGCACTTTCTGTTTTTTACCCAATTGCTAAGGAAAGGTTATATTTTTGCGCGTATCTTATTTACTTATAGAATAGCGAGAGACAGGGGAGAGGGGCAGTCTCTTGTGACTCCCTTATACAATTAATTACCATTTTCTCTACGTCCCTTTAAATGACCTTTACAACCTCATAGAATAACACTTATACAACCCAAAAATAAAGACCAGACCTACAACATTAGCATACACGCAAAATAAATCTCCGGAGACCACCCAAAAAACTTTTAGGAACTTTCCAATACTCGATGAGAACGGCCCATTACCGTCAACCCTCTGAAAACAAGGAAGTCAAAATATAAACAGCATTGACTTATTAATGAGTCTAAGGAAACAGAATAGGTAATTGTTATTCGAACGCAAATCCCTTAAAAGCTTCTTACTTAAATACTTATTGTCGATAAACATTTTAAGTCTGAACAAACAAACAAAAATGTTCGTTTTGATTAGTATCGGGTTTTGTTGTTAGCCCGTGTTTGGTTACTTTAGAATTTTGGGGAAATAGGATTTTGAAAATCAAACATAAGTTCTAAATTGTCAGAGGGGACAGTCACAGTGGCTAAGTCATAACAGGGTTCATATTCTAGGTAAAGCAACGCTTTGCCCAAGACGAACGTACCAATTAGTCTCCGGATGGATGACCATCGATTACCGAGACCCCTCCGTGTGTCGGAGAGCACTGTAGGGCGTTGGTTCCAGCTATAATTTATAGATCTCAGGTTGAGTCGAAGCCCGAATGTGACAACCACTCATACCGAGACGTAAGATGAAGAGGACGAGGAGAGCAGGAAGAGGAGAGGACAGCAGAAGATTTGTTTGTTTTTAATTCCAAATAAACACAATTTTCTTTCTTTCTTTCTAATGTGGTGCTCTGGCCGAGGGGACAAGCTCGTCAGTCTGATGGTGTACGTGTTGGCATTAACGGATTACATACACGCCATTACACAGTTTGCGAGTCCCTTATACTATCACATTTTACAACACACGAAAACAACGTTATTAAAACTACACCGTGTTGCAATCCAGTGTAAATGAAAGTTTCCCAGTTCATCCGAAGTTCTTAATAAAACATGATACTCCAATCAAAAACTGTGAAAGTTTAAATCGCTCAGAAGTTCAGGTACACGCTTTAACTATTTTAGTGCCTACATAGTGCTTTTATAATAGTGTTGCAGCAAGTTCTACGGCGAATATTCGAGCATATTTGCATGCTTTTGAGGGTAATGGTGTATGGGGAAGATGATGTTCCCTGGGTGAAGCTTCATGCTAGCGTGATTATTATAATTAGTAGAAAACAAGAAGAGAAAAGAAAAACAAACAATTTGCCACAGTATTTTAGGTTTACTTATTCCACAAAGCTAGTTCCCAATACTGGTTGGTTCTGTGGTGAAGGACCAAAGAGACGGCGCACAGTGGCTTCTGCGCCTACTTGAAGAACGTGCGGTCGCTGGGCACATTTGGTGATGGGGGCCCACCGGGAATGGCGTGCTGAGACTAATCGAGGGTACGTGCGAATGTACTTGTATCTCCCAAGCCCCCGACACACGGTAGAGTTCAACATAATATTAATCCTCCAATTACCCCATACGGAGAGTGTCCACATTGCAATAAGTGAGTCATGCATAATCAAAAGCGCATAGTATCACATTTTATTGAATTCTTAAAACATACTTATATTATTCTACATCTCACTACTGAACTGCCTAAGTGTACATAGGGGTTGAACTGAAAACTACGCATATTATCTTCGTGAACTTTGAGCATCAGTTTGACGTAACTTTTACGGACTAGCTTCACATCATGAACCGGCTCTCCACTTCACAAACACGTGTGAGTTCGTGTAAAATAGTTCAAATTAATAATAGGTAAGCTGTAAATTGAGAGCGAAAGAGAGAGCAGTGGTGGCCCAGTGGTGGCGGCCCCGACTTACGAACAGTAGGTCGTGGGTTCGAACCCAGGCAGGCGCATTACTTTGTGTAATTTATTTCATCACCACTGCTCTCAAAAACGGTGAAGGAAAACATCGTGAGGAAACCGGCATGTCTTAGAACCAAAAATTCGAAGACTTGTGACATCTTCCAATCCGCACTGGGCCCGCGTAGTAGATTATAGCCCATTCCCTCTCAAAGAGTGGAGGCCTGTGTCTCAGTAGTGGGAACATTAATAGGCTGTTGATGAAGCTGTAAATTTGGTTTTAGTAACAATATAGGCCTATCAATATAGGACTGCCTCGTTGGTCTAGTCACTAGTAGCGATTTCAACCACTAGACTCTAGTGGTTGCATTCGCTACTTCTGAAGGTCCTGGGATGGATTCCTTAGTGACAAAGTGCTATTGGGTGTTTCCATCAGAAATTTCTTAGGTGTCTGTATTTGTTGGGAGTAGGCTACCTATGTTATAGAGCTCTATAACATGGGTCTTAAAAATAACTGGCAAATTAATATGGCAGTATACCTCTGTCTAACCCTTTGGGGATTAGAAACGGGATGTAAAGTATATTTAGATCTGTAGGTATAGGTGGGCTCTTGACATGACGATTCATCGCAAAACTGATTTAGGAAAGTAAAACATTTATACCGTAATTTTATAACCAATTATTATACAGTCCACCTACCGCTGAAGAGTGAACAATGAGCTTACTATATCATAAAGAAATGATGCCTGGATTCTGGCTAGGAGCCTAATTTTATAATAATGGTATTCGGCAAGAGCCGAGCGTCAATTGATTAACCATTTACCAGGTTATTTAAGATTAGTTAGGTAACCTAATTCTCCTGGGCCGTTGCCCAGGCTGTGCCGGATGTTCTGAAGTAGGTAGATTATAATATTCTAGTTTCTCGTAAGTACCTATTATATAGTAGAGTTTGACTTTTGGTGAGGCCTTTGTCATGTAATGAGTACATAAGAGGAAGTCTGAAAGTGGCGTCGGTGACTGAAAAGTTGTGTGTTAATCAGTTGTGTATGGAGGAATGAGGAAAAGGTCGTAAGGAAAGTTTTGAGTATAAATGTGGGTATAACAGTACAGGACGGCACGGTTGGCGCAGTGGCTGAGCGATTGGACTGCTGCGCTGCGTGTCGCGGGTTCGATCCCCGCACGGAACAAATATTTGTATGGCCTACAGATAGTTGTTTCGGGTCTGGGTGTGTTTGTGCATGTGAGTTTAATGTTTGTGAACGCACCCACGATACAGGAGAAATTCCTAGTATGGGGCAACGTTTATAAAAAAAGAAAGAAAGAAAGGAAGATCAAATAAATTATGAATGAACTGTGAAAAGGATGAAAGTGGCAAGACAGGAGGTGTTTGAGTTTTTATACCGCCGTTGTACCTCTGACTAGGCTTTACATGCCGTCGACAAATATCTTGCTGCTGGTTTAATAACAATACAATACGCACATGTGTATCTAAAAAATCAGAGGTGCAAATCTTTCGAACGCTTCGAACTTGAGATCTTTTTTTTTTTTACAGTCCGACCTGGCATAGATTGTCATAGTCAACTTCTTTATTGGGACAAGCCCGCCACACTATTACCAAACCACTGTAACTCTTGTTAGCCAGAATCAACAGTCCCAGAGAAGTGATTTAACTGTCTTGGATCCCACAACGAAATTAATCAGAAAAGAATAGCGGAGGAGTAGGAAAAAAAAACATAATTTCCACATCCCTCTAAATCAGCAGGAGACAGAACAGAACAAGGCCAATAGGCACACAGGGACGTATACAACTGGGATAAGCCCAGTTGCCTAGCACCACGGATATTATTGTCATTAATATTACTGGGTCCTAAGTTGTGAGCTGTTATATTTGATTCCAATAATAGGTATGACAAAAATGCTTGAACGCACGGAAATTTGTTCTAGTTTCTACAAGGTCCGTATAGTAAATAACTCCGGATGTAACCTGTACACTATTTAACATAATAGTCATAGTCAACTATTGGAACGGACGGATTATCTCAAATTGGATTGTAGGTTAAACCCCATAACCTCAAGCTCAAGAACCAGACATCCTAACCACCAATCCATCATTACGACCATAATTAACAATACATATCAAGTCCTCAACGTGCTACACAACATAAACTGGAAGCTAATTTAGTTATCAAACACGATACACATAATAGTACATTGTTTTAGCTTTGACGTTGTGTGACGAGCTTAATTAAGCGATATAGCGACACGTAGGTACAGCATTATGTAAATATGTATTATGAGCGGTAATGTATATTGTATATAACTTGCTATTGTGTTTAATTTATAGCGCAGTGAGCGCGAGGCTTAACGTGGAAAGTCTCACCACGAGATACAAAACCAAGCGACTCGCGTGTTGTAACGGCATCACCTGTCTAGCCTTTTCACAACTGTGTTGGAGACGGCTTCCAGTCAATCTGGATACTATTGAATACCACCGTCTGCTCCACCACACATAACTCTGGACAATACATTATCCTTTGGTTAGACTGGTTGTCAGACTATCGGGCCATTGACTAACTGTAATGACAAAGATCTAGAAATGACAGCTGGGACAGGCTCGGAGAAAATTCAGTGACTGATGGATGGTCACTCATCCACGCGACAGCCTTGGCAAGTGCTGGTTACACTTGGAGATCGACACGTGCGGCTGTTATTATTTAGGCCCAAAATCCCCTTGTATTGTGACAGCAAATACGGAAAAATCAAATGAAAGAATAACTAGTTGCTAGGAGCAGTCACGAGTCGCCGCGACGCGACAGTACTCCTGTAAAAGAAACGGGTGACTAAGGTCGCTTGCAAGTTGCATCGCCTGAGGTCATGGATAAGGCATACGCTAACTTGATTTCGAAGTAACTGAATGTATTTACGTTTATAAACATATGCATAATATGTTTGACTTTGTCTTTGACTTATGTCTTTGACTAAGTGTTTAATTGGTGAATCGATGACCTCATGAAGGTTGCAGGGATCCTCTGGATACGAGAAAAACGGCGGAACTGGTCAATGTGGCCATTATTCATAAACTCTGAGACCGATTCCCTGGTCGAGTGAGTATTAACTGTTTATTTCATTAGGAATTTCTCAGAAGCAGCCATAGACTCTGGATTTGGGTATACTGTTAGATAAACCTTTGCCTAACCCATAGGGAATTACAGGCGTGATGATTAGTTATGTTAACACCCACGAATAATTTATCTTATTCCCAGTGTTTCTTTTTTAAAATTGAATCCGGTAACTACAAGTTAGTTTATAAAAGTCTATACGTACAAACAAACATACATAGGGGTAGGCAGAAACCACAGAACGCTACCTACTATTGTAACAATTAAAATATTAATTAGAGAATAGGAGGACTGGTAGCGCACTCTATTGACAAAATAGCGTGCTAGTTGCAATATACATAAACAAAATTCTAATAATTAGCCTTGATTACTTTTAGTTAAATTACAATTAGTTTATATAGCTTGGTGTTTTGCGAGATAAAAAAGGCTTGCATCCAAGCCTGGCATAATCTGTGGAGATTCTTGTCTTTGACAACTTCCTTTGACTTAGAAATTTTTTGGTGAAGATACTGATCTGCTTGTTCTGCTACCAATATTATAAACCAAGAACTTAAATAAAGCTGATGACGAGGACTCGGCGAGGTATTTCAGTTAAGATGAAAGCCCGTGCATAAATAGGAGCCACGAATGTTTATGTATTCTGAATTATTGCTACTTTGTGAGATTTACATAGCATCACCCATGTGTGTTGAAGGCTCACGTATCTCTTTCTATATTGTTCTCAGGGTTCCATCCTTTAGTTTAAACGTTAACTTAGAAAATCATCTAGTCTTCTCAAGGACCTGTTAATATGGAGTTAATTTGAGGCAAGCTCTGGTTCCGAACATGAACAGCCACGTGTAATAACTTGCGACCCACGCAGACTGCGATCGCTGTCTGCCTTGCAAGTCAATGGTTGGATCTAAATAACTGGTAGTATGTTCTATCCAAAGTAAGTGTAACATAACTATTTAACATCCTAAGGGAATCTTGGCAAGAGCCGTAACCATGTACTTATTGATGTCTGTACCTACAACAATTAAATAATTGAGAAGACTGAAGAAAGCCTTTGATTTCAATCCTCACCTCATGCGCACCGAACCCATTAGTCTCATGGCAATCTCCGCTGGCAGCTGGTAAGAGAAGAAAAGATCTTACACTATGATCCTTTTTTTTTATTGGAGGGTGGAAATCTTTAAATTAATGACTCCTCCCGCTCTGGGCAGAGCGGTATCGTATCAGACTTCTCCTGACTAAAAACCACTCATTTTCCTTCTAACCATTTTGTGTCGAAGCCGCGGTATCTCTTTCGAACAACCCACAGCCCCGATGGGACCCACTATGGTCCTTACATACTCCTTTTGCCTAGTTTACGGTCATACAATCACGCCGATTGCGAGTACTAAGCACCTGACCTTTCGGAAGATTCTCACAGATGTTTTAAGTTTTTCTGACAAGAAAATGGTCAAATTAAAAGTTGGCTATCGCTATAGATAGCCAAGATATGACCACAATAAACCTTTTTGTAATACCCCAAAAATTACAGCATTAAAATTACATAACTCCACATTTTTAACTTGCGTAAAAAAACTTCAGAAATTATGACATCAATTTCCTAATTGCCTTATGAAGACCACTTAGGTTTTATAGCGGTATTTCATACTAAAACGGCCTAATATAATGATAATAACTTTTGAAATAAGGTCGTTATTTCCATGACTTATGGTACAAGGTTGCTTGCGATAAAAAATGATGATTTCCACACTAATAAATGGTAATGGTGATAGGTACTAATGAGAGTATTAAGTACTAGTGTGGACGCTGAGGTTGGAAAATTCGTTTATGATCTAGAAGGGACATCAACAGTCAAGCGTTTCAGCTCAGTTTAAGTAAGTGTGTGTGTGACATTCTTACTTGTGTCGTTGTAAAATATGCCCTGAAGTGTGGAATCAGCATCATTTTATTTATTTGGATTACCAACGAAATACATTACAATTTATCTCATTCAAAATTCATACTATTACAAAATACATGGTCCTGTAACGTACACTCAATTACTTACACATTATCGAGTACACAATGCACTAAATAATTAATTGATTTTGCAGATGTAAAATTCTCTTAAATGACGCAATCCATTAACCATAACAAGGCTCACAACAACATTACACTGAAAACAGAATATTTACTACATTTTTTTAGTTCTTTCTTGATAAACAGGTAAAAACCCATTTTCAGTGGTAATGCTAATGACCATGTTAGTTTGAAAACTTATATTAAGGCTCTTGTTAGTGTATTTTCATCATATTTAATTACCGTATCTCATAATCGAAACATCCAATAGGAAGCTTTTGAAAAAAAAACACCAAAAAAGAGAACGTAAAGAGCCTCATTCTCCCCAGAAAACATACTCATAGATATAAAAAAAAATACCTCCAGAAGCCACTTCCATAGAATCGTTCAAACAATTTATCGTCACAGTAATGTGCTGAATAAAGAAATCTAGAGAAATAATAATTCCGGGGAGCCATCGGGAACAGACATGCGCCTCACGTATTTCGGACAATGAAGATTTTTCCCTGTAACAATGGAAAATTCTGCCGTTTTCCCCATTTGCCTTTATTTCGCCAGGCATTTAGATTAGAGCGTTTAGTTCAGTTAATTTGATAAGGGAGATAAGTATTGGTTTTCAATACTGATTACGGTTTGAGTGTACTTAGGGTGTGTGCTATAGAATGGTTTTGTTCTATTAATTGAGTTTTTTGTCGTACTTTTTTTTAGTTTTTTTTTTTTTTAATCTGAGCTCCTGCAAACGTGAGAAGCAACTAAAACGGGGAATCGGATCGATATTAGGCACAATACGCGATAATAATAGAGTAAATATGGGTTCATATTCATTTTCACTAACACTGGGCTATAACTAAATATTATAGTCGCGAGCAAAAAAATATGTATACGCATAACTAAATTGAAAAGTAATTTTCTTGATAAATAATTGTTTCTACGACTTTGAGATATAACCTAGATGGCCTATTTCATAATATTCTGGCATCTAGAATGCTATGTTCGTAAAAACAACTCTTCTATAAGTACCTATCTCAGGTCTCAAAAATGTCTAAAACTTATAACCAAGTGCGTTACGTTTAAATTCCAAGAACCCAATTCCATTTAAAGACAGATTTATTTGTCAGAGGTGCAAAACATTTTAATCAACAATCCTGTTCCCACAGACAGGTGTCACACAATCTCCATCTTTACCCAGAAAATAATACTTCCAATTTAATCCCCGGTGTTTCCTACACAAGCTCTATTCTGAAAACAGAGGCGACGTCAAAACAAGGTTGTTAACATCTCTGGTCGGCGCCCGAGACACACGTCGTAATGTCAGTACGGACAAATTGTAACAGCTGCGCCGTCGACCGAAATACGATGCATAGGGAGGGGCGTGTATCGATATTATGGGGTTGTCGATGGTTTTTAAAATCGATAGGTGTGAAAATACTTTATTACAAATATTATTATAAACTCACGGCCTTTTAACATGGGGGTAAGCAGAAACCACAGAGTTGGGATGCTTTATTATAAATTATTTTAAGTTTGCTTTAATTTCTTGTTGGACACTAGTTTAAGTAATCTTAAAAGCGTGTCTAGTGATTTTTCTAATAACGTATAGCCCCCCGCTCTTGGGCAGAGCGGAAGGGAGTGTCAGACTTCTACTGACTAAAAACCAACCCATGTTCCTTATTCGCCCTTGTGCAGTGGCAACGTTATTTCTTTCGATAATCCGCAGCCCCGAGATAATGATTGCCTTCAGTTATGCAAGAAAATTCTCGCGATTTCTGGGAAGTTATTATTTTTATTAATCCAGTAATAGAGATAAATTTGTAACGGCGTCTTTCTGATGTACTAATTTAAAAACTATCTGAATTCAAAAAGAAACAAAGGTAAAACGAATTATCCAATTTAAACGAAATCTTTCACTGGCTGAAAGCTAGATTACTCATGGGTGCTATAGGCTCTAAATTATATTCATATCATTCATGTAAGCCGAGTTATCACAACTTTTGCTAACAACTATTAATAATCGTATACGGGATATTTACCATGTTTGATTATTGTTTCGAGTTCCCGATATTTCGCCGCTGTTCCAAGCACCATGATCACGGATAAACGTAAATGAGTTTTTCCGTGATCATGGTAAAATAAACAATAATTAAACATGGTAAATATCCCGTTTATGGTATTAATAGTAGTGTCAGTGACCATGTCAGTTTAAAAACTTATATTTTGCCAACAAAGTCGGGGTCGAAATGTAAAGTTCAATAATAATTTCTTTTTATCGATAACCTCATCTCATCCCTTTTCAATAATCACGTATGACATAGAGACGTTAAACTGAAGATTATAACATCCCCATAATAATAACTCAATTAAATCTTTTATATTTATGGCGATCGTTAAATCACCACGGTGTGGCTCTAAATTAAATTAGGTTTTGCAATAAAATTATGAAATAGTTCAATTTATTTTGGTTGTTTTATGGGCAATATGTGGATAGTTAGTCATCCCGTAGGGTTAGTATCAGTATCTACCAATATTTAGCTAGAGTACTTATGCAGTGGTAACAGCCGCAACTTACTTTACTTTTACAACTAGCTTTTGCCAGCGGCTTCGCCCGCGTGAAAATGTCGATTTTCCATACAAACTTTCATCCCATATTTAACTGCCTTAGGGGTTGAATTTCAAAAAATCCTTCCTTATTCCTTGTCTACATTCTAAAGGGAACCTCTGTGCAAAATTTCAGCTTTCTAGGTCCAAGGGTTTGGGCTGGGCGTTGATGAATCAGTCAGTCAGTAAGTCAGGACTTCTCTTTTTATTTATATAGATAGATAGATTTATTTCATAACCTCTGCTCTCGACTATAATATGACATTACTCAAACTGTTTTTGTTTGTACAGTTTCAAGTGTGACTACTGAGCATGAGGTCATGGGTTCGATTCCCAAGCCGGAGAAAGCGTTATTAAAACCTCAGCAGTAGCCACAAAGACAGGATTTGGCCAATTCTTTGCCAATTTTTCCAATTCTTGGGCTCGGCGGAGTTAATGGCTTTTTGGAGCAGCGGTGGCCCAGTGGTGTCGGCCCCGACTTACGAACAGTAGGTCGTGGGTTCAAACCCAGGCAGGCGCATTACTTTGTGTAATTTATTTCATCACCGCTGCTCTCAAAACGGTGAAGGAAAACATCGTGAGGAAACCGGCATATCTTAGAACCAAAAAATTCGAAGACATGTGACATCTGCCAATCCGCACCGGGCCCGCGTGGTGGATTATAGCCCATCCCTCTCCTAGAGAAGAGGCCTGAGTCCCTGCAGTGGGAACATTATAGGCTGATGATGATGAATGGCTTTTTCTTCCCAACTTCTCTATTTCTTGTCATCTCGGCAGACACTTTCTTTCTTGCCATATTATCCTTCACAGTCTATCCATCGTTTCTTTGGTGGTCCACTACTCTTATAGCCGTCTACATTCATACTTAACATTTTCCTCATTCCTCCGCATCACATGCCCATACCACGACAACCAATTCCCAAGCAACTTTTCAGTCACCCTCACCACTTTTAGACCTCCTGCAGGTTCGACTACGGCTGTCCCTAATTCTGCCACTTATCCTCAGTCTGATTCCATTATATTGCACAATTTTCCACCAGCCCAACAATTAATTTAATTATAAAACAAACCAGACATAGCCGGGTATCGTTTGCCAATGGAAATATATCGGCGACGTATAATTATCAGTTTGATGTAATTAGTGCCGACGGGACAAATTAACCGCGAAACAGTTACGAACTGAATTCAAGGTAATATGTATAATTTATATTTTACTAGCTTTTGCCTACAACCTACGGCTGCGTGATGTTTTGACAAATAAATAAAATCGAAATAACTGTTTGGAATATCAAAATAGCAACTTTTTACTGAAAAAGAACATACATAATATGAACAAAAACATATTTTTTAAAAATGTTGTCAGTGTTTTTGTTGCAGCGAATCTCCTTTAATTACAAACCAACAAGTTGTATACGATAGACTAAAATTTGAAAGAAGTAAGAATCGCTACAGAAAGCAAAGCTAAGAAATCTAACTTTTGACAGTTCTAACTTCAAACAATTACTGAAATAAAGGATAAAAATCATATTATCTCAAGTTATTATTACGTTCACTCAAGTACTCATTTTGACATGTCTAAAGAAACAGGTGCTCTAGTATCATCTAAGGCAAAATTACGCATGTTCGTGTATTAAGTAATATGTAAGGAAGTTCTCAAAATAACTCGAAGCGACGCGACGCCTCCGTTACAACGTACTTATCAACGTTTTTGTGTTACTTCCATACAAGAAGGTATTATATTCAATATTGTCAGGTTTCCGGAGTTTTCTTTTCCTTTCTTATTCCTGCGAGTAGCTACTTTATTTCCAAGAATTGCTATAAAAGATTATATTAGAAAAGATATCGGATTCCGTTATCGGTTTTCACGTACTGAATCTTGGTGCGACGATTTTGGAGTCCATGAATATTATTATTTGATATCCGGTGAAGTTTTATAAGCTGGTAAATAAGAGTGAATATCCATGGATTCCTGAAATAAAACATAGAAAAGTGGAACTGTAAGAGATAATTAGGTATATTAGGAGAGCGCATTTTGATAGTTGTTCAGCCGTTAGTCCCAACAGTCATTATAGATATTTGGCCGTCCGCCGTAACAAGTCAGTCAGTCAGTGGCCTGAAAGTCTGACAACTAGTACTTGCAGATGATGATTTTGATAGGTAGTTGTTAACTTTGCAAAAAGTGGGCAAAATTTTCAATTTTAATTTTTTACACTTTTCACATATTTATTTATTCACTACTCTGGTCAAACTGTAGTTATTACTTATAACAGAACTGAAGTGACATTATCTGGCGTTAAAGAAACACTTGAACACTTTCCAAATGTTTTTTTTTTGCTGTGACACACCTAAACCAGTAACAGTACTTTCAGTTCATAATCAATATTTTAGTAATATTTTACAAATCAAAGAGATGTGTGATGAAGACATTTAATTTAGTCATTAAAATTAAATAAGAAACAGTAATATTATTATTGTCCGCTGTTTATAATGGCACCAATCCGCACTGGGCCCGCGTGGTGGATTATAGCCCATCCTTCTCCTAGAGAGGAGGCCTGAGTCCCTGCAGTGGGAACATTATAGGCTGATGATGATGATGATGATGTTTATAATGGTACCAACTTTCACAAAATTATTTCATATACAGTTTTTTGGAAATGCAAAATCAAATTATAACAAAAGGGTAATGCACAACACAGAAAAGCAGCCACCATTAAAGGGTACACTCCATTCATTTTTAATCAACCAACGGCTATTACAAACACTCAACTACCAACTCCAATTACAATGAACACGATATAATAATTAAACAATTCACTCTAAATAGAGGTTGCATGTCGTAATTTTTTTCTCTGGCCCCCGATTGGCTGAAACAAACGCAGTCGTGGCAGCATATAATTTTGGCGTAATTAACTTCAATCATATTGATTAAAATGCGGTGAATGCGGTGGGTGTTATAGTCTTTCACAGTTATTGATATTGCGTCTGACAGCTCTAAACCATGAAAAAACTTAATTGAATGACTGTAAACTTCACTATCATCTTGACTTGTCAGTGGAGCCAACCCATCAATAATCTTATAATAAGGTATAGATCTTTATGATTTTGATGTATTGTTAAAGGTAAAATAACATTGGAAGGACTGTACGATACACCATTATGATTTTCTTTAAATTAATCATCTATATCTATCTATATATAAATAAAAAGAGAAGTCCTGACTGACTGACTGACTGACTGACTCATCAACGCCTTGCCCAAACCCTTGGACCTAGAAAGCTGAAATTTTGCACAGACGTTCGCTTTATAATGTAGACAAGGATTAAGGAAGGATTTTTCGATATTCAACCCCTAAAGGATTTAAATAGGGGATGAAAGTTTGTATGGAAAACTGTCATTTTCATGCGGGCGAAGCCGCTGGCAAAAGCTAGTCAAAAATATTATAGAAGTGTCAGTAGAGTATGAAGAAAGAAGACAATGCTACACCAACCCCAAAATAATAAGGGTAAGAGAATGATTATAATGATGATACAAGCACCAAAACGAGAAAAAAAATCGGAAAAATTCGTCCACGTCGCTGTCTGTGTGGTAAAGTGTCCAAAAGGCTGGCAGCATTGCTACATATTATCATCATCATCATTTCAGCCGAAAGACGTCCACTGCTGGACATAGGCCTCCCACAAGTGTCGTCACATAGACCGGTCCCGTGCGTCTCTCATTCAGCGGATTCCTGCAATCTTCACCAGGACATCGGTCCACCTAGTGGGAGGCCATCCAACGCAACGTCTTCCGGTTCGCAGTCGCACCTCTTGAACTTTTCAGCATTGCTACGTTCAATGGCAATATTGATTCTTTCTTCTCTGTTCATGTGAAGAGATAAACCCACAAATTAAATTAAATTAATTAATTAAATTATTACTGATTTAAATTATTTTGTTAATAATAATTTTATTGATGTGCTGTTTTCTGCCTGGCTGGATATTTCAGGATATTAATTAGGGATTGAATTTAAATATTGATAATGAATGATGATTTTGTACGTAGCTTGTTTGTTTGTTTTATGATAATTAACTATCGTAATATTTTATTATCATTGTATTGAGATAGATTGTTTAAATAGGAAAGATAAATCCAACATTTAAACTTTTGAAAGGGTTTTGACTTACTTTTGTTAATTAAGTACTATTTTAACATTAATTTATGCACAATGAACACAACAAACTTACATAATCATGTTCATCATCAGCCTATAATATTCCACACAGCAGGGACTCAGGCCTCCTCTCTAGGAGAGGGATGGGCTATAATCTACCACGCGGGCCCAGTGCGGGTTGGTAGATGTCACATGTCTTCGATTTTTTTGTTCTTCGGTTTCGAACCCACGACTCACTTCTCGTAAGTCGGGGCCGCCACTACTGGGCTACCACTGCTCAAGAATCATATTAACGAAGTTTTTTTTTTTCATAAACTTATACAAAACAACTTGTTTTTCAAAGAGTTCAGTCAATAGTATAAGTAGCTGTTTTATTTCAAGTTATATTATTTAAATAGTTTGCAATGCACGTTACGTTACTGCTCATCCTCTTGACCTTTAACAGCGTTTACACCCACACAAGCAGTGGGTGTGAAAAGAGAACAAAGTTCAAAGAGTTCATTATTTTAAGTTGAAACATTTTATTTCACGTTGGAATTTACATAGTGAAAAGAAAGACTAGACTTTCTTTACACAGTTGCGAAAAGATGATTCTACGGAAAAACGACCGTCAAACACTATCTTCTAATTATTAGAAATCAAGGCTTTTTACAGATAGCCGTATTCGAGAACTCTGATAGTATGACAAGCAAGGGCTATCGTGTAACCCCGTACTGTATTTTAGAGGTCAGACTAGAGGCAGTCGCTGCATCTGAAATATTGCTGTTCAGCTACCTCCGATTATACACAAAGCTGAAACTAATCATCATCTGCCTACCCTTTTTCCAAAATTGTTTCAAAAGCCCAACCCACTATATTTGGGAAAACGCTAGACGGATGATGATGATGACGCTATTTTCAAATGATGCTGGAAAATTCAAGATGGACGTCATGATCTGAAGCTCCATATAATTAAGTAAATTGTCAAAAAACATGTATAAAACGTATAGTGACAGCGACTCGCGTTTTGTGCCTAGCCTTTTCCCAACTATATTGGGGTCGACTTCCCATCTATACAGATTCAGCGGAATACCAGTACTTTACATCGAGCAACTGCCTATCTGATCTCCACAGCTCCGTTAGTCCTGGATAATATGACCTTGGTGAGATTGGTTCTCAGGTAGCGACGGTCAAAAATCTATAAATGCAGTCAGAACAATGGCGTAACGTGCTTTCCAAGGCACGGAGAAAACTCAGTATATTATATGTAATAGCAATAAGAACACACATTACCAGAATAATCAACAAAAAAGTTTACTCAATGAATTACAAAAGTACACCAAGCCATTAATAAAACGTTGAGTAATCCCCAATAGCACCATTCCGTCTGCAATAAGATAAACAAACAATTTTAACAAATGTAGTGGGAAAACAAACAACGTGTCTGTGGCATTATTTTGAGAACAAAACACTGGCGGCACCTGGCAACTTAGCGTGTCATGGAAATTGACTAAAAATAAAACGTATCAAAGGGGAGTTTGGAGACAATAGGTAATTTTATCAGAAGTCGAAAATGTGTCAGCATATTACGTGTATAACACCAGTCAGAAAATCTGGGAATGTTATCTGCCTAGCCGTTTCCCAGACAATATTGGGGTTGGCTGTCGTCTTAACGAATGCAGCTGTCTACCAGTATTATTCATGGAGTGACTGCCTGTCTGACTACCATAACCCAGTTGGTACTGGCTAATATGATACCCCTTGGTAAAACTGATTGTGAGTCTTTGGTCAGCTGGAACCACTCGAAATGGACCCTCGGGGTTAGTCGACAAAACATATTTTGACTTGGTCGTCTTGTTCACTGTTTGATGCGGGTCCAGTAGCAAGCGGGTCCAGTTGACGAAAGACTCTTGTCAGACTTTCGGGCCTGCGCCGTTGATGCGCCGGCGTCCGACACGCTCAGCGCTCACAATATCGCGCGCTTTGATCTTGACACCAACCTTAGCCGCTATCAACATGGCAGTGTGTGTCGGGGACCACTGATTTCCGGTTTGTTGGAGATCTGGATGTCATTTGCAAGCAACTCCTGGTCTCGGTCATTAATGTCGTTCTTCAGCTGGCTGATTAGCTCGTCCACATCAGAAGATCGCGACGCTTGGGGCCGAGCCAGTTTGGTCTCCATTACCGCAACGCTTTCCTCCAAGTTACTCATCCTATCATTTGTTGATTTTAGCGACGACCTAAGCTCTGATAGGTCATCACGCAGCTGCTGGAACTCAATACGTACGACTTTTAAAATTTTTTCCTTAAAACAGGTTAGCTCTGACCTAAGGATGACTAGATTGAGCTCCTGTGTGGCATCTAGGGCTGTACTATTTATAGGACTGGTGTCCATCAAATTGACCAGGCTTTCCTCGTGAGCTGGTGTTGGACTACATGAATGATCTACAATTGACAGCCCGGACCAACGGCTTAACGTGTTTTTCGAGGCACGGAGGTAACTCGGTATGTATGGTGGTAACCCGTCCATCCAGATCAACCTAAGCGAGCATGGCTTCAAGTACTATCGACACGAGTGACTGATATTATGTATTTACCCACAAGCGCTATAAAGACAATATTATAAAAGATAATATGGCAAGAAAAGAATTATCAGATGAAATGGCGAGTAATGAAAAGTATGGAAAAAGAAGACATGCTGTGCCAACTGCAAATGAATTAGGTAACGAACAAGAGAATGATGATGAAATGGATTAGAACATGGATCCTTTAATCATTAAATTAATCAAAATATTTCACTGTACTTCTAGGACTCACCTTCACAGTGAAATAGTACGACGCTGCTTACTCTGTCGTCACAAAGAAGAGGCGACAAAGATCGTAAACGTCTTAGTACTAAAATTAAATGGTGAGCTCCTTAATCAAGC
Source organism: Diarsia dahlii (assembly GCA_949775195.1). NCBI lineage: Eukaryota > Metazoa > Arthropoda > Insecta > Lepidoptera > Noctuidae > Diarsia > Diarsia dahlii. Next base: position 16,710,104 of record OX459209.1, read on the forward strand.
GATGCGCCTATTGTCGGGCAAATTGTCTGAAGATTTACTGGTGTACTGATTGAAGGAGGGAGTGAATTTAAAGTTTTAAGATTTTCTTGTGATTCTGTTTTAATTATAGTTTTCTGGTTTTAAGAAAATGTATTTGGTAGGTGAGTTTTCTACCACTGTAGTTTGAATACCGATAAAAAATAATTTTCAAATGTTAATTGATGATGTCAAATGTTAATTGTAATGTACTAACATTACTGCTGAAATGATGAGTTATAGAGAAGGATGGAAGAAGCAGACATGCTGCGCCGACTTCAAATAAACGGTTATGAGATAAGGAAGAGATTGATGATTACCATGTTAATATCAGAAAAGCTCAAAGTCACCCAAAGGGCAATGGAGAGGGCTATGCTCGGAGTTTCCTTGCGTGATCGAATCAGAAATGAGGACATCCGCATGAGAACCAAGGTTACCGACGTAGCCCGAAGAATCGCCAGACTTAAGTGGCAATGGGCAGGGCACATTGCTCGCAGAACGGATGGTCGATGGGGCCGAAAAGTTCTGGAATGGCGACCGCGAACCGGAAGACGTTGCGTTGGAAGGCCTCCCACTAGGTGGACCGATGACCTGGTCAAGGTTGCAGGTCCCCGCTGGATGAGAGACGCACGGGACCGGTCAATGTGGCAACGCCTGGGCGGGGGAGGCCTATGTCCAGCAGTGGACGTCTTTTGGCTGAAATGATGATGATGATGAATGATGTTAATATCTACTTACGTTATTCCATGGGGGTATGGCAAAACTATAGAACGCCGGTGCTACAATCCTAACATGCTCTAGCAGCTTTGTACGCACGTTTGTAATGTATTGAGCTAATTGCTTACCTGGTTCTTTTTAACCGACTTCTAAAAAAAGAAGGAGGTTCTCAATTCGGATGTTTATATTATATATATATATATATTTTATGTTTGTTCGGGCATAACTCCGTCACTTGCTAACCGATTTGAAAAATTATTTCTTTGTTGAAAAGGGTATACTTCCGAAATGGTCGAAAAAACAATGTTTAATCATCACTGTAGATTTCAGAGATTACATACATTCATAAGCTTACGGCCTTTTTCCAAGGCGGTAGGTAAAAACCACAGAATACCACCGGTTAGGATCCTTACATTCTCCTTTTGCCACGTCCACACTCATACATCTGGTCATACACGCACGCCAGTTCCTAATAGAGATTATATGCGCTAAATGAACAGACCAGCTGTCAAAAGTAATTTAAAACGAGTTACCATAGTAAGAAAGTGCAATTTCCTTAAAATTTATAACCCTTAAAACTTAACCAAAAGACTCTAACACATTATCGCCGCTCAAAAATTCCCGCGAGATTACGAGCGCCATCCAACCAGCTATTTATAATCACTCAGTGTAGAGACTCACCGTCTTCCACTGAATTTTGAGACAAACTTGTCTCATACAAACTCATACAAATGACATTCCTTGTGGCCTGTAGGTGGAACGAGAATTATAGCTTCACGTCCTATTTGATGAATTCAGGCATACGAATAACCAGCCAGTTTGAGTTGACCCGTTCTCGCACTTGTGTTTACCGTCAACTCTACTTTAATGTAAGACGTGTTATACTTTGTGGGTAGGTAGTCCAGGGAATTAGAGAAGGCTGGACAGTCCTGCTAGATGTATGACATAAAATCAGACATTTTTTTACTCCTAGTATGCAGAGATCTACCACTGTACCTATTAGAATATTCACGTTTTGCTAGTTAGAGTATCCGTTGCAAGAATAGAATGTTAAAATGTACCCAAAAGAATAGACAGCTGAAAATAGTAGATAATCGCCATTCTAAAAATTAGTCTTCATTTATCTGTCGTGTGCAATATTTGATTTCTCTTCGGCAAAACCTCTTTCAGAGATTCTAGACTTAGTAATAGTAGTTTATCCAGTGCATTTATGAAATGAATGAGTGGATATTAGATTTTTGCATATTGATGCAATCCGTTAAGTGTTTGCCAATTATAACAGATTCTCATCGCAAACAACGGCTCTTCTATGTACGTCTTCCGAAATTTACTCATGAAAACATCTGCTATCTGCCAGAAAAAGACCTGTAAAAATCAATCCAGCCGTTTCGGAGACTCGGAGGGAAAAAAGATTCGATAATGTTAATGATACAATTTATAACAAGGTAATATTTAACTCAAAACCAAATTCCCACAATAATCCTAAAATTTGGTAACACTATTAGCGGGTCTTGCAAACTTGGGCGACAAATCGCGAAGTTAAGAGCGAGAGCTTAAACAAAGGAGTCGGAATCTTATCCTCAGGTGCACAAGATTTAAACTCCAACATTAATGAAATTATTAACACATGTACTAATAAATTAAACTGCGAGATGAGTTGTTATATTATTTTAGAAAAGCAAATGGAACGGCGTGAGTATACAACAGATATTCGAGTTTGCAAAACAAATAATTTGTACGGATTAGAAATAACTTGTACGAAAACTAAGGGTGTCGCAATATGTAGAAATTAATGTTAACTTATTTACGAACGTGTTTAATCTTGTTGTTTTATTTTAACTAATAAAGCTTAGTTGTTTCAGATTTCAAACGGGGAATCTATTCCCACACCAAACTTCTTTAGAATAGAATAATCTATACTAATATTAATAAAGCTGAAGAGTTTGTTTGTTTGTTTGTTTGTTTGAACGCGTTTAACTCAGAAACTGCTGGTTGGAATTGAAAAATTCTTTTTGTGTTGGATAGTCCATTTATCGAGGAAGGCTTTAGGCTATATAACATCACGCTACGGCTAATAGGAGCGGAGCATAAATGAAAAATGTTACAAAAACTGGAAAAGGTATTTCCTTTTTGAGAGCTTCCACTGCGTGCGCTGCGAAAACGGTTTAAGTTACGCAAATACCATGTATGAAGGAATTGTTCCTCTTTAAAAGTTCTAAAAAAAAGTCCGCGACAGCATATATCTATCTTTTAAGATTGACTCACTGTACTGTTAAACTGTTATGTTAAGAAGAATTATTTTTTGCGAAGCTTATTTAACCCATATGGTATTAATCTATGTATATCTAAATAAATTTAATATAGAATATTTGTGCCCTTTACTCTATACAGTTTAAACAAATATCTTAGAAGATATCGCAATGTAAAAATATCCGCGCGGCAAAATATTTCGCGCGTCGCAATGTAGGTACGGGGGATTCTGGCTGGCCTCCGGGAAATTATAATTCAAAATATTTACTGCATCATTTAATGTTTACAAGTATAGAGTGTTATAGTATATTTAACAGTAAGAGATACCTATAGTAATTCACACTTTAATATAATCTAAGCTAATCTAAACCATCTGAACTATTATAATAAAGAGGAAAGATAAGATTTTTTGTTTGTGAAGAAAGGTTCTATGCTATATTTATGTGACGCAGACGAAGTTGCGTGGGTCAGCTAGTTATTTATATAATGCTATTGTAGGTCGGTGTGTGGTAAGCGGTTTTCGTGGTATGGGCATGTGATTCGGAGGAATGAGGAAAATGTCGTGAGAAAAGTTTTGGATATGAATGTGGAGGGGTATAGGAGTAGATCAAGGCCAAAGAAACTAAACTCTTTTGCAAAAAAAACGGGCACTTCATATTTTTTTCTCTACTTCAATGAAGAAGGACAAGTAAGAGGTTTTATTAATTTGACGATGTATTGGCATGTTATTTGAAGAATCCTGGCATGATTCTGTACGTTCCAAATTTAAATTTTGAAATTAACAAAAGGAAAATAATGATTATTGTAGATTATTGTAAAATTGCTTTACTAATGGCGCGAATTGCTGAAACGATTTTATTACTGATTACTAAAATTTTAAAACTTTTTGGATATTTTCTGCAAATTAAACAATTTTATCTTTCTTTTTACAATATATACCACTTTTTGACATGAGTGATAAAGCGATAAGGGCCGGTAAAATTATAGCCCTACTTGAAGAAGGTTGTTCGCAAACTTACGTGTCTCAGCGGCTAAATGTGAGTCGTTCAACTGTCCAGAGGACTTGGCAACGGTATCAAGAGACCGGTTCGGTCAAAAGAAGACCCGGTTCGGGAAGAAAACGACGCACAGAACCAAGAGATGACCGCTTTTTGGTGAGTCAGGCCTTGCGGAATCGTAAGGCGTCAACTGTGGACCTGAAGAAGAACCTTGAAGAAGTAAGAGGAGTAGAAGTTAGCTTGTGGACCGTCAGGAGGAGGCTTTTGGCTGCCAATATCAGGAGTTACCGCCCGGCTCGGGGACCTAAATAACTCCGTGAGCACCGTGTTGCTCGACTTCAGTTTGCTCGAAACTGTGCTTCATGGACTCTGGAGGACTGGAATAAAGTATTGTTTTCTGATGAAGCTAGAATCTCTTTGTGTGGAGAGGACCGACGCCGGCGAGTGCTACGAAGACCACGGGAACGCTATGCGGAAGTGTGTTTCGAAGAAATCACTCCTTATGGCGGAGGCTCCGTTATGTTTTGGGCAGCAATTAATTCGACGGGGCGTACGGAGTTAGTTCTCATAGAAAATGGAACATTAAATGCACACCGGTACATAATGGAAGTCCTAATTCCATACGCACAACCCGCATTGACTGCACTTGGGGAAGATTCCATTTTTATGGACGACAATGCTCGCCCGCACCGTTCTGGCGACGTGGAAGCGTACATGCAAGAAGTTGGGATCCGTCGTTTAGATTGGCCAGCTCGAAGTCCTGACCTCAATCCAATTGAGCATGTCTGGGATGTTCTAAAGAGACGGGTTAGATCAGTGCAACATGCTCCACAAAACATCAGGGAGCTAAAAAGAGTCATTGCAGAAGAGTGGGAACGTATTCCTCAAAACGTCATTAAAAACATCGTGGAAAGCATGCCCAGAAGGATTCAAGCTGTGATTTTGGCAAGAGGAGGTCACACTCGTTATTAGGTTATTACATTTGTAACTTTATTTAATTAAACAAAGTAAAAAAATCTTCTTGTCTTTATTGCCGACCACTTCTTATTGTTTGGCCGTGTACATCGGTTTTAAAGAATTCATACATTTTTTTTTTAAATTTCCACAGTTCACTTCACGCGTATTAATTTACACGATTATAAGTATACAGACTACGTCAAACAATTAAATTTCATTGAATTAACTCAAATCGACCTTAGAACGTAAATTTCCTAAGGTGCCCGTTTTTTTTGCAAAGGAGTTTATTTGTTTTTAATTGTGTAAAGGAATAATATGGCAAGAAAGGAGGTGTCTGATGAGGTGACGAGTAATAGAGAGGTATGGAAGAAGATGAACAAGATAAGATGATAAGGGCAAGGGAATGTTTCTTTGTCTTCTTTTTATGTCTTTGTCAATGCGCAGTTGCAACTCCCGAACTTTTCGATCCCATCGGCCATCCGTTCTGCGAGCAATGTGCTGCCCACTTACCACTCAAGGCTGGCAATTCTCCGGGCTATGTCCGTAACCATCTCTTGCAGATGTCTTCAATTGTGATTCGATAATTATTCACTTTCTTCATAAACAAAACGTATGTGCTCAACTACAAATACAACAAGTTATACAAACTAAATATCTCAACATCCCATAAAACGTCTCCTTTATCAAACAAGTCACCTGCCATCTTAACTCAAGCCCGAAGATTCCCGAGTATCTCCGAAGCTCTCCGAAGCTGTTCGAAGTCCCACTAAGCTACAGTTAGTTAGTTTTTAATTAAGATTGAGAGTAATCTGCCGATTGTCCAGTGAACCCGTGAAAGTCATCAACGAGTAACTGAAAAGTCCCTGAAAAATCGAAAATACTGGTTTAGTTTAAAGGATTTCAGTTTTTTTTTATTTTATTAGAAAATGTTGTAATTAAAATAACTGAAAACCTAAAGAAGAGTAATTGTACTTATAAAGCGAAGAAAATTAAGTATTTCCTACACTTTGTCGAACTTTAATATATAATTTTTTATTCCCAATTAATGTCCATTCAAAAAGTTACTAATATAGAAACCGTATTCAATATTTATCACGATGACCCAGTAGTTCTCAACTCTCATGCACGAGCTCGCGGGTTAAAAGCCACGCAGTTGTGGGACACTTATAGGCTCATCTCCAATTTATTTGGAGACGGCTATGACTCATCGTCTCATTAAACACCCACTCTTTTCATGTCATATCATGCTTTACACTCCATCCATTGTCTCTCTGGTTTTCCTCTACTCTCGTACCCATCCTAGTTTTATTATAAAATAAAAAACCGAATATTGATAACTATTAAATAAATCTAATAACGACTGTTTGTTACTGCATCACCTAAAAGTTTGCTGTTAGAAAAGGCCTATGGCAAATGAGTGAAGAAATAAATTATGAGTGCAATGACCACTTTCAGGTTTTCAGCCATTTCAATTATACCTTGTAAATATGCAGATAGGCCGTAACGTCAACTTCATAATATAAAAATAAGCTCTGTACTTCGACACCTGAACAAACCATTAGCTATTTGAGCAAATACCTAAGTGACATGTTGTAGATACAAACATAGGGGAAAACCTACAAGTATGCAAACATTTGAACAGTACAAATGGCAGTCTTATCGCTAAAAGTAATTTCTTGTAGACAACATCCGTGATAGACTAAAATCATGGAGGGAAAGATAAGGCAAGTATGGGGTGATTTTTAAAAAGAGTCGAATGATTATGAAGTTCATAAATTCGTTAGTTTTTTATCTTAGACTGATCTAGAAAGACCACTACTGAAAATAAAATGTAAAATAACACTGACTTCGGTCAATGAAAACCTCTTGACGAAACCGGTATGCCTCTTTTTTTTGGAGTGTGGGAAATCATTCAATGATTCCTCCCGCTCTGGGCAGAGCGGAGGGAGTGTCAGACTTCTACTGACTAAAAACCACCTATGTTTCTTCTTAGCCCTTGTGCCGAGGCCGCGTTATCTTTCGAACAACCCGCAGCCCGATGGGAATCCAAAATGCCTGATATATTACTCGACGGCATAAATAATAAATATAATAATAAATAATAAATTTATTTCATAATCAACAGGTTTTAACAGATACATTGTAGAGGCCTTCTTTTAAGTATGGAAATACCTGTAGCAGAAGACCTCCCTCTTCCATTGTGCAGACTGGGCACACTTGTGCACTGGGTTGGTGGGGAATAAGACCACTGATTGCTTGTAGTTTCTTCTTTTTATTAGGAGAGTTTCTTACTGAAGTAGTAGCTGGATTCGGAATGCCTTTACAACCAAAATGTTCCCATTTTTATATACAAATTTCTAAGGCGCTGGCCAATCATAATTAAGTGTTTGCGCATGCGTAATGGCCTCTATATACAATTTGGCGCCGAAAAATTACTATTTCTGCGCGGGAAATTTTAGTATGCTATTTTTAGTGGTAAAACATCCCTTACAATATATAACATATTTTTCTAATCTTAGGACTAACTTATATTACATAATAAACACAAAAACTATACAAAAAACCTTGATTTACACCTTAAAATTACAAAATTACTGAAACGGTTCTCGTTAAAGTAACGCAACGCAGTAGCTAAGCTTCGTGAACTGTGAACCTAAACACTAGCGCCGCTAGGCGGCAGGAATGCACAACTTAAGATTATGCCTTTACTATAAAAACTGGAGTACACTAGCGCCGCTAGGCGGCAGGAATGTAAATCACTTATAACATCAAGCCTGATGGGCGTAAGTAGAGCTAATGCTATCTTAAAAACACTTATAAACATCGTAATAAACTAATTCTAACGCTATTCAAATAATATCACAACATTTACGTATCGTCACTAACGTCTATGTAACACTGCACTATTTATCACTGTCCCGCACATCACTCCCGCCGTGCGACCGCGTCGCATCAGCTGCCGGTGCGGGCTCGACGTCCGTAGACAGGGGCAGGATCACCAGCTTCCTCACTGGCCGGCGCAGGATACCTCCTCTGGTCAGCACGTCCACCGTTCGCACGACGTCGTCGGGGCCTGGATACGTAGCGACGACTCTTCCTCGGATCCACACGTTGCGGGGCAGGTTCGGGTCGACGATCTGTACGAGGTCATTGACCTGTACTGCTCGACCTCGTCCGTGGGGCTCCCGCCGGTGTTGGAGCTCAGGGAGATACTCCTTGACCCAGCGTAGCCAGAAGACGTCGGCTAGCCTTTGCGCGGCTCGCCAGCTGGATCGTGAGATGGTGTCTTGCTCGGTGAAGGTGCCTAGCTGCGGCACTCGCCCTGGCCCCCCCAACAAGAAGTGGTTAGGAGTGAGGGCTTCCGGATCTTCTGGGCTGACTGAGACGTGAGTCAGCGGACGACTGTTGACGGTGTACTCTACTTCGGCGAGTAGAGTCGTGAGGACTTCTTCTGCTGGATGACGTTCGTGTAACGTCGCGGTGAGCGCCGTCTTTACTGAGCGAACCATTCGCTCCCAAGCTCCGCCCATGAATGGAGCCCCAGGCGGAATGTAGCGCCAGGATATGGTCCTCTTCGCCGCTTCCTCTGCAGTCGCTGTGTCGATCGCTTGTCTTAGTTCCTTGTCGGCAGCCTTTAGGTTGGTGCCGTTATCCGACCAGATTTCGGTCGGGCAGCCTCGTCGTGCGATCAGCCTTCTGACCGCCATTACCGCAGAGTCGGCGCTGAGCGAACCGGCGACTTCCAGGTGTATTGCTCGCGTCGTGAGACATGTGAAGATGGCCACATATCTCTTCTGTTGAGTTCGTCCGACGGTCACGGAGAGGGGTCCGAAGTAGTCGACTCCGGTGAAGGTGAAGGGTCGCTTGTGATGAGCTAAGCGACATGCTGGCAGGTCCCCAGTTCTTGGATGCGGTGGTACTTGTGTCTTCATTCTGCAGAACAGGCATCGTCGCAGTAGTGTGCGTGTGATAGGGCGTAGTCTTAATACCCAATACTGTTGTCTGCACTCGTTGACTGTGGCTTCTACGCCGGAGTGATGTAGTTGCCGATGAATACCCAGTATCCAGAGCTTGACTGTAGGATGATCACCGTCGATTACCAGCGGGTTTTTGAATTCTTCCTTCATATCTTTGATCGCTTGAATACGACTCCTTAATCTGATGGCGCCGTTTACCGACACAACGCTGAGTTGGTGAAGGCGGCTTTCTTTGTCGATGGGCTTCCCGTTGTTTAGACTGTTTATTTCTTCTGTGAATGACTCATCTTGAGAAGATCGCATCAGGAGCTCTTCAGCTGTTTTGAGTAGCTCTTCTGTGACCGGTAGTAGCTTCCTATTGTCTTGTAACGACTTCTTTGTCGTCGTGGGCGCCTGCCTTTTTACTGTAGTCTTGTTCTTCTTCCAAGCTGGGTCAGCTTCTTTATTTTTCCTTGTTCTTCCGTAGTTGACACTCTGTTTATTAGTTCTACAGAGTTGGATAAACTGTAGAACACGCGCTGTTGAGTATCGTAGTCGGTCCCAGCTGGAGAACTTGGATGGGTCAGGCAGACCCTCTGCTAGCTTCGGTCTTCTTTTGTCGCTCACGTGATGAGTCTTCTCTTCTTCAGAAGATTCTTCATTTGTTGTTTTAGTGGTTTCTGTCGGCCATGACTCTTCTGTCAGGTATAAGAAGTCAGGACCTTTGAACCACCGATGATCTCTGTTGAATGTTGCCGGTACGTCTCGTGTGGCGTCGTCTGCCACGTTTAACTTCGTTGGAACCCAGCGCCAGTCGTTGACCTTAGAACTGTCTTCTATTGCTGCTAGACGATGAGCCACGTATGGTTTGTAGGAACGTGACCCTGTCCTTATCCAGGTTAGGACGGTCTTGCTGTCTGTCCAGAACACTTTACGGTCGGGCTTTCTTTCGTGCTCTTCGATCACTGTCTCTGCGAGTCTGGTGCCCATGACTGCTGCTTGCAGCTCCAACCTGGGTATCGATGTCAGCTTCAGTGGTGCCACTTTTGCTTTGGCTATAATGAGGGATAGGGCCACCTCGCCATTCGCTGCCACTGTTCTCCAGAAGAGGACCGTAGAGTAGGCAGACTCGCTGGCGTCGCTGAAGACATGAAGTTCTAATGAGGCGGCGTCACTGTAGTGTAGGTATTGCCGCGGGATAGCTACGTCATGGAGGCTTTTTAGGTGTGCCATCCAGGTTTCCCACTGCTCCGCCAGGTCTTCATCGATCTTGTCGTCCCATGCTGTTCCCCGGCGCCAGACTTCTTGAAGGAGTTGTTTCGCCCTAATTGTGATAGGTGAGGCGAATCCAAGCGGGTCGAAGAGCGACATAACTATACGTAGAGCTTCTCTCTTCGTTGGCTGTTTACCCTCTATAAGTGTTGAAGGTATTCTTGTTAAGTTAAGGTTGAAGGTGAGCTCGTCGGAGTTGATCTTCCATATGACGCCCAAGACTCGTTCTGTTTTCTCTTCTGTTCTGTACAGCTCTATGTCTTCTGTCTGACTGTCTTCTCCGAGTGTTTGTAGGAGTGACGATGAGTTTGACTTCCACTGTTTCAACTCGAAGCTGGCTTTCATGTGTACTTCTCGTACACTCTTCGTGATGCGCATGGCGTCTTCAATGTTTCTGAAGCTGTCTAAGTAGTCGTCGACATAATGCTTCTGTATGATGGCGGCGGCGGCTTCAGGATGTGACTTTTCATGTTGCTTCGCGTTCAAGTTCTTAACATATATTGCTGTTGATGGCGAACTTGAGGCCCCGAAGATTAATGACGTCATTCTGTATTCTTCTGGAGGTTGATCGTCACGTCGATCGCCGCGCCATAGGTATCGCAGCGCATCTCTATCTTCTGTTCGCAGCTTGACTTGCATGAACATCTCCTTGATGTCCGCTGTGACTGCGACCATATGTTGTCGGAACCGCATGACGACGCCTGGCAGCGACTGTAGTAGATCAGGACCTTTGAGCAGCGTGTCATTGAGTGCCACTCCTTTTGTCTTGGCTGCCGCGTCGTGTACTACCCGTAGTTTGTCCGGCTTCATTGGGTTGATTACGGCGAAATGAGGCAGGTACCAGGTCTTGTCAGCTGTCTTCTGTTCTGGGGCAGGTTCAGCGTACCCCTTTGTGATGAGAGCGTCCATTTGTTCGACGTATTTTTTCTTTAGTGCGGGGTCACGATCTATTTTCTTTTCGATGCTGAAGAGCCTCTTCAGTGAGCTTTCATAATTGTCTGGAAACTTGACATCTTCTTTGCGCCAGAGAAGACCGGTCTGGAATCTTGTTTCTTCTATTTTTGTCGTGGTCTTCTCCAGAATATGAAGTGCTTGTTCTTCCGGATCAGTCTTCGGTCTCTTGGGGTTGATGCAGAGCGCGTCCATCTCGAAATATTGCTTCACGAGATCTTCTAGGTTGTCTTCTGGATCCTCTGCGATGTGTGACACGAAGTCGATCTTCTGGCCGAAGGTTCGTGTCTGACTGCCGTGTAGTACCCAACCTAGTGGCGTGAGAGATGCCACTGGGTGGTTCTTATCCCCTCTTCTTGTTTCTGAGGTCAGCAGAAGATGCCAGTTGTCTTGCCCGATGAGTACTCGTGGTTTCGCATTTGTATAAGTGAGGTGCCTTCGGATGTCGCATAAGTGTTGACACCCTTCCACTAATTCTTGTGGAACCCGTTGAGACGAAACTTGTAGGTTCTTCACTGTGCGTGCTTGTATTTGCTCTTCATGATCGTTGAGCCCCTTCAGATTGATGGTGACTCTTCTTGACGTTGATTCTGACGCCTTCATGTCGTTGATGGTTTCTATTTTTAATGGATCTATGGGTCCTGTTGCTCCGATGCTCGCTACTACGCTGTCGTCGACGAGCGTGACTGTTGACCCGTCGTCCATCAACGCGAAGGTGTCGATGGCCCCTTTTGGTCCCTTCACCTGGACCGGTATTATCTTCAAATAGGACTGCTTCTTGACTGTCCATGTTGAATTGACGACTTCTGTTTTATCTTGTACTGCTTCTGTTTTTTCAGTCTTCTTTTCGTAGTGCAGCATCTTGTTATGAGAGTACTTGCAGCTGTCGACACCACACGGCTTAGGTTTGCATTGGTGTGTCTTGCTTCTGTAGCGAAGACATCTGAAGCAGAGGCGTTTGGACTTGGCCATGTCCCATCTTGCATTGGCGTCCAATTTCTCGAACTGTTCACATTCTGTTGCGTTGCTGTGCCCCGTGTTGTCACATACGGCGCACTTCGATGTTTGTGTCTTCTCAGTCACATTGTTGACCCTTTGCGTCTTCTTTTGTTGTGCGGTCGAAGAAGTTGCTGCCATCTGTTCAGGCAGCGCGTAAGGTCCGCATAACTCTGCTTCCCGTTTGTAGAACTTTTCTATTTTGATGAGGCAAGGATCTTCACGTGGCTGCGTGGCTGAGAAGTCGTAGTATCTATATCGTAGAGTCGGTGTCAGCTTGTCCACCAGTGTCTTCGCGAGTTCCGGGTTGTACATATAGTTGAAACAACCCAGAGTCTTCAGTGTGGCCACAACGTTGGATACTTTTGTGGCAAATATGCAGATGTCCCTCGGCGACTCGGTGAGGCGGGGCAGGCTACGAAGTGTCTCCATCTCCAGCATGGCTATTGACTCTGGTCTTCCAAATCTTGATTCCAAAGTCTTCATCACTTCAGCTGGATGCGCGTTGGTTATAAGTAGACCGTCGACCGCTTCTTTGGCCTTTCCCTTCAAGTTTCTTCTAAGTCGATTCGTATTTTCAACTGAGGTGAACATTGCTTCTGTCTCGTAGTAAGCGGCGCGAAAGGGTAGCCACTCTTGATGAGACCCACTGAAGAAAGGTAACTCGACGAACTTGGGTCGCTGGGTGGCACCGATAGCCCGTGTGATGGCTTCGGCTAGGAGGGCTAAGTCGGTTTGACCTCCCGCCGGTAACTGACGTGTTTCTTCATGCTTCGCTGGCCTTGTTTCTTCTATATGGACGACGGTTGGTTCTTCTGGGGGGTTGTGAGGTTCGTCGGCGATTGCTAACACCGGCGGACGAGTCACTTGATGCTCCAACCAATTGTCCACTCTTGCATTGGCTTCTGACTTCGAGTAGAGACTGACGTCATCTTCTTCATCCTCGGAGTCTTCTTTCTCTAGGACAGCTATGCGTGCTGCGGCTAATTCCACTTGAAGGCGAAGTAAATCTTCTTTCGCCTTTGCAAGCTTGAGTTGCTTCGTTCTGCTATGTGTTGATCCGCCCCCTACCCCTTTCTTGCTAGGGGGGGGCAGGTCCTGATGACCGGTCGTCTTCGGTGGACCGGCTTTGCTTCTCAAAACTTGCTTTACTGTAGTGGTTTCTGTTTGACGAGTGTTGGTAGTCGGCGGCTTCATCAGCTGCTTGGCTTTCGTCCCTGCAGTCAGCGTCGTCGTAACGGATGGGGTTACGGACGGGGCGACGGCGCCAGCGGGATGCGAGGGGGGAGGGGCGCTTGCGGCGGAGGCGGCGGTTGCAGCAGTCGAAGTAGTTGCTTCGGTTGCGGAAGTCTCATAGGATGGATCAGTCGCCGCGGAGGTGTCTGTTCGTTCCGATGTCTCCGTGGCAGTCGTCCCTGTTGCTGTAGATTCTTCCGTGCTGGCTTCTGCACTGGTACCAGTCGCCGAGTTTGTGGTCTCGGACGACGTAGGATTCTGTTCCGTCGGCGGCTTGCGTCCCCTTCCCTCGGAGCGTGTGACGGGCATGTTGGCAGCTGACGAATGTCTTCAGAACACTCTTCCCTAATAAATCTTCCCTATAAACTGTAGCACGAAGTCTTCACGTAGAGATGTCTTCCCTAGTAACTGTAGCACGAAGTTTTCACGTAGAGATGTCTTCCCTAGTAACTGTAGTACGGCGTCTCCCTGTAGCACGACGTCCTCAGTTGGTGAAATCTTCTAGCTTGGTGAAGTCTTCAGGTCTGTTCCCCACGATATTCGGCTCTCGAAGGACCATTAAATGTGCAGACTGGGCACACTTGTGCACTGGGTTGGTGGGGAATAAGACCACTGATTGCTTGTAGTTTCTTCTTTTTATTAGGAGAGTTTCTTACTGAAGTAGTAGCTGGATTCGGAATGCCTTTACAACCAAAATGTTCCCATTTTTATATACAAATTTCTAAGGCGCTGGCCAATCATAATTAAGTGTTTGCGCATGCGTAATGGCCTCTATATACAATTTGGCGCCGAAAAATTACTATTTCTGCGCGGGAAATTTTAGTATGCTATTTTTAGTGGTAAAACATCCCTTACAATATATAACATATTTTTCTAATCTTAGGACTAACTTATATTACATAATAAACACAAAAACTATACAAAAAACCTTGATTTACACCTTAAAATTACAAAATTACTGAAACGGTTCTCGTTAAAGTAACGCAACGCAGTAGCTAAGCTTCGTGAACTGTGAACCTAAACACTAGCGCCGCTAGGCGGCAGGAATGCACAACTTAAGATTATGCCTTTACTATAAAAACTGGAGTACACTAGCGCCGCTAGGCGGCAGGAATGTAAATCACTTATAACATCAAGCCTGATGGGCGTAAGTAGAGCTAATGCTATCTTAAAAACACTTATAAACATCGTAATAAACTAATTCTAACGCTATTCAAATAATATCACAACATTTACGTATCGTCACTAACGTCTATGTAACACTGCACTATTTATCACTGTCCCGCACATCCATATTTATGTGAATACATTTTATAGAGCCTGTTAATAATTAGGAACATAAAGGTAAAAATAAACAACAAAAACTTAAACTAGAGAATTTAAAATATAAACAATAACAATATATAAACAATATTTATTTGTTTAAGACTTAAACCTATTACAATTACTGAACCTTAATTAGACTTAATTTAGTGGCAAGATACAAGACAAGTGCAACTGGGCTTAAACTAGGAGGACTCCTGTGCTATAAGCACCAGTTACTTCCGTCACCACCATGATCGAGCTGCCATTACAAGTGTGGTGCGGTGCAAATATAAGTAGCTATAGTATTCAATATCATTACTTTGTTTATACTATCGTTCGTGTGTGTGAAAACATATTGTGTGAGTGAGCGTGTGTGTGTGTGTGTGTGTGTGTGTGTGTGTGTGTGTGTATGTGTGTATGCGTGTGTGTTTACGTTTATGAATGGGCACTAAGCGGATTTTATTTTATTTTATTCTTTTTAATAAATTTTCGGTATCTCCATAATTTTGAGTGAGAAGGAAGTTATCTATGGTAAGTTTTAGTTTCTTTAGCGGTAAGTTATGCAACTGTGTATGTTTACTTATTTTATTATAAAGATATGGGCCCATGTAGCATGGTTGTCTCCTGAAGAAGTCTGTTTTACACGGTTTCAGGTCAAAAACTAGGTCCTTTCTTCGTTTGCTTTTTATCCTTTCCGGATCGTACGTTGAGCCTTTATGGCTTAAAAGCAGAACTCTCCTGATATAAAGTTGTCGAACCGTTAAAACCCTACAATCCTTATATAGCTGCTCAGTCGGATACTGGAAGTTTTTTTTGTGAATTACTTTGAGAACTGCACGCTGGGCTCTTTCTAGGTTTAATAGATGAGTTTTGTGTGTACTCCCCCAGACAGAGATACAGTATTCCAGTACTGACTGGCAAAGGGATAGATAGATTGTTTTTAACAGTCTCTGGTCGCATACCCTGCGTAACTTCTTAAAAACTGTTATTAACGTTCTAACCCTAGAGCTTAGTGTTTTTACGTGGTGGTGGAAGTTTAACTGGTCATCCACTTGTATTCCGATATATTTTATGCAGTTTGTTTTTTCAATAGGGGGACAATTGCAGTCGCTGATATTAATAAGATTACAGGTGTGTGCTCGAACTTCAACCAATTCTTTAACAGACGGTGGAGTCTTCTTTATTGAGAACATGAGGTATTTTGTTTTTTCTACGTTAAGGGTAAGTAAGTTTAAGTTAAGGTATCCGAGAACTGTTCTCATCCCAGCGTTAGCAAGAGCAGCAACCTCTGTCCATGTGTTTCCATGGAAAAGGATAGCCGTGTCGTCTGCATACGTTATTATTTGTCCATTTTGTAGATTTAAATTACATATCTCATTTATATAGATGAGAAATAAACTTGGACCGAGCACACTCCCCTGCGGTACACCAAAATCTATATTTGCACTATCACTTATGTGCTTGTCTATCTTTACTATCTGAGCTCTATTAGTAACACAGTCCGTGAGAAGTTTAAGAGGGGTTCCTCGAATACCTATTTTCTCCATCTTCTCCACCAGCCTGGGGACAGAGACGGTGTCAAAAGCTTTTGCTAGGTCTAGAAAGACTCCTATGCATTTATTTTTGTTATCTAGTTTACCTGCAATATGTTCTGTTAGTTTTATTATCGCGTCCTCTGTAGATTTCCCTGATACAAAGCCGTATTGGTTAGGAGAAATTAATTTAATTTTGTTTAGGTAATTTACTAGTCTGCTATTAATGAGTTTTTCTAATATTTTTGAAAGTATTGGGAGCACAGAGATTGGCCTGTAGTTGCTGACACCGGCCCTGTCACCAGACTTGTAGATAGGATGGACTACAGAGAGTTTAAACAGAGTGGGGAATATTCCCGTGGTAAAGCTTAAGTTGGCAATATGAACAAGAGCGGGGACCAGAACATCTCTAGCCAATTTAATTATCTTGACAGGTATATTGTCCCAACCTCTAGCGCAGTCTTCTCTCAGGTTTAAAATTATTTGTTCAACTTCCTGCTCATCTGTTTCAAGCAAAACTAATGAGTTACACACTTGTGGGTAGTTGTTTGTTGGGAAGTCGTTAGGTGCGTTTATCTTGCTTGCTAGGGTTTCACCTACTTTGACAAAATAGTTGTTTACACTGTTTACTGCTTCCTCCGGGGTATTTCCTAGTTTGAGCAAGTCTAAGTTAGGTTCATGTGTTGAATTTATGTTTGCTATTTCTTTGACTAGTTTCCAGGTTTCTTTTGGATTTTTTGTACGTTTCCTTAATTCTGATTTTTCGTGTGTGTCTTTAACTTTGTTTAGAATGTTGTTACAATGGTTGCGGTATCTTAAGTAGGTAGTTTTTAGGATATTATTATTAGGGTGCTTTTTGTGGTCCATATGTAGTTTGTCCCTGTGCCTTATACATCGGAGTAATCCTGGGGTAATCCACGGCTTAAATACTCTTTTACGATGAGGAACTTCGGTGGTTGTTTTGTTTGCTTTGATTGCGTTGTTTACTATGTCTACAAGAATTTGAACAGCAGAATTAACGTTATTTATTGTGTAGAGTATAGTACTATTTGAAAGGTGGAGTCTTATTTGGTCTGTTACTTTAACATAGTTTATCCTTTCTTGAATTTTATTTAAAACTTTACGGGTAACACGTGATTCCAGTGTTAGACATACAGGAAAGTGATCAGTGACAGATGATTTTATTATTACAATATTCGAACTACATTCGGTTTTTATATTTATATGGTCTAGGCAGCTTTTGTCTCGGGTTGGAAGGCTGTGTCCTGGTAAAAGACCATGCGAGGCTAGCATATTAAGATATATGTGCGAGCGTGAATCCACATTGTCAGGGTTGATATTCAGGTTTATGTCTCCAGTTAAAATTATGGTACTAAATGTCGAAAGAGTTTTTAAGAGATCATCACAAGAGCTAAGGAAACTATCGATATTTTGAATTGAGGGAGATCTATATATTGCTATTATGGCTACGTTACTTCCGAGTTTTATGACTACGCAGTTTGCACCTGCAAATTGCGGTTCGTACACTTCATGCATAAGTGTTGAATGTATGTAGGTTACGACACCCTCGTTTTGTGTCGCACAGTTCTTAGTCGCGTAGCTAGTGTAGTTACGCAGAGATGGTGGTAGGAGATTTTTATTCGTCCAACACTCTGTCATAATAATTATGTCGAATTCCAAACCGATATTTGCAAGAAAAACCTCAAACTGTGACATATTTCTACCAATACTTCGAATGTTTTGCGTGATCATAGTTAAGTTTTTATCTGATTTATTTATACATCGAGCGGCGTTGCTTGTTTCACACGTTAAGGAGTTATGTGTTGGTGTATGTGGTGTGTGTGTGTATGTGGTGTGTGTGTGTGGCGTGTGTTGATGTGGTGTATGTGTGGTGTGTGAGTGTGCGAATGTGGTGTATATGTGGTGTGTTGATGTGGGCAAATAGGACTAGTGTGGGTGTGAAAAAAGAGAGAATCCAAAAGCATATTATCAGTGTAAAGAATATGATATGTATATATATATGGCATGTAGAGTTAAGTCAAAGACTTTTAAGCAGCATAAATGCAGTATAAATGTGGTGCGGCCCCACAAAAGATGGGACACTTGATGTCGTGTCCTGCCTGTCCTGTTGCGTGCACATCACAGTGAAAGTGCCAAACTCATCACCAAATTCTGATCGGAGTCAATCCTAATCGTCGTCGACACGCTAAGAAGAAGAACGACGAAGGAAAAATCGGGGCCATTTTTATGGGACTGACCTAACCTTAACCTTAACCTTAAGTTAGTCTCTATTCAACATATCCCGAACGAATTAATATCCATAAATGTAACCAAACTAACTCTAGAAGTAATCAATACCACTCTCCCTTAAACTCAAAACATCCAGCCTCTTGAAAACATACTCGTACAGTAGACACTAGACAATTAATACCTTCATTTAGTAGCAGCGACAATTCTGCCGGTGACAGGACATGCATCATATCTCTTAGTTTGTTTGTTCGTCTGTGTTGTTAAAATATACGAGTTCTTGCACTCCGGCGTGCGCATAAATCAACACTGCCTAGCGGCTTATTAATTTTATGATGTCGGGTAGCTGGATGTGACTGCGAAAGGTAGAGAGATATTGCTTTTAGCTCTTCTAGGTGTAGTAAATTTAAATATATCTGGCTGGGAAATGAAAGAGAAGCTTTTGGAATGTCTTTTTATAAAGCATAATTTAATCAGGTTGTAATGCACTCTCTACGGTAGGGGGGCAAATGCACTGCACTAGTGGTGGCAGATGGGAAATTGTTGCCACCGATCCCACCATGGAAAAGGAAGTGGCGCTATCGTAATGTGGTCTATGCCAATGATCTTCTAATGATTAATGTCTTTCAAGAGCTCAATGTGCAATTTCAAAAGACGGATTGGCAGATGTCACATGTCTTCGAATTGTGTGGTTCTAAGACATGCCGGTTTCCTTACGATGTTTTCCTTCACCGTTTTGAGAGCAGCGGTGATGAAATAAATTACACAAAGTGATGCGCCTACCTAGGTTCGAACCCACGACTCACTGTTCGTAAGTCGGGGCCGCTACCACTGAGCCACCGCTGCTCCATTTTGCGGTTACTGTTATATTATTTGAAGAGGGACGTTTCCAGTAGTCATAAGAAATGTGACGGTAATATTATAAGATTGTATCTGAAGTGCGATTGTTGAGGCTCGCACTCTGAGGAAGATGCAAGATTTCAGGTACACTCGGCAAGAGTTGGTCACATTCGCAACTTTAATTTATACAATTATTTTCAGTTAAAATAATAGTAAATAGTCGTGTTTAATATAGGTTTGGGTGCATAGTGGACTGATGACCTGGTGAAGGTTGCGGGACCGACTGGATGGACACCCGGGGGAGGTCTATGTCCAGCAGTGGACGTCTTTTAGCGATGAATGAGGGTGCATGGTGTGCTAATTATTATTAAATTTTCTGCATGAAATTTCTGTCATTTTTGACATTTTTGGAGGAGCTGCATCTAGAATGCAGGCATGAAATTTTTTCGCGGAATTATCACTAATTATTTTGTATATATTATATTTAATGTTACTTTTAATAAAATAGTGGATGGATAAAATTAATCTAGTTACCCTCATTGTCATTTGCCTACAATCCTTTCAATTACTGTCTTGATTTATTTGTTTTGGCATTTAAATATTTGATCCTCTGAGTACTTTAGCCTGAACGGCCTATCGATCTAGGAATTCCAGGAAAGGCAGTTCATTTCAGACAGTTTTACAGAACGAATCTAGCAGAAATTATAATTAAACGCTCAAAAAGATTTAGGCACCGTCCGTTTAAGGGCACGTCAATCAGAGAGAAAATCATAAAATCAATACTAATGAAAAGGCTTTTTATAGTACTAAGAAAAAACCCAGTACATGATAGGGATTACTCTATTTGTATTGGGATTTCACTTTATCGTTGATAGGGAGAAATGGAAGAAAATATTAATTTGTTGAACTGATACTCTGTGTTATCATGGACAAGGCCGGAAAGTTAATGACTGGTATTCTGGTCTTTACAAAGAAAATTAGTCCTCCCAGCAATATAATGTAACATCATTCCCTAATGACTGAAGGGTTAGGCAGATGTCTACTTACTGTACTCTCTCATTTCGCCAGATATTTAAGTCACATGTAAAAGATGGTGAGCGTATTGCCTTCCAATCCAGACTACATGGCGGCGAATGAGAAATTCCTGATAGAAAAACTTAATAACACTTTGATCGTCCTGTGAATCGAACCAGGATTTCGAAACAAGCAAAATAAAGGCCAACTTTAAAATAAGTCGAATCAATTTAATATCTTCTTTGCGACTGTACAAAGTATAACTCTATTTGTATCCGTCTGACAAAGACGGTAGGAGTGTATTATTAAAAACTTGTTTCGCGCAAAATGTTATGAATTGTGAATTTGTGACCAAAATAGGAACCGGTGCTTGGATTTTAAATCATGTTTATTTGGTTTTAGAGTGTATACTGTGTCAAGATTGCTATCTGTGTATCACTAGGTGCCCTGAAGTTCGTTAAAACTATTTTTAGTAGGTCCTTTTCCATAGTAAAGGAAAGTTGGCAGGTTACAAGTCGCGTCGTGACTGCGACAAGCAGGTTACCACTTAATATGATGCCGTGCATGTATGGTGATATAGGGGACCACAAAAACTCAGCGCTGGTTTTCAGTAGTAATCAGAGGAAAAACGTACTTTAGGGTTTTAAACTACATATGTGGCAAGTATCTACTCATAAGTAAGGAAAAGCAGCATAATTTGCTTAGAAATTTCTCAGTAGTAAGAGCTGGCAAAAAAAAGGAAAAGATTGTGCACCTGTACCTACGCACACATTTGTCAACTATAATATCTCCCGCACCGATGGCTATCTCCGAAAACGGTCAGGAGGACTAAAATTGGTCTAGCTAAGGCAGAAATAGTCACTCGGACCAAACTGTGAAAAACGTTACATAACCTTGAAGATCCTCTCGCGCCGCTGGCATTATTTTGCCACAAGCCCCTCAACCGCCGATAAAAAATAAGTGTCTAGTTAAAAAGCATTCTCATTTCACAAGCCTTTCCACAACCCTTTTCGAAAAACCAGAAAACTCGAGCAATACACTTAAAAATATTACCCACTATCAAAAAGATCTGGCAATTTATTTTCTCAGCTTAATATTACCTCTCCAAACTATATTATTTGGTGACAAAAGCCTTCCTTTGTGTAAACGCTATAAAGATAAAATTTAAGGGGTTTTCCGTTAGAAATTACTTAGGAAAGGGATAGTTTAGACACAATTGAATGACGTACAAAAGGAAACGGATTCAAAACAGATGGTTTGAGTGAGGCTTGATTGCGTATGTGTTTGGATATGCATATACTTGAGTATATGAATAGGTAAGGTATAGGTATATTGTTTGTGTACGCGGTTTAGGATTTAGTATGTCACACGTGTCTGTTTCTCCAAATATCGATGTTAAACTGTATGTTTACAATCGTCATAATGACGGTTAGTTAGTACGGCTAATATTCTGTTTCGTTTTTAAGAATACAAGGTATTTTGTTCATCATTCTGAAAGTAGTATATATATAAAGTAGTAAAGTAGTATTAGTATAAAAAAACTGCTGTTTCCTCGCTTCTTTTTCTTAGTCATTTACTCTTGACAGAGTGATCGTGGTCATGGCGGTTCACCCACAATCGTATCCACCAGTCCAATGGTTACATAACATTCATGACTCATGACATTCTGCTAGAGGAATATTGATGACAGATTTGGTGGAGTCTGTCCATTCGTTGTTTCCTACAAACTCCTGAAAAATCTGATATGGTCATAAACTAATTTGAGCTACCATACCATGATAAATGAAAGTGAGCCTCTGTCTTCATTTTATGGTGTTATTAACGCAGCAATTCATTCTCCCCTTGATGATTTAGTGCATAATATGTCAACTAACCATTCCTGACAGCATATTATTAATTTGTCATAAACACTCTAGTGTAGGAAGTTCAATAAATAATTCATCAGCAACTACATTAAAATTTTATGGTTAAAGATTCCAAGAACAATAAAACAATTTAATTTTCTTAAAAATGTATTTATTTTTCATTTTATTGTGCTCTTCAATATTTATTAAACGGACACTGTCCGTGAATTTTAATTACATAAGTGTTGCAACTCTCGATACTATACAAAATGAAACAATCAAAATTGAATAAAAAATAAATAGTTATTACTTAAATTAAATAAGAAAACAGAAATAAAAACAAAAACAACATTTTTGACGACCGAATACCTAATATTTTCCATTTACAATACAAATGAAATGCTGGTTTTTACGAGAGGAAAGAACGTTAAAGTAGAAATATAAAAGCAGAATGAAAAACTAAATAAAATTGATGCCAAACAAAACGCAGCGAAGTTTGAATACTTTTAAGAGCTGTAAAAACAATTCTACAGATAGGAATTCGATACTTTAACTTTAGCACCAAATGACAAAATCAGATAGTACAAACCATTCAAAGAAAATCTGTGTGATATATTCGAATGAAAAGTGGTACCTTTAATATGATATGATTATAAAATTCAACTTACTATTCTTAAATAATTCATTTACCTACAATTTTGTACATTATCTACAAATTCAGAAATTTATTTTTACATCATCCTTTCATAGTTTTTACAAGTGATCAATTGTTAACTTGATAGGTTTCACAATTATTGTGATAGTTTAAGGACTAGTTCGAAACTTACTAGGACGAAACCGCTATAGCTACCTAAAAATATGGTCACATGAATTTTGTACAAAACCATCGCTATACCAGCTAATAAAAATAACGATTTCATCAAAATATCGTATCGCTAAAATCTAGAGGGACAGACCTTCTACCAAGCAATAAATTTTGTACAATTGTGTAGAAAAGTAGTCCCTAAGACGTTTAAGGTTCATAAATATTCGACAGTAACTAATATTCAACGATTAAGTTCACCGTCTCGGAAGGCATGAGAGAATTGAGGCCGCTGAATAAGTTAGGCCGTGAAAGACAAAGTAAAACTACTAAATGCAAAATTGATTACATTAACTGTGATTCTTCACTGTTCACTTCGTCACTGGAACTGTTATGGCACGACCATCACATGAGTAGCCGCGAACTCGACATGTCTGTTCATGACATCGGGATCTCCGCAGACAAACGGTGTCTGGACGATGCCCTCGTACCACAGGTCCCACACGTATTATTACTATAGCCGGAATCGGAGCCGAACGAAGAATCACCACTTGGAGGCTTCGGCGAAGCCCGGGGTCCTCTCCAGCAAGCGATTCCTGGCAGCTCACCACCAGGCCAGGCACCTCCCGCACTCATTGGCAGCGGACCTTGCGGCCTCGCACCAACCGTCCCAACTTGAGGATACAATCTCAAGAGGGCATCCAAAAGAACTCCTTCGTGGAACTCCGTAGGATCAGGTGGTCCGGGTGGATGAATATGACGCTGTTGCATTCTCTGTTGCGCCCGTCGTCTTTCGAGAGACTTGGGTCTTCTGTCCATTCGCTGTTGTCTTGGTCGATGCGGGAGTGATTGTGGTGCTGGTGGTCTCGAACAGGTTCGACAAGGCGCTGCTTCCCCGACGAGGCTGAGTTCGTCTTCGGCGAAGTGGTCGTCACTGTGGAGGGAGTCGTCTGATCTGTGGGGCAGCTCCTCGTAGAGTGGGGCCCCACAGGCGTCCCCTCCACAGCTGTTCCCCCCTCGCCAGGTACCACCGGAGCCGCAGACAAACACCCGACTCGGGCAGTTCGGTCTTTTTGTTTCCACCATCTGTAAAAAATAAATTGAATTGAAATAATGTCTTCGCAATAACAACTACGAAAATCTTGGAAGATTGATTTGTAGCGACGCGCGACGTTAAACAAAAACAATTTAATTTCAGAAAATATTCTGAAATTAATTTGCCTAGCCTAAAATCAATTATATTTTTTGACTAGTCAACTCGATAACCCTTGCTGGTTCATTTAACATACTTAGAACTAAATTCTAAATTAAAAGCGAGTTATCTCACAAGTTAGAAATATTAATTAAACTAAGTTTACGCAAAATTTTGAAACGATCAGAAAAAGTTATCAAAAACCTAATTATTTAACGCAATAATAATTTTATTTTCTTAGAACTCTAATCACACAAATATTTCCAACATCGGAGTTAAAACGAAAAGCCCTAATCGAAAAAAGGTCTACTCGAAAGTCAATTATAAACATCGCAAGTTAAATCTAGACCGAGTTACAGACTTGTTAAGGCCAAACAACAACTTTTGACAGTTTAACTAGATCTGAAAAGTTAGGCTAAATTTTGAGAATTTTATAGCTAACATGCAATAAGTTTAGTTTAGTTTTACAGGTCGTTTGGATGTTTAGACTAAATTAAGTTTGTTTGACAGATGTGAGGTGAAACTACAGTAACTACAGTACGTCCCAGTGGTAGTATTAGTCGTGGCAAATTAATGTGGACAGCTTTCGTCGTTGTTGAATATAGCGTGAAACTTTGACACTACTAATGGCTTTAAGTCTACAAGGTTTTTGGGATTGTTCGCGTTTCGTTGTCGACTATTGTTCTTGAGCAAGCTTCAGTGTACTCGTGAGATAGAATTTGTTACATAATAATTAAATGTGCTAATGGGCTTTGTGCGTTTATAAAATTTTTAGTAAAGAGATTATTTTAAACGATTTCATTCTTTCTTTAGAGATTAGAGCAATGATTCAACAAAGCCATCGCTATAAATGAAGAAGGTAGCTGGTAGTTTTACAGGCCTAAACCTTTGAAATAATTAGTATGAATCCTGATAAATTAGTATTCTGGGACTTTTAGAAGGACTTTTTAGATGTTAAGTGTTTTAAGAACTTATTTGAGCAGCAGCAGTAATGTAGACAGCAAAAATAACTAGATTAAGAAACTTTACACTTGTGTTTTATCTTATATGCCCTTGCCATGTAATACAGTCCTAGTTCAACAATAAATCTTTATTTACTGATAAAAAAAAAGATGAAATACGAAATTCACACAGACAAAGTTACGAGCAAGCAAGTAAAAAATATCGTCGCCTATCATCAGTGTCAACAGGCTGAAAAGGGTACACTTAACCAGATAATGACTCCAATGAATATGGACGGGACAAATGGAGTCCGTAACACTGAGTGACAGAAACCATTTCATTACTTCTTCCTCGAGATATGTCAGGTCATCTACTAGATTAACTTTGCAGGCCCTTAGACCCCTTAGACCCTCGTCTTGAGTGTCTGAAGGCACACAGTTTACGGTCTAAAAGTTTTTAGTTAAGACTCTGTCAATATCGGAGGTCTAAAAGTAGTGCTTCTAAGAAAGTCGTGCGATGGTTCAGTAATGAGACTTGTTTTTAGGTTTTGGTCGTTTACAGTTGATTTGCTGTTGGAAGATTGTTTTTGATAGATATTTTGACTCATTTTTTTTTTATAATGCAGTCCTGAATCAAATAACCTATTCTTATTTTATTGACGTGTTAGTGTGTATGAACACGTTAAACTAGTTTGTGATTGGTAGCATCGTGTACAAGTCCCGAGCAAAAATATGTATAAACTTACGAAAAATCAAAAGCGATTTCCCCGTGATATAACAGTTTGCTATTTGAGATAAGACACTTATTTCGTAAAACTATGGCTTCCAAAATGCTATGTTATATCTATATATATATATAAATAAAAAGAGAAGTCCTGACTGACTGACTGACTGACTGATTGACTGACTGACTCATCAACGCCCAGCCCAAACCCTTCGACCTAGAAAGCTGAAATTTTGCACAGAGGTTCCCTTTATAATGTAGACAAGGAATAAGGAAGGATTTTTCGAAATTCAACCCCTAAGGGATTTAAATAGGGGATGAAAGTTTGTATGGAAAATCGACATTTTCACGCGGGCGAAGCCGCTGGCAAAAGCTAGTAATATTATATTAACGTAAAACGCTAATCAACAACGTAACATTTCTATTATATGATCTAATTTTAAGTTTTACCATCTAAGTACTACATGTGGAATGCAATAAAGTATTGAGTATTGAGTATTAAAAGTTGCTTTGTGTATTCATATTGGTGTTCGTGATTGTACGGACTTTCATTGACCAGACTGTTAACATTTCAGTAACGTATTCGTCAGGAGCTCGGGAAACGGATGGATGAGAGACGCACAGAACAGAGAAGACTGGCAGAAGAAAGGGGAGGCATATACCCAACAGTAGGTTCGACGAAAAAACTAATAGGTATTGTGTCTAAAAGTGATTCTATTTCTATTATCAAAGAACATCGTTTTCCAGTGTCAATAATCTTCTATATAAATAAAAACAGACATCCAGTCCAGTCTAGTACCGAAACAACTCAATTAAACAAAATGTTTCGAAGCCGGAGCTTTTCCTCGGGCCG
This sequence comes from Diarsia dahlii, assembly GCA_949775195.1. Taxonomy (NCBI): domain Eukaryota; kingdom Metazoa; phylum Arthropoda; class Insecta; order Lepidoptera; family Noctuidae; genus Diarsia; species Diarsia dahlii. The sequence continues at coordinate 16,736,746 of OX459209.1, forward strand.
AGATATTTTATTTATAAAATTGATCCAACTGAAGTGATTGACTAGCAATCACTTATATCCCAACACTATTTCTTAACTGGACTAACTCTATTTGTTGACTTGTATTACTTAGAAAAATACAACAAAATCACCCTTTTCGATAGATGGATAGATAGTTATGAACCGTGGAAGCTTAAAACAGTGTTTGATATAAGGAGTTTCAAAAAGATTTATGAAAACGAAATAAATATGAAAATAACTACAGTTTTTGACACAACCTTAGAGCCCATCCCTCTCCAAAAGAGGAGGCCTGAGTCCCTGCAGTGAAAACATTATAGGCTGATGATGATTAGGGCTGAAAACACATCAAAACCAATTTTTCCCAAATCTATAGTCACCATCTCTGTCTAGCTTTTTACCAACTAATTATGTTAGAATTGGCTTCCAGTCTAACCGGATGCCGCTGAATACCAGAATTATACATGGAGCGACTGCCTATATAACCTTCACAACCCAGTTAGTATTGGGTAATACGATACACTTTATTAAGGCTGTATTTCTGAGTTTCAGGCCACAAACTACCAGATAGATAATGTACGGAGGAGACTCGATATTTTTTATTTTTAAACTAGCTGATTGAAGCCCGCAACTTCACCATATTGGATCTTGACAAATTATATACTAAAACCTTTCTCAAGAACCACTCTATTCATTGTTGAAAACAACATGAAAATCGGTGCAGTAGTTTTTGAGTTTATCGCGAACAGACAGACAGACGCGGCGAAGGACTTTGTTTTTTAATAAGTAGTGATAGTGGTATCTTACCTCTAACTGTGGTTCCAGTTCAGGTCTGTGCGGTAAAGGCGGCCTTCTAGGCATGTCCTGCAAGTCTTCGTACAAAGGGGCTGGGGGCGGAGCCCTACGCTGGGAGCCGCTGCTCTGCGTCGGCGCTGATGACTTCGATGGGAGTAAGTTGGTGACTTTCCGTTTGTGTCTGTGAAAAAAAATATTCTGTTAGTTTGGTGATACAGTTATTATACAGGGAGATCCCGTGAACGCCAGACCTACGGTGTTTTATAAAAGCATAAACTTTTACCTTTTTTTTTTGATGGATCAAATAACCCCTCCCGCTCAAGAGAGCGGAAGGGAGTGTCATACTTCTACTGACTAAAAACCACCCATGTTCCTTCTTAGCTCTTCTGCCGAGGCCGCGATATCTCTTTCGAAAAACCCGCAGCCCCAACGGGACCCACAGCCCTGATGGGATAAACTTTTACCTTACTATTAGATAAAAAAAATAAAATATACCGATCGAATTGATAACCATCTCCTTTTTGGGAAGTCGGTTAAAAACAATTGCACTCTCAAAAATCTACAAATGATAGCAGGTAAAAACGGCTTAACGGGCTTTCCGACTCGTGCAATAATTTCAGTAAGTAACGATGGTCACACATCCGCAGACCGACTTTAGCAAGCGCGGTTTTACATTGAAGATTTTTTTTTTTTTTTTTTTTTTTTTTTTATACAATGAAGACGGGTGAAGTACTGTTCTCCTAGATAGGCTAATATTTAGTCTGTGTTAAGGAGAGACAGTGCCGGTCCCCTGAATGGCGGAATAATATAAAAATATTGCACAACAATTAATAGCATAAATGTGATAAAGGACAATAAAATTCATTAAATTCAGCCAAATTAAAATCAATAAGTATCACATTAAAAATTCAAAATCGATATTAAAATTAAAATAAATTTTTTTTTTTTTTTTTTAAACTTAAGATCGAACAGTGGGTTTGTTATTATTTAGCCTCGAAGTTTCAAAACACCCTGTGTGACTGTTCCCCAAATTACTCTAGGCTGATATTATTCTTCCGTTTTCTTAAATCATTTTAAATATGCATTATTAAGAAGAAAGGTTTTCCTGTGTATATTGCCTTGTGTATGTGATGGGCCATTAATTAACCATAAAAATGAGCACTGTAGTTTCTACGGCGTGGAAGATTTTAATGAAAATAAAAACTATTATAAAAGTCGGTACATCGGTCCAAGGTAAGCAAAAAATATATGGAAAAATACCCATGTAAAGCACTCGAAACGTTTCACCAAATAACACCATAATGTAATGTTATTTTGATGTCAACGATGTAAACAACTTAGGGATCAATTACAGTCTTTTGTTGGTAATCCCAGTACTTTAAGATAGTGCTGTAATTTTCCTTAAGAACAAAACGTTGTTTACTGAAGCCTAAGAGAAATATTACGATAATAGTCTTCGTAAAGTACTTATAATTTGCACATAAAACAGATTTACAGAAGTTTCGTCAGTCAACCTGTATAAAATGAAGTCGATGAAATATGGCTTTTTACGATTTAACACTTACCTACTTCCGCGATTTCGCCCGATGGTGTTCATTTAATTACAAAATATTTTTGTATGCTATGTGCTCATGTATTATTCTAATATTTCAGCAATATAAACATCAGTACCTACATCTACATCTACATTTATTTGCATAGATAGTGCACAGTAGTAAGATCGCACATACATAGTAAAAAATTGGGCATAATTGTTATAAACGAAGGTGGTAGGGTATAAGTAGGTACCCACATAACAATAATAAAGCATATTACCGATAGATATAACTATCACATTTAAAAAAAAACATACACTGCTCTATATCAATTATAGATCAATAATAATGAAGATAAGTTTGACTCGGATAGAGACAAAATTAATGTATTTGAATAAAATGCTCAGTTATTTTGTATAAATAAGATTATCTTATATGATAAGACCGAACAACTACCATCCGTGAGTTATATTGTGTATGGTATCACAATAGATGTCTATTTATAAACGTCTCAAGTACTATTATCATATTTTGCGGTAGCTACCAACCAAATAATACAATAGGTAGGTAAGCTCGTCAAAACCATACATATTATATTTTAATATAGTAAAGAACCATATTATGGATGTAAAAGGTATTGGCATTCAATTGAATATAATGCCTTTTAGAACTAATTGAACTAAACTGATTTTATTATAGAGCACTTACGAAGTGATTGAATTTAGATTGCAAAAGTAAATGATGGTGGAATCAAATTAGAATCTATTTTGGGTTAAGTGTGTTTTATTACAAAGTGTGAGATATAAATCACGTATTTTTTATTTAATAATTGCTTTCGTCATTTAGTTTGGCTTACACCTTAATCATAAAGGTGACTGATGGTTCTTACTTTAAAATGTCATCATTTTATAAATTTTAGAAAAATATTTGTATATACTGGTTAATAATACCATCTCTATTAGTATTATTTTAAAGAGGTCAGCGTCTTCTAGCGACAAACCCGAGAAAACCATTCACAATGTCAGTCTCGTTAAAAATTCTTACAATTTATTTAATTAATATTACGAGGCCGATTTTTTACCTGGCCGGTTGATGGCGCCTACATGAGACTCAAATATAATTAGCAAAATTAGGGTTTACTACATATTAAGTACACCTCTAACCCTTCGTAGGCTGTGAGTGTGTTATCATAGCCGCACTAATATACTATCAATAAAACATTAGTTCCACACCAGTTCTGACATAACTTTCAATTATTATTTATCAACAAAAGAAACGGAACTTATTATAAACACATTAGATACGCTTACTTTACTTATTGAAGCAGATGTTCATAAATTTGTAGAAAAAACTTGACAAAATATTATCTGTGGGTTCCAGAGGTGGTTTATTTTACTTTACATGCAAAATTATCAGTTCTTCATAATTTACCCCATTGCTTGTATAAGCTTATTTTTATATCTGCCACATTTTTCGATTCCGTGACTATTGCAATAATCTATGTAATATTACTAGCATGGACCTTAATCTTATCAATCCTGGGCCTCTCTCGATAAGCGGCGGGTTCTTTTTTATATTTTTGCTGCCATGATAACTATAGTATAGTAAGTAAATAAGTAAGTTTTGTACCATTTCCTTGGTCTAGTGCATTTTTAGAGGGATCTTCCCATTTTTACTTTGCACATTAATTTTAAAGTTATCAATGAACAGTCTATAAAGAACAACGTCTGCATTTAGAAATAAAACAACATGCCAAAAGTTTTATATTTTATAACGGATCTCCAATTTCAGGTAGCGGCTTTTAAGTAAGGATGATTTTATTATTCGAAAGACTAATCGTAGGGTAGTTATGATTCGAATAATTGGTATAATTGGAATAAAGTACGGTCCACTTGATTGAGACGTTGCGGTGAAAAAATGGCATATGATTCTCTTTTTTGCGGTCTACCTTTTTTGAGCATATTTGCTTTGTGATTTCAAGATGGTATAATATTAAAAAGCTTTTGAATTATGGGAGGAGGATATTGTGTGGTTATATCTCAGATTAGTATTGTATTTATTAAGATTATTATGAATGGAATTTTCTGAATGGATTTTGCGATGCTTTTATTTGTATTGTTGAAATCGCTTAGCTGTAACGGTTGTTTTAAACTTAGATTTTTAGGAAATGCTGAAACTGTGGTCGCCTGGTGATGCGACCATTGGACTGCTAAGCCATAGGCCTCCAGGTCGGATTTATGTGCTTATTGTACAATTAGGTATCTCTTGCTTCGGTTAAGGAAAACAAATCGTGAGGAAACTAGTAGGCTTCAGAGATATTTCTCGACGGCATATAAAGCCAAGTCATAGGCCCATGAGTGGCACAATTAAAACTCTGTCGCCAGGTTAGGCACTAATCACATGATATAAAACAAGAAGCTGAAATTACAATTCGATACCCTTTTGAGCACGTTTATAACAAACAAACTCACACTTATATTTGTTTGCACTTTTTTAAATTATTTTTAAAACTAAGTACTAAGTCGTATCCACAATTTTATACAAAAACTAACTCAAACAATTCCAATTTCACTAACACAGCTTACCACACATTAAGCTTTCAAAATCCTCTAACGAAAACCGCTCAAAAAGTCGTAAAATTAAAATCCAAACAATAAAATCTACGTAATCCTTTGTAGCTCGTTTTTTTTTTTCGTGTACAAATGGCGTCTCTTGCATGCGACATGTCGGTGCCACAAAGACGCAAGCGCTCGACAAGTCGTGTCGACCACCCACTGAATGCGACCCGCGGATATTGTAGTCGCAGTGAGGAGGAATGGCCTGTGACAATCTTTCGGTTGAGTGCACCTGTTGTTTTGTGTGGAGCATTGAGATTTTTGTAGCTGTTTTACAGAAGTAAAATCAGTTACTCGGCTTTGTATAATCCGTGCAGTGATTTTTTTAATTTTTCTATTGGCTGAAATATGAGTTCACCATCTGCCTAGCCTTTTAGTCGGCTTTCAGTCTTACCGGATGCAGCTGAGTAGCATTATTTTACATGGAGCGACTACTTATCAGCTATCCTCCACAACACAGTTTGCACTGAGTAATATGATAACCCTTGGTCAACCTGTTTGTCAGACTTTCAGGTGACGTGACGACTACCTGTAATGACTCTCATAGCTCCATAAATAACAGTTCTACAATATGAAAAAGATTGACTAGTTAACTCGGCTGTAACCTGAAGATGGAACTCTAATCTCTCATCTTGCTTGTAAAACTTTAACGATGTTACTTATATGCAAACAATTTTTTTCAACTGCTTTTTTTTGTCAAATATGAAAAGCGTATTTATTTATAATATATATTTCAAGCCAGTTACTATAACAGTCCAATTCATTTCACGCAGACTACAATACACCCAACAAAATCCACGTCGCATACCTTATCTGTTATCTCATTTTTTAAAGATAAAACTATTCTAGCTTCCTTTAAACATTAATCCAAACTAATCTCTATAATCAGCCAGATAAAGTGGGTAATCCATTGAACTTCCATATTGACATACGACTTAAACAAACTAGTGTTGGGAAGTCAAACTTTCTGTCGCCCATCGATAAAGTCAATAAGATAAATCAAGTTAATACCGAGCGACAGTTACCCGTAAATACAAATAATTTGATTTCATGTCGCGATTCCATCGATATCGATATAAAGGCTGTAATTAATAATACTCTAGGTTAATCGATTGTTTAATTCCATTTAGATTAAACCAATTTATAGGGATCGATTAAGGTATTCAAAACTGATTTTAATCGATTAGGAATGTCTGTTTTTGTTCCTGTTTTGTACGCCTCTAATAAAGTAGATGGTTTATTTTATAAATATTTATAAGAAAATGAAGGAAGCTGAGGTAACTTTTCGAGTTTTTCGTATGTTACAGGAAATGGCTTAATGATGCTCATAAGAACGGAATTAATATTAAAGTTGCCGTACATAGTTTCTACCTTAATTAAAATTTAGAAGATACATGGCTCTTGTACCAAAAATATGATAAACACTTAATCATTTATTTACTTAAAATATCTCTCCGTAATGTAACCAAAATGTTATCTACATTTTCGAAATAAGCTTAAAACTTACTCATCAATTATGAACAAACTAAAATGTATTGACAGACACATTTTGGTCTCTAAGGACAGAATATTTTATTTTGGGAAATAGTGCCATCAATATTTAATATGTTTACGCGTTGCCGAAAAAAAAAATGGCTGAACATGGCCATTTGCGATATTAAATTTTATGCCTCTTTTAATATCGCAAAATGAACGTTTTTATCCATTTGTACATACAAATGTTTGAGGCTTTCGGTCGTGAATATTAGAATCAGTTCTGAATTCATTGGTACGCTTAGTAGGCATAAAATACATATTTATCTAAGGAAAGGTCAAAATGATTTCATAATGTTTGATTCCAAGGCGTTTTGAAATGTTTAAGGCTTGATTGCTTGGCTTGGTCTATGGATGGGTACTACTCATCAGATACTGGAATTCCTACGTGCCTCCAGTCCAGACTGTCAAAGATTAATACAACCAGTTTTATTAAGGAGAAGTACTAAGTTCTGTAAATGAGTTTTACAGAACACTTTTACACGTCACACCGTGTTTTGTTTTGAAACTAGCTGGGGCAGGTGATTCGTACCTGACTACTCTGAGAAAAACAGCCGAAACAACCACAGAGCTGTCTCTTTTAAAATCCAGACATTGGTCAAGTCATAATTATGCAGATTCGTGTCTGAGATGGTCTTTTGTCTCCATTGGGGCTGCGGGTTGTTCGAAAGAGATACCACGGCCTTGACACAAAGAGCTGAGAAGGAACATAGGTAGTTTTAAGTCAGTAGAAGTCTGACAGTCCCTTCCCCTCTGCCCAGAGCGGGAGGAGTCATTTTATGATTTCCCACCACCCAAAAAAATATGCAGGAGCAGTGGTGGCCCAGTGGTTGCGGCCCCGACTTACGAACAGTTGGTCGTGGGTTCGAACACAGGCAGGCGCATTACTTTGTGTAATTTATTTCATCACCACTGCTCTCAAAACCGTGAAGAAAAACATCGTGAGGAAACCGGCATATCTTAGAACCAAAAAATTCTAAGATATGTGACATCTACCAATCCGCACTGGGCCCGCGTGGTAGATCATAGCCCATCCCTCTCCTAGAGAGGAGGCCTGAATCCCTGCAGTGGGAACAATATAGGCTGATGATTATGATGATGATGAAAAAAATATGGGTTTTTGAAAACTGAACCACACAGAGTGGAGTTTAAATAAGATAAGGCACCAACCGAAGCGTAACCCTATGTACTTAACACATATAGGAGTACGTTACGGTTCTTGTAAGCTAATAGTGTTGAAATTACCAATTCTTGTCACATTAGTCACATTACCTACACTGTTTGCCTAATCACTACAGCTAAATCGATGTAGACTAGCGTTTTGTCGATGACCGCAGGTGTCACGTTACTCGATTCAGTCAGTGACACGTCACTAAGTCAATATGACGTGATATGAGGCTGATGGACGCATGCATCAAGTCGAAGGGACGTGTTCATCGCGTGACAGGTGTGAGCCGTGAGGCTTGACGCGTGAAATGACGTAACGTGTCTGTCACGCGTTTTTTTTTTATTTAAAAAATATTAAAAAAGGAATTTTGGGTGGGGACCTTCTTCCGTACTTATTTTCCGTAATTACTTTAATTTTTGTAATGTTATTTTTATAAGATTGTTGGTTTTTGATAAGTACAATGACAATGCTACCTTTCGATGTGGAATTATTCAAATATGTGCTTTATTCAGCGTTTAGAACAAAAGCCTTTTAATTATTTAATTTTTTAAATGGTAAGATCCTGTAACTTAAACTTGGCAGAATATATTATTTGTTTTCAATACACAACTATTGAGAGACCTGGAAAATAAAATAGAAAAGTAACAAATGCATCATCTGCCTAACTTTTTTCCTAACCCCATTGGGGTCGGCTTCCAGTCTTACCGGATGCAGCTAAACACCAATATTAGACCTGGAGCGACTGCCTATCTGACTTCCACAATCCAGTTAGTTCTAGGCAATACGATACCCTAAGATAATACTAGATGTTAGATTCTCAGGTCACTGACTACCTGAAGTTAAACTTTATCTGATTAATTTAAATTCCACTCTAATTATTTTATGTCACAGTTTTCGTATAAGATACCTCGCTATGTTAAGTTGTGGTTTCTATCCTATGTATACAGAAGTACATAAACACGGCTACACATACTCTTATATATATATAAGTACCTAAAGCACGCGTTAATGTAATTAGATTTGCGTCAAAGCAAACCACATTAAGGAGGGCGTCGCTAACTGGTATCTTCAAGCTTTAACCGTGAGTGTGGTAGTTAGAATTAACAGCTATATTTGGATATTAAGAAATGTAGATTTAGTCTTTGGAATGGTAAATTGTAATATTTCTTCAAGTTATACATGGCTGATAATTTTGTTGAGCCTTGTAAATTTTCAAGTAGAAATTGGACCTTATTATAGAAATACTGTCTTATTTCTGAAATGTCAATATTTTCTCACTATTTTTTAAAACTTAATCTTTCAATTTTCTTTTTTACCCGACCGCGTCTCTGCCTAAGAGTTAATTGACAGATATTACTCATAGACCTATTTAGAAACCCATTTGTTAAGGTTAACTAGTTTACGTTCCTATTTCATTAGGTACCTATATTGGTGTTATCCAGGCTTTGTTGAACATTAGCTAATTTATTTAGGAAGTATGTGCCAAAACTACTAAGGACTATTTGATGATAAATTTTGCCATCAATCAAAACCTCCCACCTCAACGTATCTACTAGTCTTACATGTTAACAAATCTTATCTCTGACACCATAAAATCCCATCAGGTAGGACCCCAACATTGATGGGGGTCCAATTAGGGCAACATCCGTTGATAACAGTTCACTGAACACGCGTTAGGTGGCGCCTGAGAAGTGTGAGAGTGCCTTTGCTTGGACATTATTACGTGTCCGATAGAAATTGATAGGAATTTGATGTGTCATTGCTGTAAATGGGGCTGTGTTGAGGTTTTTGAGGAAATTGGACATTTGTTGTGAAATTGAGGGGCTCAAAATTGTTTCTCGAATTTATAATATTCTATAACTAGTAACCAACCTGTAATAGTTTCGCTTGAAGCGATTTTACATACAAAAATCCAACTCTTATCTCACACGCTTAATGGTTGAAATTTCCGTAACCCTTTTTTAGGGGATGCTTTTGCCCTAATAGCTAGTATGGCATATTTTAGGCCGATCAGTCTAGTTTGAGTTTTGAATTGAACAAATAATTTTATAAGTGCAAGATACATTTATTGTTTATATAATAAATAAGTGTATGAGAACTAATTAGAAAATATTATTAGAATAGACACTGAAATTCAGAATAATAAATTAATGCAGTCATTAACGAATGGTATGCAGAGCTTTTCCAGCCGCACTAATGGACTTAGTAGCTCGTAAATATACGGTTTTTATTGCCGAGTGCTTTAATAAACTGCTTGAGTAATCAGGAAGATTAATGCAACGCTTATTCCACTTCCCTTTACAGGGGTAAGGATTTTTTTTATTTCTATTAATAATATTAAAAATAAGACTGTATTCAATAAGACGTTTATTTGTGTGCAAGTTTTTTTTCTGAGTATTTGTAAACATAAGTGCCTAAACGTCAAAATTATGACAGGACCAATCTCTATCAAGTTACAACCACCCGCCATCAACTTCACACACATAATTGCTGAACAAGAGGTGTCAAAATTCTACAGGGGGTTGAAAGCATTGAACTGAGTCGTAGCTTAGACAAAAGAAGATTAAGTTACCGTTAAGTTCCTTGTGTGATACTGACAACGTAGTCAGCAGGCACTTAGTGGAGTGTGAGGGCTGCTACACGTATAGTGGAGTTGGCAAGTTCGATTTGGCAGTATTTGTTGAACAGAGCCGACCCGGAGCAGTTAGTTGTGCTGTCACACTTCATTCAGCTTCAGGGTCGGCTCAGCACAGTTAAAACAAGCGACTTTTTCTAGAATATCATCATCTGCTTAGCCTGTTTCTAAGTCTGTAGGGATCATGGGGGGACTATCACCCTTACAGATACTACAATACTCCCAGGGTTCAGCTGAATACAAGTATTTTAAATGGAGCGACTACCTATCACAGCTCCACAACTAAGTAGCTGGGTAAAACGATACCCTTTGGTAAGAATGGTACTGAGGCTTTCAAGCATGTTCGAAAATGCCGCCTGTTAATAATATCAAACAAGACAACCTAAACTCGTATGTACCACCCCTGATTTTAAAGCACCGAGTGCGAGTTTAAAGTAGCATCACTTGTTCCCCGGTTAGCAAAGAGACTTCGTTAAGTGTATTAGTGAAGGTGAATATTTGCACTGGATGTCGCTTTCAAGGAACATTTTCGCGACGGAAAATTCCGAACACTGTATAACGCTTTTAAAGGTACTGAAAATAGAATTTTGCGCTCGGGAATGGAGACAATGGGGCAGGTAAACGCGATGTGGGATTTCCTTTTAAATTCAGTAAAGAGAATTGGCAAACCACATATTTTGAAAGCCAATAGACTGAGGTGGAGATTTTGGAGATGGGTTTTATATACTGAGGAAAATAGGTAAATATTAACGGAGAATGTAAGGATGAAAATACACCACGACTATCCACTTAGTCGAAAAAAGCAAAAAAAAATTTGTTTCCTCTTCCATCCAAAGCTTTTCGGCTAGATATTGCTACATACACCAATATCATAACGAAGTAAAGATTTTCGAGCATATCAGTCTCTGAAACCAATCATCCGATATTATAAATTCATTCAATGATGGTTAAATACAATTTTTCAGCCCGAAGCATGTAGTAAGTAGGTCCTAAGATTCAATCATAATATTCTTTTTCTCGATTCAATTACCAGTTCGTAGCACCTTGGACACTTGGACAGCTCTGTTGTTTGCTGCATTCATATCCTCAATCATAATAATAATAATACAATTAATTCTCCTTTTTTTCCTGTGTTAATGCCTAAATTTTTAGTGTCAAAGTAACATTAATTAAAGGCTCTTTTCAGCAAGATAGAAATCCTTAATCAAGAGCCGAGCTCAAATGATTAGATCCCTATTAATCTTTCATATCTACGTCAAACTAGAAGCCTCAGTTCAGCTCTTAGACGTCAAAGGGCGAAGCTGATAGGTAAGTGTCATGAACCTAATTCCGTTATTGTAAAGCCTAGTCCTAAATCTAGCTAGATATTATGTACTTAAGCTCCTAAATTGATTAAAGGAAGGTCGGTGTCCTAAGAGAGACCCTGTTTCAATTATGATCTTGAAAGTTTTTGATTGAGTTAATTTTGTTGTTTGTGTAGACGCTTCTAATAAAGCAAGAACTATTAATACTAAAATAATTTAAAAGGAATAAAGGACGACTATAATTGAATAATAGATGTGCAAGTTCATAGATGTTTTTGATAAAAAAATTGTGAATTGTATAAGATATATGAATCGGTACGGACTAATAAGTTGCGGACGCTGCACCGGACACCGGACTCTAGCACTGTCCGGTAGCTTAAATAAAACTGTGTCCGTAATCGACAAAAAATACCAGGCCGGTGTATACAATGGACAGTATTTTAAACTTCAAATTCCCGAAAAATATCACCTCCAAAATACTGAAACTATTTCAAAAACTAACCGACACTTTTACCAACATGTTGAAATAAAATACAGCGGTTACAATTTTCACAAACACTATTACGGCATATATTTTGTCAAGTCGGCGAAGTTTGAAAGAGGAAATTGGTAAATCGAAGTTCGTCCAACTGTTGGTCTTACTAAGAAAATATTCTAAATTGCTTTTGATATTTTCATAAAAAGTTTTGTTTTGTACGCTTGTGTTTTCTCTGTGTTATTTTTAGATTTTATATCCGAGTTGTTCTTTAAGGAAATTGGAGATTTTATGCATTTTATAAGTTTAAAATTATCTCAAAGACTGACGTCAAAGTCTTGTTTTTGACTTACGTTTTTCAAAGGGTCCTGGGATCTTTTTCCAGTTTAAACAGAGTGATAATGGGTTTTTATCGATCAGGTATTCTCAATACTAGCCACGGAGTCCAGATTTGGCATGGTGCCGGCAATAGGTTCGCCCCTATTACATGGGACTTCATATTTCCCTTATTCGATCAGCATTTTGTTTTCAAAACTTTGAGATACTCACTCATTTTAACCTCCATATTCCAACAGCTATAAAAAGTTTGTTAATTACCATAAAAATAAGTTGTAAACAAAACAAAATATTTACTTTTAAAACTAAACGTTGGAACAATGGTGGTAGAAACTGCTTTGAATATAGCGTGTCATTGCTCTGGGACCCTGATGTGAGGAGTTCGGCCAACAAAATAACTTTGGATAGTTCTACCGAAAATGAGTTTAGAAATCAAAGATTTAAGGTCGCTAATGGTACTTGATGTACTTTTTAAAATAAATTGATTCTTACTTTTATCAAAACATAAATTATAACTGTTGTTGCTACAAGGACGTCGTTTTGTAAACTGGATCTTATCATAATCGTATCACAAAGATTCTGCTGGGGAGTTTATTTGTCACCTCTGCCTAGCTAAAACGCTCGGAGGTGACGAAGGTCGTGCGCTTTGGAGGGTCATCTCAAGCTGTATTGACGTCCAAAAAGTGCTGATTAATTATCAGCCTGTTGAAATTTCGGCTGCCCAAACTCCCCAGCAGTGTGTCACAACCACGATGCGTGAAATGCACCCAAGCCATTCAAGTCAGCGCAAGCCACAAAAACAGAATTGAGATATTATGCAAATACCTGATTGTATGCAGATACCCGATAATAGGCTACACTTTGAAATCGACGTTCAATTCTCCATAATGAGTGAGACAATAGGCTTAATAAAGCCGTTGACTATACAAGGTTTTGATCAAGATAGCCCGTAATTGGCTTGTGAGATGGGCGTGGTTAAGAAATTGCATGGCGTTTGGATATTGTTCACAAAAAACGTTATGGTCTACTGGATATTTGGGGTCAGGGGTAGGGTATGTAACGTTTTTCGGTTCTACATAATTTACATATATCATGTGAGGTGCATGGGATATTCTGTAATTATTTTGTTTTTTTTTTTTGCGGCTTATAAAATGTGGGTGGTGAATGAAATAATGTGTGTGTAAAATGCCTCGTTGGTCCAGTGGTCGCAAGTGCGACTGGTGAGAATGAGGACCTGGGTTCGATTTTCTGGTCGGACAAAGTGTCATTGGGTTCTTAAACAAGTTATTTCTCTGTAACAGCCACAGATACTGAATTTGTGGCATCGTTTATGGCAACGGGCTCACCTCCTATAAAATTAGGCTTGAAACATAACTAATGAAATGTGGGTGTACTATTAGGCTTACCTCTGTCTAACGCTTCGGGGATTACAAGCGTAATGTTATGTTATAAGATGTGGGTTCTCATATCATGTCCGTTCTTTGTTATGATTGGGAGGGCACCAAACATTTAATCATTTGATTATCTCAGGCGTGACTGTAATGATGGAACCTTTAGTTATAAGTTCGGACACCCAAACAAAGAGCCGTTGGTTTATTTTTGATTTACAAACCTAAATTAGCCTGTGTGTATTTTAAATAATTAATGTGAAAAGAGGTATAATACATTATTTTAAAATTTAAAACGAAATAAATATAAACAGCTGGCTGAAAACAATTGTAAGTTTCAAACCTCTTTACAAAAATATTAAAACAAAGCCCTAGCTAACAAAAACAAATTCAAATAAAAAAATAGAATTACCACCAGAAAATTACAAGCCAGCAACTTTCTCTAGCTAGTTAGAAACAAAACGATCAAATAACATTTTTTTTTCTTTAAAAATAAACGCTTGAGCCACTAGACTGTTGAGCCTTTATATCCCAGGTTTGCTCTCACTGAGAGAGCCTAAAACAAAAGAGCCGTAAATAGTGCATTGTTCATAGAGCCCAACCAAAGAGCCCCTAACAACATTGTGGGGTTTCAAGATCAAAATTTTTATTCTAAAGGGGTTGTAAAGTACGAGTTTAAAATTTTTTAAAGGGTCGTTTTTGTTTTAAGCTTTTCGGGGGTTCTAAATTCTTTTGTTTTGTCGTCGCAGTTCATGACCTAAGTTGAGTGTCGACCTAAAAAGGGTCAGTAGGCTGGGGTGTTCAGTGTTCAGTCGATAAATCAAGTGCTGTGACAACCTAGTTTATTTTCTAGTGGACGTTGGGTTCTTGTGGTGGATGTAGAGATTATTTTTAATAGAGAATTTTTTAATGAGTAATGAGTTCATTCAATTTTAGTGGTTGAGTAACTCGGTAGGTAATGTTTGACGAGAATGAAAGCTCCCGTTTATATTTAAAGCCTTGAATGTAAATGAGCTCCTATTGAAGTTATAAAGCCAGGAATAAAATTCAAGACTACTGGTTTTTATTTTGTTGAAAAAGACGTTTTATGTCCTGTTAAGTGGAGTTTTAAAACAAAGGAATAAAAAACCAACAAAATTAACTCAACGTTTCCAGGCTATAAAGCCACATCCTTATTTAAAATTCCCGAAGCCCTTACTAATATACAATTAAAACAGTTCCCAGCATTAATTCGCAAAAAGACAAAAGTCTGATGTCTCAATCGCGTTTATTTCAATTACAAATCAGCTTGAATATTCATACGCCGAAAGCTATGTGTGTCTAGAACGTGCGCAAGCGTCGGCCCGCCCTCGACGCTGATTGGTCGGCCAATTTTGAATTGGCCAATAGCGTTCGCGCGGGAAACGCTACGTGTAATTTTGGCATAATTAGTCACGCATTCGAGTAGTAAGGTTGTGCTTTCCGCAAAAAATATTCATGTGTTTGTTACTTGACATGAACCATTGTTTTGGAGTAGCTAGTTTATGTTGTATTGTTTCTAATGTAATTGTTATATTGTTCTGAAGACATTGAGATATCTAGAGAAGTCATCGGTGATGGGTTTCTTTGAGTCCGTTACGATAGACCGGATTTTTGAGCAATCCGTTACGCCATTTGTTATGTTGTTGGGGTCAACTACTGTTCATTATTTTAGACAACTTTGAGACTGATTTCTAACCTAGCTACTAACTTAGTCTGCTTCTTCTTTCGTATCGATGTTACTATTCAATTTTATAGATTGAATACCTTCTCAGTAAAAATCTTGTATTTAAATCCGACTTCTACACCATGTACTGTTAATTCGCATGCATAATCCGTCATGCCCTAGATCCAGAAATTTGAAGACATGAGTGACATTAATTATCAACTCAAATTGTGTCGCGTGGTGGATGACAACTCACGCCTTCTTATAGTGAGCATGTCTGTTTTCGAAAAGGAACATTTTATGTTATACGTTATTCATAAAGACAATATCAAGGGTCTACTGGTTGTTCAAAAGAGATACCGCGGCCTCGACATAAAGGGCTAAGAAGAAACATGGGTGGTTTTTAGTCAGTAGAAGTCTAACACTCCCTTTCGCTCTGCCCATGAGCGGGAGGGGTTATTTGATGATTTCCAATATACCAAGAAAAGGCCTACTTGAGGAATGGATAATAATATTATCACGAAAGCCATGAAACAAACAGTCATAACTCAAAAAGCTCAAGAAAATGCCAGTTAAAATTTTAGTAGAAAAGTTATACGAGACTACTAATATTCAGGTAGACAAGTTTGATAATAAAAACCTCACAGAGTATGAAGATTGCTATAAGTTTAAGTTGCAGTTAGTCTGTTGCCCGCGGTAAATAATTTCCTGGAGTCAACTCTTTTAACTTATACGAGAAAAGGTGAGGTTTTTTGCTAGACTTTTTAAAAGAAACCTATCTTGGCTGAAACTATTTTTATTTACGTTAAAGATACGGTGCTTTGTAGTGTTTATTCTTTGGGAATTTACTGTGAGGCTTAACACTGACAACAATATTATGTGCGTAAAAAAAAACAAAATCAATTGGTTCATGTTCATTATTTTTTGGGTATAATAAAACCTACGGTAAAATGAAAATCGTTATCATTCGAGATGTGTGATCCCAATGTGGGAACCACTGGGATACAGTTCTTTCTGGGAGAGGGAGTGGGCCAATAGGGATCGGCTGGTGAATGGAAAATTGTAGCTCTCTCACTCTCCTGAGCAAGAGAAAAGAAGCTTCTACCGTTTTTTCTATACTTAAAAACTCGCCTCATGTGAAACAATGACGCGGCCTAAGCTTATCTACAATAAAAGACCGATTCACTCAAACTTGGAAAAGATCTAAATTATAATGATCCGGAAACAGAGAAGCCGGCAATGAATTCAACAGCTTGTCTGGTACACACGGCTACACATCAAGCTATACAAAACCAGTTAATTTTGGCCTCACTTTACTAGATCTTTTCGCACAATGAACGATCAGATTATACTGGTTTTGTATAGCTTGATGTGTAGCCGTGTGTACTAAAACGGGATGGGATTCCACTAAATTACTAAACAGATTCTTCAATCTAATATCAAAATCCAATAAACTATCAAAAAGACCACCATTATCAATAGTTCACACCATAAATCACAAAGGACCCAATATAATTCGTGTTAACTTACAGAACGAACATTATCTCCGCTCAGATAGCACAGAGGGCGCTGTAACCGCGGGCTACCGATTTAGACATGTAATATTGACATTTCCTATGATTTATGAACAATAAACACTGGCAACCATATTGTTTCTAAAATAGTTTAGGATCGTATGCGAGGCGATAGCGATGCGATATTGTTTGGAAAACTTTTGAGTTTGGAATTGATGTGGGACTGAGTTTTGAATTAGTGATCGATTAAATTGGTATTTGAGTTCTGAATATTTTCAGCGCTTGTGCATAAAATAATTTTGGGGCTCTTTTGAGCCATTTCTTCATTCCAGCAAATTTACTAAAATTCGAGGCTGCCGGTTTGATTCCGGGTTTGTTGCCGGGTTTTTCTATCAAATTTCTTAGTAACAGCCACGGAGTCCGTATTTAAGCCCGGTTAATGGCAATAGGGTTGCCCCCTATTACATGGAACTTAAATTTAACTGGCAGATTTTGATACTTTGGAGACATTGCTATCAGTGTAGCACAGGAACACTGATGCTTGGATAAGTTCTATTGAACATCTAAGGCCAGATGTCCTAAGCATGGCCATCCACGCTTAGAGGAAAGGTTGCCAGGAGTACCTCCAATAAACGAGGATTATGACAAAAATGTTTGAACTAAAACCTGTAGTAAGTAATAATTAATAACAGACTAAACCTAGACACGAAAAACCCATTCAACTACACTTGAACCCTACAATCAACGAACTCAACGAACAGTCACGAAGTCTCCCGAACTGTTCCGAGTTACCAAACGAATTCTCCCGAACTACTCCGAGCGAGTTCTGCTCGGCTAAGTACAGAAGGAGGCGACTTGATTACAGATTCGCTGCGAGGGCCTGCGAGCCTACCCACCCTCTTATTTGCGTCAGTATACGTGTGTTATAGTGGCGATGTGTTCCGGTACGCGATTGCTTTATTCCGTTGTGTTTAGTGAGTTGTGGCGAAGCCATTGTTTTGGAGGAACAAAGATGGTGGTTTGTATTTCGGTGGCAACTTTGGTTTTGGGGTTTGAAAACAGTGTACAGTAGTACCTCTGTTTACGATTTTGGGAAATGTTATCGAAAGACGTATACTTTATCAATAAATCTATGTTGATAATAAGGGAATCAGTCAATTAGCCCATTGGAGTTTTTGGGATGCTACTGTGGAAATCCGGATGGAAAATCCCAAAAACGATTTGTACTACCTGAAGATTGACACTAGGACCCTAAGTTGGTCGGGGCTGCGGATTATCGAAAGAGATGACCTGGCCTCGGTACAAGGGCGAAGAAGGAACATGGGTTGGTTTTTAGTCAGTAGAAGTCTGACACTCAAAACAAAAAAGTACCCTAAGTTCAGCAGTCACATTTACTAACACGTCATCACTGAGACAAATCAATCTATCATTATCACTTTTAGAAAAACAGCGTTGCATGTTTGACTTGACATTATGGAGTATGTGTGAGGAGCGTAGCAAATGGTGCTCTCTGGTTTATTGCGGTATCACACCGTCCTGTCAGCCCCAAAGGGTAAGGTAGAGGAATACACATTTCCCCAGTTATGATTAAGTCCCAGGCACAAATCCTGAATTGTGGCTCCTGCTGGAGAAAAGCTTGATTGAAAACACCAAATATCTTTGCCAGACTTGGGAATCGAACCAGGACCGCATGCTCAGGAATCGCACTTGCAACCACTAGACCACTGGGGCATTCAGAGAATAAGTGAGAGGTGAGTTTATGTAAAATTATTGTTTGTATCGTATAGCTAATCCCCTAGGACAAAATCCTTACATTACAACTCACAGCTTTACTATCTATTCCGGGCTCACTTCCCGGTTGTGTCATTATTTGATAGATTTCGCTCGCTCCTCAAGATTGCGTGTTTCATTCTACGTGGGCGTTACTCTATCCTTGTCTAACTCTTAGTGAGTAAAAGAGAGGCTGGAGGTGGACAATTAAGCCGTTACAGAAAGTGGGACGTTTATTATTGTTTCCACTTTGTTTTGTTATTTATTTTGAGATGTTTATAGGTGGAGGTGATTTTGTATTGAAGTAAGCTGGGAAAAGGTTCTGAAATGTTGACTGGAGATAAAAATAATAGTTTTCTAGCTTGTTTGAGTTGGCTAAGAGTGCGATTTTGAATCTAGTTGTTCATTTATCTATAATATGTATGTTTTTAGAAATATATAAGTATGTTTATCAGTTGTCTAGTACCCATAACACAAGCTCTGCTTAGCTTGGGACTAGATGGCGTTGTGTGATAGTTGTGGAATATTATTATTATTACCTATTATTATGGCATCAAGAGTTTAAAGCTAAACCTAAAATAAAACATAGCTAGGCAAGGGATCGGAAATTGCTTCTCAAGATTTTTACGACGTAACAAAACATGAAGATTTCTTTATTATTATGTATGTTCAATATTTATTCTTTATTAGCAGTTGCACAGTTGACTTCCGAACTCGTGATATTATTTTAAAAAATATGAATTATTTCATTTTTTTTCACTTTAACTTAAACTTTAAAATTAAAGTAGCCTTAGTTACCTGATGATGTTCCTCAGAACATCAGCTAACGGCCAGGCAAAGTTATCAAGAATTGAATCAGCATTAATAAATTTTCAAAGAAAAAAACTATAACCGTAAAAATTACGAGCCCTGTATTAATAGACAGAAACGTAAACCAACTTCGTATAATATCCCAGTATGGATTCAACACCAAAAACAGCAAACTCCTTAACACAGTTATTTATACAACTCAATGAACCCTATAATCCGTTCAACATCTAATTAACAGAACATAACTCGAGGCAGCTCCTCGCCTTGCCTTTCTAACAGAATATAACTCGAGGCAGCTCCTCGCCTCGCGTTTCTAAATCCTACGGCCCGACATCCGTCAGTTCAACGCGCTGACAGGGATATTGTGACACCAAACGATTATTTTATTATTACGCATTTTAATTTGGGTAGCTGGCGGGTGTTAACTTTAGTTTTTGATGAGGATCTGATTGAGGCTTTAATTGGTTTTAGAGAAAAAGTTTTGGTTTTATAGCTAACTATAGGGATTAAACAGGGAAGAGCTTGTGGCTAAATAATAAGAGCCGCTTCTTCTTCTTAGCGTGTCGATGGCAAATCTTCATTATATAAATTAAATTAATTTGGCTTAGTATTCAGCTATGCGAACTCCGCTTGCTGATGCAGTCATAAGATCATCAAGCGTACAGATGTCAGGGCATGCAGCGCAAGATGTGAGGTGGGCCATTGTCTGTGGAGATACGCCGCATACACACTTGAGATCAGAAGGGCCGCTAAGGTAGATCTCTAGGTCAAACCGCGCTTGCCTAGGTTATTTTATTTCCTCCGTGCCTCGGAAAGCACCCTATGGTATCGGCGGTCATTTATACATAGACTTTTGATGGTTGTAACAGGTAGTCAGTAGCCCGATAATTTGACAACCAGTAATGTTATACCGAAGTGTTATTTTAATACCCAGTACTAACTGGATTGCGGTGGTCAGATAACCATTCGCTCCATGTAAAATGCTAATATTCAGCTGCATCCGATTAGACTGGAAGCCGACCCCAACACATCTGGTAAAAATCTAGGCAAATTATGATCTTTACTTAAGAACCCATCTATCCCAATAAGCATGGATTCTATCGTTACCATGGCCAGACTAAAATCACCTTTGTTTTGGCGTGGGGAAATCATCAAATGGGGTCATTTGATGATTTCCCCCCGCCAAAACAAAGCTGCCCGCTCTGGGCAGAGCGGAAGGGAGTGTCAGACTTCTACTGACTTAAAACCACCCATGTTCCTTCTTAACCCATGTGCCGAGGCCGCGGTATCTCATTCGAACAACGCGCAGCCCCGACGGGCAAGTGTTCAGCCTTAACTGTTTTTTCCCCGTGTGGTCCAAAATTAAGAACGCTTCCCAAATCCGCTTACAATTGCTCCACGCAACAATATAAGTCGGCACCTTAATCTTTAGGTGACAGCCACTCTAATCAACTTTCTCGAGCCATTGCCTCTCCACATATACTCGCATGTGACGACGGCTCCAACGATTAAACTGTCACACACATTGTTGACATGCTCAAGTTAAATCTGTTTCTATTGTGGATTCATGAGTTTGTGGCTGATTAGGTGTCTTTTTAGAAGAGATTTTGATTGGGAAGAATGGTTTTGTTGACTGTAAGGTTAACAATAGACGTTGTATGTTACTATTTTTTTGTTATAATGCTAAATAGGCTTGCGTTTGTCTGCATCTAACCTCATGTGTAGCGGTGACGCGGCTTAGGATAAAGTATTCTTGCCTAGAAACAACTGATTTACTCGATTTCAGGAGACCGAGATCAAAATGATCGAGATTGATATAGAAGCTGGCGGTACATAAATCATCTCACATTTATAATGCTTCACTGACACAAACATGACCTAAATAAGTACTGCCCAAAATAATGAGAACTGCAATGTTTTGTTATTCTAACCAGTTCCACTTCTGGGCAAACGCCTCCCACTCCTTCCACTTTTCTCGATGTTGTGCTTTTTGTCGCCTATTTACATAAAGTCATTCAAGTGATCCCGCAACCTTCTTTGGTGTCCAGCGACTCTGTCCACAACTCCACGTGCCATAATAATCCAAATTATAAAAAAATACTGTACTTACTTCCAAACAAGGATGGCACCGATGAGAACCCCGACGATCAACACGATGGAGCAAAGTCCGATCACCGCCGACGTCTGCAGGGAAGGCCCGCTGTGGTTGTATGCGTCTATCTTCTGGAAAACAAAGAAAATTATACGTTAGAAGAAATGTCAGGGAAAGAAGCAGGAGGAACAATCAAAGAAGAAGAGAAGATCTAGAAGCTAAACTGTTACTAAATGATTGTTAAAACCTATGACTTTTGAATGTCAGAAGAATAATTCATAAAACAAAACTACGAGTGCAATACGTCATTACGAAACCCACCACGTCGAACCACACGCTGCCGAATGCCCGCAACAACGAACACTGCGAGCACGAAAGCACGCAGCAACGCACAACGAAACAACGAATGCACGAGACTCCGAATCACGGAACAACGAATGCACGCCACAACGAAAATCGCCTCACCGAAACAAGCGACCCCGAGACACCGCAACAACGAACGTACTTCTGACCTTCATAGTACATTGTAGGTCTTTACCTGTTTCCACTTAATTAAGTTTTTTCATAATTACAATATCATGTTCCCTTTTCAAGGTTCATCTCTACTTTTGAATAAACCAGATGCGGTTACATATTATCGTCGGAGCCCGAACTCAATTAATGTCAATCAAAATTTAAACAGTATACTGTGCACTTTATTTTGTACAAAACAATGTAAATAATTTCAGCGTAAACGGTATTTATTTGCTTAATTAAAATTGTCAGGAACAGAGTTACTATGGCAAGTATCGTTGTTTTAATATAATTTTAGGTCAGTACAATGTAATTACAATACATTAACATATTTCTGGGATTAATTAGAATTTTTCAGTATGAATATGGGAGGATATAATAATTGTCACGATGAGTGGACTGTGTGAAAGATGATATGGCAAGTAAGGAGGTGTCTGATGAGTAGTAGAGATGTATGGAAAAAGAAGATATGCTGTGCTGACCCCAAATGATTGCGACAAGGGGAAGAGATTGATGACTCGGGGCTGCTGATTTTAGTACTATATGACGTGGCCTCGGCACAAGGGCAAAGAAGGAACATGGGTTCGGTTTTTAGTCATTAGAAGTCTGACACTCCCCTTCGCTCTGTCCAAGAGCGGGAGGGGTCATTTGATGATTTTCCACCCACAAAAAAAAAGGCAAGAGTTTTCTTTATAAACAAACTACATGGTTTATTACTTGTTTTGTATTTAAAACTCACACCACAGTAATCGATATTTATTACATCATCAACAAATAATGGCATAAAACGGTCGCCGAATTGATCGGAATCCCCAAATTCTCATAATTTGAATGTTGATTGAGATCGAATTGCGAACGTAATGACTCCTAGATACCTATAACATTAGATAACAAACAACAACATTAGATAACATACATTATATAACAAGAAGATGCATACATAAACTTACGCCCTTTTCCCATGGGGGTAGGAAGAAACCACACCACACCATCCTTAGGCCCGTAATCCACCAAAGCGGAGATGTGCCAAGCGGAGAGGAGATGTGCCAAATTCGACCAATCACAGTTACATCTGGTCTTTTGCCCTTCCTGTGATTGGTCGAATTTGGCAATCTCCTCTCCGCTTGGCACATCTCCGCTTTGGTGGATTACGGGCCTTACATACTCCCTTTTTCTCATCCACATTCATTTTATCTAGTCATACACGCACGCCGGTTGTGAATTTGGTACACATTACGTATTATTTATTAGCTATTATTATAATTATGGTGGTCTCAATAAAATAAGAAAAGCATCCATTTCATGAAAAACAGATTCATTTCCCACAAACCAATACTATTCATAAAATATCAATCAGAGAGAGTGTATCAATGATGAATCCAAGTGGCTCCACAAACGATGCTGGACTAGTTCCAAGAGACGTAAAGAATCATACTTCATTTGTGTTATAAGCAAAAAATTTATGTATATTCGCCAAATGTATTCGACGTTCACTGAGATATCGAGAATTTTGCGGATCGTTTCGCTAATTCTGTCTCTTTTATTTGTGGAGAATGAGAATTTGGCTGTGGTAATGATTAGCTTTGGAGAAATAATAGTCATATTGGAAGGGCATAAAAATGGAAATGTGAAATTGATGGAACAGGACAGCTGTTTTTGAGATATTAGACACATAATAAACAAATACCACTGTTGCAGTAGCAAATTATATAAATTATCACACCTATTTTACCAAGCCAGATCACATTGACATTACAAAACCTTCTAAACATACATTAAAAAAAATACAGTCGAACAAAGAACCTCCTCCTTTTTGGCAGTCGGTTAAAAAGTACAGAAATAATTCAAAACATCAAACAATCAGACGAACCTTTGCCTTCAAAAGGATAAAACCGCAATATTTCACACATATCAGAGTAATCTAATACTTATAATGCATCTAGCAGAACCGCAGTAAGCAACATTAGTGAAATTAAATTTTCAGCTTATCGTAAAATGATTTCATAAATGCATTATCACATAAAAGCACTTTAGATTTTAATTTTACATTCTCTGCGAGTAACGGTTTAATGTAAATTTTATTTCTTTTAGTGCTTAACGTGAGGTAGCCATATTGTTATGAATAGTGATGTGACAGGCGAATATTGTAGACAATAGAAGGACTTGTACATATTTTTTTGACTTAGTTGAAAAATGTTATGTCAGAAAGAAGAGTTTTACGGGAAGATCTTAGAGCCTTGATGGTATTTATTTTGAAAGAATACTATGTATTGTCTGTGTGCAATCGTGATCTATAAAGCTCATTTAATGTCATAACAGCAGGGGTAGGTATACTAGTACACCCACATTTCGCCAGTTATGTTTAAGTCCCATGGGGCTTAAACATAACTGGTTGAGCCCGGTTGATGGCAATAGGCTCGCCCACATGGGGGCGAGCCTATTGCCATCAACCAATCAAATTCAGACTCCATGGCTGCTACTGTTTGGGAAACTACGCGACATCTTTTCGTCCAAAATTCCGCAGTGTCTCAAGACGAGGGTGTATAACCAGTGTGTGTTGCCATAGTGATGACTTATGGCACAGAGACATGGTCCTTAACTGCTGGCCTCTTAGAGAAGCTCAGAGTCACGCAACGAGCCATGGAGAGAGCTATGCTCGGAGTTTCTTTGTGCGAGAGAATCCGGAATGAGGAAATTCGCCAAAGAACCAGGGTCACCGACATAGCTCGCAGAATATGCAAGTTGAAGTGGCAATGGGCAGGCCACATCGCTCGAAGAACGGACAACCGATGGGGAAGAAAGGTTCTCGAGTGGCTACCACGAACCGGAAGACGGCAGGCCTCCCACCAGGTGGACCGACGACATCGTGAAAGTCGCGGGCAACCGGTGGATGCAAACGGCAGGCTGCCGATCTTTATGACGTTCTATGGGGGAGGCCTTTGTCCAGCAGTGGACGTCTAATGGCTGATGATGATAATGATGGCTGCTACTGACAAATGTTTGATGAAAAACCCAATATCACTTTGTTCGACCAAGGAAATCGAAACGAGAACCTCAACTCACTCGATAACTCGGTCTTAAAATATCATGTTGGACCCACACATTAAAAAAAACTATAATATATAGGTACTTCCCTTCAAACATATCATTAATTTCACCCATTAGGTCTTTAAACATATCCATCACAACACGCCATAGTAGGCGTTACCCAACGTACTTACTAAAATTGAAAAACGCGACAGACAAATTGAAAAAATCAACCGACGCAGCATATGGCATAATTTTCATTCACATAATATTATTATAGGCGTTATTTTGAGGGTAGCAGGGTGTATTATAGGGGTAAAGGAAGGCGGGCTTATGTATTAATTATTTGGTGCAATAAGCGTCACGCAAGTATTAAATGCGTTGAAAAAATTGGAGGCAATTTTGACACAAAGCCTGTTTTTTCACACAGGATATTGAATAATTGTATTATTTTGTTATGCTGCAGAGCAGCGGTGGCGGCATCAACTTACGAGCAGTAAGTTGTGGGTTCGAACCCGGCAGGCGAATTACTTTTGTATTTTATTTAAATACCACGGTTCTGTTCTCAAAACGGTGAACGAAAACATCGTGAGGAAACCGGCTACCCTAGGAACATTTGAAGACATGTGACATCTACCATCCCGCTCTGGGCCCGCGCGGTAGACTAATAGCCCTTTCCCGAGAGGGCAAGAACGGGCACAGGCCTCTATTAGAATAGAGAGGAGGCCTGAGTGTCTTTTTTTTTGGGGGGTTGGGAAATTATCAAATTGTAATGACTCCTCCCGCTCTGGGCAGAGCGGTGGGAGTGTCAGACTTGTACTGACTAAAAACATACCATGTTCCTTCTTAGCCCTTGTGCCGAGGCCGCGGTATCTGATTAACGATTAGACTAAATTGAATTGCTGTATAAAAAATATCAGTTAGTCGATATGTTTCCGTCAAATGGCATAAACAGTCATTGAAAAAGATTGTTAAATTCACGTAGCAGTTCTCGGAAATGATTCAAAAAAGCCATTCGTTAGATACCAATCGCATAAAAGACGTATCTTTTTTAAAAAAAAAACCTAAATATACCAAACAAAAATGCCAACAAAAAAGCAAAACAGACACCTCAAGAACCCAAATACTTCACTTTACTGTCACTCGATTAGCATTCTTTAGTTACACTCAAGAAACCACGCATGAAGATGCTTTATCAAAAGGAATTGAGGACTCAAAACGCTTCACACGGCTCGAAAGTTGACTTTTATTTATTTTTCCTTCAAAAGAAAAAGGTGAAAAGGCTCACGTTTTTCCGTTAACTCGCTTTTGGCACAATAAAGATAGTCTACAGAAGGTCAGTTTTATACAAAACTAGCTGATGCCCGCGGCTTCACCCGCGTGGATGTCGTTCAAATTATATACTAATCAATGAATCACTCTATCTATTAAAAAAAACCGCATCAAAATCCGTTGCGTAGTTTTAAAGATTTAAGCATACAGACAAACAGACAGACAAAAATAGCGACTTTGTTTTATACTATGTAAGGATATATATGTAAGGAAGCATAAACGCACACATCTAATGAGACGCGTTGCGTGTTTGACAGCCCCATACGATAGCTCAGACCACCTTGCTGTTAGCTCTCAGTGTCGCACTAAGCCGAGGCTTGTATCCCATTGGGGTGCCCTCAGCGTATAGTCGACAACTCCTAGGTTAAATTGTGAGAAACCATTCGGAAAGCACCACAAGCCGTTGGTCTCCACTGTCAATTGTAGTCGTTACAGGTAGTCAGTGGCCTGAAGGTCCAACAGACAGTCATTCCAAGAGGTACCGTAGTACCCAGTACTATCTGGTTTGTTGAGGTAAAATACTGGTATTCAGCTGCATCCGGTTAAACAAGAAGACGATCCCAACATAGTTGGCGAATAGGGGATCGGACAAAAAAAAACTAATTAGTCCGTCAGATAAATTTCCAAAAATTATTGGACACGTATTTTTTCTTTTTTCACGTAAACTTAAAATGAAGACGATACAGTGCTTCGAAAACTCGTGTGACGTCATATGATAGTACATTTTGACGACACAAGTGACGTTTCAAACCCCACTCCAAGACGCGTTTTATCTTCGTCATTTTTTATTGATTTGATAAAACAAAAAACACGTATTCAATATTTTTCGATAATCTAACTTACGGACTAAACAGAATCATATTATTTTGACCCAGTCCGATCCCCTATTGCTAGGTAGATGGTGATGTATAGACTTGTCCTTCTGTACCAAATATTTCGGGCTTTCGGGTTCACGTAATGTTATTTTTGTGTGGAGAACTGATTTCTTTTTCGATACACAATATACTACTTGAGGACCGAGTGACTGTGTCCGACGTCACTTGAATTGCCTATTATGTTGTACGGGTAGTCTCGATGAAATAGTTTCTGTAGGACGAAAGTAACTAATAAAAGTGCTGTGAAATTGGATGATTTAAGGTCATTGAGTGAAAAATCTCTCGTTTTGGTAACATTAATTTATTCTTGTACAAATGAGAGTTGAGTTCTTGTATTCCAGGTAAACCTGGAGGCAAAGTGTTACTGGGTTTTTAATCAGGAATTTTATAGTAGCAGCCAAGAAGATTTGTGCCCGGTGGATTGCAAAATAGCTCGCTCTGTTACATAGGACCTTAACTTAATTGGTGACATGTGGGTGTATTACAAGCGTAATTTTATGTAAATAAGATTATAACTTTGTTGATAACTTCATGACTCTAACCAATTGGCTAACTCAATAAAATAATTGGTTTCAATAGTTGTGCGAGACTCGGAAAATAAAATAGAAAAGTAACAAATGCACTGAACAAAATTGAAACAGCACAAAACAATACAATTAAGTCCATAAAACGAATCCAGCAAAAACAATGTAGTTGCAATGTCCAGTTTAACAAGACCCCAATAAACAAGCTTTTAACAATATTTCAAAGCGAATTCAAATGTATCATAGGGTTGAAGGGGTCAGCATAGCTGGTTAAGGTTCGTTTTATCAGTGAGATCTGAATGGGGTTGGAATAATAATGTTTTTCTGTAATTGTAACAACACGTCATACGATATGATTTAAAGGGGCATGCCTAGTTTATTGTATAATAAATAGGGTTCAGTATTGATGTTGGTAAAGTTAATACCACGGATAGATAATAATATACTTAGATAATAATTATATCAGGATCCGTATGAAAACCAAGGGAATTGTGCCATCATTATTTTCATTACCCACCTTGGTGCGATAAGCACTATTCAGTTAGGTAGGTACTATACAAAACTACGTATTTTTTTTAAATGAAATAGAATGAGATAAGGGCAGGAAGATAATTTATTTCATAAAAGTAAAGAATTTAGACCTTGAGTAGCAAAAAAATATAAATAGAATAAAAATAATAGAAGAAATATAATAATGAAATAGATTCGGCGTACTGTGTGCCGTCAAAAAAGACATTTGAATGGTAGTTTCTCTTATTCTAATAAAAAGAGTATTCACTAAACACACTTTTTCACACGAGCTAAGAAGAGAGAGCCATAACTACCGACCTTGTAATAAAATAGTTGCTTTTATGAATCGCATTTTATTGTACGTGATAGTGACTGCAGTTTACCTAGATCAAAACAACATTGGATGATGAAAATGACAATAAAAAACAAGCAAAAAAAAATGACAACTTTAAATTCCTGAAAAACCAATCAATAAGTAATACCACGGTCTATTTAATATTCCGCGCACCACATAACCGCAATATTTATGCCATTACCTATAAAGCATTACTCATTGTTCCGACCGCGAAGGGAAGAATAGCACGATTATTTATTTGTATTAATTGGATAGATCATATCGGGGCGCATGTATTATTCAGTTTACATCCCCGCCCCACACTGTGTCTACCATTTCGTTTTATATAATTGAATTTGTGAAGAATACTCGTATAGAGCGGTGTAAAGCGCGGAACTGAAAAATTGATGGAACAAATTCATTTTGTTTTTTGTTTCGGAAAGGTGGAGATGACGAGTAATAAATAAATTGGAATAAGAGTGCGAACATTAATAGGCTGTTGATGATGATGATGAAGGTCAAGAGAATGATGATGATGATGTGTTCCGGAAAAATATGATTTGCGGGTTGATTGAGTTAAGCCCTGTTGAACATCGTGTCGTTAAAGGAATTAATGAATTTTCTATTCAATTAAAATTGATACGATTTCCTCCAGTAGAGTTTTTCCTAAAATCAAAGATAACTAGAGGACTTGATATGTCGCCATGAATGGCGACCGACCACCAAAAAACTAAGTCCCAAAAACGTAAAAACTCTCGAAAAAAATACTGTTTCCATAATAGATGAGAAACAAATTTCAGAAAAAAAACGCGAACAAGCAAAAATATACAGGAACAATATCTGATGATAAAACTGATCAAATGCGAGCGAAGACGAACGGGCCCAGAGTCAGCGGTCATTGACGTAAAAACTTTACGACTAGGGTTGTCATAGAACAAAATTACCCAAGATATCCCAGGTATAAGGTAAAGGTAATCCGTCAAGCTAAATCAAAGGTTAAGACCCCAATTTTCCAGCTAAGGGCACATCTACCCGGATTTTTAGTACCACTGAATTTTGGGGACCTTCCATATTCTCACTTATGTCCTTCTACAAATAGATGTAGGTATCTTTTCTGGGATTTGGGATCTTCGGGTGGTTTGCCAGCCCTATTTAAGACTGATACGCATCTAAGCGCATGTCCCCAAAATGCATTAAGTCTGAAAAAGGGTCGTCCATTTGTCAAAATGTGGCACTATCGGTACGGGAATCCGTCATCGGGACTGGGACAATATATTGGGCATATCTCACGGAATCTCACAAACAATATCTTGGTTAAAAAATCTACCGGTTTTCGGTTTTTTAGCCTTCAAAGTCAGATGTAATCATGGCTTTTCTGTGATTGTTTTACGGTAATTTTTACTTGGTTTTTCGATTTATTTATTGGAGATGGAGAAGTTACAAAAATCTGTCTATTTCCCACTTCACTTTCACCTCAATGTGACATTAATTTTAGTTTATATTTTCTAAAGTTTATTTTCTCAAACCTTTTTCCGAAGTCTGTTAAACAAAACGTTTTCAACATTTTTATTATGAAACTAACAAAGATATCCAGAACATAAAAAAGTCAACATGACTTAAAAAAAATATCACAAAAGCGCTTACCGGTTACCTTTACCCAACACGGGACCCTAAGACATCCGAAATTATATTCAGAAAGCAAGTTCTGTTTATCAGCCCGTCTATCTAGCGACGGTAGCCGATTCGTCAATGCTCCTTCCTTAATTAATAAAAGAAAAGACTTGAGAAAGGGAAAAAAAATGAATGAAAACCTTAATTAATTTGGGTCGGCCGAAGTTTCGTAAATTATGATCATCGGTCGCCCCTTAAGATTTGCAATGGTAAGGTATTTTAGTATTTTTTTGGTGAGGATATTGAAATAAAGCTGGTCGAATGAAATATTGGGGGAAGTTTGTTTTGCTTAATGAAAAGTGTTGGTGTTTAAGGAAACATGTTTGATTGAGAATTTGGATTAAGGAAAAGAGGTTTTGTTTTGTTTTGACTTTGAAAGCTAAGATTTAATAATATGCGATGTTCATCAGCGAACATCTGCGTAACGATATCAATGCCAGTGCTATTTATTTTGACTTAACACAATTTAATATTGGTAACGTCATCATTGATTTGTTCGGATTGCATCCACATGAAGCTAAGGACCGTACATGAAACACGCGGTAACCACGTAATTGCCATACTATCCATCTCTGAATGCAGGCTTAGGCATATTTTACGATATTCCTCCTTGAGATAACGTCATTGAACGTCAAATATAAAGGTAACCACATTTTTTCAAAAATACCTCGTTCCTCGAAAAGGTTTTGCAATTAGCAGAAATTTTGAAAACTGGACAATCCCCATTGGGGTTAGTATAAAATAATTATGTATATTGTGGTACCTACCTACAATAACACTAATTTTAAACCAAGACCACACATACTTAACTAACAAACAAGGCTTAGCAAAAATTAACTCATTATTTAAAGACAAGTTTAAGCCCACAAAAAGATAAAAAGATCCCTAAGTATTTAAATTATAACTCGTCTGGATTTACATACAACCTTTCTGAGCGGAACGTAGGCACAGTTCGTGTAATATGCGCATATTTAAGTAATGCTGTCTCATCTAGAACAATTAGTGGTTTACTCTTTGTTTTAGTTCTTAAGGCTTTAATGTCTCAAAGGGTTAGCTCTTGAACGGATGAGTTAAAAAGTGAATAAGAAATATGGAGATGATTAAATAGGTATAGGTACATTTTTAGAGGTTTTTCACTGCGTTTAGAGTGGATATTTGAAAATAGAGCGGTAGGGAGTGTCAGACCTCAACTGGCTAAAAACACCCATGTTTCTTCTTATCTTTTTCGAACAACCCGAAGCCCCGACGGGCATTTGAATATACCTTGTGTTGTATTTCAATCAGGATAATTATTAATTATTATTATGTGGTCTAGTGGTCGCAGATTTGACCACTGAGTATGAGTTCCTAGTTTAGTTTACCAGGTCGGGCAGTATCGTTGGGTTTACCATCTGGATTTTTCACCGGTTGGTGGCAATAGACTCCATATTACATTTGACTTGCATATTACTGTCCGTGGCTGCTACCGAGAATTTCTGATGAAAAACCCCATGAAACTTTGCCAGACCCGGGAATTTAAACCAGGACCTCATGCCTCGCAATCGCGCTTGTGACGACTAGACCAACGAGTTAGTTCGTTTGTGAATTGTACCTATTAATTGTTATACCGATGACCTGGTGAAGGTTGTGGGGATTGGCTGAATGCGAGACGCACGGGACCGGGCAATGTGGCGACACTTAGGGGAGGCCTATGTCCAGCAGTGGACGTCTTTCGGCTGAAATGATGATTGTTATATTGCCGATTATATTTAAGTTTAAAATAATAATATTTAAGGAGCTTTGTTACATCTTCACACCTCACCAGAGACCAACATGCTCTAATCCATCACCCCCATTTATAACTATTCAAATATTGATACAGTTTAATAGCTTATACTAGCTTACGCTATCCGGGTATGTCAATATGTGCTAGCCAAGCCGTTTGTATGTAATTAAGCTGATTATTTGCCGATTATATTATGCGCTTATAGTTGTAAAAGCATAGATAGCCGCAGCAGGAAATTATTGTGACAAATAGAAGGCACAGTTTTGATCCTGGTCAAAATTCTGGAGATAGTCATAAAAGACATAAATCAATATCATCACTACATAATAGTACAAAACAAAGTCGCTTCCCGCTGTCTGTCACTATGTATGCTTAGATCTTTAAAGCTACGCAACGGATATTGATGCGGGTTTTTTAATAGATAGAGTGATTCAAGAGGAAGGTTTTAGTATGTTTTTTGCACCCGTGCGAAGCCGGGGCGGGTCACTAGTAATCAGTATAAATTACGGTTCCCGGTCAATAATACGCTGGTTTTTTAGTTGTTGAAAATTTTACAGTAGGTATTTCAAAAACCACCAGAGCGCGGGGGTTTCCGTTGTTTAGCGAATTGAATAAGAAATTTTGGATTTAATCGTTAGCATAAATGTTTGTTTGTGAAAGCGCGGTTATCGGGTGAGATTCAGACTGGTCGCGTTTTCACGCTTACAAAATTCCGTAAAAAAAAACCCATTTTATTATTGAGTCGGGTCGGGAATCATTCATATAGTTATCTCCTTGAATTTGATGAAGATGCAAAACGACAGGCTGTATAATATTATGTTTGTAAGTATATCTTGAAAATAATTTAATAAATAAAGACTTTCCAATTCAGGATATTCAACATTCTTTCTCTCGTTAAATTTGACAGTTTTGGGATGCATGGAATAGAAAGTGCTAGGGCGGAGGGAAAAGAGGGTAGCTAAGAAATCTCTCAAAAGAATTATGACCTTTTTTGAAGAAAGGATCACAGAATATTTAACGCACGAGTAAAAGTAACACGAGCGACTAAAATTCCTTGACCTCTTGAATATTTTCTTGGTTTAATTAGGTAAGCACTAAAGAAAAAATATTACGGACTTCAGTCGTGGTCAGTTTGAGCTTTAGCTGGCCTAGCTTAGTGTGTAGTTACAATAGAATACAAGGCCAGGTTATGCTGGTTCGTTGCCAGTTTTTTGTGCCAAAGAAAAAATTAAATTAAATTCTTTGTAATTATATATTTTTGTTTTTTTACTTAAAGTTATGGTAACTGTTGTAACTAAGGGGTGCCCGGGACCGGGAGGAGTCAATTGATGATTTCCCACCCTCCAAAAAAAAAAAAAAAAGAGTGCCCAGGACAAGCAAAGGATGCTTCGGTTGGTCAATCAAGAAGTCTTCAGTCGTAGTAACTGAGTCTGATTTTGTGCCCGGCTGATGATAAAAGATGTGCCTCTCTGATGACGTGCGTTCGCGGCAGTTCCAACACTCATCTCATCATCATCAGTATGCCTTCAGTGCTGCCTCCGTGGTCGAGTGGTTTAGGCGTTTGCCTTGTGACCCGGTGGTCGTGGGTCCGATTCCCACGGGAAGCATACTTTGTAAAGATGTTTCCAGTTTGGTTAGGACATTGCAGGCTTGAATCACCTGATTGTCTGATAAAAAGATGGTTCCGTGCTTCGGAAGGCACGTATAAGCCGGTGGTCCCGGTCCGCCAAATGGCGGTCAAACCTTGGGCCCTTAGGCCCTTGCGGCGGTTTAGAAACTCTGACACTAGGGTGTGTAGGGTCGTTAGACCTTACTGCCCACACGATAAGAAGGAGAATCATCAGTCTATAATGTACCCACTGCAAGGGCTCAGGCCTCCTCTCTGGGAGACGGTGGGCTATAATCCTCCACGCGGGCCCAGTGCGGGTTGGTAGATGTCACATGTCTTCGACCAACACTATTCTCAGTGTATACTCAGATCAATGGGATTCTCCGATCGGATGATGTAGGGGTCAATGCAACTACACGCTAAAGTGTAGCTATGTGTTTTTATTCACAATAGTTTTTAAGTAAATTATTACTAACCCTATGGACTTTGTCTGAAATAAATAAAACTTATTTATTTATTTAACCCAGATAGACCTGAAACTTTTTTTTCCTTAGAAAGTTATGATTTTTCTATTTTAGTCTTAATGTCGTCCTCTATTACATGAGTTTTAAACCTAACTAGCAAATTATTGGATTACTGAAAGTACACTTCTACCTTACCCATCACGGATGATTAAGACTTAATGTTATACTATCTGATTTGACTGGCCTGTTGGTCTAGTGGTTAGTGACCCTAACTGCTATGCCGGAGGTCGTGGGTTCGATTCCCACCCAGGACATTTGTGTGATGAGCACGATCATTTGTTCTGTGTCTGGGTGTAATTTATCTATAATATGTATGTATTTAGAAATATATAAGTATGTTTATCAGTTGTCTAGTACCCATAACACAAGCTCTGCTTAGCTTGGGACTAGATGGCGTTGTGTGATAGTTGTGGAATATTATATTATTATTATTATTATTATCTACCTATACTACTATTTACGATAACTCCCACGATATTAGTAGCAAGACGGATGTTTCCACTCACTCAACTGATTAACCCACTCAAACAGCTTTTGACACCTACAGGAAACGAAGGGGTGGTCCAACTGCCACTACTAACTAATATGGTAGGCCATTTTCCAAACAACCAATTTGTATAAATATCGTTAAAGGTAAAGATTATCCTACACTGCTAAATAGTTTCCGATAAAGTTTATAAGACCACCCGACAATTCGCCGAAAGGTGACGAATCTAGGTATTCTGAAAACAGGTAAAATTCGTTTGTATGTTGGGAGTTATCACCAGAACCAATGATCCAATTATAATATTTTTTTTTCGGATAGAATGATACGTTATTTGTATATCATTCATATTAGCTGAGCCATCACAATTTTTGTGGACAAAGTCGCGGGCGATAGTATAAACAAATGTATGCCATAAAACTATAATTCTATAAGTTTTTTAATTGTAAAATAGATGTCCATTTTAATGTAATAATAACCACCTAGATAGTGGAACTTCACTAATTTATAAAACTCAACAAAACTGAACCTTATAAAAAGCAACGAAGCTTGATTTTAGATTTGAAGTGCATCCTGTTCAAGATTTGCAAACGTACGCGGTTTCGTCAAGAGGTGTTGGCTCGCCGTGGAAATTACAACCATATTTTATACACCATGAAGTTCATTTTTCATTACACACAAAATACCCAGCTTCTAGGAGTCACGTCTGGTCTGAATTAGGTATAATTATAAAGTGGTTGACATCTTAATAAAGGTAGAGCTGGCCGCAGAATTCTAAGAAAATGTTGATTAAAATAAAACAGAAACTTCTTTTATTTAGGTGTCGCCACTAATTTGACTTAGGACACCGATGTGATTCTTTACCACGCATGCAGTTTCTGCATGATTCAGAAATTAATCGTGTGTTCTTTAAAAACCAACGTGAATAAACATTTGATAATATGACATTGCTGTTTGGTTGTAACAGTAGTTTATTATTATAATAGCCTTGTATGTCCCACTGCTGTTCAAAGGGTTCCCCCATATCCATCCAGATACTTTTTTCCTGCGCCATCTCGAACCAGCCTTCGTGATGCGCGTCTCGATCATCTCATCACCTCCTTTTTAACCAAACTCGGCAGCACCGTCCATTCTTAGGCACCCATCGTTCTGAGACCACTTATGTCCAGTGGCCGTTATGCAGTTTTTTTTTAACCGAAAATATCTTAGTTGAGAATACCTGTGATCTAGTTATCATATTCTTAATTCTAGGTTAAATACCACTCCGTTTACTAAAGTATTCAGCCTTTATATGGGAACAAAGCGGTTGGGCCGCAAATAATCGCGGTAGGTCAAACCATTTCATTGATTTTATTTCTTTTTTTATTAGTATCGGTAAAATGAAGTCCTGGACACCCAGTGCGAGGTGTCAGTTTTTATCGATCAGTAATTATGTGGACTTCTTGATGTCTTAATCATGTTGGAGTTAGGTCTGACCGCAATATTTAGCGCGGTAGGTGTTCTGTTCTGAGTAGTGGTGACGCGAAGTCGGATGATTCACAGGTTTATCGGAGGTAAGTTCATTCATTGATCATAAAAGTGACTACACAGAAAATTGTGGTTATCGTAAGTATAACTTGGACAAAAGAGTGATTGGCAATTTAATTCAAATTACATCCAAATTCGATTAGTCTATAAAACTTTAAAGAACAGATTAACTATCAGACGAACATACAGACTTTCTTTCGCATTTTAAGTAGGTACACACGGCTACACATCAAGCTATACAAAACCAGTTAATCTTGGCCTCACTTTACTAGATCTTTTCGCACAATGTACGATCAGATTATACTGGTTTTGTATAGCTTGATGTGTAGCCGTGTGTACCTATGGATTAAAATTATTTGACGAAACTAGATCATTCTTGTATTAAAACGTTTATATTTATAAAAAAAAGTTATTTTATATACTTAAACTCATTATCACTATGTTTATTATACCAATTCCGTTAAATATTAGTGACAACATTTATAAAATAATTCAGTAGTTTATGCGAAGTATTACGATTTATTGGGGCTATAATAGTAGATTGTACAACAAGTGCATAAAATGCACCATTTTGCGCGAGTCGTTTATCCATCCGATGCGAGCTTGCGAGCGAGGATGGATATAAAGTAGAGAGTAAAATGGGTTTTATGGACGAGTTTTACACTCTACTTTTCACTTCGATTGCGAGGAAATGCAACAGCAACTTGTAAATATTGTAAAAATAATTATGGTTCCCACCAATTAACTTTTTTTTTTCAGTAGGAAACTTGACATAACACCTGACTTATTATGTCGTTACTCATACTGCTCAGTTATAAAAACATTTTGAGCAAGCCTATCGCCATCAACTGATGTAATTAGGAAAAGCCTATTGCCATCAACCAATCTTATTAGGAGCAAGCCTATTGCCATCAACCGATGTAATTAGGAGCAAGCCTATTGCCATCCACTGATATAAGTAATTGAGAGCAAGCCTATTGCCATCAATCAATGTAATTAAGAATAAGCCTATTCCCATCAAATGATGTAATTAGGAGCAAGCCTATTGCCATCAACCAACCTAATTAAGAGCAAGCCTATTGCCATCAAGCGATTTAGGTAATTGAGGGAAGCCTATTCCCATCAACTTTCCTTGTATTCGTAATGAAAAGCAGTAATCCCTCCCTTGTTCTTAGAATACTAACGAAACGAATTAAATTAAAGAGGTTATTCTATGAAGTTGAAGTTGTTCCTGTGGCTGTTGGGCCGATTACCTGTGCCGATTACCTTGGTCTTCGACGAAGATTTTACTTTATGCTCTAGAGCATAAAACGCGACTTTATGTCGCCTACGCACGACATAAAGACGAATTTTAGAGCGAGAGAAGTGAAAAATAAATTTATATTAAATCCATGGTGTTTTGGTATGTAATGCTATAACTCTATATGCTGATCTGGTTATCAAAAATATAGTGTGTGTTAGGCTATTGGCCAACAGTTTAGTGATTAAGGGAAACAATATGAATCTTTAATAGACGATTTCGTGGGTCTAATGGTTGCAAGTGATACTGCTGAGTGTGGGGTTTTAGGTTTAATTCCCGGGCCGGAAAAGTATTATTTGGTTTTTTCATCATGAATTTTACTGTACACACGGCTACACATCAAGCTATACAAAACCAGTTAATCTTGGCCTCTCTTTACTAGATCTTTTCGCACAATGAACGATCAGATTATACTGGTTTTGTATAGCTTGGTGTGTAGCCGTGTGTACCAGCCCCGAAGTTTTGATTTTGGCCAGTTGATGGCAATAGGCTCGTCCCTTATTAAATGGAAATTAAACATAACTGGGAAAATGTTGTATGTAACTGTTATGTTAAATAAATATAACATTTATGAAATCATGTTCAATATCACACAGATGCGAGATAACAGTAGGTACGCCAAACAGTTTCAACGAAACCATCTCGAATTAACTCAAACATCAAATATTCAAACTAAATCTAAACGCTAACAAAGATTAGCATACAAAAACGAATAAACCACACAGAACGCCTAATTTTCAAGTCATTACCGTACCGCTATTTAAAACAGGGATACAGAGTAAAGAGAAAGCTAACACTGTAGTGACAGATGCGACTTTTGTACACAGAGTTCAGAATCACTGCACGGTTAAACCACCTATAACGTGAGATATGGAGTGAGACGGGATGCGAAATATTTAGTTTTAACAATTGTGACAAAATTAGCATGTTCCATCCAACATTTTTCTATGGAACAGGCCTTTATAACCCTCTAATTCTACAGGGTAAATGGTTTAACCTGGACAATACTTTAAGGGAGCATGGGACCTAAAGGGGGAGGCGGGGTGATGCTTGGCGGGGGAAACTCCTGAGTAGGTAGGAGTAGGAGTGTAAGTGATCAAAGGACTAACTATGAAAAGATAAAAAAATCTGCTGTTACCAAATTTTTTCGAGTAACGTGGCAATGTAAGAAGCAATTGTTTTTTTTTACGGTTTTAGTAACGGTTTCAATACAAGTTGTTATTCATGAACACTAGACACCCCTAACGCCTAATTTTCAGTACTTTCAAATAGTTATATGCATGTAAACTGCATGTAAAGTGTTTACAAATACCAATGTCACCTCTAGAAATGGCCACCCAGACATTTCTTTACTCTGTGGACTATCAGAATGTAAGAGTTTCGAAACAGATACAGTTAAGTTGCCGGCAGATTCGGAGTTTTCTAACAATGTTTACTGACAAACTTACAAAGATGTGTACTGAGAATTTTAATTTCTACGTTTCTCGGAAAAGACAAAGGCAAAGGAAAGATTAAGAAACCTTTTGCTGGAACGTTTTGTTATGTAAACTGAGAGGAACGTTGGCTTTAGTGAGGAGTGAAATGCGAATGACTTGCTAAAGATTTAGTCTGAGATTTATAAACGATGTTTTGCTCGAACGATGTTTTAAATTTTAAGTTTTCGAATGTTTCCTTTTTTATTTTTTGGTTTATTGTAAAGGAGAATGCCCGCGTACAGTACTCTTGATAAAAGACTTGTGTATCAAATCCTAAAACGGCATTAATTATCTAAAATAAAAATACATTTTTTAAATAAGTATTAACGATTATTTACAATGGCATAGTTTTTCAAACAATAAATGAGTACTTTTATATTTCCGACGTCATAGTACGCCATTTTTTACTATCACCTGATAATACTAGGGATTATGTTACTCGTAGTGCGGGTACATTAACATTTATTGTGCGTTTGTCATATTTTTACAATACATTACGACGGTATGTTATTTTTGCTGGTTTTGTTACATTGTGTGTGCTTCGAGTCGAAGCTTTAAGTTACTCCGTTAATGCTGCCAACCCATTGACAATAAACACACTTCTAACGCCGCTGCACCGTGTGTGTTGTTTATAACTAAATACAGGACTTTTTGTGTTGTGATCATGGCGAATGCAACTATGGTACGATGTCTCAACTGCTCTTTGAGATTAACGCAACTTATGCACAGACGTATGTTGTCGGAGATTCCGAATAACATCATGAACATTTTACGAGTCTGGATCTCACCAACACCGGTAAGAGTAAACATTGTCTTTTAATGTAGAATGGTGTTTTTTATTTAGGAACTGTACTTTTATGTTTATGTACCAAATAACAAGTAAAATCCATGTGTGTGTTAGTTTCTCACCTCACCAGTTGAGTTACCGGATTTTAATATAACTTATATAGGTAGGAACCTCATACTGATGTGTTGTTAATAACCAACTTAATAACTAAGATGGTTTATCTTAATCAGTGTGTATTCGCGGATATTAATTGTATGTAGTAGGTACCTATCATTTAAGATTAGTTGTACAGAAATATAATTGTTTA
Source organism: Diarsia dahlii (assembly GCA_949775195.1). Taxonomy (NCBI): domain Eukaryota; kingdom Metazoa; phylum Arthropoda; class Insecta; order Lepidoptera; family Noctuidae; genus Diarsia; species Diarsia dahlii. The sequence continues at coordinate 16,776,961 of OX459209.1, forward strand.
AATATGTTTTTTTTCAGCTGTCAACCGAAGGCACATTGTGTCAGGAGTGTGTTACACTGTTGCAAAATACACTCACATCCCAGGGACAGTTGACACCTGCAGTAGGACAAACGGCCGTCTGCTACGGCTGTGGGGTTTCCGTACTGAGATCAAGAACTCACCGAGTGCCATTAGACTGCCCACAAATAATTAATTATTACTGCGAGGGGTACTATCTCATCAGGTAATATTATATAATACTTTTTTTATACACATACGATTGAGGACGTTATTTTTTCACGTTATTCTGATTATATATGTTATTTTGATTACGTTATATTTTCTAGCCTATCAGCTACGAATTCCCTTGCGTACCACACTAGTCCACACTGTTTACTGTTATCTTACTAGTGATTGTATATATATAGGCTGGTCAAATTATAAACAAGTCATTGTATTGATCTACAGGTGTCACGTCTGGAAAGCGTTTGCCGAACATGCTGGATAACTGCAACCAGACAAACTCACGATGCTGACTGAGTGGAAGATTCTGCTACCCAAAATCGATCTCAGATACATATTGAACAAGATTTTAACATTCCAAAGCCACCCCTCCTGCCAGAGCCCTGGTCGATCAGTATTATGGATTGTTAATAAGGTTATTCAAGAACATATTATAAACGTGTTGCTGCCACACCAAACGCAACAATAATGAGCGTCTATTGGTATCATCAATAGTTAAAGGATTATTGATACAGCGCGGCGCCACAAAATATAATTATGTTCCTTAGAGTGCCCGGATCTGCAATATCCATTTGAATAACAACTTTTGGGACGGAGAAGAACTGAAGGTTGCTGTGTGCATTTAATGTGCATAGTATGGCACCTATTTAAGCTGGGGACGTTATAATAACAATGTTAGTGTTCCAGCTCCATTTTTAGATACACTATTTTTTGATGAATAAAATAAATAAAGTCCAGAAATAATCATTCTTTCATTTATTGTATTTAGTTTGTGTGTTTTCCCTTTCCACCCTACTTACAAAGACAATTTCATGATTTCCACTACCTTAAGATTTGAATAGTATCTACTGAGCGATTGATTATCTTAGTAATGATTTCTTCCATGCTTTGCAATTTCATGAAACACGAGAATATGATTTTAAAATGCTCAAAATCTAAATCAGTTAGACTTGGTGAGTTAGTCACAGGTGGTCACCAGACACGGGCCACCTGAAATAGCTAAACCGTAACAGATTTTACAAAAATATGCTTTAAAGACACAAAGCTCACTCGTAATCCCATTCAGACCCTTTCAAATAGTTTTTTCAACTAATTTTTGGTTGAGCATAACCTAAAAATAGTCATTTCATTTTTGTAAATATCTCGAAAATGCCATTGTCTATTGTGTTCAATCTTCTGAGGTAGTATTTAGACATGCCAACCAGTATTTTAAAGATAATTTGATGAAGACACAACAATGTTGAATTGAGTACATTTGCCCATAGTGCCGCTGGCATTCTCCTTTGTTTTGTCCTGTGTGACTTATCTATCTATATTTATATGAAAATGTTATGTTGGTTTGTGTACGCTTCAAAAACTCAAAAAGTTCTGCACCGATCGAGCTGAAATTTTAGAATGATACATAATCCACATCAAGGATTGTTTTACAGTATCCACGCGGGCGAAGCCGCGGGCATCAGCTATAAATTATAGTTATTCTGTCTTTCTTTCATTATGTTTAGATTATGTTCCGTTTTTACTGACTTGCAATGTTTCTTTGTGTGTTAGTTTGTTTAACCGCATGCGGCGCTCATGAACCAAAATTGGCGCATGAATTTTTAGGTGAAAATCGTGCACTTCAATTTTAAAACAGTTATTCCCAACCGATGGAACTGAATTTTTGCATACACAGTTAGTTTGTATGACAATGCATGGTTACGTTGTGGTGGCCTCCCAAACATTTCGGACTGGTATTTTTATGCACCCCCATTTGTATCAATTCAAAGGGTTTACTGAGAACAATAAAAAAAGTGACGTCAAGTCTAAGTTGGGACGTTGTTTTAAAAAAAAAAAAAAATTTAAGTGTTCTTCCACCTTTACACTGTCAGTTATACGAAAGTGGTAGGAGTAATGATTAGCCTTAGTATTAGTATATTATAATTATGAACCAAGTAACGTTAATCTCATCTCAACCTCGCAAGATTTATTCCTAGCCAAAATCTTACTTAGAATTTTGTAATAAAGCAAGCAAATATTTGAATGAGAAGTTAGAAGTGCTAAGTTAGTGTCTCAAAATATTCCCGGGATCGTTATAATTGTAAAGACACTTCATAAGTAAATATTATAATGTATTAAACATATTTACATAAGCATATAAACTCTAATTGTATTGACACAAACACGAATTCATCACCAAGACGCGGTTCTAGAAATACAAAATCCAAATTCGTCAGTACTAAATTCTAAGATGAAACACCACACTATTTTCATTACTACCCACATTATGTCAAATATTTACTAACTTGATAAACCGAGGCAAAGCTGTTTATTCATGACTAAAACAAAACTAAACGAAGCATCAGATTAGATAAAATATACCGTCAAACGTTAGGAAAATTCGTAGGTATAAAATATTCAAGATGCAAGAGGGAATCTTTAAAGACCTCTATGTTAATCTGGTTCGCTTAGCCGTTTCTATTAGACAAGCAGATAAGGATTAATTAAAAATGGTATTTAGAGGCCTGACTGCTTAATTGTGGAACAAAGTGTGAAGATAATGGAAGATAGTGGCGTTTGTTGAAACTAAACTTGCTGGCTAGTTTAGATAAAAAAAAAAAAGATAAAAACAGAAATGACCGCGATCACGCCTGATGGAAAGTATTGGAAGTTCACAAGTCTATTTATGAAAATAATTGTTCAATCTTGCGGGTTAAATAAGGGAGGGAACACACTCTCCATTCTGGCCTATGCGTACCATTTTTACCTAATACTAGACATACTTTTCTTTTTTGACAAATACAGACCAATCTGTGTTTCTAACATTCTACCAAAAGATGATTTCTTCACTGACTAAACTAAAGCATTTGATGCTTTCAAATCTAAGTATAATAGAAAAGTCAAAACACTTACTGGTTCCGTGTCGCAAGTCTCCAAATCCGGAATAGGGTCGTCCCCGCAATAGTATTCCGCTTGCAGGAACGGTGGTCGAGGAGGAGGCGGCAACAGGAACTCCGGCGGAGGGCCAAGGCAGTCGCACTCCGTCAGATCTGTGGGCTCGATCTCCCACATCGCGTAATCTAACTTAACACTACTCACAACCTTCTCACTGATATCACTATCACTTAAATAACCACTAGTATCACGTTTGTCGCGTTTCACTTCATTTGAAGTCCTCTCTTTGATTAAATTCGCTATGTAAAGTTCATCGTCCACGTCGTTCCATACGTTTTTTCTAACCTCCTCATCTTCTAACGTATCTTCGAGTGAATCGTAAAGTGGCGCTATAACACTATCGCTGACTCTGTCTGTGTTGTCTGAGTTCTTGTTTCCTCCAACTGTATTTCCCAGTACATCTTGGTCTTCTTTCTCACTTTCGGCATTCAAGTCACGAGCTTGCTTAAATTTCTCGTTTCTATTGACAACATTTTTATACGTCCAAACAGCGTACGATGACGCTTTAATTGGACTCCTGTTGTATCTTTCGGCCATACGCAGACTTCTTTCAAGTTATCTGCAACAATAAAAACATATTTATTTATAACGAACGCTTAAATCGAAAGGCCATTACTGACTAAACCAATTTCTTATCTGACGGACAACGTATCGATTTTACAGTGGTATCAAACTACTTATTATTTAATAGAAGAGCTAACACCTCATTTTGTTTAACAAAGCAGCCGCAATTAGAACCTACCATTGGTGTGAGTACAATGGAAGAGGGACTGGTATCGATATCATCGGGTGCTACGTTCTCTGGTTATTTTAATTTATTTTTTATCGCATCAAATTGGATGGACGGGTTTCTAGCCATGCACTCGGTATTCCGGCGCTATCACGATGTACCCGTCAGAGAGGCGGATTCGAAAGTTTAAAGTTCATCGTTTTTTGATATTTAATTTTGATCAAACTGCGGTTGAGTGTAGGCGAATAATTGGGTTTTGATTTCCTATTTTGATGAACAAAAAGTTGTATGGCGACATTGCAGAAAGAGGGAAAGTATTAAATGTGATTTATTACTAACATGGGTTTGGCTTCCGTAACAAATTAATGGTTGCCATCTAAATTAATAGCGTCTATAAACAATTTGTTAAATGCAAGAGTTTATGGTTAAGGTACACACACAAAACACACCTGCCGAGCAAAACAACTTACAGAATCATATTTACATAGTCAACCCATTCATTGTAACCCCTAACAGGAAGAAACAATATTTTTCCACAAACATTTCCGCACTCGTTCAAATGTTTTTCGATAGAGATGTGCCTTGAGTACGCAATTATGCATGCGTAAGGCGTTTCTGAGGAGGTACCACAAGATTGCGAGGTCTAGGGTCAACAGCGTCAGATAACCCGCAGGTACCATTGAATAAAATATTGAGAGGTGTTTATGGCATACAAAACAGGGTTTTAGATGCGATTTATGAATGTTTAAAGTACCGTTAGAATGGACATCTTGAAAGTGAATAATATAACCATTCTTGCGATGATTGACACTGATACTCTTTGTAGTTTTATTTCTTTTGTAAGTTCATTAATGATTTCTCGGTTGAAGTCAGTATTATCTTTAGTTTTCTTGTACAGTTAATTAATAAAATACTTTCGTAGTTAATATTGTTGGCTGTTTTCTTTTCATCGTGGACTTATTTAGCTTAAGTTGTATTTCATGAAGACAAAGCTACATTTAATTTGTTTCTCAATGTAGCCTTGTACTCTTTAGTTGCCAGCCGCTTTATTCAAATATAATTCGCCTACTCTCACTATATTTTTAGCAATACTATTATCATCAGCAATGATTATGAGAACGTCATCTTCACACTCTACTTGTCCATTACACATTATAACGTCATTTTCTTTTTGCATATTCATTGCAGTCTCTCAATGTACAGCATTGAAGGCGTAATCTCTGATACTCCACGTCTCATTAACATTTGGCGCGCTCAGTGGCCACTCGATAGCTGTCAGTGGAACTTTGACAGCGATACAATACTCGACAAGAGCCCTTAAGGAACTTAACGAACCCATTCTATGGATTTTCTCACGTGAATTATTATTGCTAGTGGATAACGGTCTGCGAGGGGACGCATGTGTGTCGATCGATCGCGTGTTCATGAGCGAAATAAATAGTGATCCAGTGGGTTATGCTGGCGTTTGATCGAGTTTTTAATCCAAGCTATGTATATTTTCTGGTTTAACTATCTGTAAAAATAACCATCAATATTGAAACAATTCCAAAATTATGGCTAAGTAGCAAATACCTAGTACATAATATTCGAAACCAAATCCGAAAACTATGATCTAAAAAAGTAATCGAAAGAGACAGTTATTGTTAAATGAAAATATCTCTGCTTCTGACATTTTTTTTTGTAGTAGGAAATTGTTATGCAAGTTAAAGCAGAACCACGATGTGTAGTAAATATTTAAAGACTATGCCTCAACCGTATTTCATTTCAGTGCTTTATCTCCCTTTCTTCTAATAATTACTGGAATGAATAAGATTTCCTTTGGTTGTTCTAAAAAACAACATCAACCCACTCAAAAGACACAGCAAAAACGCATCAAGTTCGAGAAAACACAATAAGTTGGATCAGTAATTCGTAAACTCGCTCGTTTATCATGAACGTTGTAATAGCCTCCTGCCCACACTAGGATAGTTTATTACTCTAGAGAATCATAATAAATCCATCGAATTTCAAGCTTCGCCCCAAGATAAGTAGCATTCATTGCTTTTATTTATATTTGTGGTCGATTTTCTTTATAAGGTAAGCAATTTAAGTCACTTCATTGGTTAAGTGCCTTTGTGGCATTGCTTTGGCAGGTCGACTAGTGGAATTGAGATTAGCTTTCAACCAATCAAGTGCTGTGGGTGTTTGATTTTTATTACGATTTTGTAGTTTATCTTGAATTGACGTGTGACGCGGAAGAATAAGGAAAATTTAGTGAGAAAAATGTTGAGTATGAAAAGACCAACCACAAAAAACGATGGATAGACTGTATGAAGATTAATATACCTAGAAACTGTGTACTTTAACAAAGATTTGAATAAAAATATCGCTACTCAATGAAATTTGGATAAAATTATAGGTTGCCGTAACATTCCTTTTGACAGCGAATCAGTGGATCTAACGGTAACAATACGTGTTAGGTCCAAAGGTCGATTCCACGCAATTGCAATTATTGCTGTATTGACTACTCCACTTATTTTTGCTTTAATTCAATGTTTGGATGATAAAGGCGTTAAGGTAACTGTTTAAAGTACAGTTATCGATAGGAAATAAATCAAAGTGACCATTGTTAGTGAAGCTGTGATGTAAATGAGTTTTCACATACTCAGAGGCCAAGTTATGTTGGAGTATTTTTGAATGTAGGCATTGTCAGAATTAAATGCTTAACATTGTATAAGACTGACAATAGTACAGGAAGCTAAAACTGTTCGCAGTATAATAGATGATGTATAACAACCTGTTATGCCTAACATTTATGAATTTTATGATCTATTGAAAACTGTTTCTATTGTGATATAAGTTTTTCAACTGACATGGTCACTAACATTATCATTATCACTGAAGACGGGATATTTACCATGTTTACTAGACATGGTAATTATCCAGTATTTCAGGATTATGTTATCTTTGCATATTATAAAATATAAAGGAAACTAAAGGAAGAAAGGATTGTTGGTCTATAACCTCTTTATGTCGCAGATTAAAATTAATTTAAAGAACAGACTGCCTTGTTATTCTCTTCTTCAGGATCGATCGACTAGGATCGATTTCTAGGTAAAAGAGCTATTGGGTTTTACTAGCAGGATTCTCTCAGTATCAACCACAGAGACTGAATTTGTGCTCGGTTGATTGCAATAGGCTCGTCCCCTACTACGTGGGAATTATAATTTTTTTTTCGAAATCTTGGTCTACACTAATTGATACTCATCTGCCTAACCCTGAGGGGATTACAGGCGTGATGTTATATTGGCAGGCCCCTGATCGATAATTTCAGACAACAACATGAACATAGCTGCGGGAAAATGCTGGTATTTTCTACCGTAGATAAAGCCGTTATGGCCACGATATAAAAGAACTTAACACTCAACGTGCGCCATTTCCCATGGGACGTTCAACGTCTGTCTTTTTAAGACTTACTGTAATCCAGACCGCTTCGGGTTAACACATGAATAAGTAAAGTCTGGGGATTGAACAAGACTATCTATGTTATGCTATAGTATTATTTAACTCGACATGACCAACGTTAGTACTTAAGATAAATGTACTTAAAAATGCAATAAAAAATGGTGGAATCGCTTGATGATTTTATCTTTATGTAGTGTCTACCACAATACTCTCAAAATCTGGAATCACAGATGTGGGCAACAAGACTGCTAGGTTGAAAAGAAATTAGGCGAGCGATGTCAGTAGAATGCATGCAGGACAGAACAGTGGAAAAATATAGGCTTAAAAACATCCTTGGTATCACTACGGCTGGACACGGAACCGACGCAGAAATCGGAGGTGCATTTGATTTCATTGAAAACGATGACAAAGCGGTTACTATGACCTGGCTATCAATACCTCTCCGTGCTCTATGGTTAAGACCAACGACACTTACATCTGTTGTATCCAAACTTACTCTAAGCTGTCTCTCCAGTATTTACCAAGCATCTCTGTATGTTGACCGACAAAAGAGCAATAGGACGTTCTAATAGGCGTTTCCGTTACTCTAATAATAATGTAAACGAAAAATCTTCTGTAAGACCGATTTTAAGATGTTTTTTTGTGGTGTTAAAATAAGCAAATTGAAGTACCATTTGGAGTGGTGTGCAAGTAATTGATTTTTGTATCAACTTCCGGGATGGTTGTGGTGTAATGGACGGTTTTGTTTCGACGTTTCAAGTAGATACTGAACCCACGAAACAACTTGAAGAATATTATTCTGTACATCTTTAAAAATGGATGAAATTGTAGTTTTTGTTTGTAATTTCCCAAATAACAGATTTTTACTGTATGCTTATAAAAGTTATTAATGGTACTTATAACAAACAATATTATTATTTTGCTACAAGTACTACAGTACTTGTACTACAGTACTTGTACTACAGTACTTGTAGCAAAATAATAAGGTTAGGATAAATAAAGTTTTATACATAGCTGCATTAGGTAACTTAAAATATATAATTGGCAAAATTTGGGTTTATCTGCTATTAGGTACAGCTCTGCTTAACCCTTCGGAGATCACCAGCGAGATTGATAATGTAATTTGAAGAATGACTCAAACTCACAAAAAGATACAAGTAAATCCTCTGACATTTTCACGAGAAAGTAAATAAAATATGAAGGATGCATTATCTTACCACCCAAGTAGACAACAAGCATTTAAAAAATAAACGTAGATAAATGAGTCACTTTGGCATTCCTACATGATGACTTGGCTCCTTAGTATTGCAGGCATTTTAACCATTTCTTCGTCAGAAAGACAATTTTGAAATAGTTTGTATGATGAATATTTTGACAATAATTACATGAACAATTAGAATTACCTTTAATTGTGAAGAACCCTTTCGAGGTATGTTCTAGAACCGAGTCGGAAATAGGGGATCGGACAGGGTCAAAATAATATGATTCTGTTTAGTCCGTAAGTTAGATTATCGAAAAATATTGAATACGTGTTTTTTGTTTTATCAAATCAATAAAAAATTACGAAGATAAAACGCGTCAAAGATCGTGGAGTGGGGCTTGAAACGTCACTTGTGTCGTCAAAATGTACTATCATATGACGTCACACGAGTTTTCGAAGCACTGTATCGTCTTCATTTTAAGTTTACGTGAAAAAAGAAAAAATACGTGTCTAATAATTTTTGGAAATCTATCTGACGGACTAATTAGTTTTTTTTTGTCCGATCCCCTATTATTGTACTAACTCCGCAATAGCAGCGTTATTATTATTATTATCACTATGGTTTCATCATCAGCATCTTGGTCTACTACTTCTTCTAATTCATTAATAATCTGCCAATAAAATTAGATTTTTTGTGAAGAAACAAAAGATAAGATTGAAATAAATAAAAAAGATTTAAAAAAAAAATAAAAAAGAAGATAAAAAAAGATAAAGATATAATTATAATTATGGATAAAATGGCTAAGATGTTTTTCTTGATGGCGTGTATAGCTAAGTCAGAGTCCCATAGGCGGTATAAAAACTCTGACATTAACCACGTCATGTTAAAGAAAGATCAACACGATCAACATTTTAAACTAATCACTGATCATGAAATACCCAAGCTAATATAATTTCGAAGTTAACTGGTAAATGATAAAATTACATTTATTAATACGTGCCGGTTAAACTTTAAGTAATAATAATTGAAGTAGAATCTACATCTTAAGAAACAAACAATGTAATTGGAATCTGTTCTATTTATAGCCGCGTAGGGTGGAAGGTACTGTTGTTGTCTCTAGTCACTGAAATAGTAATAATGCCGATTGTAACGCCCCCTCAGCATGTTAACGCGGGCCAATGTCTGAGAATTACATCCATCGTTCCACTTGTACACAAGCGCTTAGGAAGTAGTTTCGTCACTTGCGTGGGAATAAATGTGATTGTGACATTATTACTTATTAGGTATTTTATAGGTGTGTGATTTCGTTGTTCTAGATTAGTTGATTTAATTATATAATAGTAACTTATTCGTGTCGAAACGATTGAAATAGCTAGCGGGGTAAAAATATCTGCATAGGTAGTTGATGGATTACCTGCGTGAAAGATGATAATTGGCTTGAAAGGAAAGACGACCGCAGATAGAACGAGAAAAAGATACGGGTGAAAAGGAGATATTGTGCCGACCCCAAATATTTTGGGTTAGGGTAGGAGAATGAAAATGATAGTAAGATTAAGTCTAGTCCAACGATGAATCATCGTATTTCGTATTAAATCATAGTTCTCATTGAGAATTGTTCACTAAACATACTTATAAAAGTTAAAGTACTATAGTGATTGCAAAAAATACAACTCTATTTAACATTATTTCAAGCCGGCCTACATCCCAATCAGAAAGAATGGTTTCCAATTAACCCAGTCCGATAAAATGACAAAAAAACGCGTGAATCTCAATACCCAATACATTACACAATGCTAATGGAACTGCAAATATTTCACCGTTATCATACGGAGAACAATTGGTACGTCCACCCTACATGTATACGAATGTAATAACATTATCCTTCGTATGTTCGTGATCGGTTAATTAGCTTCCTCTTATGAAGATTTGTTGTCTGTATATACGTAGTTTTCATTATGTAGACACGAGATAACCCGACTGCATCAAATCACACAATTTCCAACTTTATTTCCCCTTACAAAAAGTTCATAACACTTCGGTAAGTGAGACGTCAGAGCTTGAAAAGTTTAGCTCATGCGAATTTGAACTGTAAGTGAAAGGTGTTACGTTTGAAATTAGCGTTTAGTGGAGTCTCGTAAACAAATAAGTTAGCGCCTTTATTTGACTAATCCAATTTAGTGAATAACAAGTAAAGTGATAACAGATAAATGTAGTTTTGTTGAAATAGTAATATTTGGAATAGATACGTCTCATTCACAAATGACTTAGGTACCTACTTACTTGGGTTAATAATTTTGTGTCTAGGAGAACTCAGGGATTGATCAAATAAAGGATTCAAAAGTGTATAACAATTTAAAGTTTTAAGTAAAATATTAGTTTCTATAAAAGAAAGAAAAAAATATGCATTTGTCGCAAATATATGATGTGCATACAAAATAAGACAACAAACATACAACGATGGCAAATATTTATAAATACTTTAAAACCCTCATTTTTATTTTTTAAAACGTTGCCCCACACTAGGAATTTCTCCTGTATCGTGGGTGCGTTCACAAACATTTAAACTCACATACACAAATACCCAGACCCGGAACAACTATCTGTAGGTCTTACAAATATTTGTTCCGTGCGGGGATCGAACCCGCGACACGCAGCGCCGCAGTCCATTGCTTGAGCCACTGCGCCAACCGTGCCGTCAATTGAATCGATGATCGATATTGTGGTCCAACAAAAATGTTAAAAAAAACTTCTATAGCAGATAATCAGCAGTAACTATTAACAACCTTAAAATAGAAGATGTAAAAAAAAAAATATTAAGACACACCACAGAATGATGGGCCCCGTTACTTGCACATCACAAGAGAACTGAAAATGCTAAACTCGTCGCTATATTTTGTTAAATATTGTCATCGACACGCGAAGAAGAAGACGTAAGATAAAAATCTACAGCAGTATTAATAACCTAACAAACATTACGACAATCCTTTCAAAACAAGCTCCAACAAAAACACTTAAATTCAGAAAAACTTTTACTAAATCACACAAAAATTTCAACCATGAAGCAAAACCAAAGGAGACCGTCCATCTCGGTGGTCCTTTAACAAAAAATGCGTGTATTTTATCAGCGTAACCCGCACCATGTAAGCAGTTAGCACTAGCTTAGCCGAGCCAGTTGAGGGTAGGCCGAACAGTGCCGGCCATTAGCCCGACTTACGTTAGTGCAAACATGTTGGTAAATATGAGCCAGGTGTGGGTTTTCATTGTGTGAGACGGTATTATCAGTACATGACGTATCGTATATGACGGTATTTTATATGACGGTATCGTATATGACGGTATTTTATATTATCGTATATGACGGTATTTTCAGGGATGTTCGTGGATGCATGCGTCGACGGGTTCGCCGCGATCATGCGCAAGCGATGCGCTTCCATGATGGCGCGCTTGCGCTCCTCCTCCAGTGGCATCCTGAATGTGTTTTCAGACAGATGGGACTCACCTCTTTTACGTAAGTGGATAAGTGTTCAGACACACTTATCCACATAAACTTGGTGGGCAGTGTTGTTAATTGTTGTAAATTTAATTTAATACTAACATTAGGCTAAGTTATTTTATAATTACTAACAAAATATGGAATTCATTCCGAAATAAAATATTTGAATTTGAATTATGCTGTTAATCTTGGACCGGTTTTTGGAATTTTTGGAAGTTTTTAGTTCAGGGCCGTAGTTGAAATAAAGGAAGTTGAGTTGGTCAGAAAAATAATCATAAAATTATGGATCAGGCACTGGTAAGTAGTCTGTGTGACTGGATAGATTTTCTTCTTCGATGGCAGTATAAATTGTGTTAGCCCAGAACTGAGCTATTTGTTTAGCGCTTTCTGTAGCGTCCATCAGTTTATTCAACTAAGAAATGTACAGCACAAAACTTTAATATATTCTAAGCCGAGGTGGGCTGATGATGGAAGTCGTGAGATTATGTATTTAACTGACTGACTTTAATCGAAATTAGGTACACCTCTGCCTAACCCTTCGGGGATAACAGGCGTGATGTTATGTTATGTTGTGTGTTATTTAAGATTATTTTATAATTCATCATACGGTTGGAGATAATTTGATCCTCGAACCGTTCCGGCACGTCATAAACTCATCCGTCATTCCAACAGTGGAAACGCACTAAGAGACTAAAACGTCGGCGTGTGTGATTCCTTGGTCTGTTAACGCGTGTTAATACTAGTTATTGACGTTTAGTGGGTTTTGTTGCCTCGCCTGCCTTGTTCAGAGGGATTATGGCTATGGTTATCACTTACGTTCTTAGCTGATTGGACGCCTGCTCTTGTCTCGGACAGTGTGTGTGTGTCTTTATACATTGTTCTTGGTAGACGATAAATTTATAAGGTGTAAACGCACCTTCCACGAAGCCAAGCATTCTGTACATCAACATAAGTAACTCTACGTAAAAATCATTGCATGGAAACGATTTTTTCTTTGGGGTGAAAAATCACGTTTTAGGATAGAACGTACTTAAAAGATTATGCTGGTGAACGCATTGTATAGTACACGGGGCAAAGAGGTTATTAAAGTACAGTTATAACCTTAAAAACTAGTGTTTATAAAAAAAATTACACCCATTAGATAAATTGAAGATGGTCTGAAGAAAAACTAATAACGAAAGTCCTGTACTTCTTGCCGGCTCTCACGAGGAGAAGGTTTGAGTTTAAAATGAACGAGTATTGGATAAGTCACCCGATAAATATAATTTTACCTACATTTTGGCACCAACAACGTCTCAATTTTAAAGCTCCCAAATCACCAATGTAGACGCAGTGTAATGAACCGCAAAATTACCCTGATCCACATCCCACAAGAAACAAAGAATCAAAAACACAACACATAAATATACCATCAAAATACCCTACTTATCGTAAACACGTTCGTACAGAGAATAACCTCGTAACCTAATTTCCGTCACCCCGAGCCCCGAATGAGAAGAACATCCCTATTGAAGCCAGTGTTCCAAGTACGTATCTGTTACTGGCAAGTATTTGCTAAGAGACTCTTGCCAAGGTTGGGCATTCGTTACGAACCTAACATACCCCCTTAAAGGGGGGTTGGCAACAATTCGATGCGCATATTGAGTTCCCCGTTTTGTTTGAGGGCAGGGGCGTTCGCCAAATATATTGGTATCTCTCCAGTTTTTATATTTTGTTGGAAACTGTTTTATTTATCGCGGGAAGCATTGTTCGTGACTCGAAGATGGTGTGTTTAAAGGTAAGTTATTGCTCGTTCGTGTGTGAGGTTTTTTTTCTTCTTTTTGGAGGAAAATGTTGCTGATTTGTTTGTAACTGATATTTGAGTGGTGTACTTTTTTGGGAGTTTCAATTTTTTCGTCATTTCTTTTTATTTTTTTTTGGGATTTTCATGTAGTTCCTATTATAAGAAGAATCAGAGTGTGGGAAATCATCAAATGACTCCTCCCGTAGACCGTGGGCAGAGCGGTAGGGGTGCCAGACTTCTACTGACTAAAATCCAGCCATGTTCCTTCTTAGCCCTTTGCGTCGAGGCCGCGGTATCTCTTTTGAACAACCCGTGCTAATCATCTTCAATTTCATTGGCAAAACCCGGATAAAACTTCCCCATCCTGTTGTGAACTAAACAATAAAACAAAGAAAGATCTTTATTATGAAAGTTTCAGTCTTATTCCTACCTAAAAATACCAGAGTAAATACAAAGGTATTTCATGAAACATTTCCACCATCATTATTATCCACTATTGAGCTCTGAAACATTCCTGAACACATCAACGTAAAGCTCTTTTAATGTCCGTCGCTCATTGGCAGACAAATCTGTTACTTCTTTTTTCTGAACAACTTACTTTAATTTGACTCGGGCGAGAAAATCATTTTTTGTTTTAAGTTTTATTTTATTGCTAGCATTGATATAATAAAACCCTAGATGCACAGTCTCGAACAAAACAAACAGTCGAAGCTGTCGCCAAACACTCACCAATACACGCACTACTACATGTAGTTATCGTCACTTTATACATATTTTTTTTGGCAAATTCAACCTTACGCAGATTCCTTTTACAATGCAGTTATAAAAAGCAATATAAAAAGTATTTTGTACGACCGTGCAGAGACGCGAGCGACGCGAGACTATTTGAAATGAGTTCATTGTGAACTCATTTTAAGCGGACGGTTTTGAGACGCGGAGTGTGTATCTTGGGTTTTATTATATCAATGATTGCTAGATATTTTTTTAAGTTTAAGTTTAAATTAGTTTTTTAGTGTTAAGTGTTAGCTGTTCGTTGTTTAAAACGGAAATTAAAATTAAGTTGTTACACAGTGGTCAATCTGATATTTATTTTTATTGTAGACAAGACGTCGAAAAAAAGTAGTTGTGTAATTTTATCTAAACATTAGTACACCCAAATTTCGCCAGTTACGTTTAAGTCCTATGTAATACGGGGCGAACCTATTGTCACCAACCGGGCACAAATCCAGGCTCCATGGCTCCTTCTAAGAAATTCCTCGTGGAAAAACCAAATAACACCTTGCACAACCTGGGATTCGAACCCACGACCTCAGTAGACACAGCAGAGGCGCTTGCGATCACTAAACCCACGAGGCAGTCTTGATTGGATAGTAGTAGCATAATATTATTATTATTATTTAGTTAGTAGCTTACCAACTGAAGTATCTTTTTTATCACAGTTGGTATTTCTTTTTCTTTCCTTTCCCGAACTAAAATGTTCTATTTTACGTCACGTCACGAAGCTGCCCGTTCGTGCATATCTTTGCCGAGCTTCCGATATTTTCTACTTCAACGCTGCCGACAGATTGTAAGGAAACTATTTATAAGGAGTAAATACGGCTCTATTATCGATGTTTATTAAGACGTGAAGTAGTGAATTTAACTAAGTAGAGCAGTTGTCCGAGCGTGCGATTGTGCGTGGGTTCAGAATTCAATCCAGTGTTGTTTTAATTAATTTTAGAGTGTTAGTAAATCGTTTGGTTTTATTGAAACGTTTATAAACTGAATTTTATTACAATGCATTTATTATTTATTTAGTTTTCTTTTGAAATATTTAATTATTCAATAATAGTCTTTCTCAAATAGATTCAAATTGTATCCACATGTTATCAAGTCACTTGCCAAAATCACATAAAAAATCATTTAATAAAAAAGGTAGCACTCCGGGAGTGCCGGCAGAAGTGAAAACTTCAATATTAACTTTCAAACTCGCGTCAGGGTCACGTGATGCTGATCGAAAAATCTTACGCTTTTTCGATCAGCATCACGTGACCCTGACGCGAGTTTGAAAGTTTTTACCCATACAAAAAAAAGTGCTCAGCGCCGCTAAAGAAGTTTTCACTTCAAAAAACACTCAAACCTTTTCTTTTGAATTTTTACCGTCTGCAAAATTATAAAATCAACTCGTTTTATGTCCTAATTCCTGGTTCTCTCAGCACTTAAACAAACTAATATTAATCTACATCTTCCTACAAGGAAGTCACGTTACCGTCGCGCGTCGGTCGGACCTCACGAGTTGACGACACGGCATCACGGCGGGTGTACCGCTGCAGCGCTTGAGAGGCTGACAGTCTAAAAACTGAAGCGGCTGAAGCGGCTTAATTAAGACCTCGACGACGCCAATTTATAACGAATAGACGTACGTGATTTAGAGGTTACGAGTACGACTTTAAATGGAACGGGAATTCTTGGATTTATTTTGTAGATGTCACTTAGTTGGATGGGAATAGAAAATCTATTTAAATTATGAAGTATTATTCAAAGGACGGATTAAATTTGGCAGAGAGGATGGGAGGTTATTGGCATAGAAGGACAAGAAGGGTTTCGGGTTATCTTAACGGGTAAAAGATTTTTATGTCACTGAACTTTCACTATATTGCACAAACAACGAGTAAAAACTTCAATATATAAATATGTTTTTAGTTAATAAGAAATAAATCGTTGTTTGTAGAACCTGTACTGTCCCACTGCTGGGCGTAGACCTCCTTCAATTAATTCAATGTGCTCCTTTCTCGAGCCTTCTAGAATGAGGTAAAACAAAAATCATCGCACACACAACACAACATATAATTTCCCATTAAATCAACTGAAAGTAACACATTATTCCGAACCTAAAAGTGTCATCTAACGAGGCACATCCCATCCAAATACGTAGATGGATAGACCCCTTAAGCCATGGCGTGCGTGCAATGCCACTCTAAAAACTGATGTGACTTAATTAAAGACGGAACGTCGCCAATTTACAAGGAATCCCGTGCTTGATCGCAGACTTGAGAAGCTATTCGATGCCGCAATGCTAAAGAGATACGATTAAGTTACATTGAGTAGATTCAGTTGCATTAAGTACCTACTTTATTTTTTTACACTGTATGAAAAATTATTTGCTGTATCTTGAAATTGAGAACTAACTGCCTACCACTGTCTAATATAGCAAGTATTGTTTTATATTTTAATAACAATAATAATGTTTTATTTCCAAAATTATAATTTAGCAGAACGGCACTACGTAGAACAATTTTGTTCCATTTCTTTCACTTTTAAACTAAGATTGAAGTGTATACTACTTTATGAAGAAGTGGCATAATTTATTCTCTTTGGATCGAGAATGGTGTGGCAGTTTGACAGCGATAAATATGCTAGAATTGTCAAAAGTTTCAAATCATCTTCGGGTAACTGGTTTGAAAGTGATTTCTAATTTAATTTTTAATTACCTAGCCTGTAATATAAGTTGACAGAAATATAATTTACTTACTGAAATAAGTAGTTTCTCAACAATGAAAGGAAACTCTTACACAATGAAATTCCATTTCCATTTGACAAGCCGCAAAGCTATAATTTAAACTCACAAAATAAACACATTAATTACAGTAACAAGGTTTTAAGACAGTACAAATTAACATATTCCCCTGCCAAATACAAAGTAAAGTAAAGTAATATGCAAATAGGATATTACTATGCAACGTATGGTAAGTATGCCTTTGAAACTTCTACGCCAGTTGTCATAATTGCACGTACGTGAGTTCGATTCGAGTGGCGTTTCCGAAATTCCGAATTCTCGACGTGAATGCATTTTCGGGATTGGCTCGCATTTTCTTGATTAGTTTTCGTGAGGCCATTGTAGGTATTGATTACTGTAAAAGTGTAAAACTAATTTGTTGGGAGTGCCCTAAAATAATAAAGATAAAAAAAACTAAACATATTTATATATGAACATTTAAATCACATTTTTGTCAACTAAAACCATAAAAACAACTCGCATATACCACAAAATTGTAAAAATAAATAATACATTCAGCATATTTTCGTTAAAAACTCCATAAAAAATGCCACACTCCACTAGCCGAAATAACTACATGCAAATTCACTTTACCTATCTAAATATTGCCGGTTCTACACATTTGTTGCTCCAGCTCTAGTATTTATGTTGTCAATAAAACTCAGCGAGTCGCAGGGGAGTCCTGAGATATAAACATGAATGAAAATAGTCGAGCTCTGTTTTTGTCCAGCATGATTCTCGCTTGGCGCACTGTGCAAGTTTGAAGTGGTGTAACGTCTGTATGTCAGTAGCTTGAAAATTCGAATGAGGTTCATTGTCTGTGTTTTGCATAGGTGGGTTCAATTAGGATTTTCGGAATTTACGTGCTGAATTCACTGGTCCGAGGGGAAAATTGTAGTTTTTGGAACTAGCCCGAGTTATGCTTCCAGTTCAAAGTTTGAATGTTTGCTTTACCCACAATGCACTGACCCCTGGTGTCTATTCTAAAACACTATTATGTTCATAGTGTACATATCCCCGATTTTAGCCTGGGGTCAAGACTTCTGCTCGGGTTTCTACTATTATAAGGGAGTTATACATAACTGGCTTAATGTTTCATAACAACTATATTACCCATATATTTGTTTTATGGCCTGAAATGTCCCATTACTGGATAAAGACCTCCCCCAATTCCTTCCAAGACCGCTTTCCCTGTGCCTCCTCGAACCAGCCCTTGCGGTACGCGTTCAGATCAACTCGCCACCTCTTTCTAGGTCAGCTTCGGCGGCGCCGTTCGTCGGCGTACGATGGTTGCCAGAAGACCCATATTTGCAAAATAAAATAATTCTTTTGTGTTCTAATGTTGGCAGCCATAGGTACACCGCTGCGTAAACTTAAAGATCACAGGTGTAACAATACGTCCTTTTCGAATCCTCGATAAAATTAAAATACTTAACCATTCTAGAAACGTTTAATACAAGTATTGTAATTATTAGAATAGCAACCAAACCAATCGACTATGGCTATCATAACAGCCCATCCTCTTCAATTAAAGGATGGGAGGGCTTTTACTCATACAACATGTTCGAGATGACACGAACCTGATACACTCTTAGTTCATCGTTTATTATTACAAAGTGGAATCAATTATATATAATTAATTGTAAAACATTTTTACATGATAACATAACATGCACCTATGCACATATTTTGTTATTCATATCATAGTCGCAAAATCATCAAACTTTAAAAGTTCAAGCTTAGAGACGAGTATTATTTTGTGATAGTATGTATATTTAGGTTAAGGTATTTATCTATGAGCCTTTGTTACCTGAAAATAAATGAAATCTAATCTATAGATGCTACAATGAGGTTTGTGATCTTAGTATTGTCAATCGTACCAGGAGTTGTAGACTCGTTTGTGATCACGATCAGTCATTATCTATAAAAGTCGTATTTTTTTAATAATTCCACGCAGAGGAAGGTCGTGGCTAACAGCTAGTTATTCATTTTATCGGTATGTGATACCGCAACCAAATCATGAGCATCAGCTAATTAATTTATTTAATTAATAGGCAAAATATTGAAAAGTTAACCAGTGCGCTAAAATGTTAAACAACTAAACGAAAATACAATCAACAAATCACAAAACTACGCAACAATTTTACTAGCATACCAACATTTCCATTGTACAGATAGCAACAAAATTTATTGTACGGTGTACAAATAAACTGCGAATATGTTAACAAGGTATGAAACAAACGTTGCAAAAACAAGACTCAAGCGTTCATATTTATAGAGAATGAAATTGGCGCCCGGAGCCCTATTTTAGCTACAGCCCTTTAATTTATCGTTGACTTCGCAGTCCTGTAAGTAAAATTGGTTGCACATTTTAATACCCGTAATTGGTATTGGATGAGCGGTTCTGGATTGACGGTTTTTTTTTTCTGACTGTACAAAAAGTTAATGATTTATTTGAGTACTAGTTTTTTGTTTTTAAATGTGTATTTAGAGGTTTTTGTTCGGATAATGTTTTAGTTTGGTATTCTACTTTAAAAAGGTTTTACTTTTGATGACTTCTTTGAAAAAAAAACAAGGTAATACAATCTTTTTCTGGCTTTGTATCAATGTTTGTGTTTTATAATAATAATTCTATAAATAATTTACAAAGATGGTTTTCCAATATCCTACTCTGGTAATTCTCAAATAAAAACAGAAACTCATCCATTCTTATACACAAAGGAATAAAATAAGCTTTCTCCTTTTTTCTATATTCTGAGAAACTTGTATAGGTATCTATTCTCCTTTGAATATTCTTAGAATCTTCTCAAAGCGTTTCTTCCATAATATAAAAATAGTCTTTCATACACTTTTTACTATATATCTCCAATCTCCATTTATCAACAATTTAAGCCAGCACCAACAACATTGAATAGCGTTACTGTTTCTAAAAATACCTTAATAATGGCATTTTATACGTAAATGTACTAAATAACACGGTCATATTCGGCGTATTCCCGCCCACATTGCAGGACAAATCAACTCGTTTATTTCAGAACTCAAGACAGTATGACACAGTGTAATGAAATAAAAGACAATACAGGCCTTTGATGCTAGAAAACGAACAAAAACCGTGACGAACGCCTTTGTGAGAGCTTGCATTAATATGTTTGACAATTATAGGTGCATAGTGGGGTAAAAGTCTGAGAAATGGTGGACAAAGTTATGAAAGTTGTTACTGTTTATTTTCACAGATAAAATACAGACTATAGAATTGAACAAAACAACTTACAGGTACCGAGGTTATTAGTATAACTATTTTAATTATAAAATGAGATATTAAATCTGCGGTTTTTATATAAGAATCTGAGACAAAACAGCATATTACCACGCTCAAAATACATTACCGTGAATAGTACATCATTTATTAATATTCCCCTTGGTTAAATAATAAAAGAGTTGATTATGAGAACTCACGATAATCCAATTGAACGCACATAAATTACTCATATACTTAATTAAATTAATACCAATATACACATAAATTCACTTCGAAGGAAATAATGCATAACAAAAGTTTCTGTGTAAAATTATTCCTCAAAGGTAATTTATATCACGAAATTGGGTTAATTAGATACACAGGTGATGTGTATTTATTAATTTGTAAATTTTAATTAGTGCTCGTTAAGCACGGTACACATAAGACGTATAAAAGATCACTCGAGCCGTGTTTTCGACGAAATTACCGAAATTTTACTTAAGGTTTTAATAATAAATTTAAATTATGATCCTATCTTGGACGAAATTAGGGAATATACAAGGTTATAAAAAAGGTGATAGGTAGGGTGACTGATATTGTGGCCAGAGTCTTAAATAATGAGTATTTTATCATGCCTAGGTTTTGTAATACCCACTGAGCTGTGAAGTCCAACAAAAACTAAGGATAGGCAAACTCAAACACGGGTAATTTAAGATCTAGGCAAATCTAGCACTATATTTTTTGTCCAGATTGGGTCGAGTTGAAGCACTGGGCCTTTAAGTGCTACCAAAAAAACTAGATCGTGATCCCAAATTCGGTAGGAACTCGAAAGCACGCGCTAAATCCACCTAAAAAAGTGTAAATGAAAACCGAGTTTTTGTTCGTGAGAAATATCAACATGGGATTGACAAAAACTAGCGTTTTGAAGTTCAAAGTCCGTTCTCGATTACGTCGTCAAGCACATCGCCTGTTAACTCGGTCACAGATTTTCTACGCACGTACGTTCCTGATCGAGTTCGTGATTTTGTTGAGAAAAAAAAGGGAGATTAGGGACAATAGTAGTCACTATTTGTGTTCTGATTTTCACGGCTTGATTATTTTCGTTGTTGTTAGATGACTAATTTTGTGTATATTCGTGTTACGTCTCGTGCGAGATTAAAAATATTCGGGCTTGTATTTTTTACCAACCAGTAGTCTAATGTTTGTTTGGACAGGCAAAGACGAATTCGGCACAGCAAAAAATGCTCCCTCAATTACATCAGTCACCACCATATATATTAATAATAATAATAATAATAATATTCCACAACTATCACACAACGCCATCTAGTCCCAAGCTAAGCAGAGCTTGTGTTATGGGTACTAGACAACTGATAAACATACTTATATATTTCTAAATACATACATATTATAGATAAATTACACCCAGACACAGAACAAATGATCGTGCTCATCACACAAACATTTGTCCTGGGTGGGAATCGAACCCACGACCTCCGGCATAGCAGTTAGGGTCACTAACCACTAGACCAACAGGCCATTATAAGAACAGTACAAAAATCTTGCGCACAATTTAATCCATAATTCTACTTTTTCTTTCACGGACCACAGTGCAAACAGCATAATTCATTAAAAAAACTTTTGCGCGAAAGCCAAACAAAGTCATTTTAAATAATCGTTTCCAAAAGATAATACGTTTACTGAATACACATTTGGGTATAAAAACAGATGATTGTCCCTTCATTACGGCGGTTATAATTCACACCAACGCGAAAAGTTTTCGACACAAAATTGAAAAAGAGAGCGCGCTTGTGGCCCAAGTTATAAGATTTGACGCTTCATCATACACTAGAAATTCCTGAATGATTTGACAGAGGCGTATTTAATAGAACATAAATTTTGTTTGTTAAACATTATTATAAGCGTTTGTTAAACTTTACATTACTTAAATTAGAACAGTTATTAGTTTTAGCAGAATATTTATTTTGGAAGAACTATCCTTTCGTAGTTAGTAAACCACAATCCAGAAACAATGATTTATTTAAGTTAGGTTTCTAGTATTTCAATACTAGAAACCTAACTTAAATAAATCACGAATGACGACTGTAGAAAACACGACTTTTAGTTAAAAATACAGTCTAGTTTGATCATTCCGCATTAAAAGCAGTCCTTTGTCTATATTAAACCAACCATAAAGCTCATAACTTGGGCCACACTTGCGTCAAGGTAAAGTTTTTACCCCAAAACAAGCCTACAGATTTCCCAGTTTAAATCACTGGTCGGTTATGCGGCAAAAACAAGTCGCTTGAATAGCTCGTAAATTTCGGCAGGGGGCGCTTTCGGCTTTTTCTTGGACTTCAAAATCGAATTTACTGGTGGAGTATGGAAAACGATATTGGGGGAAAGTTGGGATCGTGGGATATTTGAAGCTTACTATGCACATTGTTAAATCAATGTTTTTCCTTGAAACGCTTGTTTTTATTCGTAGGACTTCATTAGAAATGTGTCTATATTAGTTCCTTTATGGTCCACTTGCGCCACAGATTAACGTTGAACTTAAATTAACACATCATTTGGTTGCTTTCAATCGTTAAGAGATCTTTGATCGAACATAGAATAATGTTGCAAACGTATAATCTTAGTGCTAAACGCATTTAGATATTTGTGAAGCAAGCGTACCAAAAGAAAGGCCCAATTAATCCTACAATCAAATAGATAAATATGAATTTGAATTTTGTAGAACCTATTAATCATCATCTGCCCACTGTTTTCCCAACTATATTTGGTCGAGGTCCAGTCTTTCCAGATACAGCTGAACACAGATTCGAGCGATTGTTAGTATAATGAAGTAGGTATAAAATCTTAGACCGTAAGTTTCTGTCCTAGCCTAAAGCTAACCGTGTCCATAGAGACAATAACTAACTGTCCCAGCCGACACGGCACTAACACACATAACTAAGTAACGGCACACATTGTCCGATTTCAAGCCATAAACACCGTATTGTTTGCTCAGACTATCTGCACGCGTGCGCTGAACGGAAATATGCATGATTTGCGACCCACTGTTCTGTCCAACGATGTATCTGGCGTCAAATTGCCCTGTAAACTGGGCGTTTAGTATCGAATGCCCCCAGGTATGTTTTGTCTTAAGTTGACGTCATCGGCCTCCTTTCGATGAGAGATCGAAAAGTCTGGAATTGAATTGTCAGGAGAATTGATATTGAAGCCGAAACGAAAGTAGTTTCGTAAATCATTTTTTGTAGTCTCTAGAAAAAAATTATAGGAATTTGAGTCTTGAAGACAAATACTGTAAGATAAAGAGCTTAGCAAATAATATTGTAGGTCTAAATAATTGCTATTTAGATGTTCTTGTTTCAGGATACAACATTAATACGGTATATTCCAAGATTTCCACTGGACCTTTACTGGACAAAAAAGTATAAGTTTGCAACTTACTAACATTTTAACACTAACTCTGAAAACGGGATATTTTATTAACCAATCAAATAGTAAACATAGTCTATAACCCGTTATGAGTGTAAATACTAGGACAAAAAAAGTGCCACATATTTCAGTACCAACTGTTTACTACTGAAAACACAAACATGAAAATCTGACGAGAATTAACTCATGAACATGAACAGTATCCACTCTCATGAGTGAGAGATTAATAAAATTAATTAATTTCGTCGTGATGAATACTTGGTGCTCATATTCGCTTTCCGGTAGTTTGACTGACAGGCAATTAACGACTACCTATCTCGTCACCACGTTGATTTTCGAGAGCTACTTTATGACCTCTAGTGGAACATGGTAGGCAGCTGACGCCAGTGTTATGACGTGGGTATGGATTTATTTTAATCCGTAAGAGAACTCAATGGTCTGAATTAAAATATTTTCTAACAAGGTCCACATATCATGGCCTGGCATTTGAAAGGAAAAAGGCTTCATTCAGTTCCATTCTCTCCTGGGCTTAAGTGTTATCCAACTCAAGGAGGACGACACAGAAAGCAAGGATATAACAACAATCATTTCCTTACTAAAAGTTAATGGAATTTGGAAAACCTATTGCGTAGATAAAATCTGAAGGAAATTTTGGTACTTACATATTTGAATTAGTTAGAATAGCTCGCCCTAGACATGTCATCCTCTTTTGATGGCTACTAGGCAAATGATAAAAATATCTTTGAGAGCAAAGATATATTATTATTTTCGCTTACTTTCCTTACACAAATTTTATTATCAATGAAATATATTACCAACACAAATAGAGCATGTAATCCGATTATTGTTAAGGTCCAAACCGTAGGCGTAAGACACAACTACTCATACAAAAGTATTGTTTCTAGGAACAGTCTGTTTATCTTCGCAGTGGATTACAGGTATTAGAACCCTCCTGAACGCCGGATTTTCTCTTAAATTACTCAGTTCCTGGAATGACGAAGGAGGTCGTATGTTTAGATGAGATCTCGACTATATGAGTTTCACTAAGATGAAAATATCGGTTACCGTGACCATGAAAAAAATAATGCTGGAAGGCTGAAATGAGGTTGTAACGGTGGAGCAAAAAATTGGGGGCAAAAACTTGTTGAAAATGTTGAAAGAGAAGCGTGATTATGATATACATTTTGGGGTACAAACATAAAGTTTTTTGTTACAGAATGAAATAAAGGGTTTTGTGAATATGATTTAATTTTTACTCAGTACTAACTGGGTTTATTTATTTATTTATTTATTTGTTGTTGTGGTTAGAAAGGTAGTCACTTCATGTAAAATATTATAATTGGTACTCAGCTGCCTCTGTTTAGACTGGAAACCGCCCCCAACATGGTTGGGAAAGCGCTAGGTAGATGATGATCGGAAAAGTAGATAGATTCGAATTGGACATGCTTTTGATATCTTTGTGATATAGCGTTATAATTTGGGAAAATCACAAATGATTTTTCATTTGACAAGAACAATTCTTATATTTTATCCATTCAAATTGTTATCTACATTCCTATAAGCAGTCTAATAACGCTGTGCCTTTATTCAACAGTAAATATATCGCGTCACTTCCATCACATTTTATGGAGCCACAATTACTTCCACATAAGAATCAAGTATGTCTTTAAACCCTCAATTTGCACAAACGGCACTGTAACTCACAAAAGCCAACAAACCTTACCTTACTATTAAAAAACTTTCCGTCTTTAGTTGCCAATAAAAGGAAGACGATACGTCAAAATTGCCACAAAAAAAAACTACTTTTTATAGTTAAATTGGAGTTGTCGTACCAATCCAAAGTTTTTGAAGTCACTTTTGAGCTCGAAAAGGCTCCTATCAACATTCCTCATAGCCAGTTCAAAAATTCGAAGGCGTTAAACGCAAGTTTTTCCACAGAAATGTATGTAGGGATGTGGAAAGTCGTCGTATGGTACTTATCGATAGCTGCACTAAACGTTTATTTTTCTAAGTGATTTTTTGTTTTAGTTCGTAAACAACTAAGCAAGCAACATGTATGGGTGACAAAAACTAATATCCAAATGTCATCGTCACACCAAAGTAATTTGCAAAAATAGGCTAACTCACTTCATCTTCATTATTCTCATGCCCCTACCCTAACCCAATTCATTTAGGGTCGCGCAGCATCTCTTTTTCTTCCATACTCTTAATTTCTATAACACGTCATCTCATCGGACCCTCCTTTCTTGCATATATCGTCTTTTACACAGTCCATCCATTTCTATTATAGTCTTCTCTTATATCCACATGACCGACTTTCTTTATCATAAAATATTTTCTTATCGATAACAAAACTTTATCGACTTCTTCACACTCCTACGCTAAAGTATCGCAGATCGTAAATCTCCGTTTTTCCTCGTCGAGTGAGGGTCGACAAGGATTGTGCAGACCTCCAAGGAGTTAGAAGTCACACCTGGCACTCTCAAGCCAGGATTAATGGCAGAATGGTGCACTCCCAATTCCAGTTGAAATCTGCATTAGCAAAAGAATTATGGGGAAGCGATAAATTTAAGGAAAATTTAAATTTTTAAGTTATTAGTTCTCCTAGTGAGTTATGGTTGTAGAAACAGGTTGAGGAAAAAGTTTTGCTGTTTCGGGTTGTTCGTGAGAGTTCATTGAACTTTAGCACGCTTTCAGTATTAACTGGGTGAAATATTATAATAATTTGGTTAGAAAGAGTATATTTGGTTTAGTGGTCGCAATCGCGACTACTGAGCATGACGTCCTGAGTTCGATTCCTGGGTCAGGCAAATTTTGCGTTTTAGTTTGATATTAAGTTTTTTTGTTTCTTATTTTTTTGTTTTTTCCCTCTCCTAGAGAGGAGGCCTGAGTCCCTGCAGTAGGAATATTATAGGCTGATGATGATGATTTTTTTATTTCATTTTAGTTAGACTGGTTTTTTATATTTTACCATTTTTCCTTTTTATTGTTTGTCCTGTGTGAGTCCAATAAATACTTTTTTTTTGTGTGTAGGTAGGTAGGCAAAAAATTGCTAGTTACTTATTGATTGTTACTCAAAATAAGAAAGAAGACTATTAGTTCCAATCAACACTCTTCTTAATCTATACTAATATTATAAAGCTGAAGAGTTTGTTTGTTTGTTTGAACGCGGTAAACTCAGGAACTACTGATTGGAATTGAAAAATTATTTTTGTGTTGGATAGTCCATTCATCGAGGAAGGCTTTAAGCTATATAACATCACGCTACGGCTAATACGGAGCATAAATGAAAAATGTTACAAGAACGGGAAAAGGTTTTTCCTTTTTGAGAGCTTCCGCTGCGTGCGCTGCGAAAACGGTTTAAGTTACGCAAATATCATGTATGAAAGAATTTTTCCTCTTTAAAAGTTCTAAAAAAAAGTCCGCGACAGCATGTCTATCTTTTAAGATTGACTCACTGTAACCCTTTTTTACTATTAAAATGTTAGGTTAAAAAGAATTATTTTTTGCGAAGCTTATTTAACCCATAAGGTATTAATCTATATCTAAATAAATGTGTTTGTTAGAACGGAAATTTAATATAGAATATTTATGCCCTTTACTCTATACAGTTTAAACAAATATCTTAGAAGATATCACATCAAAATAATTCACGCGTCGCAATGTAGGTACGGGGATTGTGGCTGGCCTCCGGGAAATTCAAATTCAAAATATTTACTGCATCATAATGTTTACAAGTACAGAGTGTTATTTAACAGTAAGAGATATAATTATAGTAATTCTGACTTTAAGATAATCTAAGCAAATCTAAACCATCTAAACTAATATTTTAAAGAGGAAAGATAAGATTTTTTGTTAGTTACGATTTAGCTTAATTTATGCTGGATAGTCGATTTATCGAGAAAGGTTATAAGCTATTTTTATTTACGCAGATGAAGTTGCGTGGGTCAGCTAGTTCTTAAATACTTTCACACTAAAATCTTCACATAATCGCACCCGTATAAAGCGTTCATCATTTGGCTCTAACAACTCATCAATCGATTTCGCAGTTATTCGAACAAACACAATTTAGAGAAAAAAAGCCTTTTGTCTTCGACACAAAGCAATTACTGTGTAATTTGTCACTGTTCTCATCCACAGTTTGATTTCTTTAGTAGGGGATTGGATTGATTGATTAGCCGTTTAGCCATTTAGCCAATTTTAGCTTCCTCCTCTGTAATACTGAACTAGCGTAAATGACTCTAAGATTAAGATTGGCTGTGTTCCCAGAGATATCTGGGTCGTAACGTACTCTCGATGGCTTTGCCAAGAAAAAATGTGTCATAGAATTACGGGCTCTATAGGACCAATTTAAACGGTAGAGGTTTGAAATAGTAAATATTTTAGTTAGAGAATTTTTGAGTTTGTGATGGTATTTAATTTACTTGAGGTGTTGGAAAATGTGTATTTATTTATTTTATGATAGATACAATAGTTTAAGTCTTTCATTATTCGTACAGGCAAGGAGTGGAACACCCTGCCTGCGTCGGTTTTCCCGAGTTCATATAACCCCAATCTATTTAAGTCGCGAGTAAATAGGCTTCTTTTGGGTAAGCTCGTTCCATCGTCGACCTCATCTCTGCCCTTAGGGCAAGATTGAGGTCAAGAGATACACAATTAGATTTTACTTGTTATCATTTTTAACTTAGGAATGTCTAGTAAAATAAGTCCAGTCAGACATAAAAATATACTTAGAAAGATTAACATGAACAAAGCAGTTACAGCTTTCAAGTTCCCAACCGCCCTTCAAACCTAAAATTAACACCTCCCTATAATCCTTAAAACACCGTGAAGCCACATAAATTCACAACTTTTGCTAAAAGACGGTAAAATGTGCTCGCCAAATAATTACATAGCCATCGGCTCTTAAACACATACTAGAAACAAAAACGAAATGGGCAATAACTTTACGTGCAAATAGCTTACTTTTACGACTGTTAAAATATCTTCACATTCCTCCATCTCCTACAGGATGTGGGTATTAGAGGTGTATTAGCACTGGCTCTTTAAGAAAAACTTGCAAATTACTCGTATTTCTCATTTTCGCTAGGACTAAACTACTTTTTGAAAGAGGCCGACAATTCCTAGTACCCATTAAATTCTTCACAAAACAAAGGTATTAATAGAAATTAGGTACTCTTGGAGGAAAACAGTTAATTAAACACTGAGTGAGAATTAGGAAAGAAAGAAAGAAAAAGTATTAGTCTCATACAAACACACAAAACAGAATAGGTACAACATAGGAAAAGAAGACAATTATTGAACTGAAATTGATCAAATACGATGCCAAAAGTCCTCCTATCTCAACAGAGCTGATATTCTGATAAAGAAATTAACAATAAAAACCAGAAAATGGTAGTTAATCCAAAAGTTTCAACTCTTATAACATTGTTCTTTTTAATTATCTTACACAATCTAGAAGATAAAAAATTTAATAACACAAAGAAGAAAGGAAAGATAAAATATTAAAATCACGTGCAAGATTCAATTGAAAGCAAAGTTCTAACAACTTTAACTTTGCAAAGTGATAACATTTCTATTACGGACCGAGCAGATAACAGAGTGGGACCAATTAGTGAGATTGACGCTTTGGTTACTAACACTTTGATTCCAGAACTTAAGTTTAATTATATCTTGGATTGGTGGTCTAATTTATGAGATTGAAGCTCCTTTTTGGGAGTAATTCATAAGAACGGTTGACTAATAAATGAATGAATACGAATAATTACGTATCGCTCATGTAATGGAAACAGTAATGAATCATTTATTCAATGAAACACATAAATACATCAAAAGACAACCTGAGTAAACAAGGAAATAAAAAGTAAGAAGCCAATAAGTTAGATACTGAGTGCAAAACTTTACAAGGAATTTATTCTTACAACATAATTAAGTTATCCAACGCAATATCCACAATTTGAACGAGAACACTTATTTTTTGTACAAGGAAACATTCAAGGTAAATATTCTTGGAACCAGGCCAGCAATTATTTACCTTACCCTCCCGCTACAAACTAAGTTCAGGTATCCCTAAGTAAGATGTACCTAAGTTATCTCATAAGCCACTATTAAATCTAGTACAATATTTGCTTTATCCTAGTCGTAATCGACATGCCACAGTTTAGAGCAAAGCAAATACACTGAGGTAGTATTAATTACTCTGCTGCGATTAAATTTTAATATAAACCTAATGCAAACAATGTCAACGTAAATGAAGAAACTGTTAAATCTATCCATAAAGCAATCACAAGCTTTGATATTCTAAAGCGAAAAGGACAAGCAAAAATGAATCTTAATCACAAGTATCATGAAATAAAAGCCTCTAAGCCCCGCAAAATCCGACGATGGTCTGCAAAAAGGGAAGACAACGTAGGTTAATTTGAATCCCCGCGTTTGTAAGCCGAACAATAATTGGATTTGGACGTCCAAGTTGACAGTTCATTTCGTTGTTTCGTCCCCTGACATGTACCGTTAAGATTATGAAAAGTTATTATTTCAGAAGAACCCTCCTTCTGCTAATTTGGATAAGAGCCAATTATAGAAACGGCCAACTTTTTCCTTTTTGAAACTGAGTTAGGTGTAACGCAATTTTGCAAGGCAGATTTATGTTGTAATTTTCTTCAGAGGGGGACAAACGCTTTGAGTTAGTTAACTTAAGCATCGTCTAATTAGGTACTTTTAATTCAAATTGGATCAACTCTCGACTCAGAGTCGTAACTTTCTCGTGAATCGCGCTCGGCAAAACATTGCCGACATAAAACAATCACAGCGAGACGTGTAATTATGTAATTATTCAAGACAAATTAAAGTTCGGGGGAAGGGTGACTTGTCAAGTGCGCAAAAACAGTAGACAGGCGAACAACAGCGGTTTTTGTTTCGGCAATAACAAGGGAAGACAAAAACAGTGGCATCAAAATGTATGACACTCAACCGGCGTTCGTCTCGCCAGTTTTTGCACAAGTATAAAAACTTTGAAGGGATTGTAATGCTTGGACTTAAGGGCCTTAAGTGATTTTCGTCGTATTTAGTTGAAGAGTTTGCTCAACTTTTTCCTTGGGCTTAATTGTTTCGTTATCTATATTTTTGATGGGAAAGTTTTGTTTCCCTATTGTTCATTCTTTATGTTAAACAAAACTCTCCCACTTTCCGTGATCTATCTTGTATCAGCCAGAGTATTGTTTGACCTATCAGCCGTATGTGTGATATTGATGACTTAAGGAAATTGAATGAATGTCTACAACCATTAGCTTTTATCAAAATCAATGGCTACATCGAATCGTATTGTAGTGAACACGGTCCATCAGTAACAAATGATTTACGGGCTAACAAATAAAGTGTTGAAGGGACAAATGGCCGATGTCGATTTTTTATCTATAACTTATACATCAATAAAGAAAAGAAATAGCAGTAAAGAAACAAATCTTGAATAAAACTTAAGATGAAAATGTTCAGTGAAAAATAAAAAGCTTCGAGATATTAAAACAAGCCAACCAGATTAAAATAAAAGCGCTCAAGCAACGAATCTTATTTTAGAGCTCTCGGGAAGTGAAAAGTTGCTACGGAAATAATCCAATCACAAGCAATAAAGAAGGGCAAAGGGAAATTAATACCAATGCTGGCGACAAAGTTGATCTTGTTCGTCTTGACAGATGTCTGCGAGATGAAATATTGTGTCGACAAGATGACTGGAGACAGTTGGAGACTTGTGAGAGTCTTAATTCAAACAACTACTGTAATACGTAGCAAGGTGAATTCGTTTGTAGACATATTTTTCGTATAATGAGATGTTGGATTTGTATACGAGCGACATGCTAAACGAAATAACCTGTCAGTAGCCGGTGAATGACATGACGGATTGCAAGTTGCAGCTTATTTTGCGCTAACTAAGGCCGTTACGTAATTTATTGCCTCAGTATTTTATGCTCATTTTAATATCTTAGAAGGCAACGTTACCCTTCCTTTAAGATAAAGATAGACGGGCAACAGTGACGCTTCGGGCCATAAAATTAATTTAAAAATTAGATTCCGGCGCTAAAAAAGTCGTTACCCTAAATAACTAAATTTTCAAGTAGGCACCTCTATATTCATTAAAAAGATACCGAAGTAATTTTAAACACGAAGATCTTATTCTTTCTACGATTAGAAAATAAACATTAAGAGAACCGGCTGGCAAAACACACATCAAATGTTTATTAGACCAAAAGATCACGTTGAGCCAGTTATATGGCCACCCAAGATGAACAATGTTTCCGAAGGTTCCCCATATCATAAAATCTTTCTTTTTATCGAGTGCAAGCACGTTTAGGCGTAAGGGAATGAGATAGATTTTACACCCACTCAGTTAGCTTCGATTGTTTTACGATGCCTAATCAAATACTAAGTGCATATTTGCTTCAGATATTGCAAAATTTACGAGCTTAGTACCTGAGTGTTTATCGAGGGCATTAAAGGCTTCGCTTCGATTTGTTTTATTGTTTATTTCTATTAGTGGTCGGACATGGCATAATACATTTAGCGGGAGTGTTCTGAAGTAAATGTTTCCTGTAAGTGGTTCTGTTGTAGTGTTTGCATCGACTGTTAATTTATTAGACGGCTAGAGTTTACGTAAAACAGAATTAATATCTATTCTATCTTTTGCTTTCTTTGTTTGTAGGGAAGTTCGAATTGCGTCAGATTAACGTAGCATCCGTCTTATTTAAACACAAACGATGTATGCAATAGTGATTTATCATCCTGTTTTCCTCACAAATAAGTCCAATTAACATCATACTAGGGAATTTTCTAAATATAAATTCGCGTTGCTTGGACATTCGTTGTAAAACGTCTTACTTGATATGTTTATTTAATATATACGAATAATTCTCCGTGAATTATGTGCGTGGGCAGGAAGACGGTGTTAGATCGAATATATATTGTGATACTCCTCATCTATGAGGGATTTATTGGAGGTGGGATGGTGGAGTTTGGAGACAGCATGTAATGTGGTGATAAATATTGACGGGGATTGCCGTTGAACAGCCAACGCTGCTGTGGAAGGTCTTTAGACTTGTCAAGCTTGTCTTGGAACCATTTGACAATAGTATAAAAAAGATAAGTATCCAATGAATAATCTGCTTGTCTGATGGTAAAGATTTTTTGACTTGAACATGGTTTTTGTTTTAAAATGGTCAGGTAAGCCATAAAAGGCATAATAATTTATACAGAAAACATGTTAAAGATAGTTAAGAATGCTTTAATATCATATAAACCAAACCAAAATTACAAATACCCAAGAATTAAGTAAAACATGATTCCAATCTCAATAAAATCAGAAGTAGTTAATGATAAAACTAGTAGCGTTATTGATGCGAACATTAGTACTAAACCAGTCGGACTTCAAAGATGGTCAATAAAACTTTGCCAGCAGACATTTATTACTGATTCCAGCTACTTAATAACTGAAATGCCATAAAACATTACTGAACAAGCAATATCAATTAAATAGTGCGTTGGTTTGAGCCAAGGTCTGAGAAAGGAATGTTTATTAAATTGAGGAAGGGTGATTGTTTGAATAAAACGAACGAAGACTTTTACTGTGAATATTGATCCTGAATAGGTATTTGAGTGAAATTTTGAATATTATTAATATATATAACTTTATTATCAAGCAACTAACTTAAAAATAACATACATAAAATAAAAACAAACTAGTAATAGGTGAAGTGACAGGTTAATGGAAAGGTTTATGACAAGACGTGGGGAAGAGCAGCACCATCTTCATAGATGTTTATCCGTTGCCATTTATGACGTGTGCCGCGAATATTATTAAAGGTAAGAATACCGTGTTTTTTTAATAATAAAGATTGAAATTATTTTATTGAGGAAAAATCAATTAAACATTGTCCCATAATGTCCCACCTAACTGATAAGGATCGACGCTATGAAGACAGAAATGGTTCCATGAATATACAGTGCAGCAAACAGCACTGCATTTTTTAGTTAAATAATACTTTCTTCGAAACAAATCTGCCGAGGGCAAATGTCACGTCGAGCCACTTTTAATACTATCTTAGTTTTATTTGGAATAGCTCCACAAAGACATGTTCAATGCTCAGAACACGATCACATAAAATAGCCAGTAAACCTCCCAGACACCATGTCAAACATAAAACAGAACAATAAATTTTTTTACAACTCCAGATACATGAAAAGGGATTAAATTTATTTGCTGAAGCAAATTCCATTAAAGTATTTGTTGAAACAATTAAATTGGATTCCGTTTCTGATTTGTTCGAATACTTTTGAGATTGATTCGAGTGGATTTTAGATTGATTGATTGATTAGCAATTTCAATTGATGCTTTGTTTTGAATTATATGCATCAGGGTTCATCATCTGCCTAGCCTTCTTCCAACTATCGGCTTCCAGTCTAGCTGGATGCAATTGAATTCTAGTATAACACGGAGCGACTGCCTATCCGACCTCCATAACCAAGTTAGTACTCTGAAATACGATGCCCTTTAATAGGCGTGACGACATTGTCAAATAATCAATGATTTAATGATATTAGGGGAAATTACATACGAGAAGGATTTAAAACACTGATTTAGTTTTATTTAAAAATTTAAGATTAGTAAGATTTTTAATAAAATAAAAGATTAAAATACTGCAATCGGCCATTTTGATTGAAACACCAATCATAGCGCACTACGTCACGCCTATGTAAACATCACTATCTCACTGTGTTGTTTTGTTGCCGATTACGCATTTGGATATTTTTTTTGTTACTACATACTTTGTGAACATCTTTAGCAATGGAATCAGGTTTTGTAAAAGCAAACAGTTCAAATTTGCCCAGGTTAGATTTACTGATGTTGGGCGATTTCCTTGGGTCAAATAAAGAATTTTGTTCGTTCGAGTTCCGAAATGTGAAAACCTCCCTGTAAGTAAATTTTGTATTTATCACTATAAAAATACAACAAACTAATCAAACTCGTTTTGAGCTTGTAGGAGTTTAGTTTATTTTCACTTTCATATGTTATTTTTACAAACTTGTCAGTTTATTTTTGAGGTTAGCTCCTTCGCAACTTTTAATAAAAGTTTGCTACTGAGTTTATAACCAACAAAAGGAGTAAATTTCTATAACTACAAAGCATGTACTAGTATCTTTTCTCATAGTAACAACCTACTATCTTATAAAAGTGTTAACAAAGACCAAAACAAACATAACCGCAATAAATTAATATTTCAACTATTTCACGTCAAATAAACATTTTATATTTAAAACCTATCAATCTATCAATTACCTTAGCTTAATACTTACATCAAAGTGGTCTTCACAGAAATAAATTGGCGAATTCATGGCTACGTCCTTCGGGTTTCGCCGTGCTAGCTTTAACCATTTATCTCGTATTATTTTCTTGTTTGGGACATAAATACAAACACCTTGTTGGGTGTTGAGGCACCGCACACCACTTGTAAACTTTGTTATTCATTTTTATCACACGAAATAAGACAGCTGCGCTTAGACATTTCATGTTTACTTAGGCGTGACGTCAGACCCGACGCCATGACACTGCGAGCTGTTTTCGCGCTCTATTTAATTTTTTTTACAAAAATGGCTTGTATCTTCGTTAAACTTTACTTTATTACTGAAATATAGGTTTTTTCGTAAATAAAAAAGATGTACCCACATTACGGAAGGGGATTTCAAAATCTTTCGTCATGCCTATAAGACTGGTTGACAGACTTTTGTGACTTTCGAACTATTACTTACCTTTAACGATTGTCAAAGATATAAATGACAGCAAAATTTCTAGAATGAAATAGAAAATAATACATACTTTAATATACTAAACTAGCTTTTGCCAGCGGCTTCGCCCGCGGGAAAATGGCGATTTTCCATACAAACTTTCATCCCCTATTTAAATCCCTTAGGGGTTGAATTTCAAAAAATCCTTCCTTATTCCTTGTCTACATTATAAAGGGAACCTCTGTGCAAAATTTCAGCTTTCTAGGTCCAAGGGTTTGGGCTGGGCGTTGATGAGTCAGTCAGTCAGTCAGTCAGTCAGTCAGTCAGGACTTCTCTTTTTATTTATATAGATTGTTGACAAAAACAGTCGGCGTTTTTATTTTACCTGTTAGACTATTCCTAAGACAGAGATACATTTTCAATTAGAATTGTATTAGACAGAAACAAAAATTTATAATGAAAAAGTCTGTCTCAATTTAGATTGTTTATGTATACTATCGTAACATAATTTGTACTTATTTTATTTAGTACTTCGTTTCCACTTCAAAATACTGCTATGAAATTATTTTAGATAGCAAGACTTCAGTTCCAACCTTACTTTCATAACATTTTGTAAAATTTCAGCTTCATCATTATCTTTCTATTGACATTTGAATTAGTTACAAAAGGTATTTTTATGAATATAGCTTATTAAGGTTAGCAGCAGCACAGTTACAGCTAATTGCTGCAGTGCTGCTAACCCAACCTCAGTAACATTCTATCGCCTTTTTTGCCAGGTAACAACACATCGCCAAAAATAAAACCGTATAATTTCCCACTTCCCAAATCTAATCCACAAAAACCAATTGGGTGAATTTCAACAAGAGATTTTTATGTATCATTTCGGTGCGATTTTTTTATTTCAATGCAATCTATATATTTTTAGTGACAAATAATACTTTAGTCTATTTTATAACATTGTGCGTGAGTGGACATCAAATATTATCAAAACTTACATAAATATTTAAGGATAAAGTTTTAAGAGTCCACTGAAATTAAAAGTGTCCACCGAAATGATAAAAATTACCACCGAAATGATAAATCCACCGAAATGATACAGCTAAGAACAACCGTGCCCCCAGCCAGGGTTCCGTACTTTGTTAGGTTTGATTTCTACAAATTTTAGATAAACACTGAGACAGGACAGTACACAGTTTTTTTAATATCATCATTAATATACAGATATTACAGTTAGTATTATTACATATATCATTCTTTGAGGTTACAATAACCTCAAAGAATGATATTAATGTAATGTAATGTTTATTATGATATGAATGATATGAATTATATATCTTAAGCACAAATATTACACAACAAATACACCTAAATAATCTAATCGACACTCTAGGTAAAAGTAGGTACATTACAAAACTATGACTTTGTATTTGACACCAGGATCTCTAAAACTTTATGTTTTTATCATTTCGGAGATACTTTTAATTCCGGTGGACTGTAATTGGTATAACAGTCCACCGAATCCACTGAAATGATAACACTGAGATGATAAAATAGAGGTTAGTTCTACATTTAACTCCGAAAAAAAATTATTTAAAAAATATGAACACTACTCAAACAAAACAGTACTTACAGCGAATTTAATACACAATTTTGAAACAAATTAAACAAATCTAGCACGAGTTATAACAGCCACCGAAATGAAACTATTTTTGTCCCCATATTACTGAAATGATAAACTTACTTTTTTGGCGGGAAACCGCAAGACGTTGGGACCGGTGCGTTCGCGCCGAGAGCTTAAGCCGGACTGATCCGGAGTGAGAAAAGGTGCAAGGGGCGTAACAACGCAATGTTGATGTGGCTATTCTACTAAAACTTACTGTCCTCTGAAATGATAACTTTTTTCCAGACAAAAGTTGACTGCCTGTCAAATCCATGAGAAAGAAGATAAACAAACAAAAATTGTTTTATTTGATCGAATATATTATAATTTAATGATAACAAAATCAATTTAAATCCATATTACGAATGTATTTGCAGGAGAAGGTATGTTATGAGCGGAATTGGGTTCAGGACAGGTCACCGTGATGATAAAATAACACTTTGTAAT
This sequence comes from Diarsia dahlii, assembly GCA_949775195.1. Classification (NCBI taxonomy): domain Eukaryota; kingdom Metazoa; phylum Arthropoda; class Insecta; order Lepidoptera; family Noctuidae; genus Diarsia; species Diarsia dahlii. The sequence continues at coordinate 16,814,859 of OX459209.1, forward strand.
TTTTTTTTTGGGTATATTAGAGGGTAGATACCAATGATTTTTTTTGCCAAGGTAGAGAAATACTTACATTGTTGAGAAAAAATATATAAAATTAATAATCAGCACATTGCACTACCGTTCTCAGGTTTGCCGTGTATTTTTTTGCTTGGGCAATTCACCCAATTACGGTAATTACCAAAGAACCAATTCGTCGCTCGAATAAATCGCAAAACCCAACTTAGCTCCCCGACAATTAGTAGAACACACAGTAATTAGCAGCAACAGCGTGACAACGGAATTTAGAAACAATATTAAGCCTGTATTGATCAGCGACTGTACTAGTTACCTACCAACATCAAATTTATTGCCAAAACTAGAACACTAAAATACACTCTCTCAACAAAGAGATAAAGTCCAAAATCCGATCGTGTATACTTTGTGTCCTATAAAGTGACGTATTGACAGAATGAGGACAAAACTAACGACAGAACAGCAAATATTGGTTGCTCAATTAGACAAATGAAATTCAATGAGGGACTAGCAATGGCACACGTGACACACACCCTGGTAATGAGGGAGTATTTTAGTGGTGCTGATTTTGGTATAAACAATTAATTAGGTAACAATACTGTCAGTAATTTGTTCTATCATTTTAGGTTACTTACTCTAATGAATTCGACTAAATCAGAGAAATTTTAGAATAATTCTGTTAAGACTAAGTACCGACCTACTCAATGTGTTCACATACGTATTGATAAATTAAATATCCAAAAATAATTTCAACCGTCTCGTTGGTCTAGCGGTCGCAAGAGTAACTGCTGAACATGATGACTTGTTCTTGAATTTTTTGTCAGGAATTTCTCAGTAGCAGCCGCAGAGTCTAGATTTGTGATCAGTTGATGGCAATAGGCTTTACCCTGTGACATGGTTCTTTAAACATAACTGGCGAAATGTGGGTGTGCCTACCTAAGTGCTACGGTGACAAATAAATGTTCAAAAACAATTTCATATAGATCCAGCAATTCCTAACCACAGTTTCGAACAAAACCAGCTTCCACCACTTAAAATTTAATTAATTTCAATGTTACCTTCTCACTGCTCTAGTAGCTTGTCAACTCTAACAAATTCAAGGATACACACACTAATTCTAACCACGTTGAGGAAACAAACATGGCTGAATACGAGGGTGTTATGACATGTGTCAGCTGCGAGCGTGTCGGTCCACGTTAACAATGTAGAACGATAAAATATTCTCTGCTGTTTTCTATAGAAATATTTTATTCTGTAACAGAATTAGAGAACAGAAGGATTTGTGGAATTCTTGAAATGATGTTTCTTTTTTTTGGTTGCGGGTTGTGTGAACCTTGATCGTGAATTAAATAAAACTCTTTCTAGAATCTTGTCCATGTTAATACGCTAACAACAGTAATCACGCTGTGTTTATTGTGGCTGGTAATGAGAAATTCCTAATATGGAAAAACACAATAACACTTTGCCCGACCTGGAAATCGAACCCAAGAGCTAAAATTCAGCAGTCGTGCTTACGACTAAGTGCTTACTTACCAGACTAAGTGAATTAGAGAACATCACTTACATCTGTTGCAATATTGATCCCTATTAGCCTTGCAGATGTCCGTGAGTTTAAAAAATACTGACGCTACGATATAAAATTTACATCACAAAGAGCCCTAGTTAATCAATACCCAATAATTTACAAAACCAACGAAAAATAAACATTTATCCACGTTCCGTATCATAAAACAGGCGAAGGATATGATGAAGCCATAATTCAAAATTACAACAGGGCAGGCTAGCATAGAGACCGACCGACTTTATTTAGTCATTACCAATTTCTGAGGCTCATTACCTGTTCTCTTTTATGGGACCGACCGAACTATGGCCACTGCCCACAGCCCACATTTACGAAAAAAAAACGACAGATGGAAAGGTTCAGAATATAGAGAACGGACATTACGAATTATCTTAATTTTGATATGGGCTACAAAAGAGTGTTAACTCGCGACATATGTGTTGTAACGGTTGGGGCTTAGATACCATTTATATCATCGTTTTTTTCGAGAATTTTATCCTTACCGTGACCAGTAGATAATGTTATATTTTGATTTAGAGGATTAGTTTTGTTTTTTAATTAGGCTCTGTCAAGAACTGTGGTTATTATGAACACGATATCTTAATTAGATTAAATCTGATTTTGATTAGCATAAATGTCTAATTAGAGTTTATTTATGATCTTTTACTTCGTTTCTAGTTACTTTAACTCTTGTTTGAATATTTTTTTTTATTTTAGTACTTGGATCACACAAAATGTACATCAGAGACGGACTTATAAAATAATTATATTCTAAGGCTTTGTGTACTTCTTTTTTGTCTATTATTAAAAATGATACCACCAGCATTGTTTTTCATTTTATTGCTTACTCCAAAAAACTAGCCCCGTAATCTTGCCCCCTTATCTAAGGAACACTATTGACAGTTAAAAATTAAAAACTGTAACAAAACGTAACGACATACGGTGGTCATCGATAAAACTGTCCCTCACATGGCAGGGGCACCCAACGTTTCTGAGGATGTCACAAAAAAATAAACAGGTAGAGGCACCACAGCCTTCGTTAGCGGTACGGGTACACAAAGCGAAAAAACTGATACGAATCTATATATAATTTCTAAGAAGTCACGGGGGACTTGATGCGTTGAAATTTTTGGTCACCGACGAATAAATTTATCCTTTACTGTTCACACCACGGGTCGTTAGAATGAGTTGTCAAGACTATTTGACGGCTTCTAGATTACCGATAAAGTGAATTATAGGTAGTTTTATATGCAAGAATTCGGAAATACGGAGGAGCGGACGCCAATGGGCCGTGGAAGCACTTAAATTTTGATGAAGTTTTGTTTGAACTACTGGTTTTGCTTATATTAAGTTTGACCGTGTGAGAACGTAGGCGATTGTTCCAGAGATGTTTCGTATGATCAATATAATTTATTATTCTCCTTTAACATATTTTGGTGTCGCTATTATTCCAGTAGCATCACCCATGTTAAGCGGTTTCCATCAAAATACAGACACACATTGTCAATTGACACAAAGGAGACACAGATATTCCTAATCTCATATTGTATTTCTATACATGTCACCCAAACAGATTTTATGGCTATATCATAGAATCGCAAATGTCCCAATATAATGTGGCAAAAATTCTAAAAATTTTCGCTCGGCCGGCTCTATCAAAAGACTCGACAGATATTCTGAGAAACTTTTGTCCACTCCCGACTACAAATCGGTTCCTTTAAAACCGGGGGATGTATCCAATAAATTGAGATGTCTCACTATTTTACTAGCGTTCAAGATATTGTCACCTTTTTTTCTAGTTCAGGTAAAATCTCGCCCATACCATGTGGTTGAGATTGAGTTTCTTAAAAAAATGATTGATGGAGTTTCAAATTAGTAAATCGATGGATGTGTACAAAAACGGCTTGGAAGTGTTGATGATCTGTTTAAATATGATACACGTCAGATGATTATGTCGATAATGATATTACTAGAAGATGAAGCAGAAAGTTATGATGCTGCAAAAGTTTTTGCTGGAAATCTTGGGGCAATCTTATAGGAGGAAAAAATGGAAAGATTTATAAGCCTCAGCTATACTAACCGTACTAGTAATAATATTGATTTTTAAATTAAAAGTGTATCCGGTGTAGGCTTTACTATGACCACAAGATACATTTTCTCACAATATTTTTATCCAACAATATTCTAAAATTCAAACACAGTGAGTTAAACAGACAAATTGCACCATACATTATTTACAAGTCAATTTCTTATGACATTTATTCTTATTGAATTTTGAAAATGAATATACAAAAAGGAAAGTTTCGATAAATATCTTGTTTTACGATACCAAATGTAAAATACCTAGAGATTTTACGAATGGAGGTTGGCGTAGAGACAATGATGAATACAAAAGAGACACGACAGCGGGAACCATCTCTTTGGAGATAAATTAAATGGTTTTATTCCTATTGTTAGTATTTTACGATACGAGAGAATCAAGCACAGGCGCAGCACCGTTTTTGCGGTTTTATAGACTGCTCGTAATATAGGAAAGGCATCAGATGAACCTTTATTAAGATTTTTCCTTTTATGGCATCAGAAGCACTTCGGGCTGTTGTAAATTGTAATACTAGACTCAATGTTACTGCTGCAAAGTTACCAGTAGCAATAACTACAGAGAATTTAAGTGTCCTTAGTTTTGTACTAGTTTCGTAGAAGTGTCAGTAAACAGTGATGTTTTGATTTTAGTACCTACTCATTTCACTCCTTAAGGATCGGGTAATTTAACAGCTACTATATCGATAATCTAAAAAAAAAATTTTTGAAGTACTCATTTCTAAACTCTTACATAGTCAGACGCGATAAAATATTGAATATACTTTTCTGATTATCTCAGTTCAAAACTATAGCTTTTTGCAGCTTCAGCGTTCCTTAAAGGCATTTCGTCTGTGTGAATTTAAACACTAACTGACTTTCATTGCCCGCCATTTCAATTTGAAGCATTCATTGTGCTGTAGACACACTCATCCATTTCTCTATTATGCCTAGAATTATCATAAATTTAAGGTTCTGCTCTTAAAACACTTTCTGACGAAACAATGGGTGTTTGTTTAAGACCTCAGTCAAGTGTTATAGTGAAAGATATGTAAGGTGTTTCAACATTTAAAACGGCAAAGTTAATTTTATGAGCCCTGTGGGTGTGGAGACAAGTTTCAAGGTTTTATACCTTGAGGTGTAAATTAATTTTGAAAACTTTGACTTGGCGACAGAGGTTTTAAGTTTTGTAAACATTCCTTACAAAATTGAGCTTTTGCTAGTTTTCAATAAAACTACGGTTGAAAGAAATAACTTTGTACATACGAAGAAACGCTAAAACAATATTGAAAAGAAAGCAGAGGTTTTATTAAACGATATGCATTAATTAACAGAAGTTAGTATAAAGAAAAAGAATTTTATAAAAAAATCTTATAACACGAACCATGGAAAATAGCTCTACATAGCTACTGAGTCATGAGCATCTAAATTCTAAAGGAAGACGATACATCATTCAAATTCAATTTACAAAACTTGTCCTTTCTTTTTTATCAATTACAAGGTGTCGAACATTCCTTCATGACCAAACCATATCAACAGCAGCTAACACGACCTACCCCAACACATGTCGACTAATGAATCAATTCCGTCAACAATAAAAACGTACAATACTTTTAATCTCGGCTAAAGGCCCCTAAAACGAAGCCCTTAAAAAAGATAATAAAATGGTAGCAAAACTGTTTTCTTACAGTCATCCTGACAAGTGGCGATGGTAAACAGGGTTTATGGTTCCGAGGGGTGAATTTTACTATTCATTTTTAGGGTTCCGTGGACTTCTAAACAAAGTTATGGTTTGTGGTTAGTGTTAACTACAGTATGAACTCTACTTTTGGTAATTTTTTACAGCTCAATACGATGGATTTTGAAATGACTCATGCAGTTACCCTTGGCACGTAAGTTCGTTGGCTCTGTTTCTGCCGTTTTTTCATTTTAATGTAGAATACTATTTCTTTCATATTTATCTTCTTTTAACCCAAATATAGTTTATTTTTACTACTTTCCTTTACCACTAGACCACACCACTATCAACATGCCCCAATTCTCCATCTTTCTCATTTACTTTACTACCGTTCTTCAAAGTGACCAAAGTATCTTCCAACCGCCATGCTGCTTAACTATTTTCTGTATCATAATATAAGGAACCGTCTCCACAAACACCAGGCGTGCTAGCCAAGTTTTTTTAGTGCCTGTCGTAAACAGGGCGCTATTGAAACGTTACCAGCTTGTTTAGCAACATATGCTAGGCGCCACGCTCCTAAAATAATAATGCTAAGCGCCACGGTATAGTGCGGATTTTTTTTGGCGGTTGAACATTTTTGTTTTTGTATTAAGCTTCTCTTTTCGGAGAATTTTATGTAGGAGAAATTCACACGTAGAAATGTTGATTCGAAAGGCTCCTACTGTTTTTATTTTTTGTGTTTCCCTAGCTTTCTTATAAAGGTTTAGTGTATTCGGGTTCACTTTGGCTTCGGCTTGTATAAACCGACTCTTTTATTATCGCATTAGTATTAGTAGCGCCCTAATCTGATGTTCCATTGACACACTATTGATCCCCTAATAATAGATTCTAATAGACTGCTCCTATTTGCTAAACGTTTGGATAATAATAATGAACCATTATTAATAATAAAATACATCAGTATCCGAGCACACTCCATGTAAATTGCATTATGACCGAATTAACTAAATCAAATTCAATGCAGTACTCACTACATTGTGATTTTCATAATTTCGCGCAAACACATGCGCAAATCGGTCTATTGTGTAGATACTTTTACTAGTATACAATGGAATATGAGTTTTATTTTAAGGGTATTTAAGTTTATTTGAAAAGCAACAAGTTTAACACAATAGAAATTATTACCGTAGGGTACGTTAGACCATCTGTCGTATTTTTGTTTATAGTTATGAACTTTAATGACATTTTAGTGTTGAATAAAAAGCGGCGGTTAATGAAGGTATTGTGTTAATAAATGCTAAAACTTTCCAGTTTATTGACTGGGTGGGTCGGACGTTTGAAATTTTGAATATTAAAATTACTGTGGTCTTTGTATACTTCAGTAGCGTGTGTACTGATGTTTTTACCAAAAAAGTTATATTTTAGAATAAACATACATACTTGGACGCTACACATACTTATACTCCATTCAGAAAAAATCGCCATTGACTTCCTATCCTCGTTCTGATTTATTTTTAGCCCAAACCACAAATATCGTAATATACTTCTATAAATATATCTATAGATAATATAATATCTTTAAACATAAAATAAAACAGTAAAAAAACTGTGTCTGTATATTGAATATATTAAAAAAAAAAAATTGAGGGGGGTTTAGAAACAGTAATAGAGCACGAATCGAAAAAAAAAAGTCTGTCTGTTTGTCTGTTTGTTTGTACACGCTAATCTTCGGAACTACTCGACGGATTTGAATGGTTTTTTTTTTGTTGTATAGATATTAAGTCTGGCCAACATATAGGCTATAATTTATCTTGGAAACTTGAATACCTGATGCAGAACCGCAACAGACCAGCTTAACTATAAGAGATACAAAAATGGTACCATAGCAAAAATTGTTCCACGTGATGAGCATTTTCTGCATAGAGAATAAATTCGAAGATCTGGAACACCTGATGTGGAACTCCAAGAGCCCAGCTACACTATAACATATATAGGAATGACGTCTTAGCAAGAGTTGTTCAGCCTGATAAGCACTCTCTGTTGTCGTATAAAATTTGAAGATCTGGAACAGCTGATGTGGAAATCAAAGCTATCACTAATTTCACTGTCACTCAATCAACGAGACAGTCACTCATCAAAATTTCCACGTGAACAAAGTCGCGGGCATCAGCTAGTAATAAATAAAGAGAAAATATTAAATAGTAACTCTATTTAACATTCGGCATGTCTTAGAACCAAAAAATTAAAAGGCATGTGACATCTACTATAACCCGCACTGGGCCCGCGTGGTGGATTATTATTCTCTGCCCATCCCTCTCCTAGAGAGGTGTTACGATCATTATTGACCGATGATAATTAAAAAAATTTAGCTAGCAGAAGCTGATGCTAGTTACTGCATTTTTCTATTATATTAGTTTAGCTTACAGAGCTAAGAAAAACATCCAGGATCCATGAAGCACATCTTTAAAATCTTCGCTGAAGATAGAAACGATACATAATACAGCTATAACATTATCTTTATCCAGTTCTAACTCAAAATTGACTCTTCAAATATATTTCCGATCTTCGCTCTCCAAACTATTGGTCGTACTGAATAAAACATAGCATGTGTGGCGAACAAAACGTTACAATTTATAACGCGTCAAATCTTAAAAATGGCTTCCTTCGAATAGAGATGTATAAAATTAATTGTGTTTATAACATCTGCCGACTCTATTGTCCATTTTTTTTTGGACGAAACGGTCAGGTTGGTTTGGTCGCTTTTTGTCATTTTTGGGCTACTAGTTTCAGCAAGGTTTTGTGTTTAACAACATATTGTTGATTAAGTTATTATGGTTAGAAATATTATCTTATAAAATAAATACTGTGGTAATTATATCCATAGTCATCATCATCATCAGATGATCGACAGAGAGTTCCAACCTTTGGCTGTGCGCATAAAAAACGTGGAAGAGAAGCGCTGAGTATGACTCGTCGGGATTTAGACCAAGTGTGGATGGTGTGCCGTAGAACGTCTGCTAGTCCGGTGGTAAAAGGATGATATTGGGATCGGGGCGTGGTACTCCTCCACACATTCTCCCAAGAGGAGTTGGTACAAGACCGACATGTAGGCGACATTACACCGATTAGCTAGGCTGTGAAGAGTAGCCACCAACGTCTCTTCGCCTATTAACTTTTCTTTTAAACTTTTTCTTTCAAAACAACCTTACCACCTAAAGACCGTCCATTACCATATCTCACAATTTAAAAAGGATTTAATCTCAGCTACCATCGTCATAAAAGCTACAAACTTCCAAGCTTCATCATTTTCCTCAATTTCTTATTCACACGTTATTTTCCTAAAAAAAAAGGTTCAAACAGCTTTAAAGTTTCCGTTTTTGGTCTCCATTTAGATGTTCCAACCAGATTTTCAACATTTTTGCGAGAGTATTAATTCTCAAAGGCTAGGTTAACAGTACTTTTTGCTGATGAGAAGGTATTTTCACACTTGTATAATAAACACTACGCCTTACGAATGAGCAGTAAACTTTTATGCACAATTTCGCCAACACATGCTAAGGTGTGGCTCAAAGCTAAGCTCTTTTAAGTAAATCAAAAATACCAAGAACAGCCTTTAATATTTCTAGTGAAGTCACATGCTTTTCCATAGCATTCAGTATTGTAATCTTTTTTTCTTTGCGTTACACTTTGCCCAACCCGGGAATCAAACCCAGACCCAAATAATATTTTAAAATAATAATTTTATTTGACACAAAAAAATATACACATAAATGGCAGATACATCATCAGCGCTAAATGATCAATGACCCCCATGCTAGGTAAAACCTGTGTTATAGGAGTCGTATTATGAAGCTACATCCTTTTCAAGTGACAAGGCATGTATTTAAAACACTCTCTGATATTTCCCGAACATAATGCGAGCGCAATCGCGGAAAAAAGCTAGTCACTTATAATTATGGCTTTTCATGTCAGTTAGTAGAAAGTACAGCAATATCCCGTCAAAATTTTAATTATATAAACTCTCATGCTCCCTCCACGTACTCTAAAGTCTCTTTGTAATGTAACATCCATAATTATCTCCCCGTGTTTACAACAAACAATGTATCAGATTCGCTCATTACCATACCAGAAATCGATCCTTACTATCGTAATTATCGAAAACAATGTTCGCTCTTGTCGCACACAGATACGATCGTAAACTACCCGATAAGCAACTCAAAATCCAATGCTTATATTACATTTCAATTACCATATAAAATGTTCTTACAACCGCGGAGCAAGACCCATTGCGTCTGTACTGATAATCATCTAATCAGAGATCATTCAATAACTTTTATTCCAAGCCGATCAGGCGTACAACTCCAACATAAATTCAACTGTAACTTCGTTTCTGTAGAGTTTAAAATACACTGAAGGTACAGCCAGAAACTTCAAATCGAATCCAGAGTGTTATCTCAAGTTCGTTCCGTTTCCAATGTGTCACTGCTTGAAGTACATAAGCAATCGAATTTGACATTTATCTCTTTCAAAGTAAAGTTCGTTTTAGTTCGAGACCGTAGGGGTTGAAATGACGTTCGTATTTTGATAGGGATGTGGAAAACGTCGACGGATTCGAAATTCGAAACGCAAAGCGATGTCGATGTCGAGACGCTGCTTCGGAGAGATGTCAGTTTAAAAAAAGATGCAGTACGTTCGGACATGTGTACAGTTTATTTTTTATATTTTTAATGGCTCTCAGTCATAATTAACAGTGATTTTTCGTGTCTTGTATCCGATTCTATTATTGAAGGGTCATTTGTGACGATAAATCTGTTATTGGAAGTAGAAATGTTATAATAGAATGGCTAATGATGGACTTATTAATTAAAACTGGATTCGATTTAAATTTCTCTCTTTCTGTTAGACATGATTTTAATTATAAAAGTTAATAAAAGTAACGTTACATGTAGGGCAATATAAAAGCTACCGAAAGCACTTGTCCAAAAGCACTATCACTAATTCAAAACAACATTCCCATAAAAATAAAAGAATAACGAGAACGAACATTCAGTAACATTCAAAGATTTATTACTACATCGTTACTACAATAAAGTTCCCATTGTTTAATTCGTAATTAAAAGGACTACAGATCATAGTCATCAACAGTCCCTTGATAACAATAAAAACATTGTAGAAACTTTACAACTTAATTACCTACATCTGTTAAACTCCACAAACGCGATTTACAACGCACCTTTGTGTCGTAATAAATTTTAGTGGAGTAAAACTTTTGCGGTCGAAGATGAAGAAAAAAAAGGTTTATAAGAAAACAAAGGGCAGAATGAATTAAACAACATAATAAGATTGAACACCTGCGGATATAACGTCTTCATTAAAAATGAAATAGGGACGTGGAACAGGTGCCATGATTGGTGCTACGAAATCCGCTACGTCTGTTGATCCGATGTGCCGAGGTATCTGTTTTGTTTTGTTTCCTATAGCATTATTATCTTTGTAAAGTTTAACTTCTGTTTCTTTTTTGTTTTCTGTAGTACGAGTAATACTATCATTTGCTGCTGCTACTACTTCAAAGTCACTAACTCAAAAATTTACTTTAGCACACTTTTGCTTTTTGAAACATTGTCACACATTTTTTCTATTTATTTGAAAGAATGATCCAATAAACGATTCAGTAGAATTTGCCATCCTACTAATTCATACATGTATGTTTTAATGCTTATAGGTACTTATCTTTTTTTAAGTTTACCATCATTATCTATTTCACCAACAATTTATTTATCATCAACTATTATTAATGTCTGTGTCTTTGAAAATATCTTTTTAATTACACTATTAATTTTAGCATTATTGCCATCCATAACACAATTCTCTACCTTGACTATGTTAACAACATTTTTCACGATTACTTCATCATCTTTACGAACATTTTCTTCAGACACACTGCTTTCTTAGACAAGATCAGAAAAGTTTCCTCCATAAATACAAATACAGACACCATTTCGATACAAGCCCGATTCAAATTCGCCGTCTACGCAGATCTAGGAAAATGATGACGTAAACGATGTAGTGGGGTGCTCGTTACTAGTTTATGTGCGGAAGGTGTCGACTTGGTGCTGGTACTATATGTTATGTTCGCGTATCGCATTTTAACGGTATATAACTTTAATGTCTGTAAGTAACACGGCTTGTCTGTAATTTGTGAATACATGAAGTGCGGCGTGAATTTTAGGTACTGTTTCAGTGTTCTGATTATTGACAGGTAGAAATTAGCAAAAGTTAAGTTTGTGTATAGACTGTTTAAATCTGTCACATGCCTAAATAAATGTGGGCGAATGTAAGTACCGTGCGGATCTTGAACACAGTCAGATGTCATCGTAACATACCATGTAGAAGTTGATAAAGATATTTGCCTAGTCATGTAACTATGACAGTGCAGTGCAGTAATAAAGTTTCAGTCTCAATGATTCCATTCGTGTCCTCAACATAAATAATAGCGATAAAGACAGCTTCCATACAGTGTAACAAATTTTTGCCAAAATTAACGATCATGATTGAGAATTTCTCTATCAAAATGTTTTTTACACCACCTCAATAATTCTTTGAAGGTGAAGATAAATATAATCAAACGACTGGTTTAGCCATTTAAGATAATTACATGCTGTTAAATCTCTTATTTTTTTCAAATTCGAATAGACTATTAGCAAGTAATTATGGACCATATAATTTATGTCCATTATTAGCATTTTCTAGTATACACTCGTTTATTGGTTCTGCTATTAGTATAAAATTCTATGGTGAATTTAATATGGTAATATAATTTGTTTTATGATTGCAGGAATCTATGAATACCTAGATTGAAATTAAAATACTAACAAGTCTTCATTAGAGGCGGAACACAAAAAAGTAAAGACTTGATTAAAATTTATTGACACTAATGTCTAAAGTAAGATTTACTCGTATAACGAAAATATCTTCTAAATGCTTGAAAATGGAAATGATTTGCAGATAAATTTACACAAATTTATAATCTTCAAGATTATAAATTTCATGTTTTGTATCACGTTTTACTATCGAAGAGCGGACTCTCCTTAAACAGGCACTATCTGGCTAAAAGATGGATTTAGTTACAAAATATTTGTTGTAAATTCAGCATCTATTAGTGCATCTCTCGAAAGCGTACACTAAAAAACTAAACCCAATAATTATCTAAAAAATAGTTTTCATTAAAGCTTTACCAAGTAACCATTTCAAAATCAATCCCAGAGAGAAGAGTCAAAACAAATTTAATCCAGCTCTCGCGTTTCAAAACAGATCTCGTATTACCGAAGCCATCGGCGGTAATTACTTTGCTGCTGTTGACAAGGATGCCAAGGAAGATGCAAGATGGCCGACCCTTCTGACCTATACGTCAGGAGAACCTAGAAACCATCTGTTTGGTAGTTAATTTAACGAGGAACGAAGAGGGAGGATGGATTTTAAAGAAAAATAATGGTTTAAAAAAATGTATGCGCCTGTAAAGATTTTCTTTACTATTTATTCTATTTGTAATAATGAAAATGTTAACTTTACCATGTTTCTTGTTTAGACCGTTAACTAGACTATTATAAATATAAATCACATTGTTTTCAACATCAACCTAACCCTACTTCAAAAATTATACCTTCGACCCTTTGCCCATAATTACCATAACCGAAAATTCGAAAATAATTCGTTCCTCTATTTACAATCACAGCCGGTGATTATTATTCCCGCCCCTGTCAGTGACGCGATTGGCGGGAACTTCCAAGATGGCGACCCGCCTGACCCTTACGTCAAGCACGAAACATCTGTTTTAACATGTCCGACTGGCTGGTAATAAGCACGTTCGAATTTAGAACATTTTTATTTTTTTGGAAGAATTTTTGGCGGTGTTGCAGGTTTAGGGAATTCGGTTGATGTTCCTAACATTACGAGATTGTTAAAAGTTTTTGGTCAAATTAGTGAAAATTACGCGATACCAAGACACTGTCTACTGTAGGTATTCAAGGAAAGAAATATAGACATATACGAGGGCAAAAATAATCAAATCCTTCATTCAGCTTAAAAAGGAGGAATCCGTTGAAAATCATGAAAAACTTAGTAGCAGTTTCTAAGCTAAGAAACTAAACTTAAAAGCTGCAATCCTTATCAAATAATATGTGGTTCGGTAGGATGCAAGTACTCATGGGACACTTTTTTCTACCTAAGAATTAGTTCCCAGAAACTTAAGAGGTTTACGATGATGTGCTGTCACCGGATTTTTTGTTCACATAATTGATATAGCTAAACTATCCGCCCACAGTGGTGACATTTCGTCGAAAGCTAGAAAAAACTTTTAGCAATACGATTTATCTGAACAAAAACTTTTGAGCCGAAAATATTTCAGGAATTTTAATTAAGTCATTTACTTTTGTGTTGACGTAAGTAATTTATTCTTTCTTGTGGGCAGTTTCTCAAAAAAGTAAACTAATTGTGATCGAGATCTTGACTTTTAACAAAGAAAACCATTCAATCACTCCACAAATCCAGCAAATTGCTTCATCAGACCATAATCACAACTTTATTCAAACTTGGGTCCCGGTAATTGACCAGAAATCCTCAGATAAGAAAAATGTACGCGTAATCTTTTATAAAAAATCTTAAGGCAACCCATAAAGTTAATACAAAAGTATAATGGACGAAACAGGCGACGTTTAATTTCCTTCGTTTACTGTCTTCTGCCAAAACTCGAGATGTATTCGAGTAACTTCGATTGTTCATCATCCTGTAAGCGTGTTTTCTACGAAAAATATTTTGTTTACGACCCACATTAGAGCAAGAATAATTATTAAAAGAATTTTCGCGTTCTTTTTCGGAAAAAGGAATTGTTTTTGGCCAAGCATTTCGGACGTTTTGCGCGCTGGGCTACGAAGTAATTTGGGTTAACTAGCAATTTCCCGCGACTCTGTTCACACGTTCAGCGGATAATTATTAGGTCACAATATATCCTAGCTGATTGTTCCTATAGTCTGTGAAACTATACGAGGATCTATAATTATGATACAACATGATTTTCGAAATGCAGTATCTACCAAGCTATTTTAATTTAATTAAAAACTCAATCTGCCTCTAATAATTAATTTTCAAACACTAGGTATAAAGCTGAGCTTAATAAACGGAAACTCAAGAGCTAACAAGTTTAAATAATAGATGGAACCCTTGGGTATGGTAATCAATAATATTGCTTTGTACTAAGGAAGGTAAATTAGTTACTGAACCCTAACTACACTATGTAAATGGCAAATCAAATTGGGAATATAATATTGATAATGTCAATAAGTTTTACCTTCATATGAAATGTTATAAGGTAGAATACCTTTAAAATACTTACTAAAGAAAATCCAATAGAAAATAACTTCTAAATTGATTATAAAGAATCAGACAACGCCGTTTTAAACGTAAAATCTGAACACAAAAAAAATATAACAGACAAACATATAAACACTATAAATAAACACAAAACTGCTATAAGAAATAACCCTGAAAAAAATACCGACCTCTTAAGAGATAAAGATCAAAACAATCAAGAAACTACTATAAAAGAACTTCTGGGCAGTGAAAAACAAACAATTTTTACAACACACTTTAATACTCCCACTCATATTACAGTCGGCCATTAAAACCCGCAAATTTAACGTTGAAAAACGTATGAATAAAAATACGTTAGATGAGAATACAAAATTTTATGGCCTGTAAAATAAGCTGGGTGGAAAAAATTGGATTTATGATAATTTCGCTGGCTACTAATAAAAATTTGGGTTAGTCTGCCCTCTTGTTACGGGTGGATGTTTCTCTCTTACGAGGGGGCACTTTCTATATAATGTAAACTTTGCAGAAGATTCTTAGGTTGGTTTTATTGAAGTAGAAATTATTTTGAAAGGCAAAGTTTTAATGGAGACAGTGAAAGCAGAGATAGCCTAGTTGTGTCACCGTCGGACTGCCAAGTCATATTATAGGTTTCAAGTTCGAAGTTAAGACTCAAATTAAAACTCTAATTTTGCGGATTCATGTGCGATTAAAATGATCTTATGCTTTGATGAAGGAAAACATCGTCAGCATCCCATGTGCGGCATAAAAACTGACACCAGGGTAGGCCCTAACCAGATTGATGACACTTTAAAGGAACATTAGAAAATTGTAATTTGAACAATGATTGGGGAAACAATTTTTTGTAGGCTGCAATCTGCTGCAATAGTGAATGATACTAATAATCTTTTGACAGGATTTGGAGAAGCAGATTCGCAAGAATTTATGGTAAAAGTTTATGTCACGTTGACTGTTATATCGTGTGTTAATTGGAATTTCTTTAAATGCTTATTAGAATTTCCTTTCTGAAGACAGGAGTTTGATTTTCATTATAAGTTTTTAAACTGACATGGTCACTGACACTACTACAACAATCAAACATGGTAAATATCCCGTTTATGATATTAATAGTTGATTTTCATTGTAGTTATTTTATAGGAAATAATATCACAGAATCATGGTAAGTAAAACGGTTTACAATGACGCAATAAAAGCATCCAAAATAATGATATTCTTGAAACGTTCTAAAGTTGGAGGAAAAGTTCTATAAAACGGCGCACAATTAACCGTTGATTATACGAAATAAAATAAATTGACTTATTATTTTAATTGCCTGTTTTATATAATATAATGAGTCGCTTATTACTATTTAATACTGCTCTCAAGTGCCATAAAACAAATAATTTTATTTGGACTAACGAACCTGTTAACGATGTATCTCGAAATGCGACGGCATCTGAAAAGAGAATGGAGAACAATTAAAGTATTTTCCTTTTAAAGACATCATTACGAATTTTTGGAATGACGGAAATACACTTGAAAAATTACTCAGTAAAATATTTGAATCAGTTGTATCAGTTTTATTTGGTTCAACTCCGAGTACTTTTTGGGCCTATCCTGATATGACTTGTACTATTTTTCTTATTAGCAAATTAATTTTAAGAATCTTCAGTTATAAAATCACAATTCTAATTTTTTTTTTAGGTTCTAGATACCAATAATCCCGCAGATTATTAATTTGAAAATTCTCACATTTTATTAGACTGAGCAGTAAGTTGGAAAAAACAATACTTAAGAAATCTTGAAATCTTTTGACAGTACATTTTCACTTCTAAATTTCCAAGATTTTTTCTTTCTGTGTCTCTTGCATGTTTTTTATAAGCTTTTATTCAACTTGCCATGTTACTTTGTTTGTTAGCATATTTTTAAAATCTTGCAAGTCAATTTTAATACCTAAGAAGTGTACATGCAAAATAACTCCATGTTTCCAAACCTTCAACCATAACATTATTTCAAAGCGTTGAGCCCGACCACAATTGTGTACAAGTTATTGGTGATAGCTAAACCATCGTTGCAGTCACTTATAACTAACCACAAATTCTCGGTCTAACTCCTCGAGCGTTTAGCATTTGATGGACGAATACTGAGATCTCAATGGATGTAACAATATAGGTTTCTACTTGAATAGTCTGTGAATTTGAGTGTTAAACGATACTGTATTATTAAACGACGTATACTCCTCCGTATTTCTATTAATGTTACTATTTGAACTAACTTCATCACCACCATCATCATTCTTCTGCCCTTATTGTAATTTATTAAAGTTCGGCGCAGCATGTTTTCTTCTTTCATATTTCTCTACTACTGGAACTTAATATCTGTTTATAGACGTCTACAGTTCTTTTACAGTTATTATGATTGTGCCTGGATTGCAACCTCATCTTGTTGTTTTTGCCTACTTATCTGGTATATTTGAAATAAATGCTTTGCTTTTGAATTTAGTTGTCCAGCAAGATAAAATAATTGCTGTTTGAATCTTATTATTATCCAGACTAGCTTCGCTACCATTGCGCGAGACTCTTTGAAAATTATCGTATGGGAAAGTATTAACAGAAAAAGGGAGCCAGAACTCAGGTCATGGTCTGTCACAGTTCCAGACATTAAAATCCGTTTAGTCGTTGGGATTTCTCTCGTAATTCAAAGTAACATAATTTTCTCCTTTCAGTCTAATTATATCAATATCAAAGAGAGAAATTTCTCCATCGACCGAAAATATGGTTGGAACCAATGACAGGGCATCTTCCATGATTAGTAATAGACAAAAACGTACTCTAATGATACCCACTTGGATTCCCTTCACACGTTATTCCCATTACCTGGAAGATGCCTGTGAATTTATATATTTCCATCTCTTTCTGTAACGTTATTCCTAATATTTTTGTCTTCTTCTTTGCATGAGGCTTTGCCGCAAAGATCTTGTTTAACAATGTTCATGCAGAGAGTATGTGTCAGCAATTCCACTTTTAAGTCCTAAAATTACATTGTTTTTTCATGTTTTATCCCTTTCCTTATTCTAGTATGTGCTTGGTAAAGAATTACGATGATGGTTTTTAATGATTTTATTGCACTGAATTCTGATTTATCAAAATTTTTAACTTAATCTATTTTTGCAGCACTCATATTAAATGTTGAAAAATCCCTTTCTGCCAATTATTTTTTAATACTTGTTATCAAACTACAGTTCATTGTTAAATCTTTAAAAACATTTTCCGAATCTAACTAAAAATAATAATTGGCTTTACTACTTACAATTTTAAAACACGCCAAATAATCCAAAACACACACAATTCATCCCAAATCACTAAACAAACAATCTACTAATTAAATTCAAAAACTTTAATTCATAAATCGACACTGAACTTAAAAACACGAACTCGAAGCACAACAAAACACACTTAACGGAAAAACCGAGCTTACGTCCGGCCGCGACGGAGCCTCATCGCTTACTGGCGGTGGCGTGTACTGGCGTTCTTGCCGGTGCGCTAACAACACAACGCACACTACTACAATAGTCTATGGTACACAAGACTCCTTCGTGAGAGTGCATCACCTTATACTTCTGACCAAAGACTTTGGTGTGCCCATCTCTGAATTAAGCAATTATGGTTAATTTCGAGGCTCCCCATATTATGTTGAGTCGTGTCGGCGAGAGAAATGTGTTATTTCGTATCATAATTTGTGTGAAGGCATCCGCTTGAGCAGCTGTGAATTATATACTGTACGTGTAATATATTCGTTATTTTTTCTATCTATTATTTAATACGTTAGACGGTTATATTAAAAAAGATATAGCGGTTAAAAAACTGTGAGGATAAAACTGTTATGTGCTAACGAAGGATGCTTGTTTGGAGTTAATTGCAGTCTATACATGTTTTTTAATCTCTCGTTTTTCTTCTTCTGCAAGTTTTGAAATTATACGTTTGTGAGTTGCTTCCACTTTACGTGAAGCAAGTTTTTTATTTAGTTTTAATACTACGTTGCTTGGCGTTAGACAGCAGTTTGTCCCTTGCACCTTAGTGACCTGTTTTACTCCGTCAACTCACTGAAGAGTCGTTTCAAAGAATGTGTCAACTCCTTTGTGATAAAAACGAGTCTTTTTAATGGAGTGTTATGAAACGTGTTTTACGTTTCTTTTAAAACGAAAGTGTTTCTCTACAATGTAATTCCAATTTTAGCTCAAGATAAATGAAAAAGTTAAACGAAATAAACGAAATATCAGATTTCATTCAATAATAGACACATTGTGTCTTACAAAGCAATCAAATAAAATCAAAAACCATCAAGAATCCTCTCACTCATCAATCATTCGATCGTTCAATCGTTCATTCGAAACCGTTGTCAATTCGAATTTAAATTTTTCAACGTTGAAATTAAAAAAAAAAGAATATTAACACTCGAACGGCCGGTACAAATTTTAAATCATAAATGGTGTGATTAATGTACCCTGAGTTTGTTCCAATGACACTTTACGTCAACGTTGCCTAATTTGATTGGACGTTTTGGTATATATTACAAGACAAGGCGGAGCCTATTGGCTGTAATTAAAAATCATAGATTGTTATCACGCCAACCAGCCAAGTTTCCGGTGGGTTTATAATTGTTTGGAATTAAGTTTTGGAATGAAATAAGCGTGTGTTGTGTGAATGTGGGGTGAAAGTGCGTGTTTTGAATTAAGAATAATTGGATTTGCAGTGAACGTGGGGACAGGAAATACGTTTTTTTTTTCATTGTATTAATGCGTGCAGAAAAAATTAAATGAGATTAAAGCGGTCAGCTGTCTAATGTCCACATATTATTTTTAATTTGACAAATAATACAATTTTAAGCATGTTCTTCTATATCATCTGTGTCATAATTTCATAAACAATCAAGCCTAACCATGTTACATAAATTGCTGTTGAACCCGGCAAGTGAAATTGCTGGCGCAGAACCCGAGTTATTACCCAAGTTTAGAAAATTTAGCATGACGTACATATATTTTAACAATGTTCCCTCAACGGTAATGTAATGTTTCACCACCAACGGTGGGAATAAAATTACAAGTACAAGCCAAGTTTAAACGGGAGCCCTTAATGCGCCTTATAAAATACAAGCCTTAATAATAATGTATTCTTTTTTATCTCCAAGATTTTCTGGCTCATTGCGGTTTCTTGGTTGGATAAAATTGGTGGTCCTTTTATGAATAACGTTTTTGGCAGGTTACTAGCAGAATAGAGTTTAAGTTTTGTTAAGAACACTTCTAACACCCGTATCTATAAGCAAGGCAAAGTGATTGTTTAAGTAACAGTAATTACTTTATAATAATATACAATTTTCATTCTGTAGTTAAATAATTGCTTGAAGTTAGAACTGTCAAAATTTTGAATTCTTATCTTTGCTTTCTTTGAAGGTTCTTGCATCGTTTAAATTCTTGTCTACAGTAATTTTGCTTTGATTATTTTCAATTATGATTTTTGATTTGCCTTCACTTTTGTCTATGGGCTGTTAAATAATTTAACATTTTCTGTTTCTTTCTGTTGAGTCCTACTTTATTGAAACTCCCTTGAATTAAAATTACCCCTTTCATCTTTTATTTTAACCATACCGTCTATTTTTATCTAAACGAACTGTTTTATTTCCTCCTAAATGATTTATCCACTTACATTCCCAGAACGACTCCCATCTATTTCCTCCTCAATAAAACTAATAACAAAAGCAACACTACCCTAATTTTCCCCAAAACAGTGACACACAGTAACGTTATTAATAAAACCCATCAGGCCGTCAGTTCTAACATTAAACATAGTAATGTGGGGGAAATATAATACATACACGTCATAAGTCACAACACCGCCTTATCATGTCTTGATGAATTATCACTGTACTCCACGGTGCTCAGTTTAGGGGGGTTCAAGTTATGAGCGATGTGAATTTGGAAACTTCTCTGGGAACAAGTACCCTACCTTAGGATCTAGTGTTGATGTTAATGTTGAAGTTAAATAAACCTTTATTATTTGCAGGGCAAAAGCTTCTTTTGATACAGGAATAGCTCGAGGATTGATCGCTACTCTATAAATTAATTGTTTATTTTTGTATTAATAATCGTCATGGTAAAGCTCAAAAGACTGCTCGACATTAGATCCCCCAAACATCGTAAATTGCCTGGTCTTTTGTATCTTTAGCATCCGGTGGTTTTCTGCAACCATCGCTAGGTCATCCCATCTGTTCGCATTGTGAGAGGTCCCAGTACTTTTAGCTAAGTTGTAGCCTCTCTAGAATCTTTTAACCCAATAGCCATCAGTTCCGTCCATTTGTACTACGATCATAATAATTATGCTCTGTCCCCCGTTATTGATGTTTCCATCTTGTATAGGCTTATCCGTATGCATCCGTAACTTCGGTTTCCTCAGGATGTTTCGAGAAATCAGAAGGTTGTGCTTAGATTTTTCGGGGATATATTACTTGGTCCGACGATCAAACTACTAGGATATCACTGTCAATTATCACAATATTTGCAAAACTAACTCATTTATTCGCTACATCCAACAGCATAACCCCTAAACTTTAGCTAAACGACGCGAGAGAACTAATACGAGCAAATTTCTGTCTCTCTATATAAATTACCCGTATAGTCCTATGGGACACCGTTTGATATGCAAATTCTGGTGCTCAGGTAATATTAGTCAATGGTATATTGGTTCCGCCTGCTAAGCTCCCTTTGAAATGAGCACAGGCTTCGATTGATTAATATTGTGCTGGGATTTGATGAGTGCTGCTTCGAAAAGGGGTAGATGATGGATGGGGTAAAAGACTTCCTCGTGATTGAATATTATATTGATTTTGACTTTGAATCAAAGGATTTCATGGTAATTTCAGCCAGTATGATTTTAATTGTATTTTAAACCTTAATCCTTCTTAAAGCAATCTATTTTATGTAGAAATCTATTAGAAACATTAGTTACCAAGTCCAATTTTAAGTGTTCAGTATTATTAGAATACAAACTCAACAGTTCAATACTAACACTAATTCTTAAACAACAAAGTTCAAATTCAATTAACTGAAGACACAAGAATTTCCTACGTAAAAACGAATGTTACAAAATTAGAATAGCATGCTTTAAGTTAATTTATAGAACCGGCAACACTTAATTGAATTAATGTTTCAATTTGATTAATTGAAACCAATTTTGGCTTTTACAACTGAAATAAATCGCGACAGGCATTCATAATTTTGGTTTAAAATTCTGTATCGTGTTTTAAAACGGAAATGTCTTTATTATAATGGTCGTGTAATTTGTATTATCTTTGATCAAGTATTGTGTGTTCAAGTTTTAGGATTTCATTATGATTTGAAGATGTACTTCTGGAATTTTAGAAATTGGATCTTAGTTTTGTTTTGTTGAATTTTATAAATAATAATATAATAATAATAAATCTTTTATTGGAACAAAAACACATATGACAAATACATTGCGTACGTAAATAGCTGCATTAGTTGAGAACTGTGTCGCAGCTATTAAAAATATAACTAGCATTAAAATTAGGTTCTTCTATTGGGTTAGCTCGTTAAATAGTCGACCTAAACTTTATCATCAGGACAAGATTATGGTCAAGACTCAAGAGTACTCCAAGTTCACTTTAAAATAGGTATACCTGCCGTATCTTTGTTACCTACAAGACGTAGTCATAACTTTGCTTCTTACCTAGCTATTTCACAACTGTGCTAACATTGGATTTATTGCAACTATATTATACCTACAAGTACTTTTATTTACACTGCGCGACTGCCTATATTATAACCTCTATACTCCGTTTATGGAAACAAATAGCTATGGCTATGATTATATTGCAAAAGAAACGAGATGTTTTCATATTGATATTTCTTCTGTTCAAAACTTCTACTACAGAATCTTTGTATATAACTTCTGTCACACGATATTGTAAATGTTCACATTCCTCTTCGTATATTATTTGCTGATCGACAGTTATTGCTTTGACTTTAAGTTATTTTGGCTATCTTTAACAATAGGTGATTACTATATTTGGTAAAATTATCGAAATAACTAACAATACCAATCTAGAGTATTTAGAGATGAAAATTCCACAGCAACGCCCATCATCATTATTATTCAGAATATTGAAAATGATTGTTTTCGAGTATTTCATTTTCCATTATCATTATGAGCATCACACAAATCCTAAATAACACTATTATACATGCAAATCTGAACACAAAATTTTGTACTAATTTAGAGAGTCTATTAACGTTCAAAATAGTTAGTGTTACATTGCGGAATATACGTTTGTTAGAATGCAAATTGTCATAATGAGGACGGAAATGGGTGTCGTTTATAATTAATATCGTATTGGTTGTAGTGTTTGGTTCTAGATGGGAATTGGGAACTAGAGCGGTGAAAGGTTAGTTAGTTTGAAGGAAGGACCATTAAATATCAAATGAGTTTGATGAAAAATTTTGTGGAATAGGGTAGTTGATTGACTAAAAAAAATATGATTCTGTTTAGTCCGTCTGCCAAATTATCGAAAAGTATTGGATACGTGTATTTGTTTTATGCAAAATTACGAAAATAAAACGTCTCAAAGATCGTGAGTGGGGCTGGTGATGTCAATTTCTGATAAAAAATGAACCAAACTATGACGTCGCGCGACTTTATGGAGCGATTTATTGTTTACGTGAAAAAAGAAAAAAAGTCCTATTTTTTTGAAAGTCTATCTGACCGACTAATTAGAATTTCAACTACCCTATTTTCATCTGCCTAGCTTTTTTCCAACCATTTTGGGGTCGACTTCCAAGCTAATGATGTAGCTGAATACCAGAAATTTACATAGAGCAACCGTCTATTCTATCTGACCGCCACAACCCGCTTAGTACTGCTTAATACGATACCCCTTGGTAAGATTAGTTGTCAGACTTCTAAACTACCTGTAACGACTGTCAAAAATCTACAAATACTTTTGCTTCTGAGGTACGGAGAAAACTCTCTTTGTAATGGATAGGTCATCGAGCGCAGCTGTTATTATTTTGTGACAAACTAATGCGCTACAAAATTTTGATAGTTTATTCATCTTATCCTGGACCTGACATTATTTAATCTTGATAATTGCATTGCAGATAAATCCTATTCATCATAATTAAATAACAAACTTAATTGGACCACGATATAATTACCTATATCAAACCATTAACCTGTCTTATTATAAATTATTGCAATAACATGTAAATTGTTAACACAATCACAATAATAATTATTATTTGCAAAATTAATTATTTTGCATGTAATTAGTTAAATTTTATCTGGTATTTTTGTTTACTATCGTATGTTGCAATTAATTGGATTGATAAATCAATATTGTTTTATGTATTATCCATGCTTATTTTATTTTATTTGAATAAATATGTTCAATTTATTTTACATCGATTTAAATAATTTTCCAAAAAATTTATGTTTAAACAGCTATCTCGTTTAAAATATTTTAACACCATCAATCCGTTTTTCAAGAGAACTCTATTTGCGAACTTCGATTTTCAAATTTACAATTCGAATGTCTGCATGTCATCGCCGACAATACATTTATTTTTGGGGTGACATTCTCATATTAACAGTTATACTTCTGACAGTTATAAGTATACAACCTTATTGTAAGGAGTATAAAGATCACTGTGATTTTGACAGACTTGTTGACAGCAAGTCAGTAATTTAACAGCAACCACGTATGATTTCGACAGCAAAATCTGTGATAAAGACGGTACTCATCATCCCTT
This sequence comes from Diarsia dahlii, assembly GCA_949775195.1. NCBI lineage: Eukaryota > Metazoa > Arthropoda > Insecta > Lepidoptera > Noctuidae > Diarsia > Diarsia dahlii. The sequence goes on from OX459209.1 coordinate 16,839,366, forward strand.
TTTCCATTATTTTGCGATCAGCTTCAGCTATCTCTGGATAATTATACCCACTGGTGGTCAGACTTGCGGGCTACTTACTTCCTGTAACGACTGGCACTTTCACGCTTAACGTTATTTCCGAGGTATGAAGGAAACTCTGTATATTGATCATGTTGGTTTGTGGATGGGTGACCGCATTCAAGCGCGGCTTAACCTTGAAGCTCGACCCATGGGGCTTTTATCCTTACCCCCGTGGCTCCTATTATTTTATATTGCAAAATGAAAAGACGACGAATATTTTGAGAAAAAAAAAAACAATAAGTGCGTTGCCACGAGACACGGTAAGTGTAATTTATGTGCTGGCTCCAGATATAATCTTACAGAATCCTGTATACAGACTACAGGCAGTTCCTCGTTGAGTTATTTCGCTGTTGACCTGATAATTCCGAGGAATGTTACTTAAGCAAACATCGGGGTTTTCCTTGTTTTGTGTTTGAGCTTTCTTTAAATTGGATTCAATTGTTTTTTTTTTTTTTTTTTTTTTAAATGGGCTTACTCTTGACCTCAATCTTGCCCTAAGGGCAGAGATGAGGTCGACGATGGAACGAGCTTACCCAGAAGAAGCCTATTTACTCGCGACTTAAATAGATTGGGGTTATATGAACTCGGGTAAACCGACGCAGGCAGGGTGTTCCACTCCTTGGCTGTACGGTTTCTATATGAATTTTTTATTTCAGTAATAATATTTGATGTTGTATTCTAATAGCATACCACAATAACCTTTACTACATTGGTCATGATCATCATCAACATTCTTTTGCCCTTAACCCAAATTATTTCTGGTCAGCGCAGCATGTCGTTTTCTTCCGTTTTTTTCTATTACTCGTTATCTGATACATGCTACATTCATCATCATCATCAACAGCATATTAATGTTCCCACTGCTGGGACACAGGCCTCCTCTCATTTTGAGAGGGAATGGGCTATAATCTACCACGCGGGCCCAGAGCGGATTGGTAGATGTCACATGTCTACGAATTTTTTGGTTCTAAGACATGCCGGTTTCCTCACGATGTTTTCCTTCACCGGTTTGAGAGCAGCGGTGATGAAATAAATTACACAAAGTAATGTGCCTGCCTGGCCACGACCTACTGTTCGTAAGTCGGGGCCGCCACCACTAGGCCACCGCTGCTCATGCTACATCCTTACATAGTATAAAACAAAGTCGCTATTTTTGTCTGTTTGTTTGTCTGTATGCTTAAATCTTTAAAACTACGCAACGGATTTTGATGCGGTTTTTTTAATAGATAGAGTGATTCAAGAGGAAGGTTTTAGTACTTATATAATTTGAACGACATCCACGCGGGTGAAGCCGCGGGCATCAGCTAGTTACTAATAAATTATAAATTAAAATAAAGTGAAAATTATATTTTTCCTACTCCTCTATAATTTTCTGATTAATTTCTTTGCCCCAAGATAGTTGCGTTAGAAAGCCTTCCACTAGGTGGACTGATGACCTGGTGAAGGTTACAGAGATCCGCTGGATGCGAGACGCACGCGACCGGTCAAAGTGGCGAACTTGGCGGAAGCCTATGTCCAGCAGTGGACGTCTATCGGCTGAAATGATGATGATGATGATCCAGGACAGTTAAACTGTTCTCGAGAACTTCGTTAACCTTCAGATTCTCGACACTGCTCTGGTGGTCGTCACTATTGAGTCTGGCTTTTAGAAATTGCAGTGGTTTAGGAATAGTGGGGAATGCTGTAAATACTTTTAGGTACTCTGCATGCACATTAATGGCTGAAAGCATTAAGACATATTTTGGCAGTAGGATAGGTAGACTATAATTTGGATTTACATTTTTTTTAAACACATGGTATACATTTTTTCCAACACAACTACATCCACGTTTTTGCAAAGCATGTTTCACATAATATTTGTAACCAAAATGGCTAAAACGACTTAATAAAAGTGTTGCTCTACCAAAAACAGAAACTATTCACCCTAAAAAGATTAGATCTCAAATCCAAGTTCCATTGTTTCTTGTCAATCCCATAAGGACACTTGACAACACAATGGTCTGAATAGAAATCTCTAAATCAACACCAAGTTCCAAACAAGGTACTTTTACTACACTTTCGATAGTACTTCAACCCACCCTTGTACTAAAAGAAAGCGTGAACGACAATGTCGTCACTCAGTAGCTATACTTCCATTCCCTTTTTTTTCCTTCCTTTATTCCTCTTTTTTGTCGTACTTCACTTGTTGGTTTTGTTAAGAATGTAAAGGAATTGACGTCTCCATCGCGATTCGTCACGCTTTACCGTCGACGCTATGACGGTGCGATTTTTTCCGCCATTAAAACGAATATCAACCTCTCATTATGGTATAAGGAACCTTATTTTGTAGACTCAAAGTTGAAATTTCAGTGGTTATGCTTGTAGTATGGTGTAGCTTTAAATATACAAGAAAAGTAGCATGGAGACCCCTCATAGGGAGACGTGATGACTTAATTTCATACATCCATTTGGTATGGGTGATGCAAGTTTTGCATATACTTTTTGTAGCCTTGAGCGTTTTCTAGTGTAGACATGTACTGTAGTCTTAATGTAGACACTAAGTCTACAAAAAACCTGATTGAATCATTCCAACTCGATTTTCACTCGTAAATTGCTTATTTCGCAGCCATGTTTTAATTTCGATAGTTATTAAGTTTTTTTTGTTGTCATAAAAGAATTTAGTTATTAAAGTTCGTAAGAACTCCGAAATGTGTTTCAAGCGAAAGCTCAACTTTTTAATTGGCAACGGCAACGCTCTAATAACATCAAAAATTAAACATCTTAATTTGGGGAAATTTTGTTAAAAGTTGAAGGTTTAAAATAGTACAATTAAAAAGTTTAATTTCATATTTAAAACTGAATTCATTTTATCACGACCTGTTCTTAAACGTTTGGTCCCGATTAAAAGTCGTGACATCATCATTTAAGTTGCGACTTGCGACTCATCAAGTGGGTCCAGCTTAGCCCTTCGTATTTATCTTAGTAACTTAACAATTTCATAGTATTTGCGTTCGTTACACAACATTTACATTTCGTTTGCTTAGTTGGATAACTTGTTTTAAGTTAAAGATAGGGTTGTCAGGTTAGGGTTTTTTTTTTAAACTAAACTAGTTTAAGCAAGTCGAAGCTGGTTTTAAATGCTGAGGTGTAGAAAATTTTGTTCGAATTTTGCGAAGAAAGATGCTGTTATAGCAAAATCAAATATGGAGGTAAATATGATAGAAGTTCAAAGCAATAATTGCAAAAACAAAACTGAAACTGAAGTTAAAGTTAGATTTAAGTAAAAAGTTAGTTTCAAAGTAAAATACAAAGTTGTAGTGCCAACCCTGTGTGAAACAGATGGATGTGAATTGAGACGTTAGTCCGTCTTGCAACCTGTAGGGTCCGATGTTTTATTTCTTTTAGTCCTCAACTATAATGGCTCTTTTTACTTCACCTTTTTTAGGTTTAAAAGTTTAACTTTGTATGAGAATGCTCGTTAATTTGTTGTTGCAGCCATCCTGCAAAATGTTGCGAATGTTTTGAAGTAAAATATACTTTTTGTTAAATAAATGTGGGAAACTAAATTAAAGACGACGTGATAGAATGTTGGGATAGGCTTCGCAAGCTATGAACCTATAAAATCAGAGATTTATAATTCTGTTAAGAATCTATAGGGCAGATTACCTACTTAACAGAATTATTATTCTGGAGACTAGAGAGAGAGGATAGCGTTTAAGGTACTTCTTTCCGAGACCATCGTCAATGGTTATTTTTAACCGACTTCCAAAAAAAGGAGGAGGTTATCAATTCGACTGTATTTTTTTTTTTTTTTTTTTTATGTTTGTTCGCTCATAACTTGCGACTGGGTGAACTGATTTTCATGATTCTTTTTTCATTTGAAAGCTGGTGCTTCCCGTGTGGTCCCATTGTCACCATTTCAATATCTGATGATGGGATCTTGTAGAAATCGGGGGAACTCTTCAATAAATAACAGCAGATTAACCGCGGTTGTTGCTATAGCATATCTTAGCATTGTTTACGCCATCACACAACATAATATCACGTTTGTGAAGATAATTCTGATGAAGAGATAGGCAACGGAACTCCTCAATAAATGATAGCAAATGGACTGGGATTGCTGAAATCTCATATTGTCTGTCTATTGTTTACACCAGTTCCTAACATAACATCACGCCGGTACGTTGTGAAGGGGTAAGCACATGTGAAACACTAAAAAGTGAAAAATAAAAACTTTTTTCCAAAAAATAAAACCGACTTCGACAAAAAAAACACTCAAAAGTGAAAAATAAACTTGAGAAGAAAAATCAGTTTCTGAAGTCGGTGACAAAAAAATGAAATCAAAGAAACAAAAGTCACCGACTTCAGAAACTGATTTTTCTTCTCAAGTTTATTTTTCACTTTTGAGTGTTTTTTTTGTCGAAGTCGGTTTTATTTTTTAAATAAATGGCCTCAGATAGCGACGACGCATATAAGATTTTGTTGAACTTTGCAATTTTAATTTTGTACTATTTTTTTACTGTAATTTGTTTACTGGAATCAGCATTACAATAAAAAAAATCACGAAAATCTATCTACATATATTGTTTTATTTTACATAGGCAATTTTAAAACGTGGATAAATAGGTGCACGGTTCGGGTTGGTCGTTTTCTATGGAAAAGAACCGGCAAGAAACTCCATGGTTACTCTATTAAAATGGTTTGGTTTTACAATATTTCCATGTTACCTACAGTAACAGTAGGTACTAAGATATGGGGGTACAAAAATATAAAACCTAATCGCATACTTACTAATAAAACTGAATAAAACAATCATCTTGTCAATCAAACTAAAGTAGATAAAGTTACAACATAAGATGAAATAGCAGAAGAAAAGGACACAGATATCCATCTATGTAGTTAAGGCAACTAACGTACACAGAACACAAAACAAAGTTGAAGAAGACAAAGACAATACAAAAGATAACCTAAAACAAAATACACAAACAAAACACAAAAACAGAACTTGACCTAACAAGTGTCCAACCATATTGGGAACAAGCTTGTTATGGACCAACAAGAGTGATTAACAATTCTGCAGCAAATCGATGTATTTGGGTGCGCGCCAACTGAGCCTTTGATTTAGACGGTACGATAAAAATTTGGAGTGTTTCACTAGCTTTTTTTGAAGGTGCTGTTGGTTTTGTTATGTTATGGTATGTTAGTTTTATTAATTCCAGGTATTGATGAATAAGATTCTGAATGAGACTACGTAAAGGCGCAGCGTTGGAGGGCCTTGCGGACTGTAGACCGATGATCTCGTAAAGGTCACAGGAGTTTGCTGGATCCATAACTCCAGCCTATGGGGATTCTTTTCAAGCTTCAAACTATTGACAACTATGTGGACGAATTATGAATTTTGTTGCCCTTTAATTTTTTCTCCCATCTCAATCAATTAAACGTTTTTGCTGCAACTATGAAAGAAGGCAAATGTCTTCTTTCATCATATAATTTAATTATGACTGTTTTAATGCATTCATCTCTGATATTCACTCTCACTTACGCAGTTCCCATAACATGCATAAAATAAAAACGTTTTGCAAGCCCTCCATACAAACAAACAGCTTTTTGCTAAGCGCATATCGTTTTCATTAAAACATAAGCAAAAAAAAAGAATCGGTCAAGTGCGTTTGGTACCCAAACTTGGGCAGGTTCGATTTATTTTTTGTTAAAAACAGCTGCAATGTAAACTTTTAACGAAAAGACATAATTTTCATTTCCTGGGACCACACGCGATTTTGAAAAAGCGGTCACTATTTGTTTATTTATAAATGTGCGTGCCTTTGTTTTTTATTTAACTTAAATTTTATTAATGATAGGACAGTTCTTATCACTAATAAAATTTAAGTTTCTGTATTCTTTATAAAAATCTTGATGATTCTTAGAAGTAATAACTATAGTTGCTGCACTCTACATCGTGTTGCAACTGTACTTCTTAGACGGCTAAAAACTGTACACCCTCATTATCGCATCATATCATTTTTAGACCTCCCTCACAAAAAATAAAACCATAACTAAAGTTCACAGAAAACAAACACAAACAAATCATATAGGGGTTAGCTATCTTATCGCGGAACCCTAAACATGAAGGGACGTTCGCGCCGCGGGCTCAGCACGTATATTATAATTATTGTTAGACAACCATCGCACTCAAAAACGCCGACAAATCAACACACATGCACACACATACACTAAAACACACATACTTGCTTAAAACCCACACACACAAACATACTCACTCAGACTCACACACTCAAATTTCGAAAACAATAAGGCGCTTACGCATTGCCTTTTTTACACACACTAACAAAAAACTTTATTCGCGTTATTTAAGGCGGATACACACACGCGTTTTAACATCATAATTACGAGCCCCACTGGCGTGCGTCGAGATGTAACGAGCTTAAACAAAATGGCCGCAAATTTTTATTTTTTTATTGTAAGTGTGTAGGCTTAATAAGTTGAAGTTTGAATGATGGATATGGATATTGAAATTACGTGTTGGATTCACGCGTAGCTATTATTTGTGGAAGATGAAACGGGTTGGTCGTGACAGGGAGTGTTACCCGTCACTACTTGTGCTACACGGAGTTTTTAATTTTATGTCTTGTTGCTTGATGATGTTTCGTTGAAACATAATTACTCGGTTTATGTGCTGTGGATGTTGCTAATTTTCTTTTTGCTTTACAACTTTTATTAATTTCTGCACACCAACTAATATTTTTTGCAAGTTAACAATCTATAGGTTTGCACTTAAGTGTTTCTATGTTTGTTAAGTCATCATCATTATCTTGCCCTTATCACAATCAATTTGGGGTCAGCACAGCACCACTGAAAACCAGCGCTGTGCTGTGGGACCCCATAGCGCAGCACCATGCTGAGTGGTAACCTATTTGTCGCAGTTGTTTTTTTTTTTTTAATTGGTATGTAAACTCAAACTTTTTTTTTCTTTTTTGTACCTATTTTTTTTTTTTTGTTGTAAGTTGTGTTTACTGCTTTTTTATTGTACCATAATTCTGCGGCAATAATTTTTTTTTATTTCTTTCTTTCTTTCATGTCTTCTTTTCCATACTCTTTTCCATACTTCTCTATGGTCTTCATCTCATCAAGCATCTACTTTTTTACCATCATCCTTTTCTATATAAGTTGTGACGAACTTATTCTTGACTAGCTGATGCCCGCGGTTTCAACCGCGCGGATGTCGGTTATCGCTACCGATGCCGGTTATCGCTACCGATGCCGGTCTCCGTTATCGCGACAAAAAGTAATATTTTCGTACCCCCCTTTCAACCCCTGAACCCATGTTCCTTCTTTGCCCTTGCGCCGATGCCACGTAATCTAGTACAAAAATTTCAACCCCTTGAATAAAGTTTTTTTTTTATTATAATGTAGCCTATGTCCTTTCTCGGGTATCAAAATATCTCCATACCAAATTTCATGCAAATTGGTTCAGTAGTTTAGGCGTGATTGAGTAACAGACAGACAGACAGAGTTACTTTCGCATTTGATTTGTCAAGTCTTTCTCTAATCAATTCTAGCTCTAATCAATTCAAATGTAACATCCGCCATGATAAGCCTTCCGTTAACACGGCCTACTTATACAAATACAAACCAAAAAGATTAAGCCTTTGATACCCCAATTATCCTAAACAAGGCAGCCAAAATAATCAGTCAAGTCTCGAGGTTCGTATGTGATAATGAAGCTAAAGAATTAAGTTCGTTTGCCCACGACGGTAGCAGGAAACATTTAAGCATGAGTTAGTAAGTGATTATCATTTATTAGTAAACTAGGCGCAGTACGTTAGAATAAGTAAGGAGAATGCTTGGAGAAATGGTAATTTTTTGAATAAATTTTAGAATAAAGCAGTGCTTGGACAATGTGGTTATGTGACTGGGGAGTGTATTAAAATTACTGTTTTTGTGTGGTTGATTATTTTTTCTTTCTCTACAAAAAGTTTTTGAAATGAACAGAAAATTAACAGTTTGTCTATCAGCTTAGAGGCTCCTTATATCTACATGCTCTTTTAAAATATATACAATTATTCCATAATAAAAGCAGGCAAAAAACTCAAATTAAAATATGTATGCAACAAATTCTAAATCTGAATTGATGATTACAATCTTGTGAATATCTAGTTAGCGCAAAGTTCAAACAGAGGTCAGTAGACAGGTGGTAATACCTTCGCATGATTCTAGAATGTGGCCATGTAAAATAAATGTTTTTAATAATAAGATTCGCAAAATTGTGCAAAAGAGCATGAAAAGACACTTCAAAAATGCATGCCATGAATTTTCTATGCAAAGAGAAAAAAACTTGGAAACGCACCAACCAGTCAACACCACGAAGACGAATCGGGTAGTAAACACAAAACAGTAAAAAATAAACAAGAAAATTTCTTAGAAAACGCCCCGATCCCTGATAACGTCAACGTAGAAAAATAACAAGAATTAAGCACTACTAAAAGAGTTGTCGACCAAATTAAGACAAGCAAGAAAAATAACGTACAAATAGACTATCAAGATTGTAGGAAGAATGAACGAGTAATTATTAAAACAAGATTATTATCGGAATCGCTAAGTCTTGTCCAAAACGGGTTCCTCCTAGATTAATAACGCATGTCAGTCATTAACGCTATACACAGTAATTGCCTGGCACTATTTTGATGAATTGTCCAGTTTTTGTAGGTAGATTCTCACCGGCTACTTTTTAACGCTTGGAGGGATTTTGGTACATTAACGTTGGTACATTAGAAGCGATTAGGCAAGGAATTTTCTTTTTACTCGTGTGTGGACGAGGGAAAAAATTATGTTTGACGTTTTTATTTAGTTTTGTGTTTGTTGAACTTTGTCATGTGTATTAATCATGGTTAGTTGCAATAAGTTCAGTATCACAGTATTTGGACCTATATTTAATACTACCTAGCGTGACTCCCATAAAAAATAATGGTTTCATGTAAAATGCTGGTATTAAGCTGCATCCAGTTAGACTGGAAGTCGACCCCAACTTAGTTGGAAAAAGACTAGGCAGATGATGATGACTCCATAAAAGTTCAGTATGTAAGTCCGGCGAGAAGAAAGCCAATGGCAGGAGGTGGTACCCATACCTATTTGGATAGGTTTATTATAAATGTTTAAGCAATAAATAGGATTGAAAACATAAACGAAAAGATTAACTACACCATCTATATAACACAAAAACAACGACCCGTTTTTCCAACAAACAATCCTTCAAAGACTATGATAATGTGGTAAATAAAAATATCCTTTTCGTTGTAGCTAATTCGTTTACGAATGCCGACGAAGTCACAAAAGAACTTAAGCCCTGTCTTATTTAAATTAGGCTCTAAAATAAATACAACGAGGCTAGGCAACTTAAGGTGTTTTACACACCGAGAGCGGCAAGCGAAACAGACGCTCGATTTCACGCGACAAATGTGCAAAGACATGTCCCATTTTACGAGTGTCACGGTTTGTCCGCAGAGGGTGATCAGCAATGGCTCCAAGAGCGTCTAATGCTTTACTTAAATAAACAAGTACACTCTCTATGGGGCTCGATTTCACGCAGCAAATACTCCTCGTTCCTAGTGGCCGTTTTAAATAAACTAGTAGCGCGCGTTACACTGCATTCGCTGTATACATTTCGAGCAACTTTTTACAGTTAGCTTGTCGGGTGTTTATTTTTCTGCCCGCAGAAATATACAGCGTGAATTTATGTCTGTATCCGCATGTATGAATGTAAAAGGGTTCTCTAATATTAAAATATTTGAATGAACCGTGACAGTTTTTATACAATAAACAGACAAAGTGATGAGGTTCAAAACGTTTCAGCAAACATATTATTTATAAGGGTGACGAATAAGTAAAGTAAGTAATAAAATGTAAATATAAGTGACACATTAAATTATGTACCTATTAAGAAAAGGTCATAAATGAGAGCACAACGCGATCCAACACAATTAACTCAAAAGCAGACCTCTCAGTGTACCAGACCCCTAAAAGGTTTTTACAATCTGTGCCTCCGCTCGCGAACGCTCTCAACCAAATTGTATTATTTTGCATTTATTTTTGACAAAGCATACTTTAGACTGAAGTCTGTGGATTTTTTTTTTAAATTTTAATTAGTATACTTAAAATTTTATTCCTTTGTGTTTGTAGACGGTGTCTTTAAAGTCCAGACCGTCTCAGAAAATAATACGGAAACAGGAAGACAGTGGTTTTGTTTTGTCTGCGTCTCTCCTTCGTGTGTTTACAGGAAAAGGTTTCATAGTCTCTTTGCTGAAGAGGTTTTGGCATCTTATAAGAAGCTTGTTGAGAAATTTCTATTTTCTCACTGCATCTATTTTAAGGTTTTCCTGCTACACTAACTTGTAGGTATTTATCATCATTCCCTTACTCGTAACCCGATTTATTTGGGGTCAGCGCAATATATCTTCGTTTTCCATACATCTCTATTAGTCGTCATTTCATCCATCGTTTCTTTGATTGCAGGTATTTATAGTCAAATTTATTCTGCGTCATCGATTACTAACAGCCTCATATTAAGATCGTTTATAATTCTGATTTCCTCTTTCAAAAGCCAGCCATAATTCTCTAAAACCACTCTAATATGCAAGAATGTCCATTAATCTCTAAAACCATAAGTTTCCACGATTAATCACGTGACCATGTGAATCTGTCTCTGGTACATTTTCATAAAATTATCATTTGAACACGTTTCAACACAAAATATGTTGTAAATTGCCACACTATCGCGACTCTATTACCAAAAACTCATTTGAAATGTCGTTTCGAACGATTATTAATCGATTGAAACTACATTTCATCTATTCGATTTGAATTGATTTTCGATTCCGTTAGTGAAGGTGTAAAATATATTTTCATAATCTTTAACGTGTATTTCTTTTTGTTATTTATTGTTTACATCAATTAACCCTTGTACGTGGGTAACATTAACATATTAATATGTTTCGAGATCGTAAATTAAAGCCGGTTGAATATGGTCGACTGTTTTTATAGTGCGCTTGAAAATGAGACTGATTCAATTAATAATTTTGACGTTTTGTTTAGTTCATACTTTTTGTTCATCAACCTTTTTTGGGCTAAGTAGATCTTTAAGTAGATGATTGCCTTGTGTTGTATCTTTATCTATGTAATTATATTAGGTATCGCGGCATAATTATCGATCAATGATTAATGATAAGTGTTTCTATATATTTTTTATTAACTTATTGATACTCGTAGCTAAGCACAAACATATTACACACGACGACTAATCAATCTACACAAAACTAGTTTATGCGGATCTATGATTGAACGGGAAACCTTTAAATATAGCCAGGCCATGGTACCTTTACTGGAAATGTATGACTCTTGATGTGTCGCCAAGTGTACCAATATTGCAAAACCGGCCAAGAGCGTGTCGGGCCATGCTCAGTGTAGGGTTCCGTAGTTTCCCGTCCGTCACAATAAGTGTTCCCACTTATGAGTTTAAAGGTGGGTATCCATTATGTTTTTTTTTTTTATTTATGTAAATTTTTTTTTTTTTTTTCACTTTCAAAATGATTTTCATAGAAAGTTCTTATAAAGTTCTACTTTTCAGATTTTTTTCATATTTACACATTGTTTTTTACTTTTGGAGCGATTATTTCCGAAATTATTGACATTATCAAAAATGATTTTAGTAAACCACTATTCATTTTTAAATACCTTCCCAACAATATAATAATCACACGTTAGGGTTGAAATAAAAAAAAAAACACTTCCCACTTTACTTATAGGGGGGCTACCCTAATAAAACATTTTTTTTCAATTTTTATTTTACCACTTTGTCGGCGTGATTGATACACATATTGGTACAAAATTTCAGCTTTCTAGTGCTAACGGTCACAGAGATTAAGCGAGGACGGACGGACGGACAGACAGACATGGCGAAACTATAAGGGTTCCTAGTTGACTACGGAACCCTAAAAACGTTTTTGTAAAGAGCAAAAGACTTAAAAAAACGGGTCCTGGGCATGCTTTAGTACCTACAGCTACTTAAACACATATAAAACCTTACATTTGTAGTCAGTTTTTTTACCATAGAGGGATAGAAAATATTATTTAAAATAAAAAATATTATTATTCTTACCTGTATTTGGAAAGAAACACTACAACGGAACCATACTTTGCATCACAAGAAACTATTCAAACTCATTCATTCATTTTGAAGTTCAATCACCTTCACTATACGTACACACGGCTACACATCAAGCTATACAAAACCAGTTAATCTTGGCCTCACTTTATTAGATCTTTTCGCACAATGAACGATCAGATTATACTGGTTTTGTATAGCTTGATGTGTAGCCGTGTGTACGAGGTTGTGCAACCAACTATTCAGAAAATTCTATTGAATACACTATTTCTGTTAAATAATTTTCTCACGATTTAAACACTAACTAATTTCGTTGGAGTAATTAACACGTCTATTAATAATGTGCGCACACCGTGATCTACAAAAGCGTAGAGAGGTACAATTTTTGTTTAGAATTTATTATTTCTTCAAAAATTATGCTGAGTGAGGGAACAAAAATTACAAAACTACTCAAAATTCTTTCGAGAAATCCCTTACATTACTATCATGATCATGCTCCTGATAAGAACACATCATCAAATGTGATGATGATGAGTAATAATTGAGCAATTATAGTTCATTGCCACTCATAGAAAGTAGGCCTGTGTCCCAGCAATGGTAACATTACAAGCTGATTATGCTATAATACTTTATTCGTTTAGAAAGACTGTCAATATTATACTCAGCCACTACGTATTTTCAATGTAAAGCAAGCATTTCTCCCTTGCTTTAATCGTTAAGGTTACCACATACAGCATGTCTTTAACAACCTTAACCGCCACATCCTCAGGACTTTTACTTATTGCAACCAACCATGAAAATACTTATTTGGCCCAACAATAACCAAACCCTTAAGTTCACACCAGTCCTTGGTTGTCCGGCCAAAATAACTCCTCACAAAGCGGCCGACGGGTTTCAGTTCCCCGAACCGCCTCGTACAATTTGTCCTGCTCGTTCGTTTAATATCTAAATTAGTTCTATCTTTTTTGTTTCGTCTCTGACGGCTCAATTAATGTCTTGAAATCTCAAAGGTTTTATTCGCTGATGCTTCGTTTCAACGCGAAATGGAGTGCGGCTGCTTCGATGCTTGTTTTACATGGGTTAGCATGTGATGTGTTTATTAAGTCTGTGTGATGGTTACTAGAATTTGTGTATCTTTAACTACGTGTGTAGGGGTTAAAGAATCTAAGGGATTATTGTGTAAGATACCCACAATCTCACCACAATTTATTTTGACAGTCAATAAATCATTGCAATATATTGTATGCAGGAAAGCAACTATTGTTCTGTCTACCAGCGTGTGTACCTATATGACCAGATAATATCTATTCATATATTATATGAACGTGGACGAGACAAAAGGAGTATTTAAGAACAATATAACTAATAATAAAACAAACTTCAAATAAAGCTGCGTTTAAATTCTTCACCATCTTTATTGATTCCAGACATCATAATGTACTTACAAAAGCTTCATCAAGTAAAATGAGAACCTCTTGGAGCTCCCTGAAAGAGTCCAATCAAAAAGAGGTAATATTTCATACTATTTGCAAGCCTATTCAACCATTACTCGGGTTTGAAGGCAAAAACACAATTTTCTGCCTCGGTACATTTCAGCAAAATGAACGAAAGTAGCTGGCCAGAACTTATTACCATACCGTATATGGTTCACTGAAATGTCACATACAATATAGCTAGGTCGCAGGCTACGCATAAATGTGAATATTTTTCTGTGTATTGTTCATGATATTAAATTGTAATTTACAGAAATATTCCGAATAACAACGAGCTGTAGTATCGATCCGGTTGGGAAGTGGATACTGATGGTACCGTCAACCGTGCTAAATATTATCATGTAACCATCATCTACGTAATGCAAAATTTGCATTTAGTACGCCAGCACAGTCATTATGCTACCCGAAACTTTAAAATTTTTCCTACGCACCTTGAACCTTATGCTTAAGCTATAAAGTTGAAAATCTATTCAATATTAATGTAGGTATGTACTTTCTGAGATAAACTAATATGTAGTATAAAATATAATACATAAAACAGGTCTATTAAAGAAAGTTGACAGATTGTAGTGGCTTGGCGTTGTACTTGGGTGTACAAATCTCATAGTAATTGTTATAGTTTTGTAAGAAATATTTAGTTTTTATTTTGTATACCGCCACCTCATAACTGGAGAAACGTGAAGCTTTTTCATCCTTTCTTCTAAACATAGCGGTTGTAGTCACAGCCAATGGATTTATCAAATATATTACTAACAAAGTAAAGTTACAACACATTAAGTGATTACTATACAACTTCATAACTGATTCTCCAATAGAACTTTATTTACTTACTGAACTGGCAATGTGTTTTGTTCCCCATTCAATAAACACGGCGATATAAAACAGTTTCTATGTCTGGTACGTGATTACGCATGAATGTGTCGCCATAATCTTAATCCTCGTTCACGCAACCGTTTGGTTGTAAAAATAAATGTTTACTATTGTCGCGACTGGTTTATGTTTTTATTGGCTCTTTGTCCGTTATTATCAATTTACTACTGCCTGTTAGGAGTGTGTGTGACATTGAAACCTTTCATTATTATTGCATGGATCTTCATTTTGAATTTTATTCCATACCCATTGCCATTATCTTCATTGGATTTTATTCCACCATGTACTGTACCCGTATTTGCAAAATAAAATTTACTTTACTTTACTTTACTTCATCATCATGCTCGACCTGAATTTTTCCAATACTGGGCATAGACATCTCTATTTTTGTGCCAATATCCACAGTTCTGTGTAAGCTTTCTAGAGGTTCCACCTATGGTAACATATATAGTCATTTGCCTATCTCCTCGTCTCCTGTTCAAGCCTATTTATTTTTTGGAGCGATTTTCAATATCAAGACCTCATTACTATTGCATGGCAGTCAGAAGCTTTTAGGTCCTTGTCAAAATGTCATTGAATCAGTGATAACGGCAAATGATAAGTCGGAAATTTGTGAAATTGACGTATACAGAAAAAAGCTAATATTACTATTATTTATACTTAGCGTATAACGTAGTCTTCTTCTTCAATGTTTTCCTTGTATTGATCAAAACCTCTTCTAATACAATGTACCAAATACAATTCCCTGTAACACAACACCCATTTAACTGCCAGCCAATTCCGGGAATGAACCAAAACATTTAATACGATATTAGCAATATCCCGTTCTGAATTCGCGTGACTAATAAATTGGCTGAAACCGGTAACTATAGGATATTAGTTTCTATTACTGAAATAGATAGCTTCCAATGCCTATGTACCTATGGTGACTCTGGTGTAAATCTTGATCAGAGACACGCACCTGTTAATTTCATGGTAATAGGAGGAACGTGGGTGTGATTGGAAGCTGAATAACGTTTTCTAGATGATGATAGTATTAGTTGTATCTTGTTTAATGAACCAAAGGTGATTCTTGCACGAACGCGGTGGAGGCGGCGAAACAAATGTGTGGGTAGTACGCCGCAAATATCAATAACTAGTGGCCGCCCCGGCTTTGCACGGGTGCATAAAATACACTAAAACCTTCCTCTTGAATCAATCTATCTAATAAAAAAACCCGCATCAAAATCCGTTGCGTTGTTTTAAAGATCTAAGCATACATAGGGACAGACAGCGGGAAGCGACTTTGCTTTATACTATGTAGTGATAGTGATACTGATGATGATGTTTGCAATTATATTGCCTTTACTACTTACTGCGTGGCAGATGACTGCCTACCCCTTTTCCCATATTTGTTAGTGTCAGATTCTCGGTCTTCCCGGTTGTACCTGAATACCAGTATTTTACATGGAGCGACTGCCTATCTGACCTCCTCAACTCTGTTAGACTTTCAGGTCGCTGACTTCCTCAACGACTGTAAAATATCTACAAATGACAGCCGGGATCATCAGCTTAACGTGCTTTCCAAGGCTTGGAGGAAATTCGGTATGTAATAGGTCACCTATCCATAGACCAACCTAAACAAGAAAGGCTTCATCTAAAGAATGACCCGAGCGGCTGCTCGTATTTATCCCCGAGCTCTTGTTTAATTCCAAACAACCCGAACTTAAACCTCAAAAATCACAAAAGAAGATGAAATTTCACTGTATAAATAAATGAGGCCTTGCGAGGCCATTTTATGAACTCGACCATAAATTATTAATCATTACATTCATTACATAAGCTACTGTGGTATTCAGTTGACATTTAAAGTGCATGTTACAATAAGTTAACAATTATTATTAATGAGTCCTTTTAACTTTTCATATATTATTATTAATAATGAAAACACAAATAAATATTACCTACTACGAAATTTCGGCAGCTGCAATTCTGACAAGCATATTAAAAGTTTTTCTTTAGTAAAATGTGTAATTACGCTGTGTACATGAAATTCAATTAGCGATCGTATACAAGCGTTTTGCAGCTGTGCTTGTAGCGTTTATCGATGTTCGAGTATTTGTTAATTAAGCTTTAAATGTACCACTTCCTATTTGGTGTTATACGGACCGAGTGTGGAATATCTTGGGTTGCGTTGAAAGGAAAAATATTTCAGATTAGAATAATGATTAAGTAATATACACTTTACATTGTATCAGAAAATAAAATTATAAGAAGTAGTACCTAAAATGAAAATGTTGGAGTCCAATATTTTACATGGAGCGACTGCCTATCAGCTGACCTTCACAATCCAGTAGAATATAACTAGAATATTGCTATCCTCGGGATAATGTAACTTCACAAAAGATATATTGGTATCAGATCAATAATAATCCTTAAGATTACCTCCTACATTCAAACTTTACCAATGAACAAATGTTTTCCAAATAAAACTTTTGAATCCAATAAAACTCTAATCAAATCGTAATACGAAACCAATTACACTATCGCAAAGAACGTCTTTTCACACCACCGTTTACGAGTGACGGAAACTGTCAAGTAAAATGAGAAGCTGATACTGCAGTCATTGGCAACACCTAGCCATAATAAAATTGATACCAGTATTAAAACATATAGATAACTAGTACGAGAGCAACATCGACATTAATGTGCCTTGTCAGTTTATGAGGTAGATGCATTAATATATATTAATCATTTGGGAACAGTTAATAAAGGTGAGCCGGAAACGTCTACAAAATATTTAGTTACAACTTGATTTCTTTTGGTGTTTATTTATAGTGTTGATTAGAAAGGTTTGGTAAAAGAAATGAAGAATCAGAGCTACAATCTGAAACTAAAAAGAACATTTTTTTTTTAACCAGTACTACAGCATACTTTTGCCGTTGGTCTCAGCAATTTTATTTTGTAGAATTTTTACAGTCGTCATAGCTGGTCACTGTAGTCAGTTCCCAGAAAGTCTGACAACCAGTCAGACGGTACGTACAACAGTACGCACTAAGGTGTGAAGGGCAGATATGCAGTAACTTCATGTACAATTATGAATTTTAGCTGCCTCCGGTTAAACTGGAAGTCGGCCCCAATATAGTTCGGAAAAGGCTAGGCAGATGCGAACGACAGCATGCTTTGTATTATAACTCATCTAGTATACTGAAAGGTTTAACATATTTTTTGTAGTCAGGCAAAAGTCTGCACATATCTACAATAATCCTGTTGTTTTCTTCTTTTTTCTCTTATTTCTTATACATTCGAAATTCAATGCTGATGATGTTGTTAAAATACACAAGAGGGTCGTGCGAAGCAATAAATACTACGCGAGAACAACCTTTGGAAACGAAAAAACGATAAAAAGTAATTCTGATACAATATATGACCCTTTAGTAGGCCTTCAGGCAGAAATTAAAGATGGCGATGATAAGACGATGAATATTTATTTAGTATTTCGACTTACTGATTATAAAATCGTACCTGCTGACTTAATAAACAATTGGCATCGATAACCTGCTCAAATTGAATTAATGAGCAGGCTTGAATTCAGCAAACAATATTATGTAAGAAAATAGCATGGCGCTCATATTCATATCAATACAATTTTGGAAGAAAACGGCTTTTGTTCGGTTACATTATTATTTACTGTGTTAATATAATTAATATTAACTATCTTGACATTGTTATCATTTGAATATCTTTTCATTCTTTTGCTGCACACGTTTTATTATATTTGTCCAATACGACTATCAACCGTCTCCACTTCAATTTTCATTATATTTACGTAAGTGCTTGTCGTTTAAAATGATTACAGTGCAACCTTATATTGTTCTTATACTAGAGAATCAGCGAAACAATGGTCATATTCATAAAATGAAACCTTAGTAAGAACGTCATGAAAATTAAGTGCTTGATACAAGATCCGACACTGGTGATATAAAAAATTAATAAAACTCCGCATACATGATAAAGACAACTGCGATCCTCACATAAATAAGCGTCGGTCTCATCTTACAACGACTTGGCGACGTGTAAAATATTGTTATCGATAATAAAACTACAATAATTCAAAGGGCAGGACGACTTTATACTGAATCTTGTCACGTATTGAGAAATTTGAGAACAACATGTAAAATAATCTCGGACGATATAAAATAAGATCGCTTCTATGAATAAATTATAGCAATGTAAAGTATGATAAACGATGGTAAGGATCGTAATGAAATGGCATGAGGTGCACAACCTATCAAATAAGTTAGAGACGATAAATTTGAATCTTAACAAGCTGTTAATAAAGTTGTTAATGAACAACGCTCTATGAATGATGGTGGAACTTGCGTGGATGAATATACGCCTCACATCAAGCGCAGCGGGTGGTTCCGACAAGTAAACTAGTATCTCGCAGAGAGGGTAACGTAATAATCTTAGTATTAACGACCAAGATAACAAGGCACTTATTAGCTAAGGAAGTAGGAACAATGAACTTGTAGATAGAGGTCAAGATTAAATAGTCGTTGCCATTAATACCTATGTTCATTGAACACTCACGATTCAAATGATTATGTTGTTACGAATAATTAAAGTTCTGACGTTTTTAGATCAGGTCATTGGGTTGGTGTAGAACGTCTTACTAGCTGAGTGCTAGTTATTATTAAATTGAGTTATGAATTTTAATAAAGTCATTATCTTGAAGTACATGATCTTTTGTTTTTACTGTACCCTGTTCTTGTAGTAAGTCATTATTAGTCTCTGTCGAGTTTATAGCTCTACTTAATTTTTACGACGCTTCAATTTACGTGTGTCTTAAAATAGAAAAACTAAACTAGAGAACTTGATTATAATGGTCGTAATGGAATAAAAATATTCTTGAAAATGTTAATGAAACGGATATCATCTTGTAGATTAAGGTACAAAAAACGCGATATGAAACCTGAGCTTGCGTTGGTGTGTCATTAAATAGCCTTAACGAACATGACAACTCAAAGCTGACATTGTAATAATATTAATTGTATTAATTATAATCAGAAAAATATGTATTAAGTGTTCTACAACAGCAATGTTAAATGTCAATGAGCGGATAACTGACAAGTTTGTTTTTATTGGCAAATTGGTTATTTATTTATGCTTAGATACGTATAGGTATTACAGTAGAGGAAGATTTAAAACACGATGGATATACTGGATGGTGATGACTGGATGGTCTAAAGTAAAGGATGAAAGAAAAGAGGTGTCTCATGAGATTATGAGTAACAGAGAAGTATGCAAGGAGAAGACATGCATCAATAACCCCCAATTATCCTCTAAGATATCATTTTACAGTGTGGCAATACGGCAATAAATGAAAACACTGGTAATACTAGTTGATAGAAACATTTTTAAACTATCAAACCCTATAAAGTCCAGTCTCTTATCAAACCAACTTAACAAGAGGAAAATAATTTTGAAAAAAATCAATTCACGAGATATGATTTCAATTGAAAAACACGTAGAATTCTCGTCTCACAAAGCATGCAGGTATTATTATGAACATAAAGCCCGGAGGTTGGAGACAGGTGACAAAAACTGTTATGAATGCCGACCGGACTGAACTTGGTTTTTGCGTCGAACCCGTCCTGAATGCACGGCCCACACTTAAGAATGCAGTAGCACTGAGTCGATGGGATGTAAGACGAGCGACAGAGATTTGGCCAGGGAGACAGCGGTTGGACAACTTTTGTTTTGAAAGATAGTTAAGATGTTGTAGACTACTAATATGTATATACTTATCAAGGTTTACACGCAACTATTGCATAATGTATTAATTTCATGTTCATGTTATTTAACAAAACTTAAATTTTGGAACTCATAATATTATCATAAAGTAGGTCATAATTATTTCAAAGTTGCAATCTTTACTAAACGCACAACACATTACTGCTTGTGACTGTACTCATTTATTAACTGGGTTGTGGAGGTCAGATAGGCAGTAGCTCCATGTAAAATACTCGTATTCAGCTGCGTCCAGTTAGACTAGAAGCCAACCTCAATTTTTTTTATTTTTTTTATTTGGGATGGGCTTACTCTTGACCTCAATCTTGCCATGATCGTGCGCTGACTGTCAGTCATTCGGTAAGTGACACTGTAAGTTCAGTATGTACAGCTCATATTTAAATTTTAGAGTAGCCACTTGTACAACTTTATTAGCTTCAATGTTTTAAATACTTTGATTTTAGGTTTAATCTAAAACATCTAATTCTTATCCCTCTATATTTTATTAAAACATCTAATTCTTATCCCTCTATATTTTATTCCTATATTTCATCTCTAAACTCGCTCAGCTCATGTCTTCATGGCTCCACGTTCGGTATAACGTTACATAACTGCGCAGTTACACTCACAACACTGTCGCGGCTACCGCCATCATCTTTATCAACTGTATTTCCTTTTTTTAATTTGACGAAATCAATAACTTGAAATATTTTATGTTTTAGTTCGATGTTTCACAGGTTAAGATATAATAATTATATTTGTAAGCGAGTTGGAAGACTTCATTAGCTTTCATTAGTTTCAATGTCTATTAATGTTGAACACTTTTTTAAGTTTTCTACAGTGTACTTTGATAGTAGTCTACCGTTTCGGTTCTATTCTTAAATATTATATTCTACATAGATGTAATAACAAATTATCACGCCTGTAATCTGTAAAAGTTTGATTTAAAAATCCAGACTCCGTGGCTATCACTGAGAAATTCCAGATAGAAATACCCAATAAAACTTTACCAGTAAATGGAATGAAACCCAGGTCCATAAGGTTGCGACCATTAGACTAAGGAGGTAGTCATACATAGATGAGAAATTTCTTTTTCCATAATGGTGCGATATAATTAATCTATGGGAACGGTGACTGCTCTTGTCTCTTATAATCACATCATCATAAAGTGATCATCAGTGGAAGACCAGAAAGGTCAGTAGCCAAATGGACAGTTAATTAAGAAATCGATGGCTGTCTAACTTGATAAACTCATCTTCCACAGCCCTAAACGCAGTCAGAGTCCTACCAAAAAAACTGCAAGTAATCATACGATATTGAACAACGATATTATTTCCTGCTTAAATTTAACGTAACGTAACGTAACGTTTATGAATAAAGAACGTACATTAATCTTGTAAGCAAACATCCAATAAGATTATTATCTCAAATCATCGGGTCGGTATCTCCGTATGAGATCTGATTGTACACACAATATGCTTAATTGCATCGTACGGTGTAAGCCTGATGGTAATCAGACGTTCATTTTTAAATAAAACTCTTCATGTACGTGAGCTTGGACGGGCTTAGTTATATCGGGAAACGTGTGTGTTTGGTGATTATGGCAATGTAGAAAATTAAAGATGTTGCGCCTAGTTTTTTTTTAAATAACACGTTACATCAAACCAGTTTTCATGAAAGGTTAAACAGTACGCCCACATTTTACAACAACAATTACTGACTGACTGTAATCAGGCAAAATAAACTTAATGTATTTTATCTACTTAGCTTGTAATGTCAATTTCTTCGGCAAAAACATCGACGGCGTGTAAATAGAGAGGCCATTTTAAAGTAGTCAATCTTTTCAGTAGTCAAATTAAATAAAAATATCAACCACTGGCTACTATTAACGATGACAAATACTATTCCAAAATACGCTTTGATTTAACAAGCCTTTTCAACAACTCAAAAAATGACAAGCCCCAACCCCAATGATTGCACGTTGACATCAAAACAGAATTTAAACCTTATTTTTAGGAAGTCGCAATTAGCTCATCAGTGCATTGAAAATAAACCAACCCTTTGAAGTTAAGTGTTTACTATGCCATCAAAAAACACCCCTCGTTTACGACTGGTAGTCAAAATAAATTCTCACATAACACCGTAAACATTTTGAAAATCATCCCACATTTGTTCCCAATTATATCGTTGATGTACACACTGTGAATCGTACGGATGTCTGTCCGTCTGTCAGTAATTAATATCTCCTGAACGCTCTTTCAACACATGTGGGCTTACGGATTTATTGCATAACTTAGTTTTTTTGCTGCCTAGCTCCTGTCTTCGATGATGCATGGGGTTCATATCCTTTCGAAGTTTTGCTCAACGGAGAATCGTGTTTGAAATATTTTTTTACTTTGTATTGACAGGTTATTTTGGTGAATGACGTTGTTTGTTTTTATGTAAATTTTAGGACTTATCTAAGGGCCAACTAAAAATAATGACTGTATACGCCATAATCTTTCTAAAAAAAAAGATAATTACCTACCTAGGTACCTCATTAAGTTTTTTTTTTATAAAATAATCAAGTGATGAATGCGTCGTCGCAGAAGATGGTGGGATGAGCTGGACAAGACCATCGAGCAGTGGTCTTTATTGGGCCTGTACCGAAACAACTGATAGTCATGGTAAAAGACCTTTGCCCAACAGTGGGACAACACTGGCTAACAGTATAAGTAATAAAGTGACAATGATATGGCTCTCAGTAATTATAAATACAGCAGAAAAATAAAAGAATGACAAAGCTCGCAACGTGCTTTACAAACGCTACCTAAAAGTGCCCCTTATCTAAGTATATCAGCGAAAAAAAAACAGGATAAAAGAACAGACAGTCGTCTCCAGTCCCCTAGCAATGGACCAAAGTGAAGATACAACTAAGTAAGACGTCTAAGTGCTTATCAAGTGGTCCTCGAGCAGACTGTCGGCAACCTTGGTGTTTTATGTTAATTATATAACAGTCTTTATCAGTAATTTTATGGGGATTGATAAGAGATAACGCGGACCCTCTTAGGAAGTGCCCTAATAGAGATGTTGGAAAGTATAAAATGGCTGTAGGGAATAAAATTGGAGCAATTAAAAATTTACGAGGATTTAATTTATTATAGGCGTAACTCTTTGTCTTATAAGGTTTTAAAGCATATACTGGCTATGAAAGCACTTAGATTCCATTACAGTTCAGTACTTAAAAAAAATCATTTCTACAAAAATGTAGCAATGCTTCTAAAAAAAGAACACACCCAAAATAAAACAGATGAATAAATTTTCCATAAACGCCCTCAACCCAACCCATACAGAAATTCAACCCTAATGTCCATTTTTAATTACAAAAAGGCCCGCATATAATATCCCCATACAAACACAGACAGAAAACAAACAGAGCTCTTTTAGGCCGGCGACACAACCAGCGCTATCACCACGGCGTTAGGCCGCCGACACACTCGGCCAGATAATGGCCAACCCGGTCAATATTTGAAAACCCATCAGGGACAACGACAAAATGACTTCTTCACTTTACTAAGACAATTTTAAAGCAAACCAAAATGAACACGAAATTGAACTTTAAAGTTCCAACAATAGAGTTGATACTTTTAATGATAATGGTCATGTATGTGTGCGTGTTTGACTACTTGATCCATTAGGCATCGCTTTGAGTATTAAAAATAAAAAAGATGACGTGGAAAATGTCTTTGGTAATGATTTCGTTCGAGTCGATATAATAGATATTTTTATGTAAGTAGCTTAAGTAGATGCTTAAGAAGAATTTAGTGTAAGAGTACTTCTCAAAGTAAATGGGCATCGAAATAATAGTGAATTAACTTTTGACCTCAATAAAAAAGTAGTTAAAAAGAATAGTCAATAACTTTGTTAAGCTTTGAAGAGGATAACTGCTTACTCTTAAAGTTAATGTAGAAGCAATAAAAAATCACGATGCATGTTGCGTAACTTGAGAGAGCGATCGTCAGGTGTAAACCAACACCTTAAATGTCAGAATTTATTTGTTAATAAACTATTTAAATATAGCTGATGCCACAGACGGTGAAATTAATAAAAATAAAAAGATTTAAAATGAATCAAAATCTATCAGCACTTACAAAATTAAGAAGACTACAAACAGCCAAGCGAAGACTAGCACGTCCCAAAAGTTAAAAGCACAATAAATTTAAAAACAAAACAGACACAGAGTAAGTAAAGATTAAAGTATTTAATCAGTTTGTTCGCGTTGTTTTAAAAGTTTCGACATGACTTATATCTTGTGAACTTTTGGTTAAATTAACGTTAAGAGAAATAAGGGGAATTTGAGAAAGGGAAACAAATTAAAGTCTTGGAACTTTGACCACAAATAAGAAAGCTAACATATTATTTTGTAGCCTGATTTTCCAAGTAACGGAAATAGGACTCTATGGTTGGTTACTAGCCAATTATGCGGTGAAATAGAGATATTTAACGAGATGTTCCGAGCATTTTGATCGATAACATTTATACGTGACAAATCGGACGAAAACATAACATTAACATCAGACATTAATATTGATTTGAACAACATAAAAGCTAAAGAAAAAGTTACTAAAATTGAACTTCTTAAACACAAAGACATACTCACAAAACTCCATACACAACAAGACACCAACTTACCTGTAACACACAAAGTTAAAAATGACATTTAAAAACAATTATAAAAAAGCATCAGCTCCTATCGGTACATTAAAAATTGACAGTGCATTAGTATTTATAGGATTTTAAGCGTAGGTGTGGGATCAAAGAAAACATTATGCGTTTCTTATACGAAGATAGTGGCGTTATAGACGCCTATTCCATACGGTAAAGATTACAATTTTATTTACTACTCAAAAACGTTTGATAATCTATGTCTTAATTAACTAAGCGAGAGAGAACCCCGTACCATGACAGACATACGTTCCACCTTTGGTTTTAACGACGAGAAAGCACCATTTGAAGATACACTTTAAGAAGTCAAGAATTGAGTTGAATTTTGACTGTAGCAACTAACGATGATAAATCGTGATTGCCTATCGTTTAAAGTTCATTAGTAGCGGCCTCTTTACATGTGTTGCGCCGGCAACCAATATCCATTTGCTTCGGGCTGATTTGATTAGAGCTTATTTTTATAAATAACACCACAACATGCTTTATTGGGACGCATGTTTGAATTAAAATTCTTTCATAAGAAGCCTCCTTCGTCGTAAAATCGACATAAAACCAGAAAAAGATAAATTTTATTTTAATAAGATCCTTTATCTGGATGATCGGTCCCATAAATCTGATCGAGATCCGTCCAATTCAAAATTTAATACTGTAGCATAAAACAAACAGATTGACAAAGTACTATAGTTGTAATCCTTAAGGAAATTTATTAAGAGGCATTCGTATCAATCACAAAACGTAATCCTGTTCGGTCGTAAACAATCTTTGTGGGTTCAGGTCTTAATGAAAGCGGAACGACGAAATGATTAGCTGTCAATCTGATCAACACTTTGTATTTGTAGATGTTGTTTAATGTCCTTATCCTATGCTGCCCTATCTATCATAAAACATGTATACCTTTCAGGCTACTAACAACGCTACCATGGTAATGGAGAAATTTTACGGCTAACATTATCATAATCATTATAAACCTCCTTTATCCCAATTTAATTGGGGCTGGGCGCAGCATGATCTACTCTTCCATACTTTACTATTGATCGTTTTCTCAGAAATTACCTCCATTCTAGCCATATCATGATTCACACCGTTTTTGGGTTAAAAAAAACTAATGATAAATGAGTGCCTTGAAATCAAAATAAAAATCACTAGAAGACTAGAAAAGCCTAATAAGTATACGTATTCATTAACTTAACTATCTTCACAGAGACAAGCGTTTTTGTGAATAACCGCTTTCCGCTCTCACTGGAGCCTGACAGTAACAAAAACACTTTACGAGCCGTCACCTCGTTTATTACTAAAACTGTCACAGTATAAGAAAATTTAGGATATAGGATCATAGTATCGTGAACGGTTGGTGCTGTTACAATCACTTAGCTAAGTGAGTAAGTGATATTAAGAATAGAAATATTCTTTTTTTATTCGACACCAGGTTAGGCATTTCAGACTATTCTTTCACCGGAGCTAGTGTTAACTATCCAATAAGTATTTGAATCCAAAAAAATCAGAGGTGAATGTCTTAGATTTGACTTGGCAGACCACTAGGCTATCACTGTTTTTTTTTTGAGAAATATGAATATAAAAAAATTGAAGCGAATTGAGTGCGACATTCAGTTTTCTCTTCTTCTTGTATAGCTATGAACTGCACGTTAATAGTAATTCATGTTGTGGGAAGAAATCACAAACCAACACGATGCTAGCAACGCCTTGGCGATCCAGAAGATACAAATCGAGCGAAGAAGAAAACAGAAGAGAACCAACCCCAGGTCGAATCGGATAAGGCTAAGAGAATGAGCATTGAGCAACACTGTAGCAAAACTGCCATTTCGGGATACGCCGGTAGTATACAGTTTATACATTTAAGTACCACCATTTTATGGAGACTGTTTATGCACTAAGAAAGAACTAACGAGGTATAAATTGAATTTTGCACTTTAACTGCTTACTAGATGCTGTCCCATTTCAATTTGAATTACGACCTCCGTCCAAAAACAATCAATTTCACCTGCTTGCAGTAGCATCTGATCGATGAATGAAGATATTTATTATCGTGACGAAAAAACATACTGCAGCTATTAAAGAAAATATGAATGAGGTCGTAGGTAACTTGAGTGAGGCGAGACCAAAGAAACGATAGATAAACTGTGCGAAAGATTAGGTGGAAAGAAAGTGGGTAATGTGACTATCAGGAAAATGGTGAATTGAGATAATTATGGTTATTGAAAGAGAAGACGGACAATAGAGGCATGAAAGAACGATGGAAGAATGATGTTGATCTGGTGGATCTTTTTAGCCTGTAATTAATGGCAGTGGACAAACTCGGTATGGAAGAAATAAAATGTAATGTATATGGTATACAAGTAACCAGTAGAACAGATTG
Organism: Diarsia dahlii; assembly: GCA_949775195.1. Classification (NCBI taxonomy): domain Eukaryota; kingdom Metazoa; phylum Arthropoda; class Insecta; order Lepidoptera; family Noctuidae; genus Diarsia; species Diarsia dahlii. The sequence continues at coordinate 16,866,793 of OX459209.1, forward strand.
TTACTACTTTTTCGTAATAATCAAACAGTAATTACTATTTATGAAATATGACTTGTACCTATTACGAAAATTGCAATTGAAATACATATACCACCATATTTTATATGCCGCAAATTGATATTTACCAGTAGCTCATAAATAATAAGGTTTCACTAAAAGACATTCACCTTTAAAAGGCATTTTAACGCCTCTAAGAGTAAAGGTGACTGACGTAAATAACTACATAGTCATAAAGTATATGCCAGTTTCAATCATAATTTTCCGATACTGTTCTTTTGTAATAATCATTTAAGACTCAAAACGTTAATCTCACGGATATCAACATTCACTTAGTAAATATTTCTCAATGCACTCGAATATTATTTCGACAATTCTCCACCCATCACTAGTTAGAATTACAGTACAAATATCGCCCTTATACCAACGATATAAAGACGCAGTTACTGTGATACTGTTATCATTGATGTGCAGTACACACGGCTACACATCAAGCTATACAAAACCAGTTAATCTTGGCCTCACGTTACTAGATCTTTTCGCACAATGAACGATCAGATTATACTGGTTTTGTATAGCTTGATGTGTAGCCGTGTGTACAAGTGTATGCGCAAGCACATAAGTGTTCGTTAACGTTTGACAGTTAAGTATGAAGTTGTTGACGTTGATGCATGGTGTTAACGGTATAGTGCGATTTCGTTCCTATACATAGAATGCATCATTCTATTATCGTGTATTGAAGTTTATTTTTGTTAGGGGCTGATGAAAAAGATGAATCGTAGGTAGAAATATATAAACTACAAAAAAAGTAAAGTGTCTTTTATCCGCACATTTTTGTTGTCATAAAAACAATATTTTTGATGGAACTACCAGAAATGGCTCAGTTAGGTCAAAGTAAAACCTTACAACGCTATCTTAAAAGAAGTTTTAGTGTAGGTAGACCAACAGCCACTTAAGTGAAAGACAGTCCAAACTTCCAAACTCCGGGAAATTTATAATAGAAAAACCATGATAACAACGGGGCAATCAAGTAACAATGTCGTCTATAAAAATTATAAGAGGTGGGTACAAGTTGAAAAGAAAAAAATCATCTTTTTTGATATGATATTGTGTATATTACATCAAATCAAAATGATGAAAATGTTCCAAACCCCCTGTGTAAAATTTAGTAAGTAGTAATATTACGAATACCTAAGCAAATAAATCAAAGGACATTCATGAAGAAATGGCAAATATTATACATACATATAAATATCAAGGGAGACCCACAAACGGATTGAATCTATGAATAATATTTCATGTCAAAGAGATGAATGCTTGAAACACGGAATTGAAATACATTAACACTTGGGAATTATTTAAAGCGGGCTTTAGTTTAAATCATAATGTTTGATTTTGAAGTGAAAAGGTAGAACAGAAATTGAAATTCTATAATGGCATTGACAGTAATTCCTATCCATTTTAACCTTTTTGGCTCATTTTAGTTTGATTTTACCAGGAAATGACTGCCTCGGTGGTCTAGTAGTCGAAGCGCGACTGCAATGCTTATGGTCTTGGATTCGATTTACAATTCTTGCAAAGTCGGGTTTTTTTTGTATGAGATGCGCCTACTCTTGACCTCAATCTTGTTCTAAGGGCGAGATGTGGTCGACGATGAAATGAGTCTTAAGGCGGGCTTGCAGTACTTTTTAAGATTTTTGAACCTATAAAAATCGAACTAAATACGAGTTTTTTAATAAATAAAAATCATTACATAAAAATTGAACATACTCTCTAGTAAATCGTAAAGATAGAAACGCGATTTAGAATGATCGGCTCGATCCTTTTTTATCAAACATGACTCTAAATCACAATTTCAAACGTGTACTGCTAATAGTGGGAGAGCCGGCTGCAAAAATACCTACCTCATCAGGTACCCCAATAGGCTATCTTTAGATCGTTAACCGACACTTATACACGTAAAAAAAATCAGGTCTGCCAGTGCCGATCCTGCCGGGTCATGGAAAAAATTCATATTTTTTGTCGTATTTTTTTGGTGAAAATTACGTCACAAGGTACCCGAATTAAAGTGCTGGCAACAGTTAACCATTGATTAATTACCTAAAAAAAAGTAGGTCTGCCATTGCGCACTCTGCCGGAAGTACTTGGCAGACCTCTAAAATATGGCCCCTCCAGCACCATGAACCTACCTCATCGAGTACCCTGATGGAACCTACGCCAAATAATAGCCAAGATGCCCTCGATAGAGGATCAAAAGGTCTGCCAGGTCTAATCTTGCCGGAACTTAGTGTTCAAAGCATTTGAAGTTGGTATGGTAAGTAGGCAGCATTATTTCATACAAAGAAGAAGGGGCGAAATGTCCCTTGTAACACTTTCTCCTATATATCAAATGAAAGAGCGTAAAAAATAGATCATTTTATTCCATAACAGTAAATGTGTGAATACTGGGACAAAAAAGTTATTCACCGATAAAGTGAGAAAATATTTTTTTTATTTTTTTTCATCGGACATACTTGGGTGAGGTGTCTATTGATAGGTCTTTTAAAATGACCGTGATGTTTCTAAGATCATTTTTTCTCAAAGTCAATCGTTTGAAAGATAGACAGTTTCAAAGTGCTAAAATGTGTCCCCACCCCCTCTAACTTTTAAACTAAGAGAGTGAAAACTCTAAAAAAATATATGCTGTAGATCACAATGAAAAATTACAACCAAGATTAGTTTGAACGAGATAAAATTAGCCGTTTTTGAGATATAGCACATTTAAAAAACCGCAAATATAACTTTGTCATTCATACAGTTACTATGAAAAACAAACTTATCACAAAATGTGTATTTTTGTTGCCGCTTTAACAAAAAATAATACAAATTAAAGGTGGCTCCTACGATGGTACGGAACCCTTCATGTGCGAGTCCGACTCATACTTGGCCAGTTTTTTTTTATCCAATTTATTTTTTTCCAATTATTCACACCGTCCATCACACGTTTACTGTGTGAGTGAATAATTGATTTATTTTTTCCAATTTTTCACACGTTTACTGTGTGAATAATTGGAGAGAAAAGTTATTCACCTTTAAAGAAATGATTTTTTAATTTTTTAGACTCAAATAGTATTCGCACTTTTTACGATGACATCGTCCGAATTTCTCATCATCATTATTTCAGCCGAAAGACGACGACCCGCCCCGCCCTTTGCACGGGTGCAATGTGCTGAATATAAACCTTCATCTTGAATTACTCTGTCTATTTCTAAAAACTGCATTAAAATCCATTGCGTAGTTTACAAGATCTAAACGTAGAAACGCGTTCCATATGGTGTCGGGCGTAAAGAATAGCACCATCCCATATCTACCCGTGAGTGTCGCAAGAGGCGACTAAGGGACGTACCAGAGAATGGGCAGCAGCATTCTACTGTGCTTTGTTATGACCTTACTGCGCTTGCCAACCCGTCTGCCAAGCGTGGCGATTATGGCAAACCTTCCCAAATGGAAATGAGCGCACAAAAATGGCCCCTAGTACCCCTCGACTACGGTAGCGGTCGAGGCAGGTTCGTGGCAAGGGAAAAGGTCCGGCTACCTAAAAGTAACGGAACTCGAAGAGGAATTGAGCAGGTTGCGATGGAGTATTGCGGAATTATTTGAGGTCCGAAGAGAGGGGGAGGCCACGATAATCCTGAAATCCGACTCTACTTCCGAGAGGGTTACCGGCAGTCCCAGGGTGGTGTTGGGATTATCGTCCACAAGTCCCTCATGAATAACGTGGTGAAGATCGAGAGTGTGTCGACCAGGGTGGTGTACCTTATACTCAGGATATCCTCAAGATGTGTGCTGAAGGTCATACAGGTCTACGCGCTGACCTCGGGACACCACGCCGACGATGAAGAGGAGACCATGCATGAGGATATTTATAAAACCACACACTGCTCGCAGAACGAATGACGGATGGGGCCGAAAGTTCTGGAGTGGCGACCGCGAACTGGAAGACGTTGCGTTGGAAGGCCTCCCACTAGGTGGACCGATGACCTGGTGAAGGTTGCGGGGATCCGTTGGATGCGAGATGCACGGGACCGGTCAATGTGGCGACACTTTGGGGAGACCTATGTCCAGCAGTGGACGTCTTTCGGCTAAAATAATCATCATCCTCAGCCTATTATGTTCCCACTGGCAGGGACTCAGGCCTCCTCTCTGGGAGAGGGATGGGCTATAATCCACCACGCGTGCCCAGTGCGGGATGGTAGATGTCACAGATCTTAGAATTTTTTGGTTCTAAGATATGCCGGTTTCCTCGCGATATTTTCCTTCACCGTTTTGAGAGCAGTGGTGTTGAAATAAATTACACAAAGTAATGTGCCTGCCTGGGTTCGAGCCCCACGACTTACTGTTCGTAAGTCGGGGCAGCCACTGGGCCACCACAGCTCTGATGAAATAATGATCATTAGAAATCACACAGAAACACATCGCCGCCATTTTCAAAACTTCGTTGGCCCTGCTCGTGCTTGGGACGATGTCATCGTAGAAAGTACGAATACTTTTTGAGTGTATTGCTCATAAACACACAAACATCGTAACGGATTCGGGTCTACCTTTTTTAGCAGAATTTTTTATACCCGAATTTTGTTTTGCATAACAGTGGATGGCAGAAACTTCATTTTGCAGAAAATCATTTGGCATACACTCATTTACCATACATTCAAAACGCATAATTTTGCAAGTCAGAATCATCTTTGAGCATAAACTTTATTTCCAGAACCATCATTTCGCCGAAAATTCATAATCAGAATCGTCTTTTGGCACGCATTTCATTTCATACATACGTGTAACATGCAATAATAATAATAACTCATCATTCTCCTGCTCATATCCCAATTCATTTGGGGTCGGCGCAACATGTCTTCTTCTTCCATACTTCCCTATTTCTCGTCATCTCAGCAGTCACCTCCTTTCTAGCCATATCATCCTTCACACAGTCCATCCATCGTTTCATTGGCCTTCCTCTCCTTTTATAGCCATCTACATTCATACTCAACATTTTCCTCACAACATTTCCTTATAATAATAATAATTATTATTATTATTAATAATAATAATAATGACGTCACTCATACATGCAACACATGTACTCCATGACGCGCGCTCGCTTCGCTCGCATATTAAATAACACTAATATCTTCTGTCCCCGAAGTGCCGGGCCTCCGCCGGCCTCCTTCGTCGGCCTAAGGCCCGGTGCCCATGCCGCCCATAAAGGATACTTTCGCGAGACGGTCGTTATACCGTATAAAAATCTACCAAATAAAATTCTGCCATCTTAAAAGTATGCCTTTGAAAATTCGGCTATTTAAACATTCTGCGAAATGAGTATTCTACTAAATAATTGATCTGCCATAAACACATTCGTTCAAAGAAGAATATGCCAAGTGTGGTATGCCAAATAAATTTCGGAGCATCAAGTTTCTGCCAGATAGATGGCCCAACGGATTTTAATGCAGTTTTCAGCAATAGACAAAAGTGATTCAAGGGGAAGTTTTATATTCCGCACATTGCACCTTTGCAAAGCCGGGGCGGGTCACTAGCACTACTAAAAAATAAAATAAAAAAATCATTTCTTTATAGGTGAATAATTTTTATCTCCAATTATTCACATAGTAAACGAATAATTGGAGATAAAAACAAACTGGATTTTTAAAAAAACTGGCCAAGTGTGAGTCGGACTCGCACATGAAGGGTTCCGTACCATCGTAGGAGCCACCTTTAATTTGTATTATTTTTTGTTAAAGCGGCAACAAAAATACACATTTTGTGATAAGTTTGTTTTTCATAGTAACTGTATGAATGATAAAGTTATATTTGCGGTTTTTTAAATGTGCTATATCTCAAAAACGGCTAACTTCATCTCGTTCAAACTAATCTTGGTTGTAATTTTTCATTGCGATCTACAGCATATATTTTTTTAGAGTTTTCACTCTCTTAGTTTAAAAGTTGGAGGGGGTGGGGACACATTTTAGCACTTTGAAACTGTCTATCTTTCAAACGATTGACATTGAGAAAAAATGATCTTTGAAACATCACGGTCATTTTAAAAGACCTATCAATAGGCACCTCACCCAAGTATGTCCTATGAAAAAAAAAAAAAAAAAAAAATTCTCTCTTTATCGGTGAATAACTTTTTTCCCCCAGTATTCACACATTTACTGTTATGGAATAAAATGATCTATTTTTTACGCTCTTTCATTTGATATATAGGAGAAAGTGTTACAAGGGACATTTCGCCCCTTCTTCTTTGTATGAAATAATGCTGCCTACCTACCATACCAACTTCAAATGCTTTGAACACTAAGTTCCGGCAAGATTAGACCTGGCAGACCTTTTGATCCTCTATCGAGGGCATCTTTGCTATTATTTGGCGTAGGTTCCATCAGGGTACTCGATGAGGTAGGTTCATGGTGCTGGATGGGCCATATTTTAGAGGTCTGCCAAGTACTTCCGGCAGAGTGCGCAATGGCAGACCTACTTTTTTTTAGGTAATTAATCAATGGTTAACTGTTGCCAGCACTTTAATTCGGGTACCTTGTGACGTAATTTTCACCAAAAAAATACGACAAAAATATGAATTTTTTCCATGACCCGGCAGGATCGGCACTGGCAGACCTGATTTTTTTTACGTGTATAAGTGTCGGTTAACGACCTAAAGATAGCCTATTGGGGTACCTGATGAGGTAGGTATTTTTGCAGCCGGCTCTCCCTCTATAAGACATTTCATCATGAATTTATATAAAAGTTATATCAATAGATAGAACTTTTTATTCTGAAGTAAATGTTGAAAACATATTGTACAATTTCTTTATAGTTTTTCTCCAAGAAGCAAAAAACAGTCAAAATTGAGGCATTATATCGCTCGCGCGGCAGGGCGGGGGGTGAGGTCGTGCGTACATAAAAACAAAGTACTGCAACCTCGCCTTAAGTGCAGAGATGATGTAGACGATGGTACGAGAATAAGACTCGCGACTTAATAGATTTAAGAGGAAACGGTGCTCCTGTCTCGTCTGCGCGAATTGTGTTCACGCGGGTGGCTGTAATAAGGTAAAAAATCCTGACTTCCCGGTCTTTTCCCCAAAGACCGGTCGCCTATCAAGGTTTCCGTTTAAAAACAAAGAAAAAAAAGGTATCACTCAAACGTCCAACCGAAAAATACCGGTGTACTAAAACCGTAACATCTTTAAATATAGCCCACGAACTTCGTAGATAAGGAATGACATTCAACTCACGACTTTTTAAGAATTTGAGGTTCTGACTGTGACATGACAAGGTCAGTTTACAGTCTTTGAACAGCGGGTCAAGTCGTAACAGTGGGTAACATGGTTTATGTCTATTTTGTGCCTTATCTATCGATTACGATCTATTTGTAACTGAACGCTGTATAATTGAGTTGTAGGATGTAGTTTTGTTGACTGTGCTTAATGTAAAAAGGTATTATGTTTAAAACAAAAAGAAAAGCCGTAGTCACACGTTATAGGTACCAACCTAAACACTTTAATACCGTGTAACTACGGCTTTTCTTTTTGTTCTATCCTGAAAATCTTGTTTCATACTTTTTCAGCGTCGTTTTTTTTGGTCGTAGTCGGGTTTTAGTTTTTACTTTTTTTTATTTAAACAATTTTGGTGTTAATTTTTTTTTTTACTCTTGACTTTTTGTCCGCTAGAGGGCGTGATTTTAAATTTTAGCAAATAAATATTTTGGAAATGTACAAGTGAGGCCCTTTCAAATGATACCTAACACGGCGTATTTATCTCCATTTTTATTTTTTAAGCCTTACTTTTTGTCCGCTAGAGGGCGCCAAATCGCTTTTTGTGACAAATCACGTAGGTAGCCTATGTTTAGCGGAAAATTAAGACGGTTCTAACGATACGTCATGTCGAGTTCCGATAAGCAGATTCGAAGCTATGAGGGAACAGATGAAGATACTCACATACATACATACATACATACATACATAGCCAGTCAAAATCATAACCCTCCTTTGGCTTTGCCGTAGTCGGGTAAAAGTTATGCCTGTAATCTCCGAAACGTTGGACAGAGGCGTACCTAATAGTACACACCCACAATTCGCCAGTTATGTTCATGTATAGTGCCTCTATATAAATAAAAAGAGAAGTCCTGACTGACTGACTGATTGACTGACTGACTCATCAACGCCCAGCCCAAACCCTTGGACCTAGAAAGCTGAAATTTTGCACAGAGGTTCCCTTTATAATGTAGACAAGGAATAAGGAAGGATTTCTCGAAATTCAACCCCTAAGGGATTTAAATAGGGGATGAAAGTTTGTATGGAAAATCGTCATTTTCACGCGGGCGAAGCCGCTGGCAAAAGCTAGTTATGCATAAAATATCATCATCATTCTTCTGCCCTTACCGCAATTTGATTGGGGTTGGCGCAGCATGTCTTCTTCTTCATATATGCATAGAATAAATCGGAAAGACCTAAACTAAAAGAAAGGTCAAACTGGACGTACAAATTGTTGACGCTCTGGACTTCAATTCTAAGGCTTAAGTACTGAGTAGGTATTTATATCAGTGTATATGTTCAAAACCACACTTCATTGTACCTGTATCACTGATCCTCAAAATAGTTATGCTCCTTTTTTGCTTCAAATGGTTTAAAACTAAAAACAAAAGAAATCACACAATAATAATGTCAAAACAAACATTATCTAATCAATGCCCGGAAGTTGTTAAAACCTTTTTAGGTGAATGGGTCACAACGATTAGTCCTGTCATTACTGAACCACTATTTTGGGTCAAAACTTTGAAATGATAATACAACATACAGCTCATGGGAAGATGGCTTTTGAAACACGATTGATACTAAATCATTCTAAGATAAATGCACAGAATCAAACTTTACAACCAACATTCATACTTATTTATTATCATCATCTGGAATACGGGATCTCGAATTCTCGACGCACAAAATATCGATGAATGCTAACACGATGCTACAAAACTGCCATGCACGTTACTGCGAAAGATCTTCTTTGCACGTTATTGCGATAGATCCTCAAAGTCTACCCAAAAAAATGTGGAGGTAGGCGTATAAGAATACAGACAAATACAGTATCGCAGTGAGGATCTATCGCGACAACGTGCATCGAAGTCAATTAAGTAGTATCGCAGTGAAGATCTTTCGCAGTAACGTGCATCGCAGTTTTGTAGCATCGTGTTAGCATTCATCGATATTTTGTGCGTCATGATTCCGTATTCTACTCACCTAGCCTTTTCCTAAGTATGTTAGAGTAGGTTTACAGTCTAACCTGATATTTTATAGTTGACTGGTTATGTTACCTCAACAACCACACCATCCAATTGCAACCTATTACACCCACCGCTACACTACTCTATTGGGTTTTATTACACCCCCTTGGTAAGACTGGTTGTCAGACTTTCAGGCAACTGACCACCGGTAACGGCTGTCAAAAATCTTCAAATGACAGCCGAGATCCACGGATTAACGTGCTATTCGAGGTACGTTAGGAACTCGGTGTATAATGAGTGGTCACTCATCCTAAAATCAACCTAGGCAAGCGCGGCTTAACCTGGAGATTGACCCGAAGGGCTTTTATAATTAAGCCATGAGCTTCTCTACCAACACTTATATACAGGTTGCTAACGAAGATCATTTTCTTCGAGTCCTATCAAAACGTAAAACTTACAAAGTAACAAAATTTACTATTTACTTAAAACCAACCTTCAACTCTGTACCCAAGGATAGTTTTGCAACAAGAAACTGTAAGAAAACAGCACTGTAAAAACACAAAACGTTACTTTGTAAGTGAATGTATCTTACTTTGATATAGGGTAGGGTGAAAGAGCTAATTACTGGCACTCAGGAACCTGTTGATTAAAGTGTTGGGGCTTACTTTATTTTATATAGGTTTGAGAATTCTGAAGTATGTGGAAATGTTGGGGCAGTGAATGTTATAGTTTATTGTTGAAGAGATGCTATAAATTAAATAGGGCTGGGAATATCGTGACACTACATTTCACAAGAATCTGGACCCATAAAAAAACAGCTTCTTGCAAAACTGGCAAAAATATGCTCGAATATATACTACATGTGGAGAATCTAAAGTCATTATCATACTGTTGCCACGTGTAGTTAGAAAAATTGGCCTCATATTCAAAAAAGCTTCGATTTGATTTCGATTCCGAGAACTTGTATCCATCTCCCTCACTTTCATTTTTAACCGATTTCAAAGAAGGAGGAGGTTATCAATTCGACTGTTTTTTTTTTTATGTTTGTTACCTCATAACTTGCGACTGGGTGAACCGATTTTCATGATTCTTTTTATTTGATAGCTGGTGCTACCCGTGTGGTCCCATTGTCACCATTTCAATATCTAATGATGGGATCTGGTAGAAATCGGGGGAACTCTTCAATAAATAACAGCAGATTAGCCGCGATTGTTGCTATAGCATATCTAAGCATTGTTTACGCCATCACACAATATAATATCACGCCTGTACTCACTACAAAGGTTATAAAAACTATTTGGTGAAGATCTGATGAAGAACTTTGGAGAGAGGCAACGGAACTCCTCAATAAATGATGGCAAATGGACTGGGATTGCTGAAATCTCATGTCTGTCTATTGTTTACACCAGTTCATAACATAACATCACGCCAGTACGTTGTGAAGGGGTAAGCACATGTGAACCACTAAGTGAAAAATAATAACTTTTTTACAAAAAATAAACTGACTTCGACAAAAATAAAACACAAAAAAGTGAAAAATAAAAAATCAGCTTCTGAAGTCGGTGGCGAAAACATGAAATCAAACAAACAAAAGTCACCGACTTCAGAAGCAGATTTTTTATTTTTCACTTTTTTGTGTTTTATTTTTGTCGAAGTCGGTTTTATTTTTTGTAAAAAAGTTTTTTGGCAAAACCAGTTAATTAGTTTGGCAGTTTGTTAGTTTGGTTAATTTATCGAGTGGAATATTTTTTTAAAAATACGGGGGTGGTTAAAAACAAACATGATAAACACCCTGCCTTTCTTTAGGTAAAAAATCGAGTATTAATATCACTGTCAACAATGAAATAGGAGATAATATTGTTAGAGAAATAATGGGTAGGTATTAATCCAGAATAGAACAACAAATTTAAGGATAAACAGAACCTACACTGCTAATACTAAAAGGCCAATTACACAACAATTTTCTGTGTAAGACCTTCGTTGAATACCTTCATCAAATAAATGTCAATTGAACAGACTTTAATGAAATATTCAAATATTATTCATGAGACATAAGACCTGGCTTTTGTCATGTTTCTATGGAAATGCAAAGTTAGCAAAAGGCTGTTCAGAAACTAGATGACTTTTATTGATAGTGTTCACTAATTTCTATAGACATTTGAAGTGTGTAACAATGACACAAGTTCCGCTTCTACCTCATTATCTACATCTGTCTAGATTTTCCCCAACTATGTTCAAAGATCTCTACAAATGAGAGCCAAGGACCAACGGCTTAACATGCTTTCCGATGGACGGAGGAAACACGGTTTGTAATGGGTGGTCAGCCATCGACGGAACAACCTAGGCCGGCGCGGCTTAACCTGAAAATCTACCCCGAGCGGGTGTGGTTACTTAACCACGAGGTCTGTATCAACCTATACAAAAATCGTAAGTACCGATTCGCACAGCTCATACCTAGGGTTGCCAACCCTACTATATAATATAATATCCTACTATTTTAAGGGATCAAATACTATATTTCTAAAAAATATATATAGTAGGCGAAACTACTATATTTTGCATTAAGCGGAACGCAGCCTTCAATCAGCGGTCACATCACAGAACGCATATTTTCTGTTATGAAGACGAAATAGAGAGACGAGCGAGCGCAACAGGGCCACTTTAAATTGAACAAAATCTGAAATAATGTTTTTAACTTAAGAGCGCGCATTATAGCCCAACGCGAGCGATTTCGTACCTCTCGCCCGCGCCCCCTCTTCCATAATACGCGGTGGCTTGACGCCCGGCGCGGCAGCTCGGCGCGCTCCGCGCACAGGCCGCGATCGAGTGTGAGTCGAGTACGAGTTTGAACTGCGGTGCCCCGACCGCCCAGCTGGTCGACAGCTTGATTCATATTATATAATATTATATATAAAACGTATTCGTAAAAAAATCATTCAAATAAAGTTGAAATTCATGGAAGTACCTATTTTCACGGAACGACGACGGATCGGAGCTGACAATCAAGCGAGGATAATAAATTATTGTCGGTATACTTATTTGAAGCTCCGTTCATAACCCTATTATTACCTAGGTACAAACTAATGACACACCTAAACACTATACATAATAGTAGGTAAAATAATAGATAGGTAGGTACTAGGGCCGAGATTCAAGTTTCGAAATTTAGAGGTTTTTTTTTTTGTGGACTCGAAACTTATTGATCGAAGATCCAGACTGATCTATCATTCCTCACGTAGATAAAAGTAGGTAAGTAAGTAGGTACTCAATCTATAAACCTTAAAGGTTAGTATGAAATAAAATGTTTTATGTAATTAATCATCAATGTTTATTTATTAAACAGTTTAATATGTAAGTATATTCAGAATATACAATATAGGTACACACGGCTACACATCAAGCTATACAAAACCAGTATAATCTGATCGTTCATTGTGCGAAAAGATCTAGTAAAGTGAGGCCAAGATTAACTGGTTTTGTATAGCTTGATGTGTAGCCGTGTGTACCATTACAAAAACAATAAAAATCCCATAAAAAAATAAAAGACAAACATTCGTAGGTACTTACACAAATATCGTAGGTAGTACCATAAATAACAAAAATAAATGTTCCGTCGAAAATAAACTATAACTATTCAAAACAAATGTTTCCATAAATAAATAAAACCGGGTAGGTAGGTAGTAGGTAATAGTTAGGTAGTAGGTAATAGGCAGGTAGTAGGTAATAGGCAGGTAGTAGGTAGGTAGTAGGTACCTACCTACTACCTACCTACTACCTACCTACTACCTACCTACTACCTACCTACTACCTACCTACTACCTACCTACTACCTACCTACTACCTACCTACTACCTACCTACTACCTACCTACTACCTACCTACTACCTACCTACTACCTACCTACTACCTACCTACTACCTACCTACTACCTACCTACTACCTACCTACTACCTACCTACTACCTACCTACTACCTACCTACTACCTACCTACTACCTACCTACTACCTACCTACTACCTACCTACTACCTACCTACTACCTACCTACTACCTACCTACTACCTACCTACTACCTACCTACTACCTACCTACTACCTACCTACTACCTACCTACTACCTACCTACTACCTACCTACTACCTACCTACTACCTACCTACTACCTACCTACTACCTACCTACTACCTACCTACTACCTACCTACTACCTACCTACTACCTACCTACTACCTACCTACTACCTACCTACTACCTACCTACTACCTACCTACTACCTACCTACTACCTACCTACTACCTACCTACTACCTACCTACTACCTACCTACTACCTACCTACTACCTACCTACTACCTACCTACTACCTACCTACTACCTACCTACTACCTACCTACTACCTACCTACTACCTACCTACTACCTACCTACTACCTACCTACTACCTACCTACTACCTACCTACTACCTACCTACTACCTACCTACTACCTACCTACTACCTACTACCTACCTACTACCTACCTACTACCTACCTACTACCTACCTACTACCTACCTACTACCTACCTACTACCTACCTACTACCTACCTACTACCTACCTACTACCTACCTACTACCTACCTACTACCTACCTACTACCTACCTACTACCTACCTACTACCTACCTACTACCTACCTACTACCTACCTACTACCTACCTACTACCTACCTACTACCTACCTACTACCTACCTACTACCTACCTACTACCTACCTACTACCTACCTACTACCTACCTACTACCTACCTACTACCTACCTACTACCTACCTACTACCTACCTACTACCTACCTACTACCTACCTACTACCTACCTACTACCTACCTACTACCTACCTACTACCTACCTACTACCTACCTACTACCTACCTACTACCTACCTACTACCTACCTACTACCTACCTACTACCTACCTACTACCTACCTACTACCTACCTACTACCTACCTACTACCTACCTACTACCTACCTACTACCTACCTACTACCTACCTACTACCTACCTACTACCTACCTACTACCTACCTACTACCTACCTACTACCTACCTACTACCTACCTACTACCTACCTACTACCTACCTACTACCTACCTACTACCTACCTACTACCTACCTACTACCTACCTACTACCTACCTACTACCTACCTACTACCTACCTACTACCTACCTACTACCTACCTACTACCTACCTACTACCTACCTACTACCTACCTACTACCTACCTACTACCTACCTACTACCTACCTACTACCTACCTACTACCTACCTACTACCTACCTACTACCTACCTACTACCTACCTACTACCTACCTACTACCTACCTACTACCTACCTACTACCTACCTACTACCTACCTACTACCTACCTACTACCTACCTACTACCTACCTACTACCTACCTACTACCTACCTACTACCTACCTACTACCTACCTACTACCTACCTACTACCTACCTACTACCTACCTACTACCTACCTACTACCTACCTACTACCTACCTACTACCTACCTACTACCTACCTACTACCTACCTACTACCTACCTACTACCTACCTACTACCTACCTACTACCTACCTACTACCTACCTACTACCTACCTACTACCTACCTACTACCTACCTACTACCTACCTACTACCTACCTACTACCTACCTACTACCTACCTACTACCTACCTACTACCTACCTACTACCTACCTACTACCTACCTACTACCTACCTACTACCTACCTACTACCTACCTACTACCTACCTACTACCTACCTACTACCTACCTACTACCTACCTACTACCTACCTACTACCTACCTACTACCTACCTACTACCTACCTACTACCTACCTACTACCTACCTACTACCTACCTACTACCTACCTACTACCTACCTACTACCTACCTACTACCTACCTACTACCTACCTACTACCTACCTACTACCTACCTACTACCTACCTACTACCTACCTACTACCTACCTACTACCTACCTACTACCTACCTACTACCTACCTACTACCTACCTACTACCTACCTACTACCTACCTACTACCTACCTACTACCTACCTACTACCTACCTACTACCTACCTACTACCTACCTACTACCTACCTACTACCTACCTACTACCTACCTACTACCTACCTACTACCTACCTACTACCTACCTACTACCTACCTACTACCTACCTACTACCTACCTACTACCTACCTACTACCTACCTACTACCTACCTACTACCTACCTACTACCTACCTACTACCTACCTACTACCTACCTACTACCTACCTACTACCTACCTACTACCTACCTACTACCTACCTACTACCTACCTACTACCTACCTACTACCTACCTACTACCTACCTACTACCTACCTACTACCTACCTACTACCTACCTACTACCTACCTACTACCTACCTACTACCTACCTACTACCTACCTACTACCTACCTACTACCTACCTACTACCTACCTACTACCTACCTACTACCTACCTACTACCTACCTACTACCTACCTACTACCTACCTACTACCTACCTACTACCTACCTACTACCTACCTACTACCTACCTACTACCTACCTACTACCTACCTACTACCTACCTACTACCTACCTACTACCTACCTACTACCTACCTACTACCTACCTACTACCTACCTACTACCTACCTACTACCTACCTACTACCTACCTACTACCTACCTACTACCTACCTACTACCTACCTACTACCTACCTACTACCTACCTACTACGTACCTACTACCTACCTACTACCTACCTACTAGTCCATCATCAGATAGGTGACATCATTAGTGACCAAGGTCTTCGTTCGACCTTCCAAATGAGTCCAAACACGATGGTTCTACGTAGTGCCGTCACCGAGATCCTATACCTACCTTCGGAGTCCATCATCAGGTGGGTGACATCATTAGTCAACAAGATCTCAGTTAGACCTTTCAAATGAGTCCAAACACGATGGTTCTACGTAGTGCCGTCACCGAGATCCTATACCTACCTTCGGAGTCCATCATCAGGTGGGTGACATCATTAGTCAACAAGATCTCCGTTAGACCTTTCAAATGAGTCCAAACACGATGGTTCTACGTAGTGCCGTCACCGAGATCCTATACCTACCTTCGGATCATTAGTCAACAAGATCTCCGTTAGACCTTTCAAATGAGTCCAAACACGATGGTTCTACGTAGTGCCGTCACCGAGATCCTATACCTACCTTCGGAGTCCATCATCAGGTGGGTGACATCATTAGTCAACAAGATCTCCGTTAGACCTTTCAAATGAGTCCAAACACGATGGTTCTACGTAGTGCCGTCACCGAGATCCTATACCTACCTTCGGAGTCCATCATCAGGTGGGTGACATCATTAGTCAACAAGATCTCCGTTAGACCTTTCAAATGAGTCCAAACACGATGGTTCTACGTAGTGCCGTCACCGAGATCCTATACCTACCTTCGGAGTCCATCATCAGGTGGGTGACATCATTAGTCAACAAGATCTCCGTTAGACCTTTCAAATGAGTCCAAACACGATGGTTCTACGTAGTGCCGTCACCGAGATCCTATACCTACCTTCGGAGTCCATCATCAGGTGGGTGACATCATTAGTCAACAAGATCTCCGTTAGACCTTTCAAATGAGTCCAAACACGATGGTTCTACGTAGTGCCGTCACCGAGATCCTATACCTACCTTCGGAGTCCATCATCAGGTGGGTGACATCATTAGTCAACAAGATCTCCGTTAGACCTTTCAAATGAGTCCAAACACGATGGTTCTACGTAGTGCCGTCACCGAGATCCTATACCTACCTTCGGAGTCCATCATCAGGTGGGTGACATCATTAGTCAACAAGATCTCCGTTAGACCTTTCAAATGAGTCCAAACACGATGGTTCTACGTAGTGCCGTCACCGAGATCCTATACCTACCTTCGGAGTCCATCATCAGGTGGGTGACATCATTAGTCAACAAGATCTCCGTTAGACCTTTCAAATGAGTCCAAACACGATGGTTCTATGTAGTGCCGACACCGAGATCCTATACCTACCTTCGGAGTCCATCATCAGGTGGGTGACAATCATCATTAAAAGATAGGTATATAATATATTTACACAAAACGTTTTCAACTCCTTTTTACAGTAAATACTGTCCCTAAACTTTATTATAGGTACCTATATTGCCTACCACTAAACAAAATAATTGCGTAGAAAATAGTTCGCTGTCTGTAATGTCGCCAAACATAGGTTCGTCTCGCAACAGATGCCGCAGCAGACTGAATGTCTGAATTGAACAAATTGAAAAGGACAGCGCTATTAGTACCGCGTTCCAAACGTGAGACAGAAAGAATGTGCGCTCGCTTAGAATAAAATAACGTAAGCGCCAATCACAGGAATGCTAATTACGAGAAAACCACGTAGAAAATTAAAAAAAAAAATCTGCACGATTTGAGATAATATAGTTACCTATCTATTATGTAAAAATCGTCACTAAATTCCTTAAGGTTTCAGAGATCCAACTCTAAATAAGTGCAAACCGAGTTGTTTTAGTATTTTTTTTCTATCGAGGTTTTTTCATCCAATCGTGTTTTCGCTTGTACAGATTTAAAGATTATAAGTCCAAGTTTAATGGTGTCCAAATACCGAATTCTTAGGTCATATAGATACCGAGATCTAGATCGCCCAATATCACCAAAACAGCATCATACAAACT
Organism: Diarsia dahlii; assembly: GCA_949775195.1. Classification (NCBI taxonomy): domain Eukaryota; kingdom Metazoa; phylum Arthropoda; class Insecta; order Lepidoptera; family Noctuidae; genus Diarsia; species Diarsia dahlii. The sequence continues at coordinate 16,884,782 of OX459209.1, forward strand.
CTTAAGTTTATAAATGCTATTCAATCAATGCTTTTAAAAAAATAAAAATATAATTATTAAGGCGCAGAGTAGCAAAAAATATTCATTAAAAAATAAAGTACATAATTTTAACCACATACAATTTTATTTTTTTATTTTTTTGTCATTTAATATATTTTTTAAGTTAATTACTTCAAAAATACTATATTTGATAGAATAAAAGTTGGTAACCCTACTCATACCACTAGACGGATCGAGGTAAAATCTGGTATACAGATTGTAAAATTCAACCTTAAAGCAAGTGAAATAAACGTTAGAAGTTTGTATGGAAAATTGCCACCAGGCGAAGTTCGTACTGATACGCCTGAAAATACACTGGCACTTGTACCCTCACACAACTTACTAGTTTAACTTTTAAAACGGAGTGAGAGTTAAGCTGCTTGGTGACTGTAACACCTTTCAGTTAAAATCAGAACAAAGTGACGTTACTTGGATGAAGTTATGAGACACTTGCCTTATAACTGCTTCCAAGTGACGTCGGTTAGTACCTACTTAGGTATCAAGTCTTCCACGAACGTAGTCCTTCATAAAAAGCTTTGAAAGCACAGCCTAAAACGTTAGTAACCAAAATGTACTTAGAACATTTCCTTTAGATCTTATTTTACCTACTATTTATTTGTCTGACAGGTATTTCTTATTCCAAGAACACTTCTCAAACGCGTAAAAGGTATTACTTTATATGATACAGTTAGATAAGCCGTTGATATATTTGATGTAGTTTTATATCTAGATAAGAATCGGCCTAGTGGGTATAAACACAGCTGCCGATCTCGGAGTATTGGAGTTGTTTCACATGCTGGATAAAGAAGATGTAAATATTTTAATAGCCCGTGAGGTAATTGCTGTAACCAGGGACAACACAACATGACTATCCATCCTACTAATCCTACCAATATTATAAACGCGAAAGTTTGTAAGTATGTGTGTATCGATGAATGTTTCTTGTACTATTTCACGCAAAAACTACTGAACGGATTTGAATAAAATTTGGTACACAGATAGTTTATAACCTGGATTAACACATAGGATAGTTTTTTCCCCGAATTTATCTTCCCGTGGGATAATTTTCGAGTTGTGAACACTTCAACAATAAACATGACAGAAAATCGAGAGAAGAATAAGTATAAACTGGAAACAGTCATAGTTATATTTTTTGCACTTGCTAATAAAGTTGAAAACAAATACAGTCACGTACAATCTCATCTTATAATCAAAAGCAATACCATCAGAAACCAAAACATACCACACCATACCATCACACACCAAAAATGTTTGTCACATCTATCAATTTCCGCAAAAGAAGAAATCGAGCCGCTTGATCGATTGCCAGATAGGCCATTAGAAAAATTGCTCGTTCCATTTCTGACGGCCGTTAAAAAGGAAAAGAAAAAAATAAAACGATACCGAGGAGCAACAAAATGAAGAAATTAACTGGGAATCGGTGAAACAGACTTGAGATAGCTTAATCGTCGGTTTGAAACCGGTTCGCTGAGGTCAAGTCGGGTTGTTTGTGATGCCGAACCTTCGTGATTGTTTTTCATGGGAGTATCATAAAACACTCTTGTTCCTTTGTGATTTTTGTGACGTTAATTTTTGGTGTTAATGGCTGTGGGATCCTTTTTGGGATTCAGCATTTTGGTGGTTAGTGTAAACTTAGACCAGTTTGGCTATAGTGGTTTTAATGAAATTTATCAAAAACTATGATTTTTGAAGCTTCCAAACCATTTGACTGCCTTTTAATAGGTCGCAAGCGCGACTGCTGAGTAAGAGATTCTGGGTATGATTCTCGGGTTGGGCAAAGTGTTATTGGGTTTTTCCGTCAGGAATTTCCTATTAGCAGCCACGGAGTCTGAATTTGTGACCGCTTGATGACAATAGGCTCGGCCATTACTACATGGAACTTTAACAGAGCTAGCGAAATGTGGCTCCACTACTAGGTTTACCTCTGTCAAACTCTTTTAAGAGAACAGGCATTATGTTATGTTTATTCAAACCTTAATGACAAGGTAAACTTACATAATAACAAAGTAGGTAGGCTCAAAAAGGTTCCACCTACAGTATTTTGAAGGCAAACTTATAAATACAACCTAAAATATGTATAGGCCTATACCAAATACTTTGAAAACAGAATTCTAGGGAAGGTAAAGCCTCACATTTATAATCCATAATGTGCTAACACTAAAATTTATTGTACGGCTCACGACGATATCGAACGGTACATCTAGAGGTGATACCAAGTGCGACTGAATATCACAGGACGTGAGAGGATTAATAGATTACTACCAAGTGATTTTTGAACTTTCACTCTCAATTTTGAATTATACCTCCTTAAATTGGTTTCTTGAAAAAGTTCTTAGATAACACTATTAATCTTTTACGTGGTGTAAGTCTTGGGAAAAAATCGGCTAAGTGCGATTCGGACTCGCGTACGAAGGGTTCCGTACCATTATCTATAAAAACAGCAAAATAATCATGTTTGTTGTATGTGAACTTAACTTAAAAAAATTGTTTTTAATATTTGTTGAAGAAATACATCATTCTGTTAAAGTTTCAACTGTCTAGCTATCACAATTCATGAGATACAACCTGGTGACAGACAGAGAGACTGACAGTGGAGTCTTAATAATGCGGTCCCGTTTATACCATTGGGTACGTAACCCTAAAAATGGCCTCTGGGTGTTGTCTAGCTCAGTTTTTGTATCAGTCTTGTAACTCAATAGTGTATTTCGTATCTGTGAGACTTTTTTGGTGATTGATTTCAAGACTATATTTTTGTTTTATTCTTTTATTACGTAAATCTATTTTTGCTCTTGTAGTGCCTAAGGTCTCAGTTGAATCAAGAAAATATTGAATAAAGTTAGTAGCACCAACCAACAGTTTTTAATCTTGAATTTATATTATAAAGCAAGTGTCTTTTGTACAAGACGTTCTCGTGGGTGTGTTTCCGGCACAATTGGCGCAGTAGCTAAACGGTTGGCTACTGCGCTACGTATCAGGGGATCGAATTCCGCAAAAAAAATTTGAATGTCCTATTTATGTTGCTGTTTTGGTATGTAGGTTTAAATGTTTTCTATATAATTCCACAATACAGGAGAAATTCCTATAGCTAGGCAACGTTTTCAAAAAAGGAAAATATAAAAAGAAAAAAAAATATTGTGTGATTTGCAACTATAACGTAAGCGAAGACAGTCAATCGAAACTAATTAATCTACAATCTATTAACACCTACAATTACAGAAACACGAAGAATGATCTGAAGCAGAAAAAGCATAACTTCGCAACCCAACATTCAATGTTCCTGCTAGGTTACTAGATTAGTCAAAGGTGCAACATTATGCATGAGCTATGAATTATGTTGTCTACCTCAGCGATAAGTCGGCAGTGTGCTCTCACAGACTCGCGGCGATATTGGGTCGCCACTCGCTCATACTGGATCACGAGCCGCGGTTGGCCCGAGGTACGAGCTTCTAGAGGGTAGAAGAAGTGTTGGTAGACAGTCAGATGGGTGGATGATATTCTGAGGATTCTTTAAGGTTGGAAATATTCCCGTTGGGGCTGCGGGTTGTTTGAAAGAGATACCGCAGCCTCGACACAAAGGGCTAAAAAGGAACTTGGGTGGTTTTTAGTCAGTAGAAGTCTGGCACTCCCTACCGCTCTGCCCAGGGAGGAGTCATTTGATGATTATCCCACCCTGCAAAAAATCGCCCTGACACTGGAGACAGCCCGAAAGTGGGGAAACTTAAATAAGATTTTCATTGGTGATGAAAACTATGTCAAATTGCTAGGTATACACTTTGTGCCTTGATTTTTGAAACTCGGATAAAATCTGATAATTTGTGCGTGGCGTTCCGATTTAAAGAGTTTGTTTACATATCAGAATAAATCGTGAATAGAGCAAATAAACTAACTGCTTCAATGGTCTAGTGATCGAAAGGGCTAACTCCTGAGTTTGACTCCCATCAGGTGAGCAAGTGGCAAGTGTTATCGGGTTGATGGCAAAAGGCTCACCCCCTATTACTTGCAATCAAAGATGGTTGACTCTACTTATGGACCATAATGCCAGGAAGTAAGGATGTATCACGGTATATCCTTTTTTCACCAGTTACAAACAGAAGAGTTTCTTCGTAGAAATACAGGCATGATATTAATGTTTATTAAACCAAATAAAGCCACAAACATTTTAAGTAGTACCTATAAACCAGAACGACATCTCCTCTAAACTTTACAAAATAAAGTCTGCCAAAAATGATTTAATAATGCATAAAATAAATAACTCAACTTGCTTCATTTAAAAGTTAGTGCCTCTAAAATCAACAATTTATGTGCTTTTTATTCTATCTTGCATCTCGCTTTCTCTTATAATCCGTACCATACCAAGTTGAGACGAATTATTATTTTTATAGTCCGCGGTTCTCAGATAGATTGCTAGTGATTTGAGGCTTTTACTGACGCGAAGTCACCGACTTTATTTAGTTCAAAATATAGATTCTGTATTGCTCTGTTTATATTTTTATTGATATTAGGTTTTTTTATTTTTTAGAAAACATGCATTGTGCTGCATATTGACTATTATGACAAGACAGCGAGTCAAAGACAAGACGTGTTGATATTTCATCAAACGTTTAGGCGATACGAAACGGTTCGTTATTATGGATTATCACAATAACATAACATTTATTGTCAGGAAACTTTTTCCCATAGATATACTTAACACATAAAATACAATTTGTGCTACTTAATAGTACACACGGCTACACATCAAGCTATACAAAACCAGTATAATCTGATCGTTCATTGTGCGAAAAGATCTAGTAAAGTGAGGCCAAGATTAACTGGATTTATATAGCTTGATGTGTAGCCGTGTGTACCTTTTTATATAGACTAGATGGGAAATCAAATGACTCCTCCCGCTCTGGGCAGAACGGTAGGGGGTGTCAAATTTCTACTGACTAAAAACCACCCATGTTTCTTCTTAGCCCTTTGTGTTGAGGCTGCGGTATCTCTTTCAAACATCCCGCAACCCCAACGGGAATAACACTTCACTTGTGCACTATAATAATGATTTATTTCTCACCACAATATAGGTACATTAGTCAGGTATCAATACAAAATACGTAACATGTTGACATAACGAAACCACATGTATGAACGACGATATATATATTTACACATAAGATCGGCTGCTTAACTATCAGTTATTTAAAGTAGCTCATTTTCTCTATTGGCTGTGTGTACGCCACTTTTTTCATTGTAGACATCTCATTATATTGACATCTTACAAGTCAGATATCTGAAAATATTTCTTTTTATATCATCTCGACCACCACCCGTCATTCCAAGCCTATCTCCAACTACCAACTTCGATAACTTCCTGACACAATTCCACCCACCTACCTACCTACTTATCAAAAATATTGAGGTAGTCCTAACCTAATTAATAACCATAAAAACGTTGAGTGATCACCACGACACTGTGACGCCTGCTTATCACTGCTATGTAAATTAATCCAGTAGGTCCGTTTCATACAATGAGCTTTCAGTTAAACCTGTAGAGTACTAGTCTGTAAGATACGCTTCAGCAATCTTCTAACCAACCTAACAGACCGATGTGTGCTGGGGAGTTTGTTCCGCCACTTCTTCTTTCCAGCTAAACACTAGGAAGTGTCGATGGGTGGGCGTTTTTGGGGGACTGTCTTGTAAAAATGTAAATACAGTGAAACCTGGTTAAATGTGTCTCAGATATCCAAATCTGTCTCATGGGACCCCAGTATGAGTTCCAGTTATAGAGATTTCTCACTTATCCAGATCCCAGTTAACTAAGTTTCACTGTAGTAAAGTAATGTAAATTTTGACCTTCGAAAAGTGCTGATTATCAGCCTAGTTTGAATAAACGAATTATGATTTGATTCGTGTTATTTATTTTAAATTACCAACGAGTTTCATTACAATTATCTTATACAAAATTAAATAAATGTGATGCTGTAACGCACACTCAATTATAACTGGTAACCACAGATTACAATACCAAACCCCAGTTTTTGGATTAGCAGGAACATAGTGCCAAAGAGTAACCTCACGCGGATGCAAATAAGTATCTTTGGATCTTAATCAGTAGGTAGGTAGGTACCTGTTGACATTTTTGTCGAGCCCCGCTTTATTTCAGTGCACAATCATAATTGCTTATTCTACCTACTTTGAACGCAGATCAGCGCGTAATCTATCACTCCAAACTCTCTCTATTAGACTCCATCGTTGCATTTTTGTATTGCCGAAGACAGACGATGATTCCCGAAGTGCAGACTTTCCACTTACGAAAAACTCAAACAAATGTAATGACGATCGCGAGTGTGCTTTCATTTCTAGGTGAAACGTGTCTACGAGTATGTGTGTTTAAAGAGCTGAACTTCTGTATCAATTTCATTGGTGTTGACACCACGACGGCTCCTTATCACAGTGTCATAAGTAGCTTGTAACTTCACTTATCATTTTGTAAATAAGGGTAGACAGGACTTATTAGCAGGAAGGATGTTATTGGACGAAACGAAGATGGATTGTGAGTTTTATCATTTTGTTTGGATATGATGACGTGTTGTGATATTGTGTGTTTTGTTTATTATTGTCTTAGTTTTTGGTTGTGATTTTGATTATAGTGGAACGTTGGTCTACTTTGTTTGAATTGAAACACGATAAAAATAATTGTATTCTGTACTCTACCTAAATGTCCAAAGAGGTGTTATTGCGCAAGGACGTATTTTATGTATGTATATCCACTTTAACTAAATATTTAAACTTACTTGAACTTTAACGTCTGGAATCAACATCAAAAATCAACAATTATTATTAATCCGATTTAATTTCTTCTTTACGCGTCGATTAACTCAAATTATGTAAGACCCGTACTTAAGTAACCACAACACTAACATTTGCATTGATTAAGTCTTGAAAGGTGCAAGTATTTGGGTACGATCAAGGATATGCCTCTAATTTAGCCAAATTATATCTAAAACGCTCAATCAAGAGATTCCCAGATTGGCCACACTGCAGTTCGACGCCAATCATTTTTTTTTTTTGGAGGTTGAGAAATCATCACATGACTCCTCCCGCTCTGGGCAGAGCGGTAGGGAGTGTCAGACTTCTATTGACTAAAAACCACCCATGTTCCTTCTTAGCCCTAGTTCTTAGCCTTAGTTCTTAGAAACAAAAAACGTCATTACTTGTACCTACTGAATAAGGGACCCGCAACCCATTTCTTCAAGCATACCGTCGGAAAACATGTAAAAATGTAACTACCTACCTACACAATATACCAAAGAAAACAATTATTACTTCACCCATTCTTCTACCAACATTCCAAACTAGTGATGAAACATAAATACTAAACTCCATATCGATGAATTCTAAAATCCGTTAATTAAGACATTTTGCGGTGAGAATTTAAACGTTCTCTACCTTAGTAATTATGGAAAAGTATTCAGGGACTTGTACAGGTACCAGGACTAAAGTAATTAAGTGCTATATTTATATAACGAAGGTTCCAATTGAGACCAGTTCTTACGATAATTACTGTTAAACGCGTTTGAAAACGCTTAGGGATGTAACTTAGAATAATTGTCGATTGTTTTTTAATTAGTTTTGTGCGTTTTATGTGACTTAATTACTTAATCGTGTTGCGCCTTGAATAGATACGGTGGATTTAATAATTTATTGCTTTTTGTTACTTGATTACTCTATTATAGTTACACTAATACGATTAATGGTACAAGATTTTATGACTAACGTGGATAAGCCGTAAGAAAAGTAAATAATAAAAACATTTTTTAGCAAAAACCTCAATCCATTCAGACAATCGTAACAGAAACAAGTTGCCGCATAAGCGTTATCACAAAAGTAAATCTATAAAATGTACAATAAAAATAAATGCCAACAATACTATCGCAGTAGAACACGCGTAATCGTCGCCCAATTTAGCCGGCCACTTTACAAAATAAACACAGAATTTTCTCACAACTCCATCTGAAAGTAAACGACAGTTGTCACGCACTTAACAGAAATAAAGTGCTTGGATAACGCGCGAATTACCCATTTCGTCGTCCCGAGAGCAGACGATAAAAAATATCGATGTAAATTTTCCCATCCCTAGACGCTGTTTAGACTCTAATTTTCATGTCGAGTGAAACAAAAGTACGAAATGTGTTAGCTGCCTTTCTTTTTGGCACAGATCGGGGAATTAAATTGAGTCACATTTTTTGCAGGTTTTATTAACTGCAAGACTTTAGAAGATCGTGGGAAGGGTTAATTAAAAGTATTTGCTTCGTGGACGATTGCTAGGAGCCAATCAGCATTATTATTTTCTTCATTTAGGTACGAATAATTTATTGGATCCTTCGTACGGTATTAAAAGATTGTCTATCGAAATAAAATAAACCAATTTGCTTTAAGTGCACGTATTTATAAAAGCAGCGTTCATTAACCCTCATAATAATTATGTTCTGTTAACAAAATAAATACTCGGAGCTTTCAGCTCGCATACATTAAAATTGGTCAAACCAATCCATTAAAAAGTACATACAACATTATTATTATTTGAACAGATTGTTTGTTTTATTAAACATTCATTGAACGAAACAATTAATGTACTTTTAGCAAATAAATTCGACTATTTACTCTTTGAAGATACTGAACGAAAATGTGGTCAACCGAGCTTTTAGCGTGCAATTTAAAATGGACACTGAAATGTAAAGTTTTAACAAATAATTAAAGCTAATTTAGATTTAAATTGATAGAATAATGAACGATGAACAATGCTTGTTATTTAACAATTTGGATGCTATTGAAACTTATTTAATTTCAACAGTCTGAAATAATTTGAGGTATTTTTCGGTAATTTGGGCTTGTTTGAATAACTGAGACTAATATTTCTGGAGATCGGAGAAATGAGAATTTTTTGTCTTCAGTACCTGTGAGTATGGAAAACCAAAGAAATGGTAGATGCTCTGTTTGAAAGATGGTAAAATGGGTAGAAGTATGTTATATGTTATAGTAGACAATTAATAGAGAATAATGAGGGAAGAAGACATGAAGTGACAATCCTTTACAAATTTGCGACTCTGATTTGGCAGGAGAGTCACAAATTTTGACTAATATTATAAAGTTAGAGGTAAAATTTAGTAATTATGAACGGAGGAAGAAATCAGCGGAATAACTGGTCCAATTCTTAAAATTGTTTCACTGCTAAACAGCTACATTATTCGTGAGTGCTATATTATACTAAAAATGTATTTATATCATTCATTTATGGCAATCTATTACAATTATTATAATTTTTTCTTTAACACTCTTCGTCCATATTTCATAGACTATTTTGCACTTAAGTATGAGTTATCCTCGCATAGCTCGTGAACGACATGAGAAAATGAAGAGGAATGTCGAATCCTGTGCTATTTAGGTCGTCGCATACCCGATACATAGTTTATAGAAAGCCATGGTGGTGGTTCCTGATCAATGGGTGCCGTGATGTCACATTATTTGAACAGCTTGCAGCGAGGACGTACAAATATTGATTGTTTGATACATTTTAGTGTGCTCAAATATCCCGGGGTATCCGTTGGGTGTGGGTGAAAAATGTTTCGAGTTTTAATCGTTTTTTGTGACAATATTATGTTGGTAAAAAATCAGCGAGTAAAATAGAAATACTCAGTGTTTTAGAAAACGAATCGCTAAAACAGGATAATATTTAATTGATAATCCAATTTAATAATTAAGTAAGATGATAAGTTAATAATGAGTGCAATGCATCCAAGTTTCTCTTATTTACTGGTCCTTAGCCTCGCATTGTAATAAGACAATAAGTGAGTTTAAAATATAGATTTAAGTAATTTCGTTTTTTTTTTTTCATTTCTTCGGGGATCGATACAGTCATTATCTATGTGCCTTAAAAAATAGTGAAAAATGTTAACTAACACGGTCATTTCTAGTTATTCATGAATCACTACAATACGAGTACAAACAGAAACTTCATTCGCGTAGTTAAATAAATTCTAAATTTTATTTTCACATTTTAGTGTTTTCAATAATATATTCCATAAATATATGCACAGTATTTCAATCTCAGTACAGTTCTTATTTTAAAAACGGTTTGTTTAAAATAAATCCTTTTGTCATATTTTATGAACAACATTTTCGAAACACAACCAATCCATCTTCACTAAATAATTTCCCGGATTTCCCGGGCATCATCCCTCTACACACATATAATTCCTCCTGTCTTGTCAGACGTACTTAAGTCTGACCTTTCCCAAAGTATTCCATTCCATCAGATTGAGCACCAAGGGTTGCTATTGACAGTTTTATCTGATCAACCATCAGTTCCGAACGGTTCCCTTCCGAAGTCATATTTGAGGAACGGTTAAACCCTATCTCCGAACTGTTTCGACGATTACGGAATTAAAGTAGTTTTATTTTTTTGGGAAGGAATTTCGAGAAACCTCTTGGAGAAATAATACTTATAGATATACTGAAGATGTTATTTGACGGCGTAATTGTTGGACTGAAAAGCAAAACATTTGTTTCAAAAATACCAGAGGCAGATACTTTTGAATTGTCAAAAAGAGAAAGATGAAGAAACGCTTGCCTTAAGGCAATTATATAATTAATGTCAAAGGACTTTAGTCACCCGTTCTAAAGTAGATCTTTATAGAAAAGAATATGCAATGAGCTCTATGGACAAGCGCTAATGATAAATGAAATTTTAGGAAGTGGACATTTCGTGTACAGTATTACTATTTATTGTATACCACATTAAGTATGCAGCTCGAGCGAGCGCTGCTTGTCAAGAACATATGCAACGAAATGTCAAACTTGATAAATTGATTTTAGTTAGTTACTGAGAAATTCTTAATGGTAATACCAAACTCATTTATGTTAACAATTGGGTATTAATCACCTCAAATCATACAATAAATAAATAAAGACATTCCTATTCCGACTACCAAGTATTCTAAGATTATAACGCGATATTTTTTCTTTTCCTATCTCCTCTTGGATAATTTCCTTTGTTTTCATATTTCAGTGCCTTCACAAAGATCTTATCTATACTTTGAATAAAATTAGACTCGCTTCCGGGAAAATCTACGCATATTAAGTGAGCTTAATTCCTTGAAATTGTTCTAGATTTTATATTAAATATATTAAAACTACACAAGTGGGTGATAATGGTCGGAAATAAAATTAACTTAATGAGTTATAAAATAACTTCTAAAAGACAGTGGGAGTATTTATTTGTTGTGTATTTGCGAGTACAATTATAACTATAAAAAATACTTTCATAATTCAAGATAGGACTACACGTAGGTTGGTCTAGCTAGCCCAATCAAATTTTATTTCGTTGTATGAATAGTCTTAACACACGGACCTCATCTATTAATTTAATAACATAAGTTTTTTTTTTAATGTACGAGAATTTAAATGGGAGATTAAAGAGTGATTTTCTCGCGGAATATACCTAGGTGTTTCATAATAGTATGGAAACCAAAATTTTAAGTCCGTAACTACATACAAAATAAAAATAAGAAAATAATTTTTAATAGTTGCCACGTTTAAGAATCAACCTATAGAAACAAATACAATCATTAATATTATAATAGATCATCAGAAATCATAAAAAAATGACCGATGTGACAACATCCCGAAAAGCAACAATCCAACGATAGATCCTCTCCTACTAAGTGTAAACCTTACACTACATTTAACCTAACCGTGTGGAAACTAACAATGGAGCATCGATCCTACACGTCATATACTTATTCGACCGAAGCAAATTGTCAAGGTGGAGTAAATGTCAGTTTTTTGAGATAATAATAATAATAATATTATTCCACAACTATCACACAACGCCATCTAGTCCCAAGCTAAGCAGAGCTTGTGTTATGGGTACTAGACAACTGATAAACATACTTATATATTTCTAAATACATACATATTATAGATAAATTACACCCAGACACAGAACAAATGATCGTGCTCATCACACAAACATTTGTCCTGGGTGGGAATCGAACCCACGACCTCCGGCATAGCAGTTAGGGTCACTAACCACTAGACCAACAGGCCATTCATTCCCTACACAACTGAAGACACTGATGCTCGATTTGTTTCTGTTTATTGTCGAGTTGTAGACAAACCAGATTCCCAGGTAGCTACAGTTGTTTGGGATTCTGAATGTACCGTTGCTGTATGGTTTGAAAGGGATTTGTTGCAATAAAAATACAAAGTCGGTGATAGCATTCACAATGTTTAATAAACAACAAATATAGTATATTGGGTTAAAATATAAGAGTTTTGGCAGACACTTCGTGAGGATAAAGTTCGTTGTCATCAATATCGCGGGCTTCAAACCAGAGGGTCGTATAAATAATACCCCTAATATTGTTTATACGGCCCTCTGGCTTGATGCTCGCGATATATACTCCAGTAGTGAACATCGTCAAACTATTTAGCACCATTTTCATTCAGAATACTCCCTCATCAGTACATATTCGTGCCTCTGAAAGCATGTTTAGCTGGATGGGTGGTTTTTAGTCAGTAGAAGTCTGACACTCCCTAACTCTCCGCCCAGAGCGGGAGGAATCATTTGATGATTTCTCACCCACCAAAACAAAAAAAAAACTGCTTGTCTTGGCTGTCATTTGTACATCTTTGACAGTCGTTACAGGTAGTCAGTGATCCAAAAGCTTAACAACGAGTCTTACCAAAGCGTATCGTATTACCCAGTATTAATTGGGTTGTGGAGGTTACATAGGGAGTCGCACCATATAAAATATTGATATTCAGCTATTATATATTTTTTAAAACGTTGCCCCACACTGGGAATTTTTCCTGTATCGTGGGTGCGTTCACAGACGCTTAAACTCACATACACAAGTACCCAGACCCGAAACAACTAACTGAAGGCCATACAAAATAACATTTATTCCGTGCGGGGATCGAACCCGCGACACGTAGTTATCTGCTCGAGTCACTGCGGCTGCGCCAACCGTGCCGTCTAGCTGCATCCAGATAAACAGGAAACCTACAACAACATAGATATAGGAAAACGTAGATGATGACCAGTACTAATTTATCCATTAATTCATTACTTCAATCACAAAGACAAATATTTATTCAACTATCAATCTTGTCTATAAAGTTTATCATAGACACAACGATCTATTCTAAGACGAACTGTTCTAGTTGGCACGAACTCAATTGTTTATCTATCCTGACACTTCAGCCAAACACAGGGATTAATCTGAAAATGAAATAAGAAATTAATTCCTGTTCCAGCAGGATATTAGTGTCAACATTATTTTCTCCTTCGTTTTATATGTGTCACGCGTGTTATTAAAAGTATTTAAAAGAAGACTTTCGAAAGCAGGTCTTCTGTTATAATTATATAAGAATAAGGATATATATAATCATCCTCATCAGATGACGTTGATGATTCTATTCTTATTCTTACCTAGGCAGATACCTAGGTCAGCTTTCGGCTTCTAGTGTAACCGGATTCAGCTGAGTACCCCATTTCTTTAGATGAAGCAACTGCCAATCTAACCTTCACATCCCAGTAACTGGGTCATACGATATTTCTAAGAATATGGATATAATAAATCAGCCAATAATGTAGTTAAAATGTCACTTACGGGTTATCTTCCGTGATTTTTATTTGTTTTGAGTTCCCAATATTTCGACGCTGTTGCAAGCACCATGATCGCGGGTTAACTGGAGAATGCGGGTGGATGGAAAAATTGTTAGGAGCATACGAATCTGTCTACCCTCTTTCTTTGTCTTTTATTACGCGCACTACTGGAACTCGACACTGAGTCACGGCAAAACACACTCACATTATCACCAGGTTTTTTGAATTCCTTACTATGACGTAAGTGTCATTTTAAATTTAGTTATGAACCGTGAAAGCTTAAAACAGTGTCAGCCAATAATGTTCCCACAACTGAGACATAGTACCTATTCTTCCGTGTGCGATTTCGCACATCACCATCTGCTAAGCCTTTTTCTATTTTCTGCTGGCTGGATTTGTACCCAATTGGTGGCAAATGGGCTCACCTAATTCACATGAGACTTCTACGTAACTGGCGAAATGTGGGTGTATTGTTAAATTGTTAAATGTTACTAACTGATGCCCGTGGCTTTGCCCGCGTAAATTTATGAGCCTTCCATGAGAACCACTTGATCCATTGGTGAAAACAACATGAAAATCGGTGCTGTGGTTTTTGAGTTTCGAACAGACAGACAGACAGATGCGGCGGAGGACTTTTTTATAATATGTAGTGATAATGATTGATAGCGTGATTTTATTACTTAGGTAGTTGCAAGACTCAAGTCATATTCACGGTGATTTTTCTTGTGCTTCTAACAAAACATTAAATCACAACGCTATAGGATCGTCGGATTTACGCTACGTTTACGTCACGGGTTCGTGCAAGGGCCTCAGAATAACGACCCCTTCTCAGGCGAACCAGCCATCAATGTACTTAATAAGTAAATTGATTAATTCGCATTTCTTGTTAAGAAGCGAAACGCCTAATTAGTTTTTGTTTAACTCAGCAATTTGACTTGAAAGGTATTTTAATTGAAAACGTTTTGATTATTGATTTTCTAGTCATTTGCGTTGGTGTAATAAAAGCTTTTCTGTTTTGTGATGAAAGTATTGAATGGGAAGGAGGTGAATTATTTCAATTTGTGTCTATTGAAAGAAATAACATCGTTGTGAAATGCTACTTGCTATATTGAAAATATTGTTTTCACTTCTCTCGCTCTAAAATTCGTCTTTATGACGTGCGTAGGCGACATAAAGTCGCGTTTTATGCTCTAGAGCATAAAGTAAAATCTTCGTCTAAGACCAAGGTAATCGGCACAGGTAATCGGCCCAACAGCCACAGGAACAACTTCATAGAATAACCTCTTTAATTTAATTCGTTTCGCTAGTATTCTAAGAACAAGGGATTACTGCTTTTCATTACGAATACAAGGCTCTCGCTCGCAAGCTCGCATCGGATGGATAAACGTCTCGCGCAAAATGGTGCGTTTTATGCACTTGGTGTACAATCTACTATTTCACTTCTCTCGCTCTAAAATTCGTCTTTATGTCGTGCGTAGGCGACATAAAGTCGCGTTTTATGCTCTAGAGCATAAAGTAAAATCTTCGTCGAAGACCAAGGTAATCGGCACAGGTAATCGGCCCAACAGCCACACGAACAACTTCAACTTCATAGAATAACCTCTTTAATTCGTTTCGTTAGTATTCTAAGAACAAGGGATTACTGCTTTTCATTACGAATACAAGGAAAGTTGATGGGAATAGGCTTGCCCCAATTACTTAAATCGCTTGATGGCAATAGGCTTGCCCCCAATTACATCAGTTGATGACAATAGAATTTTCCTAATTACATCGGTTGATGGCAATAGGCTTGCCCCCAATTACATCAGTTGATGGCAATAGGCTTGCTCCTAATTAGATCGGTTGATGGCAATAGGTTTGCTTCTAATTAGATTGGTTGATGGTAATAGGCTTGCTCCTAATTACATCGGTTGATGGCATTAGGCTTGCCCCCAATTACATCAGTTGATGGCAATAGGCTTACTCCCAATTACATTGGTTGATGGCAATAGGCTTGCTCAAGATGCTTTTATAACTGAGCAGTATGAGTAACGACCCAAGTCAGGTGTTATGTCACGTTTCCTACCGAAAAAAAGAAAAAAGTTAATTGACGGGAACAATAATTATTTTTACAATATTTACAAGTTGCTGTTTCATTTCCTCGCAATCGAAGTGAAAAGTACAGTGTAAAACTCGTCCATAAAACCCATTTTGCTCTCTACTTTATATCCATCCTCGCTCGCAAGCTCGCATCGGATGGATAAACGTCTCGCGCAAAATGATGCGTTTTATGCACTTGGTGTACAATCTACTATTTTTTCTTGTGTATGTCATTCTGATTGTGTTGTAACAATATCTCATCTCTATCATAAAATAAGTTTTCTGTATCTTCGTATCTGTATCCGTCGGGGCTGTGGTTTGTCGAAAGGTTAACGCGGCTCCGACACATGGGCGAAGTAGGAACATGGGTTTGGTTTTTAGTCAGTGGAAGTCTGACACTCCCCTTCGCTCTGCCCAAGAGCGGGGGGGGTTATTCGATGATTTTCCACCCACCAAAAAAAAAAAAAAAGGTATGTAGTAGTAGTAGTAGTGATGTTATATAAGTTTTTAAACTGACATGGTCACTGACATTACTATTAATACTATAAACGGGCGGGGTGGTACCGAGCGCAAAAAACGAACGAGAAAGAGGGTAGGTAGACCGATTTGTCTGCTCATAAACATCCACCCGCAATGACTTCAGTTTATCCGTGATCATGGTGCTTGTAACAGCGCCGAAATATCGGGAACTCGAAACAATAATCAAACATTTTAAATATCCCGTTTATAGTATTAATAGTAATAGTAGTAATGTTGTAAATCTAAATCTATACAAATATTATACAGAGGTAAATTTTTCATAATTATCTTCAAAATTCCTGATACGATTCCGAAAATTATTTTATTATATCATTTTATTTGGGAGTGAAGCGTCAGAGCTATTGTTTGAATAATTTCAATTGTAACACAGAGTAGAACTATAGCAGGAAAACATTCTAACTATAAAGATACATTTATAAATTCTTAACACTGTTATCTCAAAACCTTAACAAGACTGGAGGCCATTAGAAGCGTCTGTTATGAAACCACTTGAAATGAATAGAAAATATCTTAAATAATAAATCATGCTCAAATAGTTACTGGTTAGTTCAAGTAGCTAGCAGCAGGTGGCCGAATTGTGACTAATAAGCGGTCCCTTGATCTTTGATGTTCAAGATTTAAAGTATGATCTGAATATTTTGAACAAGTATTTTTTTGAGCTGTTTCTAGAGTAAATGGAAATATAGAATCGTACAGCTGATAATTCATTCTTGTGGGTAAAAGAGATAGAAAGTCCGTTTGTGAGATTTTACCCTCGAATATCGTATACTGAAACTCAGTATACTATTGGGTGGTCGCCCACCGGCGGATCAACCTAGTCAAGCGCGGTTTAACCTGAAGAGTGGCTGTTATTATTTAACTCGAGCTATGAGTCAAAAGTAATATATTGTATGGTAAAGTACGAAAGTTTACATATGTATAGAATTCTTTTCATTGATCAACTCAATACCATAGCAATTTTATCAAACCACATTGGTAATTGTTTTCACATATAGTTTTGGCACAAATAATAACGACTGAACTTAAATAACCACAACACATTATTGATGATTCATAAACTGTAGTAATTTCGTTCGCCAATAATCTTATTCCAATTCCCAACGATTGTGGGTTCGAAGATAATATTAAATTCCACTTTGTAGAAAAGCCGCAATAAAATCAAAGAATGACTTCCAAGAATTTATGCGTTTCTTTTGTAACACTATTAAGTTTATAACAGATAAACGTGGGTGTCTAGTACTTAATAAAAATGATGAATGAACATTTACAATCGTAATCGGATATCAAGTTTATGATTATTCAACAAAACGGGAGATAGAACATTAAAATTCAATGATTCGCGATAAATCTACAATTTGATATAATAGAAATTAAAATTGACGTCTCAATAAGTTGAAATGATAGGCTAGTGAATTAGGTTTTTAAGTTTGAAATCAAATATCTGTTATTTTAATTGCATTTCTATTACTATAAATCCAAAGAATTGACAAGTATTAGAATAACAGTTAAATTATAGTAGTCTCTACTAAAACGTTTATTATTTTATTTGAGGTTATTAAGGTTGAAAATATTTCTAGGTCTGGTCTTAAAATCAAGATGGTTCTAGTAGCAATCTTAATGATGGCGTGTTATAGCTACGATAAAAACAATACCTAATAATAGATCCAACGGAATGTTCCCATAATTATATCTTCAATACATTGGCAGGAGTTGCCTTGAACTGGCTCTACCAAGCGAAACGCTGTCTACTGTATTCAATTATAGAAATTGAATTTCGCGAACAACAATTTACTGTAATGGCTTAGTTAATTCATCAAATTATACTTATAATGTCGTTTACTTACTAGTAGCAAACGTAGGATTGTCAATAGCAACAATAACACACAAATAACACAACAAAAATTGAAAATCCAACCCCTGACACATATGTTACAAAAAAAGAAGAAGTATAAACCAATTGATACAAATCCATCAAAAAGGAAACATCACCTGGCCCCACACAAAAAGATATCCAAAGGAAGCGCTACACAAAACGAAGCGAGTCCAACATGGCACTATTCACATCAGCCATTGTTACACAAGAAACTTTATTTGCTGTCATTTATATTTTTATGCGAAATCTTTGGATTATGTTGAATGTCCCGCGGACTTCCGGGCCATTATGAACGGAGAATCATGGGACAAAAGCGGTAGGAGTTGCGTTGAGGTAAGTAACCGCAACATCGGAGGTACCGGCCCATTTGTAGTGAAAGCGCCGAATGAAATATTATTGGGTCACTAGAAACAAATTTGCAAAGTTCCTGCGGGACGGTTTTTATTGTGACGCATGTGCTTCCTGAGTTTTTGTGATCTCTACGGGTCGTTAATTTTGGCAATTTCAGAACTAACATTTTTCACATAGCTTGTGAAACGAATTTTTACATTAACCTTCGTAAGTATGGAGTCAACCCAAAATTACTTTGGTAACTACCAAAGTAATTCCTTAGTTTAATTATTGTAGTTATAACGTAGGTAGGTAAATTGGAAAAAATATGTGGCGACATTATCTAAAATCATTCTCCATCAACGCTGGCTTAGTTTCAAATGCTAAATTAATCAAATCGTCATTCAAAAACTGATTAAATTCAACCTACTCCAATGAAAACCGGATTTACGAAATACTAAAACTATCCGCACAATAAATTGATAATGATCATAGTCTTTTATGAGCTTAAACACTAAACCCCAATTGATTTATAATTCGCACGGGATTATTAGCAACTAATATATAGCATTGGTTTCAAAACACAGCATTTAGTGCAGCAAATAGAAGCAGATAATGTTTTAGATGATATGATAGTAGAAGCCAACGAAGATCATAATAATAAAGATAACTGGGGCCGTAGAGACAGTGGTTATGGCAACGATAAAGAAAACTTAATTGAAACGCTTCCACATGTTCTTAATAACGATGATTAAACAGGCATACGTTACAGAATTAAAAAAAGATGGTTATCAAAAATTTACTATTATGAACACCAGAACTATTAACCATAAAATGTAACGTGATACCATAAATATTCTTGATGACGAAACTTTTATTAAAGTTATAATCAGATTTTTTAAATATCATGAACTCTTAAAAATATTCCAGACCACATGTCGTTATATAAACTTAATATCTAATTGAGAGGTCATTTTACAAGCTTTTATTCTTAAAAGGAAATTCCAACAATATAGTTTTTGGTTCATGAATCAACTGTTCTCGTGGACCCTTGTGTATCCCATGGCCAGTCCCATAAAATCATTTATAAACAGTTTTTTAAGTTAGTATTAAAACCAGTTTCTGACCAAGCTGAGTTACAGCTATATAATCTTCAACCCCTCCAAAACACATCCCTTCACGACACACTTTATTGAGCATACAATCGCAATAATGACAGTATTATTTCTGATCCCCATCCAGAAAAACAGGTTTACTGAAATCAGATATTACTATAGTCAAGATTTTAGTCAAAACAAAATCAGCGTGCTTTTGTTAGCGATCCACTCCAGTCGGTGTCATATTCAAGAGGGTTGATAGTACGGTTGGCAAAAGTGCGTCTCTTGATGAGAATGAACGTTAAATATTGGCTCAAATGTTGTAGAGACGGTGAATGTTAATTTGTTTGATCGTTTAAGTATTTTTGGTTTGTTTAGCGAGAGTAGGCAAAAATTAATAAAATAGCTGTTGTTATAAGTTTAAGTTAATTGATGCCATATAACCAAATATTTTAATCGTCAAATGTGCAGTCAAGTGTCCACTGGAACACTGAATGGTTGATGTATTTTCAGATTGGGTGAGCGAGATATTTCTGTTCATATCTTATGACTGTCTTATGGCTTTGAGTGAATCTAACGATTTCAATATTTTCTTGAGTTTTCAACTTATCATTTTATTTATACATGTAATTTGTTTGTTTCATACGAAGACAATTATGGTCATCAAATAAATTTTAAAAGAAATCATCAATTTATACACATTTACTGTAACTAGAATAAATTCAAATATTATTCGACTTTTTCTCAGCTCTTTCTCTCTTCTTCAACCAATGTGTGTGTGTCGTGTGTAGGTCATTTACAAATCCCTACACTTTC
Source organism: Diarsia dahlii (assembly GCA_949775195.1). Lineage (NCBI taxonomy): Eukaryota > Metazoa > Arthropoda > Insecta > Lepidoptera > Noctuidae > Diarsia > Diarsia dahlii. The sequence continues at coordinate 16,905,228 of OX459209.1, forward strand.
GGCGGTTTTGTATCATGGCTATCCAGTTTCTTTATCCAGGGCCCTGTTTAATAAACATTACAAGTCTACAATTTTGTAGATAACTGACATATTTGTAAAAATCTTATACAAGTGCTGTTTAATAAACCTTACAATTTGTAAAAATTCTACAAGTAAAAATTATACAAATTGTACAATTGCATAAATGCTGTTTAATAAACGTTTACAATTGTAAAAAACACCTGTAGATTTTTATGACAAGTTTGTAGCTACAAATATGTAATTGTAAGTTACAATTTTACATAAAAATGTAAGTTTTGTTGACGATTCTTAAATCGAGAGTAATTTCATAAATCTTATACATTTAGAACATTTAGAATTTGGTTTTTCTTTTATATTTGTTTGACTTATAAGAAATTTGCCGAGTGGATGTAAGAGCTGCATTTCTCTTAAAATCGAATTTAAGATCGTGTCCTATCTTCGTTATAAAATATTCGCCATTATTTTTTTTTTTTCATTACAACTAAAATTTGACGATTCAAAAGTAAAGTTAACCCTTTATAAAAAAAAATCACCTTTACCGTTCACTCACAATATTCTTCATCACTATTTCAACCATTTTTTAAAGAATAACAATAAAAAAAATCATTTATTTAATTGAGATACAAAATTGTAAGTTTCTGACACACGGTGAGTCCACCTGTCGAAATTTTTCTACAATTTACAAATATGTAAACTTGTAGTTACAATTATGCGTTCAATAAAACAGTTTTCTCCACAAATTTGTAAATTGTCACCTGTAGAGAGAAAATGTTTATTAAACATAAATATGTAGATTTGTAGCTACAAGTCTACAAATTTGTCAGTTTTCCACCATGGTAAAATTGTAACTTGTAGTTTTTATTAAACAGAAACTTGTAGAATTGTAACTTGTAGCCTACAATTACAATTTATAATTTGTAAGTTTTATTAAACAGGGCCCTGATCCTCTGTCAACCTAGTCGGTTGACTTCCCACATTCCTACGTCCCGTCCATGGTCTTCACTTTCTCTGCTGACTCTCCAACAAATATCCCGCGAAAACAGGACAAAAGATAGTGTGTCGTCGGAATATAAACAGCATTATAGCAAGGAATCGAGTTACATGTGTCGAGTCATTTACGTCCCCCATTATGGCGGCCATAGAATGAACCCCTTTGTAACCCCCCTATTCATACCGAGAAAACGTATGAATTTTTTACTACTAAATACGTAGCCTTAGGCCGGGATTTCGGCGCGCAAAATTTCTCGTCTGGAATAAGAAATTCACGGGTATGATGAGTGTTACGATTATCAGTATTTTGGGGTATTGTATTCCTTAATATGAAACTGTTTTTAATAATAATTAATTGTAGTTTTAACCACGTTATTATTGTTTGGGTCATTTTTGTCACCATTATAGTTTTGCATGTTTTTTTGGAGCAGCGGTGGCCCAGTGGTGGCGGCCTCGACTTACGAACAGTAGGTCGTGGGTTCGAACCCAGGCAGGCTCATTACTTTGTGTAATTTATTTCATCACCGCTGCTCTCAAAACGGTGAAGGAAAACATCGTGAGGAAACCGGCATGTCTTAGAACCAAAACATTCGAAGACATGTGACATCTACCAATCCGCACTGGGCCCGCGTGGTAGATTATAGCCCATTCCCTCTCTAAGAGAGGAGGCCTGTGTCCCAGCAGTGGGAACATTAATAGGCTGTTGATGATGATGTTTTTTTTTTATTTGCAACAACAATAAAAATAGTTCTCTTAAAAAAAATACTTCTTTCTTAATGTACGGTTAGTGCCTAATCCGGTGTCGAACTTTTTATGCCTTTCATGTAGAGGCACATGAAAGGCTTAGTTTTACATGCTGTCGAGAAATATCTCTCAGGCATGCTGGTTCTGCCCGTCGGGGCCGCGGATTTTTGTACTAGATGACGTGGCCTCGGCGCAAGGGCAAAGAAGGAACATGGGTTCGGTTTTTAGTCAGTAGAAGTCTGACACTCCCCTTCGCTCTGCCCAAGAGCGGGGGGGGGGGGTCATTTGATGATTTTCCACCCACCAAAAAAAAAAAAAGGCATGCTTGTTCTAAAAATACTGCGATCAATTAATGGGCGCTGTGGTGCTGATCATTCATCATCATTCCTTTCATCATCGTGAGCATTACTGTTGTGAGTCACTGTATTAAAACTCTGATACGATCTGAGATTGACAATCATCTACCATTTGGTTTAGCTTATCAAGAGTTTAATTAAGTTCAAAAGGCCATTTGTATCAACTACTGTAACACTCATCGTTACACAAAGTCTATGATGAGTGTGAGTGAGAAATAAACCTTCTTCTAATGCATTGCTCTTTTTACTTGTGATTTCGGACTGTCGACTTTTTTGTATGGCTCTTTTTCGTTGCCACAATTTCTTCTAAATAATGATTGTTAGTTATTTCTAAACTACAGTACAGACGGCTACACATCAAGCTTTACATTTCCAGTTTACGCTGATCTCGCATTGTACGGAAATCCTATACAATGCGAGACCAACTTAGACTGGAAATGTATAGCTTGATGTGTAGCCGTCTGTACCTATCTTGGATTATGTAACTTTGTCTGCTGAGATGAAGAGTTGGGATAAGAACAAGAGATTGATGACGATATGAATGATGTATATCGAATGACAATGAGAGAATGTGTTTGCGCAGCTATCGTGGGAAAGAAACAGTGCAAAAAACAAATAAGATTTTTCAAGTCTTGCTAAATATGTAGGTATATGAATGATGGAACACGCCGTGATCTATGTAAACAAAATAATATGAGTCATATCACAATCCTCTACCACTCGTTCAAGTATAGAAATAAGTCACAAGTACGTAGATCGCGACAAAACCATCTTACACGTCTAATAAAGGCAGACAGTAGTTGTCATTATGCGGGACAGTGATCAGATTGGGTCAGACACTACAAAGTGGCGTGTGAACTTCGTACTTGGCTTGCTGATAGAAACGGGTTGGGTTTGCGTAGTGGATGAGTGAGTAAGTTTTTGTATGGGTGGTGGTAGTGAGATTAAGATTAAATTTCATATAACCCCAATCTATTTAAGTCGCGAGTAAATAGGTTTCTTCTGGGTTAGCTCGTTCCATCGTCGACCTCATCTCTGCCCTTAGGACAAAATTGAGGTCAAGAGAAGCCAAGGCCCGTATCATATAAAAAAAAATATAGATAACTAGCACATTACACGTGTGATAGCTGGACATATAACGCATGATCAAAGTTTCCAAATTGAAAACCGGATGACACGGATGGCTGTGCGATTGGCTTCTGGACTGCTTTTCACCAGTTCGATTTCCACTTGGAATAAATATTTGTTTGACCTACAGGTCGTATTTTTGGGTCTTGATGTTTATGTATGCGAGTTTAAATGTTTGTAAACACTCCCACGTAACATAAAAAAATCTTAGGGTTTGACAAAGTTAAAAAAGACATCGCAATTTATCCTTACGTCCAATGCAAAAAACTACAGATGTTTTAATAATTGCAATCATAACACAATTAAAAACTAAATGAATTTTGCTACCACCTACTTAGAAAGAAATATTTTAGTTTACCTGTTTTTAAATCCTCTCATAATCACTTAAGCTATGATAATGACAGTTTGATTTTAACCTCGCCCACGTCTAAATAAATTATAAGTTTTAAACGAATAAAGATATAAATTCTGTTTGTTTGTGTATCCCTCGTTTTCAAGATAATCTTCAAAACTACTGCACTGATTTGAATAATACTCTTGAGTTGAAGTTTTTATTCTAAAAGGTGAGGTTTATGTTAAGAGTATTTTGGGACTTATTTTTATGGGTTTATTTGCTTAAAGATTATGTGATTTGTCACCTGTAACTGTTTTGATGGAGCTTATTTCGACAGGTTTTATCTCTTCAAACAACTAAGATATTTATAAGTCGTCATCATCTGCCTAGCCTTTTCCCAACTATGCTGGGGTCAACTTACAGCCTAACCGGATGCAATTGAGTACCAGTATTTTACTAGGAGCGGCTAACAATCTGACCTCCTCACCCAAGTTAGGTCTGGGTAATACAAAAACTCTTGGTAAGACTGGTTTTTAGAGTTTTGGGTGACCTATTAAGTACACAACCACACTACGCAACACACAACACAATACAACCTTTATAAAAAAAAAAAATATGTGTTTATTTCAGACTCATATTATCCATATTTTTATTAGTACAAATAAATACTCATTTAAATTAAAATAACTCGATTAAGACTACATTGAAAAGGGCCTCCCGCCTTTGCCCTGCAGTGGGACACAAATGGCTAGTAATAAAAAAAAAAATATATATATAAATATATATACATAGGTACTTAAATAAAAAATAAAAAAAAAAAATATTTTTGAAATGTTTACATTTCTATAAATCAATTCACGTTGTTACTTTCATGCATCCACAAAGTTTAGAAGTTTTAACCCTATCCATTACCATATTTCCATTCCCATATTTTGTTACTAACATAGTTTATAAGTTGTGTGTATTACTAACATCATATGGATCAAGGTCTGAAATAAAGTATTTTTATTTATTTTTTATTACACTACTCGCCCTGAGCAAAAGCAAGAGGCAAAGCACAGAGGGTTAATAAAAACAGGAACAACAAAAACAAACCACACCACTATCAATCTTTAAAAAACTCTCCTCTCCATCAAGCATTCAGTCAAAAACATCACAGATATACTCATATCATACACAATCCATCAATAATATTTCTCCTATCCCTATATTCTCATTTCACTCGACAGAGGGAACCCCGATACGACAAAAGCAAACATAGGGCAAAATAAACAAACATGCTGATCCCAGGCATCAAATTACGAGATATTGTACTCTCGACGAATGTGCTTTTGTACTACTATAGGCTATAATAGTTTTGGTCTCAAATGACATATCTTTTTAAGGCGAAATCTTCGCGAAATCATATTTCTTTTTGAGTGATGGAGTAATCCGTGGCAGGTTGGTTTCAGATGTCGTCAGTCTGTGTCAGCTATAAGAAATGTTGGCAGAAGTCAAGAGTTTTGCAAGGTATTGCCGATAATTAAAATAACATCAAGCCTGTAATTCCAATAGTGTTAGGCAGAAGTGTACCCATTAGTACCACCACATTTCGCCTATTATGTTTAAGTTCCTTATTAAATTGGGCGAGTCTACTGCCTTTAACCGCGGCGGGCACTAATCCAGGCTCCGTGGCTCCCGTCGGGGCTGTGGATTATCGAAAGGATAACGCGGCTCCGACACAAGGGCGAAGAAGGAACATGGGTTTGGTTTTTAGTCAGTAGAAGTCTGATACTCCCCTTCGCTCTGCCCAAGAGCGGGGGGGGGGGGGGGGTTATTCGATGATTTTCCACCAACCAAAAAAAAAAAAGGCTCCGTGGCTGCTATTGATAAATTAACAAAACGAACCCTGGATCTCATTCTTAGTAGACGCGTTTGTGACCACTAAATCGACAAGGCAGTCTGTCGAATAATTTTACAAAGATTGTTCCAATTTACGAATTATGTGATATCCAAAACTGACGACTCATCCCCTTAATCTCCATTAAGAGGGGTTGTTAGAACCTGTAATCCATACCGCAATACTTAGCCAAATATTTGAACTGGAAGCCAGCCCTTATTTGTTTCAGAAAAGCTAGAAAGACGAGCGAATACGGGAGTCAAAATAAACATAAATAGAAGGCAGAGTGTTCTGGAATACATATCAATATGAGAAAAAGATAGATCGGCCACTGAGGATCAAATAAAATAAAAACTAAAGTAAACGGAATAGATTCGCTGAAAGGAGTGAGGATAGCTGTATGTCATTTTGTTTTGATATATTCAGTTTCGTTGTAGGTAATTCTGCATGAACTTTTGATGCTCGAATAACATTTAACTTATACTGACACTTTCGGGAAATATTCCGTTATTAATTATCCATTACTTTATGCTCCTGTTAAATATGTCGGCGCTGTTACAAGAGCTTCATGGTCGCGGAATGAGGGTGGATTATAAAAAAATGTTAAGTGCAGACAAATCTGACCATTCTCGTGGAAGATAGCGCGGTAGTGACAGAATAAGTAAATACTTCGGGCATTACAGTTATGTTATGTTTTGTTATAAATTATAAAAAACACAACCGTTGGACCTATTTAACTATTCTTTAAATATTATTTAGTGTAGTTAATTAATAAATTGAAAGTATTAAGATGTACCTCTCTTATTCTATTTCTTTTTTTCCTTAGCTAAACAATAATTTGCATTAAATATGTGTTTCTTACCGAGCATAAGTAATCTCTCCAAAGGTCAGTCGCATAAAATCTGCAAAAAGAAAAAAAAAAACATTCAGTTTTTTTAAAACTACTAGGTATAAGTTAGGAGTGTTTTTTCTAAGTTTTTAACTCGCTAAAACTTCAATGCACGAATAGTTTTTTAAAATTCAAAGCCCTCAGGTAGTCCAAAGTTTTTTAAGAGACCCTTTAGATCCGTTTGGGGTTAAATTCGCTTTCACGGTAAATCGGTTCGCGGAAAAAAAATCCTTTGAACTGGTAGAAAAAATATTTTTTCGATTATTCGTGACCTGTGTTTTGTTCAAAAAGATTTAACAGAATATAAAAGAAATGGGGATTTAAGAGTATGTGTTTTTTTTTCTTTAGTGGATTAAGTATTATATTAAGTTATCAAATGGGATGTAAGATTTTTTTGGGTGTCAGCAGGAAGGTAATCTTTAAAGACTTTTCTTTGCCAGTAAGCAGGAAGATTTTTGTTTGTTTTTGTATTTTTTTTAATACCTTGCTAAGACCGTCATTGACATTGAGGTACCTCGTATGTGACTGTGACATTTATTGCACTTTAAAACTCTTAACTACTTATACACGCCTAACAATATATAAACACGATGTGTGTTTTTGTGTTTGTCTTGTGGTCGCAAGTGCGTCGGGCAAAGTGTTATTGGGTTTTTCCCTCAGAAATGTCTCGGTAGCAACCATGGACTCTGGATTTGTGCCTGGTTGATGGCAAAAATGTCGATGTAGTACTCCTCAGTCTAACCCTTCGGGGCATGCAATAGAAGGTTGTCGACAATCGAAAATCTTCTTAAAGTCATATGATGAAAATAAATCCCACAAACTACTCAAAATGAGCAGGGGAAACATAAGACTAGTAGTAGGGATCGCAACAGGACACTGTGGACTCAATAGACACCTGATGATTATGAAAGTAAAGGAAGACCCCATATGCCCAGCATGTGGAGAAGCAGAAGAAACAATTTTCCACCATGTGGCGGAATGCACAATGTATGAGTTACTCAGATGGGAAATCCTAGGAACAGATGAGATTAATAAAGAGAAGCTTGCAGAAATCTCTACCGAACAACTGGTGAGCTACAAGGCAACAGGAAGATTCGCGATGCCGACCACCAGTAACCCATGAAGGGGATCAATCAAAATGGGGAAAATAAATTACGAGCAAAAATAAATTAATTATAAATTCGATAAATTACGAGCTTCCAGTGCTGCCGGTCGCGAAGAAACGTGTCCGCGAAAAGGGGGAGACGACGCGACGCCGCCATTACGGGTCACTCACAGAGACCAGCGACGCGCACGCAAGTCAAAAATCAAGTTTAGTTTGGATCGTTTCAAATTCACCCATCTTCTCTGTACGCCGTGTAAGTCAACGTAACTACTTCCACGAGCAGTCGAGACCAAGATCAAGAATTTCAAGATCCATACTACGCCGTGTGAGTCAATACTTCCACGAGCAGTCGAGTCAAAATTCAAACCCTGTTGCATACGCCGTGTAAGTCAACCCATCTACAGATCTACTTCCACGAGCAGTCGTAACGTCAAGAATTTCAAGATTCATTCACATCCTACTCCATACCTACGCCGCGCAAGTCAACCAAGGTATCTACCTACTTTCGCGAGCAGTCAGGAGTCGAGCAAATCATCGTTTTTTCCTGTGTTCAAGAAACAAGCTTCACATCCTGGAAAGAGAGTTTCATACAAGACATGAAGACAATCAAGACATCGGCATTCGGCATCTCAAGCTAACAAAATTCGCGTTCGCAAGTATATTTTTAACTTAGCAATATAAATCAGTCAGTTTACGATAGGTAGTCAGTAAATTCCATTTATTTGAATCAAGCAATCGATCAATCGAATTAGTTCACTCAGCTTTCTAAGTTTTTCAAGCAATTGGCAACACTGTGGCTGCCCGCCACCAATCGTGCTGTCAAGCAAAAATCGTAAAGTGAAAATTATTGTAAAAGTAGATTTTAGATAACTTTAAAAATGGCAAGTGAGGAAAATAAGCCAGGGCTAACAGAGCTTGCCGCTCTAGTGAGGTCAAGGGGTTATGTCAAGGGCACTATCACAAAAGCGAAAATCTTCATGACAGAACAACTTGCATCATTGGGTACCGAAAAAAGCGGCGATGTAAATGTTTCCATAATTAAATTGAGGCGAGAGCGTCTAACCTCAGCCTTCGACGAGTACAACAGGCTTTGCCTCCAGATCCATATGCTGGACGAAAAAGACTCAGAAGATACAGGTAAAATTGAAAGCATCTACTTTGAAGTCGCAGCCCAAATGGACGACTTAGTCAATAAAAGCTCTCCAAAGGCCACTATTTCTGCCCTCACTTCAACCTCCAAGCCATCACACGATATAAAACTGCCACATATCACCATCCCCACCTTCAGTGGAAAATATTCTGACTTTTATGCATTTTATAACATGTTTGACTCTGTTGTTGGGTCCACGAACAAGCCGCCGGTGCAAAAATTGTACTACTTGAAAACTTTTCTTACAGGAGACGCTCTGGCACTTATTCAAAACTTACCGCTGGCCGATGACAGCTATGTAGAAGCTGTAAATCTGCTGAAACAGCGATACGAAAATAAGTTCCAAATAATAAATGAGCATATCAGCATGCTCTTGGACCAGAATGCAGTAACAAAGTCGGTACCTACAGCACTCCGAGCCTTTGTTTCCACATGCCAGCAGCACATTGCTGCTCTTAAGAACATGGGGGAGCCTGTTACGCAGTGGGACAGTATCCTAGTTTACCTATTGTCCAAAAAATTAGATATCCTCTCTAGCCGTGCCTACCAACTTGAACGTGACCAAGCGACAAAGCCAACCATGGATGACTTCTTGTCATTCTTGGAGAGGCGAGCTCTCGCTTTGGAGAACACTGACAGCATTTCTGCCTGCAAGCCGCAGCAGACACAGAGGTATGCATCAAATGTGGTGTCGGCGATAAACACTGGAAAGGAGACTACAAGCTGCATTTATTGTAAGTCCAATCACAAAATTTTCCAATGCCCTAGTTTTAAGCTTGCACCGTCTGAGAAAAGATTATTATTTGCATCACAGCACAAGCTATGCGAAATCTGCCTCACAAGCCATCCGAAAACAAAATGTCGCTTCCATTTCAAATGCAGTGTTTGCAAGAAGCCTCACAACACCTTGTTACATAAGGATGAGGCCATTCCAGCAGCACTACCTACAGTGACTTTGATGTCCGGTGCATCGCATGGCCAAATTTTACTGCCTACAGCTTGGGTCAGGTTATATTCAAACACAGGAACGGTGATAAACTGTAGAGCACTGTTAGACAGTGGCTCACAAGCATGCTTTGCTACGCAGAAGCTAGTAAGCCACCTGGGTGGCACTCTAAATTGCACGAATAGCAACATTATAGGCATAACCAATGCTGAACAAACAATTACTCACTCAATCAATGTCGAAGTGCATTCGCAGGTATATCCTTACAAAGCTAAAGTGAGATGTCATGTGGTGCCTCAAATCACATCAAAGTTGCCACAACAAACTTTTGACATCTCACACTTACTAACAAAGCTACCAGACCCCAGCCAGCTTGCTGATCCTAACTTTTATAAGCCTGGTGACATACATCTGCTTTTAGGCGCTGACGTTCTTTTTCAGGCCCTCCTGCCACAACCTGCTGCTACTGAGGAGAGTGGGAGTGCTGCTGCTGCTGCCAGCCATCCAGAGCAGCCGAGACTGCTTCACACCTCCTTTGGCTACATCATCGCAGGGCAGATTGCAACATCATCAGCTGCTAACAAGGTGGTCTCTCTCTTTTGTAATACCTGCGAATCAGACATTAGTGAGTCCTTATCCAAGTTTTGGAAGCCTGATCAAGTCGATGAAATATACCCAGAGAAATTACCTGAGGTTGAGCATACTGAAAACCATTTCAAAGATAATGTTGAGCTTAACGATAATAAATTCCAAGTGACAATGCCCCTTAAGGTCCCCTTGGTTGATATGAACCACGAATTAGGAGATTCCTTTCACTTGGCATTAAGCCGATTTTTAAATCTTGAAAATAGATTTGCTAAAGATCCCAAACTTTTTGAGGAGTACAAAAAATTTATCGATCAGTATGTCTCACTTGGTCACGCCAAATACATAGATTTAAATCAGTACAATTTATCCAAAGACCCTGTCTATTTTCTTCCCCATCACCCTGTGATCAAAGAAGACAACAAAACAACTAAGTTGAGAGTTGTTTTCGATGGGTCTGCGAAAACTAAAAATAAAATATCACTCAACGATATGATGATGAATGGTCCAGTGGTCCAAAAGGATCTATTTGATGTATTGACTGCATTCAGACTTGACAAACACTTCTTCATTTCTGACATAAAAATGATGTTTCGATTCATTATGCTCAATCCTCAGCAAAGAACACTTCAAAACATTCTTTGGAGAGACCAGCCCAATGAGGACATCAAATGCATACAATTGCAAACAGTTACATACGGCTTAAAAACATCTTCCTACCTTGCCACAAGATGCCTCATTGAACTGGCTCAACGATTCAAGGGTCAATTTCCCTCAGCAGCATCCGTTCTAGAGAACAACACATATGTAGATGACATTTTAGCTACGCATGACAATGAGGAAGAACTAGTCAAATTACAAAAGGACTTAGTTCAACTTCTTTCTCTGGGTGGGTTTCAACTGCACAAATGGTCTTCGAACAGTGCCGAGGTGCTGAGCAATATCCCAAAGGAAAAACAGTACTTTGGTGAGGTAGACTTGGATAAGGATGATCTCTCTGTCAAAACTCTAGGAGTCAACTTTGACATGCGAACTGACACCTTCAAGCTGTCCACCTCACAACCATGCTCAGTCACACACCACACCAAAAGGCAAATCCTGAGCTACATCAGTAAGTTCTTCGACCCCTTGGGGCTAATGGGACCAATATTTGTTCAGGCAAAAATCATCATGTAGCTGCTATGGGCTGAGAGCATAGGTTGGGATGATAGCCCCCCAGATCACGTTAGGGACAAGTGGGTAGAATTCGCCAAAAGCTTATCAGAGATGGAGCCACTCTACATTCCACGATGTTTAAAATCAACTACTGAGGCTACCATTCAACTTATAGGTTTTGCAGATGCATCACTCATTGCACATGGCTGTTGTCTATACCTGCGAGTAGTAGACTCCAATGATGAGGTAAGTATGAACTTGATATGCTCAAAGTCCAGGATCAATTCTCATAAGAACAAGCTGACCATACCCAGGCTAGAGCTCAATGCTGCCTTGTTGCTAGCCCGACTTGCCCACAAGGTACTGGTGAGTCTGCACAATAAAGGATTAAATCCTCAAACCCATATGTTTGTGGATTCGCAAATAGTTCTTGCATGGCTCAACACAGACATTGCAAAGCTGAACACCTATGCTGCCAACAGAGTCCGGGTAATTAATGACTATTCATTAAAGAATTCTCTTAGCTGGGGATATGTAACGACAATTGATAATCCTGCAGACTGTATTAGCAGAGGACTGCTGCCTCATGAGTTAAAAGGCCACACCCTATGGTGGTATGGCCCATCATTACTACACGACAAAAAGGTAATGATACAAAATGCTTATGGTGAACCTTCTGTTTCTCCTGACCTTCAGGCAGAGAGCAAGGATGATATTTTGGTACCGGTGGCTTGTCCAACAGTAATGAAGGATAACAAAAATTGCATTCTGCAATCAATAATAGAAAAGTTTTCTACCATAACAAAAATGACCCGAGTCTTAGCCTATGTTCTAAGATATCTCAACAATTTAAGGCCCAGCTCTATAAAATGCAAAGAAAGCTTTCTGTGTGTGAACGAGTTAGATAGTGCACTATCACTATTGATAAGGTCTGAGCAACAAAAATACTTTAGCAAAGAAATTAAATGTATTCTAGCTAATGATCAATACAATGGCAATCTGAAATCACTACATCCTTTTATAGGTCAAGACAAATTGTTGCATGTAGGTGGCAGGCTTCATCATGCCACTCTACCATTTTCCAAAATGCACCCGATTATATTGCCAAAGAATTCAGTTGTCACCGAGTTGATCATTAAGCGCGAACATATCAGGCTTTTACATGCAGGACAAAAGCTACTTTTAAGTAGCATTAACCAAAAATATTGGCTAACAGATGGCTTGAGATGTGTCAAAAAAGTTATTCACAAATGTATTATCTGCTTCAGGTTGAAGGCTGAGGCCACGAGTCAGCTGATGGGGTCTTTGCCTGCCGACAGAGTCAACGCGTGTCGTCCCTTCGAGAAGGTCGGCATGGACTTCGCTGGGCCAATTTCCGTGAAGCAGAGTCGCATCAGAAAACCAGTAATAGGAAAAGGTTACATCCTAGTAATAGTCTGCTTTGTCACCAAAGCCATTCATCTTGAGCTCGCGTCGGATTTAACGACAGACACATTCCTAGCATGCTTCAAGAGGTTTGCAGCTAGACGAAATTTGCCCAGCGCTGTCTACTGCGATAACGCGTCGACTTTTAAGGGGGCGAAGGCCCGATTAGGTGATCTATATCGGCTACATGGTGGTGACAAAGCACATCAAGCACAGGTGCAGACGTTTGCTGCCGAAAAAGGAATACAATTTCACTTTATACCCAGTTACAGTCCTGTGTTTGGTGGGCTTTGGGAAAGGTCTGTAAAAAGTGTAAAACACCACCTCAAACGTGTAATGGCGGGAGCGTTGCTGACGTATGAGCAAATAAACACTATACTTACTGAAATCGAAGCGGTCTTAAACTCGCGTCCCATTAGCGCTATGTCTGCAGACCCTTCAGATTTTTCATGTTTAACACCTGGGCATTTTCTGACCGGTGCTCCAATGAACTCATATCCTGAGAAAGACGTCAGCGACACTCCCACCAATCGGCTAAAATTTTGGGCTCTATGTACTAATATGAAACAGATATTCTGGAAACACTGGAAAGACGATTACCTCACTACACTGCAAAATCGTCCTAAGTGGCACAATATTTTACCGAATGTAACTGTAGGTACTCTAGTCATACTTAGGGAACAAAATGTACCTCCTTTGCAATGGCCTATGGCCCGTGTAACGAAAGTCTTTCCAGGCACTAAAGATGGTGTTGTAAGAGCCATAGAAGTAATTACATCCAATGGGCACTCTCATCGGAGGTCCATTACGAAAGTATGTGTATTACCAATTGATAATAATTAAATTTAAGAGGATCGATATACCTAGTTCCTAATAGCATTTAAGTATAATTATAGATTTAGGTTTCTAATTAAAGAGTTGTGAAGTTACGCTCTATTGTTGCATTCTTAAGTATTCGTTATTAGAAATTTTGTTTTAGTAATATTGTAAACCTTCCCAAGGGTCAGTTTGGTTCTTTTAAGGCCCCAGCATGTCAGAGACATTAATAATTTTTAGTCTGTGCAAAAGAGGTTTTGCATCTGTATAAAATTAAGAAAGATTTTGTTATCTGTGGAAGGGCGCTGTCGCTCATTCTTTTTCTTCCACTCTTCCCTTTTCCGGCGCCGTCGGTGTGAACGGACGCGTGATTAGACCGGCAGGCAATATATGGAAATACTACAGCAAAGTGAAGTTTTTATTTATTTAACATCAGCTTCCAAAACCACTACAAACTTCTACACTGGGTGAAATAATCCACAACGAAAGGACTGATCGCCCGCCTGGTGTCTGCCGGCGTCCCCGAAGGTAAATAGAAAAAATAGAATAGAATAACCCTTCGGGGGTTACATGCGTGATGTTACGTTTTGTACAATTCAATTAAATTTTATTCACAAACAATTTACTTTGACAACTTTGAAATGAGAAAAATGTAAAATACAAAGACTAACTGATTACAAAGATCGTCCATCTTTTAAGTCTTATTTCAAAGTTGAACTAAAATAACTGGAATGAAGTCTTTTGATAATATTTGATTTGGTATAATAAAATAAAGAACGTTATTATGACTGAAATCAAAGATGTAGGGGATTTAGTTGAAAATACATTTGCGACCCGAAAACTGAATTTACGTTATCTTATAGAAGCCTAGCCTAGTCAAACAAGATATAAAATTTGAAAATGTATTTTCAAGACGCAAGAAATACTTACTAAAGCTGATTTGAGTAATTATTTTAAAGGTCATCTTTATTTCAGAATGCAATTATCTTCTGAAAAGATAAAGTAATGTTATTATTCAAAATATTGTTTTATGAAACCATCAATTAACGTCTACTTTTTCAGCTCAATGGATTTCAAAGAAATAAAGGAGCCTTAATCAATGTCTGTTTTAATATTAGTGGTAAACATGGCAGGTTTGTACGTAAGAGACAATCTCTACAATGATTTCATTGATTTCAAAAATTCTTTCACTGATGAAAACCAGTACTAGCGGTCAAGTCACAGGCAGAAGTTAATCTATATTAATCTAATATCTAATATTATAAAGAAGTAAAGTTTGTGTGTTTGTATATTTGTTAAATTGTAAGGGGTAATCTCGGGATCTACTGAACCGATTTTAAAAATTCTTTCACCAATAGAAAGCCACATTATTGCTGAGTGTCATAGGCTACTTTTTATCCCTGTATTCCCACGGGAACGGGATCTACGCGGGTGAAACCGCGGGATGTCCGCTAGTTCTTAATATTTCTGCCTGCAAAAAATCAATGAAAAAGAGATACCAATATCACAGTAAAAATTCTCTCCAACAATGCATAATTCTCTTTACAAGGGCAGTTCAAGTAGAGTTCAGTTTTAATAAATTCATTACAGAACCATTGGTATAAATCATACGGCAACATTAGGCTGCTTGGGCACTAGACTGTAACGATCACGGCGACGTTAATGGTTGCAGTGGCGAGTTGCGGTCACGATTAATTTTGGGGCTGTGTTTAGGTGTGTTGCGAGAAGAAGATGTGTTTTGGGATTTAGTTTGGTTATAGGAGGTAAATAAACTGTGAGTAGCTAGCATGGACGATGGTAAGGTAACTTGAAGAAGAGTTTTGTTTGTCAAGGTGAATTTTAAATTGTAAAGGACAGAAAATACTTTGATTTATTTAGCCATCAAACTACGAGGCACACTACACCTTTAAAAGGCACACGAATCATTCCATTAGGTACCCATCTATAAGAAATGTTTTCTTACTAGACAAATCCAATAAGATTTTGGAGTAAAACATATTTTTTATGTAAATGTGCTTTGCCTATAATATAATCTATAACTCCACTCACAAATTACGTTCCATTTTTCGATCTTATGTTGGTAAAAAACCTCCTTTAACATTACTGTTAGAAAATACCCGCTTAACACAGATATTATTTATATATCTTCGATTTTTTTAGTTTTCAGAACGCATGCAAAGAACAACGCTTCTTAATCATCAAAAATCTACACCACCACCACTCCACTTTCGAACCTAAACTTCTCCTACCACGCGCAAAACTCACCGATTCCGCTCAATTACACCTCAGTGCACAAGACACCTAAACAAAAAGTGTACCAAGGAAGAGATCACGACCGCAGCGCCGCCATCACAAAACGTGATACACTAACAGAGACGCGGTCACGATGGTTTATTAGCCGATCCCTCTTTATAAATCGACAGTTCAATATTTATTACTGATATTACCGAAGATTGCTCTATCAATGACGGTGTTGTTATACCGTAATGAATTTTTCTCGATGAAGTTATGAACGCGAATTTTATGGATGAAGCTGAACTATGCTATACTGCATTATACTGCTCTTTGGATAGTCAGATAACTTAATTATCTGCAGAATAAAATATGACAGTACACACGGCTACACATCAAGCTATACATTTCCAGTTTACGCTGGTCTCGCACTGTACGGAAATCCTATACAATGCGAGACCAGCTTACACTGGAAATGTATAGCTTGATGTGTAGCCGTGTGTACCACATTATCATTATTTTCGATAAAAAGATGGACCAAAATTATTCCCAAAAAATTGTTTATGGTATTTTTGGCATGGACATTTCATTTATTATAGAACATCCTCAGATCTAAATATTTAGTTAGTTAGCAAGTTGCTTTCTAGCCTACCCCATTACGCAGATTGTTAATCAATTAAATTCACAACAACAAAACCAGCAGTAACTCTTATCTTTACAATAATATCCTCCCAAAAAAAAACTTTCTTGTCCACCGCCACTTGACTCCGGAAACGCATTCATAAAATCAAAGTACTCTTCTGTTACGGTACTGTGTAACAGTGGTCTAACATTAGTCACGTCTAAAGAATAACGGTGTAACAATGTCTTAAGAAGAAGAGAAATACTGACCACTTGCTGAGAGATTTCTGTACATCGCATTGTCTTTGTAACATCGGGCCAGTCTCAATGGCCCTTTACAATACCAACTTCGATTTGCGTTTGTGAAACTCCAATCAAGAAAACATGAACCTTATTTTGTTTAAACTAAGATTGTGTCTCGTTTTTTGAGCAGTATAAGCAAGGTTGTCAGAAACACTTGTACATGTCATAGTTGTCTGTTAATTTGGAATGTTGAATAACTTTTTTTTTTACAATACGCTGAAAGTTTTGGAGTGTTCGTACAAAAAGGTTTGTTATTTTTGTGTTGATTGCTGTTTTGTCTTCGCTTTTTTTTGGCCGATTTTTTAAAAAAGGAAGGAGGTCGTGTTTTCGGCGCTTGTGTGTTTTTTTTCGACTACACTGTTTGATAGAATGACTGTTTATTATGTTAAATATTGGAACCTTTTAATTCTATGTTTAGGGTTTGATAGACGTCTTATGAATTATTTATGATGATGAAAGTCTTGGATACCCATCCATGACTTTCATCATTGGAGCTTTTTTTTCTTTATATAGATTATTTTGTTAAATCAAAACTTTCAATAATTCAAATACTGAAGCTAGTATGTATCTATTACTTATGAATGCATGCAATTAAGTGAAAGCACGGAATTATCAATTAGTAAAACGTTTTGTAAAATATCTGAGAACATGAAAGGAAAAAAAAATCAGCCAGTCCAATCAAAATTAAATATAAAGAAAAATACACACCTATTCAAAATATTGTAACGGTGTCAACTCTGAAGAGCTTTCAAAAAATCACTATAATAATACCTAATAACAGTGATGGGTTGACATTCCACCACATACGAGCTAGCCAATCAATAATGACCCTTATTGCAATGCAGTAACTGTGTGGGCTGGTAGGCATAGATTATCGCCAAACGCCTTAGGCGATACCAATAATATTATACTCGATAGCTGCTTGAAGATTCGTATAATAACAGCTCATAATATAATCAGCGATAACAAAATATCTTTAGGCTAATTCTTGTGTCGATTGCACAGAGATATCTTGGTGAAATGGTGACGAACATAGTATATCTTACGTTTGCAGATGCGTAACACAAATATAACAAATTCAGTTTTAAAAAAATCTTGAAGGGTTAATCAATCATGTAGCACGACATAGTATACTCGCATATCGATAGATATTTGAAACACAAAACTCTAAACTTTCCCCAGAAATGAAGCATAAATCATCATCATCTGCCTAGCTCCTAGTCTTTTCCCAACTATGTTCAGGTCGGTTTCCAGTCTACCAGTATTTTTCATGCAGCGGCAACCAAATCTGACCTCCACAACCCAGCAAAAAGCCTGAATATGAAAAGATAAATAATAAATAAGCTTACCATACCTTTTTAAGCTATTGCATAGCTTCTATCGCGGGCCTTGAGCGTGGAGAGCGAATCCAGAAATTCCGTAACGAAAATCATCAACCAGGTTGCTATGGTTACGGAAAATAACAAAGTTGTCAAATGAGGTTGTCAAATTAAATAATTGATAAAAAATGCTATGCAATAGCTTTACCGCGGCAGTCTCCGAGTGCCACACGTTTTTTTAATTTTGCGTGTACGACCACATTGTTACGTGATGTAACTCAAAACGTTTTTAAAAATAAACTTTTATTTAATTGTCACAATATTTATAATTAATACTAAGATTTAGGAACTAGGTGAAATAGAATAAGAGTTTGAACAACGATGATGTTGGAAATAGAACTAACTTTACAATGAAAGGAACTGAGCTTATATACTAAGAATCCAATGGGATAAGTAAACATAATCAATGGTGATTAGTTAGTGAAAAAGATAACTAATATGGACTAATAACAAAGTCCATAACTAATTAATGAATGACATTACTAGTGTCTTATTTACAATATAATTATGTAATGGTTGTTTACAATACAATAAGGATACTTGATAAAGAATGTAGAGACTCGATACATATGTATAACTATAGAGGGCTAATATGTAACACCTCCCCCCTTAGAACAAAGATTGGGCGTTAGCGCCTGATTTTTGAGGTTGAGGAGATGATGATGGCTGCTGGTCTTCGATGTCATCTTCGTCGTCGGAGATGCACGTGGTGGGATGATGCAAGTTGCTCATGGGGATGGCAACATGCACATTGCGGCGTCGGGAAGAATGATCAAAGCAGTTGTTGAAGACTTGTATGCAGGTTCTAGAATTGTTGCGACGTATAAATCCGTTTGGACATCTATTACAAAGTTTGATGCTGATGTAAATTAACATTATCATGCCAATGGAAAGATATATCCATGAAAAGCTTGTTTGGTTCTTCTCCAGGAAGGATTGGGCTTTGGAGGCTTTCATATTTTGTAGTTCATCAGCATATCTTTCTAAATGTACCTTTATGCTTCTCAGAGAGTCAAGAGGCATGTCATTGATCGTAATGGGGATTAACTTTTGTGATTCTTCATTTTTGAATGTTTCGAAGCAATCTTCACTTCTAACGTCTGGAACGATGATCGGAATGGTGATGTTTTCTTCTGACGTCTGGAAAGCTGATAGGGTGCTATATCCCGTATGTAATTTGCACCCTTGAGGTAAGGTGATTATTCCTGAGCCTTGTAGTTTTAAGTTGGAAATCTCGACGCTGCACTGAAGAACACAATTTGTCTCATTGTTCAGAATATATAACCAGCTACTAGAGCCAATCGGCTGGAACGTGTTAATTTCTGCCGGGAAGGTTGTTGTCGTGCAAGTCGAAGGAATACTCGTTGTCTTGCTGAGTAGAATGTCTACTTCGCAGATTGGACGAACGGATGAGTCGTAGATGACGATATTCTTGCAGACTCGTTTTCTTGGTGCGTAGATGATGCAGTTATCCATGGAGCTTGTAGCCGCATAATATTGCCCACTAGTGTCAGTGGCCAAGTAGGTATGCTCTGGGAGGATGGTGGTGTGGAAGGAGGAATTGGGGTGTCTTATTGGAATAGAGTACATATGATACAAAGTAAAAGATTTATGTTGAACTAAGGGAAACTCTAGGACATATACTAAACGATTTGAGTACACGTATGCTGATAAAGAAGACGAATCCAAGAGGCTATGGATGTTATCAATTGAGACAGAAGTTACTAACTGTCTATTACTTCTTATCTTATTAGAAATCAGTAATTGTTCGTAAAGCTTATTGAGAGATATGATTGAAGGATGTATAATGTTGGATTTCGCAAATAGGATGCTTGTCAAGCAGTCATCTATTTCATTTTCGAGACTGGTGACTAACTCAAGAATTTGTAATGAAATAGTTGATATGTCTTCGCTAATTTTTATGTCAAAAATAAGATTTTCGGTTTTATTAATGAAGTTATTAATGCGATCTATATTTTCATTTATAATCTGTTCATCGTAAGAGATTTTAAAAATAGTATCGTTGAAATTTTTAATGGTAGACGATGTGATCTGGATTTGTTTTTGCATGAGGTCCGCCAAATCAAGTTCTTGTTTTTCTAATTTATCAATGCATTCTTCGTAATGCTTCGCGTCTTTTGCATCAGGTGTACCAATAAGCCATTTAAGAACAGAGCCTAAACCATCTAGCAATTCTCGTTTTGTACGTGCGTTTTTGCCGAGGTACATTTTGAGTTCTGAGAGTCGGTTTTCGATCTTATGAAGGTTAACGTTCAGATAGGATTTAGTTGATTGAGTTATCGGAAGTTTAATGAAATTGGTTGACATGGTTTGAAATTTTTCGGATAACCGAACTAGAGATTCATGGGATATAAAAAGAGGTTTTAAATCTTTATAGACTATGAGTTTCCACGAATCATCGGAGATTGATAGAGTTCCCTCTTCTTTGTAAAAAATGCCTGCATGTGAGGTTAATGGCTGAGAGATATTTAAATGGGCAAGGGTTCCTGATGTTGCCCTGCAACAAAAGGAAGTTTTTTGTTGAGTAACTTAGTTCTGATGTAGTCTCTGATAAAGGTGTACAATTTGTATAGAATTATGCATAATAGGACCTTAATAATAGAACAAATTATATAATTATAAATGTAGTTAGGATCACTAAAAACTTGAGTAAAGGATAGGGTAGAGTTTTGGGCTGTTGTACAACGACAGACCCTGTGAATAGAAAGAAAAAGAAAAATGACTTAAATAATTAATCATAGAATAAACCTATCTAACTTATTATTATTTATAAATCTAATTTACGTTATAAGGTCTAAGGCGATTTGCGTGAACTAACTGGTTCTTGCCAGCTTTTCTTATTATATAATTTTCATTGAATCCGACACGAACTACTTCGAATGGACCGTCCCATTTAGCGTCTAGGTTATTCGGTGTGGGTACTCGCAACATCACTTTGTCACCCAAGGAAAAATCGGCTATATTTTTAATCTGAGCGTCATAACGTTCTTTTGCCTTTTCTTTAGTGACTTCGATGTTTCGTAGAGCGGCGTCTCTAGCTATCCTAAGACGTTCGTTTAAGTCTTTTAAATAGTCGGAAGCTGTATATTCCGGAATCGGCTTGAGTGCATAGAAAGGACGTGGTTTGTAACCGAAAAGTAACTCGTGAGGTGTAAACCCGGTTGAACTATTGACGGATGTATTGTGACACATAATAGCAAATGGAATTATTTTGTCCCAATTCTTCTGGCGACGGCTATTGTACATTCGTATATGGTCACGGAGTGTAGCATGAAAACGTTCAAGTGCACCATTCGTTTGAGGGTGATATGCAGTGTTGAAAGTTTGTGAAGAACCTAGGAATTTCATGAGCTGTTTCATAACATTGTTCATGAATTCTTTGCCTTGATCAGAGTGGAAACGTTTGGGAACACCGAAGTGTTGACAGAATTTGATCAAACTTGATGCTACTGTAACTGCTTCTTTGTCAGGAATAGGGTATGCCTGAACGTACCTTGTTAGTTCATCTTGTAAGGTTAGGACATACTTGTTGTTGTTTTCACTGACTTCAGAGTAGGAAACGAGATCTATGGAAACGCGTTCGAAAGGTTCAGTGGATTGCGATGTGATAACCATAGGGGCCTGAAAGGATTTCCTTTGAATCTTATGTCTCTGACAGGTGACGCATGATTCAATGTAGTTTTTTATATCGTTCGTCATACCTTTCCAGAAATATTCCTCTCTTATTTTCCTTATGGTTTCTGCAATACCACGATGACCTGAAATAGGTTCGTCGTGAAATGTTTTCAAAATTTCAGGGATTTCTTCTAGACTCGGATATTTAACTCTATTTTCACAGATAGTTATCTCGCAGTCGTATAATTCAGCGATATATGTAGAGATTTTTAATTGTTCGTTTCCTTGAAGTTTACAAGTTTGATCGTATTTGAGATCTGGCACATACAATTGATTTATCTCATTTTGTTGGAGGCAAGACAAGAGGGATTTGAAATAGCTTTCTGAGTCCCAAGGATCGAAATGTGTTGGTCTAGTACAACAAAAGAATAGATTTTGATTATTATTAGATATAAGAAGATCTACATCGTAGAGAGATTTGGGTTTATCTAAATAGGGATCAGTTTGTGAACATGATTCTAAAGCCTCATAAAAAAGGTTATTATTATTTGAGTATTGACATGAGGTTGGAATGAATATATGTTTGTGTCTGGTATCTAAAAGTCTATTTGGTATTACTTTGACTTTTAAGGGATTGATAGAACGCTCTTGTGAAAGATAGTGTTCATAATTTAGTTGTAAATAATTAGAATCAGAGGAATCTTCGCAGGTTAAATCTATGACATTAGAATTAAAAATAGGAGGACGAGACAAAGCATCAGCATTTGTGTTTATTTTACCTGCTTTGTATATTATTTCATAATCGTACTCTTCGAGTTTCAATCTCCATCGAACGAGTCGACTACCGGGGTCTTTGATGGAGAATAGCCAGGTTAGAGGTTTATGATCAGTGACGATTTTAAATTTTCTTCCAAATAGATATGGGCGGAAATGTTTGACTGCCCAAACGATTGCTAACAATTCGCGTTCGATTGTGGAATAGTTCATTTCAGCTTTATTCAGGGTTCTGGAGGCGTACGCGATAGGCAGGTCTTTACCAATTTCTCCTTGTGATAGAATTGCTCCAATAGCATGAATAGATGCGTCAGTCGTTAAAACAAATTCTTTGTTGAAATTGGGATACTGTAGAATCGGGGTTGTAGTTAAAATATTTTTACATGTATCGAAGGCCTTTTGCTGTTCCGTACCCCAAATGAAAGGAACATCTTTCTTCAAAAGGCTTGTTAGCGGTTTTGTTATTTTACTAAAATTTGCAATGAATCTACGGTAATATCCTGCTAAACCTAAGAATGATTTTATATCCTTGCAGGATTTGGGTATTGGAAATTCTCTGACCGCTTGTACTTTTTCCGGATTGGGTTTAACACCTTCATTGGAGATGATGTGCCCCAAGTATGCTACTTCCTTTCTCAGGAATTCACATTTGTCGGGTTGGACCTTTAAACCGTGTTGTTTTAGACGATTGAATACCTCCGTTAATTTTTGTTCGTGTTCTTGGAGGCTGGATGCAAATACTACGATATCATCGAGGTAGACGAAACAGCGTTCGCCTTGTAATCCATAAAGGACGCTATCCATTGCGCGTTGGAAGGTAGCGGGTGCATTTTTGAGACCGAAAGGCATTCTTAAAAATTCGTAATGACCATAAGGAGTACTAAAGGCGGTTTTCGGAATATCTTTTGGATCCAGTTCGATTTGATGAAAGCCAGACGCAAGATCTAAAGTAGTAAAGTAAATGGAATGACCTAATTTGTCAAGAATATCTGTGATGTTGGGTAAGGGGTAACTATCTCCGATAGTGATATCGTTAAGTTTGCGATAGTCTATTACCACTCTCCATTTCTGTTTGCCCGAAGCGTCCAGTTTCTTAGGTACTACCCATATAGGACTGCTCCATGGTGAAGTACTAGGCCTAACGATGTTTTGTTTAAGCATTTTGTCGATCTGTGATTTTACCTCTTGTTGATGGATATAAGGGAACCTATAGGTTTTAGTATTGATTGGTGTATCTGATGTTGTCGGAATGGTATGTTTGGTGTGATTGGTAAATGTAAGAGGATCGCCTTCAACATAGAAAATGTCGGAGAATTCGTAAATTAATTTATCGAGGGATTCGCACTCTTCCTTATTTAGATGGTCACGTCTAACGAGTTGACTTATGTCGTCTACTGAATGTAATTTATTATTAGATGTATTTACGGAATTAATAGGGAAACTGTCTGTCTCTAATGTTTCATCTAATGAGTTCACTTGGACTATAGGCATAGGGATGTGTTTGTCTTGATTGCTGGAATTTACACAAGTCACTAGAAATCGGTTATTCGTGATGTTTACAAGGGCGTTGGGAATAGTGATGTCTCCAGGAAGTATCTGTTTTTCGACGATCGCTGTACCATTTGCAATATCATTTGTATAACAACATATTACAGTTTCTGACCGTTGATTCACTAGTTGGTTGTTGTGGTGTGAATCATAGGAGTCTTCATTTAAATAGAATAGTTTATAGGTCCGATCACGGACGCGCATGGTTTTGGACTTAACGTAAATGTTAACATTGAATTTTGACATAAAATCGTTACCCAATATGCCATCTGATGTAATATTGAGGTTAGCTATGTGAAAACTGTGTTTGGGTAATTGATCGAGGCTTAATTCCGAAGTACCGTAGGTCTTGATTGTTGAGTTAGAGTTGGATACACCTACGATAGACGCTTTGTTAGAAGAATTAATGTGATTATTTCCGATTTTGTCTTTTCGAATGACTGAGATAGCTGCGCCTGTGTCTACCAGTAATGTTATTGGTTGACCATCAATGTGGAATTTACAGTGCAGAAGGTTGTCGTGAGGTACGTTTAGCGAGGAAATGTTATATGATTTGATATTAGAGTTTTTAGTTTTGACCGATTTTTTATGCTTTGATTTAGATTTGGAATTTGTATTTTTTTGATTTTTAGATTTAGTACGTTGCGTTGAAGTAGTAAGACTATGTGAAATTGGAATTGAATTTATAGATTCAGGATTTGGAGTTGAATTTGTAGGGTTAGAAGTTAGGATTGAATTTGTAGAAGTAGCATGATATGGTAGATCAGTTTGAGTGCAAACGTTACGATATTGTCTACGATAGATAGAGTGAATTTGTGTCGAAGCGTCGCACTTAATTTGAGAGGCAGAAACAATAGCCGTTTGTCCCCGATGGACTGGATTTAACGAGCTATCACTTATACCCCTGGAAGTTTGATTGCGTGATAAATTTGTTATACGAGCTGCAGATGGTCTAAATTGATCTGTGGGTCTTGAATTTGGGTTGCTGAGCAAAGGTCTAAAGCGGTTTCCGAGGAGTTGCTCATCTCTCCGGCCGCTTGTGAGTTTAAATTGTGAACACCGGCCGGGTTAGGAACATTCTGTTTAGAATAAACCGGACGTTGGTTGAGATTGTTAGAGCCAGTCTTCATTTGATTGTTATAAGCCCTTTTTCTACATTCAGCAATGTCATGTCCTGGGTTTTTACAATATCTACAAAATTTCTTCGGAGTTGAATTCGGAATGTTGGACTGTTGATAATTAGAATTTTTGGGTATGGGATTTCGCGGCTGTGATGCGTTTTTATGCAATTGTTGTCTAGCAGCATTCATGTTTCGGATTTTTTCCTCCTGAATCGCGAAGTTACCTGCGTCGCGTAAATGTTTAAACGAATGGACCCTTAACATAGTTCCTATGTCTGAGCTGAGCCCATTAACAAATACGTTTAGGGCGGCTTCTTCCGTATTTGCCTTACGTCCTTCTAGGGTTATATCTTGCACCTCGGTTGTTAATTTTTCTATTATTTTGCTGCGCAACAAATCTACCCTGAGATAGTAATCGGTTATGCTTTCGTTAGGCTTCTGGAACATGGATTGTAGTTCCAGGGATAAATGCGCTAGAGTCTTTGTTTGTGAAAATTTTTGGATAAGATATGTTTTTAGATCGGCCCATGACGGGAAGTCCTTGGCATGTAAATCAGACGCTCCAGGACCTAGAATTCTGTTCAGCGTAAATGTTAACAATATGCCTTGTTGTTGCACTGATGCAATTTGAAACACGGAGTCGCATGATCTAACAAATCGATAAACTTGTGTTGTTTGAGCCGTATCAAAAACCGGAATGAACTTGATTAGCGTATCTATGCTTACTGCTAAGTTATCCGAAACAGGCGTGAATTTGGTGTCTGTGTTAGACATTGTGATTGATTTAGCACTTAGTAAAGAATTAGAAATATCAAAGTAGAAGATTCGGTTATGTTAGGAGATCTTGATTTAGAAAAGATTTGGTAACAAGGAATTGAATAAGGAATTAGAAGGAATCAGAGCATAACAATTTGAGCCACTTACCACAGTAACACGATCAAGCGGATAGACATCTTCAGGTTCGGCAGGGAAGATCAAAACCCTTCAGGTACCGCACTGTTGTTGCTGCTTCACAACCTAACAGGTACGTTATCCCTGTCTGACTACCCTAGGCTATCCTACCGGCTGCGCCAAAATTGTTACGTGATGTAACTCAAAACGTTTTTAAAAATAAACTTTTATTTAATTGTCACAATATTTATAATTAATACTAAGATTTAGGAACTAGGTGAAATAGAATAAGAGTTTGAACAACGATGATGTTGGAAATAGAACTAACTTTACAATGAAAGGAACTGAGCTTATATACTAAGAATCCAATGGGATAAGTAAACATAATCAATGGTGATTAGTTAGTGAAAAAGATAACTAATATGGACTAATAACAAAGTCCATAACTAATTAATGAATGACATTACTAGTGTCTTATTTACAATATAATTATGTAATGGTTGTTTACAATACAATAAGGATACTTGATAAAGAATGTAGAGACTCGATACATATGTATAACTATAGAGGGCTAATATGTAACAACATTATTTCTTCATCAAATTCGACAACAATCCTAGTAAATTGAAGCTTCACTTAGCTAACTGGATTTATCTAATATATATTTTCTTCTCTAACATTTTTATTTCTATTCATCTAAAAAGAAAATTAATAAACCTCCAGGTACAAAAACTATAAAAATATAACCCTTACAAAATCCAGGTACATAAAATGTGTTTTCAAATCACGTACATCTGTACATATAATAGATACAAATCTATGGGCCCAGAAGTTTGTATCGAATACTAATAAGCTGTTAGAAAGGGATGGTTTCAAAGGATATCTGCAGCCGCAGGGTTAAGCCGGTTTAAAGTTTTCAGTTTGGTTGGGATCATTAATGTGTTTAGCTGTTTAGAGAATTAATTAATGTTTTGCAGTGAGTATTAATTAAACGTTAAACAGTTTGAGTATCTGTATGTGCCAACAAAGCTTTTCTGTATCATTTTAAGTATCTAATTTGATTGTTCTGCAGCCAATAAATAAGTGAAATAAAATAAGTGCATGATTGTACAAGTACATGTCTGCACAAAATAAATTAATGGCATTACTCAAGAGAGCTTTTTTTTACTGGGAAATGGTAGTAAATAATATTATTATGTCAATTTATTGTTTTTTTGTTTTGTTTTTTAGCTTCAGAAGTCGGTGGCAACTAAATCATACAAACAAAAGTCACCGACTTTAGAAGCTTAAGTATTTTTTTTCATTTTTCTTTTTTACAAATTCAAATATTGGTATGCTCCTCGTTTGTGTCCAAGTGTTTTTGAAGTCGGTTTTATTTTTTACTAAAAAGTTTTTTATTTAGTAATTTTCATAATACTAATAC
Organism: Diarsia dahlii; assembly: GCA_949775195.1. Lineage (NCBI taxonomy): Eukaryota > Metazoa > Arthropoda > Insecta > Lepidoptera > Noctuidae > Diarsia > Diarsia dahlii. The sequence goes on from OX459209.1 coordinate 16,932,679, forward strand.
ATGGACAAAATAACAGTATACACTATTACAGCCATTGCTCAGTCTATCGACAAAACTCGCAAAAACGTTAACCAATCATTTCCGTCCTCATTCGCGGCGATCCTTCAAATAATTCCCAGACAATCTTCCACTATAGAATCAATTGGCCGGCAGTAATGAAGACATTACTGTCTGTTTCGACCGACTATCGACACTCGATCTGATATAATCGCTACACGATCGCCTGTGCCGTTCGCGGAATGACGCAGCCATTTTGGAAACCAGTGTTTTTTTTTTCGTAAAAAGTTGTGACTGGCCGCTATTAGTTATTGTTGTTTTTTTTATTTAAGACTTTTTGGTGATAGAGTAATCATTATTAAGTTTTTTTGTGAGGGATTGTCGTTTTAGATTGAAAGCATGAAAATAATTCATATAAAACTTAAAAAGCCAATTCAATTTCCAATATTTTCTAAATTCAGTACAATCAGCATCAGTAAGGTAATATTGGTATTACTAGGACACAAGCGTACTCCCTGTATAATATTTTAACGTTCTAGAACTAGGAATTTCCCGTAGGGGAGAATGGAGTACGTGTCACATGTCTTCGATTCTTTGATTCTAGAGTATTCTGGTTTCATCAAGATGTCTTCTTTTCCCGTTTTGTGACCTGCGTAAACGGAATTTCACTATCACATGTCATACATAAGGCCTTGCCGTTTTATGCCGAAATAAGTGCCGACAACCTTAAGTTAGTATAATAATTCAATTACAAGTAGACATTTTTGTTTTCTGCCGTGGGAAAAAATATATTTCTATAAATCTACATAACCTAACTGGTAAAGTATATAGTACGTGCTAGTTATAAGATTCTTATAAGGTAAATTGGAGTTGCCTTAATGGGATGCACGTAGTAGACGATGGGTTATCAAGTTATTCTAATTCGTACGGTACTTGAATGTCTTCTTATTTTACAACCTCGTGCGTAAAACTATAATAAATGCTATATAAATATGAATAATAAGGCATGACCCCAATGTTCTCCAAAGGGTGAGTCACACTTGTAGTAAATACACATTTGCCGTTATGTTTAAGTCCGATACCCAGTAAGGGGGCAAGCCTATTGCCATCACCCAGCCACATTCCAGAATGTTAGCGAAAAATTCTTAGTCTTCTTCTTCTTCTTATCGTGTGGGCAGTAAGGTCTAACGACCCCACACACCCTAGTATCAGAGTTTCTAAACCGCCGCAAGGACATGGTTTGGCGACCGCCATTTGGCGGCCGAAAAAAATTCTTAGTGAACTATTATAACGCTAGTCGATCCCGGATTCCACTTCAGGAACTCATCTCACCAGAACCCATTGAGAATATTCTAGATGCGATCTATAATTATTTTATAAACGAAAATCACCACCAAATATATATCGAACATTACAATATCAAAACTGTAACACGGAAACCCAACTAATCAATCAAACGCCTTCAATAAATCCAAGCCTCATCAAAAACCATTTACCAGACATAGAATCTCCAACCACCAGTATGAAAACGCACTTAGAAGCCTCTCAAAGCATTCTTCAAATATTCATACACAAAGTATGTTAAGCACACATACATACGAAACTAGGCTTATTAATAAGCCGTCAGTATTGTAAAAGAAATTAGACAATTCATTAATACTCATTGTCATGTATGAGTCAGCAATTGGGAAGAAACGTTTCTGTTTGGCCTAAATACCGGTGTGTTTGACGAAAGTTTTTAAATAGTATGTATTGCTAGTGATGGCAGTGATATTAACACAGTTGTTGATAATTAGACCTAATCATCACTATCAGCCCACAGCAATCCACTACTATAAGTTTCTTCAATCGAACGCCACTCAGCTCGATTCTCAGCCACTTTCATCCAGTTGCTACCATAGACCTCATAACGAGATTGACTGTTGGTTAGACCTCGGAAGTTTAAAACCAAAAGACAATAGAGAAGGCCATGTTTGGAGTTTCAAAAACAGATTCTAGACCCCATGAGGAAGTTCAAAGTTATCTAAGAGGACGACGGTAATTGCAGGAGAACAAAATTAGACAACAACGCCCGAAAAACTGTTAAAGGCAAATTGCTAATAGAACAGATGGTTGATGCAGGCCCCTCATAGAGTGGTGAAGATAACGAGAACCTCTTGGACGCGGACCTGGCAGCTGTGACAATGCTTGGAAGAGGTTTATGTCTAGGAATGAAATGTTAGCCTGAATTCGTCACCGCGACATGCTTGAAGCCTATTCATCAGCAGCATCCAACAGTGCAGTCCTTTAGCTGAAATGATGATGAGTCAATGATGACAGGTCAGCTAATCACAAAACGTATTAACATACTCATGCTCTTGGTATTTCCTCCGTTTCATACGAGTATTTTGGCACTCATTACCGTTTGTGGTTTTCGAAATTACACTCATTGTTGGTTCAGTTTAGTCACTTTTTTATTTGAATGCTGTGAAGAGGTACTCATTTATGTGAATGATGTGGTTTTTTGGAAATTCTTAAACACACGACTAACGTTGTGTCAAGTTATTAATCATAGTCTTGTGTCATTGTGTTAAAGAGTTTTTGTTGTAACGATTCTTGGAATGAATTAGGAGTCTCCGTTTAAGAAGAATATAATTGTAATAGTTTTCTTATGACGATTGGTTGTGCAATTTAACAAGAACTAAGTGAAGTTATTCATAATTTATCGTTTTCAGGAAGTATATAAATTTATTCAGCAGATGTCAGAAGTGTGACATCAAACGAAAAGTTGGTACAAGTTTATAGATAACCAAATGACGCCATTTGGATTCAAACCAGACTTCGTATCGTTAAATCGTGTGTAATTTCCAATTCAATCCTATTCATTCCTCTATAACTATGCTGCGTGAGAAGTCTTATACAATATGAGAAATTAGAAAACCTAACAATTCATACAATATGAGAATTTAAAACCCTTCAGGATCGATACACATAGCAAAGCGGAAAACTATAATGAAAACTACAACACTTATGTGATGCCAGTTTTGCCCTACGGTTTCGACTCCGTGGAGGTCGAACATTATCCTTTGGGAATACTTTCCCAAAGGATAATGTTAAGGACGGACATAAGTTTGTTTTGTTGTATAGTACTTTACTTTTATAGGTCTTTATGACCCTGTGGAGTACCACAGGGTCATAAAGAAACTTAAGTCCTAGCCTAGGCCATGGTTTGTCCTCTATCCTTGCCGTTTAATACATTAAAACTTAGTTATTTTTACCTTTTCTAACAAAAATGTGGATGAAAATGACCCTCAAAAACTCGCTTGTCTCATATCTTACAGTTCTTGAGATTTTTTAAGGTTCTTTCTTCTGTGCCATTAAAATGCCATTGAAGTACCAAGTGATCTATATCAAAACCAGTCTAGCGCCCAAAATAAAAGTTACCTATACTTTTTGAAAAGCTTAGACAAGTACTCTTCAAAATAAATGGTTCAAAGCCAAGCCCAAGAGTTAACAGGTCAATTGAAGAACTCAAAATACAAGTCAAGTCAAATGCAAATTAAGTTAACCTTCACCTTTTTCAATTCACAGAGCAAACGAGACCTTATTGAGTTAGTATTTAAGCTTAAGATTTATTCAAAACAGAACAGCCGTTTGCTGACGCGGCTTTCATACAAATGAGGAAAGGTTCTATGATTCTAATAGACGGTTGTATTGGAATATTGGTTTTTGGGTTAAGTTTATCTATGTCGGTTTTGGTAGGTAGATAAGGCTAATTTCTTATTGGAATATTTTGTGATGTCTGAGGGTCTAAAAATTCTTCTCTTGAATGCAACTAACTTCCATAGCTCTAAGCATTGACAAACTTAAGTTGGCTGATAATATTGCTCGTAGCACGGATGGTTGAAGGGGCTGAAAAGTTTTAGAGTGACGACCGTGAACCGAAAAACATGGCGTTGGAAAGCTTCCCACAAGGTAGACCGATGAGCTGGTGAAGGTTGCGGATATCCGCTGGATCCGAGACGTACGGGGCCGGTCAATGAGGCGATACTTGGGGAGGCCTATCCAGCAGTGAACGGTTTCAGTTGAAATGATGACGGTGATAATTTTAAGTAATGTGATTTGTGAAGATGGCGGGACGAGTATAACGACAGGCGTGATTAGCCCACACTAGCTCAAAGTAAAGAAGAATAGAGATCACAAAGAAAAGACTTTGCCTTGTAGTGTGAGCAAATAATTATCATCACCATCACCATCATGTGAGCAAATACACTGAAAATAAGTAAAATAACATGTCTTGTGTTGTCTTTCTATTTTCTTATCTATATCTTATCTTTCTATTTTCTATATCTTATCTTTCTATTTTCTGTAAAACCCATTCCATTCCTTCAACTCCCTTAATCAAAACTTTTAATTCATTCCATACACCATGAAATTCATTCTAATTACAAACACATTCTTTCCTAGCTCCCGCATTTCTAAAATCACCCTGATTACCATATGAATATTCTCGTCTAGCAACTAAAAAAACATTAGTCACATCCCTGGTTTTCAAAGCTACACAGATTATTTCTACCGCACCGCCTTTGGAAATAGCCGTTTAGTATTCAAAGAGCACATGCTTCATAATTCCCTTGCTGCTTAATACGGCCCCATACTCGACCACCGCGATTCAAAACCAGATTTGAAGACCTTCCCTACCTCTCTTTTATATTTAGAATTTTTGTTAGATAAGTAAGCGGGTTTAGCTAACGAGGGGTCTTGTTGTGCTGGATATTTTATCTCATACTTGCCCTCATCTCTTTGTTTCACGAAAACGTGATATAAAAGATTAACTTATTAGTATTCGAGGGAGGGTTGAGATCGGTCGGCTCAGATGGTGTGTGAAACGGTTTGAACTTAGCGGTATGACTAAGTCCTATTTGGGGTTGTGTCAATATGTTTTTGCTATTCAAATTTGTGGGTTTGTCTTTGTGGATCTTTGAGTTGGATTGAAATTGTTTTATTCTGTATTTTTGTTAGCTTTTACATTGTTAAGTTACCTCTGTAGGTATACATCAGATAAAGTTTTATCCAAGGCTAGTCTTTATCTTTTTCTCTTCGGAAACCTTTGAGTTACGTTAATAGGAGAGCTTTTTAAAGAATCAGTTATCTTCAAAACTTTTCTATGCTCTGAATTATCTATTAAAATTTCATCGCGAGAATCTTGCTCATTTTTGTATTTAACGCTAAATTTTTCTACCCCAACTTTGAAATTTTAAATTATTACGAAATGACTGCACTCAGTAACAGCCACGTCGGTATTTATCAGTTCGCGTTAATTGTTGTGAAGATTTAATTACTTACACGTATGTGAAATTTGAACAATGGATACAAAAGATTCAAAAGCATTCATGTAAAAGAGCTGGATTTCATTTTTAATTAAATTAACACGTTTAAGCTAAATACAGAAGTATGTACGAACAAAGAGGGTATGAAAATAAATTGTTTTTGAAAAATAGTGTTGTATTTTTAGGACTGTAACCACACATGGGTTAGCAGAATTCACTAATTAAAAGTAACAACTTGCAAATAAAGAGAAAAATAAATGTAGGTACGGTATGCGATTATACCAAAAATAATGGAAGCAGAAGTCATGGTGCCTATTGTGAAAATATGAGAAAAGACAAATCAATTTCTTAAAATCTTACATGCTATCACTACCGTTGACGATAAGTGAAGCTGCAGAAAATAAAACACAAAATATAAATGTAAATTAGTTCGCCCAGTTTTTTTAACACGTTGTTCAATGTTCACCCAACCTTCCAATATTGTCCCAGATTGTTACCGAACCCTCCAATAATGTATCCACCTTAATAGGTTCCTAAACTTCACCATCATAAATAAAACGTGCTTCGGAACTTCGATCTAATGAAAGAAATAAAGTACTTTAATTGCATCTTAAAGATGGACGAGAAATTGCCTGGTTCTCGAATATTACTTTGAGTCCAATAATTTCCGATCCATTAGTCTTCACAGACTCTTATTAATTCTTGAAAGGTACTTTGGGAGTACTCAACATTGTATTGTCTAAGTTCGGCTTTGAAATGTTTTTGTTAAATTCGATTTCTGAGAATCGGAGAGGAAATAAAACGTTTATCCTAATGTTCAAGCTGGCTTTTATCCGGTGTAAATTATAGGAAATAATTGGGACGATTGGGAGTTTTCCTTGCGTTAAAGGAATGGTAAATTACTTCATTTGCCATGTGATCGGATGTCATAAACTTGGATGATGTTAATTGTGGATAAGTAAGGATAATTACTGGTTCATGGCGTATAAATTGCTTCTTGCTTATTTTACACTGCGCTAATAACATGTCACTTGAAGATAGCTTGAGAAATTGCTTGTTTTTGTTGGCGACTAATTAAACCTATTATAACAACATGGTGGATCTTACTTTAACAAAATCTGATATGAAAAAGTTGCTAGGCATTCATAATTACCGAAACTCGTGTCTTGTAAGTAGGTAGATTACTTGTAAAGTAATTTTAAAAACCCAAGGTAATAGTAAACATATTCCCACAAAGCGTACAATATTCATAATAAAAACCCAGTTACAAAAAAATACGACTTTATTCATATTTCATCAAATACGGCACATAAAAGTAGAAACAACAGCTTGGATAAAAAATAATCTCAATTTATGCGAGGCAAACTGCCAAAGTTTAAAATTACGGGCATAGTAAGCCTATATTTTGAGGTAATCAGAGCAACAGCAGAAGTTTTCCAGTAAAGTATCATAGGCGTCTGGGTGTGTGCCCAGAAAATAACCGACGGAAATGGAGCGAGTCCAAATATGTAGTTATTTTTATTTTTCCCAACTAAGTTTGTTTGATATACCTGTAGGCGCAATTTTGAAACTTGCGGAATTTTCTGTTCGTTGAATTAAAGTTTGTAGTTTTTTTTTTTGCACAACTGTACGAGCATACATGAATATGATGTTAGTCGTGATTATAGGATAACATAATTATTAGTAGTAATTATATGATTGGCCATTTCTATATGAAAAGTATCTTCTGGTCTTTTCATAACTTCAGAACTTGATATATTTGCGCATGAATGGAAGGCGATACTGTCAGAATGTTTGAAGTTTTGTGAGAAGATTGCATGACTGTGTTAAATAAATTGTGTTTAAATAGTGTAAATTGGCTTCGGCCGTTCTATTTAAAATAAAATAAATAAATAACAAAGGCAACACCTGTACCTAACCCCTGAATAGTTAGGCCAACCTAATATTCATCCACGTTTCGCCATTTATGTTTATGTGCCATGTAAAACGCGGTGGCCCAGCGTAATAACCAGCTTATTAATAATCCACTAGCAATCATTATTAAGCTGGTTTATTATAATATAATTATTATTATCAAACCATTTTACAATATCGAAAAATCAAAAGGAGCATGCCCAAAACTGTTCCTGTGTACAGACCGAAATATCAGTATCGATTTCGCAAATAAAAAAACGCCCAAAACACATAATATATCCACTTTATATGCAAAACTACTTTCCTAGTCCGCAGCAAACATGTCTTCAGTGAAAACCCTCCAAATATGGCCGAATCAGGAAGGTTGATGGAGCAGCAAAACACCATGAATAATTTCATGCACTAGGCTGGGGCAGTCATGACTAAACATAGCATGTCTGCGCTTGTAACAGGAATAGTTTCGAAAATGCTCCGGGTAGGGTTTTTGCTGTAAAATTTTCAGTGTGTGTATTTTTGGCAGAACATTTTACCATTCATTTTAACGTGTTCTTTTCGACATTATTTTGGCTCTGTCTAGAAATGTTCGGAAAGTTAATTAATATTTTTTTTTAAAAAGGATTTTTTTTGGAGATTACTTTTAAAATGTTATGCGTTTCTAGAGTGATTTTCATCAACATTGACTAAATCTACTAATAAACTTATGCTATGCCAATACGTTTTCGTTATAGCTGATGTTAATTCCAAAATTTTCATTAAATTTCAAATAAATTGAGTAAAAGTATCAAAACGGTTTCCTAAATCTTTACAATCGTGAAGTGGTCCACTTTAAAGTCGAGTACCGTAGCTTAAGTATCGGTAAAATAGCTTTTAGCAGCCAGTTTGTATCAAGAAACCATTTTCTACTATTTTCAAACCAGAGAAAGCTTATTACGAATACCTACTCCAAAATGAAACCAAAAATACTCCATCATTGAGACGACTTACATTTCCACTCGAACAACAAAATTTAACGCAAAACCTTTTATCTGAACAAGCTTTTAGTCTTACCTAAAAGTCTCCCCCACAAAGCAGAATGTTCTTCAGTAGAAAAACAAGCGCTAAGATAAATAAAATCCAACCAAATTAGAGCATTCTCCGTATATTTCCCCCGCAATAAACAACATTAAGTTGATCTCACCGTTTCTTTATTATTTCAAACGCTCAGTCTCCGGAAGTAATGCTTGGTTGGAAAATAATAGCAGCTAGATAGCCTTAGTACGTGATCCAGTTTAGTTCAATAAGGACTTTGAAAGTTCACGATTTTTCCTTTACGGGTGGGAACAGAATTTGGAGTAGTGTTAATCAATGGAGCCATGTTTGTCTCGAGTTCATGTTTTATCTTTATTGAAATCTATTGAAAATGAGAATTTGTGACAGGAATAACACTGGAATGGCGTAAAAGCATTTGATACAGTGCCAAAGATATGTTAGCGCGTTATGGCCGAATGAAAAAGCACTGTTGATCAGTTGGTAAACCTTTGTGGTATTGATTCCGGACAAAACATTATTGAAAAAAAAATCTAAAAGTCTGTGGCCTCCAGTAAAAGATTTTTCTTTGTGAAATTAGTAACAAAACTCTCGAAGCTGATTGGCAATTATTTTTACCACGAAATGAATGAAGTATATAACTATCTTAGTCATTGTTGCCATTGCGGGAATAATATTCTGGACGAGGCTGGCATAAGCAAAGACAGGCCAATGCCCAGCAGTGGGCAAAGACAGGCTGTGGATGATGATGATGATCCTAATTACGACTCGAAAGAAAAAACCAAAAATAAACAAGAAACAATCCAGCTGCAAAATGCTAACTTCGGAGATTAACAAAACTTATCTATAAAAGAGTCAATCACAAGGACAACAGTCGATCACTATCTTAGTTCATTTAATTTCAATAATAATAAACTTCAACAGCAGTAGCAAACATCTCAAAACTCCAATTCTAATGTAAATAATATTGCGCCTAAACCAAATTCGATTAGAATCTATAACAGTGATGTTATAACATCGATACAATTTTATGGGAAAGATTATCAAAACAGATAATTTTTAATACCTATTTTACATGAACAAAACGGTGACTCCTCAATTTGGGAGCTTATCTCTGGCATTACGAAAGTTTTATTCCAAACAACTGGTTCGGAGAAGGTATAATTACGTATGACCATTTTAGATAGAGCTTTGATGTTTCTTCGAACTTTAGTGGAAAACAATTTGGTTCTATCAAAACATAATAGCATTAATGTCTGTGACATTATCATCATCTAGCTTTTTCATAACTTTATTGGGGTAGGCTTCCAGTCTAACCTAAAGCAGCTGAAAACCAGTCTTTTACGTGGATCGACTGCCTATGTTATGACTTCCACAACCGAGTAATACTCTTTGGTAATACTCTTTGGTAAGACTGTTTGACAGACTTTCTGTGCACTATCTATAACGACTGTCAAGGATCTACAAAAGACGCGGTGTGCTTTTCGAGGCAGAGAAGAAATTCGGTTTGTAATGCATACTCAGTCATCCATAGACCAACCTTGCAAGAGTGGATTTAGCTGAAGATTGGTCCGAGTATCTGTCAGTGTCGCCATTTAGTATAGAAACGCAGATTCAATTTATTAAGGACGATCAACAGTTATAAGAGAATTTTGCTGTAAGCTAAAACTCTAAAGGAATATGATTGAAGGAAGGGCAGCATATCCTCTGCAATGCCCAATTTTAGAGATAAAAATAACCGTCTGAAAAACCATGTGGAAATAGGTGATTTCGTCTTCATGATTATAATCTTGTAAAAATTTTGGACGATATATCTTTTGAGAGAAGAAATACCTTCCCCGTACTGTTCCAAATGTTTTTGTGATCGCTAATATGAAAAAAATGGCTTCTTGTTTTAGTCTTTGAGCTCATCCGATTGTTTGAGCTGTTAAAAATTAAAAATATTATAAGATATATCTGTTTTCAACAGATTCCATACAGTACAGTCAATAAACCTATAGACTGATATAAAATTAAATTATACAAGATAAGATCATTATCAGCAACTCAAATCTCTAATTGAAACTTGATATCTAGCTCATTTGCCTCCTAAACATTTAACTTGTTTACGTGGGCAAGGAATTTTTCGGAATTATGGAATCAACATGTTTTATATCAGAATAATTTACGACTTGTAATTTTAAGTTTTTATAGCTACAACACATGAAGTTTATGAACGATGGTAGTAATGCAAATAAATACTTGGAATATTTGGCTTTGTTGGAGTCAATATTTTTTTATCGTTAACTAATTAGCTTTAGTTATGTGAGTCTGAGAATTTTTATAGAGTTTTTCCGGTGGTAGCAGATAGTGGTGTACCATAAAAGACTCATGTCGTATTAACGACACCGTAATGAATGCCCATCATCATCATCAATAAATACCTAAGGATGGTGTTATCATGCGTATTGTCCTCGAAAGGACAGGTAGAGGTATACCTATTAACCTAATAGTACACACATATTTCATGAATAAGTTATGGTAGAAGTGATTATTTAAAAACATGAAAATAATTTTGGTAGCAATTAAAAAGTAAATGTTAAATGATGATATTGAATATGTAGCATTACTGGCCCGACCATTGGTATTGATTGAAGTAAGTTCTCGATCAAAGAACATTCTCCGTGAGAGAATATTCTCTCGACCCATCACAAAAAACACCCAAGCCATACAAATCCAAGCTTAAATACTTCAGCATCACGAATTTCAATCACGTTTCCCAAAAACTTGAACGTAGAAACACACTTCCGACCCAATTCTATAATATAGGAGATAAACGTTAATGCGGGAGCTATCTGATTGCCGTATCATTTGGGTCGTATTGAAAATTCATAACTTACCGAAAGCGGTGAAGGGCCCAACGTTTTAGATAAGGATGTGTGCAATTTACTTTACGTCGTCGTGCACGGAAATTCTAGTGAGGGGACGGGTTTTAAAAGTGTCGGGAGTTTTCGTTTTTTGAAAGGTAAGAAATTTTTGGGAATTTTTAGGAACATAATGTTTTCGCGAAATGTGAAGAATGAAGGAACTGAAAATGTTGATAGATAGAGAGGGAGAGCGAGATCAAAAAAGATGGATGATAGGGGAAAGGAACAAATAATGCTGTGATGTCTGACAGGGAGAAAGAGAGAAGAAAACGTGACACAGACCAGAACAGAAAGATGATGATGAAGGAACGGAGAATATGTCACCTGTTTAAAATACTACTGATAATAAATGCAAAGCGCTAAGAAACGAATTAGAAAAGGGATTTTTTTTTTATCGAAGAACAAAGTCATCAAAATTAACAGCACTAACAAATGTAATTCTCATTTTTTCACAGTCAATCTAGATTTTTTTTCTCTAATTTCGAGTACCTTTGTTTTTTTCCCCACAAACAATAGATAACAGAATTTCGCCCAAACAGCATTCGCTCAACACAACTCAATAATACCCAATTTACTCTAATCTACTCGAGTATTCCACACGTCACGTCACTATTAAAACTCGAGGGTTGCTTGTAACAAAGGTTTATCGTAACGTTAGCTACATTTTCGCTTTATCGAATCTTCACATTACGCCGAATCGTGTGAGTAAATAACAATGAGTATTATATTACCTTTTTTTTCTATTAAGTTGATTGTGTTGGATTATTTGAGGGTCGTGGCTAAATAACAACAGAAGCTCGGGTCAATTTTTTAAACCAAGCTTGCCTAGGTTGGTTTATGAATAGGAAACCACACATTACATACAGCAAATTTCCTCCGTGCCTCGGAAAGCACGTTAAGCCGTTGTTCTCGGCTCTCATTTATAAATCTTTGACAGTCGTCGTTACAAATAGTCATTGGCCCGAAAGTCTGACAGCCAGTCTTACCAAGGGGTATCATATTTTACCCAGTACTAATTGGGTTGTGTAGGTCAAATAGGCGCAGTCACTTCATTTAAAAACTCAGTTCTGGTACTTAGTTGCATTTGGAAGCTCACCGCATTAATGTTGAGAAAAGGCTGATAAGAGGTTGAGGCTAAGGTTGAGACTGGCTAGATGATGTTGATTTATTTATTAACAATGTGCTCTAGATTCGCTTCGATAAGGTTCAGTTTAAAAGAGATTAGTACGTAAGTTTAATGTTCGGGTATAAAAAAAGTCGATACGGAAGACGATAAAATGGTTTTTATTACAGTCTCATACGGACAAGTAAGTTCACGTATCTTTATTTTCTTTCTGAGAATTGACGTGCTCATTGATTCAATTGACGTTATGGTAATCGTTCAGGTTATCTATGAATTTCATTCAAAGGGATAAGGGTACTACTAATCCGTACATACGAAATATCTCACCTATAATATCTGAAGGGTGAAGCAGAGGCGTAACTTATAGTACACCCACATTTTGCTACTAATGTATGTGAAGCATGTAATTTCGGGCGAGCCTTTTGCCATAAACCGGGCTGCTACTGAGATATTCTTGATGGAAGAATCTAATAGCACTTTGCCCAACCCATAAATCGAACCAAGGATGTTCAGCAGACGCGCTTTCGACCACTAGGCCAAAGAGGCAGTCTGATTAACTGAACCAATTGATTTAAGAGTAAACGGTATAGTAACAAAGATGCTTCTCTCCTTTCCAATTACAAATACGCATTCCAAACTCGAAACACATCAGAAATTTCAGAAACACAAACCGCCTAATGAAGTCAATTTGCATGTTGCCGTTTAACATGTTACGGAAAACCATAAAATTAGACATGTTCGGTCCACAATGCGGCAACAAGCGATAACATGCTGACGCAATCTCCCACATCGACTGAGCCCCGTTGGCGATAGCTAGGGACAAAGAACTGGGGGCATTCTAGAAGGGCCTAATCCTAATTCGATTATGTTTCAGTATGACATTATCATTTCTGATTTACAAAAAACTTTTTTGCAATAAAAATAACCGACCTCAAAAACACCAAAAAGTGAAAAATAAACTTCAGAAGAAAAATCAGCTTCTGAAGTCGGTGACATTTGTTTGTTTGATTTGGTTTTTTTGCCACCGACTTCAGAAGCTGATTTTTCTTCTGAAGTTTATTTTTCACTTTTTGGTGTTTTTGAAGTCGGTTGTTTTTTTTTGCAAAAAAGTTTTTTATTTTTTCAGTTTTAGTTGTAATATCTAGAAATATTTGCTATGAAACCTAACCCTTAACCTTCAAGATTCCCTTATTATTGCTTTCAACTCCTAATAATTGAGGAGAAGTACTTTCTATCATAAGCTCATCAACATGAAGTGATGACTGCTAGATGCAAATACTTGTATAGCGTCAGAAAAAGCACGAAACACGTAATACGTGCCTATGAAATTTGAGGGTTGCCCTCGATTTCTCTGGGATTCCATCACCAGGTCCTGGTTTCCATATCATGGTACTACCCTTGAAATATCTCCGTCCTAATAAAAAAAGAATCATCAAAATTGGTTTATAAACGACGAAGTTATTCGCGAACACACATAAACGAAAAATTTTCATAAATTTATAAAAATGTTCATAAAATGAAAAGTACTGGGCCAAACCATGCTAAATTTTTATGGGACCAAATGGCAACTTTTCCGCATCAAACTAAGAAAGAATCACGTAAATCGGATCATAAATCGCAGCGTAATCGGTCTGTACTGGTCGCAGGGATATGATGAAAACAGGGATTTGGTCAATTCCCTAAGGAATTTGATCAAATCAAGCCCATACATAGAAAAAAAAAAACATACCCATCGAATTGAGAACCTCCTCCTTTTTGAGAAGTCGGTTAAAAATAGTAATAATTCTTTGTTGGAAATAGTATTGAGAACATTTTAGAAGCTCCAAACTTATAGATTTGCATTGTATTTTTCTTACGTTTATTTACGTTTTAGACTTACTTTATTTGGTATGCACGGCGACGCTATGAAAATCCAGTTTATATGCGGATCTAGAATTGAATCGGATGTCTATACAAATTGAGGGGATATTATACTCGATGTGTACAAAACTTTACCAAAGGTGTCTAGGTCAAGTAAGTCATAAATCCTCGACACTCGGTATTAGTGTAGTTTTCCATCAGTAAAATAATTATCATTAATTTTAGTGAAACCATATAGAATGACTTCCTAAATATTATCCAAATCTAGTTCTTCTTCTGCACCTTCTACTGTTCCGTCTCTTCATTACATTTCAGTATCACCAACAAAATCTTTACCAACATTGAAAATCTAATCCCCAACCATCTTCACATTATGTGTCGCCTCATCCTTATCAAATATCACAAAATCTTACACATCAATTTCTCCTGCAGTGTTTCCAGCTACATTATCTCTGTGTTCGTTTCCTAATGCATCAGCCGTTACTGGATAGATTTTATGCAAATACGTAGCAGTAATTGCACAGTAACTCGTGTGCTCATTCATTAGGGGAACTTACGATATCTGAGCTTGAATAAGTTTCAGGGTAACTTTTACTTAGCTTTGCAGTTTGCTAAATTGTTTTAGTGATCGTAGAAGATTTTATTGGATCAAATAACTTCGCTGGGTTTGGTTAATTGTTTTTCGTTGAGAAAATGTAGGTTTTTCTTGTTTATTCATTTTTATTTGCGACTTATAAATATTAGTCTGCGTATTAGCAGAATATTCTACACAGATTTTTGTGATAAGTGGTTATTTCAGCGGTAGCTTGTGAAACTTGCATTTTGCATTGATGTTTTTATTCTCTATTGACTTTTTGTATTTAATTTATGTCCATCAAATGTCTCTTATCCTTCACCTTATTTGCTACTTTGAGATATCTTTCAAAGTAGCAAATAAGATCGTTTTATTTGTAACTGGGGATTCATAAATTGTATCTCGAGTTTACCAAAATTCGGTTCTAATATCAACTGATTCAGTATCTAAATCCCTAACACTTGTGAATCTACCATGCCCAAAATATAGTGCAATAATATTAACGATGCTGATTTCAAACCAACAATCAAATTCACACACAACGATTACAAAATCACCTGTTTTGTTACTACCATTTGTATCGACAATTCGATTCTGTAATTACGCCCGCATAGCTTCTATAACAGTTACAGCCAGCCCACATTTGACAGCCATCGGATGTTCAGTCTCGATTGATTGATTACGTTTTAGATTCGAGTGCGGGTTTTCGCATGAATTTGATGCATGATGAAAAATGAGTTTTCCGAGTTAAAAGTGCACTAAAAGCTGGCGGAAATGTGTATGTGTTCGAGCGTAGCGAGCATTGGAACATTTTGTTTGCATTTTTTTATTTGCTTGTCATGAACTTATAAGGGTGCGGCTTTTTCATTGATATAAAAGCCTGTTTTTTAGCGCTGGTTTGAAAAATATTTCGAAATTATAGTAAAACGATTTTGTTCACATACAAGTTTGCTGAATCATTCATGATTATAAATAGGTTTTTTTGTAACGCGATTACCTCATACGAAGAAATTAATAATGCAATGAATGAATCAGACAGTTCATTTATTCGCCAATAGTATCTGTATTTATGACCGTGTTGTTTTTCTAAAATACAAAGCAGATAATCTTCTTCTACTTTAAATCGTGTGGTTAATGCTTAAAGAAGATTTTATTGTGGTTTTCATTTAAATCATCATGTATACCGAAACGTTTATGTGCATAATAATCATTACTATTAAATTTATGTTTTGTGAAGTTGTAAGTCGAAGCAGGAGCCTGCAGGTTGCTAGTTTCATATAAAATTCGAGAGTAAACGACATCGTCTTCATATTGTAATTATATTTCCACTTCCGTATATCGTTCACATCCAAGCATTTTCTTAGAAATCCAGCCTAGGTCATACTATCTCTCTCCGAACTATAATGATCCCTGTACAAACCTTAACATAAGCTTGACCTATTTCGTTTTATCTTTCTCAACTTTTCAGGAAATAAACATCATATACAACCCTTTGATATCACGAGAAGCGTATAAAATAAACTAATGGCGATATCATAATAAAATGCTGGTACGATATACGTGTATTCTTTATGCCGATATACTGATCTTCCTTAGAATACTCTTCCTTATATTGCCCCGTATCTAGGTATTTTGCATAACAATAGATCCAATATTTTATCTAAAAGAAAGTGTTACGGTTATTTGAGTAAAGTTATGAGTTGGGAATCGTTGGTGGTACTGTTTTGTTTACTCTTGTGTTTTTAGTTACTTTTTTAGTTTCTTGGATATAATTTTAGATAATGCGATCGGGCGGTTAGGGTGGTGACAATGATAGGAATTACCACTAAATTTATTAAGAATTAGTAGATTTGACCCCGTGTTATTATTTTTGTCCCTAAAAACATCTTAATTTTAATCAGCATCGTCAATATTTAATTTTAGGGACATTACCAGTTGTGCAAAAGTATTCTGACTCCATTTTTTAGTTTATAGTTAAGTTAGTTACATAAGGTTATTTTAATTTTTAATAATGTACATAATGTTACTAATTGATTAAGATAAACAGCGATACAGTTAACAATCTTTAACTGCAGTCGTTACTACTAACATAATTAGTTTCTCAGACAAAGGCGAATACAAATAAAAACAAACCACCGGAAAAGAGAAACCTTAAGCCTGAATAAGTCCTAGCTTTAGCGCAGAGTACTGGTTTACAAATAGATAAGTATCTTGCTGAAAAGATAACAAAAGATAAGGAAAGCAATCCCCCAGATTATTTTTAAAGTATCGTTACAAAATGAGAGCTACGTAATTATGTTAAAGAAGATATTTGTATGAAACCAATTAGGGTTAATTAAGTCGTTTGCTTTCTAATGATGATTGGAAAACTGAATACACAAATATAATTATACAAATCAAACACTTTAAAAGTAAATAGTAATTAGTGTTGGCCAATTTTACTGCTGATTTTAGTTACGTAATTTTATTTTATTAAACAAATAACAGAGATATATAAATAATTGTTCGTAAGAACTTCATTATAAGAACTATGATAGATGATAATTTTATTCTTATTTTAATTTAAACACAATTTAATTAGAGAGTGCCATACATCAATTATACGTAATCTTTTATTATAGCTTACAATTATTGGTCTATTTATTCAAAAACTTACGATAGTGCAAACTAATGAGCAAATAATGACATCATCATCTGCCTAGCCTTTTCTGATCTATGTTAGGGTCGGCTTCCAATCTAACCAGATGCACCTTTAATACCAGTATTTTAACCGACTTCTAAAAAAAGAAGGAGGTTCTCAATTCGGATATTTATATATTTTTTTTTTGTTTGTTCGGGCATAACTCCGTCACTTGCTAACCGATTTGAAATCTTTTTTTGTTGGAAAGGGTATAACTTCCGAAATGGACCCATAATATTTTTATCGAAATCGGACAAGCGGTTTTTGAAAAATCAACAAAACTCAAAAAAAACTACATTGTCCACATTGACCCATGAACATGACTGTGAACCACTAAAAAGTGAAAAATAAAAACTTTTTAACAAAAGATGAAACTGACTTAAAAAGAAACATAAAAAAGTGAAAAATAAACTTTAGAAGAAAAATCAGTTTCTGTAGTCGGTGGCAAAAAAATTAAATCAAACAAACATACGTCACCGTCTTCAGAAACTGATTTTTCTTCTAAAGTTTATTTTTCACTTTTTTGTGATTTTTTTTTTGAAGTCAGTTTTATTTTTTGTTAAAAAGATTTTTATATGGAGCGACTGCCTACTTGACTTCCACAACCCAGTTACTACTGGATATACCGATAGTAATTGGTAAGACAGGTTGAGAGTCACAGGTCAGGTGACTCTGACAACTGTACGGTCAAACAATTAATTAGAAAACGATATTCCAGAAAGAAAAACAAATTAGCAACTATCAGAACCAAAACTAGTTTGACCCACCCAACACTCGAATTACAAAACACACTACAAACACGGTCAAAGAAAACGTAACTAAAAGCCAAATTAAAAGGGTCTGGTTTTATAAACATCCCACAGGAAACTTCAATTAACACTGAGTCATTAGCGTATGGTTTAATGAAAAGATCCACTATAAAACGTGAGAGGAACAGAAGGAACTATTCTAGTGCTAACACGCTTCCCGTACTAAATGGTTTTAGTGGCGATCAATAGTAAAGATCTACCAGAAAATGTGTGCGCGTCGATAATCATCGCGATATGTTCGGAAATACAAACGTAGCATGATTAAATCTAATTATTTGTCACAACTTTGGAAGTACTTCTCATGTGGAATACAAAAGAAATACAGATAGGTAAAATATACTATTGTATAATTTCAAACTTTTACAATATTGTTAATATACAATGGCAGGTCTTCGAACCTTTGAATGAACTGTAGGTACAAGGTTATTGAAAATGATAGTTCACTGGTGTACTCATCTACCTAGCCTTTTCTCAACTATGTTGGGGTCGGCTTCCAGTCTAATCGTCGAATGCAGTTGAGTACCAGTAATTTACCTTACTACCTACTTACTTTTTACCCGACTACGGCGAAGCCAAAAGGAAGGGTAAGGCAGTCTATGTATGTATGTATGTATGTTCCACCGTAGCGCCTAAACTACTGAACGGATTTTAATAAATTAGGTGTCAATAGATTCGTAAGAATAGCCCAGGTGTCATAAGCTATATAAATTTAATAAATTCTTTTTATGACGGAATTTAAATGTCAAAAACTTACCTCAAAAAATATTAAATTGATATAATCATAGCAAGTTTAGTATCAAATGAAAGGTCTTGGCGAGCACATAACAAGTACCTATGTATTATATTATAGTTTAAGTATACACAAAAATAAAATTCAAATAAAAAAACTAAGTTCAAAAATCTAAAACCCGACTACTATCAAAAGTAGAAAACAAGAAAATAAATCTTGTCTGATATTCTTCGTAGTCACATGCCACCTTGCTAATAGCAATTAGCAGCTGACTTCTGTATCAATTAGAACGCCATGATCCTTCATGGCGTTCTAATTGATACAGAAGTCAGCTACAGCATCAGGTATCAGTGGCATGCGACTACGAAGAATATCAGACAAGAATTATTTTCTTGTTTTCTACTTTTAAGACCGCGATTTTGTTAGTAGTCGGGTTTATTTTTGTAGACTTTTGAACTTAGTTTTTTATTAAAATGACATTAAATACATTACTACACAATAAATAAATTAACAAACAAAATAAATTACCGAAGCGCGTACCTTTTCTGTGTTAACAGTACCCGAGTGATTTTTAGAGCGACAATGCACAATGGGCGATAGACTCTGTTGCTTTTATTGCCACTTCTAGTGCTTTGTTGTCACTATTGTTAGCTCAATGGCAACAATAAGTCTTGCGGCTTCTTTTCTCTTTGAAGTTGATACGGAACATAATAGTGGGAAATGGTGTGATTATGTTAGTTGATTTTTATTAGGAAATAATGGGAGAAAAACATTACAATGTTTTTTATTGAGATGGATAATAATGTATTTATTACCAAGATTTCCTGGGTATCCTTAACGTTTCACTGCCTTGCTGATCTAGTGAGTGTTATTGAATTTTGCCATCAGGAATATTATCTTAGTCTGGATTCTGCCCAGTTGATGGTAATAGGCTTGCCCTCTATTATATGGCACTTAAACATAATTGGCAAAATATGGGTATACTATTAGGTACACATCTGCCTAGCCCTTCGGGGATTACAAGGTTGTTGTTATGTCCTATTATTTCTATTGTTCAATCAGCTATGAATATTAACATGATCTATAGTCTAGACTACTACAGATAATTCATGTCGAACAGTTCTAGTGATAATCTAGCGTCTCTAAGCCTGTACTTATACATTAAGTTCTACTGCTCCACTTGTCACAAAGCTAACCAATTGTATTAAATCTCAAACACTGAATCTCGAGCTTACCAAGATTATAATTATAATAGTTCTGAACTTGCTATATTAACATTGACTTAACCTTGGGCTAGTGTGTTTCGAGTGTATTATATTGTGACATTGTAGCAGTTTATTTGTTAGTAGCAAATAATGGTTTTAAAATTATAGAGTGATAGCCATAGTTTAATAAATTACACAACCTTGTAAACTTCTCGTTAACATGTCTTTGAATTGTGATCGATATGTGTTCATCCTTTTGAAGGAGCTCGTGGCTTAATAAGAACTGCTACTCAGGTCGATCTTTAGGTAAAGCTGTGCTTGCCTAGGTCGGTCTGTGGATGGGTGACCGCCTTACATGCCGAGTTTCCTCCGTGCCTCGGAAAGCACTTTAAGCTGTTGGTCCCGGCTGCCATATATATAGATCTTTGGCAGTCGTTACAGGTAGTCAGTGACCTGAAATTCTGACATCCAGTCTTACCAAAGGGTATTTGTATTACCTAGTATTAACTGGGTCGTGGAGTCGTGGAGTCAGATAGGCAGTCGCTCCATGTAAAAAACTGGTATTCAGCTGCATCCGGTTAGACTGGAAGCCAACCCCAATATAGTTGGGAAAAGGCTAGGCAGAAGATGATGTGTTCATCCTTTTCCAGCCATATTTCATCTTTCTCTTGCCCTTATTCCGTTTCCTTTGGGGTTTGACGCAGCATGTCATCTTCTTCCATACAATAAATACTTTTCTTTTACTCGTCATTTCATCAGATACCTTCTTTCTTGCCATATCATCCTTAACACAGTCCATCTCATCTTTGTATTTGATCTTTTTCCAGCATGAAATATTCTTACAATCGTTTCAGTTCTGACAGTACTATAATTTCTCCTTAACGTCATGTTACCTGATGACCCCAAGTAACATGGTATTAGGACAGTACGATTATGAGTCTCCAAACACTAGTGAACCACTAAATTATGTAAACCTTCCCCAAGGATAACCTCATCTAGTTAACTTTCCTTTCAAAAAAGATGGCGACATATAAATAAAGTAAATTGGTCGTTAGCCAACGCAGTAAGACCACACGTTCCAACTAGACTACACAAAGTATTTTTAATTAGCTTCATTAAGTGATAATTAACTGAAAACTTTGTTTACGAATGTTTTAAAAGTATCTCAAGGTTCGTACTTACTTCATTTAAAATTCAAATTGATGTAAAAGTAAGATTTATTGTAAACATCTCCGCTTATAAATATTTATTGTTTGTTTCAGAGGCTGATGTCGACTCGACTTCCTCGGTCTTAATTCTTTCGTGGAACAAAATATTTTGTTTTTCCGATGAGTGTATTTTTGTAATTTAATATTGTCACTTTGTCTAGGGCCTAAACACTGTATTTCTAGAAGCCCTGCACACAAACCTTGAAACATAATATATATTTTTTTTTATAGCCTGTACTGTCCCACTGCTGGGCAAAGGCCTCCCCCAATTCTTTCCAAGTGCTCTTTTCCTGAGCCACCTCGAACCAGCCCTCGTGGTGTGCGTCCAGATCATCTCGCCACCTCTTTCTGGGCCGGCCTCGGCGGCGCCGTTCATCTTCCGGCAACCATCGTGTTGAGGCTTTTGCCCAGCGTATTATTACTGAAGTAAAATTAATCAGAGTGAGGAGGATTGCCTCCTATATATTTCATCATCATCATCATTCTTCTGCCCCTAACCCAATTTATTTGGAGTCGGCGCAACATGTCTTCTTCTTCCATACTTATTGCCTCCTTTCTATTTATTCTGATTTAAGTTTTTGGGATTTGTGGTTGATATATTAATTGGCAATTCTTTTATCAACATTGCCAATGAATAGCAAAATAGTAATAATAGTAATTCATATTTTCACTTTTTTTCTGTAATTCTTTTCTCCTTATGGCTTTCTACATTTTTTAAGGCTATTTAAGTTTGCAAATAATGAATGAATATTTAAAACAAAACTTAATTGTATAACCATAAACATCATTCAGATAAAGAGATGACTCGAAATGTGTTCCAAAAATTACGCCCGCCATATTGCGTTACCAAAAAAGGTCCCCATTCAAAAAGCCATAAATCAAAGGCGCTCATTAAAATCGTCATCGACTGTCTGCACCATAAAATATTCCCATGCGTTTCGAAAAACACAAACAAACTACCATGAATACATATTTAAAAATAAGTTAATGTTTTCATGGAGCACGATAAGGTCCTGGCTGTCAGTTATAGATTTTTGACTGTCGTTACGCATAGTCTGACAACAAAAGTCTAAAACTGAAAGTCTGAAAACTAATCGTATTATTCAGTAACTGTGTTTTAGAGATTAGCTAGACACTCCATTTAAAATACTGGTATTAAGGTACATCCAGTCCTGCGGGAAGTTTGAAAGAGATACCGCGAATCCGGACACAAAGAGCTAAGACATTCCCTTCCGATCCACCAAGAACGGGAGGAGCGGGAGTCGTGTAATGATTTCACACCTTCCAAAAAAAAGGTGCATCCAGTTGGACTGTAAACCGGCCTGAACATAATTAGATGATGGAATGAATATTTTTATGTGTCTGAAGCAGAGTAAAAATAACGGGAAATGTTTTTATTAATAAAACAGACGCAGCTTTATAAGTTTAAAAGCCGTGTACCAGGTCCCCATCCATTAGCAAAAATCACAAACTTCCATCTCATATCCCCTTCAGGAAATTAATCTTCTAAAATCAGGCAAATTTTATATTTTCTCAAATTCATTAGTGCTGAATTTTTCTAAAAAAAATAAAGTTTTTGACCCAAACGGTTAAGGCTAGGTAGTTATTTCACTAAAACGATACGGTTGATCTAAATATTTTTTTGCAAATAAATTTCTACGCAGGCAGATTTGTTGTTTTTGTAGCATTAGGTTTCCAAGTAAATTATGTTCAAAACAAAACTGCCTTCCTAAATATCCCTGTCCAATCTGGTGTAACATGTTTTAGGAAACTGATACCTTTACCAAATTGCGACATCGCCATATTAGTGTCAGTCCACGATCATCGTTTCCAAAAGTTATTTTAAAAGTTCCGGTCATAAACGTTTTACACACACTCAAATATTCTGCCACTGACGTATGTTTACGTACAATTTCGAAAACATTTATCCAATCCGGCGTTTTAGCTTTGAAAGTTTCTAATTTTAGGCCTTTGATCCCCTTGTGATCATTTCGGTTTACTTATAAGGAATTTTAATGCATATTGGGTGGGGGGAGGGGGGGATAGGTTAGACGAAATCAAGGATTGTTTATTGTTATTGTTGTTTTGATCAGCGTTCGTTTTATTTGCATTCCTTTTTGGTTGTTTTAAATGGAAATGGTTATGTGTTTTAATGGATGGTAAGGTTAAGCTTCTTCTGATTTTATATATCAGGTAACAATACGCCTGTAACCTCCGAAGGTTTAAGCAGACGCCCATAGTTTGGCCAGCTATATTTAAGTCCCATGTAATAAGGAGTGAGCCTATTGTTATCAACCAGGCACAAGTTGAGACTCCGTGGTTGCAAAACTTCAAAACGTAGTCGCGCTTGCGACCACTAGATCAACGAAGCAGTTGTGATTATACTATGATCGTAATTATTACTCCTTAAAAAAGATTGAGTCTAAATTCAAAAACATATTTCGTTCAGACATACAAAATACAAAATTAATTTAATACAATGGAGGAAAGCCTACAATAAGGCTGTCTCAAGTTGTTACCAGACACACAAATTTTAAATACGTCATAACTATCGACCAAAACATCAACACAGCCCAACTATTTATTGCCAACGATCAATTAAACGATATCAAAGCAAAACAACCAACAAAGCGACATTATTTTTATCGCTGAAACTCACAAACATATTATTTTTAACGATTAAGGAGTTATTTTTATGTCACGACGCGAAGCATCTAAAAGTTGCCTCCAGGCAGATATCCCCGACAGATCAAACTTCCGTTCAAGAACATCAGAAAAACAGATCATGGGCGTGATTTATGACACAAATATTGAACAAAATTTGTCGTAAAGCACACTTTATTGCTCTCTGCCTCTATTCGAAATTTCCCCGGTATTATATTTCTATCCTGATTAAATTATGGGAGCAATAAACAATTTTAAAGAGAAATACTGACGCGGCCGTAAGCAATTATGGTGGTATATTATAAATATTGATTTACAATTTAGATTTTATGGGTCGGATTTAGTTAGAATATGAAATTGAGTGATAGCTCCGAGTCCTTTGAATGCTTGACTTATTTTAAATTGAAAGGAATTGAAATATAAAGCAAAGTTATGAGAATAAAGTTGTTTTTTTTAAACGCACACGTAAACGATAAAATGCTTCTGAATGTGAAATAGTGTAAACGGTTTTGATAAGTTATTGTTATTGTTTGTAAAAATAATAATACAATTTGAACTGCAAACAACAGCAATATTGCTTCAATTCGAATGTTATTGAGGCCTAAATCAATAGAGCATTACTGTATTCTGCATTTTCTTTAAACTATTGGAACTATTCAAGTCACGAATGAATAGGTAAGTTCTAGGTAAACATAGAAAACACCAGAAGTCTTACAGAAGTGGCAATTACTCTGAAAGCAATTGATAATAATTCTGCAACAACAGGAGTGTAATAGATATTTCTGAGCATCAGTCAATCTCATATTTTTTTTGACTTTTCTAATCATTAAAACTGATGAAAAAAAAACAGTATTTATAGTATTGCACAGCCGAAAACCAAAAACGTAGTTAAATTAACAATAAATTCAAAATATATAAAAAGGAAGCTGAAGAAAAAGTTGAAGAACACGGTCGTGGTAATCGAGGCAAGCCAAAGAAACGCTGGTGTGCAGATCTGGATTCATTCTTAACGGATTGGTTGGAGAAGGTAATTTGTGAACAAAATTGGAAAACCATGGGGTAGGCCTTTGCCCAACAGTGGAACAGCGTAGACTGAAATAAAAACAAAAAAGAAACAAACGAAATTATGAATGGCGCTTTGTTTAGGTCCTATAAGACCACAGTGACATAGTTGTCAAATTCGCTCCATAAGCACACCGCTATTTTGAAAACTTCCTCCCTTCTAGATCCACAACGGATTACAAAATTAAATTAAAACAAACCGAAAAAATACGACGTACACAAATTGCGAATAATAAAACCGGGATGATGTCATAAAATAGAAACGACACTTCTTGGTTCAGTACATATTTTATTAAAAAACTTTCGCCATACCGACACCGCAGGCGTTACAAGTTCTTGAGATGCCGATCTCACTGTATATTGAAACATTTTACACACAAATTCTTTGAGAGGGCTGGGAGGACAGTGTGAATGTCCCCAACTTGTCCACTAAGCGACGTACCAAACTCCAAGAAATTGAGTAGGAGGATATATTATGAGGCGAAGCCACGGAAATGTTGAACTTTTGGCATTTATTTTTGGGTTTCTTGAAATATGACACCCAATTGTTTTGATGCTTAAAATAAAACCGGATCTATTATAAGCAGAAGTATTGATTACGGAATGGTTATATTAGTTATTGATTAACTAACCTTTACGAAAATGACTGCTCAAGAGATCTGCGTGTCAGATAAGGCACGAATCTATTTATATGATTATGACAATCTTCTGACATCACGTTAGAAGAATATCCTCACAAGGAAACAGCGCTGTCAAATCAGCGAGGAACAAATCAAGAAGAAAATGGTGCATCTCATCAATATTGATATTAAGGGAGCTCCAAAGAAAGAAAAAGACGTTCCATTCCCATTCATATTTAATAAACCCACAAGGAAGTTGGAACTGAGTCTATCGAGAGACATAAAGCTTCAAAATTAAAAAAAGAAGAATATTACTCCCGATGTTGATTCATTAAATATGATGGAAACTTTTAAGTAACGTCGTTTGAAACTTCCAAACTCGGAAATTACTCGTTCATCTTCGAAGTATATGATGATAGCTCTGTTGAAGAAGTGGGTGCTCTCGATTAATGGACAAGGTTCGATTCGGGTTGTGGTTTTAAAATTTGATGTCTTAATGGTGGGTGAATGCGACATATATTATATTAAATGTCATTGCCATTTATAATTAGACATGGAATGTTGTTGCTCCACACGTCAACTAAAGTAAGGTAGACACAGTCAATTAATAAATATTATCTATTTTATAGAAGAAAGCATTGAAATATCAAATAATGAACTACGGGCTTTAGGAGGCCCTCTAGAAATACAGAAATCAAATTATATTGAACTTACAGTGTTCATGATGACCAGTAAGCTTAGTATTTAGAAGAGAAAGTTAGTTTAAGTGCAGAAATTCATTAAGAGTATGTTAGTACCTACCTACTCAAGAATAAAAATCGATGTAATAATTGACAATTTCAAATATGCATAACTCTACGCCAGTCAACAAAGACATCGACAAATAAGAAGATGAAAATATTCAATGAAGTACTGACACTCGCTCTTCAAAGAGAATATTTTAGCAGTAAAGATACTTAATTTCCTTATCATCAAAACGAAAGACGAAGTTGTCAGACACTTCGAACAACGCTTCGTAATCATACATACGTCAGCGTCTTAGCGCACTCATTACATAAATACAGAAGGATCAGTTGCAACGAGTGTCTGTAGATGTCATTATACACTTCAAGATGTCTAATAAAATGATGCTGTACAAAGATTACCTAAAACAAAGGTTACCAATCACAAAAGTGACTTTTTAGATCCAAGACAGTCGTTTGCAGTAGTTAGTTTGAAACCCATAAATCTTACAAGTAGTCGTGCATCAGCCTATAAATTTACTCACTACTGAGACATTACCATTTCTATGAGAACGAATGGCTTAAAATCACCATGGGGTAAGTACGGGTTAGTAGACGTCACTTAGATGACACACTTAAACGTCTAGATTTTTCATGTGCCTAGGAAGATTGCGCTTGAAAAGCAGTAAGTACATGCGCACTTACGACTGGCATTCGACTTGAACAATGATATTGGTACTAGGTTTACATGCACCCGTTTTTTGCTCTTTGTGTGGTACTGACCTTCTGTCCTCTTCTCTGCTCTTAATTTTACTTTTAAGATCGCTTTCCCGTCTTCCAACTTTGTTTAAGAAATGCGAAATAAGATTATTATCGTCTCGAATTTTTCTTCCCTGTAAATTATGTGGTTGGATTACTTTTTCTTTGTTTTATTTTTGGGGTGCTTTGACAGGCATATAATAATTGGGGTTTATATTTTGATTTGTATCATTATATTCAGTTTATCTTGTAAGCTTAGCTATGTCCGACCCAGATGGTGGATTTAAGACTGTGGGATTTATTTTATTCTTTTTATAAATCATTGACATTGTTCATAGCTGATAAGAATAACGGGTACTGAGGATTATCAACTGCACCATTCAATCTGTCAAAAATTGCAAAATTTGCACACATGATTTATTGATTTGAGTAATGTGAATTTTTACCCGACTACGGCAAAGCCAAAGGAGGGTTATGATTTTGACTGGCTATGTATGTATGTATGTGAGTGTATGTGTGTGATCTTCATCTGTTCCCCCATAGCTCCTAATCTACTTATCGGAACTCGACTTATATGAGGTATCGTTAAAACCGTCTTAATTGTCGGATGAACATAGGCTAAAGTCGATATGGCGCCCTCTAGCGGACAAAAAGTAATGTGTTGAAAAGTAAAAAACAAGATTTTCAGGATAGAACAAAAAGAAAAGCCGTAGTCACACGTTATTAAAGTGTTTAGATTGGTACCTATAACGTGTGACTACGGCTTTTCTTTTTGTTCTATCCTGAAAATCTTGTTTTGGACACTAACTTTCATTCCGTATCATTATTCTCCAGTCCTAACTATTTAAAATTAGGTTTTGAGGTTAGCAGAGCATATCATTTCGTGCGTCATCATTTCAGTAGTAGAGGACCTTTTCTAGCCATGCCGAATTTCAAACAGCCCATTTTTCGATTTTTGCGTCTTTTAAATCACTAATATACTATTAAACCAGTCCGTAATGATACTTCATTCAATCTATCAGACTATTAAGTAAATAGACTTGAATGAGTTAGTCGTAGCCTCAAAGCCTCAAACTAGTCGTACTAGAACTATTACTTTGCGGTATTTATGCCTTAATTGGAAGGTACAGCCTACGCATACTCGCACTATCTTTAATGAATGAACCTCGCCAGGATTTCCTTCTTTGTGTTGACTTTAACGTCGTAATTAAAGTTTATAAACATGATGTAGTGTCGGTAGTTAAATCTAGGTTCGTTTAATAGTTAGGTTTTATTTGAGAAAAGTATTTGTTTTAGCCATAACAGATTTCTGGTTAAATAAAAACAGATTTGTACCACCTTATTCAGTATCTACCAGAATGTTTTGTGTCAACATCTACCTACTAGAATTTCAGCAAAATATTGAGTGTTTTAATAGCACCACTTTACGGCACGTTAATTTTCTTTACCTGGTTAATGGTTGAGGTGAACCCTCAATCATAATGCAATGGTTGGTTTCCGAATCTACTCTCGTCTCTTTTGCCCGTATAACTTTACCTACCTACATAGTACACATTTTATTATTAATCACAACAACACTCACGACCATTCAACTTAGTGTAATACTCAATATAGGGAGGGTACCCTTAACCTAATATACTTATGCCAAGAGTGGTTTGAAATTGACAGAGGAGAGCTAGTTCAACCAAACTGTGTTTGACACGAAGTGATTGGGGTATCATCACTATAACACATAGTACATCGGAGGTGTAATCTGACGAAATTGGACCACCTTAACAGGTATTATAGTCCTTAAATGGTTGTCCGTTACGTGGATTGGCGTGGGATACCATTCAGCGATAAAATAGTTTGACCAATGACCTTACGAAGGCGTTTGAGGATGACTATTCCCCGAAGGAGTGGGTTTTCCGTATATCGAACACCCACGTTTTGTATAAAAGATCACACGACAATCCCTAAAGGGTTGAGCAGAAAAGAAGGGAAGGAAAAGGAAGAAGGAAAGGGGGGGGGGGGTTGAGGAAGGGAATGGAAGGGTTGGTATGTCATTAGTTATAAAATATATCATGTATTGTAGTTTCTTTATACGGAAATAGATCATTAAATGTTGATAGATTCAGAATAGAGATCGAATTCAGCCAAAGCACAAGACAACTGTAAATTGCCCCACAAACGATGGGACACTTGATATCTGTTCCTACCTGTCCTGTTGCTTGCCTATCACAGGGGCTGATAGACGCTACTGAAAGTACCAAACTCGTCGAAAGCCCCAAAATGTGGGCTAACTCTATTTAAATTAGCATCGACACGCTAAGAAGAAGAAAATAGTTCGATTACATGAACCACAGACTGACGTCTGGGAGGAACTTTTGTCTGAATGGCAATGTAGGTGAGATAATTCCATCAAAGGCCGACACCTCCACCAGTTCTTCCCATCCGTTCGTGAGCGGCTGGCTAGGACATGGCTGGACGTGGATCACTGTGTCGCCTAATTTCTCACAGGTCATGGTAACTTTAAGAGTAAATTATTTTCCTTCAAGCTTGTTGCAGGGCACATTGCTCGCAGAACGGATGGCCGATGGGGCCGAAAAGTTCTGGAATGGCGACGGCGAACCGGAAGACGTTGCGTTGGAAGGCCTCCCACTAGGTGGACCGATGACCTGGTCAAGGTTGCAGGAACCCGCTGGATGAGAGACGCACGGGACCGGTCAATGTGGCGACGCCTGGGGGAGGCCTATGTCCAGCAGTGGACGTCTTTTGGCTGAAATGATGATGATGATGATGAAGCTTGTTGCCTCGCCTTTTTGTCAATGTTCTGCATCTGACTGCGAATTTTAACAATCTGCACATCACATTTTATGGGAGTGTAGTCTTTGGCAGAATGAACGTAATATTATGTTGAATAGTGTACAGGTTACATCCGGAGTTATTTACTATACGGACCTTGTAGAAACTGGAACATATTTTCGTGCGCTCGAGCATTTTTGTCGTACCTATTATTGGAATCAAATATAAGAGCTAGGACCCAGTAAGATTAATGACAATAATATCCGTGGTGCTCGGCAACTGGGCTTATCCCAGATACGTCCCTGTGTGCCTATTGGCCTTGTTCTGTTCTGTCTCCTGCTGATATGGAGGGAAGTGGAAATTATGATTTTTCCTACTCCTCCGCAAGACAGTTAAATCGCTTCTCTGGGACTTCGTCGAGCTTCATTGTCTCGGCGCTTTTCTTGTGGTCGCCACTGTTGATTCTGGCTAACAGGAGTTACAGTGGTTTGGGAATAGTGTGGCGGACTTGTCCCAAAAAAAAAGAAGAAGAAGACTGCAAATAATGAAGAACTGTTTGAAAGACACTGCACGTCTCGGAGATCGAACCTACTCTAACCCACACAAGATTCTGACTCCTTCCACTGTCAAAAACACTAGATAAAAAGAACCACCAATAAAACTTAAAAACTAACTCCCAACTAAACCCATTTAATTCGCCCATTGACTCTAGTTATTATCCTAAACAATGGCGCCAAAATAATCACTATCTTCAGCAGTCTAAACACCCAAACTAGTTTTAATAGTCCCTTTCTCGCATTACCGGGCAAGCTTCAGTAATCGTGAGTCAAATCTTCCTAATGACTGGCCGGCCTCATTCGTGGCTCGCATCATTATCCAGCCTAGGGTTATCACACCTTCAAACCTCGGTGAGGCATTTCAATGGCTTTCCAAAATGGCGGTCTGTGATTGCATGGTGATAATAACTGTCAGATTGGGTGGATCTATTTTAGCTCGGGATTAGAAGCCGTGATTAGGATATTGAGAAAACGAATCAGATATCTATCTATACTTCGATAGCGTTACTTTAGCATATAAATAATATTAGCATTCGTTGGTATCGTGGCGTTTTAGAACCAGTAACAAAGTTTGATTCACAGGTCGGTTATTGTGGTTTTCCGTCAGGAATTTCACCGTAGCAGCCATAGAGTGTAGATTTGTACTCGGTTGTGTGTAAGAGGCTCACCTCCTATGTGATGGTACTAAAGCTTAACTGGCAAAATGTGGTGTACTATTAGGTACATCTCTGCCTTACCCTTCAGGAATTACAGACGTGGTGATGAATGTATGTTTATAATAATACTAGCTTTTGCCAGCGGATTCGCCCGCGTGAAAATGACGATTTTCCATACAAACTTTCATCCCCTATTTAACTCCCTTAGGGGTTGAATTTCGAAAAATCCTTCCTCATTCCTTGTCTACATTATAAAGGGAACCTCTGTGCAAAATTTCAGCTTTCTAGGTCCAAGGGTTTGGACTGGGCATTGATGAGTCAGTCAGTCAGTCAGGACTTCTCTTTTTATTTATAGGTAGATAGAAAATAGATAGATAGACCAAAGCGTACTTTCAGCTTAAACAATTTTCTTTTACAAAAGATATTTATTAATTCGCCAACCCTGAGTTGTGCTATCTCTTTAAAGTGGCGATGCCATGTCGTCGTTTTATCTGCAATGTGAACTTCTAGGCTGACGCGGCTTAGCACAGATATCTTAGTGCGATGAGAATTCAATTTGCGGTTGTTTTAAATTAGATCAATAAACTGCGAGAGTGGAAGTATTTAATTTGATTGTCGTTAACGGCAAATTATTTATTGGTTAAATATAATATATTATGGTTCATTTTAGAACCAGTTACAAAAAAAGAGTTTAGTCAGTGTTTACTTCTTTTTTTGCCTTGTTTTGTGTTTTTCTTCTTCCAAACCTTTTTACTCTGTGCTATATCTGGCCAAAATGTTCGGCCCCAAAATAACACAATATAATTTTTGTTAATAACAATTTACATGGAAAAATACTATACACGCTGCTCTATTTCAGTGGCGTGGGTACAAATTTTATATAACAGTACTAAAGCTTAAAATATAATTCCTCTTCAGTAAAAAGAAGTATAATAATACGTGAACGTTAATTTCCCTACCTCGCCTTTCATACTCTCTCTTTCTCTTTTTAAACAAACCCTCTCTTTTCAACACCAACCACTCACAAACAAGTAACTCGAATACAAGTAACTAGATCTCCCATCAGATCGACTCAACATTTGCCAAGACTTCGAAAAACCATCACATCTCCGAGACACGAGAGCAATATTTCAGCTAGTATCGGATTTAAATTCTCGACTGGCACGCATAATCGCTGGATCTGACCAACTTTGAAATAACTAACTTATTCAAAACGTGTCGCTACATTTATCCTAACAGGGAGATCGGGCACGACTCACTGACAGGCAACTCCTTTAAATCTTATATGCCGCGTATATAAACTTTATAATAGTCCGAAGTCAAGTCTAAAAAGTTTTTGAGGATTTTGAAGGGATTTCAGGATTGGAGGTGGGACGATTGGGTGGGCCATTATTTTATCTATTTTAGTATGAAAATGTTAGGTATCTCACAGTCATAATATTTTAACAGCGGTAGTGGCCCTCAACCAAAATAATGTTTTGAAAATATCGTCTTGTTAATATCAATATTATACACACAAGTATAATCAGCTTCCTAAAGTGAAGGAAAACATAGTAAGGAAACCAGCCTGAGAGATATTTCTAGACACACATGTCAGAGGCATAAGAGTGGCATTAAAACTCTGGCTGGGTTAGGCACTAACCATACGGTAAAAAAGAATGCTTACATTGTAAACCTAGATTACGAAGTCTGAAGTCCGAAGCAGGTCTAAAAAACACTGTTGTGATGATTTGGACTTGTTCCTGACTGATTTGCCAGAGAAGGCAAAACAACGGCCGAGTTGAAAAAAAATGGGAGAGGTATTTGCCCAGCAATGGGACAAACAAGAATTGATACAAGTATACTACTAAACGAAAGAAAGAGACATAAAAAACTGTAGCATAATAACCATCCATTTCCACCTCAACGTTAGCCCACAAAAATATAAATAAAATATTCTTTTGAATGAAACACGGAAGCTCACAATAGACAGACTTTTTTATTTTACATTTCTCATCTTCCGAAACTCTAATGATCTTAAATGAAAAGGAGCCGATATACCATTCATTTTTTACCAGCATCCTCTGAATGTTTCATCTCAATATAACCGATCTATTATTTATACTCCAATGCTTTTGAATAAAATATAGAGAATTCTTTTAAGGTCAGATTTGGGAGCACCTGTGGCTTCAGGATCGAATGCTCCAGAAAGATGAAGTGGTTTCAAAATAAAACATGAAATATAAAAGTTTACAAAGAGCCTGTGGCTGCGGATATTCGGAAAATGCTTTGATGTTTGGTCAAACTTGAGCGTTTCAGAATGTGGTTTAGACGTAACAATATTATCTACTCGGATATGAATATTCTTTCTCGTTTTTTATTTATTTTCAATATTGCTAGTATTGTATTGTGAAGTATGAAAGAAGATAATGCTGCGCTGATCCCAAAAGAATCGGGATAAGGGCAAGAGAATGATGTTGATGATATTATTGTGAAATATTGATTAGTGTTTAATCATATGACACAAAATATCGCCTCCATAACAACTATTACTTATTAATTTCTATACTTTGGTCATTAAAAACTCTCTGGCCTATACAACCCAGTTAGTACTGGATAATATGGTTCCCCTTGGTAAGACTGGTTTTCAGACTCGGGCCACTGACTACCAGTAACGACTGTCAAAGGAATAAAAAGGCTTAGCGTGGAGGAAATTCGGTATGCAGTCAATGGTCACTCACCCACGGATCAATATTGTAGTCAAGCCAACAAGCGGATACAAGAAAAAGGCCGTCCGACATTATAAAATACTGATACGACTCAGTGCTAAACCTGAGCCTTACTCTGATAATGATAAGTGACAGGTTTTTCCAATACCATAATTTAAATTGCGATGAAGCAAGTTCTGCTATGAAATCCACCAGTCACTAATAAATTCTAATCGGAAACGTGAGTTGTGATTCAAACGGCGAAGATTGCGCAATCTTGTGCTTAGGGCACGAAACTGCAATGCAGCCAAAATAGTATTAAAAGATTTTAGAAAAAGAAACAGACAAGATGGATATTTTTTTTGTTTAAAAATATAAAGTATAAATAAAAAATAAATGTGTCTACTCTTGACTTCGATGACAGTACGAGCTAACCCAAAAGAAGCGTATTTAATTTACAAACGAATTTAATCATTATGAACTTTGAAACCAATGTAAATAAATACCATTTTTATAGAAATCATGCAACCCTGTTTTTCGACGTCATTTCGATTTCAATAAAATCACTAAAACCACTTTGAAGAATCCAAGGGTTTTCTAAAAGGTGCCTTTATGTAAACAGTTGGCACAAAAACTTCGCGGCTGAGATTTTTCCCAAGTATCAAGATTTCTCGATAGTGTTTACATATTCCAGTATTGGCACGTTTGCGTAGAAAGGACTTTCTTTGAAAGCGGTGAAAGCAAGTAAAGTTGCACCTTAGCTTTCTGTGCCTGCGTAGTATGTAGATATAGAGATAGATATTTATAGGCTAGCTGTGATTCCTAGGTCTACTTGTAGGTAAAAGTTTTATTCAGGGATATAACATATATGCCAGCCTTTTTAGATAGAAAGTTACCTTAATAACACAACACAGAACGAACAAATTTATAATTCAAGAGCTAATGAAATAAAAATGGATGCCATGTTTTAAATATAATAAGCCTTGAAAATCTGCAATATAGTCTACAGAAGACATTTCAGACATCTCATGACAGAAAAAAATATGTATAAAATGTAGAAATGAATATATTATACTAAATAATAATGTCACATACTTCAACAATTTTAGTATCACACCTGAGACCAAATGAACCCCTATAAATCTCACTAAATTAAACCATCACTGTAATGCCAAATGAACATTCTCAACCCACTACCGCGTACCAACTAGATCTAAAAAACGTTAGCCTAACAAAACGATATAATGGCATCGCAGTCGTGCCGCATCCATCAAACTCGCCAGTTGGTCAGGTATGCTGTGCTGAGTACACACTGAGGCATGTCTGACAAAGAAATAAAGAAAGAAACAGTGCCAGGTAATAAAGTTTTGATATTGTTAAAAACTGAAGAAGCTAAAACTAAGGTAGAAAGTAGGCGATAAGTAAGATATTTGAAACATGAAAGAAATGAAGACAGTAATGACAGACCAAAATTAATGAGGCACGGTAACAAACAATGCTACAGATCAAAATAGATTAAACTGAAGAATAAATTGACATACTCGCTGAAGTGGATATACGTATTATTATTGCTTTTATACACAGACACAATCGAAGATATGGAGCAATGAGAGACGAAAGTCTACAACTTATACTTAACAGTAACTTTTTGTTTGTTTATAATAAGACCGAAAAAAGTAATTGAAACAATAACTCGAAACGGGCACAAAACGATTCAAGAAAACTAGAATCATCAACATCACAATACAGCCACAGTAATAACGCTCAATAATATTCCCACAATTACTAATCCAATCTTTAACGTAGCTAATCAAATTCCGAAGAATAACACTCTCTGAAATAAGCGTTGAGGATGTACTGGCACAAAACTTGCCATGATGTAGAAATTAACGGAGAGAAAACTTTCCCGCCTTGAACAAGCTGAAACTCAGAAGGAAACGAAGCAATTTATCGGTCGATGGTCTAATTGCAAATAAATCTTTATAAGACCCCGCTTCAAGTTCAAAGTATGTACGTAATCGATATTTAACTTCTGTACTAGAAATCGCTTTATCAGAGGTTCGTTTAGTAACTGCTTTAGTATTTTTTAGTATCATTTTTGCATTCATCTCCCATTCCTATCAGATTATGTGCGTAGATATTTTGCAAAGAAAACTATTCTAGATTTTTGTGTTACCGCGCAGGATATCTACAGGTAGTATCTGGATTTGAGGTACCTACAGGTTTCAAAATATTGGGCAGACCAGTCTAAAAAAAAACTACTTTTTGTAATAATTAAACTCAACAAAATGATGAATAAATCTTTTCCATAATCCAACAATCCTATAAAAGTGTTCATAATATCTTATGCCAAATCCAAATTCATTGCGGTACGACCTTCAACTGGTGTGTACTCGGCGCTATGTCTAATAAAAGAGAGCGAGCACTGCGATCAATGTATAAAGTATTTGGAGCAAGCAATAACAAGCGGTTTGATAAAAATTCTTCTTTTTTTCAATTAAAAATGCGGTAGGAAATAAATGGTTCAATGTAGAATATTTTATTGTAGGTATAACAAAACGTGTCGTAATGGTCCATTAAAATAAAATAGAACAATTTTTCTAAAAGTCAGGATATTTTCATGGAAAGAGGTATGCTGCGTTAACCATAAATAAACAGGAAGAAATGCAAAAGGATAACGATGTATTTTATGACAAAACAAGATAAAATAAATTACAATTTGAACTCAATTTTGAATACAAACTGAACTGCGATCGACCATAATAACAACAACAAAACAATTGACAAGAGATTTGATAACAATAAGCGAATCTGAATTGAAATTGGAGGTCAAAGTCATTAAAATGGGTTCCCCTTTAGAAACTTCCAAATCTGAGTGTTTTGTACTAAAACTAATTACATTTTTAGTTCAGAGTTTAAACCTGCCAGTAGGTTTACAACAAATGTTTTACGTGTACTTAAAATGAAAATAAGCTAAAGCTAGGTCAAAACAAGCAGTGCGAAAACAAGTATTGGCAACGCTTAATGCCATGTATGGCAACATCGTGCAGTTCTAAGCAGTCGTTGGAAAAATCGAATAAGGGAAACTGTGTAGTACCTGGCACTTTTACGACAGCTAGTTCTTCTGAAAATACTGTTAGTATGCTCTGGGCTGTCATTATCGTTAGTGTCTGTCTCAATGCTGACTTTGTTACTATTGCTTTCTTACAAATGCAAAGATTGAAAAAAGATTATAAGTTGCTTTGGTCAGTTTTAAGTAAGGCAGAAATAAATAGATTATTGTCACAAAGAAACATACATAAGTAAACACTGATTGACAAGATGCTAACTATGCTATTAACAAGATGCCACATCAATAAAAATGGAGTGATTTTAAGATATACTACAGTAACATTTGTAATATTCAAAATAATCTGTAGACTTAAAGAAGACTAGAAAAAACTTACGTGAAATTCAACTGTTGTCTCATCTTTTAGCTTTAAGCCAAAAAAACTAGACCACTACTTCTTAGACCACGCGGTCTATAATAACTAAAAATTCTAACAATTTTCGCAATATCTTGCGACTCACACCATAAATAATTGAATTAATATTCATAACTTGTATTTTCACTTCGGCGGATACAATAAATATCCAGAGTATCTTACTAATTGCTGTCTATGCATAAAATAATTTCCCTTTAATAAATTTCATTGGAAGTTAAATTTCCGAAATAAGTATCTCCAACGTAAATTATAATTTTAGCAGCCGAAGCTTCAATTTCAAGAAAGTTTCGTGTCAAAGATAAATTCGAAGTAATCAGTGAGAGTGTTAGTCATTCACGATATTTATAGAAAACGAAATTCGAGAGAGGTGCAAAAATATTGGTAATTGAGACGAGAAACTTAGGTAGTACATATTTTATGGATAAAACTGACTGTCTTATTAAAGAGGCGTTTGAAATATAAGATATAAATGCTAGATGTAATCAGCTGCTTATTTTCCCGCGCAAGTCGTGTTAATTATAAATTCTATTTGCCATGTGTGCAAAAGCTGGTTTTTAATTAGTCCCTCGACAGTATCCAGGTCTTGTTGCTAAAGATTAACGCAATACGCGTGAATTTGAAAAAGTGTAAATTATAAATGCATGCTATTTGCTATCTGATTAAGTTTGCAAAATACAGCTGTATTAAATGAATACAAAAAGATGGTTTGAAGAAGATCTAAGAAATCAATATTATATCTACTCAACAATAAAAATAACTCTCATAGAGGAAAATACAGTTTTCGTGTACTCACATGTGAAAATTATTTCCCGGATTTTTTGCACAAAGTCCTCCGCTGTATGTTTGCCTATTTTGCAAACGTTATCCTTCGTCACTTCGCTTTTATGTTCAGTAAGTATCAAAGAAATGTCAGTGATCGTTACTGTCTCAATTATAACTGTAGAAATAAAATGGTCAATTTGATGGTCTCACGAAGCGTGGGCGAGATCTGTTTGACTGTACGTTGTGTTGTATTATTGTATATTATATTATTCTTTATAACATTGGCTTTTCCGGTTCTAAGTTTTTACTGTTTTTGTATTACTTCCTAGATAGTTTTTTTCAACAACTATGTAGTAGGTAATTGGTCTACAAAACTTTAATGGAACGAGTCCAATCAAAAGCTAACTTTTCCAGCCAGTTCTATTTAATAATGTTGAGTTTCCAGAACAAAAAGTTGAAAAAGAATGAGTCCTTTTCAAATTGAATTTGAACAGAGCGAATGAAAGTTTAGTGACCACTGAATGAGCCGAAGTTCCTAGTTTAATGTTTTCATTCATAATCGTTTTATGATTACTCAAACTATGAACTCCAATTAGAAACCCATTGACCAAACCCAAATTATCTATTGTTTCATTAACGCGTGCAGTATTGTCTTGCCCACCGAAATTATTATCCACGCTTGCTTGTACAAGTAAAAAAAGTGATTTCCTAACAAAAAAGCTCAAACTCAATCACAAACAATACTCCATTGTTATAATGAATTGTTTTGTTGCTTGTTCAACACAAAACTGCCTGATCATTGTTATCTTTTATTCCACCCACATGGTTTTTTAAATAAATTAAATCAATTAGTTGTTCAATTGTTTCCTAATCATTGACAACAAACATTACGTTCAATCTATTTTAATATTACTTCAATTCCTTTCGCCACTTTACAGACTAATCATCGTAAAGTTTTATGCTTCCAAAACATCGTTACCCCGGTAATATCATGTTCTACAGAACGTTAAAGTCATAACATTTCGCTGAAACTAAATCATCGCACGTTTCCGTTACCGTTTGTAATACACGTTCCATTAAAGCGACGGCAGACGGCAACATAGCTTTAATAACGTCTGTCATACACATGTTTACTTTTGCCAATCAAACAGATCTAGCTGCATTAGCCACATCCGCCTAACGTGAGTATTGCAACATCGTAACTGACCATCAAACGACACAACACTTTCACAATATTCCGCTGTCGTCCTCACTTAGTCTCACAACACTACGAATCCTTCCATTCAGGGTTTGTGGGGCGCACTATCTAGGAACAAACATCCCTATACAAACAAGCCGGACCGTTGCGATGTTTCGGGCGCGGGAACGGCGGCCGGCAGCGATGCACCTCCTCCGACGGCCGGTAAGCGACTGGCTGAAATCATGTTTAGCTGTGAGCCACACCGGCTATTGCATCCGAGCACAAACGACAACGGCCGAATGTAATTTTGAGGTGTAAACGGGATAGGTGAGAGATTGTAGGGAGTAGAGCGAGACAGACGCACAGGTGGGGTGGGAAATGGCTGCATCGGAGTGTAGGGGTTTTGTCTATGCAGGCTGGAGATTTAGAGTGCATTCGACCGAGAGGCGCCGACGACTGGAGACGCCTAGGGCGTCAGAAACCCTATCATTTTGTACTATTAATGAATTGATGTCTTCACTGGCCCGAATTGCGGCCAATTTTATTTAATTGCCGAAGACGATAAAGCAATTTTATGATAAATTGGTTTGGAATTGAGATAATTGTTTTATGTGGGCTGTAACTAGCTGGAGTGTGGCACAACTTTGCTTTATTTGACTGATGAAAAAACCATTATCTGGTAATATAAGTGGGTGATCATTTTATTGTTTGATGGTCTCTTTTGATTATTATCTGAGAGTGAAAGAGAAATATGGAGGACCACGTGCTAGGTTTCCCGCCGAAGATGAGGGTATAAGGATATTGCGAACTTAGAACCATTTGAATAATTTACCAGCTCTACAGTACTAGCTATACTTACCTATTAGTACATTACAACAGCTAGTAGAAGTATCTTAGAATGAAACAATGACGGTAATAATACTGAATGAAATCCTAATCTTATTACTTAGTATTTTATTTATGTTATAACTTTTTCCGAGGCCTTTGATATTACTATAGTTACTTTTGAACTTATTTATTTCAATAATGAGAGTATTGAGAGGACATAATTACGGTAGACCAATGGCAAAGGTAATGAGGGTCATTAGGGCTTAAAGTAAAATGTGAGAAATCGATAGGTAACCTTTACTAATTGGGGAGACAGAAGATCTATGGCCTTTGATTTCAAACCAAATTAAAATAATCCGAAAGGTTAAGCTGAGGTGTACCTAATAGTAGGTACACCCAGATTTAGTCAGGCATGTTTAAATCTCATGTAACATGAGGTTTCGGGGACAAATCTAGACTCTGTGGCTGCTACTGAGATATTCTTGATGGTAAAACCTAATATCATTTTTCCCCACACGGGAATCGAACCCGGGACCTCGTGTCAGCAGTCGTGATTGCGACCACTAGAACAACGAGGCAGGTTTTAGAATACTCTTAGTTAAACCAAAGACGTCCCAACTTTCGCATAATATTTCGACAGTAACAGAAACTACTTCTATTTTCCATATTTTCGGAATGTTTATAGGATCCGTCGTGTGTCTGTCTGTCTGTCGGTCCGACCATGCACCATCCATACTTATCTCTAAAAAATTTGTTCAACACTTATAAAGTACAGAAAAACCTAGAAGTCTATGGTGCTACAATAAAATGTAAAATCTCTCAATATCAACTACAAAGGCACGGAATGTTCATTCCCTTCATGTCCAAGTCCGACTTACACTTGGCCAGTTTTTCCTTTATATCATTTCTCACTCTTATCTTCGTCCATTTTCCAATAGTCCTGTTCTATCCTTCCACTTCGGAACACCTACAAGTGCGTATGATATTCAGGAAGCGCGAGTGATTTGCATGGACGTGGCTCGTATAGATTTGACGTAGAACTAGTTCTGAAGCAGACGTGTTGATGTGATTTCTGATGCGTGTGTTGAGTTCGAGTTTGGGGGAAGAAATAAATTTTGGAACGGAGGTCCTTATTGCACGTTATCGTTCTGATTTGTTAGTGGATTAAGGGGATTGGCAGAAAAATGTGTTACAGTGAAAAAGGCACTAAAACTGACATCTTTTTTGTATCGATTTTTGAAGGACTTTCCGATCACTTATGAAACTTCAACTTTTTTCATTGATTCAGTTTGCCGTTTTAGAGAATTAAGCAAACATATTTTATCATTTCAATGTATAAAGCCTTTTTAGGGTTCCGTAGTCGAATGGTTATTAAATTAATAATAATTTTTGCAATCACCAGTAGAAAGAGGTGGTGAGACAATCTTGTGTATTGCGTGCGTAAAGGCCTGGTTTGGAGAGGCATAATGGGAAAAGACCGCATATTGGAAGGAATTCTGGGACGCCTTTGCCCAGCATCAGCAGTGAGACAGTCCAGGTTATTAACAAAAACACAACAATTAGCAAACAAAACACAAACAATTTATGTTAACAAAATTGTATTCTCCTAATTTATTTATTTCTGTACTCTACCACAATGCTGTCCTATTTGACCCTAAGGTTGACTGGTAGAGAATGCCTTGTGGCATTAAGTCCGCCTATGTACCACGTTTGTGCATGAAGTTTAAATAAATAAATAAATAATTAGATAATTACGAAAACAGGAGTAGACTCATCCTAGTCCTATAAACCGATTTATGAAAAAAGGAGGAGGTGTAAAATAACTACATTTTCGGTCGTCAGTGGCAATAATCAATGAAACAAATAAAGTCATTGGCTTCCAAAACTTCACCGGTGCTACGGTGTCTTGTGGCATCGTCTTCGTTTTTTTTAGTTCTTCTGAAGTCGCTTAGTGCGTATACAAGTGGCTCGTGGCCAAGCTATAAAGGTAGAACTATATTCCTTCAAACAGTTTCTTTCAAGTATTAATAGCTTACTCCTACAGCCATTGAGAATAGGTCCACATTCGAAGCAATTAGCTTTCTTGTCTTTAAGAATATTTACGACGCGTCAGTATGTCTGTCCCGAGATATATCGTAAGTGAAGTGACCATCAGAACGATATACGAGACGAGGGTTTTGTAAAGTATTCAGGCTGTTAGAGAAATAGGTTTATGAATATTAAAAGGTTATTAGGAAGTGGGTAGTAGTTTTGCTAAAAGGCGATTTGAGATTTGGTTTTGGAGATTGAAGTGTGAACGAAAAGTGTGGTGAAGCTTGAGCCCATAAGTCAGATAGGCAATCTGTTATGAAAAATACTGGTATTTTTCCGGTAAGACTTAGAAGCCAACCCCAACATACCTAGTGGAGAAAAGGCTAGGCAGATGATGAGCCGTATTAACAGCAATGTGTGATAAACCAGTTTATTTTTGGTTGGAAGTTTTGCTTCTAAGATTACTCTGGTGATAGTTTATGAAGAAAAACGTAATAATTATAAATTGTTGAAATAGATACCTACGTGAATAAAACAGCAACATTATTTGCAAAAAATGGTCACGTTGTTTTGCAGTAGAGCACCAAGATGACTATCTATTCAATCTATTCATTATCTTGTGAATATCATAGCATTGCCGAGAATCCAAGAGTCCTTTAAACAATAATTTTATTATAAACTTCCTACAACTTTAACTTAATCCTATAATATCTTATCATACCCCGAGTAATACAGTAACATTATGGCCTATCATTTCGCATCTTCCCATACAATCTGCGGCATTAAACAACGGTTTTATTCAACCATCGCGCTTAACAGCTTACGGGGTGAGCAGAATAAGTAAATAATGTAAGAAAAAATGTAACACTATCAAGTGTTGCAATAAAAACTGACTTCTTATGCTACAAAGTGTTGGACATGGTTGTAATGGTAAAGGGTTGCAGTGAGAGCGATTAATAAAAAAGAAACACTAAATTAACTCATAAATGTTCATTGACGTTAAGAGATTCCTGTTTTGCTACTGCACGATGTTAAAAGTAAATTACAAGACTAACTTTTCTCATTTTAGTATTACTATCAGAGTTGAAAATCCTGGTCAATGGTGACCTGGTGATAGCTGTTGAAATTGAAACTCCGGTGCTTGCTCGCTTTACATCTAATGTTGGCTAATCCATTTTATATGATAGTTGTTTGGTAGCTTATATCAAGGTAGTGGCCTGAAAGTCTTACAACTAGTCTTACCGAGGAGTACTGTATTATCCAGTACTAACTGGGCTACGGAGGTCAGATAGGCAGTTGCTCCATGTGCCAGTGAGCCCAACACATATTTTGCGAAAAGTCTAGCATTAGACGCGTTAAAGTGTCTAAAGCAGTTATGTTGGTTGTGAATTCTTTGTACTTAAATA
Organism: Diarsia dahlii; assembly: GCA_949775195.1. Lineage (NCBI taxonomy): Eukaryota > Metazoa > Arthropoda > Insecta > Lepidoptera > Noctuidae > Diarsia > Diarsia dahlii. Next base: position 16,976,223 of record OX459209.1, read on the forward strand.
AAATATATGAATTGAATAAATGAGTTAGAAAAAAATATCTTGAGGTACTTTCATTTTTACAGTTGATTGTACTTATATTACTTGACCAATAGCGTATTTGGCAAATTTCATAATTGGACAAACAGACGATTCGACGAACTACAGCTTTGACCAATATCAAATTTGACGAATTGCCGATTTGGCGAATATCAGACTTGACCAATGTCGTGCAACCCGTGCAAATGAACGCCATCGTACCACCAACGCAGTCGAGGCTTGGCATCGGAGATTAGGTATTAAAGTACAAGAAAGACATAATATTTTCATGTACATTAGGATTTTAAAAAAAGAAGCAAAATATTATTTAAATAAAGTTAGAAGAGAAGATGAGAAGCAGAGGAAAACATCCGACGTCATAAAAGATGCTAAAATAGAAAAAATAATAGAAAAATTATTGAGTGGAAAATTAGACGCGTTAAAGTGTCTAAAGCAGTTATGTTGGTTGTGAATTCTTTGTACTTAAATAAAATATATGAATTGAATAAATGAGTTAGAAAAAAATATCTTGAGGTACTTTCATTTTTACAGTTGATTGTACTTATATTACTTGACCAATAGCGTATTTGGCAAATTTCATAATTGGACAAACAGACGATTCGACGAACTACAGCTTTGACCAATATCAAATTTGACGAATTGCCGATTTGGCGAATATCAGACTTGACCAATGTCGTGCAACCCGTGCAAATGAACGCCATCGTACCACCAACGCAGTCGAGGCTTGGCATCGGAGATTAGGTATTAAAGTACAAGAAAGACATAATATTTTCATGTACATTAGTATTTTAAAAAAAGAAGCAAAATATTATTTAAATAAAGTTAGAAGAGAAGATGAGAAGCAGAGGAAAACATCCGACGTTATAAAAGATGCTAAAATAGAAAAAATAATAGAAAAATTATTGAGTGGAAAATTAGACGCGTTAAAGTGTCTAAAGCAGTTATGTTGGTTGTGAATTCTTTGTACTTAAATAAAATATATGAATTGAATAAATGAGTTAGAAAAAAATATCTTGAGGTACTTTCATTTTTAAAGTTGATTGTACTTATATTACTTGACCAATAGCGTATTTGGCAAATTTCATAATTGGACAAACAGACGATTCGACGAACTACAGCTTTGACCAATATCAAATTTGACGAATTGCCGATTTGGCGAATATCAGACTTGACCAATGTCGTGCAACCCCAGATAACATTGCTCTTTTGACTTTTCTGTCATCGGCATTGTCTTTCATGAAACGCCCTTTTGTTCGAAACAAAAGCGTTATTGAAATCATTTCCAGTAGCCTAGAAGGCTAGATTTCTATTATACGAGTAGATCGTTGCCTTTGGAAGTTGTAGCTTTACGGTAGCTTATTTTAATCTAATTTATTTGCGCTGATAGACTGTCACTTTTTGTATGTCCTCCAGGTGTTTGGCCAAATTCGACAGATCTCGTTTACTGGGACCCTACCTTCCCCGCCCACGTTCCAATACAGCACTCGCTCGATGTTTGCACGTTCCCCGGTTCGTGGGCGCGATCCTGATTTTATTGCCGAACACTCTTACTTATGCAGTTCATTTTATTTCGCCGTTAAAGTGTGTCTGTCTTGTATGTGCTGCCTGATTGGGACTCGGTTTTTTGGGACGAAAAAATGGTTTCACTGTATTGTTGTCTCTGTGTTTTTGTGTGGTGGCTGGAACAGATGATTTCAAAGTAGCTGAGTAGTTTGAGGGCTTGGATTGCATGCATTTCTTCATGCCTTTATTTACGATTGGATGGGCAGGGGTGATCATTTTGTGAGGTACACTATAAAGTAGGCGTAAAATCTAACTGTGGTCGATTACTGATAGACAAGTGGTGTGGTGTGACTCTAAGGCTGGAAAGTCATAGCTACTCGAGAACATGTGTAACGTATAATTTACTATAACGTGCTTTGGTAAAGGAAAACATTGGTTGGAACCGACCGAACTGAGATATATTTGACATCATGTTAAGCCAAATCAGAGGCCCATGGACATCATAAAAATACTGACATGGTTAGATAGCCAAACCAGACCAGACCAGCCAGACCTAAAACTTTGCAGTCTGGCGCTTACTCCACTAGACTAGCACTCTTATACCAAAGCGCCACAGTACTTCATAACAACAACTTCAGGACTTCCATTACTACCCACCCTGTCATAAGTATTGTTTCAGTTTTTACGAACAAATGTACAGTATGACATAATATAGTAACAGCTCCCGTTCATAACTACCGTCAGTCAGTCGTAAACATCATGGCGTTGTATGACATAGGAGACAGCGAAATCAGAAGTAAAAACGTTTTTTGTTTGTGAGTGTGACCTGAAGAGTTTGTTTTAGAGTATTAGGAATATTTTCAATGTTTTTCATGTAGACTTTGCTTACAACTAGGAAGCTTTGCATTTCCGGGTTTTTAAATTGAAACACCCAAATGACAGACAATCAAGACATTTCTCTTGAACGTATTGCAAGCGCAGCGTTATCCACACATTTGCTAATAGATGACAGAAGAAATTGAAAGACTGGCAGCTAAATGGATAAATGACAGATAATAGTAGGGAAACACCCACATACTATCACATACCAGAGATACGTGATACGAAAACACAATCGAATTGAGAGCCTCCTCATTTTTAGAAGTCGGTTAAAAAGAAAAAGGCGTATACCCAAAGTAGGTGAACAAGGCTACCAATGAAGACGTTAATGTTGATAAAATATGTTTTGTAGCAAGCCTGTATCGCATCAAATAACAAGAAACTTAAAACCGCTTTCCCCTCTTCACTTCCCCCATATCCAGATAATGTCGGAAGTCCGTTGTTTATGGTCTTGACTGTCCACGCATAGGCACGAGCGTGATATTACGACTAAATGGCTATATAACTATTGTTTATACTCTGCTTACATAACTGACTGTGTCGTGTAGATGATACTGAATGGACACTGGTTTTTGATCATAACAACACGGTCAGTATTGCTGCAGGGACAAGCAGTACGTCAGGTGGCCCCGCCGGGGCTGCGAGTTGTTCGAAAGAGATTCCGCGGTCACGACACAAAGGGCTAAGAAGGAACATGGGTGCTTTGTAGTCAGTAGAAGTCTGGCACTCCCTACCGGCGAGCAGGAGGAGTCATTTGATAATATCCCAATCACCAAAAAAATTTTTTAAAAAATAGCAAAATATACCTACTTGAATCAAAATGAAAAACTTCTTTAGACATCTTCGTTATTATTGACTCGAAAACTATGACAGCCTTGTCATAGTTTTTGAGTTATTTCTTTACTAACTTATTATTAAGAATACTATAATTTTATGTAAAAACTGAATAGGAGCAGGTTGTGTTTTTGAAGTTCTTTCCAGACTCGCAGCAGGCCAGGTGCTTATGTACAAAGATATGATAATAAAAATCTGATTTTTCTACGTGGTCTCCACTGTCCTTAGTAGTTCAAACTCCAGGACATAGACAAAACACATGATCTATCAGCGATAATAATGATGAAAAAGACAATGTTCGTCTTGTGGTCATGGTGGATTGACTTTAGCTACTGAAATGTATCTTAGTTACTCAATGGTTGAAAGTCGTTATAAAAATGAAATATGATTTAGAAGAGTTAGTACTTGTGTACCAATTTCTCATGTTGGAATCTTAAAATCAGAAGAGGACTTGTAGTGTGGCAAGATAAAGCTGGTGGAATTTAAGCCAAAATTATTTATTTCTAGAGAGTCTTCAACCTCTTGATTTTTAGGTCAAGCAGATTAAATGTAGCGTTTTGCATTCGACTATTCTTTGACACTACTTGGATTGTTGCCAGATTTCCATAGAATTTAATTCATAAAGCGGCGAAAATTTGGCGACTTGCATAATGCACTTGTAGAAAGTTGCGATGAACTAAATTGCTCAAAATGCAGTTCTTTGACTTCGTTTTATTTTAATTTTATTGAAAGATTTTCAAGCTGAAGAAGAAACTGGTGAACTGACTAGGAGGAGATTGATACTCTCATTTATATAAACCTACTGCTATCATAATAAAATATGAAATGAAGACAAACATGTAGGTACAATATGTCATAATGCCGCACTCAGAGAGCTTTAATGATTACTTAGGCTGTCACTTAGTAAAGGTTTTGACAGTTTTGTCAACAAAAGGATGTCAAATCTTTACTAAGAGACGGCTTAAGTAATCATTAAATATTTCTGAGTACCACAGTTAGAAGCATACAATCCAAAACACATGAGCCACGTGTTGGATAACGGCTCACACCACCTTTCAGAGTGGAGGCCTGACCCCAATAGTTGGAGCCTGAAAGGCTTATTGTTCTACAGAGTTTTTTCAAAATATCCTGTGGCTATAAAATACTATTAGGAATCAGAAGTGAAATACGTGAACAAAATAAACAATGTTTATTATCTTTTAAATTACACTTTTACAAAAATATCACAACAAACATTTTAAACAATAATCAAATAGAAATAGCACTAGCAAAATGGAATAATCAGTACACGAGCAAAAACATAAACCAAAAATAGCGAAGCACACGATAATAGTCGGGTAGCAAGTCCTTTCCGAGCGCCGTCCAAGCAAAAAGTGACCGTTGCAACGCCGCTCGCCTCGTTTTATGAACTTCTGTCGGTTGCCGCATGACGACCGTACGTTGACCGGACGGCTACTGGCTGATGGCGTGACTTTGAGCCAACACGGCCTCTCCTGACGCTCTGACGTCCTCGTCAGCTTCCAACAAGGCGGCTGAGTCTTCGCTGTCTCCTTGATTGCGTGTCTCACAACGCCAGTGGGGCGTGCTGGCACCGTGGAGTGCCACGCACAACTGCGCCTGCAGGGCGCGCTGGCACCGTGGAGTGCCACGCACGACTGCGCCTGTAGGGCGCGCTGGCACCGTGGAGTGCCGCACACAACTGCGCCTGTAGGGCGCGCTGGCACCGTGGAGTGCCGCACACAACTGCGCCTGTAGGGCGCGCTGGCACCGTGGAGTGCCGCACACAACTGCGCCTGTAGGGCGCGCTGGCACCGTGGAGTGCCGCACACAACTGCGCCTGTAGGGCGCGCTGGCACCGTGGAGTGCCGCACACAACTGCGCCTGTAGGGCGCGCTGGCACCGTGAAGTGCCACGCACAACTGCGCCTGTAGGGCGCGCTGGCAGCCTGGAGCGACGCGCTTAACACGTCAGTAGCGCGCTGGCAGCCCAGAGCGGCGCGCTGTACACGCCAGTAGGGCGCACAGTCGGCCTGCAGCGACGCGCTCAGCCTACAGCGAGGCGCTCGGCCTGCAGCAGCGAGGCGCTCGGCCTGCAGCGAGGCGCTCGGCCTGCAGCGAGGCGCGAGGCCTGCAGCAGCGAGGCGCTTGGCCTGCAGCGAGGCGCTCGGCCTGCAGCGAGGCGCTCGGCCTGCAGCGAGGCGCTCGGCCTGCAGCGAGGCGCTCGGCCTGCAGCGAGGCGCTCAGCAACGCCAGTAGGGCGCGCAGTCGCCTTGCAGCGCCGTGCACGTTCATGGCATCACTGTGGCAAAGCCCTGGTAACCACTGCTAAGGCCAAGCAGCGTTGCGTTGCGTCCAAACACACGCCACACATCCTTGTGTAATGGTTAGGTACTCTGCAAACAAACAAATTTACAATTACAACAGAATTTTGTTCCGCTCGATCACTCCTGACCAAACTTTAGTTCCATTGGGTGGCACCAAATTCGACTCTCATTAATTAAATCAAATGTACTGGAAATTATCGAAAATACAACACTCAACTACCTTGAGTCATCATTATACCATAGTCGTTCACACCAACATTAAAAATTCTATTGCAACAAAAACTGCTGAAATCATCGAGTAAAACCTTTACCACCAAGGCTCTCTAACCGAGTAGTACAACAAGAGAGTAATCTCATTCATTAGGAACATTCAAGTCGAGAATAAAATTCAAAGAAACATTCACCAAACAAAACTTGTCAGACAAGAATACCAATAGGCACATAGGGATGTATAAGCACATTGTTAGCATATCACACAGACTTCTTCCACAACACTGTAGGCATAGGCTCCAAGTTTGCATACCCCTCAGATGTCGACTTCCACACACACTGTAGGCATAGGCTCCAAGTTTGCATACCCCTCAGATGTCGACTTCCACACACACTGTAGGCATAGGCTCCAAGTTTGCATACCCCTCAGTGGCTGTTGACATAGACACATTGTTAGCGTATCACACAGACTTTCACACACGCAGCTGAGGCCACGCGCTTGACCAAACCACACGTTCTTATGTAATGGTTACTCCGCAAAGAGACAAATCTACGACAGAATTTTGTTCCACTCGGTCACTCCTGACCAAACATCAATTAGGTCCCACTCTCGTTGATAAAATCAAACGTGGCTAAACTGGAAATTATCGAAAATACAACAATCAACCACCCTGGGTCATGTACCATTGTCGTTTAAATCAATCTTAAAAACATTATTGCGTCAAAAAAATGCCAGGTTCACAAAAATCATCGAGTAAAACTACAGATCTCTAACTGACTAGTAAACAAGTCGATCTCCCGTGTGTATCACCATTTGACTTCACACTACGGTCTTTCCGGACCCTGACCTCAACCAGAGCTAAACGCACAAAATACAACAAACACACCCACTGTCTACTCGAGTTTCCTCAAAAACCTTCAATTTTAATCGGACTACGACTACACAATAATTACTGGTACTGTCTAACACAATACAGCCGATAGAATCTCTTGGCTTGCAACCACAACTTTACTTCATCAAAATTCTTATAAGCATCAACTGATACGTAACTCATTGGCATCCTTCTTAGCCTATCATGTGTATTAGGCAACTTACTTCTTTAATAAAGCAAAACTTATCAGACTTTACAGTGCACCTGTATACGGCCTACGTCTTCACACGAAAACAAGTCAACTGATCATATTGCGTAGGGGTTTGCATTTACGCAGACCATGATTATTTAAGTTTGATTTGCCAACAACTGCACTTTTGGGTTTCAAATATACGGAAAACAAGACTTTTGACTGTATTTTGTTTAGCATCAGATATACCACAAATCACAACGTTGCCCCACACCAGGAATTTCTCCTGTATCGTGGGTACCTTCACAAATATTTTAAACTCACTTACACAAGTACCCGACTTTGAAAAAAAACTAACTAGGTCATACAGATACTTGTACTCATAACGTCATTATAGCACAGTGACCATATCGACTTCACGCGGACACAATGACCGAAATTCGTGTTTAAAATGAGTCCACGTGCCACGTGCCACGGGTCAACCAATCGTTAAGCGACGTATTAGCACCACCATGTAAATAACCACCAATGCGTCCGAGGCATTGCCAATCACCCCAGTGACCTTATAAACACACACATAACATCACGCCTGCAATCCCCGAAGGGTTAGGCAGAGGTACCCAGTATACCCACATTTCGCCAGTTATGTTAAGACATAAGCTTAACCATGTAAATAACCACCAATGCATCCGAGGCATTGCCAATCACCCCAGTGACCTTATAAACACACACATAACATCACGCCTGTAATCCCCGAAGGGTTAGGCAGAGGTACCCAGTATACCCACATTTCGCCAATTATGTTAAGACATAAGCTTAACCATGTAATAGGGGTGAGCCCATTGTCACCAACAGGGCACAAATCCAGAAAATAACACTTTGCCCGACCCGGGAATCGAACCCAGAACCTTCATGCGCAGTAGTCGCGCTTGCGACTACTAAACCAACGAAATATAAAAATGGTTCGATCTTACTTGTATCAGGAACGAAAGTAAATCAACAGTCATGTCCGGAGATGTCATCTCAACCGCGAGGTCTCTCACGCGGCTCCTACGACGATCTCGTTCGCGCTTGGAACGGCGATCGGATCCCGAAACTTGCTACGTACGTGACCTTCCACTCCGCTTACGGTGGCTACGAGATCGCTTAGAACGCAAGGCACTAGTTTTTGAACGCGAACAACTCGATCTATCCATTGCTAACTACTACCCGCTTTTATCTAAAATTAAAAGCCTGAAAACTAGTTTTTAACTTGTGGGCGAAGATATTCTTTATCCCACTTCTGATATTAGGAATCAGAAGTGAAATACGTGAACAAAATAAACAATGTTTATTATCTTTTAAATTACACTTTTACAAAAATATCACAACAAACATTTTAAACAATAATCAAATAGAAATAGCACTAGCAAAATGGAATAATCAGTACACGAGCAAAAACATAAACCAAAAATAGCGAAGCACACGATAATAGTCGGGTAGCAAGTCCTTTCCGAGCGCCGTCCAAGCAAAAAGTGACCGTTGCAACGCCGCTCGCCTCGTTTTATGAACTTCTGTCGGTTGCCGCATGACGACCGTACGTTGACCGGACGGCTACTGGCTGATGGCGTGACTTTGAGCCAACAATACCTATTCCGGACGCTGAAAGAAAACACAGAGCATCGGCCATTTTGCCTACACAAACTATTTAAGACACTACGTGAGATCATCATAAAACTCCATCACGTGTCTGCTATTCCATCCAGTCCTTACAAAATATAGTAGCACTGATTAATTCATGAACCTTTTCAGAGAAACCGACGCGTCCCAAAGAAACCACGAAAGCAATAAAGAATTCACAAAAAATATCCAAACAGTTAACTAATTCCTAAGGGACAACACGCAATTAGTGATGTAAAAGGCCAAACAATATCGATAGACCGCAACCTATCGATACTGGTTGAGCATTTTAAAGTCTAGGCTTAAAATGAAGGGAATCGATGAGAATATTTAGTTGACTGATCCGATCCAGGTTGTCCCTTGCTGTCCTCTTAAAGCGACGCGACGCTCTAAGCGACTCGTACCCCACATTATGTTCATAGTGCGAAGTTGTTTAGTTTTCCTTTAGATTAGGGGCCTTGCAGTTAAAGCACCCGGGATACCCTGGTTATGCAGACTAGCTCCGAGGTTGACATGTCATACACAAAAAGTTGTTGTGAGTTTAGTCATCAGGTCATCATGAACATGATCGTGTCCTTTGCTTTTGATCAAACATGAAACCAAAACACTAGTGCATTATAAATACCTACTTTGTAATACTGTTACTGTTATTGCACATATCCATCTAAAATAAGCACTTATCCAACGTTCTTCGGGATAGTGCTTTGTCGAGCTGTTAAGCACTAGTAAGCCAGCACTCGGTCATCTTTTCCACCTCCAGGCCTTGCCAAAGTACCAAGTATATCTATCCTGCCAAGCTGCAAGATAGGTAGAGATAAAATTGGTCAATGTTCCTTATTGCTGGAACAAATCACTCTCCATGAAAGACAGTTGGATTGTACAATACTATGAGTGACAAGAGCAGGTTAGCTGACGTCACATATCTTCGAAGTTTTTATTCTATGGCTTATCGGTTTTCTCAAGATCCTTTCCAAGGCCGCTAGAACTTCCTTGTTTACGACCTCTAAATCCAAATCAAAATATCGACAAGACCCTATCGATTTGGGCCAACCCTACAAATCACTCAGTTCATTTACTGACCTAAACTCTCCGCGATAATGCGAACTAATGAAAGATCTTCGTAATTAGTTACGAGCTATCAATTATTTATAGTCCGGGACTGGGGCTACATAATAGATAAAGTCCGGACTCCGGGATGCCCGGGCCTGAGGGACGGACCCGAATGTTTTGGATAAAACGGGATTATCGGTGACAATTATTGACTCTGTTTTTGGGGGTTCGATTTGTGGTGATGGATTGTGGGGCCCTAGAGGTCTGAACTAATTGGTATACTATCAGATAACATGATTAAAATACGAAAAGCTTACGAAATGAGAATTACGAAATTCTTTGCTCTTGCCACTTGTCAATGTTTGTCTTGTCTATATTTTAACTAGCTTATGCCCAACGGCTTCGCCCGCGTGGGGTTTCATAATTGTCCCATGGGATCACATTACCGGGATAAAAAGTATTCTATGTGTAAATCCAGGTTCTAAGCTACCTGTGTGCTACATTTCATCCAAATCTATTTTGTAGTTTTTACGTGAAAGAGTAATAAACATCCATCCATCCATTCTCACAAACTTTTGCGATTAAAATGTTAGTAGGATTTGCATGCGGAATGACTCTATAACATTTTATAGCATCCTGTACCACATTGTATGCAAATTATACTTACTATGCATTCATTTGATGAAGTTGTAAAACTATAGTAATTTTTAGGATGGTATTATAATGAAACAAAACCAATGTTACAAAATAGTATTCTAAGTGAGAATTTACTTTTCATGAAATGAGTGGCATTAAGATTAAGATATTGTATTGTCATCATCATCATCATCAGCCTATAATGTTCCCACTGCAGGGACTCAGGCCTCCTCTCTAGGAGAGGGATGAGCTATAATCTACCACGCGGGCCCAGTGCGGACTGGTAGATGTCACCGGTAGATGTATTGTATTGTACTTTGTATAAAATGGTTACTATTGGCTCGGAAACCACTTTGAGCCTTAGTCCCGGCTGTCATTTGAAAATCCTTGGCAGTCGTTACAGGTCAGTGGCCCGAAAGTATGACAACCACGGGTATCATGTTAACCAATAATAATTGGAATGTAAAGGTCAGACAGGCAGTCGCTTCATGTAAAATTGTGGGTTAGGCTGGAAGTTGACTTTAATATAGTGGGGAAAAGGCTAGGCAGACTAGATAGAGAGAAATTATAGTTTTTTTTTTATGGTCATAAGAGAATCGCCTCCTAATTGTCTCTCCATGTGTTGATTGCAAGTGTCACCAAACCGAACCAATAGCATGAAAGACAGATTAATTTACAATACTGGCACAAACTGAGTACAAACATAATAATACGCAAAAAAATAAAGAAACATGAAACACAACAATTCAATATGAACGTACTGGTTTAAAAAAAAAGTAAAAACTAAAACCCGACTACGACAAAAAAAACGACGCTGAAAAAGTATGAAACAAGATTTTCGGGATAGAACAAAAAGAAAAGCCGTAGTCACACAGTATTAAAGTGTTTAGGTTGGTACCTATAACGTGTGACTACGGCTTTTCTTTTTGTTCTATCCTGAAAATCTTGTTTCATACTTTTTCAGCGTCGTTTTTTTTGTCGTAGTCGGGTTTTAGTTTTTTACTTTTTTTTATTTGAACAATTTTGGTGTTAAATATTTTTTTTGACTCTTGACTTTTTGTCCGCTAGAGGACGTGATTTTAAATTTGAGCAATACTTTGGAAATGTACAAGTGAGGCCCTTTTAAATGATACCAAACACGGCGTGTTTGTCTCCATTTTTATTTTTTAAGCCTTACTTTTTGCCCGCTAGAGGGCGCCAAATCACTTTTTGTGACACGTCACGTAGCCTATGTTCAGCGGAAAATGAAGACGGTTCTAACGATACCTCATTATGTCGAGTTCCGATAAGTAGATTAGAAGCTATGAGGGAACAGATGAAGATACACACATACATACAAACATACATACATACATAGCCAGTCAAAATCATAACCCTCCTTTGGCTTTGCCGTAGTCGGGTAAAAACTACTGTGGGAACAAAATCTTGACGCCCACCATCCTTCCCCACACACTGGTGGTCGACTCCTGCACAGGTTTGCGGGTGACGTCATTATTCCGGTAAAAAATACTGCTTTAAACTTAGAAAAACGCCGGTAATAAAATTTGGTTATTATTTGTGGGCTCATAAAAGCGAAAATACACTTTCGGGTAGGCAGTGCAACTTCATCCTATGTTATATTCTTGGTTTGTTCACCTTATATTTCTGTACTGGCGATTTTTAACCTTAAATCCTTATGTTAAAGTTCTACTATACTTTGCCTGGTGAAATACACTGTTTGCCAAATCATTGACTCAGTCATTGTCTTCAAGACGTAAAGGTGTCAACAAAAAATATTTGCAATATAGTGCAAAGTTATTTTACTGGGTGGGAAGTGTAAGGGAAGTCAATTTTTGTATGTTAATTTATTTGTGTTTCTTTTTCATTTTGTCGTGAGTCGATTGAGTTGACCGCAAAGAGATGAAAATGTTATTCAACGTAAGCATTGTAGTAATTATACATCTTAATGATGCTGTTAACGGCTTAATTTACAATTGGGGTTAATGTTTTTATTGACTCTGTTGCATAAACTTAATAAATTGGTTGCAATTTATGAAGCTCTTGACAAAATGGTGGTTGGGCTGCCCCATAAACCAATTTTCGGAATATTGAAAACTGTGAATTAAATAAAAGACTTGAAAACCCAAAATAATGACATAACATTTTATCTCGAAGGGCTGTGCAGACTTACTGTTGTATCTAATAGAACACTCACATTTCACCCATTATGTTCCAGTTCCTTGTTATACGCAAATTCAGACTCTATGACTGGTACTTAACAACTTGCGACTACTAAAGTAACGAGATTTCAGAAAAACCTAAATGAGTACATTATTAAAAGCAGCCAGTGATATTCATCTGAGCACTTGTATCCTATTTTCTATTATTTTATTTTCGTAAGTGAAAAGGTGTACAAAGGTTCCACACTTCTGAAAATAACACCAAACACTGTTCTCAACGAAAATAAACACTAAACTTCACCCATTCACACATCACAGGGACCTAAAATAAATCCCCTACCATTGTCTCCGGTCCGTGCGAAATCGGCCGCGTGCAATTAGAAGCGACGCGCTCTAGAGTTATTGGCATTTAAATCACTGTCGACGTGTGTATTTCTCATCTACGGGACACAGAATAATGATAATACAGAAGATCAGCTTTAGAAATTCAGTAAAAGTAGGTGCATACAAATGTACGACTATACAGCAAATAAGGATCTAACATTATCATCATACTCCAGCTTTCAATTTTCAAAATTTCAGGGTCGCGTCGGTGCAACTTGTCTTTTTCTGCCATACTTCTTTCTCTATAACTTGTTATCTCAGTAGTCAATTCCTCTTTAGTTTTAAGGCCTCATTACACTGGCAATTTTCGACTGAATTCCAGCGAAGCGACTGTGTAACAAACAAGCCACAAGGGCGTAGCGATCTCACCACGTGTGCGCAACGTCTTCGCCGCGTTTGATTGACGAGTGCGGTTTTCGCGAGTAAGTGTTGTGTAATCCCGATAATGACAGTCGCCACTGCACTTACACTCACTGTAGTTGAAGCATTTCTATGTGTGCGTGCATTGGTACTCTTTATAAAGCAAGACTTCTTACCCTATCTATTCTGTGTAATATAGTTCAATACGAATTACTAATACAAGTGGTAGGGGACCGGTTTCTATGGATTGATTTATTGAGAACTATTTGTATGAAAACTTCGTAATGCGTATTTGTGCTTGTAATTTGTTGATTGGCACACCGAATTGGATTAGGGTCTGTCTGTTCGTAGTCTTTGAAGATGTGTTGCTATTTTTTTGTGTAGCCTTTCATATGGTCCAAACTTTTGACTGGTTGTAACATAACATAACATCACGCCTGTATTCCCTGAAGGGATAGGCAGAGGTATCATCATTCATCATTTCAGCCAAAAGACGTCCACTGCTGGACATAGGCCTCCCCCAGGCGTCGCCACATTGACCGGTCCCGTGCGTCTCTCATCCAGCGGGTTCCTGCAGAGGTATACCAAATAGATACAAAGCACACCCACATTTTGCAAGCGATGATTAACTTCCATGTAAGTATTAAATTAAGGGGACGAGCCTATAGGGATGTTAACAAAAAAAATCTAATTAGTCCGTCAGATAGATTTCCAAAAAATATTGGACACATATTTTTTCTTTTTTCACGTAAACAAACAATAAAGACGATACAGTGCTTTGAAAACTCGTGTGACGTCATATTCTAAGACTAACGCCCGAATACTCGAACGTCACTCAATTTTAAGTTGCACTTAAATCTCGTGCTGTCTTTGTTACTTTAACGCAGAGTGACAGAGATAGCACGAGTTTTGAGGGCTACTTATAATTGAGTGACGTTCGAGTATTCGGGCGTTAGTATGACATTTCTTAGTGAGCAGTGACGTCACAACCTCCCACTCAAATCATTGACGCGTTATAACTTCGTCAATTTTTATTGATTTGATAAAACAAAAAATACGTATCCAATATTTTTCAATAATCTAACAGACGGACTAATTAGAATCATATTTTTTTAAGTCAGTAAACATCCCTATTAGCATCAACCGGACACAAATCCAAACTCCATGGCTGCTACTGAGAAATTCCTGTAAAACTTTGTCCTATCCGGAATTGGAACCCAGAACACACCAGATAGACTTGTCGGCTTTTATAAACTTATCATAATGTAACCACAAGTCCCTCTCCATATCCTGTGTGTTCATGCATGCCTAGTACACACGGCTACACATCAAGCTATACAAAACTAGTATAATATGATCGTTCATTGTGCGAAAAGATCTAGTAAAGCGAGGCCAAGATTAACTGGTTTTGTATAGCTTGATGTGTAGCCGTGTGTACCTACAAGCACAGTATCTACAGTAGTGTGACTCGGCCGTGTCCTTGAAATAAATGCCTACAGCCGCGCGGTACGTAAACATGCGAAAGGGCTGCCCGCCTCCAGTATTTTAATTACATTTGCCTACTTTGTGTTTCCATTTAGTTTTGTGATCGTAAATATACTTTTTAAAACAAATAAAATACTTTGTGAATTGAATAGAAAGTGTTCAATAAACATGCGTGTTGTTTTTTGATTGATAGATTTAAATAAAAAACCATGTTTTTTTTCGGGACAAAGAAAGAAATACTAATCCATTAAAAAGACACACATTATATGCTTACCTACTAGTGAAATTATTTTATAGTCTTATCTTTCAAAGTTTCCAGGTTATTAAAAAAAAGTTATCTCTGGATACGTTATTAACGAATTCATAAAACCAAAAACAACACAATATATGCTACTCGTCATATTAAATATGTACTTGTCTTATTTTTAGAGAAAACATCGCGCATTTATTGTTAAAAAACAACACACCGTCCGCTCGTCACTGCGGCACAGTCCCGACTGTCTGCATGCCAGGCGCATGCCTTAATCGAGGCGCGTAGGCATAGCTCGCGCTTCGTCCGTTTGTATGAAGTCAAACTACTGTATGATAATATTACCGTGCTACAAGTGATGGCCTCATCATTGATGAAACTCCCATTCAGGTCAGTATAATAATTATATTTATCTTATAAACAAACCCGCAGAACAGAGAATTATTTACATTATATCATAACACTTATGACTGGTTTTGCAACATAGTATCAATTCCTTTGAAACTGTGCAGGCATCGACTGATAACGTAAATAAACAACACGATTAGTCAAAGGATAACTATTCGTATTTCCGTTGCTAACTATGTAACTGTTTGTGAGCTTTAGATAACAAGGAGTCAAGATAGCAGATAGAAATAGAATTGAAACAGAAAATTGTTTATTCGGTTTAAAGAATTTATTCTCATAAGAACAATACATAGGTTCACTTATAATGAGATACAAAGTAATTGCTATTGAATTATTCGGGTAATTCATAATCGGCAGAGCTATTGCGTATCTTTTCAAATGTCAATGGCTATCATAGTGTTCATCGATTAACCGTCAAATGGTTATGGTTTGGTATACTAAACTAACTAAAATTTGACAGTTAATTGATGAGCACTATGATAACCACTGACATTTAAAAAGATACGCAATAGCCCTGCTGGAGGCCTATGTCCAGCAGTGGACGTCTTTCGGCTGAAATGATGATGATGATGACATAATCAGGTACAGGTGAGGAGCTCGCAACTAAATAATAAACTAAATGTGGCACTCGGAGACTGCTGCGGTAAAGCTATTGCATAGCATTTTTTATCAACAGCAAATAATTAATTATTTAATTTGACAACCTCAGTTGACAACCTTGTTATTTTCCGTAACCATAGCAACCTGGTTGAATACTGAATCTTGAATATTTTCGTTAGGGAATTTCTGGATTCGCTCTCCACGCTCAAGGCCCGCGATAGAAGCAATGCAATAGCTTAATAACAGACACTTGGAGAGATCTTCAGGAAACCTAGTACTAACTGCAAGCTGTAGAGGGGAAATGGGCATTCGCTCCGTGTAAAATACTGGTATTCAACTGCATCCTCTTAGACTGGCAGCCGATTCCACATAATTGGGAAAAGACTTGGTCAAAGATCATGAGTGACGTCACTTTCTGGTAAAAAATATTCCAAATTGTGACGTCACAAGACTTATCGATGCACTGTATTGTCTTAATTTTTTATTTACGTGAAAAAAGAAAAAAAATCTGTTCAATATTTATTTTTGGAAATCTATCTGACGGACTAATAAGATTTTTTTTGTCAAGTACCTACCCTATTGCGTAGATTTTCTACTCTGTCCTGTGAATTTTCTACTTACATCATATTAAAACTTCAACGACAATATAACAACCATACCTCCCACGATTTAAGGTAGAAAATCCAATTCCAAGATTCAAAGACACAAGACACCCACCAGGGTAAAGAATCAAGTGAACTACCTATAAAGAGAATTAAAACCTCACTGACCAAAGGTATGATATCTGGAGGTGTTCCTGCGAACAGTTCACGAGACGGGTCAGTGAAGGGGTATTTTCGTGAAATCCCCCACACTGTCAGGGTTGGCACGCGACTGGGTTTTTAAACCAATATGGACTTTAAATGGCCTTGTTGAGTTATATTGAATAAGCAAGTCAATCAACGGTCGAATCTTAAAGACTTGATTATAAAAATATGGATCTACTCCAAACCGGACTGCAATTATTTTCAACACAAGTTGTGAATTATTATAGTCCAGTTTAAATCTTGAATTAGAGTTTAAAGTAGATAAAGAGAAAATGTTAAAAATACCTATTATCGACCTTCATATTGAATTTAGATTACTTCAGCACTCGCAAGATTCCCTTCCTTCCTTTTTCAAAAAAAAATAAGTTCAAAAATCTAAAACCCGACTACTAACAAAATTCTTATTATATTCTTCGTAGTCATGCGACTACGAAGAATATCAGACAAGAATTATTTTCTTGTTTTCTACTTTTAAGACCGCAATTTTGTTAGTAGTCGGGTTTTAGATTTTTGAACTTAATTTTTTTATTTGAATTTTATTTTTGTGTGTACTTAAACTATAATATAATACATATTTGTAATGTGCTCGCCAAGACCTTTCATTTGATACCAAACTTGCTATGATTATCTCAATTTAATATTTTTTGAGGTAAGTTTTTGACATTTAAATTCCGTCATAAAAAGAATTTATAAAATTTATGTAGCCTATGTCACCCGAGCTATTCTTACGAATCTATTGACATCTAATTTATTAAAATCCGTTCAGTAGTTTAGGCGCTACGGTGGAACATACATACATACATACATACACACATACATAGACTGCCAAAATCATTACCCTTCCTTTTGGCTTCGCCGTTGTCGGGTAAAAACAGTCAAAATCGGTCCTACCTTTTGACTCTAGAGCGCGGGGAGCACAATTCAACAAACATACGTATAATAATGATAAAGGCTGAAAAAAACATTACCTTATTCCAGTAGGGTAAAAACTGGTAGAGTTTTTTTCCAAACGAATTAAAAATTCGTATAGAACGAAACCAATAGAAAAGAACAAACAGCATGATTTATAATAATTACGCTCGTCATGTCTTGTCAAGGAAACCGTTAAAAGATTTACAAGATCGCAATGATCGTCCATTATCATTTTTAGATCCCTTTGCAAGTGCTGACAGAGGACTAACTCAAGAAACACGCCCATTTCCTCTGAATGACATATTGCGTGGGACTGCGGGTACAAGCAAACTTTTTTTTATTATCGTCTATTCATAGAATAGCATTAGAGCTTTTGTGTATGTTTATGTTGTGTTTCTTCAATTTTATGGTCGACTAGTAACCCGCAATAGGTGATCGGACTGGGTCAAAATAATATGATTCTTTTTTGTCCGTTAGTTAGATTATCGAAAAATATTGAATACGTGTTTTTTGTTTTATCAAATCAATAAAAAATTACGAAGTTAAAACGCGTCAAAGATCATGGAGTGGGGCTTGAAACGTCACTTGTAGGTACAAAATGTACTATCATATGACGTCACACGAGTTTTTGAAGCACTGTGTCGTCTTAATTTTTTGTTTACGTGAAAAAAGAAAAAATACGTGTGCAATATTTTTTGAAAATCTATCTGACGGACTAATTAGATTTTTTATGTCCGATCCCCTATTACTTCGCTCAAGTTCAATGTATTTAGTCTAAACGTCGAAAGCTTTGAGTGTGTTTTTAGATTTTGCCAGCTATTTTGAACTATTTGATTGTAATGTATTAGGAGGTGAGCCTATTACCACCAACCGGGCGCTCCTTCGTTATTTTCTTAAGCGAAATGTAAGTCAGTTAAATTGTTTCTCTGGGACTTCGTCAAGCCACATAGTCTCGGTGCTTTTCTGGTGGTCTTCTTCTTATCGTGTGGGCAGTAAGGTCTAACGACCCTACACACCCTAGTGTCAGAGTTTCTAAACCGCCGCAAGGGCCTCTGACATGGTTTGACGACCGCCATTTGGCGGCCGTGACCACCGGCTTATACGTGCCTACCGAAGCACGGAACCATCTTTTTATCAGACAATCAGGTGATTCAAGCCTTTCTGGTGGTTGCTACTGTTGATTCTGGTGTTCAGGGATTACAGTGATTTGGGAATAGACTGGGCTTGTCCCAAAAACAACCGGGAACAAAAAAATATTAGGCGTGTTTGTTAAATAAATCTACTATAATATTATTATTGTTATAATAAAGACATTAACTTGCAGCCAGCCCTGATACCAAGAGGGACATTTAACACTTATTGTGGTAGCGACAACAAAGCGGTGCCCGAACAAAAGGCCAGTTTGGGCTATAAATATCTGGACACGTTGGCCTGGATGTGGCCTGAGTAGGACTGTTCGGATTTATTTATAGGGTTCAATAAAGAATTGGGTATAAGTGTCTGACTATTTGTCTAACGTTATGCTGCCTTTTACAAGCGTTGTTTGACCAATTTTACTGTTTGAGAAGACTGTTTCTGTTTTCTATTTGTTCTGGTCCACACTGGAAACCTTCTAGTTATGGTGATATAAGTTCAAATTTTCGCAGATTTTTTTTAAATACTAGTGTTTAAGACCCGTTAACTATTCAGCATCCATCAGCAAAATGTTTGCGTAGAGTTAAAAATATGTATTTGAGTTAATGCTTGGTTGATGGCTCCGTGAAGGCTCTGTTTACACCCTGTACGAACAATACATTTAATTTGTTTAACACTGCTTCTTAACATCTCCAAAGTTAAGCACCTAAACCCGTTCCCCATGATGTTTCAAATTTCAAACCTTAATAAGAAGACAATTAACTTTTTATTATTTAGAAAAACACTTCAATTAAAATTGAATTAAGATTATGAGGTCCTTCCATCTTCTCTATATCCGTGTCACCCTGATCCCAACAAAAGATTTCCACATTACGCCTGCCGACCTCAAGAAGGCCTTATCCGGAAGAGTCCACTTGTAATGTAAATACAGCATTGTGTAGAACTGAGAGGTGTTCCCGAAACACTTCGGACTGGACCCGATTGTTTCATAATGTCTGTTTTAATTTAGCGGATCTTGTAATCTTCAATGGGGGTTTTGTTGGCTTTTTTGACGGTTTAGTCAGGAATTAACTGGATAATGTGATTAAGAAAATTAATAATCACATGAAGAGTCACTAAGAAAACTAAAATTAAAAGAATCACGCACTGATTTGAAAAAAAATCCTACGTAGCACTGTTTCAGCAACATGTTATAATGTTGCAGAAACATGTTGCTGGGTTTATGTCGACCATTTTGTAAACTGTAGCACCTAACTTTGTTTAAAACAATACTGTTTAACACACACATTTGTTGTTCAACATTATTTACAATGAATATGGGGCGTTAGAAAACAAACAACGGTTTAGTTGAATTATAATTCTACTTAGACCTCAAGAAGGCCTTATCCGGAAGAATCCACTTATAACGTTAATACAGTATTGTGTAGAACTGAGAGGTGTTCCCGAAACACTTCGGTCTGGACCCGATTGTTTCATAATGTCTGTTTTAATTTAACGGATCTTGTAATTTTGTGTACTTGGGACGAGAAAATAATGGATTTTAAGTATTTGCCGACTTCGTTAAAATGGCCAGGTAAAAATAATATGAGTACTGAATGAACTATAAAAATAAATGAAAATATTAAATATTATGTAAAACAGAAAATTATAATAAGATTAATCTTGACAAGTTGACGCACGAGTGGATAATGAGTTTCTTTT
The DNA here is from genome assembly GCA_949775195.1 of Diarsia dahlii. Taxonomy (NCBI): domain Eukaryota; kingdom Metazoa; phylum Arthropoda; class Insecta; order Lepidoptera; family Noctuidae; genus Diarsia; species Diarsia dahlii. The sequence continues at coordinate 16,996,614 of OX459209.1, forward strand.
TAAGTATTAAAAAAATACTAGGAAGTAGAAAACAACATCGTGTATGATGCGGCATGCCATATGATAGAACTAAACCGTTGCTGACATTTGAAATTCAGCAACCACGCGGGCCCAGAGGAGAGAAGGCGAGACCTGTGCTCTAGCAATCAGAATGTTACATTAAATAAAGCCACTACAAAGCAATAAAGTTCAATGGCCCACAACACATCTCCCAAAAATTCTACACTAACACTTTTTGCACATTTCTGCACCACCACTTACACAAGCCATAAAAGCTTACCATTATCATTTTTAAGGCATAAAAGAGCTCCAGCATACATATGTAAATCTTAACGAAGGGTGCCTACGTCCAGTAACCCCTGAAGATAATATTATGTCATCCTGAGTCAGCATATCTAAAACCATTAGAAGATCCACAATAGGGAGTGGCGATACAAACACGAATAAATCTGAAGTGGGGAAAGATCATCCTTGGTGAGTGATGAATGATTTTAAAACGATCGTGAGATGCAATGACGAAGGAATTTTGGATGTGGTAAATTTTTGAGCAGGGATTTGTATTGTAATTAGTACTTACTAGTTACATAATGTAAATGTGGTCTTGCCCCACAAACTATGGGGCACTTGATATCGTGTCCAACCTGTCCTGTTAGTTGCACATCACAGGAGCTGATGGAGGCTACTGAAAGGGACTGAAAGTGCCAAACTCGTCGCCAAATTTTGAGATTTTTTATGTTTTTGTGTGTTTTGTGTGTACATAAATAAATAAATTGTCATCGACACGCTAAGAAGAAGAAGTTCTATGTAAAACGGTTTAAAGTTGTGGCAGGCAGGAAAGAAAAAAAAAGGTCTAAGGCTAATTTCAAAACGTGACCAGTGCCGGTTGCGTGCAATGGTTGGGGGTTACGTTACGTGCCATTTTAACAATGATCGAATTTAAAAAGTGAATGCTATCATACAAGTCTTTGGGTATCGAAATGTTCGACCGGGCGCACACAACTCTCACCGTTGCGCTCTGAAATAAATCTTACAGGGTTGCATAAGTAACATTGCGGCTCCAAATCCAGATGGCGTTGTGTGATAGTTGTGGAATATTATTATTATTATTATTATTATTATTAAATCATCAACCGGATCCAAATCGATTATTTACCGGTAAAACATTACAAAATTGTAAATACAATAGAAGACCTTGTTAGACCAGCTACTTACACCGCACGCGTGTAATTAAAATATATAATATAGAATCTACAATTTATTCAGGAAAAGATTTACCTAATTGACCTTTAGTTAATAGTACCTTCTCCAAACCACTCCAGTTTCTATAAGTATTCCGTAATATTCATTGAATTGTCGAAAACAATAAATCTACAGGTTAAAGGATTCCGTATCAAGTTTATGTGGGCGTTAACCTTTTATTTATTTTTGTTCTTGAGATTTTGGACCACAATGAAATTGTACGAAAAATGTCTCCGACCTTCAAGAGATGAGCCGCTTTTGTGTTTATTTAGAGGATCTTTTTCGGGCTTATAATAAGTTGGGGTTTTTGTTATTACTGTTATTTTTGTGGTCAGTACGGGTGATACCGTTGTCAACCTAAATAAGTTTTCTTATTTTACCATTGTGTATCATTCGATACCTTTGGGCTCAAAGGGCATAAAGAACACTTTTAGTAAAGTAAAGTGTTCTTTATGCCCTTTGAGCCTAAAAGTATCGGTATGTCATTTCTGACGTTATGTTCTGACTGTACAGGCCCCAGCTTATCAAAAAACATTTTTTTTTTAAATAAATTTTATTGCTAAAGCATTAGGTTTAAGGTTAATCAATGACATCTGTAAAATCTCACATTAACTCAATAATGAAATAATGTAAGTCGAAGCTTTATTAAGGTGAAAACGAGTTGCATATTATAATTACAATGGACAAAAATAGATTTTATCAATTCGTAACGAACTAAGTTCAACGAGATTTTAAAACTGTTGCCTGAAACAGTTATGTAGTTGACGATACAAAAAAAAGTTAAAAAGAAGTTGACTACACCTTCATTTAAAATAACTATTTTGAACATTACTGTCGTCTTTTCTCTGCAGATTTTAATTTAAGATATTGTTTGCACGGGCAGTTTTTTTTCAACTTTGTGTTACCAACTGTAGCAATGGACAAAAAATGAAGGGTACAGGGGCAAAACCAGGAATGTCACTAAAATTCAAAAAGTTTATTTTTGATGGCAATATTTTCATTTTCCCGCGTATTTAATTTGGCATTACACAAAAACCGTAAAAACAAGTATAGTCGTATGTATTACTTAAGTCTCAAAACTGTATACAAGAACAAAAGAGGGAAGGTCCATAGTGTAACGGAACGTAAGAAGGAATGTCCAAGCTGTGAAAATACTTATGGCAACTTTCCTATCAATTTTTTTTTTTAAGTACAAGGACTTAGTGGATTTAAAAAGATTTTGTTCTGAGGGGTTTCATTCCCACCTTGAAGGCATTCCTCTTGTATAATTAGTAAAAAAAATAATTATAAAGTTGAACTTGTATGGGACACAGTGGAAATTACCAGTTTTTGCATGTTCCAAAAGTGAATTACTATAATTTTTTAATTATTAAAAAATATAAATTTTCACTTCAGCGTTATGGTCTCCAATAAAAGTATGAGCAAATAAATAATAATGTTGACTTATAAATAAATAGAGTTGCCTTCGAAAGTCGGACTTATTCTAGTCGAATATATGTTCCGTGTGGTGTCGGACGTAAAGAATAGCACCATCCCATATCTTCCCGTGGGTGTCGTAAGAGGCGACTAAGGGATGTACCAGAGAATGGGCAGCAGCGTTCTCTGTGTCTTTGTAACAACCATACTGCGATCGCCAACCCGCCTGCCAAGCGTGGCGATTATGGCAAACCCCCCCAAAAATGCCTGGGGGAGGCCTATGTCCAGCAGTGGACGTCTTATGGCTGAAATGATGATGATGATGATGATGAAATTTTCATTTCAATATTTTATGTTCCAAAAAATAAAACTTAATAAGGTAGGTATACTAAAGTTCCTAATAACAGTTTATAATTTTAAGTGACACATAAGTATTTTTTTAACTTATAAAAATTAAAATGTTAGTTACTTCTTTTTGTTTTTTTTTGTGACATTTCTTGTATTGCGCCTGCACTCTTCAAATAAACATTTTCTTGAAAAGTTCTAAATGATATAAAATGTGGGTACCTGGTAACATTTTGTTAAAACCTTACCTACCTTCCTTTAGGTAACCCTCCTTTTGGGTTTCGCCGCAGTCGGGTAAAAAGATTTTATATAGTATTGATAGACCATCATCATCATCAGTCTATAATGCTCCCACTGCAGGAACTCAGGCCTCCTCTATATAGGAGAAGGATGGGCTATAATCCACCACGCGGTCCAGTGCGGATTGGTAGATGTCACGTATAGACCAAGATTCTTATTATTTAAAACTTCAGCGTTATGGTCTCCAATAAAAGTATGAGCAAATAAATAATAATGTTGACTTATAAATAAATAGAGTTGCCTTCGAAAGTCGGGCTTATTCTAGTCGAATATATTTGAATAGGCCGTACCCGACTGTTCGATGATGCCGTAAGGATGCGTTCATATTCAAACTTTTACTTTTGTAAGTAAGGAATTGTATTGGTAAACTTAGGAGTTGTGTTTAGTCACACTTTGACTTAACACAACTCCTAAGTTTCGTATCAGGAACTTTTATTATAATTCTAACTGGAGTATGGAGATCAGATTATAGTCAGTAGCGCCATGTAAAATATTGGCATTCAACTGAATTTGGTTAGACTGGAAGCCGACCCCAACATAGTTGGGAAAAGACTAGTCAGGTTATGATAGTTTTGTTAATTTTCGAATGGACAGTTTTATTTGAAGAAACGAAAATTTAGAACCGGCATTTAGAGATTTCAAAAAGGAATAAATGTGAAAGCTCATAATTCAGTATGTTTTACAAACAGGTACTTTTTTTTCTAAATCAAAAGCATTAATTTCCTCATGAATTATTTTTATTTAATCGCGTATCACTGTGAAGTACCCTTAGTGGAACAACAGATATGTACCCAAAATGCCATTCCGGATGGCTAACCGGGTTCTATCGGGACGGGTCACTTTATATTAACCATACGATTTAAATGGGACTCCCAGACCCCAGTCCCAGTGAAAAGTTGGCTTTTTGCGGTCTCTGGGACCCCTATAAAGAGTTAAGACCAAATTTGTCGTTTGATATTAATGTACAATTTAAAAGGTTGTTTCTAAAAAGGTGTTTTAATTATTCTGAAATGTTAATGGGGTATTTGGGGGTTTTCTTTTGTGGTTTTGCTTTTAGACCATTCCGCGTTCGGCAGGAGATTCGTTTTTTACTTGCGTTTCTTTCAATGACGAGCTTATAAAGTAACTGCCATGGCTGTTTTGAAAGTCTTTGAATAGACTCCGAACACAGGTCGACCGAAGCAAGGAAACCTGTTCAGGTGGAGTCATATTAGATGACTCTACCCTGGAGTGTGAATATGGTGTTTCCCCACAAGCAATGGAACACTTCATATCGTGTCCTGCGTGTCCCGAAACTCGATGCCACATTTTGGACTGAGAAGAATATAAAGTACCTAGTCAACTTAACAATGATTAAAGTTAGATAGATAATAGGAGTCCTCACCATACTAAGGTCTCAAGGAAAAGAGGAGCCGAGGAACTCAGTGTGTAATGCATGAGTGCATCCATAGATCGACCACAGCAAGCTTCGATATTTAGTCACAAAGCTAGGGGCTAGCATAGGTTTGCGTGAATATTGTATTTGAACATAACCTGTTTGGTCTTAGATCCTTACGAAGTCGCTCCAACATAATTCAAACTCTACATCATAGGTGGCATAACACACCGTTCTAAGCTGGTACTCATCAAATTATACGACTGCGGATTGCCGTCAATCCGGCGATAAAAGTCATTTATCTGTTCGCGAAATCTGCTTAATATAATATGATATTGCATGGCACGTGCAATTTTATCACCCAAGGAAGAGACCTCACGCATTACGCAACTGCGGTCACTACCAGGAGAAAGATTATGTGTCGATCTAGAAATGATAGCGATTACAGAAAAATCAAAAAGATCACTTGGATTTTAATCATCATCATCATTTTCAAACTAGGCTGATAATCGGCACTTTTCAAACGTCAAAATTTACTTTACTTATTGACAAGAGACAGTCCCCCAAAACGCCCACCCTTCGACACTTCCTAGTGTTTTAACTGGAAGGAAGAAGTGGCGGAACAAACTCCCCAGCAACACTGTCTGTTAGGTTAGAAGAACCAGACTCGATACAATAGTAAGGTGTAAGTTAATATTACGATTGACTACAGGACACAAATAAATAATAAAAAATTATATAATAATAAAAATATAAAAAAAAAACATTCAGTAATAACATATCAGTAAACTAAACTAAACGAATTGCTGCTTGTTCAATATTTCTGCATAACTCGCCATCATCGTTTGGTGGACGAGAACTGAATTCTCGACTACAGTCTCCAGGCTCCAACGTTTCCAAAGGATGGCATGTTCCGCTATCACAGGCTGCATGAGGACAACCCCAACTGCAGCAATGGAGATAGCCCTTCAACTAACCCCACTTGAGCTGTACAGCAGCAGGAGGCAGCTTTAGCAGCCATCAGGCTTATGCACTTGGGCATATGGGGCAAGAATCACACAAGTCCCCACGCAGGCATCCTGGACCGGGTGATTGAGTATCAACCTCTCATCGCTGCCCCGTGTGATAGGACACCTAACAAACCTATGTTCAACAAGAGCTATAGCATACAAACAACAGAGGAATTAAGAGATCAGTCAGGAGTCAATGAAGTACGCATCTACACAGATGGCTCCAAAACTCAAAACGGCTCAGGGGCTGGCGTACACTCCCTAGACCTCAACATTAACTTTCACCTACCACTAGGCGAACACAGCTCGATATTCCAATGCGAGTGTGTCGCCCTAACACAAGCTGCAACAGCCGTAAATCGTCTGAGGATTCACAGCCACGCAATCAGATTTGTAACTGATAGCCTGTCTGTGCTTAAAGCCCTAGAAAACAAACAAACTAACAGTAAATTAATATTTGAATGTCACCTCGCCCTGGAGAGTATATCGCTGTCCAACAGTATTACCCTCCAGTGGATTAAGGGGCACAGTGGATCCCTGGGAAATGACGCCGCAGACGAACTTGCTAAGAGAGGGTCCGAGATGGCAGTGCTTGGCCCGTACCCACTCCTTCCCTTACCTTTCTCACAGTTCCGTACATGGGTTCGCCAGAGATCAACTGAACTCCATAACAGCAAATGGTCACGGTCTACAGACTGTAGACAGTCAAAAATGGCGATGCCAAGTCTACATCCGCGGCTAACAAAACGACTGCTTAGCCTAAGTAAAAATAACCTTAGAATAATAATAGGGACAATAACGGGCCATTGCCCCCTAAATAAACATCTTTTTACCATAGGCGCCACGGACAGCCCACTCTGCAGGGGCTGCTTTGATGCTGAAGAATCAGCCGCCCACGTCATCCTGGAATGCGAGGTCGTGGCTACTCAACGCAGACAAATCCTCGGAACGGTGAGGTCGCTCCGCGAAGCCTGTGAAGCTCCCAGGAAACTTCTGTGCTTCTGGGCGGAGCTAGGCTGGCTATCTTAGCCAGGACACCTACGCACAACGGACCGATCAAGAGTCTAAGTGCGGAAAACGGAGTCCCTACTCTACTCTACTCTACTCATAACTCGCCATCCCATCACCTCCTTTCCATCCATAACATCTTTCACACAGTTCATCCACTATGAAAATTATGTTGTTCGTACTCCTCTGTTATTAGTTTCTGATTCAATTTGTTGTGGGATCCAAACTACAAAAATTGTTTCTCTGCAACTGTATCGAGCTTCATTGTCTCGACACTTTTCTTATTCACCACTGTTGGTTCTGACTTTCAGGAGTTGCAATGGAATTCAATTCCATCCATCATTTCTTTGGTCTTCCTCTACTCTTATATCACACACGTAGACGTAGAAACTACCGAAAAGCTTGTGCAGTCCAATTGAAAGTCAAACCACAGATTAGTCAAACCAGGAGATCGAAACGTTCTCTCAGTAAAAACCAAATGCGCATCGCCGCTTCAAACTTAAGTGGTACAAGTTGGTAGCGGACGACATGAAGCTGCAGCAAACGACGTGTCGCAGCGACACTACTGGTTTCTACGTATTTCTATGAAATTTAATAATAATAATTCATTATTTTCTATGAAGCGACGACATGTCGTCTGCTGCTACCAACTTGTACCTTTAGATGCCACAACAAACTGACCACACAACCGTCTGCCCGGCCAGTCGTGGCCAAACTTGTCTTGGTCCCAGTTTCTACTACGACCAGTTAAGGTCATTGCCGTAGGTCTTTCCTTAAGGCTTCCGAGTGCATTTGAAGGGAAATAGTGTTGGAGTTAGGGCGATGCATAGCGTTGCGTTATGTGACGTCAAAAATAACACCTTACAGCCAAGCGGCGGACAACGATGACTAGCGCCGCGGGCGACTGCGGTACAGGGTGTTTGATAATGTGGATTTACGTTATCATACTCAAAAAGCCAATAATAATAGACAATAACGTTCCAAAACAAGACACGAAAAAGTAAAAAAATAATTGTCCAATGTTTACATGTAAAACCCAATAAATATAACCCTAAAAATATTTTCAGAAATACACCTGCCACTACTTGACTCTGTTCTGTCTGTTTCTGTTCAGTTTTTTTTTTAAAAAAAACGTGGGACAGCGTTTATCGGAATTTCTCTTGTACCGTGGGTGCGTTTACAAACATTTTAATTCACAAACACAAATACCCAGACCCAGAACAACCTGTAGGTTGTACAAATATTTGTTCCGTACGGGGATCGAACCCGCGACATGCAGCGCAGCAGTCCAATCGCTCAGCCGCTGCACCAACCGTGCCGTCAACATCCAGTCCAAGTCTGCATCATCCAAAGGTTGACTGGTAAAAATGTAAGTCCGTCTCCGTACTTGTTGCTTGAAGTGTTAAATGCATCAATACCACAAGAAACGATATGCCAATAAAGCTAAGAAAGCACAATTATTTTTCACATTATATTATTCTTATTCTTACACTACGGAACTATTTTAATAGAATATTCCACCGTGTCCACTTTCCTAACACCCTATACACAGAATGTAAGCTTATAATGTGAAGGAGCAAGCGATCGAGCGATAAAACGAGATATAAGCAATTTTATTCAGAGCCCAGCGTTTGATTTATATCTATATTGTGAGAGCGAGCCATTGACTATAAAATAAAATACTACCCGGTATACGTAACCTGTTAGTTTTGAGTTTGTGAGGTATACATACTATGGGCTACGTGTGGTTTGGTTTGTTTTTGTACTTTTAAATATCGATACCATTTGGTGATATTAAATATCTATTTAAACCACTCTGTATGTCATACAGTTTATCTTCTATATATATTTATAAAATTCTCGTATCACGATGCCTGTTGCCATTCTGCTCGGCAAACGGCTTGACCGATTTTTATGAAACTTTGTGTGTATATTTGGTAGGTTTGAGAATAGGTCGTAAAGTATTTTTCACACTCCTAACCCAACCTGAAGGTAGAACAGTTAGAAAAGGGTACAATGCAACGCATGCAGGGCACAGCAGAAACAATATATAGAAACAATATCTAATAGAGAGGGAAAAGAGAAGAATAAAACTCGCGATAAGTAGTACAATAAAAACTTTTTTACAAAAAATAAAACCGACTTCGACAAAAATAAAACACTCAAAAGTGAAAAATAAACTTGAGAAGAAAAATCAGTTTCTGAAGTAGGTGACTTTTGTTTCTTTGATTTCATTTTTTTTGTCACCGACTTCAGAAACTGATTTTTCTTCTCAAGTTTATTTTTCACTTTTGAGTGTTTTATTTTTGTCGAAGTCGGTTTTATTTTTTGTAAAAAAGTTTTTATTTTTCACTTTTTAGTGGTTCACATGTGCTTACCCCTTCACAACGTACCGGCGTGATGTTATGTTATGAACTGGTGTAAACAATAGACAGACAATATGAGATTTCAGCAATCCCAGTCCATTTGCTATCATTATTGAGGAGTTCCGTTGCCTATCTCCGAAGTTCTTCATCAGATCTTCACAAAATAGTTTTTATAACCTTTGTAGTGAGTACAGGCGTGATATTATGTTGTGTGATGGCGTAAACAAGATATTGAAATGGTGGGACCAATGGGACCACACGGGAAGCACCAGCTTTCAAATGAAAAAAGAATCATGAAAATCAGTTCACCCAGTCGCAAGTTATGAGCTAGCAAACATAAAAAAAAAAAATACAGTCGAATTGATAACCTCCTCCTTTTTTTGAAGTCGGTTAAAAACAGTCAAAACTCTATCTTCTACAAAAAAAAAAACAACATTCAAAAGTAATCTCGATCAAAAACTCGCATGGCATCTCTTTGATTACATTTTTCCGGCTGCTACCTGAAAACTTTTTAACACACTTTGATTGGAAATCGCTGTTCGGCCCTGTGAAACTTTGTATTACAGTCCTTTGCCAGTAGCTTTACTTTGACAGCTGCATTCCAAAATCAACCTTATTTACCACTGATACATAAATGAATTATAATATGAATCATAATTTAAGGATCATAATATGAATAATAATTTGAATCATAAATGGATCATAATATGATCATAATATGATCATAATATGAATCATAACATGAATCATAATCAGAGGCGTCTATAACTTCAGTGCAGGATGTGCGTTGCACCCGGGTGCTGCGGCCCTAGGGGGCGGCGATCGCCGCTCGCTATGGGGTCCCTGCTTCCACATACTGGTATGTGGAAAATCTAACTTCTAAAAAGGAGGAGGTCGGTGTTTCAGTGTAATCTAACTTCTAAAAAGGAGGAGGACGGTGTTTCAGTGTGTTTTTACTAAGTATGTGTAAAAACACCACCAACACCGACTCAAATTTAACCTTAATATGGATTACAATATGAATCATAACATGGATTATAACATGATCATAATATAGATCATAATATGAATCATAATATGAATCATAATATGAATTTAATATGAATCATAATTAATCATAATAAGATCATAATATGAGTCATAATGTGATCATAATATGAATCATAATTTAAATCATAATAAGATCATAATATGAGTCATAATGTGATCATAATATTAATCATAATTTAAATCATAATGAATATGAATATATGAATCATAAAAGGATTATAATATGAATCATAAATAGGTACAGATCATAATATGAATCATAATATGAATCATAATACAGATCATAATACAGATCATAATACAGATCATAATATGGATCATAATCAGAGGCGTTTTTACCTTTAGTGCAGGCTGTGCGTTGCACCCGGGTGCAGCGGTCCTAGAGGGTCGATCGCCGCTCGCTATGGGGTCCCTGGTTCCACATACTGGTATGTGGAAAATCCAAATTCTAAAAAGGACTTAAATTAAACCTTAATATGGATTACAATATGAATGGATTATAACATGATCATAACATAAATCATAATATAGATCATAATATCAATCATAAAAGGATTATAATCTGAATCATAAATGGATCATAATATGAATCATAATACAAATCATAATATGAATCATTATTCATTATGAATCATTTTCATATTATGAATCATAAATGGATTATTATATGAATCATAATACAGATCATAATATGAATCATAATATAATCGCAATATGAATCATAATATGAATCATAAAAGGATTACAATATGAATCATAAATGTATCATAATATGAATCATTATATGATCATAAATGGATCATAATATGATCATAATACAGATCATAATATGAATCACAAATGGATCATAATATGATCATAATACAGATCATAATATGGATCATAATCAAAGGCGTCTTCACCTTTAGTGCAGGCTGTGCGTTGCACCCGGGTGCAGCGGTCCTAGGGGGTGGCGATCGCCGCTCGCTATGGGGTCCCTGGTTCCTACTTCTAAAAAGGAGATACTTAAAGGATACTTAAATTGAACCTTAATATGGATCATAACATGGATTACAATATGAATAGCATAGATAGCATAGATTATAACATGATCATAATATAAATCATAATATAGATCATAATATGAATCATAAAAGGATTATAATATGAATCATAAATGGATCATAATATGATCATAACATGAATCATAAATGAATTATTATATGAATCATAATACAGATCATAATATGAATCATAACATGATCATAGTATGAATCATAACATGATCATAATAATTATGCATCATAATCATAAAGGGATTATAATAAAAATCATAAATCATAATCATAATATTATCATAAAAGGTTCATAATAGGATCAAAAAAAAATCTTAAAAAAAAAAAAAAAAAATATATATATATATATATAATAAAATAAAAATCATAATAAAGATCATAATATTAATCATAAATGGATCATAATATGAATCATACACAGACAGTTAAAGGCCACTTTTCTGTGAAAGAGAATGTGCTGTATTCCACCACGTGGGGCCCAGTGCGGATTGGTAGATGTCATGTCATCAATTTTATGGTTTCATGGCATGTCCGTTTCCTCACGATGTTTTTCTGCACTGTTTTGAGAACAGTGGTAATGAAATAAATTATACATCGTAACGAGCCTGTTTGGGTTCAAACCCATGATTTTCGTTATTTGGTCTGCTACTTGGACACTACTGCTCATCACAATAACCTTATTGTCACAAAAATATTATTATTGTTTATTAATGTGAAAATTCATAAAAAATACAAGCCCATATATTCGAGAGTCTACATAGTTTCGAGAGTAGATATTTTGATTTAGAATGACATCACTTAGCTAACCATGTATTAGGAATACATAAATGAAAAGAAAAAGTGTCTTGAACAATTTCAAGACACAAATCAACATAGTTTTATGACAAGTCTCTGTGGTCATAACATGATCATTATATAAATCATAAAATATTATAGATCATAATATAAATCATAACGGGATCATAATATGATCATAATATTATGAATACAGATCATAATATTGTTTATTATTGTGAAAATTCATAAAAAATACAAGCCTATATATTCGAGAGTCTACCATAAATATTTTGATTTAGAATGACATCACTTAGCTAACCATGTATTAGGAATACATAAATGAAAAGAAAAAAGTGTCTTGAACAATTTCAAGACACACAAATCTACATAGTTTTATGACAAGTCTTTGAATAGAAACATATCAATTACAAACTCCAAGAACTGAACTAAAACTAACAGTGTCCGAATGAAGATATCGCTAAACCCTTAAGGAAGCCGCTGGATGTCCAATTAATTAGAAGTCCGATCGCGATAGCAACTGTTGCTATTAATCAGGAGATCGACATTGATAGCCAGCGCTTGGTAACGGCCACACAATGTGGATGTACCAGGGTGGCAGCTCTCGGTGAAGATGCTGAATGTGTGTAATCGAATTGTTCCACGATTTTGAGCCGCTTGGGGTTAAGAAACTAGAGGCACATGGGGCCCGTGGGGTTCGGGTACCCGTACCTAGTATTTCGGAAATCATCAAGCGGTTGGTCGACTTTTCACCAGAGGGCTAGTCTATAATTTGGCTAAAGAATCAGCGTTGCTATCCAACATGCCAATACTGCCAGCTTTCTAGTCACTTTTCGTATTGACAGCGATGTGGACGAATTTTTTGACGTCCTGTAAGTTTTCCCCTTTTGATACTTGAACATTTATTTTATTATGATTAAAGGCCTATAGAATCGTCATTTGGTGTCCAGCGCTTACTAACGACCACACAATGTGAATGTACTAGGGTGGCAGATATCAGTGGATGGTGATGGTTAGTGTATTTAATGTAATTGAACTATTCCTGTAGGTAAATGATTTTAGAAGTAACAGAAATGTAGGCTTCTGAACTTATAATTTAAGATCTACATTGATAGCCAGCGCTTGGTAACGGTCACACGTAGTGCTACTAGGGTGGCAGATATCGATAGAAATGGTGAATGTGTGTAATGTAATAGAATTTTTCCACGATTTCAATTGATGTTAGAAGAGTAACCAAAATGTAGGCTCTTAAAAAACATATAATAGAAGATCGACATTGGTGTCCATCGGTTACTAACGGCCACACAATACGGATGCCCAGAAGCACACGAAACTGTCAAATTTTCCCTGTCAACCTTGAGCTTAATGGTTAAGCAATAACGTTGAAAATCTATTGAAGACATTTTGACAGATTGGACATAGTAGCTTGATTAGCTAGCGTCGGTACTAGGATGACAGATGTTAGAGGAAATAGGAAGTGTGATAAATGTAATCTTTTGAATTTCACAATTTTTGGTTCGAGAAATGTGCAGGTTACTTTTCAAATAAGAGAACTATTTGGATAATAATTGGTGCATGCCAACGGCCACAAAATATGAATGTTTTAAGGTGGCAGATATAAGAGCAAAAGTAACTGTTTCGTGATTTGAAAGACTGCGAATTTGAGTAATGTAATAAACATCAGAAATTATACTACTTAGACCATTAATGATGAGCGATTTGAAGGGTATAGCCGATAAATTTAAAAATAACTTTATTGTAAGGTCACCGCTGGGATCGTCCTCATCACGGGGGCGGGGGGGTGTGAGTGGGGAATGTGTTAGTACCAGGATCTCTGCCAGGGATGTGTCAATGGCAGTAAAATCGATTTCCCATGGGAAATCGCCTGGTCATGACGGATTGGGTGTGGAACATGTTCAACATGCTGGGCCTCATATGTGTAGGGTGTTGGCTATGTTCTACAACTTTTGTATTTCTCACTCATACCTTCCGGCTGATATGTTGAGGACGATCGTAGTGCCGGTGGTAAAAAATAAGGCAGGGGATTTGTCGGATATATCAAATTATAGACCTATTTCCCTAGCAACAATAGTTGCAAAAGTGTTTGACAGCATTCTTAATACACAATTAAACAAATACATACAGTTGCACGATAATCAGTTCGGTTTTCGGCCGGGACTGTCTACTGAAGCTGCAATATTGTGTCTTAAGAGTGCTGTTAAATACTATACCGACAGAAACACATCTGTGTACGCGTGCTTCCTCGATCTTTCCAAAGCCTTTGACCTGGTACATTATGATATCTTGTGGAATAAGATGAGATCATCCCAGATACCGTGTGGACTTATTAACATCTTTAAGTATTGGTACGGGAACCAGGTGAACAACGTGAAGTGGGCGGGCACGTTGTCGGACCCATATAGGTTGGAATGCGGGGTGAGGCAGGGGGGGTTGAGCTCCCCCTCCATTTTTAACCTCTATGTAAATGGACTGATCGAGGCGCTCAGTGAGCAACATATCGGTTGTCACATTGATGGAGTCTGTTTTAATAACATCAGCTACGCGGACGATATGGTGCTGCTGAGCGCCTCGGTCTGTGGACTTAGGAGGCTGATGACTATATGTGAGGAATATGCAGCTGTTCACGGGTTGCGCTATAATACAGTTAAGAGTCAGTGCATGGTTTTTCAGGGTGGGTCTAGGAAAGTGCGAGAAATGCCACCCGTAAAGCTTAATGGTGCACCGTTGGAGAGGGTGGATATTTTTAAGTACTTAGGACATTTCGTGACTCCTACCCTGAAAGATGATGCGGATATTGAGCGGGAGCGGAGGGCGCTGGCGGTCAGAGCGAACATGGTTATACGCAGGTTTGCACGGTGCTCTAGTGATGTTAAGATAACCCTTTTTAGAGCCTACTGCACTACAATGTACACGTGCAGCTTGTGGACTGACTATACGCAAAAGTCATACAGCGCCCTTCGTGTCCAGTTCAACAACGCGTTCAGGATGATGTTGGCGCTCCCCCGCTATTGCAGTGCATCGACTATGTTTGCACGCGCGCGCGTGGATTGTTTCCACGCCATTATGCGCAAGAGAAGCACGTCGCTGGTGCGGCGAGTGCGGGGGAGCGCTAACAACATGCTGGCCGCGCTCGCGGGACGACTTGATTGCGCCATCATCTCCCACTGTTGTAGGCGACATGTGGCAGGCTGATGCGACAGAATTTTAATATATGAATTGTTAATGTGAATTTATCTATGTTTTGTGTTTTTTATTGTGACTAATAATTATTATAATTGACCTCTCCCGAGCGTACCGAAAACGGGGCGGTGGGTGCAGGCTGACTTGAGCCTTATTATTACAACGTAAGGTTTAGGCTAGCTTGTACTCGCCGTGCTAAATAAAATTGTTATTGAATTTAATGTTGTGTATGTAGTGTGACTGTGTGAATGTAATATTATTTCTATTATGAGTCACTGATACTTGAATTAAATGATTTTATTTTTTTTTTATTATTTTATTAATTAACACAGTTACCATTATCGCATGGTTACGTTAACCGCGAAAGTCCATAAAGCGAACATGTTCGTCTCATATCGCATGCATTTGTAATGTTCGGGTTATCGAGACGACACGGACCTTTGTTGAATCCCGTTACTCTTGGCCGGAGCGTAAATGTGACAAGACGCACTTTTCCTGCACAAACAAAACAATTGCCAAAACGACTTAAGGAAAGAGACCAGTTAGTGCATCAAACTTTTTGAAACTATCAAAAAACCCTATCAACATTGAATTTAAAACGAGAAAGTTAAAAACCTATTTTAAAAAAAATTGACAGACTGTCACTTGATGCGCTTTCATCTACTGTTCAAGCAAAACGGACTAAATAGATTGCAAAAACGACATAAGTACGCTTTCAACGCTTTACGAGTAACTAAACCACCTACACGTCAGGCGAAATTGATCATGTTCCACCATCTTTAGGGTCCCATCGTGCAAAGACCAGTGTTTTGATATCCCTAATGGCACCGGTAACCCGTTAAACTTCTGGTTTAAGATGTGATACGATCTCGGTTGAGTCGAGCCGGCAGAAACCGCCTTACGACTGAATTGTTAATTAATTATACGTGTAAGTGTGCAACTGGTTTTACTGAAGTGCTCTGGAGTTCTGGACTATTTTTGGTGTTTTTTTCCGCACGAAGGTACTGCTACTGTTTTTGAGGGACTGAGTTTTGTAATGTGATTGCGAAATGAAGAAACGGTTGTTTTGAAGGTTCTTGATTGTGTTTATGTGTTGTTCATCATAGATGGGATGGCCGCAATATATTTGATCATAATTGTGTATCATTTTCTTTTTTGTGAAATGTGTAATATATATTTTTATACACATACATATATTAACTCACGCCACGAGGTTAGGTAGAAACCGAAGCACGCCACCACTATAACTACGATCCTTATAAAATCCTTTTCACTTCTCTCGCTCTAAAATTCGTCTTTATGTCGTGCATAGGCGACATAAAGTCGCGTTTTATGCTCTAGAGCATAAAGTAAAATCTTCGTCGAAGACCAAGGTAATCGGCACAGGTAATCGGCCCAACAGCCACACGAACAACTTCAACTTCATAGAATAACCTCTTTAATTCGTTTCGTTAGTAATCTAAGAACAAGGGATTACTGCTTTTCATTACGAATACAAGGAAAGTTGATGGGAATAGGCTGCCCCCAATTTCCTAAATCGCTTGATGGCAATAGGCTTGCTCTTAATTAGGTTGTTTGATGGCAATAGGCTTGCTCCTAATTACATCATTTGATGGGAATAGGCTTACTCTTAATTACATTGATTGGTGGCAATAGGCTTGCTCTCAATTACCTAAATCAGTAAATGGCAATAGGCTTGCTCCTAATTACATCGGTTGATGGCATTAGGCTTGCTCCTAATAAGATTGGTTGATGGCAATAGGCTTTTCCTAATGACATCGGTTGATGGCAATATAATAGGCTTGTCCCTAATTACATCAGTTGATGCCAATAGGCTTGCTCCTAATTACATTGGTTGATGGCAATAGGCTTGGTCCCAATTACATCAATTGATGGCAATAGGCTTGCTCCTAATTACATTAGTTGATGGCAATAGGCTTGCTCCTAATTACATTGGTTGATGGCAATAGGCTTGCTCCTAATTACATTGGTTGATGCTCAAAATGTTTTTATAACTGAGCAGGATGAGTAACGACATAAGTCAGGTGTTATGTCAAGTTTGATACTGAAAACAAAAAAGTTAATTGTCAGGAACCTTAATTATTTTTACAATATTTAAAAGTTGCTGTTTCATTTCCTCGCAATCGAAGTGAAAAGTAGAGTGTAAAACTCGTCCATAAAACCCATTTTGCTCTCTACTTTATATCCATCCTCGCTCGCAAGCTCGCATCGGATGGATAAACGTCTCGCGCAAAATGGTGCGTTTTATGCACTTGGTGTACAATCTACTATTTGATGCGACACGAAAAAAAATAATTGTCAAAATAAGGGAATAGCACAAGTTTCAAAATAATGAGAACAAAAACACAGTATGTTTTATTCGAACTATATCGTATCATACTTAGGAATGAGAGAAATTACATAACTACATACGTACCTATAACATAAAGTATTCCATTTTACATTTAATTGAATTAACCGCCAACTGAATTCGCGGCAAAACGGTCCTATAATTACAACATAATCAACGACAAAAATACAAAAAAGAACGCTTCACTTAAAAGAAAATTACAGGCATTAAAAACACGAAAAATATCTGGCATTCAACGGGTTCTACCCATTGCCAGTATCAAGGAGTATCACCTGATTAAATACTCAACTTTTTGCTCGGAACCGCTTCCAAATTCAAATTAAGACGTTAAAAGCGACCTGGAGCGATGCTAATGAGAACTTCCTTTTTTTATTTTTGCATAAACCCGTGGGAGGTACAATTTAATTCGTCGATAATGGACATTAAGCTTTCGATTTAGGTCCCACTTTTGTTACGATGAAGGTTTGTACAAAAGGTACATGGACAATTTAAAAATTACGGAAAATTACAAGGATTGAAGATTATCACAACAACATACAGGATACATCAATGTAAAATCTGAGATCTAATATAATCTCGACCTTATTTCGTTGCTATTTGGGTAGTTTTCTCCGACAAGGCTATCAAAATGACAATGATCTTAATACGGTCAAATTATTTACTAAAACGTTTCTCGAGAACCACTGTATTCATTGGTGAAACAGCACGAAAATCGGTGAAGGAGTATTTGAGTTTATCACGAACAGACAGACAAGCGCGGCGGAGGACTTTGATTTAAAATAATAATATGTAGTGATAGTGAAGATCGCTATTAGATTTGCAACTGTCAAAGATAAAACAATTATTTAACCATTTCACTCATTTGAGCAGTTAATGTATCACAAACTAGCATGTACTGCTTAAATGAGCTTTAATTTGTTTGGTATATTGCTTTTATTTCTTGTTTTTTTTTAAACTTAAATAATGGATTCGTACCTACGACAACCCAACAATCTAAAACCAGTTTTTACGGATTTATCATCAGGAAATATTTTGTACAAAGCGAGGTCATCATAAACTGGAAATGTATAGCTTGATTTGAAGCCGTGTGTACAATGAGTGAGCCTTCTGTGTTGTACTTGATTGTTTTACAGAGTAATAAAATTGAAAAGAAAGTTCTGGATATTCTGGTGATTGTGATTTTCTTAATTTTAGTTTTTGCATGTTGCCGGATTAGTGTGGGTTAAATAGATGTGTTTAATGATAATAAGTTTCTTATTTTATTCGATTAATTTCGGTACTGGAATGTATTAATTATTGCTGTGGTATAATTAAGATTATTTTGGTTTAAGCCTAAATCATTCTGAGAATGTACAAATATTTGGAGTTTTAGAATCAATCTACGAAAAATTCTTCGTTCCATTCCCTAATTAAGACAATTATTTAACCACATAACGACACTTAAAAAACTAAATATTTTACCACATTAAAATAACAAATTAAGGTCACCTGTGAAAAATAACAGCCATACATCTCAGTCTTAAGTTATTTAAGAGTTAATAGTTTAATTTATTCGTATGCGTTCGTTAAGATTCAGGTTTTTTAATTAAGACGTCTTGTTCCCAGTGATTAAGGACCTTATGCTTTTTATCATTTTGTTCCCAACGTGTACTGACCATGTAAGAATCAACCTTATTTTTGAGACGTTACAGTTTCATTTTGAATGGAAAAGTCTGTCATTCGTGGAAGACGTGTGTGACTGTGTTCTTTTTCGTTTTTTTCGTAGAAAAATGTCTTGAATTACAATAAGTAATGGCCGCTAATGTTAATTTGTCGAATTCTTGTGTTTAATCTTTAATTTATTAAATTATTTAATTTGGTATATCCACGTTCTATCTAAATGGAGATAATTGGAGGCTAAATTCGCGGAGTTATTTTGACAAAATTATTTTGAGAAAGGATATATTATGAAAAAATACACTCCTTTGCAAAAAAAACGGGCACCTTAGGAAATTTACGTTCTAAGGTCGATTTGAGTTAATTCAATGAAATTTAATTGTTTGACGTAGTCTGTATACTTATAATCGTGTAAATTAATACGCGTGAAGTGAACTGTGGCAATTAAAAAAAAAAATCTATGAATTCTTTAAAACCGATGTACACGGCCAAACAATAAGAAGTGGTCGGCAATAAAGACAAGAAGATTATTTTACTTTGTTTAATTAATTACAGTTACAAATGTAATAACCTAATAACGAGTGTGACCTCCTCTTGCCAAAATCACAGCCTGAATCCTTCTGGGCATGCTTTCCACGATGTTTTTAATGACGTTTTGAGGAATACGTTCCCACTCTTCTGCAATGACTCTTTTTAGCTCCCTGATGTTTTGTGGAGCATGTTGCACTGATCTTACCCGTCTCTTTAGAACATCCCAGACATGCTCAATTGGATTGAGGTCAGCACTTCGAGCTGGCCAATCTAAACGACGGATCCCAACTTCTTGCATGTACGCTTCCACGTCGCCAGAACGGTGCGGGCGAGCATTGTCGTCCATAAAAATGGAATCTTCCCCAAGTGCAGTCAATGCGGGTTGTGCATATGGAATTAGGACTTCCATTATGTACCGGTGTGCATTTAATGTTCCATTTTCTATGAGAACTAACTCCGTACGCCCCGTCGAATTAATTGCTGCCCAAAACATAACGGAGCCTCCGCCATAAGGAGTGATTTCTTCGAAACACACTTCCGCATAGCGTTCCCGTGGTCTTCGTAGCACTCGCCGGCGTCGGTCCTCTCCACACAAAGAGATTCTAGCTTCATCAGAAAACAATACTTTATTCCAGTCCTCCAGAGTCCATGAAGCACAGTTTCGAGCAAACTGAAGTCGAGCAACACGGTGCTCACGGAGTAATTTAGGTCCCCGAGCCGGGCGGTAACTCCTGATATTGGCAGCCAAAAGCCTCCTCCTGACGGTCCACAAGCTAACTTCTGCTCCTCTTTACTTCTTCAAGGCTCTTCTTCAGGTCCACACTTGACGCCTTACGATTCCGCAAGGCCTGACTTACCAAAAAGCGGTCATCTCTTGGTTCTGTGCGTCGTTTTCTTCCCGAACCGGGTCTTCTTTTGACCGAACCGGTCTCTTGATACCGTTGCCAAGTCCTCTGGACAGTTGAACGACTCACATTTAGCCGCTGAGACACGTAAGTTTGCGAACAACCTTCTTCAAGTAGGGCTATAATTTTACCGGCCCTTATCGCTTTATCACTCATGTCAAAAAGTGGTATTTAATGTAAAAAGAAAGATAAAATTGTTTAATTTGCAGAAAATATCCAAAAAGTTTTAAAATTTTAGTAATCAGTAATAAAATCGTTTCAGCAATTCGCGCCATTAGTTAAGCAATTTTACAATAATCTACAATAATCATTATTTTCCTTTTGTTAATTTCAAAATTTAAATTTGGAACGTACAGAATCATGCCAGGATTCTTCAAATAACATGCCAATACATCGTCAAATTAATGAAACCTCTTACTTGTCCTTCTTCATTGAAGTAGAGAACAAAATATGAAGTGCCCGTTTTTTTTGCAAAAGAGTTTATATCATGATCATTTCTTTGATCATGATATAAATAAATCAAAGAAGTAGGTAAACCCCATCCCCCGGTTTTAAATAATATCTTACCACTATCCATTTAGCTACCCGCTTTTGATTATAACTTATCCTGTCAAAATTTCTATAATTTATTGAAATCTATAAAAAAACAAAATTGTACCACTAGAATCCGGAAGAACCGGTTTTCCCAGTTCTAACTGCATCTTGCACCAGGCTATAGAATCTGGATCCAGATACGGTTCTCCATGCCCTATTCTCATCAAAACACGTACTCAAGTACTTCATCATTGTCTACCTAGCCAACTATGTTGGGGACAGCTTCCAGTCTAACTGGATGCAGCTGAATACCACTATTTTACATAGACCGACTGCCTATCTGACCTCCACAAGCCTAACTAGGTAATAAGATACCCTTTTTTTGTATCGTCTAACGGCTCGTTTACGGAGACGCAGGGCGTCGCGCGCCGCGTGCAGAAGGCTCGTCTCGTGCTTTTTTAATAATTTACTGAGAGACGGGTCCACCGCAACAAACACTGCATTTTAAACTAACGAGCGACAATAGCTTCTAGTGAAATCGACGTTTGTAATCGTTTACTTTTTCAAACAATCGCCTTGTGTTTGAATTAAAAACGCAGCACGCGCCGCGCGACGCCCCGCCTGTGCGTAAACATGCACACTTATAGTCTAATATCATCAAATGAGTCCTCCCTTGTGTCACACTTTTGCTGGCTAAAAAATCACCATGTTCCTTCTTAGCCCTTTGTGTCGAGGCTGCGGTATCTCTTTCGAACAACCTGCAACCCCGACGGAAATACGATACCCCTTAGTCAGACTTAAGTACATACTACGCTAACCAAATTTTCTCCCCATTTCAACTTACCATTCACTTAGTCTCGAACCAAGTTCGATATAAATCTATCCAGTATTCGATTACATCTATCTAGTGTATAACGGAATAGATTATCTGGAGCTGGGGTGAGCACAAAGGGTGGTGGTAACCTCGTTGTGCCATTGATTGGGAATCCAGGGTTTTAAATAACGGAGAAGCTGTGGGAAATTGTGTTTTGAGGTTGCTGATGGATTTTGTATAGGAACGTAGTAGGTTTAAAATTTGTTGTTTACAAATTGCAGTATGCAGTAAGAAAAATATCTTTTTGTACCAGCAATAACAGAATTGTTACCATAAGAAATCTTAGAAGCTGATATTTTTTCTTCTTTTTCGTTTTTCTAAAAAGGAATGAAATTGAAATTGAAATTGTTTATTGAAATAATTGAAATACAAACATTTACATTAAGGCCTTAAAAACTATAGGTAGTATACAGTATATTGGGTACCTGAACTAGGAATAAACCTGTATCTCAGGTAACTCACTCGAGTGCTTATACCTAAATATTATCTAAATATTCCTTAAACAAATGACTATTAAATAACATATCTATAAATATAATAAGTACATAACAATTTTAATATGTAGTTCTATTCAACGTAAGAAAAATACTTTTTAGCCAACTTCTCTGAGACATGAGCATTATTTTGCAAATGAAGCATAGCACACAAATCCAGGGGGTGCGCCAAAGTTCACCTAAAATTTCAACTCCGATAATTGGAAATCCGAAAATGTTCTTCCTAACATTTTTCATCCTAACAATCGCAATTCCTAACTTCTCTGTCTCTAATGTTTTAATTCCGAAGCATTCAACTTCATAATGTCAGTAGCAATAAACATCTATTACACTATTATTTGTTTTCCTATATTTTCTCAACATAACCATCTTTTACACTATTATTCAAAGTCATATTTTTTTTTTTTTGTTTATATTACTTTTCCCATAAAAATAGGTGGACAAAATTTTAGAAATCATTCAGACCGCTAAAATAAGGACAATAGCAAAAAAAAATATAAGAAAAAGACAATAAAATACCTACTTTTATAGGATGAGTTTGTTCTATAGTGCCGGCAATTTATTATTTTAGGTCAAAATAAAATCACTTTATATAGTGTTTTTTTTTGTTTAGATGTCTTTAGTTAGGCTTACTAAACGCTGTGTTAAAATTTGTCCACCTATTTTAATGGGACCTTATATACTATGCAAAGATATCCATAGGTTAGGTTAGGTTAGAACTGTGACCAAACTACGCGCGAGCCGAGCGAGCGAAGCGAGCGGTGCCGCGGCAGCGGCCGGCGAGCGCTACCTCGAAATTGGTCGCGAAATTTTTCTAAGTATTTTTTTTCATAGTGCCCCCAAGACGACACTCTGACCTGAATTTCATTCATTTATTTTATTTCAAGACAAAAATCTGTGAAACGACCTTTAATCATTCTAAACAGTTGTATGAGTGAAAATATTATGGTAATTATGTTTAGGAATAAAAGCGTTAGGATAAAAAACAGTAGGAGTTTAAATATATTTACACTAATGATATTATGAATTCCAATTTTCGGAAACATGAGTGTTATGAACATCGTCGGTAGCACTACAAATAGTATGAATGAAAACTTTAGGATGAAAAATTTTAGGAAGTGTGATCATTCGGATTACAAATCGTTAGGAAGAACAATTTCGGATAAAGAACTTTAGGTGAGCCAATATGGACCCAAATCCAGGTCACGTTTACTTTGTACCTATCTATAGCGAAAAATGCTATGTAACTAAAATGTATTAAACACTGTATTGTAATTTATGAATACTAAAATCTAAAATTATTTTAAGTGCGAACATTGGTAAAGGTCAATATACCTACTTATGGGTAAACTATAACACAAATTACTAAAAAGAACTTATTAAATAAAGTAGGCACTCTCACGTGTCATTGTAATCAATGGAATTGATATATCTTGCCTCAGCTAATTTCTTAGCGG
This sequence comes from Diarsia dahlii, assembly GCA_949775195.1. Lineage (NCBI taxonomy): Eukaryota > Metazoa > Arthropoda > Insecta > Lepidoptera > Noctuidae > Diarsia > Diarsia dahlii. The sequence continues at coordinate 17,020,596 of OX459209.1, forward strand.
GGCATTCTAGATCGCCTGTTTTGTGGTGGCTCGGTTTTTTAAAACGCAAGCATGTCGCACACTGTGGCAGTTCTGCATTTTTAGTGCACTCGTTAGACTGATGACCTTGTTGTCCACAATGTCCACACATATATGTAGCTTCCCGACAAGTCTTTGCAGCATGTCCATACTGTTGACATTTATAGCACCTGGTCACAAGTGTAAAGTCCCTCACTGCGCAGGATGTCCAATTGATGTAAACTCGGTTCTGGTTTATAAGGGCCTTTCTTATGCTGGCAGTAACTTCAAGAATAAAGTTACAAGTAGGTCCTTCCTTTTTACCCGACTTGTGACTCAATTTTATAGAAGCCAAAAAAGAGTCCCGAGGTAAATTAGGCAGCTTGTCAGCTAAATTCTGCTCATAAATGCAATCGTAGACTTCCTGATCAGATAAAACGGTTGGTACTCCTAAAATAGCAATTCTTGGTCTTTTCTTATAGGGTTCTTCCATTTTCAGGCCGGAACTAGTTAGCTGTGATGACTGTCTTAGTTTTTCAATATCGTCTTTTGTCTCCGTGCTAATAATAACGCCCCCGTTTTTTGTTTTACGTAATCCTCTCACGTGCAATTTCATTTGTTCTGGGCATATTATTTTTTGTACCAAAGATTTAGTGTCGTCACTTGATTTCAATTTATCTGTTGGATAAATTGCAATAGAGCTGAGGTTATTTGGGCGCAAGTAATTGTTCTTATTTGTTTTAACCATGTCAGCAAACGTAACTTGTTCGGACGGAGTTTTTTTATAACAGTTTTTTTGAATGCTATCTTGAATTGTTTGCTGAAAATTTTCAAGGCAATTCGCGATGTCCCGTTTTTCTTTCAACACTAGAGCAGAATTTTGAAATTCTTTGACCTTGAGCCTTAATTCCTGGTAGTAAACTGCCATTTGCGAAACGCCATGTCCTACCTTGCGCGAAAGAGAATTGATCTTCAGTTTTTGTTCGGAGTTCAGCTTTCCTTCCTGAGCTATGAGACACAGTTCATCCAGATATTTATCGATGGAGTTCAACCAGCTACTAATATCGCTGGTTTCCACTACTTCTGGTCTTCCTTCTGCCGCATGATAGGTTGTTTGAGGTTTGGTCGCAGGGCTGCTTTCCATATTTGACATAATTATCTAGTAATTTGTCATAACTACTTGTTATGAACACCAACGTAAATCACAAACTTAGCACAAAAATGCGATTTGGTATCTAGGTCACAGATTACTCGAATATTATTTTTACGTCATTTAGGTAATAAATATAAAATCGCTTATACACACGTCCGCTCTACTTGAGTGCTAGCAGAGAATTTTGAATGTATACTAATATTATAAAGTTTTCTTCCATCGTCTTTGCACACCCCGTACGTATCGCCACGTGGTGGCATTGTTTCATCGTAATAAATAAATAAAAAAAAAACGTGTGGCACTCTCGGAGACTGCCGCGGTAAAGCTATTATTGCATAGCATTTTTTTTCAATTATTTAATTTGACAACCTCAGTTGACAACCTTGTTCTTTTCCGCAACCATAGCAACCTGCTTGAAATATTTTCGTTACGGAATTTCTGGATTCGCTCTCCAAGCTCAAGGCCCGCGATAGAAGCTATGCAATAGCTTAATAAATGATCATGATCAGAATCCATAGTAGGGGACTGGTACTCACCAGGGGATATCGTATTACCCTGTGTCTGAGTATCTGGGACTAGCCACATAAGTACTGAAATTACCTGCATCCGTTTAGACCAGAAGCCGACCCCAATTTAGATCGGAAAATACTAGACAAATGACGAGCTGGGTGGGCTTCATTTAATCAGGTAGAGAAAGGTCTCCTACTGGTCTATAGAAATTTTTAACTAAGAGCCACAGAATAACATTTAGTCGTCAAATAAAGCCATACATAATGCATAGCAACTAGAAACATCCAGTGCATGAGTTATGACTAAAGACATAATAGTCGTAATTCTTGTTGCCGACTGCACTCGCATTGCGTTAAATCGCTTACACAAGTTTTAACAGGACTCATTTACATAAAATGATTTAATATATTTGTAAGGGCTTGGCCATGTTTCGAAAGCAGAGTATATTCAGACTTCCATACTAACATAATAAATGCGAAAGTAAATCTGTTCGTCTCTTACCGTTTCAGGCCGTTTGAAAGAAACTTGGTGATTAGCTCAATAATTGTACTACACCTTGACCTGGTTTGAAATCATCATCTGCCTAGCCTTTTCCCAACTATGTGGGGATGTTCCAGTCTAGCCTGATGTAGCTAAATACCTATATTTTAGATGGAGCGATTGCCTATCCTCACGATGTTTTCCTTCACCGTTTTGAGAGCAGCGGTGATGAAACAAATTACACAAAGTAAAGTGCCTGCCTGGGTTCGAACCCACGAACGTAGGGTTCGTAAGTCGGGGCCGCCACCACTGGATTCTGGAACCGGCATGTCTTAGAACCAAAAAATTCGAAGATATGTGACATCTCCCAATCCGCACTGGGCCTGCGTGGTAGATTATAGCCCATTCCTTTTCAAAAAGAGAGGAGGCCTGGGTCCTAGCAGTGGGAACATTAATAGGCTGTTGATGATGATGATGACTGCCTATCTGACCTCTACAACCCAATTAGTACTGCGAAATATGATATCCCGTGATAACACTGGTTTTCAGACTCTCGGGCCACTGACTACCTGTAACGTTTGTCAAAGACCTACAAAAGATAGCCGAGACCAACAGCTGAACATGCTTTCCGAGGTGCGGAGGAAACTCGGTACGTAATGCATGGTCATCCACCCACACATAATACAATATTAAATAATGACTGGCCTGTTGGTCTAGTGGTTAGTGACCCTAACTGCTATGCCGGAGGTCGTGGGTTCGATTCCCTCCCAGGACAAATGTTTGTGTGATGAGCACGATCATTTGTTCTGTGTCTGGGTGTAATTTATCTATAATATGTATGTATTTAGAAATATATAAGTATGTTTATCAGTTGTCTAGTACCCATAACACAAGCTCTGCTTAGCTTGGGACTAGATGGCGTTGTGTGATAGTTGTGGAATATTATTAGTATTATTATTATTTATCATTTCCAGAGCGTATTGAACTATATAGAACATATGGTTGAGAAAAGACTAGGCAGCGTGTAACCGTTGGACTAATTTTGAAGCGGACAAAGCTGCGGCAAATAGCTAGTATTACATGGGTGTATAATATATTCAGTTTGGTGACAGTAATGTATGTATTTGTAATGGAGGTCCACTGATAACATTATTTTGTTGCGTGTTGTTTGTTTTGTCAATTTATTGGTAATTATTTTAAAATTATTTTATGTAAACAAATAAGAAATGTTGTTAATTTATTGTCTGTAATTTAATAATTGTATGTATGCTTGAAAACTTTATGAATAGGACACATAATAGTATGTTAAGCTAGAGTAAGCCTGGAATCTAAATATATGACTAATTAAAACAGGTCTTTTGTTTCCAATGCCCGGCTTTACGCCAAAAATTCCAACAGTACTTAGTACCAGTGAAAACGGTTTATAAGTCTAAATTTTCAGCACAAACAACAACTCTGTTTTAAAACTAAATAAATACTGTCATCTTCGGGATTTCGAGTGCAGGGCAGTGGTCCAACTGCTCTGTCCAACTAGTTGGACCATGGGTCTTTACTAGGGGCAGTTGTCCAACTTTAAAAATAGTTGGACCACAGCACCTTTTGAGAGTTCCGTGGTCCAATTCATTTAAAAATAACTTACCAACACTAAAAACCTCAACTGCATCTTGTGTGCAATATAATTATAGGAGTATATAGGAGTACCTCCTATATATTTCTGGGCTGAACCAGAACCATTAGAGAACTTCACTGATATAGAAGTTATACGCATGACGAAAACTTTAATTAAAAAAAAAAGAATTTTTAAATCAGGTTGTCTAAATTAGACATTACAGTTCATTAAATGAACCCTGTACCTCCTATTATTTCTCGGCTCCTGGTACTTTGTGAGACTTTACTGTCCTTGTTTCTCATCTCCATCAAAAAAAAAACTGCATGGTATTAGAAAGGCATATAGATTTGATTTTAAGATTCCAATACCACCTAATGTTTCTGTTCTCCTGGTAGTTTGATCGATTGGGATTAAATTAATTAACTATCAAATTCAATCTTTTTAGGGTAGGTAAGTTATTTTTAAATGAATTGGACCACGGAACTCTCAAAAGGTGCTGTGGTCCAACTATTTTTAAAGTTGGACAACTGCCCCTAGTAAAGACCCATGGTCCAACTAATAGGACAGAGCAGTTGGACCACTGCCCTGCACTCGGGATTTCTTACTCTTCTTGACTCAATACTGGTTGTGTTTGGTCAATTGTTTGTAATGGCGCTTGCAATAGCGTCAAAATATCTGAAGCTCATAATTATTAGAGGATAATCACGGAAAATATCGTGTAGGTAAAAGCATTAGTGTATAAATAAATATATTCGTAGCTAGCAGTTACATTGTGATCATCAGCATCACGATTGACTTCAAACAAATGTATATCTTTTGTCGACCTGTCTTACCCAGTAATTCTTTATGAAATAAGAATAAAATAGTCATTATTTACTGTACATCCTTAACTTTACCTATCCTACTCATTCTTCTCTCTCCTTCTTCTTTTCTTCTCTTCTTTCTATTTGTTCTTCTACTTCTTCTTCTTTTTTGTTTCTTTACCTTTCCATTATTTTCCTTTTTCTATCTATCCTATCTTTGCCTTTATTACCTTCCATTGCCTCAAAACAGCCATCAAAAACCCATGTATCCACATCCTAACGCACAAATACATCCGGGTGGTACGCACGTTACCCACCTACTGCGTAGCCACTAGCCACAGCCGTAACAGAGACCGTACTGTTATGTACTACGCCATATATTTGAATAACTACCATGTACTTGTGAGCTGCCTTATAGTTAAGCTATTATGAACATTACAATTATGCACAGTAGCTGGCTGTATTTTGTAGGCTGTTGTTTAGTGCTTTAAGCGTGAGCTGTGATGGAGCAATGGAGTCTATAGAAATAAGTCTTTACAAAGTTTCTGGCACTAATTAGTTATTATGGATTTTTTCTTTAATCAGCCCCTGGCGATCGTCCTCATGAGCAATCACTGTATTTACTTTCTACGTAACCTAAATGGATATGTAAATTACAATGTAGGTGTTCATCTCTAGACATTCTACTCTCTACTTTATTCACTCTAAAATAAAACAACAAAGTTGAATATTTCGCACCTTCATATTGATGTGAACTAAACTCAAAAATCTACGAAATTGACTTACGGTCATAGAGGGTCACTAAAAGTTACGCACTTTTAGGGTGAATATTAAAGAAGCGACGTTTTTATGGTAGAATCAAGCCATACATACTATTCTGAAAGTGCGATTTCATCGCACAAATTGATCTCAATATAAAAATTCAAATTAATATCATCCTTAATATAAATTTTTTACAAACATTGAAACTCACATACACAAATACCTAGACCCGGAACAACTAAATGTAGGCCATACAAATATTTGTTCCGTGCGGGGATCGAACCCGCGACACGCAGCGCAGCAGTCCAATCGCTCAGCCACTGCGCCAATCGTGCCGTCAATACACGTTATCGTCACAACACAAATTATTTATCAAGGACTTGCTAATTAATATCGTAAAGAACATTGTTTGTTTATTACATTAACTTACTTTGTCAGAATTCGCGAGTTTTTGTTCCTTTCTTGTTTTGTTTATTTTGTTAATATGTGGGTGTTCAAAGTAACACTTCTTTGAGTGAGAGTTTGTTTAATCAAATATGTTTTTTTTTTGTTTTAGGTGACTGTTTCGGGGTTTTTTGGCCTAATGTGTAACGGTACAAGTCCTGTCAAATTCCATTCCTGTTTTAGGAACCCTGGGTATTTTAGATATTATAGAGAGCTGATTTAGGAAAAGACTGATCAACGATTTCTGATGATTCCTTTGACCATTTTATTTTAACATTTTGATGTTAAATAACAGTTTTTCGTGTTGACAATGCGATTCCATTTCCAAGCAATATTTTTTGCTTTGAATTACTTTTGATGTACAGCATGTTTGGTTGACGGCTTCGTAAAGGTTTCGTTCACACTTATACAATATTCCTCCTATCCGTCAAAAGACCTTAAATTCTACCGTCACCTTTTAAAAAACCAGCAATGTGATCTCTACCATATCTCGATGTAAATAAAGTGTTAAAATACGCTTATGTTAAGTATGTGCGCGCTGTGCGGATAAGCATGTGTTCAGGACGAAACGCACTGGTGGGTCAACCGGTTTGTATTATACCCTCGCTTTGGCCACCGCGTGGGTACGGTTGGGAGAATAGGTTGCGATTATTTGGAATTCATCTTCTGCCCAGCCATTTACCTACTGTGTTGGGGTCGGCTTTTTATCTTACCCTGTATTTAAAAAAAAAAAAATGTAAAATTCCTGTATTTTTACCCGACTACGGCAAAGCCAAAGGAGGGTTATGATTTTGACTAGCTATGTATGTATGTATGTATGTATGTATGTTTGTATGTATGTATGTGTGTATCTTCATCTGTTCCCTCATAGCTTCTAATCTTCTTTTCGGAACTCGACATATGAGGTATCGTTAGAACCGTCTTAATTTCCCGCTGAACATAGGCTACGTGACGTGTCACAAAAAGCTATTTGGCGCCCTCTAGCGGACAAAAAGTAAGGCTTAAAAAATAAAAATGGAGATAAATACGCCGTGTTTGGTATCATTTGAAAGGGCCTCACTTGTACATTTCCAAAATATTGCTCAAATTTAAAATCACGCCCTCTAGCGGACAAAAAGTCAACAGTAAAAAAAAATATTAAACACCAAAATTGTTTAAATAAAAAAAAAAAGTACAAAACTAAAACCCGACTACGACAAAAAAAAACGACGCTGAAAAAGTATGTAACAAGATTTTCAGGATAGAACAAAAAGGAAAGCCGTAGTCACACGTTATAGGTACCAACCTAAACACTTTAATACCGTGTGACTACGGCTTTTCTTTTTGTTCTATCCTGAAAATCTTGTTACATACTTTTTCAGCGTCGTTTTTTTTTGTCGTAGTCGGGTTTTAGTTTTGTACTTTTACGACGTATGGAGCGACTGCCTTATTGCCTATCTAACATCCGCAAACCTACTCTTACCTAACCGTAGTTGAATTATAGCAAATGCGCTGTAAGTAGAGCAAGTCATCATTCATTTCGGGTCGGCGAAGTATGTCTTCTTCTTCCCTATTTCTCAAGTAGAGCAAGTGCAAAAAAAATATTTAAGATACAATCAACTCAAAGTTCCTACACTATACAGTAAACAAATACATAATTTCTGAAATTGCGTACTTATCTTTTTCTTGTCTTACTTGAAACCCGTTTAAATATTATATATTGAGAAAAACATACTTTGAAAATCATTTAAGTGCAAGAGATGATTCGCTAGCATACGGATCAAGTAAACAAACTTGTCTAGTAAATTATTTGGTCCGACCGAATTTTATTTACAACACTTTAGAAATGTTCCATAGTTCCACTTAAGAAGACCAGATATTTAAGAAGTTCATTTATCGTCGTTCCATACTCAACATTCTCCTGAACATGCGAACCGTACCAAAACGCAGGCCGCAGCCGTATCCGCTAAAATAAAAGCTGAACAAGGTCTGTGACCTTTAGCCGGATTCAATGCGCACGCATAATCAACTCGTCATCAATATCTTAATTATGAACTTATGTGGGAAGGAATCGGTACCATTACGCCTTTGCAGAGCCTGATTCACGGAGTTGAGATTACTTGAGATGCGATTTTGAGCTGTTTATCGTTCGAAAATGTTTGTTTTGGTTTAAGAAAAATTTTTTTTGAAGGATGAGAAACATACAAACTTATCAGTTGGAGTTCAATTGATAGGTTTGTATGTTGTCATCATTCTCCTGGCCTTATCACTATCACTACATAGTATAAAACAAAGTCACTACCAGCTGTCTGTCCCTATGTATGCTTAGATCTTTAAAACTACGCAACGAATGTTAATGTCGGTATTTTTAATAGATAGAGGGATTCAAGAGGAAGGTTTATGTGTGGAATTATACTTCCGTGCGAAGCTGGGTCGGGTCGCTAGTCCTAAATAATTTAGGGTAAATGCAGACGACATAGTTGCCATCGGGGGCAAAACCTGGATGAGTCTGGTACAGGACCGTGGAGATTGCCACCAGAAAAGAGGCCTATACCCAGCAGTGGGTTAATTCAGGCTGTGGATGATGATGATGATGATTTGGACATTATTCTCACATAACGTGCCCTTACTTCAAAATCCAACTAACTGTACAAAATGTAGTTTCGAGAAAATCGTGTTTAAAGGTTCGAATCGTAAAAATTCTATTAAAATACTTGATAAAGAGGCGAGTACGTGTATTTTGATTTCTTAATGTATTCATTATTCGGGTGGTAAAGGAAAAATAGCTTAATTCTCAAAACAAGTAGGAAAAATGAAGGATTGGCTTGATAAATGCTACAGATTAATGGTTTTTCCTGTAGTCGCAATGTTTTCTTAAGTTTTGGAGAATAGAGTTTAGACAGCAGTTTTTTTTATGAATTTAATTAAACGAAATATTTATGTTCACCTAATGGGTAGGTAATTGCTAATACTAAGTAGAAATATTTAGTCTCTTTACTCAGTTATTAAATTGTTATTGTTAATTTAACGTGACTCATGACAAAACCACTTAAACGCAGATAGAATGTTTTTCCTGGCGAGAAAAATTGCTTACAGTGCAAAAACATTGCTTTAACCGACACTTACTGGGTTTTGTCTGTTCTTTATTTAAAAAATCTCCTGATAAGTTACCTTAGCTAAAAGCTAAATCCGGAACGGAGCGTCATCTCGGAAAACGGGTTTTACCAGTATGTAGATCTTGAAAAGGTGATTCTAACGGTATTTGTAACTCATTTTTGCCCATAAGTGACTTTAGTTGGTTTTCGCTTTAAGGGCACGATAATATCTTTGATTGTATAATCTCAACATGAATGATGTAACGTTACGGAGTATTTTGTCCATCCTTCTCCATAGAGACCTACGCTCTCTTAGGTCATAGGAGTGACAAGTGGCAGACCGTCAGTATACTCGGTAATACACGCAGCTATCACCTTTTTACACGACTGCCCAAAAAAAAAGAGTGTTATGTTTTTACGAAACAGTTTAATACTATGAATGAATGATTGATTGCTCTTAAACAAGTCTTAAAGCACCACATGACACCAGCAACATTAATTTGTTATATTTGTGGGTTTTACCAAATGAAAGTTTCATTCAGTGTCACACATTGGTATCTGACAATCATTAATCAACATCTTTGTAATTATGAGCGAAAAATCGTTCGTTTGTGATGTTGGTTTCTTGGAAAATGTTGATCAGTTTCATGGTCCATACACGTACCTACTATATAAAGCCATACTTTTATCAGCCGTGCTGTACTTATATACTACCGACTTTATTGCCACTCGACCACGGGATCGACCGCAGAGCGGTAGGGAGTGTCAGACTTCTACTGATTAAAAACCACCCATGTTCCTTCTTAGCCCTTTGTGTCGAGGCCACGGTATCGCTTTCGAACAACTCGCAGCCCAGACGAGACCACCACTTTGCACCCTTATATACAAAGCGAAGTCATGTTATACTAGAAAAGAGTATTGCTTGATTTGTCACCGTGTTCAAAATAAATCGCTGTTGTGCAAATAACTACGCAAGAGTGAGTCGTCAATTTTTAATTCCCATGACCAACACATGCATGCCAGCATAGGATAACATGATTGATCGAAACGTTAAATATTCATAAATATATTTGACAACCTACAACCGGTAAGTGCCTCATTGTCATCATAAAACCATGTTTTATACAAACACGGCTTCTTATACATACCGCTAAAAGTAAATTTATTTAACAGAACTGGTTCTGTTGATACAACGAGGGATAAAAGGCGTGAATGTACTCTGGTTTTGTCAATATTTTGGAGCGTTTTTATAATAACGGATTTTATCCAGTTGAGTGTAAAACCTCGATGACAGCAGTAATTACAGAGAATGTGATGTCTTTATTTTTGCTGTTCATGGGATCTAAAGTGGCCGCTTGAATATGAATCGTAACTGGATAATATGAATCACATTCAAATTAATAAAATACTCACAGACGGAGTTAATATTGTGAATTGACACTTTGTGACCTTTTTACGAATTGTAAGGTAACAGCGGTCATTTTAGCCACCCTAGTTTTTAAGTGTCATCATGATCCTAGAGATTAGTCTGCAAGTTAAAATCTTATGCGTGATTTTCGTATAGCTATGAGCCAATAGTTGATAACAAATAACATAGCAAATGAGTTCTACTCGTGTGCCCATAGTACCCACTGTGACTTCCACTTTGTAATCGATCGTATACAAATTAATCAAGTACCATTTCAAATTGTCAAAATTATACCTCGCCAAAGTAAATTAGTTAAAAAGTACATTATGTTTTTGTTTTTTCTAAGTTTTACCAAGGAAACCAAACCACCATACCTGAGAAATAATTTTCGACAGCATGTAAAGCTAAGTCCAAGCTCATGGACTGCTTAAAAACTCTGACAGCAGGGCACTAACCACACGAAAAAAGAAGAAAATTGCGAGCAAGGCTATAGTTCTTTTTTTTTAATTATAAAATGACTTGAATCATATTACAAAAATTTTTTACCGTCCAAATACTTTAAAAATTATGATAATCTCAAGCTACCCACTGCAAAAGTCCTTGAAGTTCCACACAACTAACCATGCTCATCTCTGGCGTCACCCTACGCACAGACAAACCAACAAACAAAGAGACAAAACTCGATATTTTAACGAGGGTCTCGTTTTAAATTTATAATGCCACCTTCTGTATTCAACACTCACTGACTACCAATTTTGCAACGAATGTATAAGAGAAGCCGATGCTGCTGACAAAGATGGAAATAAGGACGTATTATGATAGGCTGGAAATTTTTCTTTGAAGATTGTGTAAACAGTTGAGATAAATTTTAACGGATCAAGTAAAGCTGTTTGAGATTTATTTGCTGGAGAAAGAAGCTCGACATTATTAATGCTAATGCTATTATTAGTTTAATAGACGATTGCCTGTGTATAGAATGATAAAACTAGACTGGCTATGAAGTGAATGCTAAGATCACGAGAAAAAGAGACTTATATGGAAGAAGAAGACAGGATCCGTCTACACCAAATAATTTGGGATTAGAGCAGGAGAATGCTGATGATCCATTCAAGACGATCCAAAACGATTGTGCGAAGAACTAAATGTTCAGTAATTGAGTTGAATAACTATACGTTCTACTAATAAAAAAGACGAGTAGGTATAGATTATTCCAATCACCATCTTTACAAAACCTCCCGGTAAAAAACATACAACGATTCACAAATCCGCAATAACATTAAAAACAAAACACAGTCCGAAATCCAATCCACCATTATTCGGATTTCCAATACTCAACCTCCTTTCATTGTCCGTAACAGTCGCGATAAATCACATGAAACCCACATCAAATCAGCGACTGAACCTAGCATTAATCTGCACTAAGTCGCTATAATTCCCCTTAAGAACAACACAGAGCTCCATAAATGCGATTGAAGTGGCATTTGCGCCTACAAAATGCATAAGCCTCCCTTAAAGACCATTATTGTGGTGAACAAATCATGGTGTTAGTCTCAACATGTTGGTGTATGTGGATCCGCTTGGTGAATTGGTTTTAGCTGTTTTGTGTGGCTGGATTTGATTTTGGGTTTCTGGTCGTCTGGATATAAGTTGATAGATTTTGGCAGTTTTGTCGTGAGGTGGAGCGAAGTCTTTAAATTGGTGTTATTTGGACTAAGCGGGAAGGATGATATTATGGCAAGAAAGGAAGTGTCTGTTGAGATCATGAGATGACGAGTGACTGAGAAGTATGGAAGAAGAAGACATGCTATGAAATAAGTTGGGATAAGGGCAAGGTCATGATGATTCCGTGGGTCTTTCGTCGTTTCGCACCACGAGTGGTTCGGACCGCGGTGTGAAACGCAGAAGAGCTCTTAAGAATGGGCTGTTTCGCACCACGGCGGTCCTTGGAGCGCCGAGTGGTGTGAATCGACCAATAGCTCTTAGGAATGGGGCGATTCAAACCACTATGTTTAGTGGCTAGTGGCCGCCCTCCTCGCAATGTTGATAAACGCCAAAGTAATAGGTAAGCACTAGGTGTTGTTATAACTTTATTACATGTTCCTCATCTGGCAGATGAACCGACCGTGTTTTTTTTTAATTCTAACCATAAAAACGCAACACAAAATAAATTCTAACTAACTAATAAATAATAATAATTTATTTTCGGAAAAACGCATTTTAGGTTCACAAAAATACAATTTTCCAAATAAAAATAAACATTCAACATTCCCCCCGACAAATCTCAAAGAAACATCTTCAAATACACCGCTTCATTTCAACCACATAAAGTAAACCTTCGATACATTTACAAAATCACATTTATGGCATATCATACCCACAGACTTATTATTAGTAGTGGTGTCCAAAGCAAGGCCGGCGGCGTACACGCGTACTTATAAATCAAGTTATTCGTTACGCCCCAACCGCATTGTCCTCGCCTTGTGGTAGAAAAGAGCAAAAAAGCATACGAAACCAAAGGAATATATCGAAAATCGAGCACGTCAAAAATTTATTCCGATTGAATCGAAAACGAATTCGGATGCGCCCGCGCACGGTAATGCTTCGGGGATTTTTGATTGTCTGACGTTTTTGGGAGAACTGCTCATCGTTTTGAATAAGTTGAAAGTCGGAAGGTTGGGAAATGAGGTTGATTATATTATTATAAGGCGTATTGATAGATTGCTCAGTTAAGTACTGGTATCTCGAGGAAATCACCAATTATGATTAACCACTTGGCACAGTTGCATTTCTGGAGCTGTAAACTATGACACATCACTGTCAACAGTCGCAGACACCGCCTCTGCCTCCACACAAAGCGGACCGGTACACACATTTTTATTCAAATACTGCAGCACTCCTGGATTATGCTCGATGCCACGGAGAAATGTTAGTCTATTGTCTACTTCAGGTATCAAATAAGGTCCAGTTTTCTTTTCCTCACTGGCATTTCGTGAGCATTGCAGTGTCGCAGATGTATTTTCATTTTTAACCTAGAAAATTGTCCAAAGGTAAGGTTAGTTTTGAATTTGAAAGTCAAAGAAACCATTGATGAACTGTATTAAAGGTGATAAAGTAAGGTCAGGCGCTGACTACTAAGAAGACGAGTAAAATATCAGTATGGAGGAAGATGACATTCTACACCGATCTCAAATATAATGGAATAAGGGTAAGAAAAATGAACTTGTCCAAGAGGTGCAATTTAACAAGTGGCAACTTCCTGACAAAATTTGGAGTTGTGTGTGGACAAAAATAAGACAAACAAAATCGGTCCTGTACGAGACCAAAAGGTCCCAGGTCTAGTCAGCATGGTACTGTAACGGTTAACCAAAAAACCTGTAATTGCCCGTACTGACCTGTAGGTGGTCAAAGGCCTCTCCCAATTCCTTCCTCGAGCTCGTTATAAGGACGAACCCTTAACAACCTTATTACGTACCAGCTAAAAGCACGTATCGTTTCGGCATACTGGAAGGTAACGAGCAGGAGCCGCGTCGATCAGAACAATGGGAAGTATCGAAGTATCGATGGCACTTGTCAAAAATAAAAATGTTCCAACTGACCGCCGGGAACGATAAGTCTTTGTTCATTATTTGAGCTCGTGTATGGGGAATAAGGAAATGTTTGGTCTTTTTTGGTTTTTAATAGTAATATTTCGGAGAATGTGCTGTTTTTTTGCGGTAGCTTATTTTGTACCGGTTCGAGTATGCTGACTGGGTAATGTTGTATTGTTGAACTGAGCCTGGATAGGCCCTTTACTTCATATAACAACACGCCGGTAATCCCTGTAGGGCTAGGCAGTGGTCTACCTTCATAGAACACCCACACATCACCAGTTACTCGTATGTATAAGTCCCATGTAATACAAAGCGAGCTAATTGTCATCGACCGAGCTCAAATTCAGACTCCACGGCTGCTACTAAAAAATTCGGGATGGTAAAACCCTATAACACTTTGCTTGACCTAAAAAATAACCCCAGGACCTCATCTTAGGGACATCAGCTTTATGCCTTTGCGAATTTGGACTGGATTAAGGACAAAGCGAAAGTGAACGAAAGTGTTCGACGTCGGAGATAGGGTGATACGTCTAAAGTCGAGTTGGGCAGGACATCTTGCTAGACGCTGAGATGGCCGATAATGGTAAGAATCTGAACGAAAAAAATAAAACCGACTTCGACAAAAATTAAACACAAAAAAGTGAAAAATAAAAATCAGCTTCTGAAGTCGGTGTCTTTTGTTTGTTTGATTTCATGTTTTTGCCACCGACTTCAGAAGCTGATTTTTATTTTTCACTTTTTTGTGTTTTATTTTTTGTAAAAAAGTTTTTATTTTTCACTTTTTAGTGGTTCACATGTGCTTACCCCTTCACAACGTACCGGCGTGATGTTATGTAGACAGACAATATGAGATTTCAGCAATTCCAGTCCATTTGCTATCATTTATTGAGGAGTTCCGTTGCCTTTCTCCGAAGTTCTTCATCAGATCTTCACAAAATAGTTTTTATAACCTTTGTAGTGAGTACAGGCGTGATATTATGTTGTGTGATGGCGTAAACAATGCTTAGATATGCCATAGCAACAATCGCGGTTAATCTGCTGTTATTTATTGAAGAGTTCCCCCGATTTCTACAAGATCCCATCATCAGATATTGAAATGGTGACAATGGGACCACACGGGAAGCACCAGCTTTCAAATGAAAAAAGAATCATGAAAATCAGTTCACCCAGTCGCAAGTTATGAGCTAACAAACATAAAAAAAAAAATACAGTCGAATTGATTACCTCCTCCTTTTTTTGAAGTCGGTTAAAAAGTAACCAAGATTAGATTTAAGAAACAATGAATGAGGGACGCACAGAAAAGAGAGGCCTATGCCCAAAAATGAGTCATTCTGGGCTGAACTGATGAAGGACAGAGTACGCTGATCCATTTCACATTTCTTGCGCATAGTTTTAAAGGAAAAAAAAACCAAACTGCCAACCTGAATAAAATTATTATACAGAACAATGGGGTATCAATGGCACTTGTTAAAAAATATTAAAAACTTTCCTACCATACACGCTAAGATGGCTTTGTTCAGGTTTGATCGCGAAAAGTAAGATTTTTTTATGAATATTAAACATTATTTTAAGTTTTTTGGATGTATGGGTCATGAAATCGCATGCATACAGTTATTTGAACCCAAAATATATGTTTATAATAGGATATAATTAAGAAGACGAGGAGTCAGTTCTGCAGTATCTTATAAGAAACATACTTATATTCCAACAGTAGGTAATCGACATTCAGTGTCCCATTATTTGTGAAACTTTTACGGTTCTATATTAAATGGTTAAGGTATAAACGCCAAGAATAAGCAGAATCCTATATTTTACTGCTGTTAAAAATATTTTTGCGTACTTATGCCCAAAGAATTTCTTAAAGGCTTATCTGCTTTTACTGGTCTTAATCCCCATGATCCACAGATCTACAAAGTAATCCGAATAATCGACTATTTTGCTCTACATTACAAATCATTCCTCCTACGCCTATATAACAAACACGCAATACATTACTTTTCATACAATTTCAAGGCTAATCTCTATTCCGAAACCGCAAACTATGTAGAACCAAACCTTATTAGGGCAGGGATGCCTTGAACATTATAGCGATTACAAGACCAGATCATCACGACCCCTGAAACCCAGAACAATTTGTGGACCTCAATGTAATTGCCACTTATGTTTCGAGTTCTCATGGGTCTCGATACGTTGGTGGTGTTACAGGAATAAAATATGGCCGATATAGGAGTGGATAGGCGACAACAATGGACGTTCGGAATTTAAAATTGCGCGTAAAATTTAGGGCTGCGCGTGCACAAGGCAATGTTACTTTGTTTTTATTTTTTATTCTGGATTTTAAATTGATCAGGTTGTAGTTTTGCTGCACCTTGCGAAATGGGAATTGTCTTAAATGTCCGATAAAGCTAGAAAATACTGTTTACACAACTTGTAAGTTTAGACTTGTAGTTGTCGAATGTTTTTCGTTTTAGAACACTGAGAAACATTGAATATTCATGTACGTTAATGTTTTATATTAGCTGCTAACAAAATCATTATAATTAAGTATCAATATTGTTTTTTATGAAAGGTCAAATGTGCAATAGAAGATAAACCCAATTATATAGTATATACTAATTAAATCGTTTGTATAGTTCTTTTGCACCGAAATATAGGTAATATAGTTCTTAAACACTAATTAATATTTAACAATTAAACACTCAATAAATACCAAACTGCATTAACAATTACTCACATTTAAAATTTTAAAAACTAAAATCTTATCAGATAATTCAACTCCACCCGAAATAACAGTGTTTTGAAATCGTATTCCATTAAATGTCATCAATGTCAATAATACCCTAAAGAAAATTCATTAAAACAATCACAAATAAAAGCAACAATACTCCTTCAATACCCAATGCTCGCAATCCTTTCATTACTCAAATCTATAGACAAGACACTACAAAGGCAGCAGCACTTTTAAAAGCAAAACCGATCACCGTTGTTTCAACTGAGCGTCGTTCCATCATCAGTCTTGCAGCCAGTAATTACTGAAATGGATATTATTGGCTTGTACGCAGCTCGCTATAAATCACTGCGGAATCTGTGACGTCGTATCAATAGTTGAGTAAAATGGAATCGAGTGTGTTCTCAATTTAAGTTGGTGTGATTTTTTTTTTTTAATAAAAGAATTAAAAATATTTTATGGCGTTTTTTTTTCTTAGATGAGTTCCATTTTTAATACAACAAAAATTTTAAAGTTTTTTTTTTATTAAGTGTTTTTTTTTAATTTGTCTCACAGGCATTGTAGTACAAGCCCGAGGTATAGACAATGCAAGTGAAGAAAAAATGTAAAAACACTTTTTTTTGGGGCAGTCGTGAAGAAAAGAAGACAATAGGTTCTCTCGCAAGGATCAACTTTATTTAGGTAATTGGAGTTTTGAGAAAACAAGAGTTGCTTTTTCTAGATACACACATATTATTATCTACATATTATTACTTTTTTTTGTGTTGGGTTCCTGGAAGATGACATACATTTTTTTAATGGATTCAGTGCATACCAGGGCATTCAATTCTCCGTCAAAAGTGCAATATCTCGTGAGACCATTCACATTTATGTTAACCAAGAGAGGACACAAAAGTCACTTACTTTTTATTTTAAAAATAATGTTAATGTACAGTGTTTATCACCAATAAGACTCATCATCAATTTCTCAGCCACAACATAATCAATTTCAAATCCAGTCAATTTTAAACCATCAATGGACCTTCAACAAAACCCATTATCCCTCATAGTTTTCGTTTTAAATAACTGTTAATACAATTCCTTTGCGAAATGATCGATAGTTGCCATTTCAAGTAGCTCTCCTTTTAAATTATTATCCTGCGTTTTATCATGTACCGTTTCATTTTCAACCTTGGTTGCTGCAGAAAAGAGTTTATTTTCGTTGTTGAGATCGGAGAGATTTCTTCTCTTGGACACTGTGACAACTCTATGGATGATCTGTCAATATGGAGACTGCAGAATTTATCTTAGTCTGAAGTATACGTCTGTGGGGAGGTGAAATTGCTTTGGTTATTATCGGAGTTCTTTCAAAATGTATTGGAATGTTGACAGTATTTTAGTTTGAGCTTAGGATGATGCTGCGAAGAAAGTTTTCGCAGAGATTCCTTAGATATTGAGCTTAAAAGAATTGATTGATGAAGTATTTATCATTTTTGTCTTTAGTTGTTGAATATATCGCGTTGATATTTATCGCTGTTGAAAGTTTTGTTCCACTTGCTTTTGTTTATCAATATTATAATTGAATTTTCTTCGGGTTGTTTAAGGTTGGTTGGGTTGGTAGGTTGATCTATGAGGTTGATGATGCAGGCGTAATATAAGATAGGGGTTCTTTTTTAATATTTATCTAACACACATTAGCAGTTTAAAAAAGAACCGTGCAAATCGTGCACATCTTGCTACATCGTTGTCACATCCATCTCAACTTGAAAGATGTAAACAAAAGTTTTGTAACAATATTCTGATTTAAAAAAGTGTCTATGAAGTTTCTTGGTCGTTCTTCTCCATAAGATCTACGCTAAGAAATGGGCAACTACACTTTCACAATTATGCCTTGTGACTGTAACTGTAGCTTCCTTTGTTATTTTGTTTTTTTCTGACATTCAAAAGTCTAATTGAAATAAATGCTTTGACTTTGTTTGATCTACCAAACAGATGTGTTACTGGGGAGTTTGTTACGCCTCTTCTTCTATCTTCTCAGTTAAAACACTAGCAAGTGTCGAAGGGTGAGCGTTTTAGGGGACTGTCTGTCTGTCCGTTGTAAACTTTAACGTGCAAAAAAGTCCTGATTATTAGCCTAATTTGACTAAATGGTTTTTTTTTTGTAAAACATTGCCCCACACTAGGAATTTCTCCTGTATCGTAGGTGCGTTCACAAACCTTTAAACTCACAAACACAAATACCTAGACCCGGAACAACTATCTGTAGGTCTTACAAATATTTGTTCCGTGCGGGGATCGAACCCGCGACACGCAGCGCGGCAGTCCATTGCTTGAGCCACTGCGTCAACCGTGTCGTCAATATTGATTCGATCTTAAACAGCTTTGTCCAATATTATGTCAAGTACCTACATCAATCTCCACCTAGTACGGCTACATCAATCTCCGTTGTTCAACGGTTGTCTTCTTTAATTTCTTCAGTAGTGAAGGCTGCGCGCGTTAGGAAAACCTTTGACGTTAGGTTGGGATTTTAATTATCTGTATTCTAAGATAATCATTCTATAGTAAAAAGTGCTCTTTTGGTACCAGCCCTAAACAAAAATGTTATACAAGTACAAGCAATTGGTATCGTAGTCTAATGCTAGTTGTCGCTCGTTATGAGTCGCCAGCGCAAATCTAGGATTGCGTCTGCGTTTGCGCATCTCACAGACGCCGACGCGAATCGCTATGTACAGTCAGTGCCCAGCATTACATGACCCTTCATATGAAGAAGGGGTGTGAGAAGAGGGGCCAGATATCGCTGGGCACTGACTGTACGACACTTAGTAATGATTGTCTGTTTTATGTTATTGATATTTTTTGAATGTTTTCTTGTTTTGTTTAGCTGTGAATGTTGTTGAAAGGATCAGTTACCCTACCGTCATTATATCTGCAGCATTTTGTTATCCTGTTAAAGGATATGGATGTACATAGCTTAGCTAGTTGAGTAACGGATAGATTTGATGCAAGAGCATGCTCAATGAAGTAAGCAAAGTATGTGAAACCTTTTATTTTGATGACAATTGAATATCTTTTTTACTTCTTCATCACTGAGAGCGCTAAAACTATTTACTATCCAAGCACTATATGAAATCCTTCGTAGACGTATTATCACTTATTGATTCTGACTCACCATAGTTACCATACGTTGCTCGGTTCAATGCAATAGTTGCCACGCAGTGGCGGACCAGTGATTGCATTATGATGTCATTATTGAGTTCGACTGGTTCAGGTTGAGCCACTAGTCTCCCTGTTGCAATAGTTATGACCTCGCATAGTACACTGTCTAAATCTAGGGTATCTTTGACCAAACATTAAAGTGAATTCACAATTGGGTACTTGAAAATGTCAAAAAATTATGTTATTTTGAAGAACTAAAAGAAATAATACGATGTGTAAAAAAAAAATCGATCAAAAAATGGAGTAGCTACACGCTTTAGAAGTTTTTGGTGGGGTACAGCTGTCTATCCTTGTCGCGTGAAACGGCCATATTTTGTACTACGTAACTATGGCGGTATATCAATATGACGTCACATCTATGTAGTGCTGTCTCTGTCTAGCACGTCCTTTAAAATCGGTTAAAACTAAGCCATTTTTTGAAAGATAGGGTTTGGACGGGAAGCGGATGCGGCCGGTGCCGGGCCTGGTCGATGCTCTAGCGTCTCTCGGGGCGCGAGGGCGGACTCCGGACCCGCGTTCCGGCCTTCCGCGGATCTTCCTAGCCGTAAGGCCGTGCCTATTACATTTTTTTTTTTTTACTTTTGTCTATCTTTTTATTTGCTGTTTCCGAATCACAAATGAAAAAAAAATAGTCAAATACCCAATTACATAAAATCACGCCTTTTATTCCTGTATGGTTAGAAGGTGTACCTAATGGTACACACATATAAGTCTGCAAGTTATGTTTAAGTTCCATGTAATAAGGGGCGAGTCTATAATTGCCATCATAGGGGACGAATCCAGGCTGCTACTAAGAAATTTCTGGAAAACTCGCGCTTTGCTTGACCCGGGAATCGAGTCCAGGGTCCTCATGTACAGCAGTCGCGCTTGCAACCAAAAATATTATGAACAAAACTTATTAAACTCTCGCTGGTCTGCTGGAAGAAATTTCTTTTGAAATAAGCAGTACCTTTATGCTCTTCTATTTGTTATGTTTTTATCCTTTTTTGTATTTTGTGTGTGCATAAATAAATAAAACAAATATTAAACTGCCCACCTTTATAAAGTATAAACATAAAGAATTATTAGTGGTCCCAACAACAAACTTACTTGTCATAATGAAAATATATTGTTTAGAAAATTTCTAAACGAAACTCCGTGCAGCGAGCTATCTGGATCAGAAGTTAATTTCAAAAGTTTAATACTTTAAAAAGAAGCAAACGTCGGGGCTGATCAACTATGTTACCTCGTAGTTTATCTAAAATTAACTATCCAACGTTAGTGCTTTTCTGACGCGATGTTAGAGCGCAGGTGTTTTTTTACCCGTCTGCAAGTAACTTTGAAATGAAAGGTTCATTTCAAAGTTACATAGTTACTCCCTATATATTCGGATTCATGCGTTTTGAAAATACACCCGGAGTATGGACAACTGTCCAATCGTTTTGACGTTCTTTTTTTAGTTCGGTTACTTATCTAAATCTATGTTCGTAAGTGATACAGATTAGGAAACGCCCGTATCTTTGGCCGAAACTACAGGTTTCAGGCTTAGAGAGTAGACCCCCAGGTAGCCAGTGGCCCTTAACCGTGGCAACTAGTCTTACCAAAGGGTATCGTATTATCCAGTATTTACTGGGTTGTGGAGGTTAGATAGGCCGTCGTCGCTCCATGTAAACTAATACTATTCAGTAATACTGAAAGCCCCCAAGATGGTTGGGAAAAATCAAAGCTGATTGAGGTAGGCAACAAAGAAAGATAATTATATCATTATATTAGTCGTTAACCAATGCCAGACGTGAGTGTGTTAAGTAAATACGTAATCTATAGGA
Source organism: Diarsia dahlii (assembly GCA_949775195.1). Taxonomy (NCBI): domain Eukaryota; kingdom Metazoa; phylum Arthropoda; class Insecta; order Lepidoptera; family Noctuidae; genus Diarsia; species Diarsia dahlii. The sequence goes on from OX459209.1 coordinate 17,042,154, forward strand.
GCACTAAACTATGTAGGTATGTAGTATTAACGAACAGCACTTTGCCAATGACATCCCAGTCACCGCGTCAGCAGTCAAAGGTCAATGCTGACGTCACGTCGCATCAGTTGGATAGCTGTTACACGTGCTCTAACCCAACGTGACGTCAAGCACACTTATGAGCTGTAATATCGAAGCGGTGTCCGTCTGTACAATGTTTTTAAGTATTTTTTTTAACTTTGTATTCATTGATATAATAAAACCAGATGCACAGTCTCGAACAAAACAAACAGTCGAAGCTGTCGCCAAACACTCACCAATACACGCACTACTACATGTAGTTATCGTCACTATAAACATATATTTTTTGGCAAATTCAACCTTACGCAGATTCTTTTTACAATGCAGTTATAAAAAGCAATATAAAAAGTATTTTGTACGACCGTGCAGAGACGCGAGCGACGCGAGACTATTTGAAATGAGTTCATTGTGAACTCATTGTAAGCGGACGGTTTTGAGACGCGGAGTGTGTATCTTGGGTTTCATTATATCAATGGTTGTATTACATTTGTTTGTCCCTAGTAATCGAAAATTGCGCTACGGTAATTTTATACCGGGTTAAGAAGTATCTTATAAGCTAAAACCCGGTTATGGTTTATACAAAGTCATATTTTGTTCAAATTCTTTCAGCCGTTAAAGGTGTGAAAAGTAACAGACTGACGTCTGTCTGTCTTTCACATTTGCCCCGTTTCCTTTAAGCCTATGTCAGGAAATAATATTAATATGGAATTTTGTTTGATATGTATTATTTCCTTGCCATGAATTCAACAGAATACGTCTTATAGATACTACAAATCACTCGTCTTTTCCTCAAACTATATTTAGGTACATTACATTTATTTGTTTATTTTCTAATTTGTCAAAATGATAATAACCTAGTAAATAAACAAATAAATGTAATGTACCTAAATAACAATAATAATTATTGTTATTTTCTATACTAGGTTATTATCATTTAAATGATAATAACCTAGTATAGAAAATAACAATAATAATTATTGTTATTTTCTATACTAGGTTATTATCATTTTGACAAATTAGAAAATAAACAAATAAATGTAATGTACCTAAATATAGTTTGAGGAAAAGACGAGTGATTTGTAGTATCTATAAGACGTATTCTGTTGAATTCATGGCAAGGAAATAATACATATCAAACAAAATTCCATATTAATATTATTTCCTGACATAGGCGTAAAGGAAACGGGGCAAATGTGAAAGACAGACAGACGTCAGTCTGTTACTTTTCACACCTTTAACGGCTGAAAGAATTTGAACAAAATATGACTTTGTATAAACCATAACCGGGTTTTAGCTTATAAGATACTTCTTAACCCGGTATAAAATTACCGTAGCGCAATTTTCGATTACTAGGGACAAACAAATGTAATACAACCATTGATATAATGAAACCCAAGATACACACTCCGCGTCTCAAAACCGTCCGCTTACAATGAGTTCACAATGAACTCATTTCAAATAGTCTCGCGTCGCTCGCGTCTCTGCACGGTCGTACAAAATACTTTTTATATTGCTTTTTATAACTGCATTGTAAAAAGAATCTGCGTAAGGTTGAATTTGCCAAAAAATATATGTTTATAGTGACGATAACTACATGTAGTAGTGCGTGTATTGGTGAGTGTTTGGCGACAGCTTCGACTGTTTGTTTTGTTCGAGACTGTGCATCTGGTTTTATTATATCAATGAATACAAAGTTAAAAAAAATACTTAAAAACATTGTACAGACGGACACCGCTTCGATATTACAGCTCATAAGTGTGCTTGACGTCACGTTGGGTTAGAGCACGTGTAACAGCTATCCAACTGATGCGACGTGACGTCAGCATTGACCTTTGACTGCTGACGCGGTGACTGGGATGTCATTGGCAAAGTGCTGTTCGTTAATACTACATACCTACATAGTTTAGTGCTCCTATAGATTACGTATTTACTTAACACACTCACGTCTGGCATTGGTTAACGACTAATTCATGCCAAAAGCTTTGAAAAGGAATAGGTAATTCAAGATTTTTCTGACCTGCTCTAACTGATTCCTCGTCGTAAAACTAGATCACTATGACAGGCTATTATTATCTGAGTTTGCATGAAATATTCTCTTTTGAATTTTTAGATTCATAGAAAAGTATTAGCACGTCTCAAGTTGAAAATCCCAGTGGGAAAAAAATATTGAATTATCAGTCAAACCGATATGGAGAAGTAAGTTGTGAATCGCTTGCACATAGAAATTTTTGAAGTTTAATAGAAATTTGCAATATTTTTTTCGCGTTTTTCTGATGAGTAGAGTCCGGCCCTAAGTTGTCACTAATGTTTTTCTCATTAGTACCCAAGGTTTCAAAAGTTAAACACGTACCTTCTGCACAAAACTTAAATCAATCTAGCGAAATTACTCAATACTGAGAAATTCTGCAGATCCTTGTGAAAATATAGCAAAATCATAATATCTTTAATATGAACCGTATATTTGAGCAGCATACCGTCTTTATTATGACACAGTCGGTATATTACCGCAGCAACATAATATTAACGCATTGCGTGCTTCAGATAGCTCAAGGAATTACTCAATATGCTGAAGATACAGTATAAGATAGAAATTCAGATAAATAATGATTATTTTGTATTGATGGATTATTATATAGTCATACTTTTATCATCCGTGCTGTACTTATATACTACCGATTATAATCTGAAAGTGGCGCCGATGACTGAAAAGCTGTGTGGCATGTATAGGCAGAAATGAAGAAAATATCGTGTGGATAGGTTTGAGTATGAATGTGGATGGCTATAACAAAGGAGGAAGTCCAAATGAACGAAAGCTCAAACTGCGGCTAAAAAGCTGGGCGTCCTAAACAAGGTTAACCGGTACTTCAAGCCTGGACAGCTTTCAGTATTATATAAAGCTCAAGTCCGGTCCGGCATGGAGTATTGCTGTCACCTTTGGGATGGCTCAGCCAAATACCAACTTACCACACTTGACTCTGTAGAGCGCAGAGCCAGGAGGCTAATTAATAATAATAATAATATAATATTCCATAACTATCACACAACGCCATCTAGTCCCAAGCTAAGCAGAGCTTGTGTTATTGTAATTGGTGACGATAGGCTGATTGTCAAGCTACATAGCCTGGCCCACCGTCGCAAAGTCGCATGTCTGTCGGTCTTCTACAGACTGTACTTCGGAGAGTGTGCGCAGGAGCTCCACGAGCTAAAAAAATTTTTTTTTTAAATTTGAAACTATTTATTGTATCATGCATTCATAGGTATAATACAGCAACAATAACGCTCAATCTTTGGCTCAAGATTATGTGTGCTATTGGTTGGAGCTGATTCCACCACCTCCCTTCTTCCATCGGGAGACTAGACGTAGGTACTGCAGGTTATCACCGATACCTATTCGACGTTCCACACATTCGAACGAAGCGCTTTGCCAAATCCTTTATTATGCGCACAGCCAAGGATTGGAATTCCCTGACTGCGTCGGTTTTTCCGAGTTCATATAACCCTAATCTATTTAAGTCGCGAATAAACAGGCTTCTTCTGGGTAAGCTCGTTCCATCGTTGACATCATCTCTGCCCTTAGGGCAAGATTGAGGTCAAGAGCAAGCCCATTTATAATAAAAATAAAAATAAAGTAAAAAACTGGATGGACTGTGTAAAGAACGATATGGTAAGAAAGAAGGAGTCTCATGAGATGATGACTATAAGAGAAGTATGGAATTAGAAGACATGCTATCGTTATGACGCATTCAACTAAATAAACGTTAATAGTTATAGCATATTCTTGTTTTATTTTATACCTACTTTGTTTATTAGCAACGAATAAAAGATTATGAGAAGGGAAAAATGTATTTATTATGAATTTTATTTTATAAGGAATAAACTATAAAATAAACTAAAATAAACTATAAAAAGGCATCGAAATACTGCACCTCAACGCTGTCAGCCGGTAATGTGCCCAAAAGACTGGCGGCATTGCCTCGTTGTATGGCAACACTTAGCCTCTGGCCAAGATAGAAGCCAGCCCTTGGGTCACGAGAAGCGTCAACTAAGCGTTTGGAAATTTCCTTAAACAGGCTATGAGCACTCGGACCCAAAATGATTTTTATTTCATTTCTCTGAATGCATAAAAAACTATATCCTTTTAAATAAGAAACTAACAAAATATTTCACACATTCTCTTCAAAAACACGTGTTTGGAAAGCGAACAAGCTGTGTCCTTCCGTATTACATAGTTGTAAGCCAGACCCATTTCTAATATTAAGTCCAGGAGTTGCACGGTCACGCCATCTTGCGTGACGGCGCCGCAATTACATGTAGGTTTTATACGAAATAGTATAAAGAGTTCGTATTAGTGTGTCTTATTTATTTATATATTGCTTTTAGTTTGGTTTTGATTGGGGCCAAGTTTTGTTTTCTTTGTATAGTGGGTGGCTAATTGTTAAGGCTTAAACACGTAGTAATCGCTTTCAAATTGTTTCGTTTTACTTTCAACAGGATTGAATTATTGAGATAAAATACATATTTTTGATATAATGTTTCCTCAACTAATTTTAGAGTTTTTAAATATCTCAAAAGAGCAGCGGTGGCCCAGTGGTGGCGGCCCCGACTTACGAACAGTAGGTCATGTGTTCGAATCCAGGCAGGCACATTACTTTGTGTAATTTATTTCATCACCGCTGCTCTCAAAACGGTGAAGGAAAACATTGTGAAGAAACCGGCATGTCTTAGAACATGAACATGTGACATCTACCAATTCGCACTGGGCCCGCGTGGTAGATTGTAGCCTATTCCCTCTCAAATAGAGGAGGCCTGTGTCCCAGCAGCGAACTTTAATAGGTTGTTGATGATGATGAAATGTCGCATACAGGTTCGCAATCATTATCTGCAAACTTTTTTTGAACCATAAGTGTCAAAAAAACTTTTCATTACTCATACTCTGAAAGTAGGTCATGACATGCCTGCGGAGCGGGTTGAAAGTACTACTTTTCAGCCCTAGGGAGAATCGCTTTTTACTGACAGCTGTCAAATTATTTGATGTAATTGGGAGCAAGCCTATTGCCACCAACTGATGTGATTAGGTGCAAGCCTATTGCCATCAACCGATGTAATTAGGAGCGCGCCTATTGCCATCAACCAATCTAATTAGGAGCAAGCCTAATGCCATCAACCGATTTAATTAGGAGCAAGCCTATTGCCATCAATTGATGTAATTGGGGGCAAGCCTATTGCCCCCAACCGATGTAATTAGGAGCAAGACTATTGCCATCAACCAATCTAATTAGGAGCAATCCTATTGCCATCAACCGATGTAATTAGGAGCAAGCCTATTGCCATCCACCGATTAGATTTAACCGATTTTAAGTGTTTCTCTTATGTTTACTTTTAAATTTTTTTGTCAATTTGTTTTTTCTTTTTTCTTTCTTTCGATTTAGGTAATTGATCGCAAGCCTATTTCCATCAACTTTCCTTGTATTCGTAATGACAAGCACAGTGTTTACCTCGGGTTAAAGACTTATTTAGTCCCTCGAAATATTAGCGCCCTCGCTGCGCTCAGGCGCCAAACCCCGGCTCGGGGACTAAATAAGCTACTTTCACCCCTAAGGTAACAATGTACTATTTTTCACTCCTCTTGCTCAAAAAGAACGTCATAATAGCATACCAGAGCGGGCGTAAAATTGCATTTATTGCCCTAGGGCTAAAAGTTAATCTCGTACGACAACTTGTTCAGCCAGCAGGGGGCCAATTCTCGGTTTTAGAGATGGTGTCGAACTCGAGAAAAATTTCTAATGACGTCATTTTTTCGAGAAATTTTAAAAGTTGCTATTCTGGGGATGTCGAATTCGACATTTGTCGAAGGCTAACGTTAGAGTTCATGTCGAGTGCTTCTGAGCAGTAGAGATGTCATGTCGATTATATAGATACGTCATTTCTGAGTGAATTTGTTGAGTTTTGGATTGTACACTGTTTTCTTTTCTTTAGTTTTTAAATAAAATACGGCTTGGCATCTCATACTGGAAATTCGATTTATACTCTTTGATTTGTGCATTGTGTTTTCTCAAACGACGAGGTCGTCGTTTCAAGAAAACAAGAGTCAACGACAAGAGTCTGTCTGCGCGAAGGTTCGCGCAGACAGACTGTATTTTGTGTACCTACGATTGGACTTGAAACCACTGAAAGATGGACGAGTTTATTAGCATTTTTATCTCGGAGTTGTTGGAAAGTGGCGAGCAACTGGCCAATACACGGCGACAACAGCTATCTCGCCGTCGATATTTACGACTTGAGCGAAACAGAAGTCATTAAAAACTTCAGACTAAATAAAGATTTAATAAGGGTTCTAATACTTAGATCTATTGGCTCCTGTAATTCAGGATACCACTAAAATAGACTTGAAAACGAAGGTAAATAATTGTTTGCTTCATAATTTTATTAGTCACTGACAGACAGTCAGCTGTCAAACTGATTATTTTTACACTAAACGTTTCGTTTTACTTTGGCTTTGCACGGGACTTATTCAAATTTAATATAGAAATTATGTCCTAATTTTAAGTGTTTCTCCTAATTATGTTTACTTGTTTGTTTGTGAAACCAATAAATACTTTTTCTTCCTTTCTTTCTTTCTTTTATACTTAAATAATTAGGTTTAGTCAGCGTTTTAAAACAAAATCATTCATTCACTCATAGCTACCTAAAACGGAACGCGCGATTCTTCGTAATGGTAACATTAGCTTCACTCGATTCGACATTTTCGTGACATTTATTTCTATTTTGACTGAGAATACGGAATTCTGCTCAATTCGAAATTTTTTGGTAGAGATAGAGTTATTTTTGATAGACATAGAGATAGACTTACGAACTCGAACTCGAGATAAATGTCGAAAATCGAGAATTGGCCCCCTGGTGCGTGATTTAGTTTCAAGTAAAAAAAATGTTTTATTTTTAAAAATGGAACTAAACGCGCTGAATGCCGAACTCTTTGGTAGAATGTGTGCGTTGCATTGCAATAAAAAAAAGGCATTGGCGCGAAATTCTTGGAATTGTATTATTAAATTGAATAATTAAACTCATATTATGGCATGGTTATTTTATTTTCTCGCAATCGTAGTGAAAAGTACAGTGTAACACACGGCGCTAAAATCCCATTATAACTCGGTTCCTATTTACTACCTCGTATATAATGGGTCATTTTAGGCCCTTGTGTTACAATGTACTATTAGTTCAGTCTTTTATTATAAGTTTTTACCCGACTGCGGTGAAGTCCAAAAGGAGGGCTGTGTTTTATTTATTGTTTTTAACCGACTTCCCAAAAAGGAGGAGGTTCTCAATTCGATTGGTATGTTTTTTTTTTTCTATGTATGTACACCGATTACGCTGCGATTTATGATCCGATTTACGTGACTCCTTTTTAGTTTGATGCAGAATAGTTGCCATTTGATCCCATAAAAATTTAGAATGGTTTGGCCCAGTACTTTTCATTTTATGATCATTTTTTTTATAATTTATGAACATTTTTCGTTCGATTTTTTATGTGTGTTCTCGAATAACTTCGTCGTTTATGAACCAATTTTGATGATTCTTTTTTTATTGGAACGGAGATATTTCAAGGGTGGTACCTGGTGGTGGTAAAATCAGCTTCTGAAGTCGGTGGCAAAAAAAGCCAAATTAAACAAACAATTAATGTCACCGACTTCAGAAGCTGATTTTTCTTCTGAAGTTTATTTTTCACTTTTTTGAAGTCGGTTGTTTTTTTTTGCAAAAAAGTTTTTAATTTTTTAATTTTTAGTTGTGTATCAAGAAATATTTACCATGAAACCTATACTTGTATAGCGTCAGAAAAAGCACGAAACACGTAATACGTGCCTATGATTGAGGGTTGCCCTCGATTTCTCTGGGATTCCATCACCAGGATGAAAAAAAAACAACCGACTTCAAAAAAGTGAAAAATAAACTTCAGAAGAAAAATCAGCTTCTGAAGTCGGTGACATTAGTTGTTTGTTTAATTTGGCTTTTTTTGCCACCGACTTCAGAAGCTGATTTGTCTTCTGAAGTTTATTTTTCACTTTTTGGTGTTTTTGAAGTCGGTTGTTTTTTTTTGTCATTTTGTTTTGTTATGTGTGAGAGTAAGAAAAAGAATTAATTTTTTCTTTCTTTCTTTAACCCAAGCTTCTGCCACCAAAACAAACACGCATATACTACATCACTCTGAATAAATATTTCAACTGGAAGTGTCTCAGTGTTGACTCGGGGCTAAAATGTTAGCGATCAGCCGATTGCTGTTTTGAGATCTTATGTAAATAGCTCCGTACGGAGGCGCAAGTTTGTCGTGCTACCGTCGGTCTTGGTATTCGAGGGGATTTCAGAAATGGGGGAGAAGGTATTGAGCTTCGCATGCTCGTATGAATACCTGTAGATGATATTTTTAATTTGTTTGGTGATGTTTATTTGTAAAGAGGAATTTGGTGGGAGAAGAGCTGGGTAGTGATGGATGAAGCTTCGATTTTACATGTAAATGTGTTTTTTTTACGTAAAAAATTGTGTCTATTATGCCCGTAGCCGTACTTGCAGCTTAGTAGTTATGAATTGTTTTGAGCCTAATTATTACACAAGCATTCAGCAACTAGCTAATTATATAAAAATAATTGAATAACTCTAGAAAGCATAAAAAATGACGAGTAACAGAGAAGTATGGAAGAAGAAGACAATATGTTGCGCCGATCCCAAATGAATTAGGTCTAGGGCAAGATTTTGATGATTGTGAGACAATTCATCTATCAAAAATATAGTCAGATATATTTTTTAATATTGTTAATGTTTCTATAATTATTTGCGAGGTTTACATTTAAAAGTACACCCCACGAATTGTTATACTTAAACTAAACTACAACCATCATCTATTATACCATATCCAAACTCCATATTCCCAGGAAACCTCTTGAAAAATCGATGCCACCACCGCCGGCGCCTTTTCCGTGTTTATCTTCGAATATTTTTGCAGATTTATAGAGTAATCTTCGGTCTGTATTGCTCACTCTTTGGACCGAGATAAGTGAGATTATAGGACCATGGTACGCGTTTCTGTTCGATATGGAGAGCCGTATATAGAGGAGGTATTTTAAAGATGCGCTTGTGAGGATTCATGGTTTTTATGGCTGATAGGGTTTTGTTTATTTTAGGCTAAAAAGAAGTGGTCTTTGTTGACAAAACCTTTAGCTTTTCATGTAGTAAGTACGGTACATTAATAGTTTAATGTTATGTTATATCGGTAAATTATACAAATCGACACCCACGGTATGAATGGTTTATTCAAGGTCACTTAGCTTGCTATGGAAAACTTTAATCGAATAGTACGTTTTGCTTTACCGGATCGCATTCGGAACGAAGTGATCCTGCTGTAGTCCAATGATCATGCTTGCTGAAAAACCCTCTCTCCACTTCCATTGATTTCAATTTAATTCTAATTTCTTACAAAAAAAAATCTTTCTGTAAAACAAGACTGAACAGTCATCCTCTGGGCTCGTTCGTTCCATCGTAGACTTCATCTATCGGTTTCTATCAGGTGTGATCATCGAGATCAAGAGCACGCTCGCGAAAACATGTTGCATAAACCATTACAAAAGGTCATCCGCATCCCATATCTTCCTACTACTCCACACAGAACCCATTTAGTAAATTCTTAAGGTCATCTGCATCCATCCCATCCCTACCTACCTACTCACCACGGAGCCCATCCAGTAAACTCCTACTATCTTCTAAAAACAATCGCCTGGCAGATATTGCCTCATTTGAATTTAATTATCCCTCGCGTGTTTATTTAATAGGCGCAGTACTAAGATTTTATTCGGCTACTTAACGCGTGTGGGTAGTTATAAATGAACCCGTCTGTGCAGTAAAGCGAATGTAATTTTGTGTGTAATGGTGCGAAGTAATTTTTGGGATTTGTTTTAAGGAGTGGGTACTTGGGTGTAAGTGGGGATTGGATTTGATTTGCACTTGTAGCTGTTATTAAATAATTTGAGGTGCACGGGTTAGTTCCTATTTGTTGCGTGTTGTACATAAAAACGACGACGACAAAAGGAGAGGATCGTAGCAGCAGGTGGCGTTCTGTGGTGTCTGCCTACCCCCATGGAAAAAGGGCGTGAGTTTATGTATGTATGTGTGTACATAAAAGCTATGTTCATAACATATTATATAGTCTCGACAGAAAATTAAAATTTCACGATGATATTTATTCAGGAGACTGTTTTAGCTGCTCCAGACATTCTGCAGTAGCAATGCAGCACACTTTCACGTCTGATCGCTCCAAAGCCATAAGTGTGTGCATTAGCAAACATTCCCGAAGCACTGCAAGTTAAAAGTTTTTTTTTTAACATATAGGTATAAATCATGCCTTGTAATCCCGGAAAGGTCTGAGGCGTTTATCAAGTGTTAAGTTTTCTAATTTCAATTGCCATTTTAGAGTAATTCTCTAAAAAGAAACTACGCCAACTAATCACCAATAACACGTCCAACTAAAATGACCATTCCAAAAAAAATCGAGACATCACTTCCATTCATCGAAACGCCTTTCAAAATCCTCTAAATCATGCCATTGAAAGCTGAAAACTCTTCCGTGCCATTGCCGTTAGTGGCATTATGAAAGGCTTCGGCAAATATTCTGGCAACATTAGCATATGAATGATACACGGGTAAAAAGTGGCGCCCCCCCCCTGCCAGGTGGCGTGTCGGGGCCGGAAATAGGTTTGGGCGTAGCCACCGTCGGCTTCCTCTAGAGATAGGGAGTAGTGGACTGCGTATTGTGAATGGTGTGGATTTTTCAGTGAATTTTGGGCAGTTCATTTCGATTGCCATGGATTTAGAGGATTTCAATGAAAATAAATAGCATGATGAGAAGTAGAAATTATGTTTTTTTCTATTCGTCCGTAATTATTTTCTGATTAGTTTCGTTGCGGGATCCAAAACAGTTAAATTGTTTCTCTGGGACTTCGGCGTCAAGTTTCATTGTCTCGGCGCTTTTCTTGTGGTCGCCACTATTGATTCTGGCTTTCTGGATTTACAGTGGTTTGGGAATTAAGTGATGCGGGTATGTCCCAAAATAAAAAATAAAGGCATTCAATCATTTTGATTATTTACCACTTTTGCCAAGCATTTTACATGAAATGTTGGATCTTCTAATTTAACCGAACGCAGTATTTTATATCGAGGCATCGTCTGCCAACATAAATTATTCCAATTCAGATAATGATTTACAACTTTAAAATAAGAGTACTTAATAGTATACTCATATTAATTCATCAGTTATTCACGCAATAAAAGGCAAGCCTATTATCATTTCAACGGGGCACAGATCCAGACTTTATGACTGTTTCATACTGGAAAAACCCAATAAAACTCTTCCCGACCCGGGAATCAAACCCAGCATCTCATGATCAGCAGTCGCGCTTGCGACCATAGTTTAATGGTAATAAGGCAATCTCTACATACTAAAAAATAAACAATATCATCATTTCAGCCGGCAGACGTCCACTGCTGGACATAGGCCTCCCCCAGGCGTCGCCACATTGACCGGTCCCGTGCGTCTCTCATCCAGCGGGTTCCTGCAACCTTGACCAGGTCATCGGTCCACCTAGTGGGAGGCTTTCCAACGCAACGTCTTCCGGTTCGCGGTCGCCATTCCAGAACTTTTCGGCCCCATCGGCCATCCATAAACAATATGCATTAAATTAATTAAAGTAATAACCTGATACTCTTCTACGAAAACTAAAGAAAATGTGAACAAACCCTCGTTACGTTGCCACCTTCAGAGAAATATTTTCTGCACTCAATAATTTTCCAGCTAATGATTTTACGCAGCACTCTACGTTGTGTGGTGCAGCAGAATGGTCCAATTCATAAACTGTTGGCTATAAGTCGGTTAACTTAATATTTGATCCAAGCATGCATGCTCAGACCTTTTCCAAGCTACAGATCATCATCATAATCAGCCTAATATGTTCCCACTGCAGGGACTTTGGCCTCCTCTCTAGGAGAAGGATGGGCTATAATCCCCACGCGCGCCCAGAGCGGGTTGGTAGATGTCATATGTCTTCGAATTTTTGTGGTTCAAAGAGATGTTGGTCTCCTCACGATGTTTTCCTTCACCGTTCTGAGAGCAGTGGTGATGAAATAAATTACACAAAGTTATGCACCTGTCTGGATTTGAACCTACGACTTACTGTTCGTAAGTCGGGGCCTCCACCACTGGGCCACCGCTGCTCTAATTTATTATATAATTGTAAAATATTAGTTTTAGTTAATAGTTATATTTATAAAGGGTGATAAACGTGTCCATGGAGCCTTTCCTATTCCTATCTATGGAGATCGACACTTTACAATCGTCAACTACCACAAGTTATGATGTCTTGTGACTGTGACTGTGGCGTCGCTTTTCTTGTTTTTCTGATATTCAAAAGTGTCTGTAATGGCCTAATTAAAATAAAAAACAATACATTAATAATAATTGTCACCAACTTTTACAATCTCAAATAATTATAAGCCAATACGATAGCCATCACATGCGTTTTTCCACAGAAAAAAATTCACAGCACAAAATAAAATCGCTGTCCGTTCATCGCTTAAACGTTACCTCACAAAGACCATGCGGGGCACGTCTAACCCCGGAACGACGCGACTGCGCTGATTTCAGTCTCTTTTTACTTTCTCAATGATAGATAGATTCGATTCTTTTATTAGAGGTGCACCGTTCTTTTAACGGTTTCCTTTTGTTACGGTCTTTGGTGCAGCTCTATTTTTGCACTTTATAGAGGTGTAATTGAATCTGAGGTTTATTTGAACAGGTATTTTGTTAAGGTTGCGTATTTAGTAGCTAGTAGTATTTTGTACTTATGTTTTATAAAAGTTTAGGTAAACTGTCGAAATGTGATATTATCTCATTTTGGAAATTTTGTTATTAAATTGCTGGAAACGGTCTTCAAATGAACGAGAAAAATTGGCTAAGTATTGTGATTATTTTGTTATTTTTTTAGGAGTATTTTATTTTGCCTCGTTGGACAAAGAAACGATGAATGGACTGCGTGAAGGATGATATGGCTAGAAAGGAGATGACTGCTGACATGACGAGAAATAGAGAAGTGTGGAAGAGGAAGACATGTTGCGCCGACCCCAAATAAATTGGGATAAGGGGCTGTGGATTATCGAAAGGATAACGCGGCTCCGACACAAGGGCGAAGAAGGAACATGGGTTTGGTTTTTAGTCAGTAGAAGTCTGACACTCCCGTTCGCTCTGCCCAAGAGCGGGGGGGTTATTCGATGATTTTCCACCCATCAAAAGGGCAGGAGAATGACGAATGATGATGGTCGTGATCGCAATCGTGACTGCTGAGCATTATAACCAAAATTTGTTTTATTTTTTTCTAAATAAGAATAAGAATAGAATAATTTATTGTTTAAAAATTATAATCGTTGAGTTGATTCCTGAAACTCACACTAGGATTCCCTGTGGTGTGTGGGTATGTGTGGATAATTATGTGGGTGTACTATTATGATACACCACTGCCTATTACCTCTGGGATTACAAGCGCTATACTATGTTATGTGTGTATGTATTTCAACTGCCTCCTTGGTCTAGTGGCCACAATGCTGAGCATGAAGTCATGTAACTAAGTATTTCATTCTTCAGTTACATTTCTAGGCATGCAATTGGCTATTTGACTGCTATTAAAAAAATACAAAATGTAACGTTATTTCAAAGAACTAACAGAAATAGAACGATGTGTGCAAAAAGTAATTAAAACGTTAAAGAAATGGAGTAGCTACACGCTTTAGAAGTTTTTGGTGAGGCCACTTTCTATACTTGTCGCTCGAAACGGCCATTTGTACTACGTAACTATGGCGGTATGAAATGTGAAGTCACATTTCTATAGCGCTGTCTTTGTCAAGCACGTCATTTAAAATCAGTTAAAACGAAACCATTTTTTGATGGATTTATTACTGTTTTTCACACATCGTGTTATTTCTGTTAGTTCTTTGAAATAACATAACATTTTCTTAAAATAACAACAAAACCCCAAAAATAGACCCAACTCAAATATTCCCAGCTTCAGTATCTCCAAGTTAATAGAATAGACATCGAAACTGCATCAAAGCATTAAGTAATTCAGTAAAAACGAATACAGTTTTATTCCACTGTGACTACTCGCTTATCGAACTGTTCTAGCGTTAATTAGTTTCTAAATTGGAAAAGAGTGCTGGTTTTATCCTATCTGGGTTAGCTTAGAGGCTTGTGCCCGTTTTCATTATCAATACTTTTTTTTTGTGGGGTGTGTCAGAGTACTACTGACTAAAAACCACCCATGTTCCTTCTTAGCCCTTTGTGTCGAGGCCGCGGTATCTCTTTCGAACAACCCGTAGCCCCGACGGGAGGCTAACGAAATCCTACGGATGATTTTTGTTTTGCTGATAAGATGGAAAAACCCGATAACGCTTTGCCCGACCTGGGATCCAAACCGAAGTGCAGCAGTCGCGCATGTGACCACTCACCAAGGAGGCAGATAAGTAAAGGCTTATGTGAAATGTTATTCATCTGTCTAGCCTTTTCACTACTATATTGGGGCCGGCGTGGTATTTTACATAGAGCGACTGTCTATCTGACCTCCACAACCCAGTTTTTACTGGGTACTACTATACCCTTCGGTAAGACTGGTCGCCAGACTTTTGAGCCACCCACTATCTGTTACGACTGTCAAATATCGACAAATGACTCGGAATGTAATGAGTGCTCACCCATCCTCGAATCATCCGAGGTAAGCACGGCTTAACCTAAAGATCTTCCCAAGTGACTTTTATTTCTTACTAGCTGATGCCCGTGGTTTCACCCGCCTGGATGTCGACCAAAAGTAATCTTTTCACCCCTCCCCTTTCAACCCCTTTTTTGCATTAAAAAGTAACATATGTCCTTTCTCAGGCTCTAGACTATCTGCGTAAAAAATACATTTAAATCGGTTTAGTAATTTTGCCTTAAAAGCGCGTCAGACAGACAGTTACTTTCGCATTTATAATAAGTAAGGAAGTAAGGATGAAATATCTCCCGTCGTCGGGGCTGTGGATTATCGAAAGGATAACGCGGCTCCGACACAAGGGCGAAGAAGGAACATGGGTTTGGTTTTTAGTCAGTAGAAGTCTGACACTCCCTTCCACTCTGCCCAAGAGCGGGGGGGGGTTATTCGATGATTTTCCAACCACCAAAAAAAAAAAGGATGAAATATCTATTGCTTCCTCAAAAGCAAAGTCCCCTCAAAATATTTACCAAACACATCAATGTAGGTACGTGAAAGTATGTCTAAATATCAGTCACTGTGAACTCCACATATCCGAAGAAACGAAGTTCCCTTGAGGACGTCTAGACGGGGTGATCCATCACAATCGGGCTGAAACTGAGGAAATAAGTATCTTTCTTCTCAAGCTACTTTCTCACTCAGGTTGGTATTGTGTTAGTGTAAGCTGAGTTGATGGCTCAATTGATGCAGTGGCTTATTCGCTGTAGTCGAAATCTGTATGGAACTTTGCCTCAAAGTTAAGTAGTCCGTTTGATTTCTAGGTCGGGTATTTCTATCAGGAATTTCTCAACAGTAAAACACTTAATCTAGATTTGTGCCTGGTGAGGGCAATAGGCTCACCCTTTTTACATGAAACTTGAACTTAACTAGTGGAATGTGTGAGTAATATTAAGAGCCTATGCTACCTCAAATTAGCAACTCTATTTGTGGTGGTTCAAACTTCGTTTGAAATACTGTTAGGATAAAGTTCTAATCAGCTTGCGGTACAAAGCGGTTGTTACGTCTTTCGCTGCGGTCGAATAGTGCAAAATTAGTGAAATTAACTATTGATTGGACTAAAAAAGTAAAACACTATGATTTTAGTAAGTTGCTTGTAGAATTATTTGGCAAAAAAATCAGAACAATGACATGTATTTTGGTATGGATTATAAAAGAAATTTTTAGAGAGGTATCTTCGTGATTTTTTTCTATCAAGCAAAGTTAGTTGAATTATGTTTTCACAACACTAAGTCACTAGCATATATCCTGAAGAATATCACATATTTTTTTGTTTGTTTTTACTGCAGTAAATTATGTACTTTTACGCATTATAAAACTTGCGTTTTACGTCTGTTAGCCGCTTAAGTACACCTCTACCAAACCTTTTAGAGATTATAGGGGTGGTAGTATGTGTTGTGGATTTCTCAGTAGCAAACCTGTAGTCTCAGTTTGTAACCGGCTGAAGGCAACAGGCTCTCTTCTTCTACATGAGACTCAAGCGTAACAAGCGTAATGTGCGTACTTATAAGTATTGAATAAATATTATATGCGAGCCCTAACCTTAATAGAGTCAAAAAGGAGGATACAATAAAAATAAATTATCTGATTGAGCAACCAAGATGCATAATATCACCTGAAATTCACAACGCCTCTAATCTAAAATATTCTGATTACTAGGACATACATACGGCGACACATTAAGCTAAAATAACCAGTATAACCAGACCGCGCTTTGTATGAGCTTCCGTTACGATGAGAGACCAGTTTAATTTGGTGTTACAGCTTATTTGGTCGAACACCTACCCGCAATTCGGTATTCAAGTTTCAGGAATCGGGTACTCGTTGGGCGTTCCTGAAAACGTGATCAGACTTTTATTAGAACCTAGTATAATAGTCCTTGTCGTAAATTCATTCGGTATCTCTGCACCTTATAACAATGCATACAGCTAATTTAAATGGCTCAAATCCTGAATAAGATACAATTCTCTTGTGAGTTGTTGCAGACTTTGTTTGTGTTATTTCTGTAGTTCTTAGTACGAAAAAACTTCACTAGAAGACATTATTGTGGTGTTCGGAAGGAATGGTTTCCATATGATATTTTGGGTCTGTAGGTACTTGTTGTGTTTTGCTTAAGTACTAAAACTAACCAAATCGAATCCTACTTCATTTAGTAAAATTAATGAACTTTTCAAAACACCCCACAAAGTAAGTTTTGTGCTATTTATTTTGAGTTCCTGATATTTCGGCACTGTTGCAAGGACCATGATCGCGGATAAGTATAATCGGGATCTCAATATAAATAGTAAACATCAATCATCATCGTAGTAGTAAAAATAATATCGTTTTAAGTGTGACTTTGGTAGTGCTAGTAACCATGTCCTTTTGAAGACTCATTTCCTTTACGACAAAACTAACTCTTAGTTTAAACCATTTAAAATCACGAATAAAACCGCACGACAAGCAAGAATTCCCCTGCGACTGGCGACCAGTCGCAGTGCCGTTGCGTTACGATTTATTTGCGCCAGAGTGAGGCGCACTCATTTATCGGTCCAATAAAATAAATCAGTCGCGTTTAGCTCGGCGACGCTTACGCGCAGTTGACACGTCGCTGTCGGTTAGGCTGGCTGTAGACTTACGATTTTTATTTTGACTGTGATTTTAAAGATCTCAACGCACCCTGGGTTCAGATTTCTTCAGAATCTTGAGATCTTTCCAGCTTTGCCCGACACATACTTTTGTAAAATTTTGTTATTCAAAAATAATAACACGTGTACGTGTAGTTGTTTATTCCTTCGGACAAATATAAGTCCTAGACCCCTATATTGGGAAAATAATGGTCTAATTGTGCTTCGGTGTCAGAAATAAAAATAAAGTAAATATCAATGAAACCAAAAAAATAAAGTCAGTTCCTGTAACTTACAGGATTGCTATTATAAATGTCCACTGTGTCTAACATACTATAACTGTACCAGCAGATATACTATAAAAGCGTAATCATTACTCTTATTAATATAACTTCGCCACAAAGTATATCTACGTACTTGACGGTGACAGATTCTACCAAAATAAATTAGTTGTAAGTCGGTTTACGGAGGATAGTTTAACGTGCCAACGTCATAACAAAACATTGATGAAAATAGATGAGGCGCAAGCGTACAATGAGCGTAACGTGACAATGAGTGTAACGGGACAATGAGTCATCCTTTTTCGTGCATGCAGCCGGCGTTCATCAATTTATTAGACGGTCGTTTTCACGTCAAAAACAAATAATACAAACTAATCATTCGACACTTGAAACGCAACTCAGCAAACAGCCTAACCTATAGAAATCTCGGCTCAAAATAGCTTCGTTTCCAACATTCTGCCTCAAATTATTAGTATACCCACTGAAACTTCACGTTACCTAACAATTCACATGTTTTTTGTTTACATTCCTCCACAATATACGGTTTCCCGTTTTTGATGTGATTATTAAATGTTTATTTTGTTGTCTCCGGTTTTGAATTTCTCGAATTCCTTCT
Organism: Diarsia dahlii; assembly: GCA_949775195.1. Lineage (NCBI taxonomy): Eukaryota > Metazoa > Arthropoda > Insecta > Lepidoptera > Noctuidae > Diarsia > Diarsia dahlii. Next base: position 17,060,542 of record OX459209.1, read on the forward strand.
TTGTAATTCTGGCTTGATGGTCTACTGATCTAAGATTAGCATTTTAATAGACTAATTAATTAATAGTTTTGTTGATTATTTTTTTAAATAAAGTAACACCACGCCTTTTCAGTTATCCCTTCAATTCTCAGTAGCAGTCACAGAGTTTTGATTCTCCTTCTATTATTTTATTTTTATTAATAGGAACAGCAAACAGTTACAAAATAAGGACTTACAACTAATTTAACATTTTGGTCATAAAGTAACCCACAACGCTGTTCACAAGTAGGCGTAGAATTAAAAGACATAAACGTAATTGGTGAGGATCTACTATTAGTTACCTACACCTTCGACTACCTTTCGAAGATTACAGGCGTGATTTTATGTGCATAACCAACCCCTCCGTTGATTCTTCTTGTCTTCAAGCTACCAATACAAGCCATCATCATAAAAATATCAATATATTTAAAATCTAACCCTATTTTCTTCACCCGAAACGATCGTTCAAACCCAAAACAAAAGCAACGCTCAGCTTCATCCCCTATCAGTTCCAAAGCCTTTGTTACTACAATTTGAAAGCATTTCAGCATAAACACGAACAGGATTCCATTCCAACATCCCTTTGCACTCCAACCAATATCCCAATTTCATATGCGAAGCAAGACCATTTCAATGTACCTCGAAACACGCTACATTTCAAAAATCCCTTCGATACCCATCAAAATTTGCATCCAACCACGCAAGACAATCACTTACCCTAAGTAATTGGCAAGCACCGTTTAGATAACCAATCAAAGGCTCGTGACCTCAAAGACGAGATCCTCCCATAGGAAAATGAACCTTAACCAGAGAACTTAACCCTCAAAGTTGTCTAAACAGCATATCCTGAGATGTAGGTAACACTGAGATGGGAGCAAACGTAAAGGCCAGATATCGGCCTAACAGCGTAATTGAATATCGGGTTCAAACCACGATTGACCCAGATATGGAAAATTCTGACTTGATTTGTGTCTGTGGAGTCGTTTTTATGGATCTGGAATGGCAATGAAGTGGTCTAGAATTTATTATTATAGTCTTATTTCGTCTTCGGATGAAGGATTTGTTTCTTAGATCAAAACCTTACAGTGTCACGTTTTGGGATCGAAGTAAAATTTTAGAAATATTCGTGTTTGAGCACCAAAGTTCAGGAAGTCATAAATCAAATATTTTGTTTTGTCTTATTAACATTCTTACGCCCAAATACTCAAACGTCACTCAATTTTAAGTTGCACTTAAATCTCGTGCTGTCTTTGTTACTTAAACGCAGAGTGACAGAGATAGCAGGAGTTTTGAGGGTTACTTAAAATTGAGTGACGTTTGAGTATTTGGGCGTTAGAGGTGGAAACTAAGAATTAGAGTATAAAGAGGAAAATGTGTACAAAGTTATACACATAGTTGTTGTGTTAGTTAGTGTGGTAATATTTGTTATTTTATGTGTGCAATAAAGAATAAGAATAAGAATAGGAATAAAGTTTTAAAAAATTATTTCCACTCCGTAGCCGGTCCATTATGGAGAGAAGTAGCTCAGGAAAGAGAAAAGTGGCGATCTTTGGAGGAGGCCTTCACCCAACCTGGGGTTCTTGTAGACCAAGAGAAAAAATCAAACACTAACACTTACTAACATAACTATAGAAGATTTTATTATAAAACTAACAAACTAAGAATACCTACTAACACTAGAAATAAAAATGTATGTTTTATAAAAGTTCTCAAATTTAAAGTTATACGTACATACTTAGATAGATAATATATTAGACATTTATGATAGTTACTAAGTTCTTTTTTAAGTGAAGTTACTGTAAAACTGTTCTACAGGAAATAAAAGGCTTTTTTATTTATTTAATTTATTTACTACTCCGTAGGTAAGCGCGACTGCTGAGCACGAGGTTCGGGGTTCGAATCCCTGGTTGGGCCAAGTTTTAGTAGTTAAACATTAGGTTTTTTTCAGAAGCTGGCTGCCTCTGCCAAACCCTTGGGGGATTTCAGGCGTGATGTTACGTTACCAACTTTCACCAAAAGAAATAAATTATCTAATAACACCTTTGTTGACCTTACCAAGAAAAGATTGCTAGAAATGAAAAGACGCCACGGCGACTCCATTCAGTTGAAAGTATTTAACAGTCAAATGGAATAAAAAACAGTTCAATCCATTATAATAATCCAGTTTTCATTCCATCAAATAACTGCAGACGTTCTTTTAATAGAATTTTATCTAGATTGCCTGTGCTATGAAATTATGCTCTGGCTGAGTCATTTCTTTTGAGATAAGTTGAGGATTTTTTTCTTATACTTGCTGTAATGTTTTCTTTAGTACTGTCGATAAGACTTCCTTATTTTTGGTTTTATTCAATGTTGTGTTACAATACGCTTGGCAGTTAAAAAAAACTCTCAGATCCGCCTTGCCCATGTTCTTTAGGGTCGGCGCAACACGTCCTCATTCTGCTCTGTCAACCGACACTATTATTAACATAATTTTCTTTCATAATATCATTCCTCACACAACACAATCCTTATAATGTTTCCTTGATCTCTCTTTCCCTCTACAACATTTGTAAATATCCATCACTCTCATCCATCCATGTCAATCCTCATCACATAATCCGACAGTCAATTCACTTAAAACTTTTCTGTAAATCTTATATTAAAAAAAATACATAATTGCTAATTGAAGAAGAGACAGAAGTAGGTAATGCTCTTGTAAGTTCTGATAATATAAATATCAATACATAACCAACCCAAATCGCCAAAACTTAAAGTTAAATCCAAAATTTTACGTCCCAACGCAACCCCAAGAATTCTAAAACCATCCATTATTCAACCTTATTAACATTTAATATTCCTTTGACAGTAGAAACAGTTGCGTTGCCAACGGTACTGGGTACTTGGTATCATCAGGTCAGCATTTAAGTAAAAACGCTGGTAAGCGAACCCCGGTAACTGACTCGAGTGGCTTCCTACAAATAAAAATCTATTGTTCGCTCACTAGATTACTTGAGGATGTAATTTTGAGGCATGGATGCGGTATTTATTTGTGTGAGAAAAAACATCAACAGAATAATCCTAGTACAGGCAAAACACAAATTAAAATAAACTTTACAATAAGAAAATAATGATAAAAAAATTTAAATAAAATTCTTTTGTTCCTCTCATAGAAACTCAAACATAAATGGCATGTGTGTGGAGGCGAAAAGAGATTCGCGATCTAGTGCGACTGTAGGCTATTCCTATATGAAAGAGTTTAGCTCACCAAACCATCTCCTTCTATTAGGCCTGCTGCGTTGTCGTTTCCTGCTTTTTAGTACTGTGGAGTCGTAATTTATGCCCATTGCTCCTTCGACATGTGGCAGATGTACCCAGTTCCATTTCAATCTATCGCCTGTAGCGCCAACATCAACCTTTGACGAAAAAGGATGACTCATTGTCCCGTTACGCTCATTGTACGCTTGCGCCGCATTATGACGTTGTCACTTTAAACTATCGTCCGTAAATTGACTTTACAGACAACCAATTTTTTTTGCTTTGTATACCAATTTGATACTTCGCAGTATGGTGTTATGGAGTCAAGTATACTGGCTACTTGGCTCCATAGCTCGTTGGCAGATCCCAAGTGCTGTAACTAAACCAATGCTTGTTCAAAATATGCCTCCTCCATTTCTTCCACCCTCCCGTTCTCTCCAGTTCTATTTGTAGTCCAATCCATTGTAATGGCCGACGAAGGGGCCTTAATAAACAAATGTGAATATAATTGAAGTTACTGACATTATTTGTTTACGAATAACTACTTACGTTGTTAGTATTGTTAGGGTCTTATGATTGTGGATATGGGTCGATGTTTTCATGTTGGTTTGTTTTGGTTTATACTGGTTCCTATTTAAAATGTTGCTTACCTAGTGTTATTGATTTCATGGTATAATAATAATAGAAATACGGGTTGATATCTGAGGTTAAAACGCACTTGCATAGGTTGGTCTATGGATGAGTGTGGCAGTCAGAGGCCCGAAAGTATGTAAACCTGTCTTAACAACCACATAACAGTACAAAGTATATCCAGGGACACATATAGATCGACAGTTCAATCTGAGAATGGGGACTACTCATATCAGGTTGGTTTTATGAACATTATTGGACAAGAATTTGATATGATTGGGACTTTACTTTGTTCTTACTTAATAACCTAACTCATTAACATTAATGACCAACGCCAGAAATTTTGCTATAAATTACAAAAATTACTATTTTATTATTGACAACAGAAAACAAAACAAAAACCATGACGACGAAATCCCCTCAATATTGTGTAATACAAATTACTTCGCATTATAACCCATCAAATTGTTTCCCATGGTTACCCTATTTCATTGCCTTAGCTATCTATTGGTCACTCTAATGACAGTTATGCGTGATATTTCAATATAATAAAACATTAGTACGAAATTCACATGAGAACTTCAAATATTTGTATCAAATTTTTATGCTTTTGTTAAAATTAAAATGGGCCAGCTGATTGGATTTGGTGGTTTGGGCTGAAAAAATATAAAAGGTATAAAAATTGTGTGAAAACAATGGACTAAATAACGTTAGCTTAGCTTTTAGTTAGATTGGATGTCAAAATACTAGCAGGTACTATGTAACGCGGCTAGAACACAACGTTAATATAAATAGAGTTATTTTTATGATTCCGTACCTCAGAAGGTGAAAAAATGAACCCTTATAAAGATCACTTGTCCGTCTGTCCGTGTGTCACCACCGATTTTGTCAGGAACGTGTGGACCTAGCAAGTTGAAATTTGTAACAGATACTCGGCACTATGTGAATAAATGAATTTATAATTCCTTTTGAGAAAATAAGTATTTTAACCGTGTACCTAAACATAGAAACTACGCTGACCCAATCTCATCGATCAAACTTTAACAAAACAAAATAAGAAGTCATGTACAACAAAACGTTTCGCCATTATCCGTTCCGTTACAAACATATCTATACCAATTAGCGACTGTGCACTGTCGGACCGATAGATTGGGCCGTGTGAATGATTATATTTATTTTCTGTTGTGTATAGTTTGGGTGTGGTGTATTGGCTACGAAGTGTACAGTGTTGGTAACGTGGTAGAGGAAAATTAAGGCCTTTTAATTTTGAGCACAAAGAAATTTGATAATTTTAAATATTTGTCTCTGTTTGGGATTAATTCTACTAGATATTCTGGAATGTATTGTGAAAATAAATCCCATATCTTATTAATGCAATAATTATGTGTGGTTTAAAGCTTAATGGCTTGATTCGGCCCGGCTTGATTGAACTGATGCACAAAGGTCTTGAATTTAAATATAAGAAATCGAGTAATGGAACTCAAATGGAGTTTGGCAGGATACATAGTAAGGCGTAGTGATGGCAAGTGTAGTACGGCTTTGACCGAGTAGCGTCCAAGGACTAAAGGAAGAAATGAGACGTGTAGGTCTTCTGGCAGCAAGATGGACAGACGACATTGTTGTTAACGCGGGAATATCTTGAATGACGCTGGCACAATAATGTGGAGCTTGACACAAGCAAAAAGAGGCTTTTACCCGCCAATGGGTAAATTTGAGCTATGAGTGATGATGTTCAGTAATAGGGGATCGGACATAAAAAAACTAATTAGTCCGTCAGATAGATTTCTAAAAATTATTGGCCACGTATTTTTTCTTTTTTCACGTAAACAAAAAATGAAGACGATACAGTGCTTCGAAAACTCGTGTGACGTCATTATGATAGTACATTTTGTACCTACAAGTGACGTTTCAAGCCCTACTCCATGATCTTTGACGCGTTTTATCTTCGTGATTTTTTGTTGATTTAATAAAACAAAAAACACGTATTCAATATTTTTCGATAATCTTACTTACGGACTAAACAGAATCATGTTATTTTGACCCAGTCCGATCCCCTATTGTGTAAGTGAAATATCTCAATTTTAGCCAATATTGCACCTATTTGTACATAAGTAACTTTCACTCAACAAAACATTTACACACCAATTTAAAAGTATATTTAGAAACAGCCCAGCATGTTATACGAGCCAAAGATACTGAGTAAACCAAAGCCAAATCAACCAGAGTTAATGACGCATCACAAGGTGAAATCATCAAAATAAATAAATACCTACCACAAAAGCATACTTGACCGACGAAAGTTATTTGTAAACTTCTCAAATGTTTTCCGAGAAACTAAAGGAATGGTGTAAGGCATTTGGTAGAGAATTTAAGACCGCACGCAGACTTTTAGTACTCATCTAAGTGTTAACTGCTGCTGTAATAGCTTTGTTGAAAAGGAACGGTAGAAAACAATTTTTAATGTGTGTAATGGGTACTTATTGTAATTTATAATTCTTTATTTTTAATTGACTTCCAAAATGGAGGAGTTTCTATTTATTCTTTTTTAATTGTACATGTTAGTTATCCTTAGATTTCTATTTATTTTCGTCTATTTACCCTGGGAACCTGCAATTGGCTCTGTGTTACATATAAAATGAGTATCTATCTGCTAAAAGTATTGGTTCTCCTGTTGAAAATAAATAAAAATAATTGTTTTTTTTACACTTCTAGCAGTTTTTTTATTGACTTGTTTTGATTAATGGTAATAAAAAAATACACTGTCAACTAAATGAACTAAATATCAAAGAAAAAAAAATACTGAAGACAAGTGCGTATTTTTATTTCGACTTGCGCATTATTAATATCAAAAAGTAGTAATTTAGTTTAGTTTATAAAAAAAAAGCCAATTTAATTTAAGTGTATATCAGGACTTAAATGTTTTGCTGCAACCATTTAACATTTCTAATCCCCTCATTGAAAAAGTTATTCACACTTTTATTTAAATTAGCACACCATTTATTTTGTCAAAAACTATTTTTAGAACTGCTTTTGCATACAATAGACCACTTTAATTGCTACACATGAAGTAATTTCGCTTTTTTCTTCATCCTTTTTTCTACTTTTTTTTCATGCCAATTCAGAGAGTCGTGACTACATTGATTGATCCATTATTGATAAGAAATGCTCTTATTTCGAATGTAATTGATCGACACTGAGATACGCTCAACGCGTCAACTTTGTTTTTTGTTTTTAATGGTTTTTGTTTTGATATGCAATATCGGGCTAGTATTGTTTAACGGTTTTGTCCTATTTTAATGGACTCCCGAATTCCTAAGGTTCTTTGACCAATATTTACCTATACGGTCGGTGTAGACAACCCTAAGGCTAGGCAGAGACATCTATTGTGAAATTGGTTTTTGATGTATTGTCATGGACACCCCAGATTTCTACAACTTAGTTGTTCTCAATTCTACTATTTAGAATTGAGAACACTGACAAGACCCTGGGCTCTTCAGAAATCTGAGTTGTACACTTCAGTCGATAAATGGCTGTCAAGTTAGGTAGGTGTTTGTAGTATTACTATGTCATGATGAAATCACTGACAAAAAAAAATAATTACATAATAAATGTCTAAAGTGATGCTGAAGTCTTTGAGTGCCTGTTTTTACGGCTTGACAAATCTATCGAGATTTCTTAAAATCTATGTTAGGGTTTGTTAATATAATGTATGGAACAAAATAATCTTCCGGAATTAACCATTACATTGGTTTACTAAAATTCCTTTAAAAAAAATTAGTTTGACTGCACGAAAAGTAAATTCCATTTTATGATAAATGTATCGATAATATTTAAACCACTACTACAATCTATACACAAAAACATCCAACGAAACCAATTCATCCACATGGCAGTCCCAAATGAAACGCTTACCGTCACCATTAACTATTTATCACCGATACATCTATGTTTAGTGATGAGTCAACACTTTTGACTATGATCGCATCTGCCTAAAACGTTTGGCTGGCACAGTGATACGGTTTAAATAAAGGCTATTTGGGTTTCGACACCTTTTCGTTGTAGCTTTTAATGATTTGTTTTTATGCTTCTTATATACATAGGTAGCAGTTTTAGGCCCGGGCTTCTCAAAAGTCGAGACGTGCGTATCTTGTGCGATGTGAAGAGGAGAGGAGATGCTTAGGAGCTAAGGTGTACCTTCCGAATCTTCAGGACCGAACGTCTGTGTACCTACTTTCTAAACCGGAGCAGAGATGGTTGTGTGAAAATGCTACTCACACCAAGTTTAGTAGCTAACGCACGCCACTCCCGTCTCTTCTCGTCTCCTCTTTATGCGGTGTTGCCTGCTTGACCTAACAAATAATTATAAGACATCTTTGACGGCACGGCTAAGCGATTGGACTGCTGCGCTGCGTGTCGCGGTTCGATCCCCGCATGGAACAAATATTTGTATGGCCTACAAATAGTTGTTTCGGATCTGGGTATTTGTGTATGTGAGTTTAAAAAAAAATCTAGAAATTCAAACCACCAAAACCATAAACCGCCTGGTTTCTTGACAAAAGAATAACTAAGCGAGTAATTCATTTAATATTAGGTTAATATTATTTAACCAATAGCGCACATAATCTTGACATAGATTGAGCGTTATTGTTGCTGTATTATTTTAACCTATGAATGCATGATGTAATAAATAGTTTCAAATTTTTTTTTTTTTTTGAATGACAACACTTATCTACCTATATGCGAAATTGCTGCTAACATTGTTGCATGTACTGGCAAGGTCTTCCACAAAATATTTATGGCAAAACCCAATAGCACATCCCCGACTAGGGCATCGATTTCAGAACTTCAGCAGTCATCTGCAAGCGAAGTTTGAGTAACTGAATTTAGGGACCATCTTATTTGAACTTTTTGCCATCTAAATTTTCGCTAAGAAAGATAATAAAAGTATACAAAAGTACAAGAGTAACATAAGGGCAATGCATAATATGCAAATGACGGATAGTTGTGTTCCTGTGTTTAAGTCCCTCAAACTTTTAACTTTCCCGTGTATGTATATTTTGGAAATCGCAATCTTCGTTAAATGTAACATGCACCTATTTACTTCAATGTCAGAAAATAGGAAGAGACCCATAAGAAGTCAGTATAAACACTTAATAAATGTTGAGAGATGTAATACTGCTCTATTCAAAAAAAGTGTTATTGGTATGGGCCCAGTCATTTTCAACAAAATTCCCAATATTATTAAAAATAACACAATTCAACATTTTAAAAAAAGACTAACAACACTGTTGATTGAAAAATGTTATTATTCCATAAATGAGTTTCTGAATGACACTGACATCTGTTGATAATGTTTTTAACTACGTAAAACCTATTTATTATTAAATTCTGTTCTGACTTATTTTGGTTATACTTTTGAATTTGATTAGTGATATTATTATATTTTACATTTTGACATTGACTTTTTACATATTGACATTGACTTTTTACATATTGACATTATTACCTATTTATTTTATTGATTGAATCTTATTTTATTGTTAAAAATTGTAATAGTAGTGTGTTTGCCGATTAATATATTGACAATTATAATTTTAATATAATTATGATTTATATAATTTTAATGTAATTGTTGTGTTTGTTTAATTTTAGATACCATTTTTAATTTTAATGTAATTGTTTGTTTAATTTAGATACCATAATTTAATTGTTGTCTAATTAATAGTTTGTTTCAATTTTAGTTTTAGAAAAATTTAAAATTTGTATGCCTAATATTAGGTAGATTGTACAAGGCTCATCCATATTGTTATTCCAGCTTATTTTATGTACCTACAATTTATGCAAATAAATCTTTACTTACTTACTTACTTACTTACTTACAAGAATAATATCAACAACGACACAAGCATTTTATACCTAAGCTTACAACGTAAAGTGTTAACACCCTAAGCAGCTGCTACACTCAATATTTCCTGAGTCTAGCTCTGTCGATATTTCATAACATAACTGTCACAATCTCGCGCTAGAAAAAGATAGGGGTGTTACTGTCGCTGGCACAATTTGTCGATATAGTAGGGTTATTAGAGCCTCTTGAGTCTTGTGTCTGGGATAGTTTCAATTTCTACGTGAGGAAAGTATTTAATTTTTGTGGTCGTTTTTTGCTGGAACGTTTTCAATTTCAAAGCGTGTATTTTAATTAGACCATTACAGGTTATTTTTAATGTCAGAAAAACAAAGAAAGCGAAGGTACAATTACAGCCATAACTGTAGTTTCCCAAAGCGTAGATTTCTATTGAGAATAATGGGCAAGAAACTTCTTGGCAAAGTCTGTTTCAAACAAAGTTTGTTGTTTAAACACACCTGATAAATCGAAGAAATTTATAGTGTGTTAGAAGCGTATTTAAACGAGATACCTATCACCAGCAGAATCAGATATAAATTAAATTTTTAGGGAGGACATTCATAAACTAAACGCAGATTCGTCCAAACTTTTTATTTGTGTTTCAAAACTCGATGCAAAAACATGTTTTTTTTAATCCACAGGATAAAACTCTAAAAGTTTAGTTGAATCAGCCCCTAACAATCCAATTTGTCCTACAAGTGTCACATACGTCCACAACCCAACAAAAAATTCTAACCCACATACCGCAGCCCTAAAGGCAACTAAAACCAAACAATGTTTTCAGCCGGAAACAAAGTAGAAATTCAATTTGCTGTGTCCCCGACAAAAACTGTTGGACAAAACGTACGTAGCGCCCATATTTGGGGCGTACCCAAACAAAGCAACAATAAAATATGTAGCATTTAAGCACACAGGAGGAAATTTATCGGAAACCGCGGTACGGGCAACGGTCGTGTGCATGTCGGAACATGCATTCGATTGTGGCCTTAACATTTGTTGCAGTCACCTTAATGGGTTTTCGGTGAGAATTGATTACTTTGTAGATTTGAATTTGTTGGTTGGTCATAATGGTACCTAGTATTTAGAAGGTTTAAATAATTTGGTTCGTTCAACCGCATCACAAGGTGGTCACGGTTTGGTTTAGTTGACAGCGGTATTAAGTCATCCCGTGATCATGGCGCTTGCAACAGCGTCGAAAATAAATATTGAGAGCAGACTTGACACTTGCGCTCTCGAGTAGTTGAAAATCAAGGAATGTACCCTATAAGAGACAGTGTAAGTTTAACTATATTAAAATTGTTTTGTCTCGCTCATTCACATTAAAAATCTACCCTATATTCGCGAGAGCTCTTTTTAGTATGGACACTTTTTCGCAGGACTGGAGCTCCTACGGTGATGGCTGTTATATTTAACTATTCAAATCATTATTATTATCGTTCCCCAGTTATGATTGAGAACGTCTTAATACTATGCAAGAATCGACTAGATTCTGGAAAAACTGCACTAATCTTTTTAGTTATATCCTGATATAGTTAGTCCTGATAAAGGTATTTAAACATCTCTTGAGAGATGCTTAAGTACCTATATCAGGACTTATCAAGTGTGGAATGAGCTTTCTTCCATCAGCTTGTGTAAAAATATTTTGCTGAGTTATGGTCATTGATCACCTCCGGCTGTTTTGTGTTTGCTATAAATAAAAAAACACTACATTGGTAATTAGCATCACACAGAATCCCTCTAAAATTACGAGACTCGTTACAGCTACCAAATTATGATAAAATAACCATCCTAATTATCTCAAATTTCTAGCCACAAATAAAATCATTTCACCGAAACCAATAGTAACGCCTCTGCTATAACTGAAACAATCAAAACACCACCCCAACACCTTTATTTAAAGTCCAATTTCTATTCACTGTCCAATCGTTTGAATTTCACACATCAAAAATTCTAGAAATACGAGTGAACCCACGCAACGGTGAAAATAATTAATTTCTACCAAAACCATTACCGCTGAGTGGTTCTCTATAAAACTGTTGGCTTATCAGTAACTCTGTTCTCTTTAATAATCATAGTGCTTATAAGCTTTGTGCCGGTTTGTTTGTTTCAATGCAGTTATTTTAATAATAGTTATAATAATTATTCTCATAATTATTATTTTTACTGCCTCATGGTTGAAATAGTGACTGCTGAGCATGAAGTCCTGGAATCAATTCCTGGGTCGGGCAAATTGTTATTGGATTTTTCCATTTGAAATTTTTCAGAAGCAGCCACAGACTCTGGATTTGGGACTTAAAAATAACTGACAAAATAGAATAAATGGTGATGTTTATTTCTAAAGAAAATCTCTTTTGCATACCTTCGAAATGAGATGAGAGACATTGTGTGAAGAAGAAGAACACACAAAACATAAAGCAGAAAACCGTTATAAATAGTCTTTTTTATTTTTAGAACTTAATGTCTGGCGTTTTTGCTCCCTTTTGATAAATTAGGTTTACAGTATTTCCAGGTAGCTGGTCCAGATTGGTTTGATTCCAAGAAGAAAGCTATCTCAAAGACTTGTTATTTACTCACCGTATCTCTTCAGTTCTCACTGTATCCAAAATCACGACTATTTACTTACAAACATGTACAAATTATGATTACTTAAAGACTCTTTTCATGTCTGTTAGAGATTCCGCGAAGATCTTTTTCATCAATGTTAAAGAAAAACGAAATTTATATGTGTGGACATTAAAAGTATTTTACTTAAGTAAACATTCATGTTTTGCTAAGTCACTTGAGCTGAGTACAGAAGAGGTTGCGAAAACATGACTTAAAAAAACTTTTATGCAAAACAAAAGTCCAACTTCAAAAAAAAAAAAAGTTTATTTCATTGAGTTTTCTGCGAATCAATAATCGAATTAGTAATTTATACTGGTGGAATACATAACCTCCTATTTATTCAAAAGTTGGTTAACAATTGTTGCACTCTTTTAAAGTTGGGTCTGAAACATCCAGATGATCATTCCGAATGAAACAAATAATGTAAGTATCTAAAAGTCCAGACAGTAAAATTATATCCTAGATGCTGAATTTTTCAAACCACGTATTTAAGAGTACCTACTCACATGCGCTGTACAGCATTTTAAAATCTAACTACTGATAGCTAAAGCTACAAATCTACAAGAAAGAGCGACAGTATCAGTTCATAACATCATATTGGGACCTCACCATCAATCCAAAGCCTGGCAGGTGGTAGCAATATCCTCTGGGCGCCAATCAATCTAGCACTGCATGCAGACACAGAAAATGTTGGTACAGAAGCTCTATTACATGCAAACGCCACGCACGCAAAGTATTTACTAGTCTCGCAACAGACAAAGAAAAATAACAATAAAACCGAATGATATAAAAGTAAACCTAAGAAAAAAATTAAAATCATATTGGTTCTGTACAAGGCCAAAAGGCCCTATCTCAGTAAGGTGCTGTAACATAAAATTAAGTCGTAAGTTAGGTATTATGATTGGGCCCAAAATGCTTCCACGGTCAGATACAAATATTAAATTATAAGGTATAGGTACGTGACACCAAATCATCTTGTAGTAACATTTAGACTTCAAGCTGGCCTAGCGTAGTACAGTCACCTTCAAAAATGCATGGACAGTTCTGAACTCTATTCACAAGTAATAAAGACTAAAAGTATAAAAATAATAATAATAATAATATAATATAATATTCCACAACTATCACACAACGCCATCTAGTCCCAAGCTAAGCAGAGCTTGTGTTATGGGTACTAGACAACTGATAAACATACTTATATATTTCTAAATACATACATATTATAGATAAATTACACCCAGACACAGAACAAATGATCGTGCTCATCACACAAACATTTGTCCTGGGTGGGAATCGAACCCACGACCTCCGGCATAGCAGTTAGGGTCACTAACCACTAGACCAACAGGCCAGTCAACAATATCCATGCAATTTTGCAGGTACATAGATTAAATAGATTAAGAGGTCACCATAATATATCAATGTTTTGTTGACCGACGACGCGACGTCGTATGTCCCACTATGCGTGAACCATGTCGATACGTGAATGCCTTGTGGCATTAAGTCCGCCTATGTACCACGTCTGTGCATGAAGTTTATTTAAATAAATAGTAATACGTCCTAATTTGTCCTAATTTTAAGTGTTTTTCTTATATTTTAAGTTTTTAATTTTTTATCTATTTGTTCTGTCCTGTGTGAAACCAATAAATATTTTTCTTTCTTTCTTTTTTTAATTATACGTCCGTGAGTTTTCGCTTGTTGTTATGACCAAACCTTTTGTCCTTATCTATTCTTTGGTGTGGCTTCTATTTGATAGTCTCTTTTTTCAAACAAGTTCCATTGCGAAGTTTTGATGAAACACGCTATTCGGCGGTTTTGGGGTTCAGATGCACACTTGCGTTTGTTCCATTAGGTGGGTTTGGTGGTTGGCAGGTTTCGGGAATAGTCTGGAATTTACTCTGATCGAATTTTCTGTTTCCTAGCTCTGGGAAACTCGTACTGTTAGGTCTAAATGACGGTTCTTTTCTGTCGCTCAGAACCATCATTTGCTAGAGAGAAGCAGATCACGTTACCGATTAGATCATTGATGCTGCTGCGAGTCATATTCCTGCTCTGATGAGGTTCAACCATTAGGCTCAATGATTATTTAGGATAAAGTATGTCCTATATAGTCAATCTTTTCATCAGGATTCGTGTTCATTTCAGGTATACCTTCTATCATGTTAATCAAATTAGGTATTTGACCTTTACCTCAGAGTGAAGTTCTTGATTAAGTTGAATGGAGATTATTTGAGTATCGACGTCGAATATTAATTTGTTTCAAAATACATTGTTTTGTGATACTTATGTTATAAAAAATAAAAGCTTTTAAATACTCGTTAAGTAGTCTTGTTTGATATAACAACTTTTAGAAAAAGTGCCATAAACATTTACATTAGTGGAACTTTCAAAGTACGAGACCGATACACGAAAAAAAATGCAAAAACAGCGTGAAAGACTTGACTGACATGAACAAATAGACTTGGGAAGTAGCGATATTGACCAAATGATGACCCAGAGCAAATTTAAAGAAAATAGTGATTAGAAAAATTGACCCCAAATTAAAACGGAAAAAAGCCAGAAGAAGAAAAAAAAAGGAAACATACGAAAATTCACATTTCCCTATCGATAAGACGAAACAACTTTAAACTCAACGAACAATACACTTTCAATTTCCTTAAGGACAACATTTCCAAACACCATACACAGTATATTGCTACCTATATCTGCAGTAAGCTTATAAATTTATCCGCACAAAGGTTGTAGGAATCCTTGCGTACTTCCTCGTGGCTCGTGGCTCGGGGCTCAAAGAGCTAGATCGCGATAACGCGGGCAGACGGGGTCCCGTACGTGGCTTATGCAAGAGTGAACAATTTATGCGTTTTAATTTAAGTTTTGGATTGAATAACGGGTTGGATGTGGTTTTGTGGAGTCTAGCGTTCGGTGTTTTTTGTGGTTGAATTCGATATTGAAGTGGAAAGATACGTGTACGTAGTATTCATCATATTTAAAAGAAATCTTTAAATCAGTTTTCATGACCGCATAAATAAAAATAAAAGAGCCTTTTATTTCGTGCAATTTTAAATTGGTTTCATGATGATATTCTGCTTGTCAAATCATGACGCTTTTAAATGGTCCTAAATATCTCATAATTTAGCTAAAAACATAATCAATACACATAATTTTCTTGACCACATCCTACATAAACCGCTCTAAACTAGCTGACCGCGCTCTCATATAGCCTAATGGCCAACGGCTAAATCTTCACATGGTGTTTTACAGTCTCAGTCAATAGGAACCCTTTCTAGCTTTAATCGTAAAAGTAGTGCTGCATTCGTGCACCGAGAGAGAATGGGTAATGGCTGGTTTTAGGCTAGATGTCATTAGATTTATTAGCTGTATAAAATAAGGGGCGGTCTGTGGATGTCTTTCCGCCTTATTACAAAACGTAGTTAAACCTGGTTTAACTTAGACTTGGTTTATCTCGCATGACGTCTCACTTCAATAATATTCAAAAGAAAGTGACAGCATGCGAGATAAACCAGGTCTAAGTTAAACCAGGTTTAACTACCTTTTGTAATAAGGCGGATTGTGTTCAACTGATGTATAATGTAGTTTGTTTAAATCATGTGAGACTACAAGGGTATTGAATCAATGTAAACTCTTTTCAATACATTATTTAAAGAAGATAAAGACACACAAAGGTTTATTAAAAGAGGGCAGATCGATTTGTCTACTCATAGACACACACAATAATTTCAGTTTACTTGCAACAGGTACACATGGTAAATATCTCGTTTTCGGTGTCAATGACAAATGAATGAAAATGACAGGATGAAATAACACTCTCAAAAAGAAAACATAAAAACTTTAATAAATAAAATAAATATTGCAGCAAATTCAACCTTACAAAAATTTCGCCAAAACAGCCACGACAATAAGGGTTACAGAAGTATTAACCCCGTAACCACTACTGGCGGCAGGTAACAGGTAACCATACCGTCTAGCCTGGAATATCAGTTCCAGAATAGAGTCCATGACTTCCAGATTGTTGGGTAAAATCTGATCAGCTGGAAGATGGAAGCCATAGGTTCCATTGTCACGCAGTTCGTAGCAGTAGACTAGGGGGACGTTGAGGCGTTCCTTTACCCAGTCGATACTGCCGCCAGTTGCAAGATCTGAAAATTTAAAAGGTAATCAGTTGGATTTTTTATTTGGTTGTATAACATCGCCAGAACTAAGCAAAGGTGTACCTTTACTGCACCTACATTTCAGGAGAACAGTATGTCAAATGAATAGGGAATGAGTCAATTGGCATCACTTTATTATACTCAAATTAGTCCTTTTTTGTAAATATTAAGTTTTAATTTGTCTGCACTTCATTAGTAATAATAATAGTTGTATGAAGTTTAAAAAGTATTCTGTGGAGCACAGCAAAATAATAGAAGAGAGGAAGCTTCAAAAATGAACATAATAATTATGTTAAAATTTCACGAACCTCAGATAAAACCTTTTTAACCTTGACCCACATATTCGCCTTCATAATTATATGATACTGAACCCTTACATAAAGTATTAAATTACTTGGACTGCGGGTTGTTCAAAAGAGATACCGTGGCCTCGGACACAAAGGGCTAAGAAGGAACATTAGTCAGTAGAAGTCTGACCCTATCGCTCCGCCCAGCATGAGAGGAGTCATTGATGATTTCTCACCCTCCAAAAATAAAAAGTATTAAATTACTTACAGATGGCTTCAGCTATATTTCCCACTCTATATTGTGTCCCATTCCTGACCGACAAAGCACCCATAGCGCGAATACCGATGTTCATCTGAAAATTAAATATAATCATAACTTCACGCTTGTTATACGTGGCTAGGCAGAGGTGTATCCAATAGTACACCTACATTTCGCCAGTCATGTTTCCTGGACTGCTACGGAGATATTCTTAACGGAAAAACGTAATATAATTTTGCCTGATCTAGGAATCGAACTGAAGACCTTATGCTTAGCCGCCGCGCTTGTGACCACTAGACTAACGGGGCATTGCGATACCTATTAGGTTGTACCCTATTAGGCTTTACAAAATGCTTGACAAATGCTTGCACTGACTGGACGGGTCCACTCAAATCTGTGTGGTGCTTTATTCAAAAGACCATCTCAGACACTAATCTGCATGATCTTCATGTATTTTATTATTTTCATATTGTGATCGTGAGGACCGTGTGAGTTTTTATTTAATTTTAACGATTGTTTGGCAGTTTGAGTACTTTAAGCGACCACCCAAATGTTCTTTCTTTGGTATTGTTCGTCGTGACGTTGATCTCCTTGAGTTATAAGTCGAGCTCCACGATAACTGACAAATGCTTGCACTGACTGGACGGGTCCACTCAAATCTGTGTGGTGCCTTCTTCAAAAGACCATCTCAAACACTAATCTGCATAGTCTTCATGTGTGTATTATACCAAGATTATGTTTGTACCTTGAACATAAATTGTAAACCCAAACGATTTTAAAAGAGTGTCCATGAAGTTTCTTGCCATTCTTCTCATGAGACCAACGCTTTGGAATTGGCAACTACAGTACACTCACGAGTTATTATGCCTTGTGACTGGGACTGTAGCTTAGTTTATTTAGCTTCAGTAGTTCAGTAGTTTACTGCCGCACTCGGAGAGCTTCAGTGGTTGTTTGGGCCGTCGCTTGGTAAGGGTTTTTGGCAGTTTTGTCATACAAAACTATGTCAGGCCTTTGCTGGGTGGCGGCTTGAGTAATCGTTGGATATCTCTGAGTGCCGCAGTTAGTTTAATTCGACTATTCAAAAGTGCCTGTTACTGGCCTACTTGAAATAAATATTTTAAACTTTTGACTTTGACTTTGACTTTAATAAACGAGTAACTCATCCTCATGACCATTATTCGCGATTAATTGGTCGAACGATACCCAGGGTATTTTTTCACGTTAGTTTTAATTGATTGTAATCAATCTAATCGTTCAAAAGGAATGTGTTTCTATTTTAATCACAGATAATAATATCATTTATAACACATTCATACACACAAAAATCAACATAACACATTTGAAGATGTGAATAAGAATTCAACAATTTTCATAAAAAAATCATGCAATGTGGATGTACTAATACGTTGTACACCGCTGCCTTACCTTGTGAAAAATAAAAGGCGTGGTTTATTAAATAGGGAGTATTTTTATATAACTATTCGAGACCTTATTCAATTCCTCGAAATGGTCTAGCAATTAACACAATTTTTGAAAAACTGGACATTCCTCATTAAGAGTAAAACACAACTCTGAAAGGTTCACAGATACAGAAACAACAGGAGATATGGCAAGGAGGCGTGGTACATGCGAACTCATGTGGCCACGACGGGGCCTTATGCCACTTTCAATAATAAGTCGAATGTCAACTTGCGACGTCTTCACTGCTCGTGATTTTTTACAAAATGCCGCGTTGTTCAGTGAATGTTTGTAAAAATAATAGCTGTATTGTGAATTACACGAAAGATGGTATCTCATTTCACACGTAAGTACTACAAAAATAATGTTTTTCATATTAAATTCATTAAAACATTACTTCGTGGTACGAGAAACATGATGAAAAACCAAATCAATTGTTTTCATTAGGAACAAAAACCATTGCTTGTTTAGTACAAATCGACCAGTGAATCGGCTGATCTAATAGCGCAATGGATAGGTGTTTTACTGATGCTCTCACTCACACAATATTTTCGAAAAGCTGCTGCTGTCAGTCTTTGTGAGCTAGAGATGTCTAATTGTGATGTTTGTAGTTGTCGATATTTTATACGATGATTCTGCGTATACGTACGAATGATTATACATATTATGCATTATACAATTAATTACTCTACACAATTGTTACTGCAGTATAAGGCGTATTTTATGGCGTTACTGAGCGTTGCCGTAAATGGAGATAAGAAAAACCAATATTCTGTACTATGTATTTACTAATAAAATATAAATTTATTTTTAGTTTAAACAACAAATTATAAATATAGGTAGGTACTAATAACAACGTTTATATTATCACGCTTTCTTATTTTTGCAAGCAATACTGAAAATAGAAAGTGCTTTTTATTGCTTAATATTGACTGAATAAATAGTATTCATTGGTTGCTCGAGTTATCTATCTATCTATCTATATACTTAAATAAAAAGAGAAGTCCTGACTGACTGACTCATCAACGCCCAGCCCAAACCCTTGGACCTAGAAAGCTGAAATTTTGCACAGAGGTTCCCTTTATAATGTAGACAAGGAATAAAGAAGGATTTATTTTTTGAAATTCAACCCCTAAGGGACTTAAACTAACAGACAGAAAAAAGTGCTGCTTATAATCAGCACTTTTCGAACGTCAAAATCTGTTGCAACACATCTGTGGTGTAAGTTAATATTAGGTACGATTTACTACAGACACAAATCAATATTTTTTTTTTTAATCAACCTGTTTTGAATAAATGACTTTTTTTATTTTGAATGATTTATGGACATATTGTTTTTTATTTATAATATATTGTTTTCAGGACCCCAAAAGAACTTTATTACAATATAATAATAAATAGAAGAATCGATAACTTTTCGATTTAGTCAATCACTAGCGTCGAAGTGAAACAAAATGTATTAAGTAAATTGTGCGGTGCATGGTAAATACACGCTGTGACTGAAGGGATAAGGTTTATAATTGATTGTGTAGTACGTAATGTTTTAAGAAATGCGGATGTGTTTGCGAATGCGTATATCTATTGTTTTTACTGCTCTGCGTGTGTGAACTGACGACACAGGTCCCCATACATTTTCGGCTAAAGGGCATATCTCCTGTTGTTTCTGTGATCTGTGGAAAGGTTAGTTACCTTTCAGAGTTGTGTTTTTGTAAAAAGTAAAAACAAAACTTAGAAAGGGTACTTTTAAAAAAACGTTGACCCACATTTGGATTTTTTCCTTTCTCGTTTTTCTAGAGTTTTCAGCTGCTTTAATTTACCTAAATTACGGTTGAGTCATCGGCCTGTAATGTTCACACTGCCAAGTCAGGCCTCCTCTCTATGAGAGGGAATGGGCTATAATCCACCACGCAAGCCCAGTGCGGGATGATGGAAGTCACATGATTTTTTGGTTCTGAGAAATGCCGGTTTCCTCGTGACGCTTTCCGTCACCGTTTTGAGAGCAGAGATGATGAAATAAATTACACATATTAATACGCCAGGCGCTTGGGTTCCCCACGACTTACTGCTCGTAAGTCGAAGCCGCCACCACCGGGCTACTATATTGAACAAAAAACTTACGGCATCTTCATAGTTAGCCAGGGGTTCCGTAGTGTTGCCAAAAGGTAACAGCAGCAGCTGACTATACGAATGAAAGGACAGGTACATATCGATCTTGTCACCAATAGACTCTATAAATGTTGATAGGGTCCTGGTTTCCGGCTCCGAAAATGGTCCTAAGCCTGCGTAGTCATCTCGTGCAGGATTGACGCTTGCTCCTTCAGCTGTTGATAGAAAAGTTATAGTTTAATTAAACTGTATTACTTCATCAATAAGAATATCTCTTCAGATATTTATTTGCGAAGTGGGCAAGGATCGTCACCCACTGGGCGCCTGAGGGTGGACATCACCGACGAGGTCAACTGCGGCGGATACGTTGTGACGATCTGATCATGTTCGTGGAGCAAGCGTGGCCAGAATTGCACAAAACAGAGAGAACTTTACCCAATAGATGGGCACAATATAGCCTCTGATTTTTTTTTTAGACAAATCTTAGAAATAAGTTATTTTCCCAAAAATAAAGCAGAACAAATTACCTAGCCAGTTATTATTCCAATTTCTGTTCAAGTCTACACCATAGTGTTCGGCATTAACCGGACGCCTGTTTTTGCGCCACATCCTATTCTGGAAAACAAAAAGAAGATTATTAGCAATGTAACTATACAATCTTAACTAAAACGTTAATCTACTTTAATTGAGTCGGCCCAAAATTTGGCGACGAATATGACACTTTCAGTATCCTCCATCAGCTCCTGTGATGTGCAAGTAACAGGACAGCCTGGACACGATATCAAGTGTAGTTTGTGGGGCAAGACCACAGTTACGCTCCAGGGCAGAGTCATCTATAAAGCTCACCTGCACAGGTTTTCCTTACTTCGTGCTACCTGTGTCCGGAGTCTATTTAGAGACTTCCAGGTCAGCCATGGCAAAACGTTAATAAAAATTAAACGCAATTAAATTCCGAAAAATATAGATAAGCCAGTCATAGGCGACTCTAACACGACTGTTGGGCTGTCAGTCAAGATAAGTGCAGCTGAATATGAGTCTTTTACATTTGGTGTCTGCCTATCTAACTGCTGGTCTTTCAGCGAGCAATAAAGATCAGTCTTCTTGGAGTTCAAACTTACTGATCCAATAAGAAACTCGAATTGCCACTGTCACATGGCTGCCAAGTTCAAATAGGACTGGGCTGAACATAAATTTGTCACACGCCAAAAGACGTATGGGTTCAAGTAACATCACAGTGAATCCCATACAGTTGCAAATGGCCAGAAGGAGGTGGCGGAAAGAAGTCGACTTATTAGATACGGATTGGCCAATAAAACTGGATAGGACGCAAAAGTGGAACAAGGCATGGTAGCCTTTTGATGGAAAGCCTTTGAAGTTAAAACTATCTGAGCTCCACGACCCAGTTCCTCCGTAACAGCATACCCCCATAAACCCTTATAAGACTAGTTGTCAAACTTCAAGGATTCTGACTACCCATAATGACTGTCAACGATCCACAAATGACGGACGGGACCAACAGCTCAACGTACTTAAGACATTTTCTTCGAGACTCCAAGGAAACTTGGCAGTTTATTTCCGCAGAATTAGCCATCACTCATAGCTTGATAACCAACTATTATCATAAGTTAGAAAAATGATTCAACTTACTACTTCATGACTGTATAAATAGCCATCAGGATTCGTGACAGGGAAGATATACCAGTCGTACTGAGTCGCAGCTGCTCTTGTTTCTTCAAAGTCACTGGTAAGCAGCTCATTGGCTATATAGTTGACAGTCGCTGGTGATATCCACTCCCTAGAGTGGATTCCACCTTCTAGAAAGATCGCCTTCCGTCCTTCACCATGGGATATTTTGAACCCTTTGATCTCTCGTCCTTCAAATGTCGTTCCACCAACAAGAACTGTGACCAAGTTAGGGTACCTCTGCTCTAGGTCGTCGATCCATGTATTGATGTCTTGTAAACGATAATAGCCCGTCCATAACATAGATCTAAGGTTGCGTTTTGTGTAAGTGTGCACTGTTTCTTTATCGATTGCTCTGTAAACATTAATTGAGTATTAAAGTATTACATATTAAGTATTATAATTACCTAATCAATTACCTAATTACTTTTAATATTAATATGTAACTGGAAGATTTGAGTACCTATGAATGAATGTAAAACCAATGTAAGGAAATATCTCAGAAACTGTAATGGACGGTGTAAAAGATGATATGGCAACAATGGACTTCTTAAAGAGAAGTATGAAATAAGAAGACATGCAGCACGGTTGGTGCTGCACTTGTGCCAATTAAATTGGGACAAGTGCAGGAAAGTTATTATATTGATGACGTATAAGAATATTGAATTTGGGTGGAGCTCGTGGCTTAATAAGAACTGCCACTCAGGTCGATCTTTAGGTAAAGCTGTGCTTGCCTAGGTCGGTCTGTGGATGGGTGACCGCCCGACATACCGAGTTTCCTCCGTGCCTCGGAAAGCACGTTAAGCTGTTGGTCCCGGCTGCCATATATATAGATCTTTGGCAGTCGTTACAGGTAGTCAGTGACCTGAAATTCTGACATCCAGTCTTACCAAAGGGTATTGTATTACCTAGTATTAACTGGGTTGTGGAGGTCAGATAGGCAGTCGCTCCATGTAAAATACTGGTATTCAGCTGCATCCGGTTAGACTGAAAGTCGACCCCAATATTGTTGGGAAAAGGCTAGGCAGATGATGATGAAGCATATTGAATTTGTTGGTGTACTTACTCTTGAATATTCGCCAAAGATATATCGTAATCCATATTTTTTGACTTCAAAATATTTTCAAATTCACTTTTGTCTTCAGGACTCGACAGAATGTTCACATATTTAGCTGAAGCAGCAGGTTCCGTCCAAAAATCGTATCTACTATCATTTTCTTGTAAATCTTGAAGTAATTTAATGTGTTCAGCATTCTTTGGATAAACTTTATACAAACTATAGTTGTCAAAACGAACTTTTTCACTTAAAACGTTCGGTAAGATTAAAACTAAACTTAATATCAGAAACTTAAACATATTTAATTTTGATACGAATTTGCCTATAAATATTTATGAAATCGTCTGTTTTCTTCGGACTGGGCTCATTTATAATTTATCTGGTGAAGTTTATGTGGCAATAAGTAATCTTGAAACGTTGATTGTAGTTCGTATAACCGTTTTCATGATAACGAAATACCTAATCATCAATATCAGGTTCGTTCTAATCGATTTAGATAACATTTCACTAATCTAGATATTTTACTACACCACATTATTAATGTAGATATGAACATGCATAGCATTAAAACTTGCAGACGACTTATTGTTATTTGTAGAATGTCCAATAAAATTACAGACTAAGTCTTCACTGACGCATATATATACTATCATAGTCAATTCCGAGAAGATAGAATATGTCGATGAATACGTATATACATATAAATAGAGAGAAGCGTAATTATTGATGTCAGGTGAAAAGACTGAATAAGATAAGAAAAAAAAATACAGCTAAATTTATAGATGCAAAGAGGACATGTAAAACTTTAAAATGGAGATGAACTGAACGTTTATTTATTTTATGCTTAGAGAGTCGAATAAATAATGGACAAAAATCATAACAGAGTGGTATTAAAGGAATGGTAAAAGAAGTCAAAGGCGGCAAACAAAAAAAATAAGCTCAAAAAGGTAGACGTTCTAGAGTGTTCTTGTTCACTCTAGAACGGCGAGGCAGGCTGAAATGGACGCCCTCTTATTTAAAATCGATCGTGTAATAAGATGAATAAATTGTGTAAAAGAGCAATAAAGTCTTATTTTATGTATTTAACATTAAAACTAACATAAGGAAAACGGAGAACTAATCAAATAAACTTCAAAATGCAATCGAGTTGATTTGCGTTTAAGTGCCTATTGCTTCGTGCAATTTATTTCATAACCTTAAAAAGTAAAAAAAAAAATCGTCAGTAAAGCGGCATATTGAAAAATCAGTTAACAGTCCACTCACACTGATAAGACCTTTACTCAATAATGTACTAATAATCCTAGTCACAAACGTGACATTGTGGTTTTTCATCAATTTATAAATTAAAGTAATTAACCTGATTAAAATAATAAATCACACTATCTTCAGACTGATAAACACTATCTTAGCTTGTGTCTGAAATACGCAGACTACGTACGTACTTTACTATCCAATTATCATGATTACTGTAGCCTTTAATACTAGATTGTTTTATTGTACTAGAGTCAGAGGTCCTAAATCTTAGGCAGTAAACGTATTTATAGGCATTTATAATATTCATAGAAATAAAACATTAAAATGAATGGGATAGCTGTTCATGTTTTGAGTTGTTTATAACGTTCGTGAACTATCTGTTATCACTAGTGAATAGCCGAGAGTTCGATGAATTAAAATTGAAAACAGAAATATGGAATTACCCTGTTTTATAGTTCAGCATCGTTTGCAGAGCTTATTAGTAGAGGTCACATTTGATTTAAGCTTGGTTAAGTTTAGATTAAGTCTCGCTTGAATGTTATTGAACTATCGTATTTATAAGGCAATCACTTATGAAAGTCCCTGAGTATTTTATAAGAAACAGCAAAAAATATTAATTAACGCTGTATTGTCTTTCTAGAAAAAATAATGAGTTTGGAAATAGCCGTAAAAAGCAAACTACAAACACTACAAAATATATTTTATATTAAGTAAAATCTTTCATCATTTACAAAACCAATTTCACAACTACAGCAAGAGACAATACAATTGATAAACTAAAGGCACTTGCGCTGCTTGCCCTATACGGGACCATATACCCGAATCTCTTAGCTTGAATCACTAGCTCTATGACAGAGTCTGTAGTCTCTTCTCCAGTAGGTCTGATCTGGTCTGCAGGAAGCAAATGCCCGTACTGTCCTCTGTCACGAAGCTCATAGCAGTATGCTAGAGGAATGTTGTAACGTTCCTTCACCCAGTCCACGCTAGTACCAGTTGCGAAATCTGGAATGATAAATAGTGAGAAATAAATGACAGTCATCATTTGTCTAGCCTTTTTAGGGTTCCGTAGTCAACTAGGAACCCTTATAGTTTCGCCATGTATTTCTGTCTGTCCGTCCGTCCGTCCGTCCGTCCGTCCGTCCGTCTGTCCATCCTCGCTTAATATCTGTGACCGTTAGCACTAGAAAGCTGAAATTTGGTACCAATATGATTGTGTATCAATCACGCCGACGAAGTGGTAAAATAAAAATTGGAAAAAAAAATGTTTTAGTAGGGTAGCCCCCCTTGTAAAGTGGGAAGTGTTTTTTTTTTTAATATATTGTTCGAAAGATGAATAGGGGTTTACTTAAATCATTTTTTGATAATGTCAATAATTTCGGAAATAATCGCTCCAAAAGTAAAAAACAATGTCCCCCCCCCTCTAACTTTTGAACCATAAGTTTAGAAAATATAAAAAAAATCTGAAAAGTAGAACTATGTAAAGACTTTCTAGGAAAATTATTTTGAAAATAAAAAAAATAATAAATAAATAAATAATAAAAAAAAAACATAATGGATTTAGACCCACCTTTAAACTTATAAGTGGGAACACTTATTGTAACGGACGGGAAACTACCGAACCCTACACTGAGCGTGGCCCGACACGCTCTTGGCCGGTTTTCTAATCATGTTGGGGATAGATGTATAAAAGTATTTTAGAAGGAGCGACTGTTTAATTTCTGACTTCTAAAACCCAGTTACTGTATAACACGATAATACGGTAAGACTGGTAGCCAGAGTTTAGTATTTCACTAACGGAACGACTGACAAAGGTCTAAAAGGGACAGCCGAGACCAAGTGCTTAACGTGTTTTCCAAGGCATTGAGAAGATCAATATGTCATGATAGCCCATCCACGGTCGGGTCTCAGTTATCGTAGCTTACCAAGATCCGCTAAGTATGTATTTTTTTATTATTGTGAAATGGGCCTACTTTTAATCTCAATCTCAGGTGTATAGAATCAAAGATGACTGGCCTGTTGGTCTAGTGACTGGCCTGTTGGTCTAGTGACTGGCCTGTTGGTCTAGTGACTGGCCTGTTGGTCTAGTGGTTAGTGACCCTAACTGCTATGCCGGAGGTCGTGGGTTCGATTCCCACCCAGGACAAATGTTTGTGTGATGAGCACGATCATTTGTTCTGTGTCTGGGTGTAATTTATCTATAATATGTATGTATTTAGAAATATATAAGTATGTTTATCAGTTGTCTAGTACCCATAACACAAGCTCTGCTTAGCTTGGGACTAGATGGCGTTGTGTGATAGTTGTGGAATATTATTATTATTATTATTATATTATAAAGATGGTTACGTCCATAGTGCAAAAAAAGAACAGAAAATGATAAAAACATTTTTTTTTAAATTATCAGTAACTATTCTAACGTTAATCATTATTTACACATGCAGAATATAATACATTATGGAATGATAAGCTGTTTGTCATGCTCAGTTCAATATTTTTGGGTAAAACCTTAAATTTAAGATGGACTTTCCCAGTTTCGTTACCAAGTCTTGGGATTTTACTAAGTTTGTAACTGAATGTTTAGGACTTTCCTATATTTGTTGCCAACTCTCTCTCAGACACAGCAAAAAAGCATAACAACGCCAAGGGCGGCCATGACAACTGTCAGTCAAATGGAGCCTTCCTATTGGTCGAAATGGACTTTACGCGATATGGAACTCAATTCACTTGGACTTTACTAGGTTTGTTTGTAAAGTCAATTTTCAATTTGAAATAACAGTGGAGTTTACCAGAATTGGTAAGAAATGATTTTTTGGGGTAAATATAGATACAAAACAGATTGTGTTGCCATATAAATCTCAATTTTGGAATTTTGTGGACTTTACCATCTTTGTTTCTATACACCTGTCTTGTTCCGAGTTCTCAGAATATAAGTAATAAAAATTCACTCTTTTGGTACGACTAACTTGCACTTACAAATCGCTTCTGCAATATTTCCGATGGTATACGGTGTTCCATGTTTTGATGCTAAGGCTCCTAAGGCACGTCTCCCAATCGCCATCTGAAAATTGAAATTTTAATTTTGCAATTTTCGCTCAAGTGATTTATAATTTTATATCATCCAAAATTTTTAGCACCCCAACTTGAACCAGTTTTTCCAAAAACTTGTTCATACTATATTTTTGACTTCTGATTTTTGATTTCTTAAAATTATTGTATGTACTTGCTTTTGATGTGGTGTAATTATCGTGATCGAAACTGTCATTATTAAAATTTACCCTTGAAGGGTAAACAGCTAGCTAATCATTAATTTAATAAAATATATGGGATCAACACTATAGCCAACAAGTTATACCTAAACTCTTCCCACTGTTATCAAAAAGCCAGCACCAAAATAGTCAACGATCAAAAGGTCCACTTGACTAATTCAAAAATGCATTACGTTGAGTGGACCCACAGGTCCTACTTTAGTGGAATCAGTTGACTGCCTTACCTATACATGATTCTTGACAACAGTCAGCTTCTCGATGACCTTTATTACAAACTGCATTGTTTAAAACTACTCACAGCATCATCATAATTGGCCAAGGGTTCCGTAGTATTTCCAAAAGGTAGAAGTAGAATTTGTCCCGAAGAGTGGAAGGACAGATACAGGTCAATCTTATCGACCAGAGATGCGATGTAGGCAGATAAAGTCCTGACTTCAATCTCCGAGAACGGTCCTGGTCCAGCATAGTTGTTACTTGATGCGTTTAAGCTGACACTGTAACCTAAAAAGAAAATTTGTATGACGATTGAGGAGATAAAGTAAAAAATTTGTATGTCAGAGGATATTTGAAAGTTGCACCAGTCAAAAAACGTATTGTGATGACCGTAAGTAAGAAGATGATGAGAAGATCTCTTATCTTGAGACCCTGCCCCGGGGCCCACTGGCTAGGTGGTGATTTTAGAACAAACTATCATAATTGACGCGTAATAAAAAATGGGTGTCAGTACTTTTGCTCGGTGTGCCAGTTCTC
This sequence comes from Diarsia dahlii, assembly GCA_949775195.1. Lineage (NCBI taxonomy): Eukaryota > Metazoa > Arthropoda > Insecta > Lepidoptera > Noctuidae > Diarsia > Diarsia dahlii. Next base: position 17,089,222 of record OX459209.1, read on the forward strand.
TTATACAAAGCCAATCCTGGGTGTAGATCATGCTTTTCATAAAATGAATTGTCATTAACTTCGGAGTATGAACCTGTATACGTAACCTTGACAGAAAATTTTATATGAAGATTATTATTACTTACGTAGCCAATTGTCATTCCAGTTCCTGTTTAGATCAACACCGAATTGGTCACCGAAGGGACGCCTGTTTTTACGCCATAGTCTGTACTGCGAAGCAAAGCATTAATTGATTAAATACAATAATAATCATCATCACCTTGTGAAAAATGAGGCTAGCTGAGAAACGTTAGCATTTGGAATTAGCTGAGACCTATGTGTAGCAATGGATGCAGTCTGATATACTATGGACGATCATTATACGGCGATGACGATGTTAGATAGAGTTGAACCTATTTAGCAATACTCCCACATTTCGCCAATTGTGTTTTAGTCTAGTGTATTAGGGGGCACACCTATATTGCCATCAATGGCGCACAAATCAAAACTTAATGACAGATACTGAGAAATTCCTGATGGACAAACCAAAAAAACGAAGAAGTTGTGGTAGCGAAATACTAGACCGACGCCGCCTTATTACAAAAGGTAGTTAAACCTGGTTTAACTTAGACCTGGTTTATCTCGCATGCTGTCACTTTCTTTTGAATATTATTGAAGTGAGACGTCATGCGAGATAAACCAAGTCTAAGTTAAACAAGGTTTAACTACGTTTTGTATTATGGCGGACGATGTTAAGATCATTATAACATTTAAAAACACTTACTCCATTAGGGTCATGGGTCCAAACATATCCATCAGGGTTCGTCACAGGGAAGATATACCAATCAAAATCACGAGTTACAGACTTAATCTCTTCATCCTCACTGTACAGTAACTCATTAATTATATAATTAGTCGTGGCTGGAGCAATCCATTCCCTTGAATGAATACCGCTTTCTATAAACACTGCTCTTCTATCAGGACCATGAGAAATCTTGATACCCTTGATGACTCGACCTTCGTACGATGTTCCACCTTCAATTATGGATACTTCATCGAATACCCTGGCTAGGTCATCAAGCCAAGCGTATGTGTCCTCCAAGTCGTAGTATTCATCCCATCCCATGGTTCTGACGTTGTTTCTGGTGTATTTTCCCTTCTTTTCATTATCTATTAACCTGTGAAAAGGATTTGTGTCGTTAATTTAATTGAGTTTAATATCAGTTATTAAGATTAGATTGGTAAATGGTCTGGCCTTCGTCTCTGTAATAAATTTAGTGCTGGTATTATCGACTAAATTCCCACCGTGTCTTTGCAGTTAAATTAGTTTTCAGAACATTCACCATATAACATCTGTATTTGTAGAAACTACATCACTCCAAGGGGTAGGTAATAGTAAGGCAGAGGTATACCTAATAGTAGGTATAAATATAGGGGCTCGCAAATCTAGATTCCGTGGCTGATACTGAGAAATTCCTGATTGGAAAACTCGAAAATACTTCGCCTGACCTGGGAGTCTAACCCAGAACCTCAATTGCGGGTTGTTGGAAAGAGATACAACGGCCTCAAAACAAAGGGCTAAGGAGGAACATTGGTGGTTTTTAGTCAGTAGAAGTCTGACACTCCTTACCACTCTGCCCAGAGCAGGAGGAGTCATCTGATGATTTCCCAACCCCAAAAAAAAAGACCCCAATTTCAGCAGTCGCGTTTGCAACCACCAGAAAGGTAGTAAGAACTACTGTCTATAAAGAAGTTCCGATTAACTCAATATTAATAAATAGATGTGGTGAAAATCGTCCCCAAAGACTAATTTAATAAACAATCTTTAACAATTTTTTAAACTGCAATATACGATCTTAACCTTATCATTGATCATCATGATTCTCCTGCCCTCATCTAAATTTATTTGGACGACGTAGTACTTCTTCTTCCTCTACATTTCTCTTTTATTCAACATTCTAGCAGTCTTCTCTTTTCTAGTCCTATCATCCTTCTCAGAGTGCATTATACCAATCTTAGCATTTTATAATTATTTTCTGAAATACCTACCTACTTGCTGCAAATAAAAAAAAAAATTACTTACACTTGAATATTCGGGACGGTAACAACAAACTCAATTCCATAGGTTTTCAAAAAACTCTCCAGATCATGTTTTAGTTCAGGTTTGGACACAATATTGATGAAATCAGAAGTCGGTACTGGCTCATCCCAGAAATCATACTCAGTATCAGAATTGTGTAAATCTGCAAGTACTTTAATTTCTTCTATATTTTTAGGGAGCACTTTGTACAAGGAGTAATTATCGAACCTGAATGCTTCGCTTGGAACACTTAAAAATAAAATCGATAAAATAGAAAATATTTTTAACGACATCTTTGCGTGTCCGCGAGTTCGGCACTGCGAACCCCAAATAATTTAGATATCGACTGAAATAATAAACGCGTAAAATGATATCGTAAAGTAAATACAGCGGCACTAAATTTTTATGAGTGCATTGCGTTATTAGATAGATATTATATTAATAAAAGGGTAAATCGAACGTATGTTCTTTTGTTCATTTGTTTGAGTATGAATTAAAAAGTGATTATTGTAAGAAGTGAAGAATTTAAATGTGATAGTAACCTAATTTTGATCGTGGACATACATAAAATTAATTAAAAGATTGTAAGTTTCGTAGACATAGGCAGTCGCTCTATGTAAAATACTGGTACTCAGCTGCATCCGGTTAGACTGGAAGCCAACCCCAACATAGCCAAGATAGTTGGGAAAAGGCGAGGCAGATGATTATGATGTAAGTTTCGTAGACTGTCTTTCGCAATTTACTGCTGGACAAAACTCTCTCAAACTACCTTCCACAACTTAGGATAGAAATGGATAAAAATTATCATAATCACCGTCTTACAGATGCATTAGAACCTAAAGGAGCTAGTTCTTAAGGCGTGGTTGCAGTACTTTTTAAGATTTTTGGACCTATAAAAATCGAACTAAATACGAGTTTTTTAATAAATAAAAATCATAAAAATTTAACATACTCTCTAGTAAATCGTAAAGATAGAAACGCGATTTAGAATGATCGGCTCGATACTTTTTTTTATCAAACATGACTATAAATCAAAATTTCAAACGTGTACTGCTAAGACATTTCATCATGAATTTATATAAAAGTTATATAAATAGATGAACTTTTTACTTTGAAGTAAATGTTGAAAACATATTGTATAATTTCTTTATAGTTTTTCTCCAAGAAGCAAAAAACAGTCAAAATTTAGGCATTATATGGCTCGCGCGGCAGGGCGGGGGGTGAGGGGATTTTAGGGGGGATTTGTAGACTTTATTTTTTGGATTCCACTTTTCCCCCTCAGGGGGGATTTTCAGGGGGGATTTGTGGAATAAGCCTGAGGTTGTGCGTACATAAAAACAAAGTACTGCCACCTCGCCTTAAAGGAGTAACCATCCAGTTTCTAGCAGGTTCTTCTCAATAGGGAAATATCAATCCGAATCATGCACCTATCTTGTGTCCATAATTATAATAGGTTGATGTAAACTCGTAAACGAAATAGTTAGTAAAACAATTTAAATTATGTATTTATACTGAAATCTCACGTTTAACCCTATGTGCTTGTGTCGTACTTATTTCAGAAAATCTTGCAACTTATGACTTGTGAAAACTATGTAGTGCGTGGTAAACCATAAAAAGTTAAATTTTATACTGACGTTATACCTACAGGTGAAGTCATTAGCATAGCTAGTGTATTATATCTTGCTAGTGATGATTAGGGCCACCAATTTAATCTCTAAGAAATGTTTGGTTACACAAATTGATTATTTATCAATTAACATGTCATCATGTGCCTAGCCTTTACCCAATTATGTTGGATTCGGACTCTTGTTGGTTCTGGCTGGAGTCACTGCCCGTGTCTGACCTTCATAAAACTGGTATTACCGGGTAATACGATAGCCCTTGGTTAAACTGGTTATCAGACTTTTGGGTCTACCAGACCGGTAGACGAGAGGAGATGTGCGGAAATCGGCCAATCACATTAGTTAAAACTTACATCTGATCTTTCGCCCTTCCTGTGATTGGTCGAATTTGGCATCTCCTCTCCGCTCTGCTCGTCTCCGCTTTGGTGGATTACGGGCCTAAGACATCTACGAATGCCAGCCAAAACCAACGGCTTACCGTGCTTTTCGACGCACGGAGGAAACTCTGGATGTAAAACATGATCTCCCATTCAAATAAAACATGTCAAGTTGAAAAGTAATATAATAGTTGTAATGTAATAAGATGTAATTCGCATTGCTCTAATGACGTCTCAGCATTAAAACCTGTCATTTTAGTATTTATTTTATTTATTTCGCATTCAAAAATAAACATTAAAATATAAACTTTAATCAATGGAATTATTGAAACTAAACTTATCATATCAATTATTATCTTTATGGCAAGATTGTAAGGCTGAATGTTATTGCGGCCATCTATAAAATTGGGAAAGATAATCATAATTACCTAATATTATCATACTTTGAGCTATATTTTATGTGTTGATAAGTTGATAACTGTGTTGTCATAATTTAGGTATTTGGTAATGTATGGCAAGAAAGAAGGAATCTGATGCGATGACGTAACAGAGAAGGATGGAAGAAGACATGCTGCGCCGACCCCAAATAAATGAAATAAATATATATTATATATATATATATACATATATATATATATATATACATATATATATATATATATCGAATTGTAAAAAATGAGCTCGTGGCTTAATAAGAACTGCCACTCGGGTCGATCTTTAGGTAAAGCTGTGCTTGCCTAGGTCGGTCTGTGGATGGGTGACCGCCCGACATACCGAGTTTCCTCCGTGCCTCGGAAAGCACGTTAAGCTATTGGTCCCGGCTGCCATATATATAGATCTTTGGCAGTCGTTACAGGTAGTCAGTGACCTGAAATTCTGACATCCAGTCTTACCAAAGGGTATCGTATTACCTAGTATTAACTGGGTTGTGGGGGTCAGATAGGCAGTCGCTCCATGTAAAATACTGGTACTCAGCTACATCCGGTTAGACTGGAAGCCGACCCCAATATAGTTGGGAAAAGGCTAGGCAGATGATGAATTGTAAAAAATGACGACGATGAAGTGGTTTTGTTAGATAAGTCACCTCATATATTTTCATTATATTAAAAAAGAATGGGGTTTGCTCGACCCGAGAATCGAACCAAGGACCTCATGGTCAGTAATCGCTACTTCGACATATTTTACCTAATTAAGGCTCATTTATATTAAGAACGTCATTTTTTGTACAAGTCTGCAATCTCAGCCCTTTGACTTAATTGAGTAGTTATGGGTGTACCCGAGCAACAATAAACCAATGATCATCTTTAAAGACTCATAAATCAATAGCGTCACTGTGGCAAAAAAAGATTCCAGGATGGATTGAGACACTCACCAGAAAAGTGTCTCGCCAAGCTAAAACGCCTTAACAGATGCACTGGTATCGGCCAGAAAAGTGGCTTATTATTGTTGTGTCCAACAGATTGCCACGAAGCAGGAAAGAGAAAAGAAAAAAAAAAGGTCGTGAATAAACTTCAATTCCTAGATTCACTAACAAAAAGCTATGTTTCCGCCCGGGATCGAACCGGGGGCCTTCTGCGTGTTAGGCAGATGTGATAACCGCTACACCACGGAAACGATGTCTATTGTGACGAAATACAAGTACATGTATATAGAAATAAAATTGTGTCATTTGGCAGAGAACGAACCTACGCTACGTGTGATTGGACTATTGGACATGATCCATGACGGGTGATGGTCCATGTATGTTGTGCGAAGTCCATTCACATTTCAACATCTGCAGGCCTACCATGACGTCTTAAAACAGTTCTTATTCCAGTGAGAAAAAGAGATAGCGCTAGATACCCTGTATAGTTATGTCGCGTTTCCACACTGGAATAAAAACTGTTTTAAGACGTCATAGTATCTGATCTACCTAGAAACCGTGAATGCTTAAAAAATCCTGTTGGAAAAATATAATGCCAATTTGCTCGACCTGGGAATCGAGAGAAGGACCTCATGGTCAATAGTCGTTATTGCGACCTCTACGCTATGAAGGTGGTTTTTTGTGAGTACTGTTATTTTCAGACGCTGTAGTAGTGTGGTGTGGCAATTTTATGAATTTATATGCTTTGAAATTGATATGGCATAGGTTAACTTCCAGATGCAACTGAATACCAGTATTTTACATAGAACGACTATCTAACTGACCTCTACAAACTATTGAATACTGGGTAAAACGTTAGGGTAATTCCATCACAGTTGCCCCACTTTTTGAAATTACTTTATATCTCTTTGTCCAAAAAGCAAGATTCTCTTTGTAAGACGCGTAGGTACTTTTGTTTAGTATCTTCAACTTCATGAAAGGAATGGTCAATATCTTTGATATTTCCAGAGTTTTGGCAATTTTTGCGGACCTATAAATTTTGGGACAACTATCCCATGTAGGGGATAGTTGCCTAACCCATGTTAATTACGTTTAGGATATCTGCCCCGTCGAGAAAGAGGACATCTATCCCGCAAAAACTTTGATCGCACCTAGCCGTCGCATGCAATTGCACAAAGACATGCAACACGGTCAACAGTTGTAGTTGCAGAGTCTCTCGCAATAAAATAACGTGTGTTTTATTCTCAAACTAGAGTAATTGCAATCAAAGCAATTATACCCAGAACCTCTCAACGTCCCAGCCACCGCGGAAGGCGCGGAAGGCGCTCCGGGCGTCGGGGGCCACGTGATGGCTTCCGGCCACCGTAGACGCGGGCCTGTGGACGGTGAGTAATGGGCTAGCTCGCCGTCCGGCCGTCGTCATGACGGCAACAGACCGTGTCGGCGGCGCGTTCGTGTTCTACGCGCGCCTCAAAGAGAGTCAGCAAGGAGGGGCCCGCAAGGGTCGACGCCCGTCGGGTCCGCGGATTTTTGTACTAGATTACGTGGCCTCGGCGCAAGGGCAAAGAACGAACATGGGTTCGGTTTTTAGTCAGTAGAAGTGTGACACTCCCCTTCGCTCTGCCCAAGAGCGGGGGGGGTCATTCGATGATTTTCCAGCCACCAAAAAAAAAAAAAGGCAATTATACCCTCGGGGCGACTATCCTGGATTTACCCTTCCCCTTGGTAAGACTGGTTGTTAGACTATCAGGCCACTGACTACCTGCAACGAATGTCAAAGATCTCAGCGTAATTTTCAAGGTAAGAAAACCCGGTTATGGTCACCCATCTACAGATTGCAAAATACATCACAGCAAATAAATAACGAGCAGTGGTGGCCCAGTGATGGTGGCCCCGACTTACGAATAGTAAGTCGTAAGTTTGAACCCAGGCAGAAGTATTAATTTGTGTAATTTATTTCGTCACCACTGATCTCAAAACGGTAAAAGAAAATATCGTGAGGATATAATTAGAACCAAATTAATCGAAGATATGCGACATCTACCAACCCGCACTGGGCCCGCGTGGTTGATTCTAGCTCATCCCTCTCCTAAATAGGAGGCATGAGTCCTTGCAGTGGGAACATTATAAAGCTGATGATTATGAAATAAAATAACAGAAAATACCTCCAATAATCACTTTTCATTTACTATAAATAATTTACAGAACTTAATCCCAAACCCAAACCCCAAATAAATTGGGATAAGTTCAGGAGGATGACGACGATGAATTTACAGAACATTTATAAACTTTGCTTCTCTGATGATAGCTAGAACGGAATCAAAGGTTTCTTCTGCTGTGGGGGTTATCTGGTTAACTGGTAAGGTGTAGCCCCAAGATCCGGTATCCCTGAGAAGATAGGTGGCGGCAACTGGAGGATTGTAGCGGTATTTCACCCAGTCTACCACGGAGCCGGTAGCACCATCTGGAAACCAAGATAGTAATTTTATTAGACTAGCTTATACGACGAGATCGACACGTCGAAATATAGAGTAGCCTTTGTTTTAATGGTAGTAATGACTATCTTTTGGAAAAAACACTTTAAACGACCTTGGAATCGAAACCAGGACGTCGTCAGGACGTCACGCTTGCGACCTCTCGACCATCCAGGCGGTCACATAAACATTAATATTTATAATAGTGGTAAGATAAACATCATCAACCTTCAGCTGCCACGTTCACTGCTCTCAGCGAACCCTCATCCAACTACAATCAGCCAACCTTCGCAGTTCATCGCTCTACATTGCCTGAGGGAGTCCCGCTTGACGATAGCTGATAACATCACGCCTATAATCTCCCAAGGATGAGGTAAAGCTGTGCCAATATAGAACACCCACTTTTTTATAGTTACTTTAAATGCTGTTAGTATAATCGAAGGCTAACCCATTACCACCGAGCGGTCACGTGGACTTCTGTCTGTTCCTGAGAAAAACGTGATGAAATAAAATTCAATCACTCTTTACCTCTGCTGAAATCCAATCACAATTTACCTGAGCGACCACATAGGTAGGTAAGCAATAGTAGAAACAGAAAAGAAGAGAATTGTAAATTAGTTTCTCTTACCGTGCACATTCCTTGAGGTACCAACTCTGTAGAAAGTCTCGTAACGGGCATTTAAAGAACCCATGGCTCTTCTTCCGATGGTGAGCTGGAAACCAAATAAATTTTAATTAGTTTATTATTTTTTTACAAAGCACAAAAACTAGATAATAATAAAAGATTTTTGAAGTATTGAAAGTGTTGTTATTATTTGTATGCATAGGACAAGTTATTTAGGTATTACAATATCGTTGAAAGTCAGTTTTTATAAAGTCTAAAAATACTGTTTAAGACTGTCGGACTGTTGAATCACTTGACATAAATCAATCCACTTTTTTCTAGCCTGTTCCAACTGTATTGGGGTCGGCTTCCAGACAAACCGGATGCAGCTGAAATGTTTGACCTCCAAACCCCAATAAGTATTAGGTGATACTATTTGTTACCATATTTTTTTAGAGCGTCAGACTTCTACTGACTAATAACCACCCATGTTCCTTCTTAGCCCTTTATGTCGAGGCCGCGGTATCATTTTCGGACAACCCGCAGCCCCGGGAACACGTTACCCTTTAGTTAGAGTGTAATACTCAGCAAACATAAAATATACTCACCATTTGATTATAATTAAAAGCCGGAACAGTAGAATGCGCAAAAGGAATCAGTAGACGCTGTCCAAAAGACCGAAAAGACAGGAATCCATCTAAAGTGTGGTTAGCTACAATAGTGTCAATGTAGTTGGCTAAAGATCTGGTTTCTGCTTCTGAGAATGGACCAAGACCAATATAGTTGTTGTCAGTTTGAGTATGGCTGCCGCCGCTTGCTGAAATAAAAATAGTTATAATTAGTTTAGTTTACCTATCAAAAATTACATGAGAGGGGTATAAGACTAGAGAAAGACCACAGAAACGGTGAATGAACTGTATACGGGATGATATGGCAAGAAAGAAGGAGTCTGATGAGCTAACAAATAATAGAGAAGACTATGAAAGAAGAATACATGCTCCGCCGACCCCAAATGGAGTTGGTTAATGGCAAGAGAATGATGATGATGATGATTTATGAAGAAGAGAAATAGAGGGAGAGATTGACTCCCGTCAGGGCTGCGGGTTGTTCGAAAGAGATACGGCGGCCTCGGCACAAGGGCTAAGAAGGAACATGGGTGGTTTTTATTCAGTAGAAGTCTTTTTTTTTTTTTTTTGGTGGGTGGAAAATCATCGAATAAACCTCCCCCCCGCCCTCGGGCAGAGCGAAGGGGAGTGTCAGACTTCTACTGACTAAAAACCAAACCCATGTTCCTTCTTCGCCCATGTGTCCGAGCCGCGTTAACCTTTCGACAAACCACAGCCCCGACGGGTTCAGTAGAAGTTTGACACTCCCTTCCGCTCTGCCCAGAGTGGGTGGGGGTTATTTAATGATTTTCCACCCAACAAAAAAAAAAAAAAAAGAGAGAGATTGACTCCCGTCGGGGCTGCGGGTTGCTCGAAAGAGATACGGCGGCCTCGACACAAGGGTTAAGAAGGAACATGGGTGGTTTTTAGTCAGTAGAAGTCTGACTCTCCCTTCCGCTCTGCCCAGAGTGGGTGGGGGTTATTTGATGATTTACCAACACCTCAACAAAAAGGGAGAGATTGGCCGATCGATCGAAAAATTTATAGTTTAAACGTCACTGCGATAACAAAAGAGATAAAACCATGTAATAAAAATATTTTCATCTGCAGCTAAAAAAAATGATGAGTATGGAGATGATCACAAGAAAAGAGAGACACAGTAGTAACTGAAGTTAATGCTGATGAAAATAATAGTGATTTAAGAAATATACAATGTCAATAATTATGTATAACTAGCTGATGCCCGCGGCTTCGCCCGCGTCGAAGTCGGTTAAATTATATACTAAAAACCTTCCTCGAGAACTATTTTATCCATTGGTGAAAACAGCATGAAAATCGGTGAAGTAGTTTTTGAGTTTTTGAAGCGTACACAAACCAACATAACATTTTAATTTATAATATAGCTGATGCCCGCTGCTTCGCCCGCGTGGATACTGTAAAAACAATCCTTGATGCGGATTATAATTAGGTATATCATTCTAAAATTTCAGCTCGATCGGTGCAGAACTTTTTGAGTTTATGAAGCGTACACAAACCAACATAACATTTTTATTTAAATAGATATATCTAATTAATAATAATAATTATTATTATTATTAATATATTTAATATATATATCTATATCTATTTAAGCTTCAAAGTTCAAGTTAATTAGCATCTTCTAGGCAAACGTGCATGAATCTGGGCCGCATCACTGTATAACATCAGGTCAGTTACTTACTACCAAAGACAAGCTTATTTAGTATTAAAAAATACTTTACCTCCCCATGCCGCGTTCCAATTCTTAGACAGATCAACACCAATAGAAATACCATTAGTAGTAGTCCTGGTAGGTTGACGGTTCTTCATCCACAGTCTGACCTGGTTAATAAAAGAACATAGTAATATTGTGTATAAAATAAGAATCAACATTGCCATTCAACGTGACAATGCTGCCAGTTTTCTGGCCGCTTTTTCTATTAATAGCGGTGTGAGCGAATTTTAGGGACAATGGTAGACAAAAAAAATTGGCCACGATGTAGATTTACGTTATAGACTGATTACGCTTTGCTCTGCTGTCAGAACCACAGTCAGGTAAGTAGACGACCTACAGATGATTTTAACTTGACTTGATGACTTTAAAAACTGAAGAAAGAAATAATATACTTTTTTTATATGTCTGTAGAATTGAAACTTCATCTTAATTTTATTTTCTTAGAAAGGATGTTTTATTTAGGCTGAGGCTAAAGCACACCTCGGACACTCCATACAACGCCCGCAAAATAATTACCTATTACTACTACATAAACAAATAACGTTAGTGCACGACGTGCACGTGCAAATGTGTGCGTAAACTCTAGTAGGGTTGTCGTAGCCTAAAAAATGGCACGGAAAGTGCAACGGTCTGCGTCGCGAAAACCGAACGACGACTAATACGAGCGCGAGCCATTGCTCAAGTGTCGGCGACGACTACCTCGAAGTGCGGGGTGAGGTGCGGTATTTAATATGAGCGCGGGGAAGGGAGTGTCCCTTCTGTACGTAGTACTATTATGTATTCTGTGGCTAAAGGATGATTTGTGCTCATGACTTCTTGTTTTGGCCCGTTCCATTTGGCAAACGATGCAATCCTCTATATATTTGAGTTTTACTTCATTTCACTTCTTCACTGAGCAGTGGATGCAACTCGCCCAATGATAGTATTTACTTACTCTATCCTGAGAATATTGGAAACCATCTGGATTTGTCAGTGGGAAGATGTACCAAACGAAGTCCGTGGCAGCAGCTCTGATTTCATTATCAGGATTAAAGATCAGCTGGTTCGCGATGTAAGTCACGATGGTCGGAGAGAGCCAATCCGCACCCAGTTCACCAGCTTGCAAGACGAATGCTCGGGTACTAGTACCGTGGCTTATTCTGATTCCTGTGATGTTTCTACCTGAAATGGGACAATGTTGTTTGATTCAATATAAGTTTTTCAACTCGGTGAGAATCGTTTATGTACCAAGAACTCGCTTTATTTTGATTTCTAGCCAAGGAAGTTTTATTTTGTTATGTTTTTAGCATTTATGCTACAGCCCTATATCTAAATTATTAAGAAGTGAGATTATAACAAATTAATTTAATGAATAAGAGCTTTTTATGTAGGGGGTAATCTCCGAAACGAATGATCCAATCTAATCTAAAAATTCTTTCATTAGCAGATAGCCACAGTATTGGTGGGTGCTAATTTATACCATGCAAATTAGCCGAACTCCAACAAATGTTTGCAGACGAAATCACAGGAAAAGTTCTAGGCACTTTATACGTTGAATTCACGAGCTTTCAGAGGCATGTAAGGGTTCGGCATAAGACACCTGACAAACTTCAGAAAACCAGAGGTCCCTGTCGGCACAATTAAATTGTCTTTCACGTTTTTTTATTCATCATAATAATATGTCTAGATTTTTTTTTTATATTTGATTTACCTACTATTAACTGGGTTGTGGAGGTCAGATAGGCAGTCGCTCCATGTAAAATACTGGTAGTCAGCTGCATCCGGTTAGACTGGAAGCCGACCCCAATATACTTGGGAAAAGGCTAGGCAGATGATGAATATGTCTAGATTTTTTCCAAGGTTAGGGCTTCCAGTCCAACCAGATGCAGCTGAATACATGTTTTACATGGGATGACTGCCTAAGGGGTATAACGGTGGTCACATAGGAGATCATCCTATGTGACCACCGTTATACCCCTTATGAGACCCCTTGGTGAGACTGGTTGCCACTGGCTACCAGATACGACTGCGCGGGACAGGAACACACTTATATATTTCTAAATACATACATATTATAGATAATTCGGCATATAATGTGTGGTCAACCATCCACAGACCAATCCAGGCAAACGGCAAGCCAGTAACCTAACCTGAAGGTTGATCTGAGTGGCATGGTATTATAGGCTTTCATGTTGAAGGGACTTTAAAAAAAATAGAGATTTTCATTTCTTATTTTAAGAATTCACCTTCATGAGTTTGTCCCACGGTAACAACAGTGACTATGTGGTCGTAGTATGTGCCCAAATATTCAAACCACCCGTAGATATCTTCAGTAGTCTGATAATTTGTCCAGTACAGCTCATGGGGGGTATAACGTTTTCTCCTTCTATGGAGCTGGGCATCGAAAGCTCTGAAACATGTAAATTAGATTAAAAATCATTGTTTGGCATATTCTTCACCCGTGATCAAGCGCTACTGCTGATAATGAGGTTCGAATCTCAGGTCAGACAAAGTGATTATTTGATTTTTTCTAGTAGGATGGATGATGGGGAATAGGCGCGCCCTATTACATCGGGCTTATACATTGCTGGTGAAATATGGGTAGACTGTGAAGATGCACTTCTGTCTAAACTTTCGGGCACGACAGGCGTGAAGTTTTGTTTTGTTGAAATTACTTGTAAGTAGGTCCCACTAGGTGGACCGATGACCTGGTGAAGGTTGCGAGGACCCGCTGGATGTGACATTCACAGGACTGGTCAATGTGGCGACACCTGATGGAGGCCTATGTCCAGCAGTGGACGTCTTTTGGCTAAAATGATGATGATGACGATGAGGTGGAAATGGTTTCTCTGTGTTGATCAGGGGACCAACTACAGCCTCTTAGCTTTATTATTTGTATTCTACTTCTGTATTAGAAAGATATCTTGCTATACAGGGTCTGTCTCTTTTCCAGCTCACGAAATTAGTAAGATTCAATTGATAAAACTTAAGAGGTGGTAATCAGTAGCTGATAAAAAGTAAATCATTGATTTACAATTGTGTTAGATATTATCTTCATCGCAAAAGAATCTTTTGTGAGATTTATCTTTAGAATTCTTATTATGTCACTATCTTAGAGGAATAGCAAACATGTTTACATTAAGAGAGATTGCATAGATTCTAAAAGAGATTCAAAAATTCATCCATCAGCTTAGTCATAAAACTTTTGCATAAGGTTTGACTAAACTAAGTCAACGAATGAAACTTAGAAAATGTTATGGAATCTGATTGTCAAATACCCAGGAATCTCTATTCAAGTATATTAAACTTTATAATCCACATGGAATGCAGTAACTCAATATGAAAACATGACATAACATCACACCTTTAATCCCTAAACGGTAAGGCGGGGCTGAACCCATTAAACACCCACATTTTACCAGTTATGTTACATCCCATGTAAAAGGGGGCGAGCCTATTGCCATAAACCGGACACAAAATCCAAACTCCATGGCTGCTACTGATAGAAATGAGCAAACTATTACGCTAATATCACAGTATCTTCATAATCTTTCTGCCAGTAACCTCATTTAATTTAGGATATTAAAATAAGATTAAGTAATACTCACTCCTGAATATTCTTCAACATAAGTTCCGAACGAATTCTGTGTTCCTTTAAAGAATGCTCAAATTCCTCTTGTAATTCTGGTGGAGAAACCACACTGACGCTCTCTCCTACTTGAGTAGGAGGCTTCCAGAAGTCCAGTTTCACATTCTTCTCCATCAACTCTTGTAGAAACTTTAAATCTTCTTCATTCTCCGGATGCACTTTGTGTAACGTAAAATTGTCATATCTCACTTTTTCTGCAGTTACTACTACCACTAGTACACTAATTATAATTAGTTTTAAAATCATTTCTAATTATTGCTTATTGCTAATAAGCAATATAATTCCGGGTGAACTGAAAGAATTTCATTAAGAAACACATTGTAATCATCTGTTTTTTTTTTATTCTATAATCCCTTCGTTTTTAAATAATCATCTTATTGTAATGGAATAAGATTCTTTTTCTATTTTTTTTTATGATAAACAAGTGCTATTGATATAAATGCTTAAATATTTTATCGATATGTGTCGTTTAATCGGTTTTGAAATGATAGCTTAATCAGATTAGCATTGCTATATACATTATTGAGGCGGATATCTAGAGATTATAAGTACATTTTATTGTTATTAGGTCCATAATTATTTAGTTCAAATAAATCAATGATAGATGTCATGGTAATCAGAAAACTAGCTATAGAAGATTTTATTTAACCGTGCTATTTCATAAAATATATTTATTCTTAAAATAGAAGATTCTTCAATATAAATTTTATTAAGGCTATGTCTTTTACACTGGGCATACTGAACACGTGCCCAGGCTTCCACAATTCAACGAGACCAAAATTTTGAAACTTTCAAAGCAAGAGGCTGTATAGCGAAACTTTAACTTAACCCAGGCTCCTAGAGCATGATACTAATATTTTCGAGCTCGCTTCGCTCGCTCTTGTCTACAAGTGCTTTATTGTACTCAAATGCCCAGGGTCTCTAATTGGTTAATGATGAAGCTTCGATCATCGTAATTTACTTTATAGAAATCCCCATGTCCCAATGTTTATTATTTCTATATTGATTTCTTTCATGTTAATTCACTTATTGACATACAATCTTTAGTCACTGGATTTAGAAGTGTGTGCAGACACAAGCTCCTCAAGTTACCCGAAACTGTCATTTTTTTCCAATCAACCGTGAAACTAATAATAATAATAATAATAATATTCCACAACTATCACACAACGCCATCTAGTCCCAAGCTAAGCAGAGCTTGTGTTATGGGTACTAGACAACTGATAAACATACTTATATATTTCTAAATACATACATATTATAGATAAATTACACCCAGACACAGAACAAATGATCGTGCTCATCACACAAACATTTGTCCTGGGTGGGAATCGAACCCACGACCTCCGGCATAGCAGTTAGGGTCACTAACCACTAGACCAACAGGCCAGTCTAATGCTTTAGTGATAAGGTTGAAAATCTTTTGAAGAATTTTGACCGATTGTAGTAGACTGGTGTGGTATATTATATTTAATAACTCTCAATTAGCTCAATTTTCATCTAGATTCCTCAAGTTTAGAGCTTAGAATATTTTATATCTGTATGAATATTAAACGCTACTGCAAAATCACAAATTAATCTGTCAACTACACTGAGGCAGTTCATAAATAAATAAAGTTATATCCATTTTAACAATTCATAATGAAAATCATAGGAATTTAAATCAAATAATTATACTGAACGCAAAATCCAATATAATTCCAGGAAATGTTTACCTATGCAAGCGTTAACAATATATTACATATTTGGATAATTTATGTTCATTAAACAATTTAACTTTGATCGTAGTGGTGGTCGGTATGATAATACACATTATTGTTTATGAATAGTAAATTTATTCAAAAGATCAGTATTTTAGTTAGCATTATAATAAACTATAGGGATCTTTCCTAACAAACAAAAAAATCTGTTTAGTCCGTCAGTTAGATTTTCGAGAAATACTGGAGATGTGTTTTTGTTTTGTAAAATTAATGAAAAATTACGAAGGTAAAACGCGTCAAAGATCAAGTGAGTATGATGTCTGCGGGTTGTTCGAAAGAGATACCGTGGCCTCGACACAAAGGGCAGTCAGAAGAAGTCTGACACTCCCTTTAGCTCTGCCCAGAGCGGGTTATTTGATGATTTCCCACCCGCCAAAAAAAAAAGGACATACGACGTCACTCGCCGGTAAAAATGTACTGAACTGTGACGTCACACGAGTTTTCGAAACACTTTCATCTTCATTCTTTGTTTAAGTAAAAAAAGAAAAAATATGTGTTCAATATTTTTCGGTAATCTAACTGACCGGACTAAACAGATTTTTTTAATTTTTTGTCAGGAAACATTCCTATTACTATGGTTTTAAGGATATTTTTAAAAACTCGTTGCAATCTAAAATGGAAAAAGAAACGGTCTTCAAATAATACTTTTTAATCCTAAACTTGTATTAATAATTTCACACCATGACAATATTATGGTAAACAATATGATAGCACAACTCCATGTAGTTACTTAAAACTTGCTTTTTTTATTTCTTATTGTATGTAACACATGTTTGAGCAAATTAAGTTAACTGAATCTAAATCTGAACTTGGTCCATGGATGGGCGACTACTAATACATACCGAGTTTTCTCCGTGTCTCGGATAGCACGTCAAGACTTGGTCTCAACTAAATTCAGCGGGCTGAAAGTCGTTCAGTAGTAACAAGGGGTATTGTATTACCCAGTACTAACAGGGTTGTAAAGGTTAGTTATGCAGTCGCTCCATTGAAAATACTGGTAGTTAGGTACATCCAGTTGTGAAATGAGTACCAGTATTTTAAATGGACCTACTCGCGATGCGATTTGTATCCGCGGCATCGAGTTGGACTGAAAGCCGACCCCAACATATTTGGGAAAGTGCTAGGCAGATAAGATAATCATATTGATACAAGATAATAACAGTAAATACAATGTGGCGGTAACTGGTCAAAAGCTGTGATTTTGTGTACTAAAATTATTTTATAAACCGGATTTTAGATCGCCAGTCACAACCGCCACACAACTTAGCAAATGCTGCTATGCCTATAATCATCATCTTCATCATAAACGTTTCAGCCAAAAGACATTCTCTGCTGGACATAGGCTTCCCCCCGGTGTCGCTACATTGACCGGTCTCGTGTGCCTCGCATCCCCGCAACCTTCACCAGGTCATCGGTCCAACTAGTGGGAGGCCTTCCAACGCAACGTCTTCCGGTTCGCGGTTGCCGCTCCAGAACTTTTCGGCCCCATCAGCCATCCGTTCTGCTATATAATATGGCATTCTAGTTCGTCATAACATCATGCTTGCTCTAAACCCAGTTATGAATGTTAAAAGGCGATTTTGATCAAACGGGCACTAACTGCAGACTCCGTGGCTGCTTTTGAGAAATACTCAACTCAAGAACACTTTAGCGAAGTTGGCAATTAAACTCAGGAACATCACGCTCAGCATTAGCACTTGCGAGCACTATACCAACAAGACAGTATCTTATTATTCAGCTCTTAATAACCTAACTACAGTCTCAACGACCTCTAAATTGCCGTCTAAACTACAAGACGCACATTTATTTACTCCAAAATTAACACTTCATAAAATAATGCGACAGAAACTTACACACGAGCGACTGCAAGTACTGCGACATGGCGTGGTCATCGCTAATTGTGATTAATAGTCGCACCGCTGTCGACGTCATTTGTCTTCGCGTCGCACCGGGCAGTTTACTTTCTACTGTGCAAGTTTGCAACAGTGTAGAAGGGCGACTAAGTGACGTTTTGTATAATGAGGTTTTAAATTGTTTGGATTTCTACAGGTGAAACTTTGGAGGAGATATTTAGTGGCTATAAACTAATTGAATTAATGTTCTGTTTAGAGTCTCGTTTGGCAGATGGTTATATTTTAATGCATTGACGTTATGTAAGATGGTTTATAATGCATTATTTTTTTATCTCGAGTAATAATAAGAAAGACGCCATCAGGTTTCAGAAAAAAGCTTCAGAAAACTTTAACTTTAGCTTTTTTTGGAAGTCCTTAAATTAAAAAAAAATAACAGTACTGCGTAGTCGTAAGAGTTAAGACGACGTTAAATTCTTTATTTAATAACGATGATGAGTGATGAAAAATTAAAACCGATGGCCACTTAACAATACACGCGCTTACACAATAAACGCCAGATATTAAAAATCAAATTCACACTCACGAAATCTTAGACAAGCCTACAAACTACCAAATCCTCTCATACACTAAGGTGTCGAAACCCGATCGCCCGTCTACGCACGCAACCGCAATGAAGTTAAATCCGCCGCTTAAACCTCGTAATTATTGCACGCTCGATCCGTCGGCTGAAACTAAAGTAATGTGTTTTGTACACGAAGCAAATGAACTAAAACCGGTTTTAGAACCGAATTAAACATCACTATGTAATGCTGCGGTTAGTGCTGTTATAATTTTGAGCTCTAACGCCTACGCCTACGGTGGTATTGTGGGTAGATTGTATTAAGTTGTTGCGAAATTGAGTGAAATCATTCTGTGATTTGAGCATGTGATTGTTTCTGTGGAGGTTTAAGCGGTTTTAATGTCTAACAGAGTAGCTACACGTATTTAGTTTAGTTCAGCTTTTTTCACATTTTTAGGGTTCCGTAGTCAACTAGGAATCCTTATAGTTTCGCCATGTCTGTCTGTCCGTCAGTCCGTCCGTCCTCGCTTAATCTCTGTGACCGTTAGCACTAGAAGGCTGAAATTTGGTACCAATATGCGTATCAATCACGCCAACAAAGTGGTAAAATAAAAATTGGAAAAAAATGTTTTATTAGGGTAGCCCCCCTGTATGTAAAGTGGGAAGTGATTTTTTTTTTAATTTTAACTCTAACGTGTGATATATTGTTGGAAAGGTATTTAAAAAATGAATAGGGGTTTACTAGAATCGTTTTTTGATAATGTCAATAATTTCGGAAATAATCGCTCCAAAAGTAAAAAACAATGTGTCCCCCCCCCCTCTAACTTTTGAACCATAAGTTTAGAAAATATGAAAAAAATCTGAAAAGTAGAACTTTATAAGGACTTTCTAGAAAAATCATTTTGAACTTGGATGGAAACAACAGACGGAAACAGCAGTTAACCAATATAATTTAGTCCCTGAATCGTATGAGCGCCTATACAATCCAGAGGTCAAGTTTCATTGGCCCGTAGAAGAAATTGTATAAATTATAGCATACCGTTTTGGTACGGAACCCTTCATGTGCGAGTACGACTCGCACTTGGCCAGTTTTTTTGACAGTTTAGTTCGCATTTTTTGAGCTTTACAGCAGAAGCGATACATTCTTACATCAACAGAAGAGATACATTCGTACATCAACAGAACAGATACATCGATGCAGACACATCTTCTCTGTGTGTAGTTAGTCATAAAATCTGCTTCTTTATCTTTTCTAGGATTTCGTACTCAAAGGGGCCGCGGATTTTTGTACTAGATGACGTGGCCTCGGCGCAAGGGCAAAGAAGGAACATGGGTTCGGTTTTTAGTCAGTAGAAGTCCGACACTCCCCTTCGCTCTGCCCAAGAGCGGGGGGAGTCATTTGATGATTTTCCACCCAACAAAAAAAAAAAAAAAAACGGGTAACCAACGGAACCCTATTACATAGCCTCTAATGTCCGTCCATCTCTCCGTCAGCAGGCTGAATCTCATGATTCATAATAGTTATACAGTTATTTTCACAGAATGTGTATTTCTGTTGCCGATATCGATATAACAATAAATAAAAAAACTAAAGGCCGCTGCCCCTCTAACGATGGTATGTAACCTGGTGCTGGACGATGATTCATACGCGAGTCCAACTCGCACTTGGCCGGTTTTATGATAGGTACTTTCAATATCAAATTTTTGAGAAACAATTTAGAGCTTCGAACAATTCGTGTTTTGACTAAACTTACAGTTTGTTCATATTTCGCAGTATATTTTATTTGTTTGTTTCAACATCAACTAAAGGAACAAAGAAAAAATACTAAAATGAAACTGATTGGGTTAGGTACCCTTTTTGGTAACAAAGTAGAAGAATAAATTCAGTTACATTTTATCCACATGAATCATTTAAATTGCTTTAAAGATAGCTAATTTTGTTCCAATTCATCAACTAATTC
Source organism: Diarsia dahlii (assembly GCA_949775195.1). Taxonomy (NCBI): domain Eukaryota; kingdom Metazoa; phylum Arthropoda; class Insecta; order Lepidoptera; family Noctuidae; genus Diarsia; species Diarsia dahlii. The sequence goes on from OX459209.1 coordinate 17,109,840, forward strand.
AAAATAATAAGTTTCGCAATAACTTTATTTAAATTTAAATAATATTTTCACGAGCAAACAAAACTTTCTTTATAAGATTTATAACAGAAGGCCTCTGGCTTAAAAGCTTTATAGTTCTCAATATTTATTTGCTCTACCAAATGTCAAAAGTACAGATTGTGACATAGTATTGAATCAAGAGAAACTAGAATTTGTCGATGAAACTGTTTTCTTGGGGATAACGATTGACTCAAGGCTACAGTGGGGTCCGCATTTAACATCTCTTGCAGGACGGCTGAGTTCAGCAGCATATGCTGTTAGGAAGATCCGTCAATTTACTGACGTAGATACCGCGAGACTAGTCTATTTTAGCGGTATTTTACTATGGGGACGGGCTGCAGACATCGTGTCTATATTTATTCTGCAGAAAAGAGCCATTAGAGCCATATATGGTCTACGAAGTCGCGAATCTCTGAGAGAGCTGTTCAAGGAAATTAACATCATGACAGTACCTTGTCAATACATCTATGAAAACATCATGTACGTTAGGAAAAATCTGCATTTATTTAGCAAAAGAGGGGATAGACACCACTATAATACGAGAAATAGGGACCAACTGGTTCAACCAGGTTTCAGGCTAGCTAAAGTAGACTCATCTTTCATGGGGTACTGTTTAAAATGTTACAATAAAATACCCCCTCACATTCTTCAACTGAATGAGACGAAATTTAAATCTTGTATAAAACGCACACTATGTAGGCAAGCATACTACAAGTTGGGGGATTACATTGATGATAAAAATGCTTGGCTCAATGCTGGTCCTGCTCCACAACCATAGGGGCAAATAAATCGATTTTCATGTGAAGTTATTGTAGAGGCTGCAGAAGATTGTAAAAATATCTTTGCATTGTATAGATTCAATGTCTTAATATTGTATAATTGCATGGCACATGTGTGAGTACTATGTACTATAAAGCCACTTTTTACTTTTTTACGTTTAGTTATATTTTAGTGACGTTGCCCTGGTGGCTGAGAGAATGTCATGCTCACTCAAATGTCTCGCTGATGGTGGCGGGTGTGTCGGATCATTTAGTTCCCTTCAAAATGGTTGAGTTAGATGGTGCTGATCCATGCGTCATGTTCGTGAACGGGCGCTGTCAGTGGAGACTGGTTATTCCTTAGTTGCCATGGTGTATATATTATAAGTTTCAGAAGTGGAAATTTATTTAAAAAAAACAATTAACAACAAAAAAACCATTTTTACTTTATAATTGACTCAAATTACAACCAGCACAATTTACTTACAGTCCAGTAAGTCTTAAAATTAACACAACAAAACACAAACTCACTTTATGATTTTTACGACAAACTAAACTCAAAATGGCTTACGTAACATTACAATTGACTTATGAATCTAACGTCCGTCCAGTCCAAGCGTCGAGCAGCAAAAGGACGTTCTACCCGCAGCGCCTTGTTTTTATAAGCGAGGCGAGTATGACGTAACGCGAGCATTCTCCTTACACGGCCTCTCCTGACGAAGTGTCGTCCTCGACACAAACTCTTGGAGCGGCCCCGCTAGGACCCGCGCTGGGAGAGGTCGGTACTTCGACCTCCACTTCGCCCGCTGGCAGAAGCGACGGGTTGACCGCAGTAGAGGACCCCGTTTGTTCAGAGTCGTCATCAGTATCTTCATCTGAAAACAAGATCTTGTTAGAAGCTATCCAAGCAATTTGTGTGAAAGCGTTCAACCTCTCACGAAGTTCCATTCATTCAGCCAATTAATTCATTCATCGTTCTCTCAAATAGTTCATAAGTTTGAATAGACACACATCCATCTTTCTCAAAACATTTATAAAAATAAAGCCAAGGCATTGTCCTGTACGTATTCCAGCGGGTAAGAGGCGGTTTCTATGCTGCCGTCTTGCTGACGGTGACCGCAGCTGCGACCACGACCAGCGTTCAGCTCTCACCACCTGCAACATGGTCTGACAACCTGCAGACCCGCTTGACACGCAGACCGTATTCATACGTGCAAGCCGCTTAACACGCAGACCGTATTCATACGTGTAAGCCGACTCATACACTGACCGCAATCATGTGTACAAGCCCACTCGATACGCAGACCGTATTCATACGCACGAGTTCTCTCAACACGCAGACCGTATTCATACGTGTGAGACCACAAATTGACCACACATGGCCAAATTTATGCGGCTACCAGTGAGTCAGCAACAGGTGCCATCACAACCGGCGACACACACGCGCCTGCTACCAGCGGCACCGCAGTACAGCACAGCAGCCAAAGCTCAAAGAACGTGGCACACGTTTCTGGGCACCACTGTCCTCAGATCCATCTCTCACAACCAGATCTGCAAACACATGAAAGTGAACACATGAGCAAATAAATAACATGACCACTATGGTTTGAAGCCTATTCAAAGCGAAGTAATTTCATAAGTTAGAGTCCATAAATTTGACCAGTGTTCCAGGCGCAAGCGTGCACTCAAGCGACAGCAACAAATACCACCAATAGTGATTTTTAAAATTGAAACAGCTTCAAACCCAAGAGATTCAATGCATCGCTAATGATTTTGTGACACACCGCGTCATTGAGACTGAAGCCCAAAACTTCCTCATGTCTCCACTATGACCGCGGAGCAGAGCAGAGCAGACGCCCAAACGTTTGCATGCTCACGACAAATAAGTAGCAGTAGTCCTGCAGCGACGCGCTTGACCAAGCCAGGTCGCGCCAGTAGCCGGGGCCATGCGCTCAACCGCGCCAGTAGCCGGGGCCATGCGCTCAACCGCGCCAGCAGGGCGCGCTAGCACCGTGGTGTGCCACGCACAACTGCGCCAGTAGGGCGCGCTGGCACCGTGAAGTGCCACGCACAACTGCGCCAGTAGGGCGCGCTGGCACCGTGGTGTGCCACGCACAACTGCGCCAGTAGGGCGCGCTGGCACCATGGTGTGCCACGCACAACTGCGCCAGTAGGGCGCGCTGGCACCGTGGTGTGCCACGCACAACTGCGCCAGTAGGGCGCGCTGGCACCGTGGTGTGCCACGCACAACTGCGCTAGTAGGGCGCGCTGGCACCGTGGTGTGCCACGCACAACTGCGCCAGTAGGGCGCGCTGGCACCGTGGTGTGCCACGCACAACTGCGCCAGTAGGGCGCGCTGGCACCGTGGTGTGCCACGCACAACTGCGCCTGTAGGGCGCGCTGGCACCGTGGTGTGCCACGCACAACTGCGCCAGTAGGGCGCGCTGGCACCGTGGTGTGCCACGCACAACTGCGCCAGTAGGGCGCGCTGGCACCGTGGTGTGCCACGCACAACTGCGCCAGTAGGGCGCGCTGGCACCGTGGTGGGCCACGCACAACTGCGCCAGTAGGGCGCGCTGTCAGCGTGCAGCGACGCGCTCGGCAACGCCAGTAGGGCGCGCAGTCAGCCTGCATTGACACGCTCGGCAACGTCAATAAGGCACACAGGCGCGCGGCGGCGGCCTGCGGCCACGTGCACGTTCATGGCGTCACTGTTGCGCAGCCCTGGCAACCACTGCTATAAGACCAGGCAGCGTTGCGTTGCATATCACACGCCACACGTTCTTATGTAATGGTTATTCTGCAAAGAGACAAATCTACGACAGAATTTTGTTCCACTCGGTCACTCCTGACCAAACATCCATTAGGTCCCACTCTTTTTGATAAAATCAAATGTGGCCAAACTGGAAATTATCGAAAATACAACAATCAACCACCCTGGGTCATGTACCATAGTCGTTCAAATCAATCTTAAAAACACTATTGCGTCAAAAAAATGCCAGGTTCACAAAAATCTTCGAGTAGAACCACAGATCTCTAACTGACTAGTAAACAAGTCGATCTTGACTTCGACATTGACTTCACACTAAGGTCTTTCCAGACCCTGACCTCAACCAGAGCTAAACGCGCATCGCACACACAGTCGACTTGAGTTTCCTCAAAAAAAACTCCAATTTCAACCGAGCCACGACTACGCAATAACTACTGGTACGGTCGAACACAGTACAGCCGATAGAAACCCTTATTCGACTTTCTACCTCAGCTTAACTTCATCAAAACCTTATGAACATCGACTGGTACGTGACCCGTTGGCTTCTTCCTTAGCCAATCATGTGTCTTAGGCACCTTCTTTAATAAAGCAAGACTACAGTGAACCTGTATACGGCCTACGTCTTCACACGAAAAACAAGTCAACTGATCATATTGCGTAGGGGTTTGAGTTTACGCAGATCATGATTATTTGAGTTTGATGTGCAAACAACTGCACTTTTGGGTTTCAAATATACAGAAAACAAGACTTGACTATTTTGTTTTGTTCATAATTGCGGCTTTTATTTAAGCATCAGATATACCACAAATCACAACGTTGCCCCACACTAGCAATTTCTCCTGTGTCGTGGGTACTTTCACAAATATTTAAACTCACATACACAAATACCAAGACCCGGAAAAACTATCTGTACGCCATACAAAAGGTTGTTCCGTGCGGGAATCGAACCAGCGACAGTCCCTTGACGATATTCAACCGCATCAAGGACTTTCAGGCATAGCCTGCATGTGTGGTACATTTATTCGAATTCGTACTCATAACGTCATAATAGCACAGTGGCCATATCAACTTCACGCAGACACAATTACCAAAATTCGGGTTTAAAATTAGTCCACGTACCTACTGTTGTTGGTCACTCAATCGTCTTAGCACCACCATGTAAACAACCACCAATGCGTCCGAGGCATTGCCAATTGCCCCAGTGACTTAATAAACACACACACACAACATAACATCACGCCTGCAATCCCCAAAGGGTAAGGCAGAGGTACCCAGTATACCCACATTTCGCCAGTTATGTTAACTCCTATGTAATAGGGGCGAGCCTATTGCCACCAACCAAAAGCATAAATCCAGACAATAAAACTTTGCCCGACCCGGGAATCGAACCCAGAACCTTCCTGCTCAGCAGTCGCGCTTGCGACCACAAGACCAACGAATTATAACAATGGTTCGACCTTACTTGTATCAGGGACGAAAGTAAACCCACTATTCTTCTAGGTAGAACTCGTTTGAACCGGCGGTGAAGGAGTACGTGTGCGTTTTCTATTGCCAATGCTGCAATGTCGCTACGCGAACGACCTACGCGTATCGCGCCTATCCCTACTACACGATTGGTGCCTTTCGGGACTATAAAAATCATGCCAATCTCGATTACGCAAGCCATCTCATGGAGTACGACGACTACTACTCGAATCGCGGTACGATCTACCACTATTGCGATCAATGACCCACGGGATCGACGTCGTTTGCGCACCCGTGACTTAATCCCGAGTACGTGACCGTTTGTCGCGAGTATGCGGCTTTTCACGCCCCATTATCACAAGAAAATCGGGATTAAATCAGACAAACAACTAAAACAGGTCAGACAATCGAATAAAAAGAAAAATAATAAAGTGAGTAGTTGCAAAATAAAATTTAAAAGTAAAAGAACGGCTTTTCTGTTCAAAACAATTTTCAGCTACGAGACTTCGTCTAAGTGGGCCTGAAAAGTCCTTTATCCCACTTCTGATATAAGTTTCAGAAGTGGAAATTTATTTAAAAAAAACAATTAACAACAAAAAAACCATTTTTACTTTATAATTGACTCAAATTACAACCAGCACAATTTACTTACAGTCCAGTAAGTCTTAAAATTAACACAACAAAACACAAACTCACTTTATGATTTTTACGACAAACTAAACTCAAAATGGCTTACGTAACATTACAATTGACTTATGAATCTAACGTCCGTCCAGTCCAAGCGTCGAGCAGCAAAAGGACGTTCTACCCGCAGCGCCTTGTTTTTATAAGCGAGGCGAGTATGACGTAACGCGAGCATTCTCCTTACAATATATATTTTTCTTTGATTTATTATATCTTTTTACTCTGGACGCTCTTAACTTGCACGTCTTGCTACATAGTTCTCACATAATACCATCTCAACATGAATGATATAATGTACCAAGATTTTGTAACAAATTCTGATTTAAAAGAGTGTCCATGGAGTTTCTTGCCCGTTCTTCTTCATGAGATCTACGTTAGGGAACTGGCAACTACAGTACTTTCACAAGTTATTATGCCTTGTGATTGTGACTGTAGCGTAGGAGTGCAATGCGTCGTTTCGGGAGTTGCTGCGTCGGGCTGCGCGGCGCCGGATGTTACCGGCGGCGAGTGGTGTGGGTGCGGGGGCGCGCGGCGGCGTGTGCCGTGGCGGCGGGTGTGCGGGGCTCCGGGTCGCGGGGCGGCGGTTGCGTGTTGCGGCGTGCATTCGTTGTTCCGTGATTCGGGGTCTCGAGCATTCGTTGTTGCGGTTGCGTCGCTGCGTGCTTTCGTGCTCGCAGTGTTCGTTGTTGCGGGCATTCGGTGGCGTGTGGTTCGGCGTGGTGGCTTTCGGAATGACGTATTGCACTCGTAGTTTCGTTCTTCTTCCGTCCTTCTGACATTCAAAAGTGCCTGTAATGGCTTAATTGAAATAAATAATATTTGAGTTTGAGTTTGAGTTTTTGAGTTTATGAGAATTACTGAACCGTTTTAGGTGAATAATTAATTTTAAACAAACCTTTTGTTGACCGCAATGCCATGATTTCAATAATTTGGTTTTTAAAACAGTCTGAGATAAAAATGGACTATTCATTTAAAGAACGATTTACGATTGAGATGTAACAGATTAAGATTTAACCAAATATTCTGTAGATAAAACTAAGTAACTTCACGCAAATAGGTATTATTGCTGTGAAATAACTTTTTTAGGGTGAAAAGTCACATTTTACGGTAGAACTCAAAATATTGTAGTCATTAATGTAAAGTTTTAAGTTGACATTAGAAACATGTATAAAAAAGGATTTCCAGGAATGGTCCAGAACATATCGCAATGACGGGAAGCCTTCCAGCATCGCTAAGGAGTTTTACACCCATTATAAGAATTTGTACTTAAATTATGATGAATCTGTATCTAGATATTAATTTGTTGAATCACATGCTCGTTTACTTTTCATTTGTCAGTATCATTAAGCGTGACAACATCTTTGATTGTTATTAAAGATGCCACAATACATGTGAAATTACAAAGTTGTTGTTTTAAAGTCGTTGACAAAATTCAGTGTATTAGTACATTGAATTTTATCAACGACTTTGAACCCTGAATCAGGCGGTTACGACCAGAGGCCAATGAGGTAGCCCATATTAATCCCTCACTGTACCATTATCCAGAAAACTAATTGCAAATTCTAGTAACTCTGAACAAACTCCTTAAATAGTCTGCGTCCATTTAAATTATTTAGTCGCACATTTATTTCCATCACCCGCCACGTCCGAACCAGAAACATGTAAAACAATGACATCAACTTGAAGTGTAAATTACATAGTACATTTATCAGCTACGTCTCTGCCTGCCACAATAATACGGTTGACTTCATCTTCTAATAATTCTCTTTGTCTTGTTCGGTCGGCGTTTGCCGTTTTTTCTTGTGGTGTAAGTTGGGAACTTTTTGTTGTATTATGGCGCGTTGATGGAATAGGTTCTTATTTGAGTTTGAAAAGTTTTTGTTGCATGCTGTATATAATTGTGTTGTCGTTAGTTGAATATTAATTACAATCAAGATTTAAAAAAAACCTTGTATTATAATTTGAGTTTACCTTAGAGTTGATGGAAATAATAAGGTGTGAACCAAATTTCGCACGGTTAAGCCCTTTGTTTCTCGTATTAAAACTATAATTGAACTGCCCTAATTTCTTAGGCTCGACCATGGCCACCATTCGGTCCGAATTTTACTTAATCAGCCTTTTCCGCATCTACCCAGATGTCCTGCCCAATTCTACTTCAGGTGTATTAATCCTACTACTTCGAGTCAATTTACTCATTAATAACATCCAATGTGGTGTTGCCCCACAAACGATGGAACAATTTTATTGATCGTGTTCTGCCTGTCCCGTTACTTGCACATCACAGGAGCTGATGGACGGAACAGAAAATGCCAAAATCGTCTCTAAATTTTCGACTGACTCAGTTCAAATATTGTTATCGACACGCTAAGAAGAAGAACATCCGTTACCTAAGTTCTGATGACTTATGATTGCTTGTGCTCCATCCAGATTCGACCCGTGTCAGCAACAATTTCTTCTGCTCATCGCGCAGCCAACCCACTAACGCTAACCTACTGACACACCCGCTTACTCTCCTCCCTTCCACCGGCCTCCATCAGCCGTACATCACGACATGTCGTTAGGGGCAGGAGGTGGCCCAATAAATCAGGGGACGTCGTCTGTGCCATCCGCTTGCACTCACTAATGCGAGTCCGGGTAATGAATGAGATCAAGTCTCTGATTGTCGCTTTTTAGATTTTATAGCCTTTGTTATATTTGCGGACGGTAAGCGTGATACGGTTGGATTGTCAGCTAGCTACCTATGTTATGGAATGGTAGGGGCACAAATTCAAGCTCCGTGGGTGCCACTTATTTTTTTTTGATAATCACACTTTTTCTGGGAATAAAACCTAGGACCTTATTCTAACCAGTCGTGACTATTAGGCCAATGAGGCATTTCATTGTCGTTAGTAGATTTTCACCTTTTATAGCTAAGTTCTGGTCTGACTCATCGTAGACGTCATCAAAAAAGCTAAAATAAAAATAGTTTATTGACCTAAAACACACCAATTTGCACACTTCACTTAAGTTCTACGACTCATTTGCTTGTTATTAATGTATGATGATTTTTTTTCAATACTAATTGTTATTTCCAAAAAGTTTTTCAACAATAAGCCAAACCGTTAGCATCAGATTGAACTCACAAAAATTTCATCCAGCGAAAGATTTAAAAGTTGTTTGTTAGCGGTTCTCATCGCAAGCACCACAGTAACCCAATTCTTCAGCTGTTCCAGCAATTAGACCAGGTCAACAAACAACGAACGCGTTTCATTTTTCAGCGCAACACTGCCAATTTTCAAGCACAAAAGTCGCGTATAAATTCCTATGAGATTATCACAAACTCGACACACAAAAATATGCGTGAAATGAAAGTAATAACTTGCGCATGAAGGGTTCCGTACTTAGACTTCTTCTAGGTTTTCCTGTAATCTATAAGAATTGAACTAATTTTTGTACTTTTTTCAGAATTTTAGCTTCAGTAGTTTCGGAGATAAGGGGGAATGGTCGGACAGACAGACACACGAGTGATCCTATAAGGGTTCCGTTTTTTCCTTTTGAGGTACGGAATCCTAAAAATCCTACTAATTATTATAAACGCGAAAGTTTGTAAGTATGTATGTATGGATGGATGTGTGTTACTCTTTCACGCAAAAACTACTGATCGGATTTGGATAAAATTTGGTACACAGATAGGTTATAACGTAGATTAACACATATAATAGTTGTTATCTCGATTGTATCTTCCCGTGGGATAATTTTCGAGTTGTAGCGGGCGAAGCCGCTGGCCACCCCTAGTCTATTATAATTGCCTAGTCTTTCTTTTGTTGGGGTTTCATCATCATCAGCCTATAATGTTCCCACTGCAGGGACTCAGGCCTCCTCTCTAGGAGAGGGATGGGCTATAATCTACCACGCGGTCCCAGTGCGGGTTGACAGATGTCACATGTTTTCTAATTTTTGGTTCTAAGACATGCCGGTTTCCTCACGATGTGTTCCTTCACCGTTTTGAGAGCAGCGGTGATGAAATAAATTACACAAAGTAATGCGCCTGCCTGGGTTCGAACCCACGACCTACTGTTCGTAAGTCGGGGCCGACACCACTGGGCCACCGCTGCTTCCAGTTCTTGTTGGGGTTTGCTTTGAGTATAAATACTAGTACTTTACATGGAGGACCTGCCTCATAGGTCTAGTGGTCACAATCACGACTGCTGAGCAAGCGATTCCGGATTCAATTAGGTCGGGCAAAATGTAATTAGGATTTCCATCTCAATTTTCTAGTCTGTATTGTATGTGTCTGTAGCAGCCACAGAGTCTGAATTTCTACCCGGCTCATGGTAATAAGCTCGTCCCCTATTGCATGGGGCGTAGACATAACTAGCTAAATGAGGGTATATTAATACCCGTCGGGGTTGTGGATTATCAAAAGGATAACGCGGCTCCGACACAAGGGCGAAGAAGGAACATATGGGTTTTGGTTTTTAGTCAGTAGAAGTCTGACACTCCCCTTCACTCTGCCCAAGAGCGGGGGGGTTGGGGGGGGGTTATTCGATGATTTTCCACCTACCAAAAAAAAAAAAAAGGTATACTATTAGGTACTCTTATGCCTCCTTACCCTGTGGGGATTACAGGCGTAATGTTATGTTTTGAACTGCCTATCTGACCTCCACAACACAATAACTCGATAATATAATTCCCTACCCTTTGATAAGTTCACTTGTCATAATAATAATAATAATAATATTCCACAACTATCACACAACGCCATCTAGTCCCAAGCTAAGCAGAGCTTGTGTTATGGGTACTAGACAACTGATAAACATACTTATATATTTCTAAATACATACATATTATAGATAAATTACACCCAGACACAGAACAAATGATCGTGCTCATCACACAAACATTTGTCCTGGGTGGGAATCGAACCCACGACCTCCGGCATAGCAGTTGTCATACTTTCTAACTACTCGTAACAACTGTCAAATATCTACAAAATGGCTCACTGTCAGTGGTAATCAGAGATATTAAGTATGTCGAATCTTTAATAAGTGACGGTTTAAGTAATCATTATTTTTTAGTAAAGATTCGACATACTTTTGTGTGATAAAACTGTCTTCTTCTTTATGGGGTTTAGGTTTCCGCACTTAGTCCTTAAGGTTGATGTTCCAGGGTAGCCCGCGAAATTCAAATTTTCTTACGTTTTTAGCGATTTGCAGGTCAGTGCTACTTCTACTACAGTATTACTACTACTACAGTACTTTCAAGAATGACTTTTTGATGAAATACTCATTCCTGAAAGTTACATGATGTTAATGATGATTTTGATGATTATAATTCTGTAACTGCATACGTCTTACAGCCGCAAATCATATTTTCACTAACATACAACCTAGCACTGGCCTGCAAATCGCTAAAAACGTAAGACAATTTGAATTTCGCGGGCTACCCTGGAACATCCACCTTAAAGTGGACTATTGTGCGTGAGATGTGGTGGGCAAAATTAAAGTAATCATTAAAGCTCTCTAAGTGCCACAGTTAACGTGTTTTCCGAGGTACGGATAATAAATATATTAAACCGAACAAATACGAAGTATTGGTATCCCAATTAGAGTATTTGGCAGTACGCCAGTATGATGGCCAGAACTACACGCTGCATAGCAATTGGTCGAATTAAGCGAGAGTTAGATGGATGTCTGCGGTTGCTACGTAAAACCTTAATGCGTTTGATACAATGAAAAGTATGCTGCCATTTTCCATTATACAATGACTCGGGGAAATTATGCTTTCATTTTGCATTTGGAATTGTTCAACGTAGTGATGAATTTGTTTGACCTGAATTCGAAATGGTTGCTGAACTGGGTCATTACTGTTGGTTATTAGCAATCTATGAACGTTATTTTGCCCGTGCATTTATATAATTATGTTTCCCATCTCTTTCTTGCCCTTGTGAGACTATGACAGGAATAGCCTTAGTGCGTGTTCACGTACGCGCGACGCGACGCGCGGCGCGACCTGCGACGCGACGAGCGGCGCGTCGTGCGATTTTTGTGTTCACGGACACGCGATGCGTGCAGCGGCAGATATCATCGCACGCGCAAACACAAACGTATGGCAATGTACTACATTATCGAAAATTTCGTCATCATTGTTTTCTGAAATAAATTTGCTACTGAATGAAGCTACTAAAAAGCGGTATTTAGAGATTCGTCATTATTTCTCGTCAACGTTCTTGCTAATGCAATGAAGAATCACATAGATAAAACACAAGGTTTAATCTCTATTCATACTGCAAAACGAAAACGAGTGAAACATGCTTTTAGTGCTAACAATATTTCGGACTAGCTGAACGACGAACAGATAAGTACAGAAGTTTCATTCCATACATTAACTGAACCTAACGATGAATAATGAATGCGAAAGATGCGTCTTTTGGCCTTATAAGCCCCTAGCACACGGCGTATTTTTACCCGACTACGGCAAAGCCAAAGGAGGGTTATGATTTTGACTGGCTATGTATGTATGTATGTATGTATGTATGTTTGTATGTATGTATGTGTGTATCTTCATCTGTTCCCTCATAGCTTCTAATCTACTTATCGAAACTCGACTTATAAGGTATCGTTAGAACCGTCTTAATTTTCCGCTGAACATAGGCTACGTGACGTGTCACAAAAAGCGATTTGGCGCCCTCTAGCAAACAAAAAGTAAGGCTTAAAAAATTAAAATGGAGATAAACACGCCGTGTTTGGCATTATTTGTCGTGTTGGGCCTCACTTGTACATTTCCAAAATATTGCTCATATTTAAAATCACGCCCTCTAGCGGACAAAAAGTCAAGAGTAAAAAAAAATATTTAAGACCAAAATTGTTTAAATAAAAAAAAGTAAAAAACTAAAACCCGACTACGACAAAAAAGCAACGCTGAAAAAGTATGAAATAAGATTTTCAGGATAGAACAAAAAGAAAAGCCGTAGTCACACGTTATAGGTACCAACCTAAACACTTTAATACCGTGTGACTACGGCTTTTCTTTTTGTTCTATCCTGAAAATCTTATTTCATACTTTTTCAGCGTTGCTTTTTTGTCGTAGTCGGGTTTTAGTTTTTTACTTTTTTTTTCTACGGTGTAAACGGCACGCGTATATGCGCTTCAAACAAGATTTGAACACAGGTTGCGTTTAATGTTCCCAAGCTTATATACAACCCCAATCGACGCTTGAAAAGCAAAAATTACCAAGCGACATTCTGTGCCAACAGGATTCTTGTCTTATTCTATTCTCGCTTTGCCCTAGAGTTAACTCTAAACTCGATCCGACAATATTTCCACTTGGTAATTTTTGCCTTTCAAGCTTCGATTATGCTTCTTTTGAGTCGGCTCGTTCTATCGTTGACGTCATCTTTGTCCTCGGAACAAGATTGAGGTCAAGAGATGGCACGAAACAGCACAATGGCAATAAAAAATGGTTTATGGGTATGAGAATGATAAAGAAGATATGGAAAGAAACGGACCTTCTGTATCCATTCTTGATAGCCATCTGACCTAGATTGGAGACAGAAAAAAATACATGACTGCATTTCGTTTGTGTACATCCGTGTCGCGAGAACAATATCAGCAATGTACTGATGAAAAGTTCTGTCGTGTTAGAAATGGCAAATGTTGCTACAGCTAAATTCATTCTCTATTTGCGCCAATCTCTTTTCATCTATGATTTTCTGAATTAGTTTGTTTTTCACTTGGGTGTTTGTTGAAGCGGTTGTTTAGTGATCATTTTGTATTATAGCCTTTTTTTTGGGAGGGTGGGAAATTCTAAAATGACTCCTCCCGCTCTGGGCAGAGCGGTAGAGAGTGTCAGACTTCTACTGGCTAAAAACCACCCTTGCCCTTCTTAGCCCTAAAGGGCTTCATTTGTGTCGAGGCCGCGGTATCTCTTTCGAACAACCCGATGCCATTTTGTTTACGGTGCAAGGATAACTTGTACACATGAACACCATCATGACCTCTATCTTTCTTAATTGAGGTCAAGAGTAGGCCTAATTAACGTATTTTTAAAACATTCCTGTTATTTGTGTTACTCAAAATTTTGATTTGATTCTAAATGATGATGCTGGTGGATTTTTTGTATTCGAATCTTAATAACTGTGGTACACGTTTTCTTTTACATTCTCTCCTGCCAACAGTGTCCGAATAATTTTGTTTATCTTTCCAATTAACAGTAAAATACTTAGACGTAGAATATTTTTTATCCCAGAATGTTTATCCCCGAGGCATAACTTCCGTTCTCCAAAACGTGCAATGAAAATAAAAAAACTGCCAAGATATCCTGGCTACCACTAACAATTATCACAAAACAATTTTTCCATTCCCACAATTAGATCCAGCGGTATCACCACAGCTGGTGCAAAATTCATGACCTCGAAGTGGTTGGCTGTTTACTCAAACTGCGGTCTAAGGCTCTTGGCAGCATTCCAAGCCAAGACTAATTAATTGGGACACCAAGACACTTCCGTGCCGTCTTAGAGCCATTTAAGGAGTTTAATTTTTAAGTGCATTAAGACTATCCCGAGTATCCGTTCTTAGTCTTGCTGTTGTTTTCGAAAGAAGATCGTAATTAATTAAATGTGTTTGTGAATTCTACTGTAAAGCTGAGCGTTTTAAAAGTTATTGTGATTATCTTCTTAAATCGGCTTTTTTTCGTCGTGTGGTTAGTCCCTAATCTTATATCGGTACGGGTTGATTGAGAAAGTTACATACATAGACCAGCGGTGGCCCATTGTTGGCGGCCCCGACTTACGAACAGCAAGTCGTAGGTTCAAACCCAGACAGGTGCATTACTTAGTATAATACCTCTTCACCACTGCTCTCAAAACAGTGAAAGAAAACATCGTGAGGAAACCAGCATGTCTTAGAACCAAAAATTCAAGATATTATTTGACATCAACCAATCCGCACTGGGCCCGCGTGGTGGATTATAACCCATCCCTCTCCTAGAGAGGAGGCTTGACTCCGTGCGGTGGGAACAAGGCTGATGATGGTGGTGATGAATATATAGATGAATACGTCGACGTGATGCGGAGGAATGAGAGATGAAGTGACGAAAATTTTGAGGTGGATGGCTATAAGAGTAAAAAACTGGCCAAGTGCGAGTCGGACTCGCACATGAAGGGTTCCGTACCAAAACGGAATGCTATTTTATACAATTTCTTCTACGGGCCAATGAAACTTGACCTCTGGATTGTATAGGCGCTTATACGATTCAGGGACCAAATTATATTGGTTAACTGCTGTTTCCATCTGTTGTTTCCATCCAAGTCCAAATGATTTTTCTAGAAAGTCCTTATAAAGTTCTACTTTTCAGATTTTTTTCATATTTTCTAAACTTATGGTTCAAAAGTTAGAGGGGGGGGACACATTGTTTTTTCCTTTTGGAGCGATTATTTCCGAAATTATTGACATTATCAAAAAATTATTTTAGTAAACCCCTATTATTTTTAAATACCTTTCCAACAATATATCACACGTTAGGGTTGAAATAAAAAAAAAATCACTTCCCACTTTACATAAAGGTTTTTTTTAGTTTACGGTTCAGACCGTAGTAAACATAATTGCAAGTTTGCAGGCGTAGTCGAGGGTGTGACTCCCTGGGTTTTGGGGATTACCTCGTGAAGGAAATGGGTAGCTACAGATTCTTTGAGAGTATAGGGAGCAGCACTGACTCTTTGGTAGGACTCCGACGACGTTTATTTTTTAACCGACTTCTAAAAAAAAGAAGGAGGTTCTCAATTCGGATCTTTATTTATATAATTATATTTTTATGTTTGTTCGGGCATAACTCTGTCACTTGCTAACCGATTTAAAAAAAAGTTTTTGTTAGAAAGGGTATACTTTCCAAATGGTTCCATAATTTTTTTATCGAAATCGGACAAGCGGTTTTTGAAAAATCAACAAAACTAAAAAAAAACTAATTTGTCCACATTATGACCCATGAACATGTGAACCACTAAAAAGTGAAAAATAAAAACGTTTTAACAAAAAATAAAACCGACTTCAAAAAAAAACACAAAAAAGTGAAAAATTAACTTTACAAGAAAAATCAGTTTCTGAAGTCGGTGGCAAAAAATGAAATCATACAAACAAAAGTCACCGACTTCAGAAACTGATTTTTCTTCTAAAGTTTATTTTTCACTTTTTGACGTGACAACGTCTTATAAATTGGTTTGCCGGGTGACACTTCAAGAAACTGCGTTACGCTCCGCTCACGTTATGCGCTCACAATGAGAGCGAGTGAGAGGCACGCGTCCCTTCCACTCGGGCATGGTTAGCCCGCCTAAGAGCGAGAGAGACAGACATAAAAAGTGATAGGCACGCGTCCCTTCCACTCGAGCACAGTTGTATATTTTAATGTATTGCAAGTTATTGTATGTATATTTGTATATAAATACGTATGTATGTGTAAAGGTAAAAATAAAATTTTGTTAATATGAAATTCAGTGCGAGATTCTTTGTATAAATTAATGTTTTAAATATAATTCTTTGTATAAATAAATGTTTTAAATTGTTACTATTATTTCATCCTTCTTCCTACTATACGAATGAATATTCACATTAAAATTATTTTACCACTCAAAGTCGTTGTCACGTAAAACTTTCGCCCGTATACCGACTTTACAGGCAACCAATTTTTTTTTTGTTTTCTTTTGAAGTCGGTTTTATTTTTTGTTAAAAAATATTTTAATTCATTAATTCGGTGGGTTCCCAAAAAGTCACACTCAATCGTATTGTAACTCGTTGGGTATTTTTTTCCGAAAAGTTTCCACGGAGTCATACTGCTATACTGTGTGTGACAGGTATTCATGGAAAAACAAGTAAAAGTGCTTATATCTTCATCACGTATTCAGAATGCAGCTCCATCCAAAATCCATGTACCTTCACGTTTCTCCATCCCAAACAATATCAGATAAAAATTCCAACAAGAAACAAATAAGTTCACCAATTAATATTTCCTGTAACAGTTGGAAAACAATTTTAATTGAGACGCTGAAGTTAGAAATAATTTCCATTTCTTCTACTAATTAGCGAACGGTGCAACTTTCCAATTTATTTTTGAAAATCAAGTTAGTTTATTAGCTTGTTTACATAACAAGCATGCTGAAGATAAAAAATCGAAGTAATTAACGAGTGTCGTCTATTGTTGTTCTGACCTTTGAACGGAAAGAAAATAAACAAATGAGAAGTCTGGCTGTTGTTTTGAGTAATCGTAAATCCTTTCGATTGGTGAGAGTTAAATGTAGATCTTTGACTATCGTTACAGGTAGTCAGTGTGAGTATAATCATCGGCACGATTCTTGAGCGCTGACGCAAAAGTGAGTTATTGGGTCCCTTTGGTGGTATGAAGTGAGACGCGGGGCGGGGAAAGTGCACTGATTGGCCCGTAGCGCATCGCGTCATAGCTGTCACTCGGAATTTGTTCTTTACTCCTGCTGCACTTACCTCACGACCAATAAATAATAAACGGGTGTGCGTTTTATTTGTCATAAAGTGTACGATGCGCATAGCGATCCCCACTCTTCCGCCGAGCGCTCAAGAACCGTGCCGGGTATTATACTAACTGAGTTGTGGAAGTCAGATTTGCAGTCGCTCCTTGTATTCAGCTGCATTCTATAGGATTGGAAACCAACGCCAACATAGTTGGAAAAACTTAATTTTAATCACCTGTCTGATGATTAAGATGCTAGCTCGGTCGAGAGAGATCAAATTATTGCCTCTATCTATGATTTTTTTGAAGTGAAAACTTCTTTAGCGGCGCTGAGCACTTTTTTTTGTATGGGTAAAAACTTTCAAACTCGCGTCAGGGTCACGTGATGCTGATCGAAAAAGCGTAAGATTTTTCGATCAGCATCACGTGACCCTGACGCGAGTTTGAAAGTTAATATTGAAGTTTTCACTTCTGCCGGCACTCCCGGAGTGCTACCTTTTTTTTTTTTATTTTATTTATTATTATCACAATGTTTTCTTTGACATCACAGAAATAGATCTAATGCGACAAAGTAACTTAAAATATACTTACTTAACTAAATCTTACATGCTACACAGTATGTGGCCCTTGTGAACTCACTCAGTGTACAAGTGAAAATATCTATAACTAGCTTTTGCCAGCGGCTTCGCCCGCGTGAAAATGACGATTTTCCATACAAACTTTCATCCCCTATTTAAATCCCATAAGGGTTGAATTTCGAAAAATCCTTCCTTATTCCTTGTCTACACTATAAAGGGAACTTCTGTGCAAAATTTCAGCTTTCTAGGTCCAAGAGTTTGGGCTGGGCGTTGATGAGTCAGTCAGTCAGTCAGGACTTCTCTTTTTATTTTATCTATAATTAGCCGCCACCGTGTTGAGAGTGCGCAGCGCACGGGTCATGATATTTAGTCTCACGGCAATAATTAGTAATATATTATTATGAATGTGGTTAAAAGAATTTCTGTTGTATTTAACTGCATGGCCGGTCTAACACTATTAGGTACCACACTATGTACTATTTTCTCTGCAAATCGCTAAAACAATCGCCCAAACTCCCTTATCGCCCGAAATAAATTCCTATTCTTATTCGAATACAAAATTCAAGTAAGTAGGTTACATAAAACGATAAACTTAATACACTCTGCTGTCCCGGTTCCAACACTGCACAAAGACGTTTGGAGTGCCTGGAGGACCACTCGGGCTTTGGCAAGGATCCCGCTGCTGTATCTTTAAATTTTCTACTTAATCCACAGCATTTTCGAGTGATTATTAAAGCTAACGAGATTCTATGCAGCTTTGTTTCACACTGGTGTGGTATGTTTTATGATTTTTTGGTAGGATATAAACATAATTTAATACATATTATTTTTAACTAGGTTTTGCCCGAGGTTTTGCCCGCGTTAATGTCGGAAATATCAAAAATTCCGATTTTCCACAAACTTTTATCCCCTTGAAGGTTGAATTTAGAAAAATCGTTTCTTATGGATGCTTACGTCATAAGAGGAATACGTGTGCGGAATTTTAAGTTTCTAGCCCTTTTTTTTCCCATCATCAAATAACCCCTCTCACTCTTGGGCAGAGAGCGGAACTTCTACTGACTAGAAACCACCCATGTTCCTTCTTAGCCCTTAGGCCTCGAGGCCGAGGTAACTTGTGAACAACCTGCAAGCAACCCCGACGGGAAGTTTCTAGCCCTAAGGGTTTGGCCTGTGCGTTGATCCTTAGTGAATCAGCTTTGCCTTATAAATAAATATAGAAGATAGTTAAATAGATTTTCTTCTGGGTACGCTCGTTTCATCATTATTCATCGATTTCCAGCCATGATCATGGTCAAAAGCAGGCCCATTTGAAATAATAAAAAAAATACATAACGAAATAATGTCCTGTGTTTGATTCCCAGATCGGGTTAAGTGTTATTAGGTTTTCTGACAAAATTTCTCAAAAGATGGAGTCTGGATTTGTGCCTCATTGATGGCAATAGGCGCGCCCCCTACTACTTACATGAGACTTAAGCATAACTGCCGAAATGTAAGTCCACTAATAGGTACACCTCAGCCTTACTCTTTGGGGATTATAAGCGTGATGTTACGTGTGTATTACGTTATAAGAATATCTTGTAAGAAAATTTTAGTCAAACCAAGCCCATCGTAGCCACGTCTTTACAGCTTCATTTAAAACCGGCAACTGAAATGAGGCATGGCATGCATAAGATTAACAAAGCAAAACGTACGTTCGTAAATTATTGTTTTTGCTCATTCAATTTGTTATTTTATATTTTGTTGATAGATTTGTGGGTGTAAAACCACTGGTTGTTATAAATATTGATGACTTTATTAGTGAGAATTTTGCACAATTAGCTTATTTAACTAAGGCATAACGATCTTGCAATCGAAAAATAAGCGCAAATAGGCATAGGTTTATTTGGTAGAAAATAAATTTTATTGTCTTTAAATAATCTCTGTACAATCATAGAATACCTAACAGGAACCAAATATTTAATTATTGAGATGAAAAAAATGGTGGGAAATATATTCCCTTTACCTTGGTCCAGCTGGAATAAAATTATGGTAGGTATTCTCTATTGGTGATTGGGTATATGTAGACAATAGTTTTAGGGAGTCTATTTATTCATTGTAAATGAGTAACCATGAAGTTTCTTTCCGGTTCTTCTCCTTACAGGAAACGACCAACCCAAACCATGCACCTTATGGAGATAAGTGCCCATGTAGGCCTATGTGAAATAAAGTATTATGTTTAGTTTTTAAGTGAATAAAAAACACATGAATATGTAAAAAAAAAACCTAAATAATATTCTAGTTACGACCGTGACCAATAACGGATAAAATATGGGCTGATTGTGTTTTTTTTTCTTGATTTGAAGATCGGTTTGTTAATTTTCATGATAGGTATACACCCCCCACCCCCTCGAAGCATTGCTAACGTTAGAAAAAATATCTAGTAAAATCCACCTAGCGGGCCTAATACAGTTTGAAAGCTATGTCACATCTTAGTTATTTTTCTGTGGATTGTTCATTTCAGATAATAATATTATGTGTAATTATTGATTTGGCAATTAAACATTACAAATTGAAACCAGTATTTTTGATTAAACACGTGCATTAATTATCTCAAACCAATCAATGTGTGACAAAGCAACTAATATATTTGCGCAGTCTTACCTCTAAAGCAAATCATAGCAGAGGCGGTATAATTAGTCCAATCATTAATAATAATAGAAATCGTATCCAAATTGAGATATAAGCAACAGTCCAATAAATAACCGTAAGCAATTAATTCCGACACAAAAGGAAATGCAACGCCCTTCAATTAACACGATACAGTGAAAACAAAACCGTAACTTAACAGAGTAGAGTCTAAAATTAACTATCTGTATCACGATTCCACCCACGCTATATTAAATTCTATAGACCACCATCTATTTTAGGCTGAGCTATCAGTTCTGGATATTTTGTTGCAGGTGTAGAGAAGAGGAGAGGTCAGGTTAAATTGGTGGATTGTACCAAAATAAATGACAGTTGATCACGTGATCTGACGATTTGTCGTGACGGCTAAACGATTACATGGATCATTACTCATATTACCACCTTCTGATAACATCATTTTGGGGTTAACATCAGAGGATTCGCTACTGATGTTCATTTTATTTAAAGGATCGCGTGTTGGGTGCGTTTTCTGATTGTTATTGGTGATTGGGTAATTTTTGACGTGATAATATGTTTTTTTTTATAGGGGATTTTATCAGAAAACTTTGATAAAACCGTTTGTTATGGTGGTTTCTAGGGTTCCGTTCCCGAAGGGTAACCAACAGGACTCTATTCCTAAACCTCCGATCTCCGTCCGCCCGTTCAGCTGTCTGTCGTCTGTCTGTCAGCGGCCTATCTCTTGCTCGGTAATACGTAGCATGTTGAAATTTTCAAAGAAAATGACGCTCTAAGAAACAATAATTTAAAAATTAGCTTTTATTTATTAAATTAGGGGGATGCCCCTACTGCGGTGGTACTGAACCTTTCATGCGCGCTATAACAAACGGCAACCTGCTTCTTGTATCCACCGACTGCCCGTGACTGTAACGCGGTCCACCAGGAAGGACGCCTACCAACGCCGCGTCTTGAGTCTTTGTCCACGCCACCTATCAGCATGAAACAACAACACTAGGCCGTGCATGGCGCTGGCTACATCTTTTTTTTTTGGTGGGTGGAAAATCATCAAATCACCCCCCCCCCCCCCCGCTCTTGGGCAGAGCGAAGGGGAAAGTCAGACTTCTACTGAGTAAAAACCGAACCCATGTTCCTTCTTTGCCCTTGCGCCGAGGCCACGTCATGTAGTACAAAAATCCGCGGCCCCGACGGGCGTCGGCCCTTGCGGGCCCCTCCTTGCTGACATCTCTTTGAGGCGCGCGTGGAACACGAACGCGCCGCCGACACGGTCTGTTGCCGTCATGACGACGGCCGGACGGTGAGCTAGCCCATTACTCACCGTCCACAGGCCCGCGTCTACGGTGGCCGGAAGCCATCACGTGGCCCCCGACGCCCGGAGCGCCTTCCGCGCCTTCCGCGGTGGCTGGGACGTTGAGAGGTTCTCTCCCTCTCTCGTTCCGCCACCTCCTTTGCTAGCATCACTGCTTCGCAGAAGGAGGCGACGGCGTCCCATTCCTCCTCGCCCCGGACCATGGCTTGCACCAGGGCCGGACGCGAGAGGTCACCGCCGCCGATCGCCGCTACGAGAACACGGCGGGGCTCCGCCCAAGCAGGGCACACCTCCACAGTGTGCTCCACCGTGTCCTCCGGTCGATCCTCGCAGTGGAAGCATCCGGGCGTTTCCTCCCGCCTGATTCGGTGCAGGTACCTCCCGAAACACCCGTGTCCGGTGAGGACCTGCGTCAGACGGAAGGTGAGGGCGCCGTGGCTCCTCACTAGCCACTCCTCAAAGCGAGGACTTACCGCCACTATCGTGGCGTGCCCAAAGGGAGGAAGCTTTATCGACCAATGAATGCACCGATCAATTTTATATTCAGTCTTTTCCATTCAGTCCCGGTTCATTCAGTCTTTCCACATTCGGTCTCATTCAACGTCTATTTAAAAAAACTTTTGCAATGTATGAAATATTTCCTTTTTCATCAACATAATAATCTTAACACTATTGTAAGAAAACCAACTTAGATATAATAGTCAATCTAGGCGCTTTAATTTAAACGGAACAAACTTGATCCCAAACAATATTTTTATTATTATCAATCAATTAAATAAACTTATTTCAACCAAACCGTACCATAATAAACAAAAATACATTAAAAACTAACACAAAATCGTCTAAAATAAAGTGGGGTCCGGCAGAGTCTTGGGCCCTAAGCTTTTCTTGATATCTATATTTGGCTTTCAAAGTATTATTATTTCTGGGAGCCAACAGAGATAATACTCCATCTAAGGTCTCTTTGCAGGCTGGTAGGATCTGGCGTGGAGGTAAGGCAAAGCCATAATCACCGCTGTCCCTTAGCTCGAACGTTACTACATAGCTGGAAATAAAATATTATTGTAAGAAACAAAGGCAAAAAAAAAACTGCCCAAGTGCCAGTCGGACTTGGATATGAACCGCCTTATTACAAAACGTAGTTAAACCTGGTTTAACTTAGACTTGGTTTATCTCGCATGACGTCTCACTTCAATAATATTCAAAAGAAAGTGACAGCATGAGAGATAAACCAAGTCTAAGTTAAACCAGGTTTAACTACCTTTTATAATAAGGCGGGAAGAGTCCCGTATCGTTTAAGTAGATATTGAGAGATTCTCCAAGTTAGTTTAGCACCATAGATTTCTAATAGGTTTTCCTGTAATCTATAAGAAGTGTTGAACAAAATTCAGTTTTTTTTTGTCGAAATTTTAGGCTCAGTAGTTTTGGAGATCAGAGGTGGACAGACAGACAGACAGACACACGAGTGATCCTATAAGGGTATAATACAATGAAACATTTATAGGTACTTTTGAGGAGCTCGTGGCAATTTAAAAGCAGCTCTTCGGATCGATCGCCAGGTTGAGCATTGCTTTTCTAGGTTTGGTTTGGTAGTGTATCGAGCTTGTCCCATTAAAAAAATACTGAACGCTTACAGTC
The DNA here is from genome assembly GCA_949775195.1 of Diarsia dahlii. NCBI lineage: Eukaryota > Metazoa > Arthropoda > Insecta > Lepidoptera > Noctuidae > Diarsia > Diarsia dahlii. The sequence continues at coordinate 17,133,171 of OX459209.1, forward strand.
AAAATCATAGACGGTGTGCAAAGCAATTCGTGCTGAAAAAATGTTTGGTACTTACGGTACTCGCAGTGTCTTTTTGACCCAACATCCACTGACTCCTGATGTTGAATATCCTGTTGAATTAAAATTATTTCTCAATAAAAAAACCATAATTAGTTTTCAATCGTGACTCTGGGCATGAGGTCCAGGGTTCAATTCCCGGGTTAGGCAAAGTGGTATTGGGGGTATCAGACTTTCTTAGTAGCAGCCATGGAGTCTAGATTTGTGCCAAATAACAATAGGCTCGCCCTCTATTACATGGAGCTTGAAGCGTAACTGGCAAATTGTCGTTGTACAATTATAGTAAACCTAGTATGCTTAAACTTTCGAGAATTACAGGTGTGATGTAATTAGTATAATTATTATTAAAAGGCATGTGTTTAATTGAGTTTTCAACTTTCCTATTACTTAGTATTTTTTTTACCTAAAAATATTTAATATACTATAGGGATATACGGAAGCTCTCTTTCTGATAAACAGACGTCAGCAAGCTACTACGATCTACAACTTTATAGCTTGGAAAATTACCCTAATTTAATTACTACGAGCAACTTCGCATCCAGCAAATCCCTATAACCTTCACCATGTCATCGGTCCACCTAATGGGAGGCGATGACCTGGCGAAGGTTGCGAGGATTTGCGTGGCGACACTAAGGCCCGTAATCCACCAAAGCGGAGACGAGCAGAGCGGAGAGGAGATGTGCCAAATTCGACCAATCACGAACACACACACAGACCAGATGTAAGTTTTAACTAATGTGATTGGCCGATTTCCGCACATCTCCTCTCGTCTCCGCTCCTCTCCGCTTTGGTGGAAACCGGGCCTTAGGGGAGGCCTTTGTCCAGAAGTGGACGTCTTTCGGCTGAAATGATGATGAGCAACTTCGATGAAGCTCTCGCTACTCACTTTACTCGCTCGTAACTTGATGTTTAATGATAAGTTTACCAATGTACTTGCCACCGTAAAAAATCATTCAAAAGCCTTACCAACTGTATCGTACGCTGTGCCAACAGTGTACTTGGTTTTATATCTAGCAGCCATTTTTGGAACGGCTTCCATGCACATGTCTTTCTGAAAACAATACAAGTTGACGCTCATAATCGGTATTCATCGTATTATGTTCATCACTTTCTTATTCTAAAATCAACTAAAGTTACGCTACAAAATTTTGTTGATGTTCGTTTAAGGCCAGGTTGCAATACTTTTTAATATTTTTGAACCTATGAAAATCTAACTAAATATGAGTTTTTTAATAAATAAAAATCATTACATAAAAATTAAACATTTTCTCAAGTAAATCGTAAAGATAAAAACGCGATTTAGAATGATCGGCTCGATATATTTTTTTATCAAACATGACATCACATGATCATCATGACATCCTCAAGTCGGTATGATGGATCATTCACTGTTCGTGCGGTGCGCCTTTGGAATTCACTTCCACACTCCTTGCGGGATAGCCCTTCGTTAGAGGTGTTCAAGAAGGGAATAAATGAACATTTCCTGACATGAGCAGTAAGTATGTATGTATATATAGGATTTTATAGGTATGTATATATATATATACTATATGTATGTATTATACGTATATGATATTGTATGTATGTAGTTTAGTTTATAAGTCTATTTAATTTAAGTAACATAGTTTAATGTTAATGCACATAAGTACATTGTGTTCCTCCTATTTTGCAAATCTCGCTAGCGAAATGAGGTTTGCTGTAAGAAAACCCAATTCTGGGTTAAGCTCGCCTTTGTATATAAGCTTTATAATTGTAATTTTTGTTTATATTTGTTATTTTATGTGTGCAATAAAGAATAAGAATAAAGAATAAGGACTCAAACGCCCGAATACTCGAACGTCACTCAATTTTAAGTTGCACTTAAATCTCGTGCTGTCTTTGTTACTTTAACCACAGATTACCAGATACTACACTGAATACAAAATGTTCAATGCCTACCGCTATAATAGCCTACACTTTCAAGTCGATAGACGCTGCGAACGAAAATTAAATGCACCTAACCTTACAAACTTAAAGTGAGTTTTGCTTTGTAGATGCGCGCCGCCGCGTGGTTATTGTGAATTGCCAGGGCTGCCTCTGTCGACAAAGATGTCAGTAGGTATTTGTAGTATACTTTATGAAATAAAACAAGTTTTTTAATGTATCAGAATTTATAATTGGTTTAAAAAATAAGTGTAAAACGAAATCGATATAAATAAAAACGAATTGCAATTCTGTTAAGCGGCTAACAGACGTAATTAAAACGCAAGTTTTATAATGCGTAAAAGTATATGATTCACTGCAGTAAACAAAATCAGAAAAAATATATGATATTCTTCAGGATATATGCTAGTAACATTGTGATTTGAAAACATAATACAACTAACTTTGCTCGATAGAAAAAAACACGAAGATACCTCTAAAAAAATCTTTTAACGTGTAAAAACCATACTAAAAAACATGTCATCGTTCTGTTTTTTTTTTGTCAATTAATTCTACAAGCAGCATACTAAAATCATAATGTTTTACTTCTTTAATCTAATCAATAGTTTTTTTTGTAATCGCAAAATACCACTAATTTCGCACTATTCGACCGCAGCGAACCGCTTTGTAGTGCAAGCTGATTAGAACTTTATTCTAACAGCATACTGTTCCTATGACCATCATTAGATGAGCTCCATGTCATCATAATAATGCATTGTCACGCGATATTCATAACCTACTCTTACGATTGCATCCGCTCAATCGGAAGCCGGGCAGTTAAAAATTAGCAAGATTTTACTACAGACAGACAACGGAACAAGTGAAATTAAATATAATCTTGTAAAAAGAAAGAAAATATTGTCTTTTTTAAAACATTGTCCTACGCTAGGAATTTCTCCTGTTTCGTGGGTATATTTAAAAACATCGAATTCGAAACGAAACATCGTCGATGCAAAAATGTAAGTACCTACCTACAACTATTTTATAAACGACCGAATTTTTAGTGGCTTGTAAAAGTGTTTGTAATTTAAACCTATTTATAAAATAAACAACATTTATCATTTAATTAAACAATTGTACGTACCTAAGTACATTTTTTCATCACTATCACTACATAGTATAAAAACAAAGTCGCTTTCTCTGTCCCTATGTCCCTTTGTATGCTTAAATCTTTAAAACTACGCAACGGATTATGATGCGGGTTTTTTTAATAGATAGAGTGATTCAAGAGGAAGGTTTTAATACCATTTTTGCACCCGTGCGAATCCGGGGCGGGTCACTAGGAACAAAACATTTCTTATCACGAGGAAAACCGAAAAAAGATAAATTTTTATCTCTTCTCTTGCTGGATCTACATCCATCCACTGCACACAATGCACCAGAAGTAGCAATTTCTTAAGATTTGAAAACTCAAGTCGACCGAAATATTATAATAATTATGCGTATACGCGCCGCGCGGCTGTTGACAACCCACTGCCAATTGGGCTACGATAGACCGGCGCCCGGTAGGTAGTTAGCGCGCGTAAGTACATGGAGTGTAGTATCTGTAATCTGTGCTTTAACGCAGAGTGACAGAGATAGCACGAGTTTTGAGGGCTACTTATAATTGAGTGACGTTCGAGTATTCGGGCGTAAATCACAATTTAAAACGTGTACTGCGTACATTTCATCATGAATTTATATGAAAGTTATATCAGTAGATAAAACTTTTTTTTCTGAAGTAAATGTATAATTACTCATATTGTATGATTTCTTTAACATTTTTCTCCAAGAAGAAAAAACAGTCAAAATTTAGGCATTATATCGGTCGCGCGGCAGTGCGGGGGTGAGGTCGTGTGTTCATCCCAACACGGTACTGCAACCTCGCCTTAAGTAGAAATAATATTAAAATGGAAACAAGTAAACTCACCACTATCACGTTTGTTTAGTGGTTGGAATTGCGACTGCTGTGTATAAGGTCCTAGGTTCAATTACCAGGTCGGGTAAAGTGTTATTGGGTTTTTCCATCAGGAATTTCTCAGTAGCAGCCACGGAATCTGGATTTGTACCCAGTAAATGACGCAGGACCGGCCCGCTAAAGAACTTACAACATAGCTGGCAAAACGTGGGTGTACAAATAAAACACCTCTGCATAACCTTACGGGGATAACAGGCGAAATGTTTATGTGTAACATAAATATTTGTAATAATGTTTATGTGTAATATAAACATCTGTAATAATGTTTATGTGTAACATAACATAAACATTTCGCTTTTTCAAAGTTAACTCACCACTTCTTCAAAGTTTTCTAGATGTTTTTTGGTATAGGCGTATGGTATGATCATATACTGCCCGTAAGAATGGAAAGCTAAATAAAATTCTATGTTTTCTTTCTTCGATAGTAGAAATTTTCTCATCGCACTGGTTTCTCTCTCAGAGAATGCCTTTGGTCCACAATATATATCCGACGCCTTATCAGAACTTACGCCTACAGCTAAAAAAATAATGGAGTTAAATAATAATTATTTGGTTCTGAATAAATGGTGGTCAAGGTTGGGCCAAAGAAACCAGGCCCCTTATTCACAACGCTTCGGTTCGGTTTCGATTTCGACAAGTCGTATGTCTATCTTTTTTTGGCATTAAGAAAGTGAGCGAGATAGACATACGATATGTTCGATTCGGTTTCGGTCCGATTGTTTGTGAATAGCTATGCAGGACCGCTTAAAAGTGCGTTGGGTTGACGATGTCGCCAGAAGGGTGAAAAATGGATGGATGAGGGACGCACAGAATAAAAAAGAGTGACAAACGAAAGTGGAGGTCTATACCCAACAAGACGATGATGATGATGAAACAATTTGGTGTTGGCGATGTGTCTGGGAAGTTTTAATGGTGCTGGTAAAGTCACATTTCCAGGATGGGTCAGGACAGATGGGCCAGAATTGCCACACAGTGGGTATCTGAAGACGGACGCACTTGGGACTAAATCCTAGTTGATTCGCGAGAGATGGCAAATTTGGCTTTTGCCCATGAGTGAAACAGAATTAAAAAGAACGACTCTGTGGGTTTCCTACCGACCCTATTCGTTCCACCTGCTAAAACTCACTCCTCTTGGACGCAACTTAGCCGAAGCAAGGAAATCCTGCTCAGTGGTGATGTTCCACCATCAATGGGGTACTAAATTTCGTATCTTCATGTTTTCCCTTTACAGCATTATAGAGAATATATGCAAGTAATACAAAACTTTTCCTTTTTAAATGCATTGATAATACATTTTAAAATTTTAAAATATATATTTTTGTTAACATAAAAAGAAATATAATTATATTTAAAATATAAATATTTTTTAACTTAAAAAAATATATGCATTAAGCGTGTTTTTGGTTAACAGAACGCACTCAAAAGTCACGTGTCAAAAAACAGTTTAACTTCAAAGAAATAAATAAAAACTTACTTCCAAACTCAGCGGCAAAATTTCGATTCAAATCTACTCCGTTACAATTTTTTCTCCAAAGTCGATCCTGAAACAAATTATATATTATTAATTAAAGATAAATCATTAAAACCTAATTATTCAAGATAAAGATATATTATGCGTGGTCCAATATAAATAAAATTGAATTATCGACTTTTCTGTATAATTCGTCGAGAACGAATAAGATAATCAGAATTCTCTATAAGAATGTAGGTTCCATAATTGAGATTAGTAACAGTTCTAGCACCTGGGTTCTGTAATTTTGGTTACCTTCAGAAGGGCCACATTATGGTAATTGCAGCAAACTTCGAGGAAACGTTTCTTTCTTAAGTAAAGTAACACTGTGCTTTCAAAATCAAAAACTGACAACGTTTTTGATTTACATGAATAACTTTTGCCAGCGGCTTCGCCCGCGTAAAAATGACGATTTTCCATACAAACTTTCATCCCCTATTTAACTTCCTTAAGGGTTGAATTTCGAAAAATCCTTCCTTATTCCTTGTCTTCATTATAAAGGGAACCTCTGTGCGAAATTTCAGCTTTCTAGGTCCAAGGGTTTGGGCTGGGCATTGATATGTCAGTCTGTCAGTCAGTCAGGAATTCTCTTTTTTTATTTATATAGATTAAGATACAAGTGGTCTCTAGGCGCGACTGCTCACATTTATTGTTTTCATCATCATCATCATCAGCCCACAGCAATCCACTGCTGGATATAGACCTCCTCAATCGCGCGACACACAACTTGATTCTCCGCAACGATTCTCATCTAGTTGCTACCAGCCACCCTGCGAAGACCGTCGCTCCACCGAGCCTGAGGGTGACCCACCTTACGCTTGCCGACTCATTATTTTAGTGATGGATTTTAGGAAACCTTTCATCAGCTGACACAGTCAGTGCAATTGAGTTACGTATCCCACACCCCTAAGGGATTCACCTCAATTTGGTCAGAAAAATCAAAATCAAAACTCATTTATTCAAACTAGGCTGATAATCAGCTCTTTTCGAACGTCAAAATTTACTTTACTTTACTTTTAAGAGACAGTCCCCCAAAACGCCCACCCTTCGAGCCCAGAGCTTAAGGAACTCTCTACTTACATTCGTAAAGCTATATTCATATCCATCAGGGTTCATCACAGGCACAAAATACCATTCATAATGCAATGCCACTTCCTTGAGTAGTTGGTTTTTAGAATTCGCAGAGTGTATGATTTGGTGTATGAGATATGTCACGAAGGCCGGAGCGATCCACTCCCTAGCGTGAATACCGCCTTCTATGATCACCTTGGACCTGGAGAATAAGGAAAGTAAGCCTATGACATTCTCATTTCTGGAACCTAGGCCTCGTGGGAATAGAAGAAGTTTTTTTCAAAAGAATTACGTTTATCGAATTCTGTGGTAGTACTAGTACGATATTATACTTCCGTTTAGTATAATCAGCCTATAATGTTCCCACAGCTGGGACACAGGCTTCTTCTTTATGAGAAGGAATGCGCTATAATCCACCACGCAAGCCCAGTGTGAGTTGGTAGATGTTCAAGAACTTCCTGATATCCTCACGATGTTTTCTACCACCGTTTTGAGAGCAGTAGTGATGAAATAAATTACATTATGTAGTGCTACCACTGCTCTTTAAGGTTGATGTTTAAAAGTATTATATTGTTATAAAAAAAATGACTTAGATGTTTTAAAGAGGTCCGGTGCCGCCCAGGGTCAGTAACAGCCTAGGTAGACTAACGGTTAAACATGCTTTGCAAAACTCAATAGCGGTACGCAATGGACGAAAATCAATCCGCGGAGCTACTTCGCCAAGCGAAGTTTACCCTACACTTAACCAGTTAATCCACGTAAGTCAAATTTCCTCTGGAAAACACACATTTACCACAGAGTATTAGGGTTTACATACATTCATAAACTCACGCTTTTTTCCCATAGAGCAAAAAACACAAAATGTGTCCTGCTACGATCGTTAGGCCCCTAACACACGGCGAATTTTTACGAGCCGACGACGCGCGTTTCGTCGGCGTCGTAGATGGCTATTTTTGCGATTTAATAGAATCAAACGCGCGTAAAACACGTACAAATGCGCGAGTGAAGCGCGTTCGAAACTCGTTTGAAGCGCGGTCTGGGATCGCTGTATCATTCTGCGCATATACGTGCTGACGACGCGCGTTTCACGAACGCCCCGTGTGCTTAGGTTACAAGGTTGTGTTCAAGTATCGTTTGAAGCGCGTCTTCAGTGCCATGAGCCTTACATGAAAAGACAAGGTGAACGTGGTAGGTATTTCTTTCGCCTTTCCAACTGACCCTTCTGACGAATCTTACCAATAAAGTCAGTGGATGTCCTTCTAAGACATTCTCTCCTGGCGTTGCCACTCACATCTGTCTTTCACAAACCTACTCTTTGTTTGTCGCCTTTCACTCATTCTCTTTACAAGACCTAATTATTATTTAACCAAACTTAGAGTTCCCATACCTCGCGGTCGCGTTATGCCCTTTCAAAAGAATTTTGACACCCATAATGTCTCTTTTCTCGAGAGTCTTCCCGATACTTTGTATTTTCATTACTCTAATATTATTTTTTTCTAGGTCTTTCAGCCACTGATAAATGTCATCTACTCGGAAGAAGTTGTTCCAATCGAAGGAATCCATGTTCCTCCGGATGTAAGTTTTGACTGTCTGCTTGTCAAAGGCCCTGGAAGAAAAATTGAGATATATTACCTATGTCGGGGTGGTATATAGCGGGAATTTTGGGATGTTTCATAACTTATCATCGACTCGTTGGTCAAGTGGATGCAAGCATAGCTACTGAGCATGAGTGCTTCAATTCGATTCCTGGGTCGGGCAAAATGATATTGAGTTTTTCCGTCAGCTAGTCGTCAGCGTCAAACGCGCGAATTTCTTGTACTAAATGAAAAAGGAGTTATTAAAATTAGAGCAATAGGTGAACATGCATGAAAGAAAAAGGTGGAATACATAACCTAGGGCAGGAAGAAGAAGTCGTATTTCTTCTTAGCGTATTTCTGTGCCCTACCGCTGTCTCCTCTTTAACCTCTGTTTCATGTGAAATATCTGGCCATGTACATCCAGCAAACAAGAACCGACGGCAGTTTTTTTTCCGCCAGGCGTCTACTGAGTCGGTTAAAAACATAAAATAAAGAGTCTTACTCCTGAAGATCTTCAATAATCGGGGTAACGTTTAAGTCACGGCTTCTCGCTTGTGCTACAAAATCTGGCTTTTCTTTAGGATTAACCACAAATTCCACGGGTTTAAACAAAAGCCCAGGTTCCCTCCAAAAATTAACATCAAATTCCTGGCTCATATTCTTATAATACTCTAAATGAGCATCGGTTGATGGAATCCCTCTAAACAAAGTAAAATTATGATAATATTTTTTACAAAAACAAACATTTACACAAAACGTGAATATAATAAAACACGATAGTTTAATTGACTGCATTTTAGTTAATTTTTGATGTCCGATTTTCTCAAAATATAAATTTTTGAAATAATTTCCCGCAACCTCTGAGATTTCACATTTTAGTTACGTTACGTGACAGTGTACGTCAAGCTGTGGCCATAGATAATGCATGAACGTTTGTGTTTGTGATAGAAACTCATTTACAAAGTATTAAAGTATTTACAAAAAATAATGACGAAAATTCCGTGGCTGGCGTGAACACATTGATAAGTCGACTTCCATGTTTTTTTTTTTATTGGCTTATTACATCCTAGGCATTGGGATCTTATATGAAAAAAAATTACAGCTCCAAATATCCATAAATTTTGGAGCAATCGACCTTGGTCGTAAGTTGACATCTCTCATTTTAACGTGTCTAAATTTACAAGTCCACTTGTCCAATTATGCATTCTCAAGTTTTTTTGATAAAACATTGATATGTTGATATATCAACCTATACTCAGTACCTAAATGAATATTCGTTATATGATATCTCAACTTATACACTTATGAGTTTTCTATAGGCACGAATTTTAAATTGACAAATCGACATATCAAGTTATGGCCTACCGAAGTATTTCTGTTTAAATTGTGATAAATTGAGATGTCCAGTTACGACCAATGAAGTTCTCAACCCTAAATGTAATAAATATAGTTATCACTATTATGTCTGTTACAAAAAAGTTAAAGTTAAATGAATATGTTTAGTTAACAACTTATATCGGTGCACACCGTGCACATCCCTCGCTCGTCTGTTGGTAAGCAAACATCAATTCCGAGTTCAGAAGAACAGAACTTCGTGACTTAAAGTTGAATTCATCTCGCCAGCGAAAGAATAAAGTGGACGAAAATGGTAAGACACAGATCTCATAATCACAAATAACATTTTGCCACCTTCTAAGTAAGTATTGATAAATAAAGGTTTTAATAGACGTAAAAATATCGCGGCGATTATTTACGTACGCGCGCGGTGTATCTGCAATATAATAACAAAAATAACGTATACAAAATAAACTATAAAAAAAGCCTGGAACGCGAACCTCCTTTTAATTCAGTACACTTTCGGAAAAGGGGAAAGTCTACAATAGATGTCTTTAGGTTGAGCCCAATCTCTAAGGAGGCACTACCTATTAGTGCAGAGAAAAAAAAGGATTTGATTGACCTGATTGACGACTATTTTAAAGAGTTTTAGAGAAATATAAAAACTGTCGGTGATGTCTCTGCATCTACTGATCCAGATTTGGACGAGGACAAATTATTATTGTTTTTTATTGTAAAAACTGATAGTTTCGAGGTCCTTGGTGATTTGTTTAGGTAGAAGAACAATGCTTGATTTGAGTAAGTAGTAGGTATTTTAGCGAATCAAATATTTTTAGGGTTCCGTAGTAAAATGTCAAAAAACGAAACCCTTATAGATTAGTCATGTCTGTCCGTCCGTATGTCACAGCCACTTTATTCGGAAACTATTAAGACTACACAGTTGAAACTTGGTATGTAGATGTAGTCTTTAAATTGCTATAGGATTATTATACAAAACTAAAAAAGAATACAAGATTAAGGGGGGCTCTCCATACATGGAACTGAAACAAAAAAAAACATCATCTATTCGTGTGGGGTATCTAAAAATAGGTCTTTAAAAATGACGCTGAGGTTCCTGAAACCATTTTTTCTCAAATTAAATCGTTTAAAAGATAAACACTTATAAAGGGGTAAAATGAGTGTCGTCCCCCCTCTAACTTCTAAACTAAGAAAGAGAAAAATCTAAAAAAAAATATATGCTATAGATCGCAATGATAACTTTCAACTAAAATTTGTTTGAACGAGATATAGTAAGTAGTTTTTTATATATAGCACATTTAAAAAACCGCAAATATAACTTTGTCGTTCATACAAACAATATGAAAAACAAACTTATCACAAAATAAATATTTCTGTCGCCGCTAAAATAAGAAATAATACAAATTTAAGGGGGTTTCCCTACTACGATGGTCCGGACTTCTTCATGTGCAAGTCTGACTTGCACTTAGCCAGTTTTTTTTTTTGATTTTTATCTGTTTGCTATCTATCTATATAAATTAAAAGAACAGTCCTGGCTTACTGACTGACTCATCAACGCCCAGCCCAAACCCTTGGACCTAGAATGCTGATTTTCGGCACAGAGGTTCCCTTTATAATGTAGACTAGGAATAAAGAAAAATTTTGGAAATACAACCTTATTCCTAGTCAAAATAGGGGATGAAAGTTTGTATGGAAAATCGTCATCTTTGTAGTTTAACCGACATTCACGCGGGCGAAGCCACGGGCAAAAACTATTTCAATAATAATAATGGGTTTTTCATTAAAATAACATTGTTTACCTATTAATACTCCCTATTAAGTAGGTGAATAAGTTGATAACTGTTGGTGAATACGTTTATAACGCTGTGAATAAGTGGATAAGTCGGTGCATAAGTTGATAAGTCGTTGGTGAACGAATTGACAAGTCTATTATTATGCAATCTATGGGGAATTTCGATTATTTACTGTCATCATTGAAAAGAGGGCATAAAATAACCTATAAAACAACTACAACATTTATGTTAAACTAATTTACCGATTTACCAGAAGACGTCAAACCCTTTAAATGGCCGTCCTGACAAATTGCAGTTTTAGACTTATCAACATATTCACGCCAGCCACGCAATTAGAAACAGAGAATTCGAGAATGGTGGAAGAAAAAGACATGTTGCGACGACCCCAAAGGAATTGGGATAAGGGCAAGCGAATGAATGATGAATGGGGCCTACCTATTACTTCTTTCTTTATCGTGTAGTTAGGTGTCTAGACCTTATTTATTAGGCGGCTTTATAATAATGTGTCATCAAGAAATATCTTGCAAGGCATTGTCACAAAGACAAGGTTCAAGGTGGTTTCAAGTTTTTTTTTTTTTTCAAGTTTCAAGTTTTTGAGCAAGTGGCAATTATACAATACGCATCTCAATGCATAATATGAATCCGAAAAATCAGAGGTTCAACCCAAAGGGGCGCCCGTTTTTTTTTTCGGTGTGGGAAATCATCAAATAACTCCTCCCGCTCTTGGGCAGAGCGAAATGTCTGACTAAAAACCACCCATGTTCCTTCTTAGCCCTTTATGTCAAGGCCGCGGTATCCTGTGAACATCCCGCAGCTCCGACGGGCGTCGGCCTTGGGCCCCTTCAATGTTGCTGACATCTCTTTGAGGCGCGACTGGAGCACGAACGCGCCGTTGACACGGTCTGTTGTCGTCATAAGACGGACGGATGGCGAGCTAGCCCATTACTCACCGTCCACAGGCCCGCGTCTACGGTGGCCGGAAGCCATCACGTGGCTCTAACGCTCGGACCGCCTCTAGCATCACTGCTTCGCAGAAGGAGGCGACGGCGGCGTCCCATTCCATCTTGCCCCGGACCATGGCTTGCACCAGAGCCTGTGGACGGTGGTCTGTCACCAGGGTGTGATGACGTGCACATCTGGTAATCTCGAGTACAAATGTAATGCCATTAAAGGAGACAGTTTAACCACAAAAAATAAATTAGTGCACCAGTTGCCACAGGAACAATCTTTGGACGATTAAATTACTATTACGGTCTTAGGGCCCGTACAAACAGAGCAGAAAAATACTCCAGCCGTGGAGAACCAAAAGTAAGGTTTTCATATTATTGTTCATATCAGTTTTGCTCTGATAATAAACACGTTAATTGAGAATTTTGGAGCACCGGAGCGCACACGAAACGAGATGAGAGAAGTGTTTTAAAAAAAATATTTATACTCCGCTTAGCTGTAGTGGAAACAGAGAAGAGAAAAGATGCCTTATTTATGTGTTTATGCCAGAGCGTTCGTATTTGATGCCAAGCAAGTGGCGCACCGTGGAGATGGGATGAGACGTGAGCGGCGTGTTGTGACCAGTCCCCGTAGCATGGTGATTCTATCTCTATTCTACCAAGAATAGACAAAGATTTTACCATACAATTTGACATGAAACCTTGCGACAATCTGTCATTTTGTCGATTCTTCCGTCGACAAAACCCGTTTCTTCGGTGGTCATGCTAAGTCGGCTGAATGCGCATCGCTCATCTTTGTTTTAGCGGCATGATTAACTGCCGTAATCTGAGAGCTTTCATGATTACTTAGGCCATCACCATTACATCAATGGCCATCACTTACTAAATGTTTTGACAGTCTTGCCAGAAGTATGCCAAATCTTTACTAAGTGACGGCTTAAATAATCATTAAATATCTTGAGTACCGCAGTAAGACATTTTATTTAATTTTATATCACGTGATTTTTTGAATGTTTGGTTCACAGGAGGTTTTCAGTGAATTAACGAACTATCCAGGCAAACAAATTTCAAATCGAATCGACTATACGCAAAGGGCACCCCTTGTGGTGTAAGAGCATGTCTTAAACCGTGGAGTTGCTGGGAGAGGTCAGCTTGGAAAAAGCTGGGTCGGATCAAGAAGTCATGTGATAATTTGCACTTGTGTAGGTGATGTGATTACCTTCATCAAAGTTAGTTGATACAATTGCTTACACATTTGCTCGATTATACATATAGAAATAGCGCTTGTAGTCGTGCGAATCTGTAGGCTCTAGTAGCTGGTTATGGAATCCAAGCTAAAGATATTGAAACAAAAATTGATACTTAAAACAACACAATACAAGACATTTTTATTTTAAAAGTAAAATAAAATTAAACCACAAAATAACATAAAATTAGCCCCTTTCGACTTCTGGGCTCTATTCTTTGCAGAGGCCAGTTTGACCCTTTTAGGTCTCGCAGCCATCAGCTCTGTGAGGCCAGCTGCTGCTTCTTCACAAGTTGGAAGAATCTCGGTAGCCGGGAGAGCGTAGCCGTAGGTCCCCTCATCCCGAAGCAGGAACGTGTAGACGTATCTGGGAACGGAGTTGGTCCATTTAAGGGATTGACCACACCTATCACCGTGAATACAAACTGACTCCATGAAATCTGTCACCAAGATTCCTCTGGCAGAATGTGCTCGCCATGCGGTCAATAGAGACCAGTGGAAATGGATCGCGAAGGCAGCGACCATAGTTGTGGGCGACCACCCATGACCACGACCGCTATGTTTTAGTGTGAACGACTAAGAAGAGTCACCGTGAAATCAGCTTGGACTGATCAGAGAGCAAGAACATGAAATGAAAGGGTTTTGTTTAATATATATAATTATGAAATAACAACAATTCGCATAGACCTAAGGCAGTGGTCCGACCGCCGCGCGCCGGCGAGAAAACGACTAACTTTCGGCGATTTTCTCTCTCAAGAAACACACAATAAATGTACATTCCGTGTTAACGAAAGAGATGGAACGATGCAAGCGATGATTAAAAGTTGCTCTCTGACTGTTCATACTGCCGGCGACAACTTGCTTTACTCGTTTTGTCGCTGAGCGACGAGCTTTCAAAAATAAAGTCGCTCAGCGATACTCGTTCAGCGAAGCTCGCTGAACGATGATGTATTACAGGTTTGCACAGGACTGAGCTACCGCGGGCGAGTGGCGCGAGTAATTGCTCGTCGCACTTGCAGACCCGCTTATAGCCCGACGACAAAACTATTGAAACTACACACTCGTTTCCCGCTGATCGCCAACTCGTGTTAGTTTCTAGTTCTACTCGTTTCTCGTTCATCGTCGGCGGTCGAACCACTGCCTAAAAGTTGGAGGAGGGTAAAAAGGTAACGCATGAACAGAGTTCATGATTGCAAGCGCTGTTGCTGAGCAATATGGGCATTTGGGGGGGGGGGAATCATCAAATATCCCGCTCTTGGGTATAGCGAAAGGGAGTGTCAGACTTCTACTAACTAAAAACCACTCATGTTCTTTCTTAGCCCTTAATGTCGAGGGCGCGGTATCTCTTGCGGAGCATATGGGCCTTGGTTCAAATCCAAGGATAGAAAAAGTATTACATTTATTCAGTTTCCCTACAAGAATTTTCTTAGTAGTAGAGTCCGGGTTTGTGCTGAATTGCAATAGGCTAGCCCTATATTACATGGGAAATAACTGGCAAAATTTGATCGCTCACATTGCCTCAACTCTTCGAGGCTCACAGGTGTGGTGTTAGAATTCAACTCCAAAATATTCCATACTAAATAAGAACAAAATACGTTTACCAAAAAGCATAAACGAATAAATAAAAATAAATAATTACCTTAAACGAATAGTGTTTTTTACCCAACTTTCAGTATTACCGGAAATCTGATTACCTGAACAAAAAGAAAAAAAAACAAAAATAAATTTTCGTTACCAAAAACTCAAATACAAACTCTGTTTACATTACGATAAAGGTTATTTTATTCACTCACCCCATGTGTCATAATTGGAGCCAATGCTGTATGTACTGCCATGCACTTTATGCATTTTCTGGACTGCCCGTTTACCGACAATTTGCTGAAAAAAAAAAGAACTAGTGCAAAAAAAAAAATAAAGAAAAAATCGAAACTTCGTATGAATTTCAAATATTTTATGAATATTCGTGTAGCGTATTTATTTATATTGAAGAGATACATATTTAATTAACGTAAATTAGTGCAAATAGAAAAATCGTTTAAAACAGACGGCCATTTGCCAGTGGTGACGCCCGCATGGAGGTTGAAAATTATCCCACAGATCGGTACTACCGGGATAAAAAGTATTATTTATCAGGACCGAGGTGCTGGTGCACCCTTGTGTCAAAACAGCAGTTACCAACAAAAGAGCAATACCTTTTTTTTTTGGCGGCTGGGAATTCATTAAATTAATAACCCCTCCCGCTCTTGGGCAGAGCGAAAGGGAGTGTCAGACTTCTACTGACTAAAAACTACCCATGTTCCTTCTTAGCCCTTTATGTCGAGGCCGCGGTATCTCTTGCGAACAACCCACAGCCCCAACTGGACCCGCAGCCACGACAGGGAAAGAGGTATTGACCTACACAGTCAAAATGTAAGGAACAGATGATGTTATTTCAATTTACGGATTTAAGTACGTTAACAGGACTCAGGTCCAAAAAATTTTTTTGTAAAAAACGTTACGTACCGCCTCGCGAAAATTATCAAGGTGTTTTGTCCTATCAGAATACGGTATGATGAGCTGTTGGCCGTAAGCATGAATGGAAAAATAAAATCTAAGATTTATTTTCTGTTGATGTATAAAGTTTCTCAGTGCTTTCGTTTCTGGCTCAGAAAAAGGACGATTTCCACAGTAATAACCATCGTGGGGATCCTTACTTGAATCGAACTCTGAAAATTAAAATTAAAAAATCTTTAGAAAAATACATAGGTAGGCCATTAAGGAAAACCAGAACGTTGGGCACAGCGCCGATACGCCGAAAGCGAAGTTGGGTAGGAGCTCTATCTAGACGCAGAGATGGCCGATTGGGTAGCAAGAATTTCGGATTATTCTTAACAGAACCATTAATTTGCCTATGTCCCTTTTTTGTCCGTCCTGTAGTATATAATAATAAATATTTGTAATATATTTTTTTTTGTCATGTTATTAATATGTCATAGGTACCTACTTAAATAAAAAAATTTTCTTTTATTTTTTTTTCCCAGTGAAAAAGGTTACTCTACGATATTTTCAAAAAACTTACTCCCCCATTTGTAGTCAAAATTCCTATTTAGATCAACGCCAGTTCCATTGTTTTTGCTTTGAGGCCGTCGATTTTTTCTCCACAAGCGATCCTAGAACAAAAAATCACCAATTTTATAAAATATTCAGATTTACAATCAGAAGTGATGAAAACAATACCCTTGAGTTGAGGGTGGTTTGCTGATAGGGGGCGAGGATGCCCACTAAGAAGAATATTTTTTGTTGCCTTTTTACTTATTTAAATTTTAAACTCTTTCATTCATTACTTTCTCGTGGCGTTCGGTATACATCCATTTTCTATTTTCACAAGCAACTGACGACACGGTTGGCGCAGTGGCTCAAGCAATGGACTGCTGCGGCAGACGTCGGGGATCGAACCCGCGAAACGCAGCGCTGCGCTGCGTTTCGCGGGTCACCGATCCCCGCTCGGAACAAATATTTGTATGGCCTGCAGATAGTTGTTCCGGGTCTGGGTATTTGTGTATGTGAGTTTAAATGTTTGTGAACGCACTCACGATACAGGAGAAGTTCCTAGAGTAGGGCAACGTTTTTTTTAAAAAAAAAAACTGTAATCTCGAATTAAATGTATGACATTTGAACGGCTTTTTTGTTTCATTCGCTTTCTAAAATGTTGCCACAGTACCCCCTTTTAGTAAGTGAATAATAACAAAATTAAGGGTTGTTCCATACAAGGTAGTAATTTAGGAAAAGTGGGTACCTAGTACAAATTATAATATTTCGATGCATGTCTTTCTTGTTACAAATTTTCTTGTTACCAATACCTACGTGATGTTAGAACTGATAAAGTTTTATTATCTTTCCCTAATTTTACCAGGATCCTAAACCATTAAAACTAAAAACCGTCAACCCACCTCTTTTTGACTATATTCAAAACCATCAGGATTAACAACCGGTATCAGGAACCAGACATATTGTTTTGCTAGATCCAGTAAACGTTCGTTTTTTTGTTGACCTAGTAGGACACTAACTAGATACGTCACAAATTCTATTGCAATCCACTCATGACCATGGATTCCACCTTCCACCATCACTTTATTCCTAGGACGACGGGAATATCTGACAGAAAAAGCATAGATATCTCTTCCTTCAGCAGATTTTCCGATTGATCTCATTTTTGTTTTATTGGGATACTGTAGAGCCATATCTTTGAGCCACTGATATGTGTCCTCCAAGTTGTGATAGTATTTCCAATTGTAACCCGTTTCGTTTTTTGTTTTTGTTTGTGTTCGAATATACTTTTTGATATATTGTTTGTCGAATGCGCTGAAAACAAGACAAAGATTTAATTTGATGCAATAGAGACAAAATAAGAAAAGATTTTTCTAACAGGGTTGGGAGGTCTGATTGACAGTCGTTTTTGTAAAATACTGGTATTAAACACGATAGTGACGTACGTGTCTAACTAAAGGACTCGTTATAAGATTTTTTAAATAGTAATAAAACCATTAAATAAAAAAAAAAACCCATGTAAATTGTTAACAAAATCAGATTCGAATAGGGACCCAATACTTTTATAATAATTTCACGCGAACGAAATTCACGAGCCAACCCGTACTGGGCTCGCGTGGTGAGTTATAGCCCATTCCCTATCATAGGAGAAAGTCTGAGTCCCAGCAGTGGGAACATTACAGGCTGATTATGTGAAGTTCGTAGGCAGAAGCTAGTTATTGAGAAAATCATTATTTGCGCTCACCCTTGAACATCCCTTAATTTTTCATGCAATGTCAAACCGAAATGATGAGCTCTTTGATAAAACTGTTTTTTATCTTCAGGGGCAACTATGCAATGGACTTCTTGATGCAACAGGTTAGGCCTTCTCCAAAATATGATATTAATGTATTTCCGTACTTCTAAGTTTTTCAAAAACTTCACCTGATCATATCGCGTTGGTGTGGTAAAGTATAAAGCATAATTATCGTATCGTTTACTTTGGCAGATTTTTACGTTGTATAAAAGAATAATTATCATTGCTACGGCTTTTACGGCCATTGTGATTATTTAATTTTACGATAATTTCAATGTTTATGTAAAATTCTGACGTTTCTTAGTCTTTCTGAAGCCGACATTTGTAATTTGTTTGTCAGTCTTTGTCAAGTCTAGCAGATAGATGAGGTTTTATTGATTGTTTTTTTTGTGAAGATATGGTGCTGTTTCAAACCTTCAAGGGCGCTCCGTCATCTGCGTATTTACCTGTAAGGCGGCGCTCAGTTTGGACGCGTTTTCGTACGAATTTTACTCGTACGAACACGCACGAACGATCCTAACCTTTCAAGTATTATGGGAGCACACATTATACTGGATGCGAGTTGGTCGTACGAATAATTAGTCTAATTTATATCGTACGTTTACGTACGATACAAATTCGTGTCCAAAGTGAGCGCGGCCTAACAATCCAGGATTTTCTTTTTGTTCAGAAACAAGTGTTTGTTAAAGTACAAAGGATCTCTATCCATTTACATACAATTTTAAGACATAATATAACTTGATACACTTTCAGCAATCAAGCAGCAAGCATGCAACGTGCAGCAACAAGCATGCAACATGCATGCGGTATACAAGCGAGTATGCAACATGCACCCGCCCCTCGTCCACTCACGCCCGTACCCCGTGCTTTCTATGTTTTGCGTCGCGACGCTTTTATACATTTTGTATGAAAAGGACGCTGAAGAGACATTTATGTTTGCGCCCGTCCTCGTCTTACGTCTTTTCTGTGTGACCTGCACTTTAGTATCCCTAAAATCAAGCATTAAATTAAATCTAATTACAAGTTCTTCCAGAAATCTTCAACACCAAATAAACGACCTTAAACCACTTGAGGTGGGATAACTCCATAATTTCTAAAATGATCCCGTTTATAGTAAAACTTTGGAATCCTTTTAAGTATCTGTCACTTGGCGGTAGGACAGCTGATTAAGAAGTTAAATAAAAATGTAGCCAGCGGACGTGTAATAGGAAAAGTTTGTTCTGACGTTTCAACTTGGCCGCTTTAACTGATTATGTCTTTTGGTAGGTGTTGATTGGATTAAAGCTGTTGTTGTATTTTTTCTTTTTTTTCAAAGTTCCGTTTAGTAAATGCAGCTGAACACCAACATATAACATGAAGCGGCTGCCTAGCTAACCTCTACAACCTTATTACTTTATTAGTAATCGATACCGTACCCTTTTGTAAAATTGGTTGTCCGACTTTCGAGCCACTGATTATCTTTAACGACTGTCAAAGATCTACAATCAACAACAGGGACCAACAGCTCAACGTGTTTTCCGAGGCACGGAGGAAACTCGATTTGTAATGATTGACCATCATCCATCCACATAGGTACGGTACCGACCTTGACAAGCTTGGCTTAACTTTGAACATCAACCCGGCTGTTATCATTTAGCCACGAGCTCCGCTTTCTTTACCTAAGTAGCGCCAACAGAACATTATTTTCCATATTTTGCGTTAATCCTTCCCTCTTTACTGTCCCTCCCAATCCATTAGCACTATCCAGTTAATATAATCTCGCTTCAGACGACTCCGCTATCATAATTTAATTAACTCCGAGTATCAAGACTGTTGCAGTTGCAAGCAGTTGGACTCATTAAAAGTTGTGTTGCATAAGGGATACTTTACATTAGTTCGGGTCGGCTTGACACGAAACAGCCGAGAAGCAAAATCGAATATTATGTTAGTTTAGTTATGTCTAATCTATCTATATACCTAAATAAAAAAGAGAAGTCCTGACTGACTGACTCATCAACGCTCAGCCCAAAACCTTGAACCTAGAAAGCTAAAATTAAGTATTTATAATGTAGACAAAGAATAATGATAGTTTAAATTAACTGCATATAGGTTACGCGACAAGGCTAGGAAGCGATGGCGGAAGGAACTCGACTCTATACCTACGTGATTGAGACACAAGTAGTTAATAAAATAATAATCAAAAACTCAATCGAGTTTAATGATCGGCACGAGATCAATGAAATATTTGGAATATTCGTAAATAGATAGACTAATTGCATGGTGGTGTAGTGCTGTTTAAATCGCACGTAACGAAACGGCTGGCCGGAGTAGCAACCAACGCAGGAACTCTGAAATACACTGAAAGCAAAATATTTGGGTGTAATGACTTCTTCTTAACTAAAATACTGACGAATCAAACTTGCCGACCCGGAAAGTGTGTAGCACTCCTTACGAAAATAAGGACACCAACTGTCGGCGGTAAGTTTTGGAATAATGTGCCGAGTTGCTTTTGTTTCTCTGTCGCTTATTTATTTGATTTTGTCGCGTTTCATCGCGTAATTCTTAGGTAGTGTTAGGTTTTAAAACCTGGTGGTGGCTAGCAAAATATCTAAGATGCAAACAACTGACTCTTTTGACTTTTTGGAAATCAAATTCATTTATTTGTTAAATTATGGTGCAGATTATAAATTAAGGTTAGTACAGCATTAATCCATAGTCTCATCACACTCTGCTTCGTGTGACGTGAAAATAATAATTATATTAGGTACTTTTTTTGTGACCAATCGTCAAATGACTCCTCCCGTTCTGGGCATAGCGGTAGAGAGTGTCAGACTTCTACTGACTAAAAACCACCCATGTTCCTTCTTAGCCCTTTGTGTCGAGGCCGCGGTATCTCTTTCGAACAACCCGCAGCCCCGACGGGTATATTAGGTAGGTACCTTACATAAATTATAATTTTCTGGACTCAGGAACAAACCTATTGCCGTATCGACACTATACAACATCATCAACTTACAAGTACGTGTTATGAACACTCAAAAGTCAGGAACACAGTTCAGGTTGGTCTTACGAAGAAGCGTCGGCAAGAAGTTCCGTTGTAACTCAATGCCTATAAACCACAAGAAAGACTCCACAATTCCTCAAGACAAACGGCCAATATTCCCCTTCATTACAAGATCAGTCTAATTATTATTAAAATATACAAAAAGCCCAATCCCCCTTAAGTGGTGGGGAGTGTGTCCCAATTGCTCCGGATTTATTGTTACCCCATAAATCAGCTTGCCCTTTTCTGCTCCATTAAATATCATGGAAAATATCTAATAAGGCGGAATAATTTTGCGAGGTTCCTGCTATCTGTTTTGTTTTCTCTTTATTTTTCTTTGGAGATTATTTACTTGGTTTAGCTCGGTAAATAATGTCAAGCTGGAATGATTTGATTGTTATTAGAGCACGAAAAACCACCAGTAAAACAACAGCCGCCTTATTACAAAAGGTAGTTAAACCTGGTTTAACTTAGACTTGGTTTATCTCGCATGCCGTCACTTTCTTTTGAATATTTTTGAAGTGAGACGTCATGCGAGATAAACCAAGTCTAAGTTAAACCAGGTTTAACTACTTTTTGTAATAAGGCGGCAGTGGTTTAAGAAAAAATCTGCTCTTTACGCTGTTTCTACATACATATCGAACATAACGCTTGAAATCCCCGAAGGGTTAGCTGGAGGTGAAGCTTTTCGCGGGAGCTGCTTAGGCCCCCTGACGGCTTCATCGTGCCGTCTGAAAGCCTTCAACCCAGACATCCTTTGCCGTGGCCGACTTGAAAATCTCTAAATAAACTCTGAACCCAAGTCCCGTTATAGGACACACAGTTATAACCATGACTGATTCCAGCATGACCTTATTATAATTTGTTTCTTATGATTATAAGAACAACAGTATCATCCTTTAATAAAATCCATCATACGCCAAAAGAGCCCTAAATAACAATTAATAAAATTCAAAATAGCAATATTTCATGCTAAACACAATACATTAGTTAACTAGTAAGGGCGTATACACACGGGTAATCAACTAAAACAATGGACATATTTCACTGGCGCTGTATGAGATGTGATCTACGCGTAATGCGTCATGTCTGACACTCCCCTAAACAGAAACTACCCGAGTGACAGTCTGGTGGTATGTTCCTAGCTTAGCAGTTTTTGATTTGGTACAATAAAGCGTAAATATTGTATGGAAAAAACAGAGGTATAAATTGGTGTGTGTTAAAAAGTAACTTGTTGAAGCATAAATGTTGGAAACCAAGTACAAAATATACGGTTTAAAAATTAATTATTAATATTATTTCATTCAATCAAATTCGCGTTTAAAAATGTTATGCTGCTTTTACAATTCCACAATGTACTGATTTTGATTGATTGGTTTTTCAAGGTTCCGTAATAATACATAATTTTATATTAATAGAATCTGTTTACAAAATGATCTTATTCTATTTGATCACAATAAGGATTTATGTACTTTATAAGGTACGCCGTACGCTTTTTTAAACCCGTGGCATACACATTTATATTTTTTTAAACAAAAACAGAGGTTTAAAACTTCAACAAAACATAAACACTTACATTAAAAATAAAACCACTTAACCTTATAATAACCTAAAACCTAGCAAAAAAAATCTTCTCCTCAACGCTGTCAACCGGCCATAAAATTGAATGTGCCCATTTGACTGCTGACTGGTAGCATTGCTACGGGTGTTTCATAGTGCACGTATTTAGTTTTATGTTAGAAAAATAACCCCAATGAAAAGTACCGCCTTAGTAATAAGCCGATTCAGTATTGCCTTGTCATACTAATATAATTTTAGTTAGCAACGTAATGACTTGAAATGACAACCCCAAGGCTAGGCTCATGAATTTCAACTGAAAATGACTATACGTTTTTGTGAAAAAGCATATTTTATGAAACTTCACAAAATAATTATGCATATTGTGTTATTTGTACTTCAAATATTATAAAGAGGCAAATGTTTGTTAGTGAAAATGCAGGGTCAAAATTGAAAAGAGTATGCTGAGATGGTTTGTAGAAAAGATGAGAGAAGTTCGACTAATACAAAAGGCAGTTAAGTGTGGCAATGCTGGGTGGGGACGCGCTAGACGGACATATATAAAGACGGACAATATAATATTACCTTATTCGTATAACTCGCAATAGTGCGTTTGTGAAAAGATAATAATACAGTGCAATCAAATTATCTTGGCAGGTCCGAACTTCATGCAGGTCACTTTGTTACAACTAATGTTTAAAAGTGTTATGATATTTATTTTATTTGTATTTCTCACTGTTTAAATTAGATATTTTCTGATCGTTTAAGTATTGGTTTATCTGGCAATAACAGTTATCTTCACAAGTTTACATGCGTAAAAGTTCGCAGAGCCTATGTTCAGACCTGCCAAGATAATTTGATCGTACTGGAAATGAATGTAGACGAGGCGAAAGGAGTATGTAAATATCATAGCAGGTGGCGTTCTGAGGTTTCTGCCTGAGCAGCGTGGGCTATGTAGGTATGTATGATCGTAATACACGGGTAATGTTCCGAATTCCTGATCCAATTCCAAAAATTCTATCGCTGCTAGGTAGTTACATAATATCCGAATGTCCTTGGTTTCATTTAAATTGGTCCCGTGGGTTGATATTTAACTTTAACGTAAGCAAATCTACGGGCAAAAACGTTAATAACCAAAAGTATTCTTTAATTATATTGCTTGCATGTTTTTTTTTTGGTACGTGTTTACTAGGTGGCTAAACAGTTACTAAATTGTAACTCAGTTTATATTTTGATTGCCATTCAGTTTACCAAAGCGTACAATCGCACATCCCTTTAAAAGCGTACCTACATCCCTTTTAAATATTTTTATAAACACATGTTAAATCGTGATAAACTCCAAATAACTAAATGACGCGTAAGTTTTTCACAGTAACCTCTGTTTCTGACGTCGTTATAATGTAATAAATCTTCCGTAACACAATTAAATGATAAATTATTTTACGTTTTCCCCTCCCTCTATTTCGATTTTCATCATCAGCATATATAGTCAGAATTTGCCTTCTGCTTCAAGTTTCTCGCGGTGGTACCTATACTTTTGGTTTCCTATAAAAAAAACAATAAGTACATTCATTACGTTTACGTTTCACAAACTCCAAATTCCTTACCTACCGATTTTAAAACCATGCAAGATTTTCTCAAAATGAACGATTATTGAATCACCAATAAATCTGGCTTAACGCCCAATAATAAAAGCTGGTTCGCTCAATTAAATAAACAGATTTTTTAAACGACCTCATTTTAATGGCTGAAAGAAAAATGTTCGGTTCAATGGCTTTTAAATTCAGGAGAAAATTGTTTATTGACGAAAATTATTCTGAGAGCTGATTTTATTGTTGAAGAGTTATATTGAGAGTATTTAGTGCATGTTTTTATATCTGTACCATCGAAGTAATGTTCACTTCACTTCAACGTGGGGACCCCATGTATTTGTGAGCAAGCCTATTGCCATCAACTACGCACAAATCCATACTCCGTGGCTGCTAAACTTCAGAAGGAAAAACAAAACCACCTTTTCCGACCTGGGAATCAAAACCAGAACCTCGTGCTCAGCAGTCGTGCTTGCAACCAGCAGACATAGGTACCTATGAGGCCTTCAATTTGCCCAGTAAGTATTGGATAATACGAACCTAGGAAGAATGGTTTTCAGACTTTCGGGCCACTGACTACCAAACATGATAGCCGGGACCATACAGGAAACTCGGTATGTAATAAGTGTCCATCCATAAGCGGACCATTGTAGGCAACCACGGCTTAAACTAAATATCGAGCCGAGTGACTGTTATTATTTTACCGTGAGCTTGCTAATAATATTGGTGTGTCTGGCACCTACACAGTAATATAGTCATAACGTTATTTTTTTTAATATAAACTTCATATAAATTCTTTATTAAAAAATACAGTATCCAAAACTCAAAACTAAAACCATATTCTTACCGCATAGCGGTGATCTAATTCCTAAAGCAGTTTATAAACTAAGCCGGGATCGGGGCAACTTTCGGCCACACTAACAATTCGGATGGGCGAACTTCAATCTGGCTAAAATTCTGGCATCCTTGTGGTGTTACCGAATAGTTTCGCTTGAAACAATTCCTTATTAATCCTTAACTATGCTGCAAGGTCGCTTGCTAGCTTCTTTGTGTGAAGAAGGCGGTGTGGCTATGGAAAGATTTTGGGAGTTTTTATGATGTTTCAGTATTTTGGGCAGAGCTAGTAGGATTAGCACAAAGATTTTAGTAATATCATGAAGGTTGTACCATTCTCCCGTCGGGGTTGCGAGTTATCCGAAAGAGATGCCGCAGCGTCGACACAAAGGGCTAAGAAGGAACATGGATGTTCTTAGTCAGTAGAAGTCTGACACTCCCTACCGCTCTGCCCAGAGCGGGAGGAGTCATTTGATGATTTCCCACCTTCCAAAAAAAAGGTGAAATTGTTCAGTGGTTTAAAAACAAATACAGTCTCTAGCACCAATATGGTAGGTATACACAAAGCCACTTTTAGAAGTGGTTTTCTGTTACTGTGTTGATTAGTGTTTTTCGTTTTCTCAAACATACAATTTTGGAAGCCCTAGTTTTATGATCTTATCTCAAAATAAAAACCGTTAGTTCACCAGAAAATAGCGAAATTTTGTTAACTGTATACATTTTTTATCTAAAAAGGGATTATTTTTAATTATAAGTTTTTATTGCAAATAAAATACTGTTTCTATTTGTGACTGTGTTTATTAATTATTAAATCCTTCGTTTAATTAACGTCGTTTTTTAATAGATTGGTAGAAGGATTTGTGATAACCACTTCTAAAAGTTTTCTTCACTTTTTCAAAAGCATGAGTTCGTTATAGTATACTAACTTTGGCAAAAAAAACTACCTACGTATTTTTTGTAATATTTAAGCTTAAGCATCTACTGCAAAAATAAAACTCATAATATTCTCACCTCTGCATCCATTTTTCCCCAACTTCACCAAACTGCTTCATTAACTATACCAAAACTCAACTAATTAACCACGAAACAGTTAACATTAACCCAAACAAAAAAATTAGAAGGAAGTAACAAAGTTTCACTTAATTACCTCGAAGCGCCATTTTAGTGTCCCCAAGACGATGCAAGAATTTTCGAGGAAAAAAAGAATAACTTTACCTTAGGGGTGTGAAATGCACGTATAGTGATTTGTGGCGAAGAAATGCAACACGGGGTAGGATTTTTGAAATTCCTACGTGAGTTTATGGGTAAATCTGGAAGGCGGGGTTGGTGAAAGAGGGTGGAATTATTTAAGGTAAATAAGTAGAATTATGAGCTTTTTATTTACTGTAAACTACTGGCATTTGATGTGCACAAAGTGTAAACGGACACTTCACGAAACCGTTTACCACAAATTCTGTAGGTGCATCAAACTTGTATAATTATATTGCTGGGAATCGTATTTTCTTTTTGATAAAGTTAAAGTCAAACTGTAACAATAAAAACTTGTATTAAAAAAAAACTATGACCTCTAAATATCTCCATAACTAGACCGATATTAGGTATGGTCTAAAAAAAACTCGGTAATAGTACACCCACATTTCGCCAGTTATGTTAGGTGAGGAGCTCGTGGCTTAATAAGAACTGCCACTCGGGTCGATCTTTAGGTAAAGCTGTGCTTGCCTAGGTCGATCTGTGGATGGGTGACCGCCCGACATACCGGGTTTCCTCCGTGCCTCGTAAAGCACGTTAAGCTGTTGTTCCCGGCTGCCATACCTATATAGATCTTTGGTAGTCGTTACAGATAGTCAGTGACCTGAAATTCTGACATCCAGTCTTAACAAAGGGTATCGTATTACCTAGTATTAACTGGGTTGTGGAGGTCAGATAGGCAGTCGTTCCAGGTAAAATACTGGTATTCAGCTGCATCCGGTTAGACTGGAAGCCGACCCCAATATAGTTGGGAAAAGGCTAGGCAGATGATGATTTCGCCAGTTATGTTTAGGTCCCATGTAACAGGAGACGTTATTATTACAATCAACCTGGCACAAATCCAGACTCTATAGCTGCTACGCTAAATTCCTGCTGAAAAAACCTAAGAACACTTTGCCCGACTGAATCGAACCCAAGCCCTCATGTGCAGCAGCCTTGCTAGTAACCACTAGACCAACGAGGCAATACCAACTATATCATCATCAGCCTATATTGTTCCCACTGCAGGGACTCAGGCCTCCTCTCTTTGAGGGGATGGGCTATGATTTGATCCAGTGCGGATTGGTAGATGTCACATATCTTAGAATTTTTTGGTTCTAAGATATGCCGGTTTCCTCACGATGTTTTCCTTCACCGTTTTGAGAGCAGTGGTGATGAAATAAATTACAAAAAGTAATGCGCCTGCCTGGGTTCGAACCCACGACCAACTGTTCGTAAGTCGGGGCCGCAACCACTGGGCCACCACTGCTCCAACGATAATAAAAAAATAAATAAAAAAAATAGTTTATTTGCACCTTCAAATCAGAAATATCGTTTACAATCCAAATGAGCCAGGGTAAGTATAGTTGTATGTACATTTGCAGCCAATACCCAAGCTAAGATAACTTAATATCTCGTCATTATGGATATAATAAATCGCTGACTGGTCTACCGCCTTCCCTCATTCAATGTATTCGCATCGGAAAAGCTTCATTACCTTACCACGTGATTCAAAAACGCAATCATTGCCAACATTATAAGGTCTTTCTTTCCAACCCTTAAAATACAAAAGACCTCAAATGCTACATAACCTCACGGAATTCTCACCCTTATAAACTCCACACATAGAGGCGTTAATGGCTTAAAACTAAATCGTCATTTTTTATGTTTCAGTGCCAAGGTGGAATAATGACAGTAATAAATCATATGGATCGTTAGGCACGTTCCCCTAGTGTTGGGTTCGATTCCCGGCCGAAATGGTATCATCTGTCAATGGGCCTGGGTGACTTGACACGACTGGCTAATGGAGTAGCCGTGTTTAGTAACAATGGGAACAATTATGTGTAGATAGATCTATATGTCGATTTTATTTTGACTGAATAGGGTATTTCACCAAAAAAATCTAATTAGTCCGTCAGATAGATTTTCAAAAAATAATGCACACGTATTTTTTCTTTTTTCACGTAAACAAAAGACGAAAACGATACAGTGCTTCGAAAAGTCGTATCAAGTCGTGTGACGTCACAAGGTTAGTAGTTTTTTACCCACAAAGTGACGCCAAAAACCCCCACTCCTGATCTTTAACATGTTTTATTTTCGTCAATTTTTATTAATTTGATAAAACAAAAGACACGTATCCAATATTTTTCGATATTCTAAAAGACGGACTAATTAGATTTTTTTGGTGAAATACCCTATTTTCGAGTGCAAATTATTGGAAGAATCATGGTAGAATACCCTAGTTATAAATACACCGACTTAAAAACGGTTACTATAATTACGTCAATACCTATAAGGTCTATTTCATACCTAGGAAGCAGTCAATCCTAATGAAGAATGACTCACCAGTTCATCATAGCCAGAAGAGCTGAATGCAGGATACTACAAAGAAAAAAACCTATACGGTCGTAACATACTCAACGGACATCATTCTGAACCACAAATAGTTTTTTTTGCAAACTTTACCTGTTAGGAAAGCACTTCCAGCGTAATTCTATGAAGTCTTCCCTTCTAGATTAAAATAAGATCTGTGTTGTGGTTGCTAGGTGATGACCTGTTATTCTTTGTATCTTTGATAAAGCACGCAATATATTTTACTAAACCTAATTTCCACTTCGTTTACTTTAATATGGTAGCAGAGCGTGCAAAAACGAGAGTTTAAAAGTTTTAGTATTGTTTTCTAAAGGATAAAAGTTCGAAAGAGTGAATCATGTTGTCTTCAAATATGAAACTCGAAATAGGACTATTCGATGGAAGCAACTGGCCGACCTGGAAATATAAAGTGTTGTTGCTGCTGCGGAGTAACACAGGCACCTTAGATGCGGTGCAGGGTACTCTAGTAAAGCCAGCACATCCGGATGAAGGAGCCAAAGCGGAAGCTTTTACTAAGTACAAAGACGAGTGTGACAGATATAATAAAATAGAAAGCACAGCACTGTTACTACTGACTACTAATATGACCAACGAAATGCTGAACAAAGTAATGCGTTTTACAACTGCGAGTGATATGTGGGACGAATTAAACCGTCTTTATGAGCGAGGATCACAGGACCGAACCTACGATCTGTGTATGCAACTTTTTAATTACAAGAAAGACCCCACTCATGACATGGGTTCACATTTGTCTGCAATAAAGAATATTTGGCATGATCTGAATCAAGCTTTGTCTACAGTTTGCAATCAACTACCAGAAATTCTTTTGATATGCAAGATATTGGATTCCCTGCCAGAAGAGTATTTCAGTTTTAAATCGAGTTGGCTACTGATTACGTTGAAAGATCGTACAATCGAGAACTTGACCACCCAGTTGTGCGCTCACGAGAGAGCTTTGAAAGATAGAAATAAATCTGAAGCTGAGGGTGAATCCAGCACGGAGGTATTGATAGTACGTAACAAAAAGCAAGACTACAAAAAGAAGTCCAAGTGCAACTATTGTGGAGCAAGCGGACATCGAGTAAAGCAATGCAAGAAATGGATTACGGATGGTAGACCCCCGAAACCTACAAAGGAATCCATATCAAATGCTGCTACATTGTCAAGTTTAGCTTTATCTCTTGGTGAGAGTAATGATAAAGACTCATGGTACGTGGACAATGGAGCAACAAGTCACGTAACCAATAGAGCAGATCAGTATGTATTTTTCGAGTACTTTAGCAAATCTCACAGAGTAATGACAGCAAATGGTGAAAATATTGAAGCTATCGGAAAGGGCTCAATACAAGTAAAAGCTGACATTAATGGCCGAAACGAAACAATTACACTCACAAATGTTTGGTATGTTCCCAGTATACAACGAAAGTTGTTCTCAGTGCTAGCCGCACAAGATCTTTGTGAGAATAGCTCCTTTGAATCAAACACTCGGTCATGTTTATTTAAGGTTGATGGTAAGACAAAGTTAGTCGGTACTCGTGACAAGTATGGAGGTTTGTACAAACTTAAAATAGAAGTAATTACACCTAAACTTGAGATTAACCAACTAACAGTTAATAACCAACTTCAACTGTACCACGAACGTTTGGGACACCAAAACAAAAGACATGTCAAACAAGTTATGCAAAGAGAATTTGCTATGCAATTTAAATCTGAAAATAACAAAGAAGTTTGCGAAGGTTGCGTTTATGGAAAAGCCCACAGAAGGACGTTTGGGACCAGAGAGAGAACTACAAGACCTGGAGAGCTAATACACACTGATGTGTGTGGACCTTTTGTGTATTCGATCTCAAAGTATAGATACTTTGTTCTATTCAAGGATGATTTCACCCGTTTTCGTTACGTATACTTCTTACGACAAAAGTCAGAAGTTCAAGCACGCTTGAAGGATTTTCTACTAGAAGCTAAGACATCAGGACACGTCATTCAAGAGTTGCTAAGCGACAATGGCGGTGAATTCGTCAATGAACAAGTACGAAGTACGCTGAGACAACACGGGATTAAACAGAGGCTGACAATGCCCTACACTCCCGAACAAAACGGTTGTGCCGAAAGAGATAATCGCACAATTGTAGAGATGGCAAGAGCACTCATGCACGCTCATGATGAGATACCTAAAGGTTTATGGGCTGAAGTAATGCAAGCTTCAGTGTACATATTAAATCGTACGGGACCCACTCCAAATGATGACAAGTCACCGTATGAGTTATGGTACAACAAGAAACCCAAAATAAATCATCTCAGAATCATTGGTTGCGTATGCTACGTGCATGTCCCAAAACAAAAGAGAAATAAACTAGATAAAAAAGCAAAGAAAGGAATTCTTATAGGATATGATGGTGATGATGGGTATCGAGTTTATGATACAAGGAACTTTAAATTGTTGCGTTCCAGAGATGTAACTTTTGAAGAAATACCTCTGTTAGACCGAGACACACCTGTTAGTGAGGAACCTGAAATCAAAAAGAATACCTATGAGCTACCTACTTCTTCCATAGATGTTCAACCAAACTTAGAAGTACTTAATCAAAGTAATGATCACTTGCATTCAGTGAATTTGGATAATGAAATAAGTGATACTGAAGAAGAACGACATGAAGAAGATACTTGGTATGAAACAGGTACTAGTAATGAAGAAGATCGACAAGAAGAAGACACTGAAACTGTTGAAGGTAGCAGTCGTGTACTTCGTGATCGGAGTCAAATTAAACCTCCAGAAAGATTTAATTTTGAACAATTTATCAATCAAATCATTGCTGTTCCAGAACCATCCTCGTATCGAGAAGCCATGCAAAGTACTGAAAAAGAAAAGTGGGTTGAGGCTATGAACAGTGAGATAAATTCCCTGAAAGAGAATGAGACATGGAAACTGACACATTTACCAAATAACAGAAAAGTACTCAACTGCAAATGGATATTTAAGGTAAAGAAGAACCCTAATGGCTCGATTGACAAGTTTAAAGCAAGACTAGTTGCAGTTGGCTATTCTCAGAAAAAAGGAATAGACTACCACAAGACATTTAGCCCTGTTGCGAAACTAAGCACGATCCGAGTATTATTAAGTATAGCTGCAAATGAAGGTTTATCGCTAAAACAATTTGACGTCTCAACAGCTTTCCTATATGGCAAGGTGAAGGAAGAGATATACATGCGACAACCTGAGGGATACAATGACGGATCTGGCAAGGTGTGCAAGTTGATAAGAAGTCTTTATGGACTTAAACAAGCGCCTAAATGTTGGAACGAGAGTGTTCATGATTTTTTTATTGAATCTGGATTTACACAGAGCGAAGCAGATCCATGTTTATACGTGAGACAACGTGGAAAAACAAAGATTTTGCTAGCTTTGTACGTTGATGATGGATTATTGGCTTCCTCTGATGACGTAGAAGCTGACAATTTCATTGTGAACGAACTCAAAGCACGTTTCAAGATAACGACTAAGCCGCCATTGTACTTTCTTGGACTAGAGTTAGAGCGACACAATGATGGGACTATAAGAGTTCATCAAGCCGCCTATACTTCAAAGGTTTTGGAGAAGTATGGAATGGGTGACTGTAAAGCCGTTGGAACACCAATAGTTAAAGATATTCCTGTAAAAAAGTTGGCGGAAGAGATCTGTGACACTAAATTTCCCTATAGACAAGCTGTGGGAGCGTTGGCTTATCTCATGGTGGGTACAAGGCCTGATATCGCCTATGCAGTCGGAGTCGTATCCAGAACCTTAGATAACCCTACTAATACGAATGTGTTACAAGTGAAGAGAATCTTTCGTTATCTCAAAGGAACAATCGAGACTGGTCTAGAGTTTAAAAAGAATGAGAAGCGACTCATCTGTTACAGTGATGCGGATCACGGAGGCGACAACTTGAGTGGTTGTTCTACAAGCGGGTTGATATGCATGTTCGCTGGATCAGCAATCTCCTGGAGAAGTGTGAAGCAAACCTCAGTTGCGCTGTCGTCCACAGAAGCAGAAATAGTAGCTGCCAGTGAGGCGTGCCGTGAAATGGTTTGGCTAAAGAGATTGTTTAAAAATTTAAGTGATAAATTAGAAACACCAGTACTGCGCATTGATAATGAGTCTGCAATAAAATTAGCTCATAATCCGCCTTACGAATATCATCGGAAGACAAAGCACATTAAGCTAAGACCTTTCTATGTAAGGCAATGTGTGTCTGAAGGAGATATCCAAATTGAGCAAGTGCCTACGCAAGAACAACTGGCTGATATATTTACAAAGCCATTATTCAAACCAAGACTGGTAAAGCTTTGCGAAGACTTCGGTTTGAAAAAGAAGAGGGAATGTTAGGAAAGCACTTCCAGCGTAATTCTATGAAGTCTTCCCTTCTAGATTAAAATAAGATCTGTGTTGTGGTTGCTAGGTGATGACCTGTTATTCTTTGTATCTTTGATAAAGCACGCAATATATTTTACTAAACCTAATTTCCACTTCGTTTACTTTAATATTACCAGCCCATAGAACTAGTATGAAAGCGCTTATTTGAATATTAGATGTATTTGATTTTATTTAGTCTATTTAATTTTCCTTTGCAGTTTTCGCTGATTTTACAATAGAATTAACCCTGTAAGATCATCAAATTAAACTCAATATTTCTGTAAATATTTTTTGGCATAAGAGAAATACTTTTGTCTCAGTTAGTACCAAACTGCGCTACGACAGAGCTCCAGTTTAGACGGGTTCGCGGAAGACTGAAGAAAAGATAGCGGTATAATTATCTTGGATGGCTTTCACAATAATTGGCGAGAAGAAACACACCATCGTGAGAAATGGAATGACTTAACAATGAAGGCTGACTAAAAAAATAAGAAAGTGTCTGCGATAATCACATGTTCAGAAAAAATAAACCTAGTTTATCTCTCTCGCCTCTCACAAATGAAACAAAAAAAATGAAACTACAAAAAAAAACTTCTTAAAAAACTCCGCAATTTGTCATATTAAAACACATCCATTCGACCACAACAAAAATAATAACAAAAAAAAACATAAAAAAGACAGATGCACATTTAACTCGCACATAACACCTATTCTGAAACAGGAAGTCGATCGACTTCCCCTCGAAATGCGGAGAAAGAAACAAGACTAACAAACATACATAATTGATGGGGGAACGACGTCCCATTTCATCAGCTGTACTCAAACGATGACATTTGAGATGAGGTTTAAAATAGTTATGTTTTTATGGTACGATTTGTCGTTAGTCGTCGATGCGATTGGTCGTGTCGTATTACATTGACTGAACTTGGGTATGGCTCATAGAACTTCTTTACTGGATTATTTTTAATAATCTGAACTGTCCCAGCGCTGGGCAAGCACCGGTCCACTTTCCAGTTTTCTCCGTGTTGAGCCTCTTCTCGCCAATTAACGAATAACCCATCCCACCATCTTCTCTTCGATCTGCCGTGCCGCCATTTAACTTCAGTTTCAGGGCTCCAGTTTTCCTTATTTTAGTAGAAAGTAAAATAAATTTCGAATCATAAAAATTATATGATATCTATCGTTCAGAGTACATGATACTAAGATATTAAATCTTTAATTGCATGTAATTTTATTCCTTTTCATTATACAATCTGATAATGACAGATCCCGACTAGACATTGAATTTACCAAGTGATTTTATAATTATTTACGCAATACCATGAATATTCCTAATAGCTAAAAAAATCAGCCATACTTATATCATAAGTGCGAAAATTACTCTGTCCGTCAGTCGCATATTGAACGAATTTCAAAAATAATTGATACCCAAAAAAAAATATTATTTAGGTTAGAAATTGAGATATTTTTCCCACGACAATGCGTACAAATCCTCGTGCATAAGCATGTAGTTCATAAAATATATTTTTCTTATTAATTTCAGCCATCGCACCATATAAAAGTCTTCTACAACAGAACGTATGCAGCTTAGCCCGGCGACCATTTTGAAAGCTTTTCAGTTCAGTTTGTTATTATAGCAATAGTTTTACTAATGTCCGTTTATTTGTCATACAAAACAGTTACACCTCGTCAAGTCTCAGTTATTTTTATTTTTAATCATCCATTTTAAGTTTGTTCGCAGACGGTGACAAAATAATTTTAGTCGCGACGGGACTTTCTTTTACAATAACTGTAGGTATCTTTAGTATGGAGTGACCACCTATCTGCAATTTTTTTAAGATCTAATAAAAATGTAGGCTACTTTTATTTTAGAAAAACGATTAGGGTTTCGTGCAATAAAATTAATACCCTCGATATTGTTAGTAAAATCCGATTCAAATACGGAAATTTTTATAATAATTTCACATGGATGAAAGTCACGGACACAGGTTATGTAAAAAGTACAATGCAGTAATATAGAAATTTAGCCCACGCAACGCAACACTACTCTCTATTCATAATAGAATAAGACAGTCATTTTGGTTTTTTAAAACATGAACCCACAAAATGCAAAAGCACAGTAATTTCTAAATAATTCAAGAGAAATTAATAAGATAATGAAAATAATGTCTTCTATGTCTTATCTAAGTTAATGTTTTGTTCGCAAACTTGGTACTTTGACAAATAATTTACGTTTCAAAGTTTTTGGTGTAATTTGCATTGAAACGTTCGCGTATTGTTCAAGCTTTTGAATTACGGAGTAAATACAATTAATGGGTTTTCAAGAATTCATTAATGATTGCAAGCTTGGTTACTAAATCTAAAAAAATACTTATAAGTGTCATCTAAACAAAAAAACTGGTCAAGTGCGAGTCGGACTCGCACATGAAGGGCTCTGTATCAAAAAACGAAAAATTAGGTTTGTTATAATGGGACCCCCTTAAATATATATTTTATTTTGTTTTAAGTAATTTTTCTTATAGCGGCAGCAAAAATACATAATTTGTGAGTATTTCAACTGTCTAGCTATCGTCATTCTTGAGATACAGCCTGGATACAGACAGAACAACGATCAGACGGACGGACAGCGAAGTCTTAGTAATAGGGTCCCGCTTTTACCCTTTGGGTACGGAACCCTAGAAATGTACCACTGTGTGCCTCACGGCTGCACCAAATAAACATAGTACAACAAGAGCTGTGCTGGGGTGGCTGTTGCAGGTGCTGAAAACCTCAAACGGTGCAACTTTATATTGGTAATTTTGTGTTTGAGCCGTTTGGGGTTGGCCCTTAGGGCATGATTGAGGTCAAGAGTCACGCCCATATACAAACACTGGGGCCATGGGATCCAAGTGCCTGTTTAATTATTTCAGAAAATTGCCAAACAGTTGGTCGACTCTTCATATGACCAGAGGGCTGGCCTATTTACTGGACAAAGAACACTAGGCAACAAAAAAATACTTTTCTTTTTTCCAGAGATCTGATTGTGTGATTCGAAATGGCCATCTAAAGAGAACTTAGAACAGTTAATAAAACATCTCAGTCACGTATAGCTTTTTAGGGAAATTTATTATTAATAAAAATAATAAACATTATTTTTACTTAAAAATTAACTAGTTTTTGTTCTTTGGTCTGCCTTTGAAGAAGTGGTTGGAGTTTTTCTTATCAAAAACCAACAGTGATCTGCTGAACAAAATCCGTGACCACAAAATAAATCTGGAAAATTAACACAAAAGAGAAGCATAGTGAAAGTACTGAATGTATTCTAACATTATATAATATTACTATGACCGTTTCTATAAAAAAAATCAACTTATCCTCCTCAATATAGTCCTCAATTTATCAAACAATTAATTTAAAAAAAAAATGTTATCTCCTTTTCTATACGTGACTGAAGTAAATTATTATTCTTCTGGTATTAGATGCATGATTATCTACGAAATATGTTATGAATTTTCCCCGAAAAAATTTTGAGTGTTGCCTAGTGTAATCAGCATTGCATCCAACGTGGGAATGCTGCCAGCCTTCTGGGCTCTTTTCCTGTTGACAGCAATGTGGACGAGTTTTATGACGCACACTATAAGTCTTCCCTTTTTGATACTTGTATAATATATTTTATTATAATTTTGATACAGCAATCAGAATCAGAATCTTTATTTGTTAATCATAGGTATTTACATATTGGTGTTAGTTTAACATTATTTGAGCGCTATGTTTTGCCGTGTAGGCATACAAATTTTAAATAAAAAATCAGCTCTTAAAAAACAAAAATATTCAAAAGCTAAATAAAACAATCAATAAAAAACAAAACTAAAATTAAACAAACAAATAAAATTAAAAATTATTATTTATAAAATCTTGAACAGTATAATAACATTTTTGTCATAATAGAGCGGCAAGAATTTTCTTAAATTATGTTAATGGCATGTTTTTAATACTATCAGGTATTTTGTTGTAAATCGAAGCCATTCCAAAGAAACTTTTTTTCATCAAAGCGGTTCTGCATTTTATACCGCACAATTGATTTATATACTGAGAGCGCATTGGAGTGTTTTTTACATCGAAATTTTTTGTGAAAAGGTGTAAATTCATTTTAACAAACAAAGCAGTTGCTGGAAAGAAGCAAATGCTGGACAACTAAATGCTCAATGCTTAGGGTCCCGCTTTTACCCTTTGGGGACGAAACCCTAAAAACTAGACTAAATAATTAGTAATAAACTACTAAATAATATTAATTTATCGTACATATTAAAAAAAAAAAAATATGTACGATAGCTCTTAAAAAACAAAAATATTTAAAAGCTAAATAAAACAATCAATAAAAAACAAAACTAAAATTAAACAAACAAATAAAATTAAAAATTATCATTTATAAAATCTTGAACAGTATAATAACATTTTTGTCATAATAGAGCGGCAAGAACTTTCTTAATGGCATGTTTTTAATACTATCAGGTATTTTGTTGTAAATTTTCGAAGCCATTCCAAAGAAACTTTTTTTCATCAAAGCGGTTCTGCATTTTATACCGCACAATTGATTTATATACTGAGAGCGCATTGGAGTTTTTTTTACATCGAAATTTTTTGTGAAAAGGTGTAAATTCATTTTAACAAACAAAGCAGTTGCTGGAAAGAAGCAAATGCTGGACAACTAAATGCTCGATGCTTAGGGTCCCGCTTTTACCCTTTGGGTACGGAACCCTAAAAACTAGACTAAATAATTAGTAATAAACTACTAAATAATATTAATTTATCGTACATATAGGTGCAAATCTAAACCGAAAACATGATAAATGAATGCCAAGGAAACAAAATGATAAAACCTGTTTAGCACAATGAGTTTTTTTTCATAACAGTCATCGTTACAAGATTTAGCTTAGAATTTTCAATTCTTAATCCAGGCCATCTCATAAACAGTATTAATAGACTGCAAGCAGCCGAGTGCGACGGACAAACTAACATTACCGGAAATAATTTTTCGAAAAGTGGATTATTAAAGCGAGAAAAACAAAGATAGGTATAACATTGAGGCATTTTTCAAAGAACAGTGAAACTGGATTTGGATAAAAATGAAGGAAATGGAAGGTAAGCGCTAGTCATTACATTCATTATATGCATCACATAACATGTCATAGTTAGTAGTCCCACGAAAGTGTGGGGGTCGTGGTTTCTTAAATGCTAAGACCTCACACAACCGTGAGGTATGCAGTCTCAGGGAATACTTCCTAGAAGCCAACGTGGGGATGCACCGAGATGTGGTCTTAGTGGACAAGGGCCTTACCCCGCTCTTCTTGGCTAACGAGAAGATCCAAACCTGAAGTATTGGACACTAATGACCGCAAGGAGGTATGGCAGAGCTAGTGATGTGCCAGGTAGGAATATTGGGAAAATACCAAAATTGCCAGCAGCAATGCGGATCAATGTAGATTAGGGCCTATTAATGCTAATTATACGTGTATTACATAGTTTCCGTACTTAATTTGACTTATAATTAACAAATACTCTGCGAATATTCCCACTCCCGGCAATATTCCCGGGAATTTTGCCAATTTTACCGGTAATTTTGCCAATTTTGCCGGCAACGGCACATCTCTAGGCAGAGCAAGGAGCTGCACGGACGCTTTTACCGGTCCCTACATGGGCCTGTGTAGTTCAACGTCGGTATCCTAGCTGCGTTTCGGTTACCTTTTCGGGGACACCGAATGTTTTGGTTGTGCAATAATGGAAGAAGTTATGATGACGAATAACTAACGGAAATACATTGTGAAGGATGGCACGGCTGACATTATGTTGGGCATGCCACCGTCCGGGAGAATCGATCCGACACATTATTTTCGAGTGTTCTCCTCTGGCTATCGGAGAACACTTGCATAGGTCAGACATAACCTCGTTGCCAGGATTATCCACCAGCTACTTGCTTTAAAATGCAACATTGTGGAAACAGAAGTGCCACACTATAAGTATACGCCCGACCCAGTTCTCGATGGTAGTAATACTTCACTGTATTGGGATGGGATCGACCTGTCGTCACTGACTGGACTATTGTTGCCCTGACATCGTGGTGATAGATCGATCGGAGCGTCGCGCCAGTTGTACCTATACGTCCCTGTGTGCCTATTGGCCTTGTTCTGTTCTGTCTCCTGCTGATATGGATGGAAGTAGAAATTATGTTTTTTCCCACTCCTCCGCTATTCTTTTCTGATTAATTTCGTTGCGGGATCCAAGACAGTTAAATCGCTTCTCTGGGACTTCGTCGAACTTCATTGTCTAGGCGCTTTTCTTGTGGTCGCCACTGTTGATTCTGGCTAACAGGAGTTACAGTGGTTTGGGAATAGTTTGGCGGGCTTGTTGATTAGTGTTGAAAATGCCGAGAATTTCAATTTGTCTTTTTCCGGAAAAATACAAGTTCTAGATCTTTTCCGTATTTTTCGAATGTTGCAGTGAAAAATTCACATTACAAATCTTTCGCAAAAAAACGGGAATCTTTCGAATGTTGCATTGAAATATTCATTTTTATGAATCTTTCGGACAGAAACAGGAATCTTTCGAATATATTGCTTTGAAAAATAAAAAAAAACAAGTTTTATTGAAATTCAGCACTTCGGCAGTCGGTAGGTTCGATAGGTTCTAAGAAGCATCCATGATGCACCGTTTCCGAGTTATGGAAGTTCATTGTTATTTTTTTTTTAACTGAAATATCTAGAAAACGGAGCGTCCAAGGCAAAATATTACCAAAATTTCACCGTTCCTGTGTTACTCCCGTGATATTTAAGTAACACCAAAACAAAACATGACACCAAAACAATAGAAATAAAAATCAATTTTATTGTAGACAGTCCTAAGCTTA
This sequence comes from Diarsia dahlii, assembly GCA_949775195.1. Lineage (NCBI taxonomy): Eukaryota > Metazoa > Arthropoda > Insecta > Lepidoptera > Noctuidae > Diarsia > Diarsia dahlii. The sequence continues at coordinate 17,173,344 of OX459209.1, forward strand.
CAACCCATCTACCTATATTGTGTAGATTTAAAACATGAAAGATTCCCGTTTCTTTCGAACCTTTCCGTATTATTTTTTATTATTAGAAAAAAAAAACGTAAAATAATTTATACTGGCCAATGTTCTTGAAACTTTTGAAAGTTATATTGAAAAATACAAAGGCATTGGAAAGAAACGGGAATCATTCCGGGTTTTTTCGACGCTACTGTTGTTGGTCCCACATGACGAGAAAGATAATTAAGCAATTCAAAAATCTAGATCTGGCTTGCGAGATTGTCGACATGTGGGACGTGAGAACAGCAGTCATTGTGCTGATAGTCGTGTCTGCCAATTGTTTAATAGCCAAAAGCCTTGACGAACATCTGAGGAGGCTCTCGCTTGGTAGCTGAATCAAGGGCTTCATTCAAAGGGCAGTACTTCTGGACACGGCGTGCATTGTCAGGAGGTTCCTCTCTCAAGAGCCCAGAACACCGGTAGCTCGGACCCTATTCCTAATGCCGGTGGGCTTCTATTTAACCGACTTCTAAAAAAAGAAGGAGGTTCTCAATTCTAATGTTTGTTTTTTTTTATGTTTGTTCGGGCATAACTCCGTCACTTGCTAACCGATTTGAAAAATTCTTTTTTGTTGGAAAGGGTGTACTTCGCAAATGGTCCCATATATAAAAAAGTATAAGTAAAATCAGTTTCTGAAGTCAGTGGCAAAAAAATGAAATCAAACAAACAAAAGTCACCGAATTCAGAAACTGATTTTTCTTCTAAAGATTATTTTTCACTTTTTCGTGTTTTCTTTTTGAAGTCGGTTTTATTTTTTGTTAAAAAGTTTTTTTCTTAATATTTTTAAATGTTTTTGTAAGAAATAATATAGCTTGAAGTATTAAATCATAAGGGGTTTAGTTTTCTTTAAAGCGTCTGTTATGCAATACGGCTGACGGAAAATGTCTGAGAGTATTGGCGAGTTATTTTTAAGGATATTGCCTAAAATATAAGTACGTTAAAATCAGTTTGGAGAAAATACGGGAAGTACCTAAGTTTTTAATGTTATTAAATAATGTGTATTTTTTTTGTGTAATTACATATTTAATTATTTCTTCATGAATATATTCATAATTATGTATTATATAGCTGAATAAAGGAAAGTATAATATAATTTCTGTCTTTTGATTTCATTCAAAATTCGTATAACGGTATAACCATCAGTACACATTTAATTGTAATATCATATAATATTTCAAATTATTATGTTATTGTATAAAATTAAAGTTAATAAACGTTATAAACTGTGGTATAGAAAAAGCAGTTTAAAACAAACTCACAAATGTTAACAATAAGTTAATAAAATTGGGTTTTGTGATGAGTAGTAGTAGAGTATAAATGTGTTTTGTGGAATACATTTTAGTTGTCATGGTTTATTTTATTTTCAACTGACTTCCAAAAAGGAGGAGGTTCTCTATTCAATTGGGTTTGTTTAATGTTTTTATTAATTATAATTATCGTTTACTCTGTGACTGTAGCTTCATTTTATTTGTTTTTTCTAACATTCAAAAGTGCCTGTAATGGTCTTATTAAAATAAATGCTTTGAGTTTGAGTTTTAAAACTGGCGGACTGACATGACTTTATTCACATGTAAACAGGGTTACAGGTAACTCAACGTATTCATAGCAAGACGCCACAGTAGGGTTAAAATGCAACAAATTGAGCCACTAAATGTTGCCCCGAAATTCAGTAGTTTTTGAGTTTGATTGACTGGCCTGTTGGTCTAGTGGTTAGTGACCCTAACTGCTATGCCGGAGGTCGTGGGTTCGATTCCCACCCAGGACAAATGTTTGTGTGATGAGCACGATCATTTGTTCTGTGTCTGGGTGTAATTTATCTATAATATGTATGTATTTAGAAATATATAAGTATGTTTATCAGTTGTCTAGTACCCATAACACAAGCTCTGCTTAGCTTGGGACTAGATGGCGTTGTGTGATAGTTGTGGAATATTATTATATTATTATTATATAGTTAGTTAGATTTTACTTAAGAGAAATTCCAGAATAACTACAGTACCTGTAAATCAAATCGAATCATTTATTCTTGCCGAATACAGCGTAACAATTATGTTATTAAGTTTAAATGTTTCAAGTGATTACTGTCGCAAAGAGACAATGTCTTCTGGGTAAGCTCGTTCCATCGTCGACCTCATCTCTGCCCTTAGGGCAAGATTGAGGTCAAGAGTAAGCCCATATTAAATTTAAAAAAAAATGTTCATGGATATAATTATGGAATCCCGTAACAACCTACGTCAAAATCAAACTTGGTTTTTTATTGTCTACATTTATCATATTAACTCCTACAAAAGTTATTTTTGTAAACAAAATTCGAGTTTTGGAGTAATTTAATAAAATCAAAAATAACCTCAAAACCAGGCAAATAGGTATTGTAACGAAACCTCCACGATGTGAAGTCAGCCGGACTGTCAAAATTAACTGACAGATCTAACTGGACGACTTTTGAACCGGTTGTGTGAACGCCATGTATGAGTAAAACAATATTCATACTTATTCTTTAAATTAAATTAAAAATCCCTGACGCACAATCTCGCCAAAAAATATGTATTTTAATTAGATAACGTTTTGATTGACGCATGAGATTTTTTGATACCTACGACTTTGGTCATTGTCTTTTCATCGTGTTTTATCAGACGTATATAAAAATTAACATTGCAATAAATAAAATTAGATGACGTCTTCAACAAAATAAAACAAAAATAAGATGAGAGTCATCATAATAGAGAATTAATTATTTATTCAATAACAAGTAGTTACGAGTAGTAGTTTTCAAGTATTTCAATGTAACTCCCAGAATTATTACAGTATTTTAACGGATTATAAATTATTTATATAAAGATGTTGATGTGAAGAAATTATTTATATACAGTAAGTACATGTTAGTTTAAACGAGGGACATTGAAACCCGGAATAGAACATGCTTAAACATTGATAAATAACAGATGGAACCATACCAAATATTTCGCAAAACTCTCGACACTCACTTGAATTAAATTCATTGTATCCAAAATCATAAATATAATTTCAACACACAACAAACAAACACTTAAAATTAGGACATACATACATTATGTTTAAATTTGTCCCGTGTGAAGCCAAAAGGCCACTATCTCAGCATGTTGCTGCGACATTCATGACAAGATCGACCCGAGTGGCAGTTCTTATTAAGCCACGAGCTCCTCGGAAAATTTTAGCTGACCTGAGTTAAACAGCATAAAATCATTGGATCAGATAGTACACGTAACATCAAATTAGGCGTATCGGTTATCATGATTCAATATGGCAGTTGCAATAGGACCAGCCACTTAGGCATTCACATCGGAACGCCTAGACTCAATTATAGCTACCGTATCGAAGCCAGACTGAAATGTATGCTTGGCACGAAATTCTTGGAAATGCCGCTCGAGATTAAGATTTCTAGTATATGATATTATTATAGTTGTATAGTATTATGGTGGTAGTAGATCGAAACCGTCATCGGCAAACTGTACTCGTAAGTATATCATCGGCTGCAGCCGGCTGATCTCGGCTGATCGAACGGGATAAACGTTAAGTGGAAGGTAAAATTATATGATGATAATCTATACTGTTTTATTATACCTAACCATTTTAGAATCATTTAGTTACTTTTTATGCTATTGCATAGCTTCTATCGCGGGCCTTGTGCGTGGAGAGCGAATCCAGAAAATAACAAGGTTGTCAACTGAGGTTGTCAAATTAAATCAATTAAATATTTAATTATTTGCATAAGTTCATAAAAAATGCTATGCAATAGCTTTACAGCGGCAGTCTTTTAATTATGAAGAGGATGCAAGACGACAGTTTTTGCCGAATTCCATCCAAAATATAGACTGAATCACGATAAATATAAAGTCTTAGATAGGCGCCTTCTATGGGTATCTAAAAAAAATTGTGGATGGGTTGACCCATGTCTTTCACAAACATAGAAGAATTTGCGCTTAATTATAACGTATGCAAAAAAGTAACACAAATTAATAAAATACTTGAGATTATGTATGGTGTGTCATATTCACGGAAAATGTCCAACGCTCCGCAAAATGCTGTGCCGTGTTACCATGCAAGATAGTAGCACATCAGTGGTTTTAGCTGGCATTGAAGTGCTGACGTCAATCGGTGGAGCAATGAAAGTGATAGAACAGTCTTTATATTAAAAAATAAACAAGGTGTAAATGAAACCATCATGAAGCCGACAACCAAGCATTTTGTACATCAAACAAAGTAACTCTACACCAAATTATTGCTGAAAACTGCAGTTGGGGGATCTGTAAAGAAATTTTAATGATCCACCGAACTGTACTTGTATATCCTACATCAAAATCAGTTCAGGCGTTTAGAAGTTATGGTGGAATAAATAAAGCATGAACAAATACATACCTACATGAACGCTAATAACACTCTTTTTTTTTGTACAAAAGCATAACTCTTTTTTTTGCAGTCGTGTTAAAATACAGTTCTGGGAAAATTAGATGTAAGGACAGACGGGAGCCTTTTTTCTTTGGAGGGTCAAAATCATCAAAATTTAAATGACTCCTCCCGCTCTAGGCAGAGCGGTAGGGAATGTCTTCTACTGACTAAAAACAACCCATGTTCCTTCTTATCCCTTTGTGTCGACGCCGCGGTATCTCTTTCCAACAACCCGCAGCCCCGACTGGAGACAGGGGAGCCTAAATACATATTAGAGCTCCATTGTCACCCCTCCGGACCCCTAAAAAAGGCTAGAATGCAGTAAACGCAGATCATCTCAAGTAATTAATCTGATTGCGTGGTTTTAAACGTATTCATCAATTGTTTTTGTTGCCGAGCCCTTGTTCCATTTTTTCTGTAAAAGATATATAATTGTAGCAATTTGTCTCCTTTGATCAGTCTGTGCCCATCAATTTGATCTGTGATGTCTTAATCGCAACGGTGGTATCAAATTAGTGTTCACTGTGAGTTTACGGAACGTTCTTTTCTTATTTTAGTCCTAAAAAAACATGAGTTGCATGTGATTTAATGTAAAACAGTTTGGGCTAATATTTGGACCAACACTGATATTATCACAACGACCGACTTGAATGGTTAATAGTTAGAGACCAACTTTCGATCATCATCATCAGCCAATAATGTTCTCACTGCAGGGACTCAGGCCTCCTTTCCAGGATAGGGATGGGCTATAAACCACCACGCGGGCCTAGTGCGGGTTGGTAGATGTCACATGCCTTCGATTTGTTTGGTTCTAAGGTCCGTATTACAGAACGAAACTCAAGTCCAGTTTGATCTTAAATCGCCCAATCATAGTTTAAACATAGAATCTGTACTTGAGGATCAGTCTTATTCCAGAACAGCAATCAAACTTATTAAATAATCGAAATAAATATTCCAATTCGACAATTTGACACTGACAAGGAAATCTCTGCTCAAGCGGGGTGTCGACCACACTTGCGTGATCATAGATCAATCTCTACTTAAACCATAATCTACAACTGAGTAATGATCTAGAATAAAGCCATACTCGGCTGAACTACAATCAATGAATCTATGCTTGAGGAACGTTCTAAAATCAAAACTCGACATAAAACTAGTTTTATACAGAGATCAGTGCTTGAATTTCGTTCTGTAATACGGACCTAAGACGTGTTTGTTTCCTCACGATGTTTTCCTTCACCGTTTTGAGTGCAGTGGTGATGAAATAAATTACACAAAGTAATGAGTCTGCCTGGGAACGAACGCACGACTTACTTGTCAAAGTCAAACGTGAACTTCTCATGCAATAGCGATTGCAACTTTGAGATATGAATGTGACCTGCTTTATGATAATATGGGTTCCAAAATATTGGTTTCACTAGGCAACATCAATACAGTAGGCTATAATTGCTTAAAACGTTGATAAGTGTATTCATATCATGACTATTAAGGATTTATTTCGTTGTTTCTACCTTATTTAAAACTCAACAACTCATTCAACTTTAAATTAAAATAGTAACCACGGAGTTTCTTGCCGGTTCTTCTCCATACGAAACGACTAACATGAACCGTGCACGTTTATCTCGACGTTTTGTAAGTGCCCATGGAGGTCTATGTGAAATAAAATAATTTGATTTTAATATTATGCAATAAGAAAATAAATTGAATATTGTTTCAGAAACCAAAATGCCTCCAAAGGGATCCATAAATCATGAAATGCATTGCACTGAAGACCTAAATGATAAACGGATCACGACTTTTGAAAAATTAGATGTTCCGCAAAAAGCTGGTCCTAGGAAATATGAAATCGTATATAAAAACTTTTTTGTATTCGGATATTTGCACGCTGCTGCCTTCTATGGTTTATATCTGTGTTTTGTAGAAGCAAAATGGCCAACAATTGTTTTAGGTAAGTGAAATTATTAGTAATAATTGTAGTGACCAATCTTAAAATTGCATTTCCATGTTTCTGTATTACTCGTCATTTCAGCAGTCACCTCCTTTTTTAGTCATAATTAACTAACATAGTCCATTCACCGTTGTTTTGATCTTCCTCTACTCTTATAGCCATCCGTACTCAAAAGGGGATAGAACCGATGTGGCATATCAACCTGTCCGCCATTTTGATTTTTTCTCGAAATCGCGGCCCACGATGAAAGTGGTATGTATGGATAGAGGACATATAGACGAACAAAAGATGTTCAGTAATATGGTACCCAAAGTGTCACGTTACCGAGATATTTGAAGGTAAAGATCGACAAATGATTACAACGACAATCATTAAATATTTAAAAAAATAAGCTTTATTACGAGTATAGGCGCTAAATTGTATCCAAATAATAGTAACCAGGTTGATTAATATTATATGCACGAGAAAATCGCTTCGCATCGCAATGAAACGCTATGTTATGTCAAAGAAAATTTTCCTCGTGCTCCTAGTAGCATGTAATGTACCTTCTCTCTTTCAATAACCAGTAATAATAATAATCAACGCCTATAGACCCGTAAAAGGTCAATTTTGTATGTGGTCATTGTACTTATAATTATGTCCATCTTTACCTTCAAATATCTCGGTAACGTGACACTTTGGGTACCGTGTTAAAGAACAGTTTTTGTTCGTCTGTATGTCCTCTATCCATACATACCACTTTCATCGTGGGCCGCGATTTCGAAAAAAAATCAAAATGGCGGTGGGTCGATATGCCAGCTCCCATAAAAAAAAGTTCAAACCCCTTTTGTCAAGACATTTTGTCATTCCTCCGCATCACGGGCCGTACACACGACAACCGATTACCACATAACTTTTCAGTCGTCCTATTGGCGATCTAACAATGAACCAAAAAGTGATGGCAGCGGTGGGATTCGAACCCACGCCTCCGAAGAGACTGGTGCCTTAAACCAGCGCCTTAGACCGCTCGGCCACGCTACCGATGTTTCCAAAGATAGAAATGAAGGTTCTAACACCCAAGATTATCTTATTGTAATGTGATACAAGTCATTGCTTTGTTTACACGAGCCGTTAAACATTACTTTGGTCATTATTTTCTTCTTTTATCCATTTAAGTTATTTCTAACACACATCTCTCTTAGAATTATCATCTCAGTCACATGCAATTTACGGATATCTGAAAAAACTGGCCAAGTGCAAGTCGGACTTGCCTAAAAAGGGTTCCGTCCGTACCATTGTAGTAGATATTGAGAGATTTTCCATGTTATTTTAGCATCATAGACTTCATAAATGTTTTTCTGTAATCTTTAGATAAGTTTTGAACTAATTTGTATATTTTTTTTCAATATTTTAGGCTCTTTAGTTTCAGAGATAAGGGGGGGGGGGGGTGGTCAGACACACAAACAGACAGACACACGAGTGATCCTAAGGCTTCCGTTTTTTTCCTTTTGAGGTATGAAAATGGAACCTTAAAAACAGTAACGATCAGTGATAAATGACACATTAGCCGTTGATCGAATGGAGTGAAAGTCATGGAGAGGTCTTTAACTAGCAATGGGAAGATGCAGCCTTCTGTCACATATTGATCAACTATCAACTTTATCGAATAATATCCCCTTTCCTTCCAGCATACCTATCATACATCGCAGCCACAATCGGGGTCACAGCCGGAGCACACCGCCTGTGGTCCCACAAAGCCTTCAAAGCTAAGCTGCCCTTACAGATACTCCTAATGGTCTTCCTCTCCATCGCTAACCAGAGAGCAACCCATTGGGTGAGAGACCACAGAGTTCACCACAAGTATAGTGACACAGATGCTGACCCTCATAATGCAAGCAGGGGATTCTTCTACTCACATTTGGGATGGCTCTTCGTGAAGAAGCATCCTGAAGTTAAGAGACGTGGAAAGTTGATAGATTTGTCTGACCTGTACAGTAATCCGGTTTTGATGTTTCAGCATAGGTGAGTAGTTTGAGATTTTCTTTGAAATCTAAAGAACGAATGAACTGTGGACCGATGGGTTGAATGGAAGTGACTCATGAAATGGCCAGTAAATTGGGATCCCTATCCCTACTTTTTTTTTCCGTAACCTTGTAATAACTCCTTCTTTGGATATCTGGCTTGACATTTTTTTTTGGTCCAAAAGTTTTTACTTGCACGATGTCTGTGATATTTAACAGCAACAGTTTCAGTATATTACATGTTTACTTTTACGGCAAATATCAGTTCTTATCTACCGAGTGATAAGCCATAGTCGCTAGCAAAGATTTCGTCAATCTCGTTTCCGTACTAGTTCATATTCTTATATTTAGCGTTTAGAAAAGTGTTGTGTTGTGCAATTTACGTTTACAGAGTGGTCCACTTTCGGCTGATGTGATGACAAGACCAATAATAATTATAATTATTTCTCTTTCCATTCCAGGTACGCCAAGCAGCTCATTCCCACAATCTGCTTCGTGATACCCACTTTAATACCCATCTTTCTTTGGGGCGAAACCTTCAACACAGCTTGGCACCTTGTCATCATGAGATACGTCTTCAACTTCCACATTTTCTTCTTAGTGAACAGCGCTGCCCACATCTTTGGTTCCAAGCCTTATGACAAGAATATTTTGTCCAGTGAAAGCAAGATAGTATCTTTGGCAACTTTTGGCGAGGGTTTCCACAACTACCACCATGTTTTTCCATGGGATTACCGAAGTGCTGAGTTGGGGAATACTTGGTTTAATTATACGAAGCTGTTCATTGATTTGGCTGCAGCTGTTGGATTGGCTTATGATTTGAAGGTAGTGCCTGATGATATTGTTAGGAAAAGGGCACTGAGATCTGGTGATGGTTCTCGTTATTCAAACGTTGAAGTAGAGAAATCACTATAAATTATTATTAAAACGTTTTTATTAATTTATAATGATCCAATTTAGTCTTTATAATTATTTTGCTCATTACCAATAATAATTATTTTTGTTTTTAATATTAATAATAAAATTTAGCTATTTTTGTATACTTTCCTTTTTTCTTAGTTTTATTTATACCTACAATCCAGTTTATGCAGATCTCTCATTGTACGGAAAATTTAAACAAAATGAGCTCATGTTAGACTGTAAAAGTGTAACTTGATGTGTCGCCGCATGTTCTTCCGCGTTCACTAACGGTAAACCACTTTTCAACCTTATAACTCAGGGCAAAAGGGTCACATTAAGTAGTCTTCCGTAAGTCTGGAACGAAGTCCGCATGTTCACCGATACCGGTTTAGCGGAAGGTTAAACTGTACCAAATCGTAGTAATTACACTTAAAAAAAACAATGAATTCCAATGATCTCTTTTTAATATACCTTTCCTCCCACGTATGACGAAATAACCATCGAATTTAAATACCACCATAAAACTTCTTCCGCCATACATTTAGAATACCATATCACATATTTTTCATATTAAATGTTCCAAATGTCACTAACAACTAAAAACTCATTATTTCATCATTAAATTAAATTTATTTAAAAAGTAGTGTCGCCATCTTGAATCGTCGTAACGGGATACGGACATTCCCACTTTAGAACATCGTATATCATAATTTGAATATTAAAATAAAACTATGGGAACAAGATCCGGTTACAATAGTCTTTGATGGTCACTTTACTAATTATAACAAATAACCTACCTTTCATACAGGAATATAAATAGATTATCTCTGTCTACATAAAATTACGATAGGTTCCGTAGTGTGAATGTAGAAAAATTGTCGCGCTTACGTAAAATGTTAAATTTTTCTACAAAACGTTTTTTTTTGTAAATTAAGTTGTCATTAAAAACTAATATAATTATAATTTGATAAGTGGAAGTCAGTGGCTCCTGAAACAGCTTCAACTACTGCAGGAGTCAGAGAATCTCACATACCGTGGAGGCACAATGTTTTCATATAAATAAATCGATGGTCCCTATTAACAATGTCGGTTCTGCAAAAAGACAACTGTTCAGTACGGCAGTTCAAATTTAGTTTTGGTGGATAAAATAAATTATAACAAACAAAAAACAAATTAAATTTATTTATTATTAATTTAATTTGTTTTTTTTTGTTAAAACTTATTAATTATTTTATTTAATTTGTTTTTTTGTTTAAATTAATTAATTATTTATTTAATTTGTTTCTTTGTTTGTTATAATTTTTTTTATCACAAAAACTAACTTTGAACTGCCGTACTGAACAGTTGTCTTTTTGCAGAACCAACATTGATAATAGGAACCATCGAAATATTTTTATTTATATCTTCGAAACAACAAACTAAATAAAAACAACAACATATTAACAAAAAAAAAAAACCACAAATTATTATTGATCCGAATCTAAAAACTCTTTGAATTATGGGAAGCTACATTATCACTTAATGCAATATAATTATAAAACTTTCTCTTAGTATAATTACTAATATGGGATTTGCGAGCGAAGCCACGGGCACGAGCTATTTTCATAACCTGATAGATTTACTTGTAATAAAAAACGACTTGTTTCAAGATTGAATGAAGAATCTTCGGAGAATTTCCCTCAAGATTTGCATACAAATATTTTGCAAATATTTTTTCTTTCTTTCTTTCTTCTTTCATACTAAATATTCTGTTACGTTTTCTCATAATTCGAAGAAAAGGTATAACTATAGCATGAATTTAATAATATCTAAAGAGAGCATTATTACGAAAGATAATTATGATATTTAAAGTTAAAAAAAACAGTGTCATACTTTCAACAAAAACAATAATATGAATAAAATAAGTGTTTAATAAAAAAATAGTTCTCTATCTTAAAAACAATAAGATTAACAGTATTACAGACAAAAATGTTAAAACCTTTTTAAAGTTTATCATTCAAATTATCATTCTATTATTTCGTCACCGAACCCTAAAAACCACAAAATATATTCCAGCATAAAATTTTAAAGCCCCAATAAACGAGTGTGCCAGTTATTTATTAGTATTATAATACGTTTAGACATTAACTGTGTCATTAAGTTATTTTTAACTAACAAGACAGCTACTTTAACCTGACCTCCCGACTTTCCTAATCACCGCAGAAAGATCGACCTGTAAACACTGGTTGACCAAATTAACCGTGGTCTGGATGTCTTCAGCTAATGTTTGCAGTTAGAGGTCAAAGTATATTGGTTCTTTAGCAAATTGGTTCCAAGTAATGTTTAGTTTCGACTCATTAACGGCTTTGAAATGATTGATGAATGTGAGGAAGGGTTGTCTGGGGTGCTCTGATTCTTATTTAGATTTGAGTTTTGCTTTAGTTTCGTTTACTTGCAATTTGTACGTTAGAGATTTTGTACTTGCGAAGTTTTAGTTTCAAGTGCATCAAAATCATGTTTACGAGTAACGTACTTGAATGGTCATAAGTATAATTTGCATTTATAATATTCCCACTATTATACTACACATCCCTCGGCTCTGTAAAAAGGGCTATTATCCACCATGTTAGCCCAATGCGTGTTGCTATAACTAAGGCAGTCGGACAATATTAAAAAAAAACAATATCTGTTCGTTTTTGCGTTTGTTCAAACCTTAAAACTCCTTTAGGGTTGAACTGATTTTGACCAAAGCCAGGGAAAGTTCCTGAAGTTAGTATAGATAGGTATGTGGGTAGGTGTAGGTATGTAAGTGGGCGGGTAAGTGGGTAGGTGTAGGTAGGTAGGTGGGTTGGTGTAGTTAAATAAATAGATCAATCAGTACAGTCTTAATGTTCTTATTAAAAAAAAAATGTCGTAGGATCTGAAACTCCTAGTTTCTTTACCAGTTTCCACACCAAAACCCATTGATTCGCTAGTTTGACTAAGTTCAAAACTATGTGCTATATAAATAAACATAATAATATATTTGTCCGAAACGTGCAAATGATATTCAACTTTAAGATAGTATACAATTTACGAAGTCATCTCTATTATGTAAGACTAAAATAATATCAACGTCATGGAGCTACTTTATCACAATAAATTATATTATTTTCACATTCTTTGGAGGAATATTTTCCCTGTAAAATAAATTGTATTCTGATATTGTTAACCTTTTAGCATAAAACAATACGAGTGACGTAATATCTCCTAAACAGTTTAATTTTACGCAACGTTTGAGAGGAAAACAATAAAAAGGGGATCATTACCAAATATTATCATATAAATTGAATGTCTCGTTCACAGTGAAAACTATGGAGACATCTTCTCGAAAGATTTTGCTCTTTTGTTAGGTACTAAAAATAAATGTGTAAAAATTAATCTTTGAAGGTTTTTCCCTCACTGTGACTGCTTTGATTTTAATTTGATTGGTCTTCTTTGTTTTTTTATTTTATTTATTGGTTGCTACCCTGCTGTTGGATCTCCAACAGAAGAGTATAGAAAGAACTATGATATTTAACTCATTCATGACCAATCAAGCTACGCAAAACCAGTACGCTCCAATCAATCATTCAATCTCTCTTCGTATAAGAAGTTCAACCAAAGTGACGTCATGGCGTCAAACTTTAAGTTTATTTACATTCTCACTTTTATACACAATTCTACCCATAATCTTTTTCACCGCTTTATCAATGTAATTATAATCATTTTAAACAACTACCATTTTTATCCAAATCTCAAAAAAATATCTTGTTGCTCTGCCTACTCCGTACCTTTCCCTGTTATACCCGACCGCGCACGTTATGATTTGTGTGTGTGACGTGTCATATGATTTCAGTGACGCGTCACATTGAGTCGACTCGTTTATTATTGTTTACCTTTCTGTCTTTGACGGTAGGCGGGGTATTTTTAATAACAGTTGAAGGGTTGGTATGTAATGTGTCTTTACGTCAAGTGGGGTAGAGTCGCAGATGGTGAGTAATTAGAATTTAGATACGTTGAATGAAATGATTTTGTTACTGTTTTTATTTTGTATCGGATTTATGAAGTATTGTTTGTTTTATGTAGGTATAGGTGATAAATATAATTAAAAGAGACAAAAAGAGAAGGGAGAGAGAAAAGAGTCTTATTTGTAGATATAGGTCACATAATAAGTAGACTAAATTGGTAGTGGGCCGGCCATATTGACCCCAGAACCGATGATCGTTGGGGTATACGAGTTATTGAGTGGAGACCGCTAATCGGCAAGCGTAAGGTGGAACGCCCTTCGGCTCGTTGGAGCAGCGAGCTTTGCAACTGGATGAGAGTTATCGAGTATCGATCTAAGTGGTGTGCGTTTAAAGAGGCGTTTATCCAGCAGTGAATTGTTGTACGCGGATGATGATGATGATAAAAATTTAGTTTATTGCCACAAAATTCTGTGTCAATGTTATGGCTTACGTATAGGGCACACCCTTTGAAAACATCTCACGTGTCTGCTTGACCAGAATTGTCATTCATGTCACAATCCTTGGCGACTGTCTCTTTTATATCCAACATAGTGGCCTACTTAGTTAATTATGGGACATGTAGTGTGTCCTAAAAAGACCGCAAAATAAAACAACACGAACCTCCATCAATATCTTTAATTCTTTACATCACAGCAACAAATAAACCTAGCACACATAGCAAAAAGCTGAAAACTGCCTTTCCACCAGAACTAGAGGGGTTAGTCCTATAGTATCCCATTGACCGAGTGACCTTCTCCATTTCCACCAAGGCAGCCATGATCTCCTGGTTGTTCGGTATGATCTGCTCAGTAGGCAGGAGGAAGCCGTACTCCCCAACGTCTCGAAGCTCGAAGAGGTAGACTATTGGGATCTCTGCTGCTCCTTTTACCCAGTCGAAACTGGAGCCGCTTACTGGGTCTGAAAACAGGAACAAAATTAGGTATAGATGTGAAATCTAGAGGTGGGAGTGGAAAAAGTAAAGAAATCTACCAACTTGGTAAATTGACGATTGACGCGTCGATGATCAAAATGTATTCAGTAACCAGACCGGACCATCAACCTCCTTTGTCAATCGTCACTGTCGATCGTATTATCAGCAAGTGGTGTTAGATTATCATTATCTTGATAATTAAACTACGAGTATTGATTGATTTTTAATATGCGACAATTATAATCAATAAAATTAAGTAAATCTTTAAGAACTTTGTAATAAATGTTTTAACGATACTAAACTGATCTTGATTCTTATTTCGGTTTTATCTACAACTGTCTGTAAGTGAAATGAAGTGAATGGCTGTATTTTCAAAATATAAAAAAGAAAGATTGAATTTCGAAGGGAAATCATTTTTTTTTAATACTTACACAAAATATCAGAGGAAGTTCCAACTTGGTAATCTGTACCATGCTCTGCATGCAGCTTATCCATTCCTCTGATAGCAATCTCGTACTAAAATTTAATAAAAAATATGTAGTAGGAAAATAGAATGATGCATCTACCATAACCGATTTGTCATGTAAGTATTCATTTATTTACAAACTACAATTTACAGAACTAAAATTATGATTAAATATATACAAGTACTTAGAGAAGAATTACAGGGCGTCAAAAATTCGTCCACATTGCTGTCAACAGGAAAAGTGCCCAGAAGGCTGGCAGCATTCCCACGTTGGATGGCATGATACATGAATGAATTAAATACACTTACATACATGCATATGTAAGTCTATACAATACATGACAAATCGGTTAACGAAGATCCGAAGACGGAATGAAAATCACGATGAAAAAAAAAATATTTAATGAATTTTTGGGATCAACGATAATGTACACACGCCAGCACATCTAGCTACCCAAAACTGTCAATAAACCTTGGTTTGTAGGAGCTTGATGTTCTAGCGTCTGTTCTTCAAGTTATTTGAACTATGAGTACAGGGGTGTGTGATTACTGTGATTAAGTTTAGACATGGCTTGGTTGGATAGACTTGCGTGTGGCTGGCTGCCAATGATTTTTGACCCAAAATCAAAAATAAAATATTTATGTGAGTAGTTTTTTTTCAAAGTAACAGAAGTCAAAAAGTGTGAACCACCGTGTTGAAATGCATCCCGTCTGATTCTCACCCTATAACCGCGTTTTCACAGACACACACACAAACAAACGTAAACGTTTATTTGATATTTTCTTATTTCCTAAACCACGGTATATAAACCATTTAGAAACACTGTTAAATTATAAACAACTTAAAAACAGCGTATTTTAATTATTGACCTAGTACCGTAATTAAAATTGATTGTGTAGTGGTGGCCCAGTGGTGGCGGCCCCGACTTACTAACAGTGAGTCGTAGGTTCGTACCCAGTCAGGCGCATTACTTTGTGTAATTTATTTCATCACCACTGCTTTCAAACGGTGAAGGAAAACATCGTGAGGAAACCGGCATGTCTTAAAACCAAAAAAATCGAAGACATGTGACATCTACCAATCCGCACTGGGCCCGCTTGGTGGATTATAGTCCATCCCTCTCCTAGAGAGGTGGTCTGAGTCGCTGCAGTGGGAAGATTATAGGCTGATGATGATGATTAATGTATTCTGTCCTGAAATTTAACGCGGAAGCAAAACTGCACCTTGTGTGTAGATAACTACTAACCATATCAGTATAGTTTGGAGCTTTTAGTACATCCCATCCTTCCAAATGGCTGTAAGGAACCAGCACCATCTGAGACCACGAGTGGAAAGCGAAATAGTAGACCATTTCCCCTTCAGTTTTAATAGTATTGACATAGTTGGCGATGGCTCGAGATTCAGGTTCCGAAAATTCTATATGTCCAGCAAAGGTTTCAGCACAGGGGTTTTGGGAAGCTCCAATAGCTGCAAGAGTAAGAAAAAAAGATTAAGCAAGAGTAAGAGAAAAAAAAAAACATACACACGAACATAGAACCTTTTTTTTTTTTTTTTTTTTTTGGTGGGTGGAAAATCATCGAATGACCCCCCCTAAATTTCTACTGACTAAAAACCGAACCCATGTTCCTTCCTTTTTTGAAGTTGGTTAAAAAAAGAAGAGTTTTGTTGTGTTTTTATTATAGGAATTTCTCAGTGGCTGCCACGGAGTTTGATTTGTTACGGTTGACGGCAATAGGCACGCTTCCAAGTTTATTAAACATATACTACAACCTTCCTCGAGAACCACTCTGTCCATTGGTAAAAGCAGCATGAAAATCGATGCAGTAGTTATGGAGTTTATCGCGAACAGACAGACAGACAGACGCGGTGGAGGACTTTGTTTTATAATAATACTAACTGATGCCCGCGGCTTCACCCGCGTGGATGTCGTTCAAATTATATACTAAAACCTTCCTCTTGAATCACTCTATCTATTAAAAAAAACCGCATCAAAATCCGTTGCGCAGTTTTAAAGATTTAAGCATACAGACAAACAAACAGACAAAAATAGCGACTTTGTTTTATACTATGTAAGGAAGGAAAGGATGTATGTAGTGATGAATACGCGACTTAAGCATAACTGTCGAAATTAATTTTGTTATACCTACAAAGTACAAATACCTCTGCCTAACCCGTTTTTGAATAACAGGTGTGATGTTATACTACGAATTCAATTTACAAAGATTACGTTGCATATTTCGTTCAAAAGCTTCAAACAAACACAAATTATACAAATATATTAAAATTATCGATTAAGTACCTAAACTAGATAAAATTATCATTGATAATATTAATTGAAGATGATAAGACTCATTTTAGTCCACGAGTCCTAAACTAATCCATATAGAGGTGTTATTGCTTAATTGTGTCAATATAAGCGTCGCAATCAGGCACATATCTGATAATTATAATTTGGAGCTTATCATAAAGTCTGGATGATAAAATTCCAGCACTGCTCTGGTTATGGGGTTACGGCCAAAAGAACGAGCATTTTTATCAATTAGTTTTCTTAGAAGACTAGGTTATTATAGCTAGACATACTCCGCCTTATTAGTAGAAATAGTTAAACCTGGTTTAACTTAGACTTGGTTTATCTCGCATGCTGTCTCACTTCAAAAATATTCAAAAGAAAGTGACGGCATGCGAGATAAACCAAGCATAAGTTAAACCAGGTTTAACTATTTTTATTAATAAGGCGGACTGCGCTTACTGAGACTAAAATGGTTAGCACGTATTCAGTTGATACATCATTCTATACCTCTTCACTATCACTATCATTTCACTATCGCTACATAGTATAAAACGGGTGTTACTTAACTGGTTAGCATAGTTTTCGTATTTTAATCATCAGAAAAATATAATCTGGCAGCAGAAATAGCTAATTAGTCAGCAACTCATGGCCAGCAAACATTTCAAAAGCAATTTATGTCATTCTGGATGGCTGTAATTCTTTTTGTACAGCATATTAATTTTAAGCAGCAATTAGCTGCTAATGTTTAATAAAATGTTGGTAAGCACTCAAAGGGTAAGCAAAAAAAAACCATTTTGAGCAGCATACTGCATATTTTGGGCAGACTAGACGTACTAGCAGGGTATCACCGATACCTAGTCGACATTCCACACATTCGAACGAAGCGCTTTGCTGGGTCCTTTATTATGCGCACAGCCAAGGAGTGGAATTCCCTGCCTGCGTCGGTTTTTCCGAGTTCATATAACCCTAATCAGTTTAAGTCGCGAGTAAACAGGCTTCTTCTGGGTAAGTTCGTTCCATCGTCGACATCATCTCTGCCCTTAGGGCATGATTGAAATCAAGAGCAAGCCCATTTATAATAAAAAAATAAATAAAAAAAAGCATAAGTATAACTACCGGAATGCAATTATATTGTGACCAATTTTTATGCAGGCTCAGAATGATATACGGTGAATAATATGTACGTTTTAGCGTTAGTGTCCCTTCCAACTTGTATACAAAACTATCAAATAACCCGTTTAATCACACCACACAGTTACAATCATATAGCTAATTAATTCAAACTTTTACTTACACATCCACACATAACCAAAGTTTCTGTTCAAGTCAATTCCGTTGCTGATATCACCACAAGACGCTGTGTGATTCAAAGCATTTCTGTTCTTCCTCCACATTCTGTTCTGTAATCAAATAATATGAAAGAGAATTTAAGCCAAATCTCCCTTCTTCCATCGAGAGACTAGACGTACTGCAGGGTATCACCCATACCTTGTTGATGTTCCACACATTCGTACGAAGCGTTTTGCTAAGTCTTTCATTATTCGCACAGCCAAGGAGTGGAACACCCTGCCTGCGACGGTTTTCCCGAGTTCATATAACCCCAATCTATTTAAGTCGCGAGTAAATAGGCTTCTTCTGGGTAAGCTCGTTCCATCGTCGACCTCATCTCTGCCCTTAGGGCAAGATTGAGGTCAAGAGTAAGCCCATATTAAATAAAATAAAAAATATTGAAAGACCAAAGAAACGATGGATGGACTGTGTGAAGGATGATATGGCTAGAAAGGAGATGACTGCTGACATGACGAGAAATGGAGAAGTATGCAAGAAGAAGACATGTTGCGCTGACCCCAAATAAATTTGGATAAGGGCAGGAGAATGTTGATGATGACCCATCATCAAAAAAGAAAATTAATATATTATATTCATCGTTATATAGTCTCTCCTGACTATTCCGGGTTAGTTCCAGTGAACTTGGTGATAGATCAGCTCGTAGTAATCAGTCCTGCAGACTGCGACACACGAAGCTTTACATTTCAAGCACAACATGGCCTCGCTTTGTATAGATTTCCCTTACAATGAGAAAAAGGTTGTGTATAGCTGATTAGTTGTCCTGCGTAGAAGCTACTTGGCAGATGACAGCTAACTTACAAGTAGCTAAGCAAAGAGGCATTACGCACGCGCTATTGATCTTTCATCGATGAACATGTTTGTATCTTCCAAATAGCTTGTTGAACTGTACATCAAATAATAGCCATCATTAGTAGACCCGTCATAATATAAAGAAGAAGAGGGGAAATGGTGGGAGAAGTGGGATCAGGTAATGCTGGGAACTGACTGTACCACATGGTAATACAGATATTTTCTCTAACGGTTAAAAACTTAAAGGTCTTCTACATGTTATCTAATTATTATTTTGTTTATCAGTTTAAGACCTTTATTAATTATGTGGCAAGTCATATTACGACAGAATTTAAGCTACGGCGGCCAATCTAAACAGAGATTAGCCAAGTACGTAGAAGATAATAATTTGTTTGATAGTGCACAAGTCTATGCGTAAATAAAAAGTGCTCGTGGCTTAATAATATCAGCCGCTCAGGTCAATCTTCAGGTTAAGCCACATTTCCCTGTGTTGGGACGTGAATGGTTGACCACTCATTATTTACCGAGTTACCTCCAAACCTCGGAAAGCACGCTAAGCGCATTCCGGCTGGCATTTGTAGATATTTGAAAGTCTGACAGCCAGTCTTATTAAGTGGTATCCTATTACCAGCACTTACTGAGACTGCAGACGGTCTATGTAAAGTACTATAAGTATTCAGCTGCATTAGGCTAGACTGAAAGACGACCCCAACAAAGTTGGGAAGAGACATAGGGAAGAGACTAGCCAGCTGACGGAATACAAGACAAACTTAAAATAATACTCACATTAGTAAACGTGTAGGAATATCCATCAGGGTTGACAACAGGGAAGATATGCCACACGATGTTATCAGCTAAGAATCTGACTTCAGGATCAGTGCTAGTCAAGAACTCATTGATGATATAAGTCACTGTCGCTGGAGAGATCCACTCTCTTGCGTGAATACCGCCTTCAATCATACCAATGACAGGGTTATCTAGCTTTCTGAAGTCAATTTTGACTCCTCTTAGAGGTCTGTCTTCATTCGACTGGCCTATTGTGACGAGGGTGACTACGTCGGGGTAGTTTATGGCTAGCTGGTCGAGCCACGCGAAGATTTCGTCCAAAGTCTGGTAGAAACTCCAATCATAGTTGGCACTTCGGCCTACAGGCCGTTTGAGTTGGGCATTGATAGTTCTGAAAGATTATTGAAGTTGGATTGAGTTTTTTGACAATATTTTCTTCTAGCTTAGAAAAAGATAATGTTTTAGTATATTTCAATATTCGACGAAGGAGACTTATTTCTAAAACTACTTCTTTTGATGTGGTTAATGCCTAACTCGGTGTCAAACATTTTATGATCCTCTCAATTGGCTTTAAATGCATACAGAAATACACACACGTTTTCGTCACATCACCATCTCCGGTTCAGTTGAAAATCAGCGTCAGACATTAGCTGCACGGCAGTCTACTAAGCTGGGCCTATTTGGTGCAGCAGTGAGATGCACAATGCTATGTCTTTTTTCTGGTTAGATTTTTTGTGTGCACTTTTGGCATATGCCAAATCGAGAAGTTTTTTTATCTAAAATATAACGCATGCACTCAAAATAATAATATTAAAGGAACTTACTCATGCACATCTTCAATTACAACTCTCAGTGGAATGTTGACACTAATGAAGTAATTCTCGAAATCCTCTTGTTTCTCTGGAGCCACCAAAATTCTTACATCACTCTCAATAGCTATGATATCACTCCAAAAATCATAAAGATTTTGTTTTTTAATGTCCATAAGTATTTGAACTTCAGTATCCGAAGCGGGTACTATTTTGTATACTTTGTAGTTCTTATAGCTAACATAATCTGCACTAATTGCAGTGGCTACTGCTATAACTAAAATTAATTCTTTGAAAATCATCGTGTACACCTTCTACGTATGTACAAAATGAAATGAATTACTTTCATCGATTTTTTTATTAATCTTTGGTATTTATTATACTTGATAGCGCCATTATCTTTTAGTTATGTATTTATTTCGTTGATAACGTGTTTTATTATTTTATAGTGGTGTATTGCAATTAGATCAGGGTAATAAAATATTTATCGTAGACGAATAAATTTATTGTTAATCTTATTAAAAATGTCATTTTGGGATACAATGCAACGTACTTTTCTTGTTTTAAGTGACATGGTGGACATTTTGATAAAAAGTTGACTTATTAAATTTCACCTCGATCCTTATCACATTAACCGATTCAAATGATGACGTCTCAACAACGTAAAAACCTTAATTATAAATAGATAAAGATCAATTCCATTAATTTTCAGTATCTACTTATAACCAGTTAATTTGGATAAGACCTTTATTAGGTTTTTAAAAAGAATACATTCAATTTTAAACACACATGTGGAATTAGGTAGTAATTTATAATAAGTTTATGTGGAGGTCAAGGTATTAATTTATTATTAAAAGATGTCAATTGAGTACTTTACTTATACAATTAGCATACATTTAGAGTACTTATGCACAAAAAAAAAACAAATAGATCAGTCAAACTACGGACAATTGGTGGACTTTACTGAAGTCTTTATTTTATTCTCTTCGGGAAACTTACAGCTAATACAAACAGTATTCTTAATAAATAGGAATTTGAAGGCCATTTAAAAGTCTCCACAAATAAATACATGAAACAAAAAACAAAACAAAAAGACAACAAAAAGGAAGTAATTACTAAATAGCTACAACATAAATTAGGAAACCAAGTAGGATTGATAACACAAGCAAACTAAAAAAAACAAAAACCATACAAAACAATCACCTACTCACCCGTAAAAAATCTCTTCACCAACACATTCTTAACCCTAGAACCGTACCCATCGACTCTCAGCAACTAACAGTACCCAGGGGTACTGGAGTACCCCAGTAATTAAAATATTTTTTTACAAAAGAATAAGCATTAAATAATGATTCAACTACTATAGACTTATGTTGCACCTATTTCACTCTTATATAATATAATTATATGTTAATAAAAATAACTTATTTTAATAGTTTTGACAAATCTTTTTTTGGTGCCCTAAACCTAGAAAACATTTACATCATTCACATCGAGTGCGTGATTTACGGTCTTTTGACCTGGGACAAAATAAACAACTTTCAGATTTTGAATATAAAGGGGCTGGAGCATCAGAAAACCACTTTTTTGTAATATACCCCTAATACGTATTTGAGAGATGCATCAGTAAAGTTTTGTATGAAAATCGGTCCACCACATGAGGCTCTATGAGGGCAAATGGTAAAGTTGTCCCCAAGAACCACTTCTTCTACATCATGAGTGTCCAGAATAAGGTTTAGAAGTTAATTTTCTTGAAGATTTTTACGTTAAGACAATAAAAAAAAAGAATTATTCAAATTACAAACAAAAAAATACAAAAACAACTAATGTCAATAAAAATGTTTGAATATAGTAAATATTACATACCTATCTTCACAATTTGTTTCTAAATAAAGTAAAGTCTAAGGTAAGGTAAATGCAAAAAAAGGCATAAAAAGAACAATAACATGCAATATTTTGAAAAAACATTCACAATAGTAATGAATATAATTACATTAACTGTACCCAGGGGTACTGGAGTACCCCACGCACACCTTGCCACGACCAGAGGCTAACAGGACTAGTGCCTTATGGATGCTTTGACGCGTCTCCCTGCCCCACACAAATACACGACAGCACGAAGAGATCCGTGGTTAATCGAAAAAGTTATCGCAAATTTTCAAATTTTTTGTTGCATTTGTACCCCAGGGTACGGTTCTAGGAGCCTAGAAACACTGGTGTTGAAAATGTCCAAATCATGCTCACCAGCTAGTTTGTCTGCTCGCACGGATAAGAAAGGAATTCTGCCTGTACGCGGACTTGGAGTGAGGGACATGCAGCAAACTAGGTTTCCGAAACATTTTGCAGTGCGTAACCAATCCTAAACTACTCAACATCTCAGGGCAGTCTATAGTACCATTGGCTATCTTAAATAAAAATACCATATCAGCAATGGATCTGCGCTCATACAGTGGTAAGATATGAAACCTCCTGCATCGTGCTTCATAATGGGGGTATATTTTCTAGTTTTGTACTGCAAGAAACGTAGGAATCGTTTTTGAATACCCTCAATTCTGTCTATATAAATATTATAAATAGGGTTCCACCCACACCTGCGAGGCGTACTCTAAATGACTTCGGACAAAAGCACAATACAGGATTTTATATGTCTTAACGTTTTTAAAATCGGCTGATAATCTTAGTACAAAACCAAGTGCTTTTGATGCTTTATTGACAATGTTTTCAATATGTTCATCAAAAAGCAACTTGGAGTCAAATGTGACACCTATATCCCGAATAACGCTTACCCTGTGTATACTCGTATTATGTAACTTATACTGAAACGTAATTGCATTGTGTGTATTGCTTTGTCAGTAATCGTTGTCCGCAGTAGTTCCGGTAACGGTTTCATGGAGTATTTGTGTCCTAGAGCCAGGTCCGCAACATGTCCGTCCGTAGTAGTTTGACAGGGTCTTTCCAACAGCTGTCCAAACACAATATTTACACAATTTCTACCTAATAGGGTAGTGGACAAAAAAAATCTAATTAGTCCGTCAGATAGATTACCAAAAAATATTGGACACGTATTTTTTCTATTTTCACGTAAACAAACAATGAAGACGATACAGTGCTCTGAAAACTCGTGTGACGTCGTAAGATATTTGTATGACATTTTTTACCGGTGAGTAACGTCACAAGCCTCCACTCAGATCTTTAACGCGTTTTATCTTCGTAATTTTTTATTTATTTGAAAAAAAAAATATGTATCCAATATTTTTTGATAATCTAACAGAAGAACTAATTAAAATCATATTTTATTTCAGGAAAACATCCCTATTACATGAACAATGAAACCAAAACACCAAGTAACAAAATAGTGGCAGAAAAGAACACGTTATGAGCAGAAGAAAGGGTTAGTAATGGCCCAGTATATCCCAGTCTTGTTGCTTGTTTGCCCATTTCTACTAAAGCATCCACGGTTTCCAAGCCTGTGGGAATGATCTGATCGGGTGGCAGAAGGAACCCGTACTCTCCGAGGTCTCGAAGTTCTATCAGGTAGGTGATTGGAACTTGTACTGCGTACTTGACCCAGTCGAAGCTGGCACCACTCATAGGATCTGGAATAAAACAGAAATATTATAGGAGATGGATATGAATTTTAAGAAGCTTTTACATCAGCCCTTATTTTTTGTTCCAGGTTGGAAAATCTTCATGAATATCGTCACCCTAAGGTAGACTGGTAGAAAATGCCCAAGGCATGAAGTCCGCCTTTGTACGTTTTATTGTGCATAAAGTTTTAATAAATAAATAATTGACTAAACACTACCCTGGTGTCCCCTCCCACACTTGCACCGGGACACATTGGAACTAGTACACCTCCCACAATTCCCGGCTAGTAGCGGCCCGCGTCTGCGGTCTGGCTTGCCTTAGCCCAACTATGTTAGGGTAGGCTTCCAGTATAGCTTCCAGTATAGCTTCCAGTATAGCTTCCAGTATAGCTTCCAGTATAGCTTCCAGTATAGCTTCCAGTATAGCTTCCAGTATAGCTTCCAGTATAGCTTCCAGTATAGCTTCCAGTATAGCTTCCAGTATAGCTTCCAGTATAGCTTCCAGTATAGCTTCCAGTATAGCTTCCAGTATAGCTTCCAGTATAGCTTCCAGTATAGCTTCCAGTATAGCTTCCAGTATAGCTTCCAGTATAGCTTCCAGTATAGCTTCCAGTATAGCTTCCAGTATAGCTTCCAGTATAGCTTCCAGTATAGCTTCCAGTATAGCTTCCAGTATAGCTTCCAGTATAGCTTCCAGTATGCAGCTGAATACCAGTAATTTACATGGAGTGACTGCCTATCTGACCTCCACAATCCACAATCTTAAGAAGAAATAGAAGCCAATATCGATACATTCTTATCAATAGATTTGACGTCAAAGTCTATGCAAAGTTATTAAATACTATCTGACTGGCGCAACTTATTCAGCGTTACATAAGGAGATAGGGTTCCCGTTGGGGCTGCGCATGGGCTCCGAGTTGTTCGAAAGAGACACCGCGGCCTCGGCACAAAGGGCTAAGAAGGAACATGGGTGGTTTTTAGTCAGTAGAAGTTTGATACTCCCTACCGGTCTACCCAGAGCGGAACGAGTCATTTGATGATTTCCCACCCTTCCAAAAAAATAATCTTGACCGCAATCTTGCCCTAAGGGCAGAGTTGAGGTCGACGATGGAACGAGCTTACCTACCCAAAAGAAGCCTATTTACTCGCGACTCGCGACGAATAGATTGGGGTTATATAAACTCGGAAAATCCGACGCAGGCAGGGAGTTCCACTCCTTGGCCTCTTCATCAAATTATCCGTATCTCGTACAGTCTGCACAGCTATTAGGTATACATCACGCACACTAGCTAATGAGTTTACACTTTACATGTGTGAAATAGTTATGCCACACAAACACTGAGTAAAGCAAGCGAGCTCTGTCTTTATTAGTGTGCGTGCGGCACATCAATAATACCATATACCAATAAATAGTAATCATTCATTTGTCACTGAATCAGATATAATATTTCGCTAATGCAACTATAGCAATCTTGGCACAATAGTTAACACCTTTGGTTAACGAACGAGGAGTCGTAAGATCAAACCACGGGTGCTGCTTTTCTTTTTGTAATCATTATTTTGTTAAAACATTATTTAAAGTAGAATCTCGATTCAATCCCGTTCATGGATGAGTTATGAAGTTTGCAACGTTTGAGAACTACGACACTCTCAGTCCATTTTATTTCGGCTGCTTATAAACTAACTACCGACAATTTAAAAATAAAATTGTTTTCAAACACCTTCATTTATAAAAATTGCAGTCTTAGTGGTCAATCTACGATTATTTGCATTACTTAGTTTATTGATAACACAGAATTACTCTAGATAATATTCGTTTGTAATTTATTTCTGTGGATCCAAACATGCATCATTAAACAACGTTAAAAAGGCAGAAATCGTTCTTTTGCATGAGCAAACCTTATTTATTAGTGAAATTGCAAGGCGCTTAATGATATCGGTAAGTAACAGATACTATAACTTTTATGTTTACTTTTTTGTTTTTTTTTTATGTTTGTATAAATTATTTTATTGTTTTTATTTAATTACCTTTCTACTTTTTTGTTTAAGTGATTTTATTGGTCACAAACTTAATTTTATAAAACAAAAAGTAAAAAAAGGTAAAAAACAGTAAAACTGAACTCCTCAGTGGGGATCGAACTCACGACACCGAGCGTAGACTAATAATTATGTCAAGCGCTTACACCACTCTGCCACGGATGTTCTACTAGACGTATCCTAAATATTGGGTCATATTCCTTCACTGTGAGCCCGTTTCTTGAATTTTTACCCGTGTATGTTTAATACGTATACCCACACAATATTAATAAAAGTTACCGATGAGTGCGTGATGTAAAGTCGGCCTGCGGTAGGCCAGTTTTGACTTATACGCACATAACGCACACTATTAGAAACATAGTTCACTCGTTTTACTTAGTGTGTGTGCGTATAACTATAACTTCACTCACACATTGCTAAATGTATACATATTAAGTGTTAAAGCACAGCTTAAAGTTAAGACTTCAGGATAAATGATGAGGTACTTACACATAACATTAGCAGACAGTCCTACTCGGTAGTTTGTCCCATATCGTTCTGCCAAGACATCAGCTCCACGTATTGCAATTTCGTACTGAAAATGAAGACAATACATCAATGATAGTGCATATGGAATTTAAAAAAAATACTTATTAATAAGATAGATGTCAAATCATTTGGCTTATTCATATTTTGGCCTATCATTAGTATACCATGGTTTAGAATTAGAAAGCCAATTTTATCTTTCTAAAAAACGATGAAAACAAATCGCAATTCATCATCACTACATAGTATTTGAAAAAAACAAAGTCACTTCCCGCTGTCTGTCCCTATGTATGCTTAGATCTCTAAAAGTACGCAACGGATTTTGATGCGGGTTTTTTTAACAGATAGACTGATTTAAGAGAAAGGTTTATGTGTAGAATAAATGCTTCCGTGCGAAGCCGGGTCGGCTCGCTAGTTGTTAATAAAACTTATTTTTCAAATTTTTTTGTTCGTCAATGTGCTCAATTTTTTTTAGTTTGGACCATAGCTGGGAACCTTGTAGTTACGGAGATATTGGCGGTCAAAGATCCAACTTATTCAAAAGTTATTTTGTGTACTAGTTTTTAAGGTACTTTAGACTCTTTAACAATTCTACTAACAAATGGGTACCTCCATGTTTTCAGTTATACCGTTTCAGAAATTATTTTTGCATTGGTGCATATAAGTTTGGTGTATAGAATGCTTAGTTGGTGGCTTCGTGAAGGATGCGTCTGGACCTTGTAGAAAAAGAAGAAACCTTTACCATCATAATCATCTGCCTAGCCTTTTCCCAACTATGTTGGGGTCGGCTTCCAGTCTAATTGGATGTAGCTGAATATTAGTATTTTACATGGAGCGAGTTCCAATCTGACCTTCACAACCCAGCGATGCCCTATGGTAAGGCTGGTTGTCAGACTTTCAGGCATTGACTTATATATTACTGCGTAAGGACTGGGCGGACCGCATGATAAAATGACGCCTCGAATTTGGTCCCAAATAGGTCTTGACTAAACCGAAGTTTAAAAGAAAATTAAAATGAAAAATTAAAATTTAACATTTTTTTTTAATAACATTTTAATGAAAGCTTTATTTAATTTCTTTATACCTCGATAATACCACGCCACGCCGCTCATACAAGGTTACGTTTACGAGCAGCCTGATTAGTTCATAGATGACGTTAGTGTTTCTCTGTATGGGGAACGCATCGAGCAAAATGTTCGGACGACCGTATCTTTAGTTTTTATATCAATGCTTTCACACACCTGTAACGACTGTCAAAGATCTATTTATGGCAGCCGGGACCAACAGCAGAACGTGCTTTCCGAGGCACGGAGGAAACTCGGTATGAAATTGGTCGTCACCCATCTACAGACCAACATAGGCAAGTACATCTTAGCCTAAAGATTGACAGTTATTAGTAAAAGAATCCCTTACCATGTCAGGATAATTTCCAGCAAGCAACGAATCTTCATTACGCTCAATATGACTGTAGGGAATGATAATGAGCTGAGTGTAGGAATGGAAGGCGATGTAATAGATAACTCTTCCTATCTCGTTGATTTCCTGCACGTATCGGGCAATCGCTGTGGATTCAGGCTCTGAGAAAGCCTGAGGACCAGCGTAAGTGTTGACGCAGGAGTCGTTTGAGGCACCTACGGCTGAAAATAAAAAATAAATATAGTTATTATCATTGGTTACCGGAACATGATTAACGGGAACTTTCTTATACCAATAAAATACTCTAATAATAAAACAGGTTTCTTAAAATAATCAAGAAACATTTTGTACACAATTTCAACTCTCTAAATGTTTGTCCAGTAGTAACTTTACGTTTGCAATTAAAAGTGTTGTTAGATGAAGAGGGAGACAAAGACCGAAGTAACTAAGGATAGATTGTGTAAGAAATAATATGAAAGAAATACTAGGTTTATATTGCGTGACGTTTGACAGACCAGAATGGAAGATAAAACGTGTGGGCACCGACCGCAAATAACATAATATGACAAAGGCAGGTAGACGATGATGACGAGTGACATTCTCTGAATCTATCCCATCCGACCATCCGTCAAAAACATTTCCACTACTGGAGTAAGGCGGGTGGCCTTGGGCGTCGGGGGCCACGTGAAGGCTTCCGGCCACCGTAGACGCGGGCCTGTGGACGGTGAGTAACGGGCTAGCTCACCGTCCGGCCGTCGTCATGGCGGCAACAGACCGTGTCGACGGCGCGTTCGTGTACCACGCGCCTCAAAGAGATGTCAGCAACATGGAAGGGCCCGCAAGGGCCGACGCCCGCCGGGGCTGCGGATTATCGAAAGGCATTACGCGGCCTCAGCACAAGGGCGAAGAAGGAACATGGGTTGGTTTTTAGTCAGTAGAAGTCTGACACTCCCCTTCGCTCTGTCCAAGAGCGGGGGGAGTTATTTGATGATTTTCCACCCACCAAAAAAAAAAAAGACGTGAGGCCAAGCTTCAGTAGTGTCGCCACATTGACCAGCCCTTGCGTCTCGCATCCAGCGGACTCCCGCAACCTTCACCAAGTCATCGATCTACCTAGTGGGAGGCCGCGAACCGAAAGAGGTTGCTCTTTCGGTTCGCGGTTGCCAAGCGCTAATTAAGTTGGCATTGATAACTCATTTGAATTATAAACTTACTCATCCATTGATAATCGAAGTTCCTATTGAGATCCACTCCATGGCTCATATCATCGTCTACGGTTGCTGCACAAGTCTTTACACTGTCGGGACTACGGTTTTTTCTCCACATACGGTTCTGCAAAAAGTGAATGATTATATCAATATAACAATTTTACAACGTAAATCAAATCATAAACTTTTTTATTTTTGGAGGTTGGGAAATCATCAAATGACTCCTCCCGCTCGAGGCGGAGCGGTTGGGAGTATCAGAGTTGTACTGAATAAAAATCACCCATGTTCCTTCTTATCCCCTTGCGTCCGGGGTCGCGGTATCTCTTTCGAACAACCCTCAACCCCGGCTGGCATTAAATCATAACCTTACGGCACAAGAATGAAGGTAATAGATATTGCTGGAAAACAGACCTATAGGAAGAAGTAAGCTTGTTGATTTTAAACAACGTATTTTGGGATCTAGGACATTGACGTTATCACTGGCTTACTTTCACCGTTTAGAAAGATAAAATAATTTATACAAAGCCTGCATCCGAACCCACGTTCATAAGTAAGAGTCGTTAGCTCTCGGCCACGCAGTACCATTATTTGCATTAATTGAATTTTATCAAGTTAATAAACTTCTTTGGCAAAGGTGGTGTAACGATCTAATCATGTTCGCAGGGCATGCATGGTATGAAATTGCACAAAAACGGAGAGGTTTGGAGGGAGAAATGGTCGGCCTTTTCCCAGCACAAGGATACAAGACAATCTATGAATAAATCTCTCTCTTCGCTGTCATTATCGATGTGTTTTTAAAATAATTCCAATACCAAACAATTAAAGAAGAATGGGTATTTTTGTATAGACCCCGTCCCTTTCCTTGTAACACTTTCTCCTATATATCAAATGAAAGAGCGTTAAAAATACATCATTTTATTGTATGACAAAAAATGTGTGAATAATGGGGGAAAAAAGTTATTCACCGATAAAGAAAGAAAATATATATTTTTTTTTTTTCGTAGAACTTGCTTGAGTGTGGTGTCTATTGATAGGTCTTTTAAAATGACACAGAGGTTACTAAAACCATTTCTTCTTAAAGTCAATCGTTTGAAAGATAGACACTTCCAAAGTGCAAAAATGTGCCCCCACCCCCTCTAACTTTTAAACTAACTAGGTGAAAAATCTAATAAAAATATATGCTGTAGATCGCAATGAAAACTCACAACCGAAATTAGTTTGAACGAGATATAGTCAGCAGTTTTTGAGATATAGCTCATTTAAAAAACCGCAAATATAACTTTGTCATTCATACAAACACCATGAAAAACAAACTTATCACAAAATATGTATTTATGTTGCCGCTTTAACAACAAATAATACAAATTAAAGGGGACTTCCCTACTACGATGATGCAGAACCTTTCATGTGCGAGTCCGACTCACACTTAGCAAGTTTTTTTACCAAATTCATTTTTTTTTCAATTATTCACACGGTTACTGAACCGTGTGAATAATTGAAGAATTGAATTGAGGAAATGGAATACTTCTATGGTGTATATGTCGCAGGGATATGATAAAAACAGGGATTTTTCCAAATCCCTAAGGGATTTGATCAAACCACGGAGGAAGATAAAATAACAACACGGTTTTATCATTTCCCTAAACAAATCTAGTGAATTGAACAAATCCCAGTAGTACTCCGTGACGCGCGCTCGCTTCGCTCGCATATTATTTAACACTAATATCTTCTGTCCCCAAAGTGCCGGGCCCATGCCGCCCTTATAGGATACTGGGATTTGTTCAATTAACCGTTCAATTGACTAGATTTGTTTAGGGAAATGATAAAACCGTGTTGTTATTTTATCTTCCTCCGTGGTTTGATCAAATCAAATCCCTTAGGGACTAGTTCAGGTTTTTGATCAAAAATCTGGATTGTTACAGGTTTATGATGAAATTGAGTTTAAAATGTGTCATCTTCTAATTTTATGAAAAACCTGCGACATATACACCATAGAAGTATGTCTAAATTAAAGTCCAAGAATGACTGACTAAGAAATCAGAATCGACGGATCCGTGTTGCTGAGAGGCCGCATTTTATCGTGGCACATATAAAAAAAAAACTTATATTTTGTTCAATCCTAACACAGAGTGTAGTTAGCTTGGGGCAGTTTTCAGCAATAGACAGTGATTCAAGAGGAAGGTTTATATGTAGCACATTGCACCCGTGCGTAGCCGGAGCGGGTCGTTAACTAGTAAAAAAATAAAGAATAAATTCAATTCTTTATCGGTGAATAACTTTTTTCCCCAATTATTCACACAGTAACCTTGTGAATAATTGGAAAAAAATGAATTGGATTAAAACTTTGCCTAGTCGGACTCGTACATGAAAGGTTCCGTACCATAGGGCACGCCACGATAGCGGCGGTAAGTCCGCTCATTGAGGAGTGGCTGAAGAGGCACCACGGGCGCCCTCTTCAGCGGACACGGTTGTTTCGGGAGGTACCTGCACCGAATCAGGCGGGTGGAAACACCTGAATGCTACTATTGCGAGGATCAGCCGGAGGATACGGTGAAGCACAACGTGGAGGTCTGCCCCGCTTGGGCGGAGCCCCGCCGTGATCGGCGATTGGCGGCGGTGACCTCTCGCGTCCAAGCTCTGGTGCAAGCCATGGTCCGGGGCGAGAGGGAATGGGAAGCCGTCGCCTACTTCTGCGAAGCAGTGATACTAGCGAAGGAGGTGGTAGAACGTGAGAGGAAGAGAACCTCTCGTCGCAGCCGCCGCGGGAGACGCTCCGGGCGTCGGGGGCTACGTGATGGCTTCCAACAACCATAGACGCGGACCTGAGGACGGTGAGTAATGGGCTAGCTCGCCGCCGCGCCGTCCGTCTTAGGAGGACGACAGGCGTGTCGACGTCGAGTTCGTGTTCCACGCGCGCCTCAAAGAGATGTCAGCAATATGGAAGGGGCCCGCAAGGGTCGACGCCCGTCGGGGCTGCGGGTTGTTCGAAAGAGATAGAGCGGCCTCGACATAAAGGGCTAAGAAGGAACATGGGTGGTTTTTAGTCAGTACAAGTCTGACTAAAATATGGGTTTTAAAAAAAAAAAACCGTACCATCGTCGTAGGGTCTGCCCTTTAATTTGTTGTTAAAGCGGCAACAGATATACACACTTTGTGATAAGTTTGTTTTTCATAGTGTTTGTATGAATGACAAAGTTATATTTTCGGTTTTTTGAATGTTCTCTATCTCAAAAACTGCTAACTATATCTCGTTCAAACTAATTTTAGTTGGAAGTTTTTATTGCGATCTAGAGCATATATTTTTATTAGATTTTTCACTCCCTTATTTTAAAAGTTAGAGGGGTTGGGGGACACCTTTTAGCACTTTGGAAGTGTCTATCTTTCAAACAATTGACTTTGAGAAAAAATGGTTTCAGAAACCTCAGTTTCATTTTAAAATACCTATCAATAGACACCCCACTCAAGTAAGTTCGATGAAAAAAAAAAAATTTTTTTTCTATCTTTATCGGTGAATAACTTTTTTCTCCCATTATTTACACATTTACTGTCATACAATAAAATGATGTACTTTTAACGCTCTTTCGTTTGATATATAGTAGAAAGTGTTACAAGGGTAGGGACGTTTTGCCCCTTCTTCTTTATTAACATCCTAACTGCAACAACTAACTAACTTCAACATAGTATACAAGTAACTATAAAACATACTTACATGAGTAAAAGTATAAGAATAACCATCAGGATTCACAACTGGGAAGATATGCCATTCGAAGCCTTCTGCCAATGCTCTAATTTCAGGATTATTACTTGTCAAGAACTCCTTTATAATCCAAGTGACGGTAGCTGCAGAAATCCACTCACGGGCATGAAGAGTACCTTCTAATACTCCCATTAGCGGCATCATATTTTGTGGTTGATAGTTAATGATGATTCCTTTGATATCTCTGCCTTCTACAGATTGGCCCATCACGACTGTTTTAACAACCAATGGATGTGTTTCTGCTAATTCATCAAGCCAACTGTAGATGTCTTCAAGATTATGGTATTCAGACCAGGAGTATGAGAGGTAAGACTCGGAAGATCGTATGCTGGCTGGATTCAGTTGGTCGTCTATTGCTCTGTAATCAGAAGGAGATACTGTTTGAGATAGATGGTTTAAACATATTTAATTGTAAATAGTTTTCTGCATGTATGTAATTGATAATAATTGATCAACGGAAATATCCCTAACTGCTACGACATAAAGGTGCAGTCAATTTAACAAAGAAGAGACAGCCCGTACAAAACACAATGAGTTTTATTTAACCTTCGGCACGCCTGGTAGGGTCCGTCAGACCCACCTGTGTACATAAACATGTGTTTGTGTGTATTTCCTTCAAATTCGAATTTCTCGCCTAACCGCACTTAGTAGCTGGCCGTGGCTGGCTGGCTTAGTGGTGGTCGTTATGAATTGCTAGGCACCCGCAGTCTACTACCTGAAACCAGAACGCACTCTCGTGGTAGTAGGACGTGCGTGCGTATAGTTTTCCAATGTGCAATTTGCTATCGGACCAGAACTCTGAAAAATGTTTATAGACTGAATATTCTTTAGTTATATACAAGCACATAGAAGTGCCTTATGTGTTTATATAGTTTGATTGAGATCTCTTTAGTTTTTAATAAGTAAAGTGTATAAGAGTAACTAAGTATAAAACGATTTAAAAGCACTACTTAAGTTTAATTGGCATTATAATTATTAAAAGTTGTTAATTTGCAATATTTTTTCATTTTATTTTCTAACATACACCTCTAGTAAACATATTAGTACATTTAAATAACTTATTTATCAATAAATATTTTAAAATTTACAAGTTTAAAATCCGGGTCTGATAAACCCACCAGGCATACCGTGTAACTTTTGGCCACCAGGCATGCCGAGGGTTAATAACCTTGTGTATGTCCCACTGCTGGGCAAAGGCTTCCCCATATCCCTTCACGCACTCTTGTCCTGCGTTATCTTAAACTAGCCTTCATTGTGTGCTTTCTAGTACATACATTTTCTTTTTGGGATCATCAGATCTCTTCAAACAAATGCTTCTACTTCTTCTTATCGTGTGGCCAGTAAGGTCTAACGACCCCTCACACCCTAGTGTCAGAGTTTTAGTGTCACCATTTGACGACCGTCATTTGGCACCGGCTTATACGTGCCTTCCGAAGCACGAAATCATCTTTTTAACAGATAATCAGGTGATTCAAGCCTGCAATGTCCTAGCCAAACTGGAAACAACTTTACAAAGTACCTATGCTTCCCGTGGGAATCGAACCCACTGCCATCGGGTCACAAGGCAAACGCCTAAACCATTCGACCACGGAACCGGTTACTTGAATATTAGTTTTGATCATAAAAAATGCCTTACATTTTAACTTACCTTTGAATGTTATTGATAATAATTTTTGCTTCAATCTTCGCAACCGCCAATTGTCTCACGAACTCTTCGCGTTTTTCTGGAGAAACCATCACTTTAGCTTCTTGGTTAGCCTTAAAACCTTCATCCCAGAATTCACCAACATTCTTTGCTTGTATTTCTTCTAATATTTTCACATCACTGTCGTCCTTTGGCACTATTTTATATAACGTGTATCCATCGTAACTTTTTTTAACTGCAGCACTGACCACAGTTAAAATTACAAAAAGAAATACGAATTTCAATACAGAATTCATTTTGAATTTGGTACAGCCATCAAGTGCGGTGGTCACACATTTGATGATAAGTTCATAGCATAGCATTGATAGTATACAAATAATCTGATAAGTTTTAGATTATCGTAGATAATTACAGGAAATATCTTATATTCATTGACAAGCTGAATTTTGAAATTTATCTAACTCAAAGTCAAATATTATTTAAAAATGAAGATTTTCTTGGCCTGACTATTACGAACACAACTAAAATTAATCAACCAAATCGGTTGAGCTAACCTCGGGTGTTTTGTCAAACATGTTTAATGTTATTATTTTTTATAAATATAGATAGATTACAAGTTGCTGCAAAAATACACTAACCCGTTTACGAACCTTTTTACCCGAGAGGTTGTTTGTGCAAATACATGTTGCCATTTTTCTCCAAAACTACTAGTCCGATTTTGATCCAGTTTTCAGTTATGGGTTTGAGTTCGACTGGTGCATGTTCTAAGATAGGTGTTACGGGGACAACTCACTAGGGGGCGCTACAGCAAATATTTTTTGTGCAAATCAAAGTTGCCACTTTTCTCCAAAACCACAAGTCCGATTTTGATTCAGTTTTCAGTTATGGGTTTAGGTTTAGATTGGTGCATGTTCTTAGATAAAAAAATAAAAGTAAAAAGTTTAAAATAAAAAGCAAAATTAAAAAACATTGCAAAACTAGTTCATTTAATGGCAGCCCCCGACGGACATTCTTGGGTTTTTTTAAGGCGGGTGTTTTATGTTATTTTATCCTTTTTTCAAAATTTTTAATTTTGCTTTTTTCTCATGGGGGGCAGACCCCCAAAAACGCCACCCACTACGATCCATACATACTCCCTTTACATTGTCCACGATCATTCATCTGGTTATACACGCACGCCGGGTATTTGCGAGTAGTACAGTCAAACAAGCTAATAAGTATACAAGGTAGAGATCTTTATAATTCTATAACACTGAAAATATTGATTAAAATTTTATTTTATCAAGTATTTCGCATTAAGCGACTGATGTCAAACACTGTGACGTATGACATCAGTCTCTAAATGTAACTGTTTAGTCTTAATAGTAATAACAAGTTAGCTGGCTGTATACTTATTAGCTTGTTCAACTGTACTACGCACCTCTCCTTTCTGAAGAACTTCACCTCCAGTTTTTTCCCAACTATATTAGGGTCGGCTTCCAGTATAACTGGATGCAGCTGAATACCAGTATTTTACATGGAGCGACTGTCCACAGTGAGCAGTGTGGCCCAGTGGTGTCGGCCCCGACTTACGAACAGTGAGTCGTGGGTTCGAACCCCGTCAGGCATATTACTTTGTGTAATTTATTTCATCACCACTGTTCTCAAAACGGTGAAGGAAAACATCGTGAGGAAACCGGCATATCTTAGAACCAAAAAATTCGAAGATATGTGACATCTACCAATCCGCACTGGGCCCGCGTGGTAGATTATAGCCCATCCCTCTCCTAGAGAGGAGGCCTGAGTCCCTGCAGTGGGAACATTATAGGCTGATGATGATGATGACTGTCCACAGTTCCCTCACATAATCCCCCTTAATAATACCCCTTGGAAAAACCGAAACCAGGGACTATTCATAAAGGAATTTCGAATTTAATTTTATATAAACTACGAAATCGTATAAACAAAATAAAATACAAGATTGTTCGACAACAGTCCGGGCTAACTTTTGCTAACTTACATTTTCTTTTACTTCAATCCGTACAGCTTTGTTTTAAGGGTGAATTTTGTTTGGCTCAGTCCGCAGTATTGTAAGCAAAGGTTCTCTTTTACTTGGTGTAGCTGTCGTCCTGTACAATTGCTTGTGGTACATCTGTAGTTGTTTGTAGGAACTAATGCACAATGAGAATTACTTTGGCATTTTTATTCGTTTGTTTATTTTATATTTCAGACGTGTAGGTATTGCTTTGTGGTTTGTGCCACGAAAAAAATACGTAAATTCTAATTTCAATAGTGCTAACCTGCTAGATTTTGACGTGTTGTTTGGGTCAACAGATGCGGTTTACCTTCATGTCACTGCTCTTCCGCGGTCAATCGTTGAAGCGGATCTGTCGTCGTATAGGGTTGTACCTCGTGAACCTTTTGGCCTCTTCTAAATCTCACCACTTTTGGTGTTTTGTGTCATGCATGGTTATCTAGTTTCTTCCCGGCCACTTTAATAAGATCGATTGTCTGCCTAGTCTAGCCAATTAACTGCACAAAAACGAAACTCCGTTACAAAATCCCAGTTCCCATTATATAAAGAGCCTTACGCACTTGCCGTAGCCCGCTCCCTGGGTGGGTCAGGGCGGCACAATTATATTTATCGCCGCGTACGGCCGTGTCGTCGATCCACGCATAAATCAGCGCACGTACGATGCCGATGTGACGTGTCGTCGATCGCGAATCGCAGCGACTAACTTGCAATGGGAACGGTCTTTTACATTTGCTATTTAGTTTTTGTAATATCGTATGTTAGTCGTGTGTCATTTCGTTTATTGATTGTTCGAATGGTTTATTCAGGGTCGATGAGACACCGATGCCAAGACAGTTACCATCTTTTTATATAATATATAATTCAACTGTACGTGTGTATGTCACTGAACTCCTCCTATACGGCTGGACCGATTTTGATGAATTTTGTGTGTGTTCAAGTGTATTTGAGAATGGTTTAGATTTACAATTGGACCCGGTAGGTGGCGCTGTTGTACGGGCTGAATGACGTCTGCCAGGTCCGCTAGTATAAATATTATAAACTCTCAACCCATATCTCTCTCTTCAGGTGCCTCTCCAACTAGTGAAGGTTGGCAGTCAGCTCTGCATATCCTATTCGGTCTTTTGCTAGTGTAAAAAGTTCCGCGGCGCTCTTAACTCCCGTCCATTCCCGGATATTGCGCAGCCAGGATTTCTTCCTACGTCCCACTGCTCTTTTGCCTACCACTTTGCCCATCATTATGAGTTGCAAGAGTTCGTATCTGTCGTGTCATAATACGTGACCCAGATAGGCAACTTTCCTCATTTTGATGGTCTGCATTAATTGGCGTGTCCTTCCAGCACGGCGTAGTACTTCAACGTTGGTCACTCGATGTGTCCAGCTAAATGGCCAACATACGTCTAAAGGCCCACATTTCGAATGCTTCGATACGTTTCCAGAGATCCTCTTTTATTGTCCAAGCTTCACATCCGTAAAGAAGTATAGGCCATAATTATGTAACATTGAAGTAGGCGAGTGCGCAAGGATATTTTAAGTCTGCGACTGCAAAGAACCTTTTTCATCTCATTGAAGGCACTACGGGCGATTTCAATACGGGTTCTTATTTCACAATCACTGTCCCAGTCTTCATTCACCGAAGTGCCCAGATACTTATATTTACGCACCGCCTCTAGCCTATTGCCTGCCACAGAAATCACGGGATGTAGAGTCTCCTTCTTAGAGATCACCATGACCTTCGTCTTGGAGACATTCATTCGGAGACCCGCCCTTAGACTGTACTCATTGACCCGGTTAACCAAAAGTTGCAGTTCAGCTTCTGTAGTGTGAACTGTGTCGTCGGCATATCTGAGATTGTTGCTAACACGCCCGTTCTGCCGTCCTATCACTAGAAAGCAGTTAACCGACAAATGGTCATTTTTTACTTTTTGATACAATGTGATAGAGTTCAAAATTCTCTATCTTTCTGTCTAAGAAATATTTTTATAATATGAATAGTTTCAGAGATACAAAAACTTTTCAGGCAGTTAAGTAACATAATTTATGATGATTCCTTCACTTGAAAGCGGCTAACCCGCACTTCTTCGCTAAATATACGTTAAAATACCTTAACTGCCGGATTTGTATATAATTGTCTGGTCTTTTACTTAACTACAAACACGTTATCTCACTTTTCTTGACTATAAAGAAGCAAAAGGACTATAACTACGTTGTAGTTTAGTTTTTTCTTATGCATATGTTTTAAAAAGCTAGCTTAAATGCAGTTATCCGCCTTTAACGGCTGTTTAGCTAAGTATTTAATATTTTACTTGAAAATATTTCGTAGTCGTTTGATGAAAACGGTGGAAAAAAATAAATTATGCTTAGCTACAAAGCAGTTAAGCCCCATTACTTAGCTAAAAGGCAGTTTGCCGACTCTCGCTTTTGATTCACTACGGGGTATTTCAAGTCTTATTCCAGGTCATGGTCTACCAATGTGTCACATTTCTATTAAATCGGATCAGATTTAGAGGCGTGACGGAAGAATAAATGCCCTCAATCAAAAATATCAAAGTTAAAGACAAATACAAACAAGCTATTCAGTTGATTTCACCCACAACGACTGCATTTTATGTTTTTTGTAGGAGTTTAGGTGTACTACTTTTTCATATGCTCTCATATTAGTAGCATTACCAACTTTGGACGAAAAACTTTGTTACAAAGTGGTCATGTCACCTTTGAAGATTCATAGTTAGGTTTTCTAGGTTTAAGGTCATCGCGTTTTAATCTACAGGTGAAAGAGAGCTGTAATCAAAAAATTACAAATGACAAAGTAGTAAGACGAATATTATAGGCTAAGACCTCAAGTGCATGCAGACCATCAAACAAAGAAAGGTTGCTTAGCTCGGACCCGTTATAAATAGTAGTGGCAGTTGAGATTTAATGCAACAAATTATAATGGCAAAGCACCTAGTGGAAAACGCCATCGGTCGGAGGAAAACGTCTTGGCTGACAAACATTTTCGAATGAACCGTAATCAGGAGCGTTGCTGAGCTGTTCCATCTCGCAAAAGAAAAGTGGAGTTACTCCTG
Source organism: Diarsia dahlii (assembly GCA_949775195.1). Taxonomy (NCBI): domain Eukaryota; kingdom Metazoa; phylum Arthropoda; class Insecta; order Lepidoptera; family Noctuidae; genus Diarsia; species Diarsia dahlii. The sequence continues at coordinate 17,213,354 of OX459209.1, forward strand.
GCTAACTTTGAGTAAAGGCAGCAAAATAAGTAGAATTCTGACCATCTTTGAAATGTAAAAACTGGCCGACACAGTCCCATTCAGAGTCAAAGATACGCTTAGTCTCTCATCGTGATTTGTGATTTGAGACGTCACACAATAACTTGAGATCATGAGAACGAAAAACTTTGGGTTATAGTTTTACAAATGCTACTGCTGAACCTCAACTCTCTGATTTATTGCGTCGAAATTCCCTTTGAATGTGATGCTGCTGCCTATTTCTGTACTGTTGTTGTTACTTTTAACTGGAGCTGATTAGAATATTAAGAGCTGGTTGTCTACGTTCATTGCCTTTACATGACGTCTAATAAAAGGTCAAACGTTTCCCTAGTTCATACCCAACCAGCAATTTTGCGCTATAACCAAACCTTATATCTCAAAACAGCTGGGTGAACGATGTATAAAGGTTTTGGCGGTGACTGATTGTTGTGTAAAAGCGTTTGACAATACGATTTGGCTCTATAAGTTTATACAGCAAAAAGGACCTATTAGGAATTGATGTAAAGGTTTACTTCGTGACTTTGTATAGCTGTTATAGTCAGGCGTTATAGCAACCTCCAATGTGACTAGTACACAACGATAGAACTTTATAACAGTGTTTACTGTCGCCCCAATGCGCCTGATTTACGCAATAAAAGTTCTGAATGAACTCTAATGACTCTTTCGTTAAAGTGGAGATGAAAACTCAAGAATAGGGCGATATTGTGATATTGTGGATTTTTAGATCGTCGTTACAGTGCATAGTACTATAGTGGGTACAAAAAGTCTACAACAGAGTGATTTGGTGATATAGCTGAGTTTCGAATTACATTTATAGAACTTAAATTGTCATATAAAGGTTTTTTAACGCTCGTTATAGTCGTAGTGATAAACTTATCACAAAGACACTTTTTTAAAACAGGATTGTTTTTTTTATAACTGTTATAGTCCCTCTATTACAATAGTACTATATCGGAGATTATTTCTCTTTTAAAACATAATAACTGTGTATAACGGTAGGTTAGTAATGCTTTTAAATGTTAATTCAGTTTTGTAAAGGCATTTCTATCGCTCTTTTACAACAATATTGACATTTTGATTCAAAAGGAACCCTAATTGCATGTAATGGTGGTTGTAATCTGTCATAACGAATGCTATAGTAGTGTTCAGGAAGCTGGAAGTATGTTTATGACTTAAAATTCGTAATTGTTTTAGTAAAAGCTCAATAATTCGAGGGGGGCATTCAAATATAGTCGGTAACCAGTACATATTTTATCAGTAAAATTACAGTCGCACGTCATTTTCCCCGTAAGGGACGAATAATTTAATTACAAAATAATATATAATTCACCACAATATGGCTCCTCGTATTCTTTTATTATCCAATTCTCTTCAAAAACACTGCACGTGAACGAATGTAAAATGAATGAACGATGAATATTATAGTGAAGTAATGGAGTCATGAACTGTTTTACAGTACCTAAAAGAACTTTAGTAGCGTTGCGGTGGCTTGTATGTCATCAAATAGAGATTGCGTTACTGTTACATCAACTGTAATAGGCCAAAATTGTCATGCCTGACACCGCTACAGTTGTACTTTAACACTGAATGGAGATATAATTGCGCCACTTTCTTTGTAGGTGCACCTTCTTTGGCCTTTTATGTGACCATCGATTAGTTTTTACAAAACGTTCTATGGACTTCTATACAACTAACTTTTGCTAGTTGGGTAGTGAACCCAACCTATTTATGTCGCGAGTTAATACCTAAGCTTGTTCTGGGTTAGCACGTTCCAGCGTCAACCTCGTCTCAGTCCTCAGAGCAAGAGTAGGCCCATTTTTAACATTAGTGACATAAAAAAAATGACGTGCATCTTAAAACAAATCGTCTTCCATTATACGTTTCATCAATACCGATATTTGGCTAGTTGGCCAACAGAGAAGATCACTTCAAAAGTTCCACTCTCAGAACGACAACCTAATTATTTTGGGTTTCTGGAACCATTGATTCTGCAACAATTTTTGCAAATACTTTTTAGGGGTCAAGAGCAGCGACTTGCCACGATACATAAGAGTTGCAGTCTGATCGGTCACATTTTGTTCTTATTATTTATAGTGCGTTCATTCAAGTACTTTAGAAGATTCCACCCACTGTCCCACTCTTCATTCATGACAAAGAATTTCTTGGTGACTTCATGAATTCTCACACCCCAGGGTGTGATCGGTTACATTTTGTTCTTATTATTTATAGTGCGTTTATTCAAGTATTTTGGAAGTATCCACCCACTCTTCATTCATCACAAAGTGATTCTTGATGACTTCATGAATTCTCACACCCTGGTATATCAATAAACACTACCCAATTTAAAAAAAGTAGAGTTTAATGTTAAGGATCGTCTAGCCCAGTGGCTTCGGGTAGTGTAGGCAATGTGGGTATAAATGTAACTTTAGGTATATCATAATATTTTATTTAAAATATTGAAATATGTTTTAGGATTTTACAAGAACATGCCATTAAATCTCACATTTGCCTGATTATTGCTTAACTAAAAAGCAGTTAACCCACAAGCGAAATACTTTTAGCCACCTTTTAGTTAAGTAAGGTAGTTAACATTTTACAAAGTTTCCAATTATTATTGGCATAATTAGCTTAAAAGCATCTAAAACCCCATAACTGCTCCTAAGAAAAGGTATTGTTACTTTAATCTTAGCGAATACCATGTCTATAAAGCAGTTACGTCACTTAACGACTTTATAGTTAAGTATTTCTGCATAACTATCAACCAACATACTGATTGTCATAATTTTAAATAAATAACTTAACTAAAAAGCCGCTAAGGTATGGTTAACGGCCTTTTAGTAGAGTAATTAGATGAAAAATGTTAATTAAATGCTTAACTAAAGTATAAAAATCTACTTTTAAAATAATTGGTAAGAGTTTCAGAACAGAAAGAATTCTTGAAACATGGCAGAATACCATACCAATTGAAACGTTCAAGAATGATAATCCTAAGTATCATAGTTTTTTAGAGACAACGATTCGCACCTTTTTTGCCATTATCTGGAAAACAACTTTTGTCACTTAACTGCTTTTTAGTGATAGGACGGCAGCGTTAATCTTGACTCCACAGTCCATCTCATCCAGGGCAATGATTACCTCCGAGTACAAGTTAAAAACCCATATGGTAGGTGAATTGTGCAATAATCGGATTTGTCTCTAATAATCTATTATTGGACCTACGATTATTAGGTTCTAACTCAATGGGACAGATAATTGAATTCAAGTGGGCACCTGAATATGATCGGGTTAATTACATGCTGTACCTATTAGTTTGGATAGGATATCCTTGTTTATGTTATGGACAGATAAGAGTAATATACATAAACTTGCAAATTGAAATAGGTAGTAATTACTAGTAAAGACTGCTTGCTATTTGAAGGATTTCAATCTAAAAAAAAGTGGGTGTAAACTGTGGTTGTAAACGAATCCTTCATAAAGCCGTCAACGAAGCAATTGCTGATGAATTAATTGAATAGCACGGGGTGTCGAGGTATTTAAAGTTTATTATCTTTAGGTTAAGCCGCGCTTGCCTAGGTTGGTCTGTGGATTGGTGACCACCCATTACAAATCGAGTTTCCTGCGTGCCTCAGAAAGCACGTTATGCTGTTGCTTCGGGTTGCCATATTAGATCTTTGGCAGTCGTTACAGGTACCTACCGGTTTACAACCAGTTAAGTTTTATAAATCTTATTTTCTACATTCGTATTCGTCCGTAGCAATTTAATAATTGCTACGGGGATTTCACGTTCACTGTAAAAAATTATGTAATTTTACATGCAAAATAATTACATAATCCTGTAAAATTTCCTAAAACTCTGGGAAATTTACGGGAAAATATGAAATTTTACATAAAAAAATGTAAAATTGACGAAAATTATGTAAAATTTCATATTTTCCCGTAAATTTCCCTGATTTTTCGGAAATTTTACAGGATTATATAATTTTTTGCATGTAAAATTACATAATTTTTAGTAAAATTACATAATTTTTAACAGTGTTCTCGGTATTCTTAGCACCATTTCTTACTCTAATTATATTAAGATCAACCGAAAATACAATAATTTTCAATACACATCTCTCCTTCCAACATTCATGATTCCCCCTTAAAGGGCTGGGTAGGAACAAAATAATTTACGATCAGCCCAGAACCGCTTAATCAGTGTTTGGTTCATTGTTAACTCGCTGAGCGCGGAATAATGGTGCTATTGTCTCTTAGTATCGCGATAAGTTTGTGGTTTAAGTTTTAGACTTATGCTGTTACTGATAGCGTTGTTATTTCTTTGAAAACTTTCTTGTTTGTCTTGCTTGTGAAGAATTTGTTGGTTCCGTAATCATGGTGGCTGAATGTGGAGTCTAGGGTACGAACCTCCCTGCCATTGTTATGGAATTTGCGTGAAAGAGTTACCACGGCCCTGGAACGAAAAGAAGAAGAAAGAGTGATGGTTTTAGTCTGATTTTTTGGGGTCATGTGCTGGAAAACAGTTATGGCCTGAGAGATATATCTCGATGGTATGTAAAGCCAAATAAGGTCAGGGGCCCATGGGCGGCCTAAAAAACTCTGACAACGGGCTCGGCTTAGGCAGTACCCACAAAATGATAAAGAAAATAAATAAGCTGATAGAATGATGACCGATCTCCCATATCTCAAAATACAGGTAACCGCAGAATCTGAGTTGACCTGTACACTTCCACCAAGTAAACCCGCTAACACTTGTACATTCTACCACACAAGTTTCTCTATCAAAGCTCCCTGTATCAAGCTTGTTCGAGTCGCATACGCTGCTCTCAAATTGATTTTATACTGATAATGTAACGGGTCCGATTCGATGCTGCCGATATGTTTAAGGCTTAATTAATTTGTTGAGAAAATATTAGCGTCTTTTCTTTGTACTGTTATCAAATATTTATTACAGTTCTTGTTTATGGAGCGGGTTGTGGTAACAGTCACACCAGAAACTGTCATAATACACCAATAGGCACTGCGAATCGGCTACATCTCACCTTATTCCTAAATACTTTACTTTTGGAAACTAGCCACAATTTGCAAATATTCGGAAAACCCCTTTTTGAAAATGTAATAAACTTATTTTTTTTAATTTTTCTTCGATCACGAGCGTGCCCAGTTTCTTGATGCCTGTTCAGTCTTGCTTTGAAGACAGACGGGTTAAATGTGAGAGGGAACAGAGATGCGGAAAGATAGTTCCACACTTTTGCTGTGCGCATAGTAAACGTGGAAAAGAAGCGCTAAGTACGACTTGTAGGGATATCGACCAAGTGTGGAGCCGCAGTAGGTACATCTCCTAGTTAGGTGGTAAAAGTAATAATAATAAAGGTATTTATCGACCTTCAAAAGGAACTCAAGGTAGGTACTCCTGATTCCCGAAAAGGTTAACGCGGCTCCGACACATGGGCGAAGGAACATGGGTTTGGTTTTTAGTTAGTAGATGTCTGACACTCCTCTTCGCTCTGCCCAAGAGCGGGGGGGGGGGGTTATTCGATGATTTTCTACCCACCAAAAAAAAAAAAAAAAGGTACTCCTGATTGTAAGTTAAATAAATAAAACATTCAAAAGTCAACGAACTCGAAACCACAGTAATACCTACTTCCCTCATTACAAACGCAAATGTAAAGTTAATTGACACCGAAATAGCTGAAAGGTGCTTCATTTTACATTTTCCCCTGAATAGCTTTGAAAAAGGCATGAAAAGGTCTTCAGAGCTCCAAACTCTGTAATTACAAACCTGGCCGAAATAATACAACAAAAATGATAACATAAAAAATGATAGCACACGAAAATGAGGTAAAAAGTAATATTATAGAAGAGAAAGGTATTTCTATGTGAATAATACTTTCTTTTTTCCATTTACATTCATTATAATCTTAATCTTGAGTCCTTTCAAGCTTGGCTCGGTCATAGTTTTTATATCCTTATATAATTAAAAATCCTATCCAGCGGAGTCCGTAGTGAAATTCCCCTACTATCTACACATTTTAGAAGACTGTAAACATTAAGATTTTCGGATGTACCTAATTCGGGCATAAAAGCACCTGTGATTACTAAGATAATGTGGCAAGGAGGTAGAGAAGGTCATGAACGCGCTTGAGGGACATATTGAGCTCCTGCTCGGGCAGCGGGTTGTTGTTCGAAAAAGATACCGCGGCCTCGGACACAAAGGAATAAGAAGGAACATATGTATGGTTTTTAGTCAGTAGAAGTCTGACACTCTCTACCGCTCTCCCTAGAGCGGGAGGGGTCATTTTATGATGTCACACTATCCAAAAAAAAGTGACTTGAGCTGTACAGTGTTCTGTGTTTACTTATATTGTAATAATGAGTTTTATAAAAAATCTCTTATTAAATCCGAAAGGTACAGGTTTGTTCCCGTCATTGCGATATAGTTTTTGTTCTAGAACATACCTGGGAACCTTCTAGTTACGCCAAAGTTGCAACTTTTTCTCAAGTTTACTATAGATACCTTCACTATATCCGATGCATCCACCAGCACAATGTTTTGAGTGCGTTACATTGAGCCCTACCGTAAGACGTGAATTTCACCAAAAAAAAAACAATAAAACCGACTTCAAAAAAAAACACAAAAAAGTGAAAAATAAACTTTAGAAGAAAAATCAGTTTCTGAAGTCGTTGACTTTTGTTTGTTTGATTTCATTTTTTTTGCCACCGACTTCAGAAACTGATTTTTCTTCTAAAGTTTATTTTTCACTTTTTGTGTTGTTTTTTTTTTGAAGTCGGTTTTATTTTTTGTTAAAAAGTTTTTATTTTTCACTTTTTATTGGTTCACATGTTCAGGGGTCTTAATGTGGACAATGTAGTTTTTTTATAGAGTTTTGTTGATTTTTCAAAAACCGCTGGTCAGATTTCGATAAAAAAATATGGGACCATCAAAAAAATATCGGAGGTCGTGGGTTCAATTCCCACCCAGGACAAATGTTTGTGTGATGAGCACGATCATTTGTTCTGTGTCTGGGTGTAATTTATCTCTAATATGTATGTATTTAGAAATATATAAGTATGTATCAGTTGTCTAGTACCCATAACACAAGCTCTGCTTAGCTTGGGACTAGATGGCGTTGTGTGATAGTTGTGGAATATTATTATTATTATATTATTATTATTTGGGAAGTATACCCTTTCCAACAAAAACAAGTGACGGAGTTATGCCCGAACAAACATAAAAAAAACTTGATGTGGCACTCGGAGACTGCCGCGGTAAAACTATTGCACAGCATTTTTTAGCAACTTATGCAAATAATTATTTATTTATTTTATTTATGCAGTATTTTTTAAAAAGAATTTAAATTATATAAGTAATTCATAGACTAAGCTAGTAAGAAACTCTATGACAGAAAATTTAAAAGAAAAAGTATTGACAGCTTGTCAGCCGACTTACGTGTCATAACGTTGAAAAATATGAAAATTATTTATTTTATTTTAGATATTTTATAAGAAAACTAATCGTTTTCTAAGACCGATTCGCAGAATAGTAATGCAAAAACCAATAAAACGTATGATAGATGCGTAATAATAATAAAATGAATATATTATATAGTACTCGAGGAGTACTCACTCATTATCTTTCACTATTTTTTCGTGACTTTCTTCATTAATAAATGCACTTTGTTTATTCATATTTAAAACACTTTGTACACAAATTATACGAGTAAGAATATTTTAGATTGAGAAAGCAGAGAGACAAAACAGAAAAACTTTACACCTTTACACGTGAGGTTATAAATTATTTTATTTGACAACCTCAGTTGACAACCTTGTTATTTTCCGTAACCATAGCAACCTGGTTGAATATTGAATATTTTCGTTACGAAATTTCTGGATTCGCTCTCCACGCTCAAGGCCCGCGATAGAAGCTATGCAATAGCTTAAAAGATATAATATAAACATCCGAATTGCGAACCTCCTTCTTTTTTTAGAAGTCGGTTAATAAAAAAGGATAGTAAATAGTAAGCAATGATGTATTTTTGTGTAGAGTTATTTAGTTTTATGCATAGAGAACGGTGAAGGAAAACATCGTGAGGAAATCGGCATGTCTTAGAGGCAAAAAATTGGAAGACTTGTAACATCTATCAACCCGCACTGGGCCCGCGTGGTAGATTATAGCCCATTCCTCTCCTAGACAGGAGGGCTGTGTCCCTGCAGTGGGAACTTTATAGGCTCATGATGATGCTTAGATTCTTGATTGACGGCTTCGTAAAGGGTCCCCTGTACAGCTACATTCCCTGACATAGTTACAGTTTGTCATAAGTCTGATTATCTATCTTCAAAGCAAGTAAATAAAACTCATTCCCTTCAACCAAACTCGATCGTTAAAACGACCAATAGTAAAGGGCTCAGGTGTGACGTTTTTAAAGATATTACGGACGGCTTGGCTTCATTTTATGACGTCATTTTTAGCCGTAAACGTCATTACGAGCCTCTTGGCTTAAGAAGGTGGAAAATTTAAAGAGAGAGCGAAAAATTAATCGTTTATTTCTATTTGAAGGTAGGCGTTTTTGTAGGGTAATATTGAGGTTTAGTAACTTGATTATTTTTATTAATATACTTAAAAATCGATACAGACTGACATTCTATCAGTAATAATAATGGAAATAGGCAATTAAAACTTACAAAAAAACTATAATGAAAAATAAACAAAAAGGTATACAAAGTTTTTCGTGGCTACGTGGCTCAGGGCAAAATAGAAAATCGATAAAAAGTATTGTTAAAAAGTTTTAACAAATATATTTTATTGCTTATTGAATATTAAATCACTGTCACACTGTGTAAAATATGCAGAAAAACTTCAAAAACACGTTCATTACTCCGGCCCAAAACACAATTCATCTGGCGCATCATATTTTGTCAGACTACCCTATCAAAACCGGCTGAAACAAAGCCTCCAGCTTTTTGTTTCACTCATATCGCTTTGTTCGAGATACCAGTCCATACGGTACACCAAAAATAGAGGAAAACATACTCGGAATTGACTAACCAGAACTGTGAGTCGGTATAGCGATGTTTTTATGTGTTTTGGCAAACTGTGTACCTGGTTTTGCAGTGTAGTTTTGAATGGAACACCTTTTCTATCTGTCGTTTAGATGAAATGAAAACTATCAACAATATGAATAAGTTTAGACGTCAAGCTAAAGTGAGACTGGAGTGGCCACGTGGCCTGACTGCATTCGGAGATATGGGCAAAGATCGTCATTCGATAGACGCTTGTCGGACGAAATCATCCGCGCTGTCAAGGTAGACCACGGCGAAAGTGGTGTGACGATCTCCGATTGATCTGATCGACCTATTGGACTTAATATAACTGGCGCAATGTATGTGAACTATTAGGCACCCTTCTGCCTAAGCATCCAGGTATTACAGGCGTGATGTTATGTTATGTGTCTGCAGAAGTATGCTTGGATACCATCAATATTCGGAAGGGAAATGTGTTAAAATAACATTTTAATAGCACCTAACATTTTCTAAAAATCATAATAGCAAGTAAGTACATAGTGCCGCCAACATATCAATTTCAAAACATATCGATAAAATCAGTTTTTAAAAAAGGAGCAAACCATTCGAACGAAGTGCACAGAGCGGCAACAAACAATAGGACGGACGCGCGTGATTTACGCTCTACACGGATATTGTTGAAATTCGCATCGATACAGCTTTTGTTTCGCCGTCTGCCTTCTTATCGCCTCTTAGGGATGGGACTGTCGATACTTTTACTGTGTTTATACTTTCACTTTGATTTATTGGTGTGCTTTACCTTTTTTTGGTGAGCAGTGTTTTTTTTTATTGAAGTGATGTGCTCCTGATACTGACTTATTGAATTTAAGTGTTTATTTTTATTGTGAAATGTACTTTAATTTAGTATGGATTATTAAATTATGTCAATAACAACAGTGACGCGATGTCTAATAAAATGATTGATTGTATATAAGGTCCCATTAAAATAGGTGGACAAAATTTCAGAAATCATTCGAACCACCAAAATAAGGACGATGGTAAAAAATATAGTAAGAAAAACGCATTTAAGTACCTACTTATAAAGGATGAGTTTGATCTAGAGTGCAGGCTATTTATTATTTTAAGTAAAAAAAAAAACACGTTTTTTAATGTTTTTTTTTTTTGTTTAAATATCTTTGGTTAGACATACTGAACGCTGTGTTAAAATTTGTCCATCTATTTTAATGGGACCTTATATAAATGTTGATGGATGGAGAGGTAGAAGAAGAGCAAAGAAAAATGATGAATGTATTGTGTGAGGAATGATATGAGAGAGAGAGAAAGGAGTAAATAGTACCGTGACGTCTCAACAGATTAAAATAAGAAAAAGTTTTGCACCGCCTTAAGTAAAATGGTATAGGGGCAAGAATAATTATGCTGATGATGATGATTAATATTGTGTAAATCATAATATGAATAAATATTATTCCTATATCATTACGGATTATGAACACCTAATAAACTTACCACATGGATATCAGATTACACGGAGAGCTTCAGTGGTTGCTTGGGCCGTCGCTTGGTAAAGGTTTTTGGCAGTTTTGTCATACAAAAGTATGTCAGGCCTTTGCTGGGTGAGTAATCGTTGGATATCTCTGAGTGCCGCAGTTAGTTTAATTCGACTATTCAAAAGTGCCTGTAATTGGCCTACTTGAAATAAATGCTTTGATTTTGATTTCAAACAGAACAATTTAATGATTCCTATCATCACTGATAACCATTATTTTACAGTGCTCATTATTTAAATTACATATTTTACTCCGTTAATTTAAACACTCATCGCGTTTAAAAAGTATCGATAGCCAAAAAATATCGATTACAACATTACGTCCCTAAAATAGGACAGTCTGCCCGCATGGTGCATCGCTATGGCAAAAATATTAAACGCATTCCTATGCGGCATACGATGTTTGGTTCACATTTGTGATATCTATGGAAGATCTATGTTCTAAGCATGGGAGAAAATGTTCTATTGACTTTAGCGCATGTTTGCCATAGAATTGTATCGGTTGTAAGTACTTATGATCAGTCGTAAACAAGTTGTGTGTACTTGTTTGCGACAAGTTTTTCACGAGGCTTGTCGAAAATAAGGACACGTATTATGTTGTTTATGACGTGGTTCTAACATAACATAACATCACGCCTGTAGTTTCGGAAAGGTTAAGCTGACGTGTACCTAATCGTACACCCACATTTCGCCAGATGCAGTTAAATATTGGATATTAAATTACTAAGAAAATCGGTAAACAGTTGACAGTTGCGCTACGTGTCGCGGTTTCGATCCCCGCACGGAACAAAATTGAACTAATATTTGTATGACCTACAAGATAGTTATTTCGGGTCTGGGTATTTGTGTATGTGAGTTTAAATGTTTGTCCACGATACAGGAGAAATTTCTAGGGTGGGGCAAAGTTGTTAAAATATAAAATACTAATGGAAAAACTCTACAATAAGTCCTCATCACACTTTGCTCCTATACAAATTATAGGTGTAAACTAGTGGCTTCCCATGCAGGGAAGGCATGAGTATTGATCACCACACTAACGAATGATCGAATTCATTATTTAACCTACCTAGAAGCCCTGGCGTCCTCACCGATGTTTACAATTATATCGTTTGTAACGTATAGTATGAACTTTACAGACAATATTTTAGGATGATACTCTTCACATGCCCTCCCTAGTGACGCCCCAAGCCGAGGTTCGTACTCCGAGCCCTTACTGCGCTGTCACTTATTTTATAAGTTTTTACGCCTTGGCTGGAGGCCTTAAACTCAATGCACCCACAGGATAGTCCAGTTAGTCTCATAGATTGACCTGCAAGATGCCATGCTAAAAAAAAACACTAAAATAGCTTGACCTGAAAACGACACCAGTTTTAATCACAAACCTTTTTCCACATACCCAAACCCCGCACTGAAAACAGCAGAGAAAAAATATTCATAAAAACAAAAAATATGACATTTCGGTGGGAGCGATAAACTGGCATTTTCGCGGCAAAATAATGAGTTGATAACATGCACACATAAATTGAAACTGACTGTTAACGGTTCGGTGCCGGAGCGGTTCGTTGTTTGTTTAAAGGTGGTGGTACACGTATGGTTTGCTATTGTTTTAATAATAATAATAATAATCATTTTAATTCATACATAAAATACACACAATAATTTAAAACAATAATAACAAACTAATAATACTTGTAAAAAAGTAAACCATAACTATAAATTATTTTAACTAAACACGTCCTAACGTCGGCGTCGTGTTTCGCTGCGAGGTGTCACAAAGCCGTCCTCGGAAACGACGGAAAACGACACCTTTCGGCCAAAAGTCTTCCTGCAAACAGGCCTGGAGATGTTGGGTTGGAACACGCACCACAAATGACTTGAAGTTGATGTTGTGGCGCGATTCCAACCTTTCGACCCTCAGAGGCCAGTTGGTCTTCACTTTGAGGTACTGCACCACTTCCTCAATCTATGTTGTTTGTTGTTTTAGCCGTGTGGATATGAGGGAAATATCTCACAAGGTAGGTAGGTACTTCTGGAATAAAAATATCCTGTGGTCTTTTTTTACCGGCTTCTAAGAAATGAGAAGGTTATGTATTCCAGAAGGTTGTTAATTATTTTTACTACATTAATGTTCTCCAATTTCTCTGTTATTACTTGGTATATTTTAGTGATTGTTTTTTTGTGCCATTCTCGGAAAAGCTCGGGCACGTGTGTAACAGGCCGAAATTATTTGTTTTTAATTTATTATCCGCAATGGTACCAACTTGTTCACGTTGCTCCCTTATAATTTGATTAATGGATGGATATTGTAGCAATTATTGTTATTTACTTGTTCTACATGTCTGTATAGTAAAACTTAACATAACATAACGCCTGTTAGCCTCGAAGTGTAAGGCAGAGGTGCACCTAATAGCACGTACACCCATATTTCCCCAGTTTATTATTATTTTTTTTTTTTTTAAAACGTTGCCCCACACTAGGAATGTAGGAGTTATGTTTAAGTTTCGTGTAATGGGGACAACCCTATTGCCATCAACCGGGTAGAAATCTCCGAGGCTGCTACTGAGAAATTTCTGATGAAAAAACCCAACAACAGTTTGCCTTTTTTTTGGGGGGTGTAAATTCATCAAATAATCCTTCCCGCTCTGGGCAGAGCGGAAGGGAGTGTCAGACTTCTACTGACTAAAAACCACCCATGTTCCTTCTTAGCCCTTGGGCCGAGGCCGCGGTATCTCTTTCGATTAACCCGTAGCCCCGACGGGGAACACAGTTTGCCTCATCAAGCGACCTTGGGAGCCGGTTGAGAGCTTGAAACTCCTCTCTCGATCAACGCCAGCCTAACATAACAGATAAAGTACTGCTTATCCCACCAACCTATGGTGTTACGTTCATCCATATTGTCGATAACCACCAATATAATACTTAGAACTTACGTTCATTCGGACCGACAGGGGCGCATTAAATTTCCTATGAACATACTCAAGTGAACATATTACTAGGTACAGAGATGGAGCATCTAAGGAAAGAAAGAAAGAAAAAGAATGTATTAGTCTCGCACAGGACAATCAAATAATACTTTTGTAATTTATATTCTAACTCTACTCTGTTATGTATAACCCACAACGAAAATTTCCTTTGGCAAAAATTACTAACTTTCATCCGTCACTTAATCTTTAGAGTGTAGCTGCAACAAATCAAGTTCCATATGCAGACAGATTATAAAAGTGTTTAGATAAAGATGGAGGTGTACTAAATGTGTTACTTATATAAGGTCCCATTAAAATAGGTGGACAAAATTTTAGGAATAATTCAGACCACCAAAATAAGAACAATGGTAAAAAAAGAAAATAATAAAAACGCATTAGATACTTACAAGAAAATAAAACAACTAGCGAAAATACACTAAAAGTGTTAGTCACCCAACATTTTATGTCAAAAAAAATCCCTTTTAATCAGGTTTTTTTTACTTGGATATGTTTGTTAGACGTACTGAACGCTGTGTTAAAATTTGTCCACCTATTTTAATGGGACCTTATTTATCTTTGTATTAGCCTATATTGTCCCACTATTACTGGGCAAAGGCCTCCCTATAACCTTCCACTCTTCTCTCCATGCGGTTTTCCCTAACTAATCTCGCACAGAAGCATCGGCGTCGTAAAAGTCGCCATGCCATATACCTGCGATTTCATGAATATTATAAAAAAACTTCGTTCTTCCACTTTCGCACCACACTATACCCTCTTATAGTGACACCCCCTGTAGGCGATAGAAAAGCCTAGCAGACAACGGTAATCTAATTTCGTACTAGCATAACAGTAGTGCACTTAACGTGGGCAAAGAATTTTTATATGAAACTCATGTCGATGACAATTTATGTGTTAGTTTTTTTCCCCTCCCTATTACGATGTTTTACGACATTTTATTCGGAATCTTTTGTAGCAAAATAGAGTTTATATAGGGGAATCATAAAAACGAAATTGTCAGTAAACACTTTTGGTAATGATAGTTTAGGCTGAGCATGGTGTTTGGCAGAGGGGACAGGCAAATTTTGAGATATTGGTTGCTCATGCATGTCCAATATAATAATAATTTAAAATTTTTACTAACATAGCTATAAGTATTCACCTACTAAAATTATATGGACCCATATCATTCACTGTGTCTGAAACAAACATTTTCAATTCCTTTAATTAGGTACCTACGGGAGCTGTGGAGCTCGTGGCTAAACAATAACAAACAACCGCACAGGTCAATCTTCAAGGTTAAGACTCACTTGCCTGGGTTGGTCAAAATCAAATTTTTTTTTTTCACATAGGCCTACATGGGCACTCGTAAAACGTCAACAAAAAGGTGGTCGTTGGTTCATGTCATCTAAGATTCATTAGCTGCCCAGCCTTTTCCTAACAATGTTTACTTTATCTTTCAGCCTAACCAGATACAGCTGAATTCCAGTATTTAACATGAAGTGACTGACTGTCTGACCTCTACAAGGCAGTTATTACTGGACGATATAACCAACGGACCAACGATTTAAAATACTTTCAGAGGCACGGAGAAAACTCGGTATGTAATGGGTGGTCAGTGGTCACCCATCGACAAGTTAACCTAGACAATCATAGCTTAACCTTAACATCGACCTGACTTGCTGTTATTATTTACCGACGACCTCCTTTTTATTTTTTTATTTTTTGGTGGGTGGAAAATCATCAAATGACCCCCCCCGCTCTTGGGCAGAGCGAAGGGGAGTGTCAGACTTCTACTGACTAAAAACCGAACCCATGTTCCTTCTTTGCCCTTGCGCCGAGGCCACGTCATCTAGTACAAAAATCCGCGACCCCGACGGAACCGACGACCTCCTCAATCTAAATACTAAACCCTATCTCTAAATACTATCACAAAAATCAATCAGATCTAATAAAAACTCTACAAACGTACCTACAGATAGTCAACTGAACTATTGCGACATCTTGAAATCGTATTACTGACCTATTTTCGTTCAAAATTGAGTTCTAAAATTCAAAATGCAACCGTCGACCGGAAATGAATCCGTTGGCGGGAGTCTGTCGTGATACGGATCTGATGGAGCCGAGCGTCCAACATCCGGTCGGTTCCCGCCTTTATGGCTTCCAATTTTGAATCCGTCGTCTGACGGTTGGAGTAGATTCTTTTTTTTAAATTACGTGGCCATTTAGATTTTTGGAGATCGAATTTATGTTTTTTTTTTAATGGAATGAGGGTTTATTATCCTTCGTTGTATGTGAAAAAAATGGCGGCTATCTTAGTATCTCATTTTCTGAATAAATAACAAAAAAAGCAAGGAGAGACACTAAGAAGATGGTGAAGGGTGGTAGTTCTGGGGGACTGAATTTTGTAATTATGAGGTTCAAAAAGTGCAGAATGTATGCCTCATCATCATCATCAACAGCCTATTAATGTTCCCACTGCTGGGACACAGACCTCCTCTCTTTGAGAGGGAATGGGCTATAATCTACCACGTGGGCCCAGTGCGGATTGGTAGATGTCACATGTCTTCGTATTTTTTGGTTCTAAGACATGCCGGTTTCCTCACAATGTTTTTCTTCACCGTTTTGAGAGCAGCGGTGATGAAATAAATTACACAAAGTAATGTGCCTGCCTGGGTTCGAACCCACGATCTACTGTTCGTAAGTCTGGGCAGCCACCACTGGGCCACCGCTACTCTCCACCAAATGTATGCCTAATTTTAAAGAAATTATTTTTAATGATGGTTACTATCCACGATGTATTTGTCGCTCAAAAGTACCTCAGCAAGTCAGCACCTACCCATAGTCTTCAAAACAATGTACATATACGCACATTTATACCCTTATCTTCATCGTATCAACAACTCTCGCCTTTAAGATAACTTTATCTGAATGGATTCTATCAACATTGGCACTATATTTCGAATTAAAGTAAAGTTTCCGGCTAAGATAAAACATCTCTGTCTTTGTCTAGAGTCTTTGGTCAACTGGACCCGCTTGCAACTGGACCCACAATAAAACTATGAAAAAAGCAATATAAAATGTGATTTGTTCGACTTAACTCGTGAGTCCAGTTCGAGTGTTACAAAAGTCTAAGGAGTAGAAAATAAGGACATAACGAAGCGCCAATGTATCTTTGTATGATTTGAAGTCTTGTAGTTATTAACAGTTTAAAAGTAATGGTTATTTAGAGAGCATAACCCTCCTTTTGTGCTTCGCCGCAAAATATAGGGTGGATGGGACACTGACGTGACCACATAGACATTTTTCGTCAGTTTTTTTTTTTATTGTGACAAGCTTGTCGCTTCCCAAACCGCTTCAACTCCTGAAAACCAGAATCAACAGTGATGACCACCACAAAAGTGCTGGATCAATAAAGATTGACGAAGTCCCAGAGAATTTATTTAACTGTTTGGATTCCACGACAAAACTAAGTGAAATCTCACCTGTTAGCTTATTATACAAATACATGATATAAACGAACCCTTTACGAAGCTGGTAACTAAACAAAATTAGTACATCAAACTAAGTACCCTTATGCAAAAAATATTGCTGAGAAATCACGTTTTTTTTTTGGAGTGAAAAATCACTTTTTTGTAAAACTCAAAGTAGCACTCTTAAAACATTGAACTAGTGGATGCTTTGAATAGTAAACAGGTCATGGAGGTAATTCAAGTAAAGTTTTACCCTGAAAGACCAGTATTAAGAAAAACTCCTGTGAAAAATTGGGAACTTTACCCCCAATATCTCTGTAACTAGGGGCTTCCCAGGTATACATAAGAACAATAAAATGATTGCAATGATAAGTTTAGGGTACTTTTAAACCGATTAGATATTCATAGTAATTCAACATAGACTGACAAATAAACGGGTTTATTATTCAACAAAAAAAAACACCAAATACTTTCAAAACGAGTTAACTCAAAGAAATCACAAAACGTACAGTCGTCCACAAACACGACCCGTGGAGATTTAACGCCAACTGTTAGATAGGTATCAGTTGAATCTATTGCCGGGCGAAGAGTATGAACGCGCGACGTAAAGCGATATATGTGTAGACTATATCGAGAGATATTTATGTGTCCGACTGTACTCGCTCATTTGTTTGGACCAGTCTATGCGGAAAAGTGTAGGAATGATTTGACTTTTTTTTCTGTTTTTGGGAAATGTTGGTAATTGAGATAAGGGAGCTGTGTTTTGTTTATGATCAGAGTTATTAATTAACAAGACTTTGTTTTCTTTGATGATCATTATCATAGCTGATTCATAACTATCTCTTTCAGCCCAGTATTTTCGTAAGCTTTTCAATCTGGTCTAGGTCTAGCCGCAAGCGCGACTGCTGAGTATGATGTCCTGGTCTCAGATCCCGGGTTGGGCAAAGTGTAATAACATTTCCCTTTACTTCAGGAATGCGCGACGTAAAGCGATATAATTATGTGTAGACTATATCGAGAGATATTTATGTGTCCGACTGTACTCGCTCATTTGTTTGGACCAGTCTATGCGGAAAAGTGTGGGAATGATTTGACGTTTTTTTTGTTGGGAAATTTAAGTAGGTTAGCTAATGAAGCTGTTTCGATCAGAGTTATTAATTATCAAGATTTTTTTTTCTTTTACGATTATAATTTATCAAAGCTGATTTATAACTTGATCTCTTTCAGTTCAAGTGGGGTCTTTACTTTTCGGTATTTTCGTAAGTTATATCAATCTGGTCCTATGTCTAGTGGTCGCAAGCGCGACTGCTGAGATAAGGTCTTGTGTTACATTCCTGGGTCGGGCAAAGTGCAATTTCATTATGAAATAGTAGCCGCGGAGTCTGGAATTTGCAATAGACACGAACCCTATTACATGGAATTTCGACATAACTGATGAAATGTGAGTGAACTAATTAGGTCACTTTTGCCTATCCTTCGGGGATAACAAGACGTGATGCTATAATATATTATAGTAAAAAACAACACTTACAATGACATAATAGGGATGTTAACAAAAAAAATCTTATTAGTCCGTCAGATAGATTTCCAAAAAATATTGGACACATATTTTTTCTTTTTTCACGTAAACAAACATTGAAGACGATACAGTGCTTTGACAACTCGTGTGACGTCATATTCTAAGACATTATTATGACATTTCTTAGCGAGCAGTGATGTCACAACCTCCCACTCAAATCTTTGACGCGTTTTATCTTCGTCAATTTTTATTGATTTGATAAAACAAAATACGTATCCAATATTTTTCGATAATCTTACAGACGGACTAATTAGAATCATATTTTTTTTAGTCAGTAAACATCCCTATTATATCAAAATGTACTATTGTAAAATGGTGAGTTTAATCCAGAATGGGGTTTCCTTACAGCAAACCTCACTACGATTGTGAGATCTATAAAGAACTTTACTTTAAGTGGCATGTTTCACAGAAAAAACCAAGAATCGGATGGAGCACGTACTACTTACTTACTTAACTAATTCAGCTCACGAACTTAAACAGACGTAAAAATTACCCTCCAAGCTTTTTAACTCTCGTCAAACCTGATCAACTTTCACACTCCGTGTAAGCGGTCGTAAACGCGCGCGTAAACGTAACTGGCGCGATTACGGTTTACGTTTCGTTTACGTTTACGGCTCAGCCGGGGACCGTATTTACGTGTCGTAATTTTCATGTTTAATAATATGAAGAATGTGTTAGAGTTAAGTGTGATTCTTCTTCTAAAAGGGCAATATTTTTGGGTATCGTAAACATGGCTTGATTGTATATTTTAGTGTTTGGAATCTATATACAATGTTTTGATATTTCTAAGCAATAAAAATGAGGTTGGGGACTTCACACAGTAAAAGTCATGTTTTAAACTTTTCTCTGACGAATTCGTGCGCGATCATCATCATCATTTCAGACGCAAGACTCCTACTGCTGGACATAGGCCTCCCCTAAGTGTCGCCACATTGACCGCTCCCGTGCGTCTTATATCCAGCAGATCACCGCAGCCTTCACCAGGTCATGGGTTCATCTAGTGGGTGACCTTACATGGCACGCAACGTTTTACGGTCCGCGGTTGCCACTTCAGAAATTTTCGACCCCATCGGCCATCCGTTCTGCGAACAATGTCCCCAGCTTAACGCCACATTTTTTTTTTTTATATATTAAATGGGCTTACTCTTGACCTCAATCTTGCCCTAAGGGCAGAGATGAGGTCGACGATGGAACGAGCTTACCCGGAAGAAGCCTATTTACTCGCGACTTAAATAGATTGGGGTTATATGAACTCGGGAAGACCGACGCAGGCAGGGTGTTCCACTCCTTGGCTGTACGAATAATGAAGTTGTTGTCGTGCGAGACGTCAAAACTAATATTAATGAGACTGATATCGACCAATATTATGGCTACAGCTTAGTGTAAGATTAAAGAAAAAAAATCTAATCTTCAATTAATTATTAAGCTATAATGAATGCCGTCAATGATGTCCTCAAAATGTCTTTGTGCTCAAAATGTCTTGGCCAATGTTGGAAGACCTTTAAGAGAGCGTATACAAACTTCACTCATAGAAAAGACTCCTCAAAGATGGAGTCTGTGTACTCTGTCTATCAACCAGTCAAACCCAAATAGAGATTGATACATCATGAGTAAAGAATATATTCTTTTTTTCCGACACTATTACACTTGACCCTCTTCTAAAAACTCTATCTCCAAGACAATCTGGCGTGAATTATCAGTATTATCAACACTTTATTTCATTTAAATCAAAGTAACTCGGGCATAACATCTACACTTTGACCAACTTATCTGTGCAGGCGGAAAAACACGGAACTAAAATAAATGTACTAAGTTTGACGATAGCGATGCATTTTTTCTTGACCAGTGACGCCACCATGAAATTCACACTTAAAATGGTCATACTGTACTTAATATTAAACTGCTCCGTTCGTTATGTCATGTCAATAATAGTGTTCTTAATTCAAACTGACGTAGATCAGTTGGTTTTGACACGTTCTGTTCTGTTCTGATTGTATGGGGCATAGGGCCACGAAGTTGTAGAGATTGCTTGTCTCTTTTTGTCTTAATGAATATTTGAATTTCCTAATGACGCCTATGTCCAGCAGTGGACGTCTTTTGGCTGAAATGATGATGATGATGTTTTGAATTTACTTAATATAAATGCTTGGGCGTAGTTATTGATTTGATTTCAGTACACAAAACGATGGTTTAATTTTGTTCAATTCATTCAAAAAACAATAATCATCTTCCTGCCCTTGTCCCGTACTTATTCATGTTTTTTTCTAATATTGTCCTTTCCCAGCCGTCATGCGGTCGTAAACTTCTTTTTTTGCATTTCGTGCTCACAAAATTTATCCATATCTTCTTATGTCTTTCTCTCCTTCTCCATCCATATAAACATATTTAGTTAGTACTGTATTTAGTGGCCCGACAATTTTAGGTGTCCTTTATTTATAACATTATATTAAGAGATATAATTATCATGATATTTCATAGGTATGTCTGATTGTATCTAATACAATCAAAGTGTTTTATTTTTCCAATATTATTTTGTACCCTATCAGTATTACCGACGCGCGCGACGGCCTTTTTACCAAAAAAAAATCTTTTCACTGGAAACTGTCTAGTGTCTACTACCTTAGATATTCTTAGACAGATAATAAAAGTAAAACCACACCCTTTATACATTTCGCCAACTCCTGTAACCCTGAAACCAAAGATTTAAAATATTAGATTAGATCTAACATAATTATCTAAAGACGGCCGCTTTCTGTTTCGTACAATGACGATGAAATACACTGCCTGTTAGTGACTCTCGGTTCGAAACAGTAGCATCTAGCTTCGTAGCTCAGGTGTATCTACTATAAGTTATAATTCTGCCCAACCTTTCGGGGATACATGCGTTAAATTCTGCTTGTTATGACTCAAACCGTATAATTGTATCTTTTGTTTCCATGCAGAATATGTTGTAACCACAGTGTTCTCCTCATAGACTCTTTTTTTGGCCCAAGTACTGTGAGAGCACATCTAACGATTTAAACCTTGTCACCAAAACACTTGAAGTACCACCACGGTCGCAACTTAGTTATGGTCATAAGGCCGGACTCGTTCCAACTTAGTTTATACTCACCCCTATAAAGTTAGTGTACATTATTGAGACAAACAAGATGGCTTTAATAAACATGTTGCTGAACTTTGTTGTACAACATGTTGCTTGATTAAAGGTTTTTATGGAGGACGGGATGGGCTGTGAACAGTAAACAAACAACAAATTATTAATATTATGGTTTTCTGCAAAGAAATACTTAATTCCCTAACTTTTCAAAATTTTGTTTTGTTTGGTTGTACGAATATTGTCAACCGAACAAAAAACAAAATTTTAAAGGTCCCGAAAGTCGCCAGGTATCGTATTATCCTAGTACAGTCGAACAAGCTAATAAGTATACAGGGTAGAGACCTTTATAATTCTATAACACTGAAAATATTTATTGTAATTTTGTTTTATCAAGTGTTTCGCATTAAGCGACTGATTTCAAACGCTGTATCGTTTGACATCAGTCTCTAAATGTATCTGTATAATCTTAAAAGTAAATACAAGTTAGCTGGCTGTATACTTATTAGCTTGTTCGACTGTACTAGCTGCGTTGTGGAGGTCAGATGGGCAGTCGCAAATAATAAAATGCTGGTATTCAACTGCATCTCTGGTTAGGCTGGAAACATACCCAAAATAGTTGGGAAAAGGCATGCAGATCTATCTCTTCACGTGGAGCCAAAATCTACTAAACAAAGTTATAGCTTTGCTATCAGCATAGTTAAATCACCCATTTCTATTACCAATACGAGAATATAAATGACCTTTAAAGTATTGTATAAACCAACACTATACCGACTACGGATCACATTTTTGTACAATGTTAGGACACGTTCCTTCAGTGTCACGTGCCATAGTGATGTTATTAAATCATATCGATAAAAATAATACTA
This sequence comes from Diarsia dahlii, assembly GCA_949775195.1. NCBI lineage: Eukaryota > Metazoa > Arthropoda > Insecta > Lepidoptera > Noctuidae > Diarsia > Diarsia dahlii. The sequence goes on from OX459209.1 coordinate 17,235,935, forward strand.
TTCGATATAATCTTGGTTATTAATTTATTTTTGCATTATCATAATGAGCTGCGACTTGAATGATGACTGTTTAATTGATTGTGATAGACTGTTTAATCTGGAGGATAATTTGGTACAAGATAGTTAGAAGATAATGCTTTCAATTGATAGGTCTGAAGATTATGTTTCTGGGACTTAGGTATGTTGTTTTCATGGTCACAATGGGTCAGTAAAGGATGAAATAGAAAGGAGGTGTCTAATGAAAAAAATTACGAGTAATAGAGAAGTATTTAATTTAAGAAGAAGACTTGCTGCACTGACCCCAAAATTAATTGGTATAAGATCAGGAACTCTCCTGATCTTATACCCTACAAAATCCTTGACCATCATCACTCGATGATGGTCAAGGATTTTGTCGATCATCTAATATTTTTTCCTTAACGCTGAAAATGACCCTAGGAACCTTTTATTAGCCATAACAACTTTGAAGGCCGTCTATATTCATGGTTATTTTAATTAGTTTTTGATTAGTTTAGCAGTTTCTGAATCAACAGTGACCACCACCAGAAAATTTCCGAGACAGTGAAGCTTGACAAAGTCTCAGAAAAACAATTGAACTGTTTTGGATCCAAGGAAATAAATTATTAAAAATTAAAAAATAATAGCGGAGTGGGAAAAAATATTCGAATTCACAAATACCTTGAAAGTATACTCGGTTAACAGAGACATGGTCCTTAACTGCTGGCCTCTTAGAGAAGCTCAGAGTCATGCAACGAGCCATGGAGAGAGCTATGCTCGGAGTTTCTTTGTGCGACAAAATCTGAAATGAGGAATCGCTGAAGAACCAGGGTCACCGACATAGCTCTCAGAATATGCAAGTTGAAGTGGCAATGGGCAGGCCACATCACTCGAAGAACCAAAAACCGATGGGAACGAAAGGTTCTCGAGTGGCGACCACGAACCGGAAGATGCAGCGTTGGTAGGCTTCCCACCAGGTGGACCGACGACATCGTGAGAGTTGTGGGCAACCAGTGGATGCAAACGGCAGGTTGCCGTTCGTTATGGCGTAGCAGTGGACGTTTTATGGCTGATGATGATACCCCGTTCTATAAAGGTGTTTGTACTGGTGGTAAAGAACATGATCCTAAACAGAAACATTGTTTGCATAATCCAAGACTTCATCTAGTTAATTGGCCCAGACACTATCAAAAGACAATGTATTCTATCTTATTTTATTCTCAGTGTAATAAAAAAAAAAGTATAGCCATAAATTACTTTAACGCTTTAGAATCCAGTATAATAAAAGCCGCAGTCTATCAATAAGTCTGTACAATGCAAGCTGTTTATTATTCAAATTAGAACATGTAATTTTTTGATGCTGGTATGATGCAGTGCAGCGGTGGCCCAGTGGTGTCGGCCCCGACTTACGAACAGTAGGTCGTGGATTTGAACCCAGGCAGGTGCATTACTTTGTGTAATTTATTTCATCACCGCTGCTCTCAAAACCGTGAAGGAAACATAGTGGGGAAACCGGCATGTCGTAGAACCAAAAAATTCGAAGACATGTGACATCTACTAACCCGCACTGGGCCTGCGTGGTGGTTTATAGCCCATCCCTCTCCTAGAGAGGAGGCCTGAGTCCCTGCAGTGTGAACATTATAGGCTGATGATGACTACAACACGGCAAGTTGACATTGTGGACCATTTTAACGGGTATCGTATTACACAGCACTAACTAGGTTGTGTAGGTCAGATAGGTCGCATAGTTAGACTGAAAATTGACCCCAACTAAGACAGGAAAAGGTTAATGATGAGCGCCTTATTTTTAACAAGCTCTGTGTATAATTTGACTCTGCAGTATCATTTGAGCTCACATGTCATCATCACAAGTTTTTGAAAAACAAAGTTTTATGCGAAACAAAGACTGAAGAAATTCCGGGTCCATTTACTAGTGTTTTTCATCAATTCATCTTTTATTACGATAACAATAAACTCGAAAAGATAAAGTCCAGTCTAGACGAAAGTAATCAAAAGTTGATCTTTTTTTGCAAACTTGTCAATTCAAATCATCATACTTGGGTGTTTGAATTAATTATGCAGCAGTATAAATACATAAGTTATTTGAAACCTTAGTACATTGACAAGCCATTTCGAAAACGAGATTTTCGAGAGTAACTAGTGGTTACAAGATACAGAATACACTGTTGTGAGATTGACTTTTCTTCGCGGTATGGTTGCGTAGTGGTTCCATATGTGCTGACCTTAAGTAAGACCCATAGTTTGTCTGCCTTTTCCTCTAGGAATAAATGCATTTTTCGAGACCATGTAGAGATCCATCATAATCTTTTTAGCGAGTTGATGGCAGATTTTCATCAAATAATTATGTTTGACCAAAAACTCACAGTATCAAAATCACTAAAGTAAACTCACCACAGCAAAAAATCACTGTATTAATAAAAATTAACCGTGCTCTTCAAATCCTCCTAAACTTTTTATCGTATATTTTATATATTTTATTTATTTATTTATTTATTTAAACTTCATGCACAATAGTGATACATAGGCGGACTTAATGCCACAAGGCATTCTCTACCAGTCAATCATAAGGTTAAATAAGACAACATTGTGGTAGGGTACAAAATATCTAAAAAACAACATCAACTCTAAAAAACTAAACTATATATAGTTATATAATTATACTAATACATAAATATAAAAATATAGAATAAACAGATAAAATGGACCTACTCAATTCTAGATCACATACGTACCTACAGTTCAATAAATTTACTGCGTACAAAACAAAACCACCCTACTTCCTCATAACCAGAAGTAATGGAAAATTATTCCCATAAAACCTGCCAGAATTGATGAAGAACCGATGACACGGTAATATTCTAAACTTCTGCTAATTTCCCCTGAGTTGGTTGATACGTTATGACGCCATAAAACATAATGAATTGTATCCACCCACGGTTTATAACCTGAATTCATATTGCACATGAATTTGTAAAAGCTTTTCGTTCATATTTCTAAATGACTTCAGTTCTGTGTTGTTGTTTTTTTTTGTTTTTTATTGGAAGTGTTTTAATATTTTATTGGCTGTTTTTATAGGCTGCCGTTGTCAGTTTCCGTGTTTTTTGATATTTGAATAAGGTTATAGTGGCTGTAATAGTTTTAACATTGCTCTTTTTATGTGGAGTATCAAGTTTATTGTGTTTGAATTCGTAGAGATTTGTATAGTTAAACTTATGTAAAGCAAAGTGATACTCGAAGTGGTGTTCGAACACTTTGACAATAGAGGTTATTGAGAGGAAATTGTTTTTCTTTAGTGTGTGGTTATTGGTATCAAAGTTTTTATGCCTCTCATGAATGGGCCTCTGACTTGACTTCAAATGCCATCGAGAAATATCTCTCAGCAGGCATGCTAATTTCCTCACGATGTTCCATTACCGAAGCGACTGATAATTAGACAACACGCAATAAGAATTCGAAAAATCAGAAGTGAGTCTTGAATTCACACTTGTGGCCTATGACTTGGACTACGACGGACTAGTGAAATTGTTTGAGATGCACAAACATGTGGTCACAAAGATTATGATAAAGATTTTCCGGAACAGACACTTTTTTTTAAATACAGGAATTAGACCCATCGATATCGATAAACCCATTTAATCCTGAGCCCATCCCTACACAGTAACAACACGTACTCCAAGCACATGTGTGCTTCACAAATTGTTCGCAAAACATCCACGAATTTGCCGTCATTTACATAATCTTAAACGCGGAACAAATTTTACTTTCTTACGTTATTACGAGTTTATTTACTGTGAATTATGAGGGTAATTAGAACATTTGGAGTTTGTTTGAGTGATTAACTGTCCTCTCTCTCTTTGTCTTGCACGTGTCGTCATGGGGAGCTGATGGATTGCTTCTGAAAGTAGAAGGTTCTGTAACACAACATTACGCCTGTAATCCCCGAAGAGTTTGGCAGAAGGATACCTAATATAGTAATACCCAGGTTTCTCCAGTTATACGAGAAAATTATTTTTTAAAGACCATGGTATAAATCCATCAGGTTGGTCCGTAGATGAGTGACCTGCACTCACTTGACTACATACTGGGTATCTTTTGTGCCTCGGAAAGCATGTAAAGGCGTTGGTCCCGGCTGCTATTTCTAGATCTTTAGCAGTCGTTACAGGTAGTCAGTGACCCGAAAATCTGATAACCAGTCTTACCAAAGAGTATCGTAAAAGCAGAGGGACTAACACTAACTGGGATGTGGAGGTCAGATAGGCAGTCGTTCCATATAAAATACTGGTATTCAGCTGTATCCGGTAAGGCTAAGTAGATGATGTAGAGATCCATCGTATTAAAAAATACAGTTTTTTTTTTTTTTTTTTTAAGGAAACTTACAGCTAAAACATTTATAGTGAAATTACCATGTAGAGGAAAGCAAATTACAAGTTTCCACACATAAACTTAAAACTAAAATTAAAAAGATACGGTAATATATAAACAACATGAGAGTTACACAAAAATACACAGCTTTAGAATTAATATATAGGTACGTAGACACAACTAAAGCGAATATTAAAAATGAAAATAGACAGCGCGAGAATTAGTATAAACTTAGTATAACTTTTGTGTGATTAATGTCCTTAGTTCCTTTGTCTTGCACGTGTCGTCATGGGGAGCTGATGGATTGCTTCTGAAAGTAGAAGGTTCCAGAAAACAATATCACGCCTGGAATCCCTGGCGTACCTGCAGTAATACAATTATATTATTTCACCACACTGAAGCCCTATGTCAAAGAGGGTGAGTGTATTGCCATGATTTAGACACTGGTTTTGATTGGATATAGAAAAAAGAACACTCAAGCTGCCACACAGAACTTTTTTGCAAAAAAAAAAAACAATTGACTTAAAAAAACGAAAATGACGAAAATATCAATGAATATTCATAAAAAAACATACAGCTGAGCATAGAAACTCCTCCTTTTTTGAGAAATTCCTAATGTGTTGGCTATTTCTAGCTATAATAGGATTGAATAAATCTAGGGCTCTGGTAGGCGAGAAATAAATAGATTTTGTGCCACTAGTACTTCTTAGCGTTTATTTTAAAACTAATTCACAATATTAATTACATGCTTATGACAGAAAAAAAATTGACAACAACTTTTTTAAAACAAAAGAAAAAAGTAATAAAATAACACGAAGTCTTACAAAAAAAGGTTCTACATAAGTAGGTCGCTACATATTTGAACATACCGCCCACCAAGGACATAATGCAGAATGTCCTTCAAACCACCCACCATGTCACAGTGGTCAGTAAGTCTTGTACTTAATACTAAACATAAAATCTTATTTTGCTATGGGCAATATCGATAATTTTGAGGTAGGTCTTTTAATTACAGAATTTTTGGTTCGGATGGTAACTACCCGCGTAATATTATCCGGACCAGGGTGTTTGTGCTCCACCTTGCCCAACAACCACTTTCCAGGAGGTAAATCGTCCTCCTTAACTAAAACTACATCGCCTAGTGATGGTTCCGGGTTCTGGTATTCCCATTTATTCCTTTGCAGAAATTGATGAAGATAATCCTGCGACCATCTGCGCCAAAAATCCTGCATCATTCGCTGGTGGAGTTGCCATCGCCGCAGAGTATGAATGTTCGAAGTTTCATAATTAGAATCTGGTACTATGACGAGTGGTTCCCCCACCAGGAAATGACCAGGAGTCAATACAAAAAGCTCGTTTTGATCCTCTACATGTGACATTGGCCTTGAATTTAGACATGCCTCAATTTGAGTTAAAACTGTGGCCATCTCCTCATATGTTAACGTAGAGTTTCCTATGACTCGTTTAAGATGGAACTTCATGGACCTTATACCTGCCTCCCAAAGACCCCCAAAATTGGGCGCGCGAGGAGGAATAAAATTCCAATGAGTCCCGTTGTTCGCGAGATATTCTGCCAGTTCTGGTTTGAAGTTTGATTTTTCTTCATTAAACAAGCACAATAACTCGCGAGCAGCTCCTATAAAATTTGTGCCGTTGTCGCTGTACAGCTCAACACATCTGCCTCGTCTTGCGACAAACCTTCTAAAGGCAGCCAAGAAACCTTGTGTGCTTAATTCGCTGACAGCCTCGAGGTGCACAGCTCTTGTCGACATGCATACAAACAATGCAACATAACCCTTATAAGACTTATTGCCCCTACCCTTTGACACTCTTATATTGATAGGCCCTGCGTAGTCTACGCCACTATTGAAAAAGGGCTTATTTGGGTATACACGAGATAAAGGTAATTGTCCCATGAGCTGAGACGTGGCCTTTGTTGAGTATCTAATACACGTGACACAGCCTCTGTAACACTTTTTAACCAAAGCTTTGACCCCTACAATCCAGTACCTTGACCGCAAGTACGTGATCATGAGTTGCGGACCACCGTGCATAGTTTTTTGATGCGCTTCTGCAATCAAAAGACCTGTTAAAAATGATTCCTTTGGTATAAGAATCGGATGTTTCTCATTAAATGTTAAAGAAGACATTTCCAATCTGCCACCAACTCTTATTATACCGTTCGAATCTAAGAATACGTTTAAGGACCTTAGCTTCTTCTTTTTCTTATCTAAACTTCCATTTCTTTTCAGTTCTTCCAACTCGTCAGAAAATCCTTCTTCCTGACATCTCATAACACAAACTTCTATGGCATCCTCAATTTCTTGTCTGGACAAGAAGAGTTTAGTGTCGTGCCTGATATTTACCTTTCCTCTAACATTCAACCATCTTCGACAGTAGGCAATCACTCTAACAAGCCTGGAGAACGAGGAAAACCTTTGCCAAAAAGTAACGTCAAAGACAGCCGTTTGTACTCTAACTTCTTCGAGATTAGTTATGAGATGCTTAGGCCTTTTAAAAATAATCAAGTCCTGTCTTAAAAAGTCCGGACCTTCAAACCATATGGAAGTTGTTGAAAGCTCAGCAGGAGATATACCTCGCGATGCACAGTCTGCTGGGTTTTTCTTGGTGGGTACGTGAGACCAGTGCTGGTTGTCTAGAGTTAACAAAATTTCTGAGACCCGATTTGCCACAAAGGTCTTCCAGCGGCTCGGATGATTATTTAACCAAGCCAGAACTACCTCACTGTCGGTGAAAGCATGCAACTGATCTTTGGCTATTCCCATAACTTCAGCTACTCCCACAATGAGCTTAGCCAACAGTACAGCCCCACAAAGTTCGAGCCTGGGAATCGACACTTGCTTTATAGGCGCGACCTTCGTTTTCGATGTCAATAAAGAGACGTGGATTTTTCCCTGGTCATCCACTACTCTGAGGTAAACGACAGCAGCATATGCCACCTTTGAGGCATCCGAAAACCCGTATAATTCTCGTTTATTCTTATTACACGTGTGTAACCAACGTGGGATTTTTATCTCAACCAAAGCAGCCAAGTTTCGACGGTAAGTAAGCCATTCACTTAATAAATTGTTTGGAACTTCTTGATCCCACCCAATTCCAGCTAGCCACAGCTTTTGTATTAATATTTTAGCTAAAATAATACTGGGCGCTAGCCATCCGAGTGGGTCGAATAAACGTGAAATGTCCGAAATAATTTTTCTTTTTGTTGCAGACTCAACTATCGGCGTGAGATCGACGGAGTACTGAAAGAAGTCACCACTTGGATTCCAGGTAAGTCCCAAAATCTTTGTTACGTCATCAATTTTAATACTTAAACCCTCATCCTTGCCACCTTTTTCATTCCATATCTTATCTAACAATTCTCTGCAATTGCTTCTCCATTTCTGCAATTGAAACCCTCCTTTGGCTAGCACCGTACTTAACTCTGAGTAAATATTATAAGCACCTTCCATATCTTCAGCTCCTGTCATCACATCATCCATATAAAAATCGTCCAAGATGATTTTTGCAATACCTGGCCTATCCAAGCACTCATCATAGGCTAGCTGTTGCAACGACCTTACCGCCAAATATGGTGCTGATGCAGTACCGAAAGTAACGGTAATCAGCTCATACTCCTGGAGCTCCATTTCAGGACTATCTCTCCAAAGTATTCTTTGAAGTGGAGTATCTTCCCTATTTACCAACACTTGCCTATACATTTTGATGATATCCGCTACCAGACCTATCTTATGTAATCTCCAGCGCATAATGATATGGCGGAGTTCAGATTGCAACGCTGGGCCAACCATCAATTCATCGTTAAGTGACCTGCCATTGGTTCCCTTACAGGAAGCATCAAATACGACACGGACCTTCGTCGTTTCCCTATCCTCTCGGACAACTGCATGGTGAGGTAAATAAATTGCTGCTTTATTATCCTTTTCTTTATAGATAACTTTGACCATGTGATTCAATTCTAAATATTCTTGCATGACCTTTGTGTAATCTGCCTTTAATTTTGGGTTTTTCCCCAATCTTATCTCTAAACCTTTTAATCTTTTTTCAGCAATAGTCCTGGACTCACCAAGCTTGCTGACCGGGTCAGCATCACGTATCGGTAATTTCACAATATACCTGCCCTCCTTATTTCTCATCGTGGACTCTGTAAATATTTTTTCGCATTTAATTTCATCGTCTGTGAGCATTTGTTTTGTTCTTGATGTTTCAGCCTCCAGTTCCCAGAACTTTTTCAGCATGTTGTCCGCATCAAAACTTGAATGCATCACATGAATGTGAGAATGTATATTGGATGAATTATCTACCTCACAGACCCCGGATATTATCCACCCAAATGCAGTCTCCTGCGCCAAGAGAGAACCACCCAAATTTCTTTGAATGCCTTCTTGAATGATTTGACTGTATACCTCAGCACCTAATAAGATATTGATCTTATTTGGTCTGTGATATTCAGGATCAGCCAAATCCTCAACTGTCAGATTTACCCATTCCACCCTGGTTACTTTGGTAACTGGAAGAAGGGACGTAACTGATTTCAAGATATAAGCATCAACCTTAACCTGAAACTGGGGATCTACTCTGGACCTTATATTAATTTTGACCGTGTACTTCGAAGTCACACTTTTGTCACCACCTACACCCACTATAGTGTGTTTGGCCGCAATCTTTTTTAATCCTAAGTACTGAGCCATAGCTTCGGTAATAAAAGATCCTTGCGACCCTTGGTCTAATAATGCCCTAACCGGCAGATAAGTCCCGTCTTTCGACTCAGCTTGCACCACAGCTGTAGTTAATAAAACCGTTTTATAACAGTTCCCTGTCGAAAGACATGACACAAGTGGCTTACTAGACCCCTCCGCTTGCGCGGATATCTTATTGTTGTCTGATGCAGCATTTTCTTCAATCGACTTTTTATTCGTCGACGAAGCTCCCTCGTGAACTTTCTCAATCTCTGCACTAACAAAACCAGAATCACCACTAGGGTGCAATAACGAATGGTGGCGGCGTTTACACACCCGGCACCGGACCATGTTTTTACAAAATTTGGCAGAGTGGTTGCTGTTCAAACACACAAAACATAAATTTTTCTCCATTGCAATATCACGTCGTTTGTCGTTAGATTCTTTGGCGAATTTTTTGCAAGCAGTTATTTTATGATCTGCAGCACAATACGCACACGACGTAATTTTATTCTCTTTTACAATGTGAAAAGATTTTGTATTTTTGTTCTCTTCTCTGTTAGACTTAGAATCTAAATTTTCTAATCCTCTAAATCGCGCAATTAAAAAATTGGAAAATTGCCCAAACGTGGGAAATTCATCTGTTGTATCCGATGACAATTTTAATTCCCATGCTTTTCGGGTATCTTTGTCTAATTTAGCGCTCATTAGATGGATAATCAAAATATCCCAAGATGAAATATTTACACCCAGATTTCTTATAGACTCTAAACAATCTGATGTTGTACTAATTAACTTCTTAATTTCAGAGGCAGATTCAGAGCTCAAACTTTTTTGATTTAGCAGCCGATTCAAAATGCCACTAGCCAAAAACCGCTTATTGTTGTACATACTATCCAACTTTTGCCAAGCATCTTGATAGCTATCAGAGGTCACTTTAATGTTTCGCAATAACTGTTCCGCTTCACCAGTTAAATGTCCCTTGAGATAGTAGAACCTTTGAGCATCATCCAGAGACCTGTTTTCATGCACAAGCCCTAAAAACAAATCTCTGAACGTCTGCCACTCAATATATTTCCCGGAAAACGTTGGTATTTTAATTTCTGGCAACTTGAAACGTCTAGCTAAACCTTCACATTGATTATTTGAACTTGAATTTGCACTGAAGAACTCTGTCTCTGGTGTTTTTAAATTATATAACATTTCTTTTAAATCAGTTTTAAATTGTACATACAATTCTTCTACATCATCATAGACACTATTTTTATGATAATCCGAACTATGCAAATCATTTCGCTTAACTTGACTAATAATCTTAGTATGAGTGCTTGTAAATAAACTCCACTGTTGCTCTAGGTTATCTAGTCTGGTTTCAATATATGGAACAGTTAAACGTTCTTTAGGAGACTTTTTGAAATTAGTTTTAATTTTCAGCATTTTTGCTCTAATATCCTCCTGTAAATCGTTAAACGCTTCCATTTTAAATTGTTTATCTAAAACTTTATATGACTCAAAAAAACACTCCCAACAAAATCGCCTCACAATAAAATAGAAACAAAGCTAAACAGAAAAATGAAGAGAAGTCTTTATATTAAGTCACTTTAGTCTAAAATGCACTTCTTCTGAAATTTGCTGTATAAGATAAAAATGTACTCACAATTTTTTTTTTACTTATTCACTCACTGTGACACTCGCTTTCCGCTGTACTGCACCACACCATACGGAGCGCTGTACTGCACCACCAAGCGGTGCGCTGTACTGCACGGCGGCACCACACCAAGCAGAGTGCTGTACTGCACCATCAAGCGATGCACTGTACTGCACCACCAAGTGACACCGACACCGTCTGCAATAGCGCGCTGCACCACGCGCTGCTATTTCTGCTTCTACCAACGCCGTTTGCGTCGCTCCTCCGGATGTTGCTACCAGATGTGGCTGCACGTCGCTCCACCTGGCACCATCCGGTTCCACCTTCAGCTCCTGAGCACTCTTCACTTAGTGCTCGCTGAAGGGGATGCTCTGGACAGCGATCGATCCACTGCCCAGTAACGACGCGAAGAGTGGTAATACCACGGCAATTACCACAAACACTTCCGACTGTTCCGACTCCGAAGGACCATGAATAAATCTAGGGCTCTGGTAGGCGAGAAATAAATAGATTTTGTGCCACTAGTACTTCTTAGCGTTTATTTTAAAACTAATTCACAATATTAATTACATGCTTATGACAGAAAAAAAATTGACAACAACTTTTTTAAAACAAAAGAAAAAAGTAATAAAATAACACGAAGTCTTACAAAAAAAGGTTCTACATAAGTAGGTCGCTACATATTTGAACAAGGATTCAGGGTGACTTCTTCTTTAATTCAATAAAATGCAGAAATATCAACAATACCAATACAACACAAAACAATACAATAAATAACATTTCTTGCAGAAAAAAAAAAGTAAAAAACTAAAACCCGACTACGACAAAAAAAACGACACTGAAAAAGTATGAAACAAGATTTTCAGGATAGAACAAAAAGAAAAGCCGTAGTCACACGGTATTAAAGTGTTTAGGTTGGTACCTATAACGTGTGACTACGGCTTTTCTTTTTGTTCTATCCTGAAAATCTTGTTTCATACTTTTTCAGTGTCGTTTTTTTTGTCGTAGTCGGGTTTTAGTTTTTTACTTTTTTTTTTCTGCAAGAAATGTTATAATAATAATATAATATTCCACAACTATCACACAACGCCATCTAGTCCCAAGCTAAGCAGAGCTTGTGTTATGGGTACTAGACAACTGATAAACATACTTATATATTTCTAAATACATACATATTATAGATAAATTACACCCAGACACAGAACAAATGATCGTGCTCATCACACAAACATTTGTCCTGGGTGGGAATCGAACCCACGACCTCCGGCATAGCAGTTAGGGTCACTAACCACTAGACCAACAGGCCAGTCAATTTATTTATTGTATTGTTTTGTGTTGTATTGGTATTGTTGATATTTCTGCATTTTATTGAATTTTACATACATAGCCAGTCAAAATCATAACCCTCCTTTGGCTTTGCCGTAGTCGGGTAAAAATAAAATAAAATAAAATAAAATAAAATAAAATAAAATAAAATAAAATAAAATAAAATAAAATAAAATAAAATAAAATAAAATAAAATAAAATAAAATAAAATAAAATAAAATAAAATAAAATAAAATAAAATAAAATAAAATAAAATAAAATAAAATAAAATAAAATAAAATAAAATAAAATAAAATAAAATAAAATAAAATAAAATAAAATAAAATAAAATAAAATAAAATAAAATAAAATAAAATAAAATAAAATAAAATAAAATAAAATAAAATAAAATAAAATAAAATAAAATAAAATAAAATAAAATAAAATAAAATAAAATAAAATAAAATACAATAAAATACAATAAAATAAAATAAAATAAAATAAAATAAAATAAAATAAAATAAAATAAAATAAAATAAAATAAAATAAAATAAAATAAAATAAAATAAAATAAAATAAAATAAAATAAAATAAAATAAAATAAAATAAAATAAAATAAAATAAAATAAAATAAAATAAAATAAAATAAAATAAAATAAAATAAAATAAAATAAAATAAAATAAAATAAAATAAAATAAAATAAAATAAAATAAAATAAAATAAAATAAAATAAAATAAAATAAAATAAAATAAAATAAAATAAAATAAAATAAAATAAAATAAAATAAAATAAAATAAAATAAAATAAAATAAAATTTTGCACAAATAAAAAACCTTTGCAGAGCATCTTAAATCATTTTATTAGATTTAAGATGCCCTGGGAAGGTTTTATAGTAACAATATTTTGATTTGAAGAGTAGCTCGTTGCTAGATATTATCAGTTGTTCGGGTCAATCTTCAGGTTAAGCTGCGCTTGCCTAGGTTGGTCTGTGGATGGGTGACCACCTATTACATATTTTCTCCGTGCCTCGAAAAGCACGTTCAGCCGGTGATTCCGGCTGTCATATGTAGAGCTATGTTAGTCGTTACGATAAGTCGGAAGCCGAAAGTCTGACATCCAGTCTTAGTTATCATATTACCCAGAAGGTACTAACTGGGTTGTGGATGTCTGATAGACAGTCACTTCATGTAAAATACTGAAAACCAACCCCAACATAGTTCGGGGACTTTGACGAAATGGTTTCTGATCTTTCCACTTTGAAATCACATGAAAGAAGCTATAGTATATGGGGATTCTAAGGGTAACTTATAATATATTTAATGTGCACTACCATCTACCATTATGCCGTCGACACGGCGAAGCTGTCAGTCCGTCTGTCAATACAAGCAGTCAGTCAAACATACACAACAACAGACAGGGGTCGAGTAGACGCGCGTTTTAGTAAGATATCGACCGATTTCAGTCTACCGTATTTTTTTACACGTATAAGCTCGTATCGGCTTGCAACATATTGTCAGATGACGAATAATAGAATATGGAAGAAAAGGACATGCTGCGCCGACCCCAAATAAATTGGGATAAGAGCACGAAAATGATGATAACCCGCGCTTTCAAGTCATTCTAGACTAATACGAAGAATTTCTCAAAATCAGCACTCCAGTTTATCTTCCTCTCCTATTTCGAATCAACGTGTTCGCGAAACCGTTATTCGAAATAGCGGTTTTCGACTAAATGATTTTTCGAAATAGAGTACATCGCAATAACGTCATTCGAATTTTCATATCACTCCCGCAGGTGCCAAAAATGTGGAACATAAAAAAACCGCCCGTCTGCCATACTTAAACGTTCAGAATCAGAGTAAAGTGCAAACTTAAATATTCATAACGGCAAATATGGAAAAATCTCGTCGGAACATTCTTCTTTGAATGGAACATTCTGGAACGTTAGTTATTTATGAGTTAGCACCGAGAAAACGGATACAAGTCTGTTTCACAGATTTTAGTATTCTGTTGAAATAAAATGTTATAGTAGAGTAGTTTTAATAATAACTGCCACTCGGGTCTATCTTTAGGTTATGCCGCGCTTGCCTAGGTTGGTCTGTGGATGGATGACCGCCCATTACATTGCGGGTTTTCCCTATGTCTCGGAAAGCACGTTAAGCTCAACAGCTTAACGTGCTTTCCGAGACACAGACGAGACAAAGGCCCAAAAGTCTGACAACTAGTCTTAACAAACCCAGTATGGACTGGGTTGCTGGAGACAGATAGGTAGTCGTTGCATGCAAATATGGTATTCACCTACATCCGGATAGTTGGGTCAATTAAGTATCAATTGACGTTTGGTATGGGTCAGGTGATTATTCAGCTTCAAGGCAAAGTCATTTGATAAACTTGAAATCCAGAGGTGTACTTAATAGTTCACCTATATTTTAACATTTATGTTTATTAAGACCCATGTAATAGGGGGCGAGCCATCTACCATCTACCGGACACAAATCCAGACTCCATGGCTGCTACTGAGACATTCATGATATATAATAGTACATTGTTACCTTAGGGGTGAAAGTAACTTATTTAGTCCCCGAGACGGGGTTTGGCGCCTGAGCGCAGCGAGGGCGCTAATTGTTCGAGGGACTAAATAAGTCTTTAACCCGAGGTAAACACTGTGCTTTTCATTACAAATACAAGGAAAGTTGATGGGAATAGGCTTGCGCCCAATTACCTAAATCGAAAGAAAGAAAAAACAAATTGATATAAAAAAAAGTAAACATAAGAGATACACTTAAAATCGGTTAAATCTAATCGGTGGATGGCAAAAGGCTTGCTCCTAATTACATCGGTTGGAGGCAATAGGCTTGCCCCGAATTACATCAATTGATGGCAATAGGCTTGCTCCCAATAACCCAAATCGGTGGATGGCAATAGGCTTACTCCTAATTAAATTGGTTGATGGCAATAGGCTTGCCCCCAATTACTTCGGTTGATGGAAATAGGCTTGCTCCTAATTAAATTGGTTGATGGCAATAGGCTTGCTCCCAATTACCTAAATCGGTGGATGGCAATAGGCTTGCTCCTAATTAGATTGGATGATGCCAATTGGCTTGCTCCTTATTACATTTATTGATGGCAATAGGCTTGCACCTAATCACATCAGTTGGTGGCAATAGGCTTGCTCCTAATTACATAAAATAATTTGACAGCTGTCAGTAGAAAGCAATTCTCCCTAGGGCTGAAAAGTAGTACTTTCAACCCGCTCCGCAGGCATGTCATGACCTACTTTCAGAGTACGAGTAATGAAAAAACACAATAACACTTTTACCCAACCCGTGAATCGAACTCAGAACCTCATCCTTAGCAATTCCGCTTGTAACCACTAGACCAAAGAGGCAGTCTCTCATTCAACATGCATTAATAAAACCACACGTTTAAACATAATAAAATAACAATTGAAAATCAAATTGCTGGGTATTAAAAATTCTGTTCCTACCTCATAGCTAAGTCGGGCTTTTGTACTCAAAGGCAGCAAGTCTTTATGAAACCAACAATGAACAATTGAATTGAATTTGATATTAAAGAATGGAATAAAAAGGTAACTTTCATGTTATTCAGCTTGACTTGCATGTTTCTGAGCGAAGAATTATCTTCGCTTCGTTTTCTTGTAAGAAATGGTTGGGAAACAGACGCTTCATATAATTTTTCCTAGTGGTAGTGTGAAAATGTAAAAAGCGGAAAAGTCGAAGTCGCGTATGATGATTTGCGTACAATCGTAGTTGCCCCCTTTAATTTATTTCTATGATTTGTTGTTACAGCGGTAACAGAAATACACACTCTGTGAAAATTCTAACTGTCTATGTATGAATCATGAGGTACAGCACACCGACTGACAAACGGACGGTCAGGGGAGACTTTGGGGCAGCACCCAAAAAAGGAAGTCGCCTTGGGTCTAGTGGCCTTTTTTTTTTGTGGGTGGAAAATCATCGAATAACCCCCCCCGCTCTTGGGCAGAGCGAAGGGGAGAGTCAGACTTCTACTGAGACCGGTCTAGTGGCCTTGCGTATGCTGACAAAAACTTGCCCTTGCCTTGATATCAGTGTACCAATGTTGCTAATCTGGAAAAAGTAGGTAATGTATATTTTTTGATGACATCGTCATGTTCATGTAAGAAAACATATTTGGCACATGTCATGGCGCTGGTAACAGCGATAATCACGGACGATATCCCATTACTGATAGCACACGTTTAGACGGAAAGATACTTATATAAATATGGTGTCAAATTAAAAACAGCATAACCCAGTTATATGTTTATCTAGCACACTTTTTCTTTCCATTCTAGTCATACAAAATTCACTTCTTTATTTTCCATACCACGTCTCTAATACAAAATTACATGCATCGGCACCTACATCAAAACTTTTTTCACAAAAAATAGCCTCAAACAGTAGCCGCCGTAACCGGCTTTCGTTCGAAGCCTATCATTTGAGGCTACAAATCACGCCCACGCAATAATTTATAGGCTACAATAACCTAACGTCTTAATACGAGCAACACTTTAATTATATTAGTATTGTCTATTAATTAAATGCTGACATGTTAATATTGTGTGTGGGTGTGGTTAAAAGTTATGATTTTTAGTTTTGAGCTGTCATACAGTTTTTTATTTGAAGTTATTTAGCCGTTAGCAAAAAACGACGTGTCTGTTTAAGGGGAGGTGATAAGGTAGCTCGCAACATACAGTTTTTTTTTTTAATATGCTGCGTGCTCTTAAAATATTATTATAATAATTATCAAGTAATAATAATGTGCATATAGTTTACTAGCAGTTGCCCGCGACTTCGTTCGCGTAGAAATTTTGACTCTCTTGTCTGGACTGCCTGTGGATGGTACTATGTCAAATCGAATGCCAAATGCCAATCGAAGCGATTATATACCCTTAAACCAGCCCTGTCGTAAAATCTATTCCTACCTGAAATGTCTTAACTATATTCTATCTCTCTGCCAATTTTCAGGTACAAAAAGCCAAGGATTTCATATGGCCTTACGGGAGCCCTTAGTCCAGATCTTCCTTACAAATTTCTTAGCTTAGATCTCCTACTCCTAAACTCTAGACTTGTTACAGGTTGTTAGTACAAAAAAAAACAGTACATTTTTACAAACATGTGAAATTCCTCAGACCTCCTTATTCTGGCCATGTTGCTAAACTCGCTAAATCTGTTCTTAGTCAACGTCTACTAACTATAAAGTACCTTCCTGCCAAAATTGTAGCACAAAAAAATGAAGGACTTTCATACAAACTGGCGAGAGCCCTTAGACCTCCCTAATCCGGCCCTGTCTCAAAATCTGTTCTAAGCAGACGTCTACTAACTTTAAACTAAGTCCCTGCCAAAAATGAAGATTGTGGCACAAAAAATGAAAGACTTTCATACAAACTGGCGAGAGCCCTTAGACCTCCCTAATCCGGCCCTGTCACAAAATCGGTTCTAAGCAGACGTATACTGCCTATTAACTACGGCTCTGCCAAAAATCAAGATTGTAGCACAAAAAATGAATGATTTTCAAACAAACTTGCGAGGGCCCTTAGACCACCCTAATCCGGCCCTGTCGCAAAACTAATTTATAGCGGATGCCTACTGACTATAAACTACGTCTCTGCCAAAAATCAAGATTATAGCACGAAAAATTAAGGACTTTCATACAAACTTGTGAGGGCCCTTAGACCACCCTAATCCGGCCCTGTCGCAAAATTAATTCATAGCAGACGCCCACTGACTATAAACTACGTATCTGCCAAAAATCTGAATTGTAGCACAAAAAATTAAGGAGTTTCATACAAACTTGCGAGAGCCCTTAGACCACCCTAATCCGGCCCTGTCGCAAAATCCGTTCTTAGCGGACGTCTACTAACCATAAACTACCTCCCTGCCAAAAATCATCTTTGTACGTCCAGCGGTTTTCGAGATTTCGTGATGAATCAGTGAGTGAGTGAATGAGTGAGTGACCTTTCGCTTTTATATGTAGAGATAGATTGAAAGCATCCATACAGCAGGCTCTTTTAATTCAACTTTTATTACATCAATGAACTCATGAAGTTTGAGGTGAAAAATATAAGTAATGTAATTATTAATAACTTGCTTTTGCCAGCGGCTTCGCCCTCGTGAAAAAAAACGACTTTCCATACAAACTTTCATCCCCTATTTAACTCCTTATGGGGTTGAATTTCGAAAAATCCTTCCTTATTCCTTGTCTACCTTATAAAGAGAACCTCTGTGCAAAATTTCAGCTTTCTAGGTCCAAAGGTTTGGGCTGGGCGTTGATGAGTCAGTCAGTCAGTCAGTCAGGACTTCTCTTTTTATTTATATACATAGATAGATGAGCTGCGCCGACTCCATGTAACAAGGGACAAGGTCAGGAACATATTGATGATGATAGAAAATGAAATTCACGGATTGCTCTAGTGATTTTGTCTGAATTATTAGATATTTTGTTAAGTACAGTTCCGTGTGGTGTCGGACGTAAAGAATAGCACCATCCCATATCTTCCCGTGGGTGTCGTAAGAGGCGACTAAGGGACTTACCAGAGAATGGGCAGCAGCGTTCTCTGTGTCTTTGTAACAACCATACTGCGATCGCCAACCCGCCTGCCAAGCGTGGCGATTATGGCAAACCCCCCCAAAAATGCCTGGGGGAGGCCTATGTCCAGCAGTGGACGTCTTTTGGCTGAATGATGATGACAGACGTCAAGACCAGCACGTCAAGCTACTGCAATCTTTAATAGGTTTTCAACTTTACTGTTCAACCTTTAGGTTCAAAATTGATTAGGAATATTCAGTTTTCAGGTAGCTTGATGTGCTAGGGTCTGGTCATTCATTACAATTTTCTTTGCACCAATCCTCAAAGCCAAAATATAATTATGCAATCGATGAATTGAATTTTCATAAGTACCTACCTACCTATATTCCTTGACTTTAACCTAACATAGTATATTATAGACAAAGCACTCCATCCACGTGTCAAACAACACAGCTAGCTACAGACCTCAAAAAACTTTATCAAATCGAAATCTTACCTATCCATAACATACATGTTTTGCCCGCAGGAGCCACGCCCCAATAACTCATTGAGCTGACGTATCGGATATCTCGCTTTTAACTTAATTAAAATATTTCGTAATATCGCTGTGTTTCTGGTTTGAAACGCATGTGTTTGTTTACTTTGAAACGAGTGAGGTTTTAAACTATCATTCTGTATCGGATCAACTAAGAGGTTCATGAATCATCATCTGACTAGCCTTTTTCCAATAGGGGATCGGACTGGGTCAAAATACTAATATGATTCTGTTTAGTCCGTAAGTTAGATTATCTAAAAATATTGAATACCTACGTGTTTTTTGTTTTATCAAATCAATAAAAAATGACAAAGATAAAACGCGTCAAAGACCTTGGAGTGGGGCTTGAAACGTCACTTGTGTCGTCAAAATGTACTACCATATGACGTCACACGAGTTTTCGAAGCACTGTATCGTCTTCATTTTAAGTTTACGTTAAAATAGAAAAAATACGTGTCCAATAATTTTTGGAAATCTATCTGACGGACTAATTAGTTTTTTTTTGTCCGATCCCCTATTGTGGGTAGCTATGTTGGAGTCGGCTTGCAGTCTACCGAATGCAGCTGAAAACTAGTATTTACATGGAGCGACTGCCTATCTGACCTCCACAGCCCAGAAGAGGTAACCATGAGAGGTTCAGGAAATATAATAGGTTGTATATTTAAACTTTAACTCAAGTGGTGACCGATTTTAAGAGCACTAACGAAACGCACCAAAGATATTCTAATTTGAGGACATATCAATATTTTAGCTTGGTGCCCAGTTCAATATCGAAGACTTAATATACCAACCCACAAAAGACTCGCGTGGTACCCATTCATTTCTGGTTCTTTTCTCTATAGAAGATACGTTTAAAACTGACTATTAGATGTGAAAGTTGCGCCAGTGACATACAAGTTGAAAGGGAATTGACTGTCTCTATATGGGCATGTGATAAGGAGGGACAAATCGCATGACAAGAGGAGAGTAAGACCAAGAAAGCGATGGATGGATTATGTTAGAAATGATATCAAAGAAAATGAGAAAGAAGAGAATGAAAATATCAATGGAATGAACATAAAAATTGCGTTGCGCCGATCCCAAGCAACGTGGGACAAGAGCGGAAGGATGATATATTGTGCCAAGTAATATGGGACACAGAAGGGACGATGATGACGGGAATTACATCATCTATTTAAATAAAAAAAGAGAAGTCCAGACTGACTGACTGACTGGCTGACTCATCAACGCCCAGCCCAAACCCTTGGACCTAGAAAGCTGAAATTTTGCACAGAGATTCCCTATATAATGTAGGAATAAGTAAGGATTTTTCGAAATTCAACCTCTAAGGGAGTTAAATAGTGGATGAAAATTTGTATGGAAAATCGTAATTTTCACGCGGGCGAAGCCGCTGGCAAAAGCTAGTCGTACCATATTATGAGACCACATCGTCAAAAATAGTAGGTAAAGAAACATATAGCTCAGCCAATTACAAAAGCTAGATAGAGATCGAGACATATTATCACAGTCAAATCTCGACCTTAGCACCTTAATAAACGAAACCCATTTATCAAAAACACTTTTACGACAAAAGCTTATCTCCACAAAATATTCAACTATTTTCTCCCATAGGCCTTTTATTTCTAAATCCATTAACTGACACTGGCTCCTATAAAACTATAAATAACAAGGAGAAAATATCGAGCAATCAATGTCAAGAAAATAAAAAGGTTGTACGTGTATTTAATAACAGTAAAGTTTATGAGCCGTATCGAAATAGTTACGACCTTTTTAATTTCAAGCGTGTGATTTTGTTTTTTTTTTTATTTTGTAACATAAAATCACGGTTGTAATCCCCTAAGGAGTAGGCAGTGGTGTACCTAGTACTATACTCACATACTTGGCCAGTTATATAAGTAGTAGTGGCAACCGAGGCGCTCGTGGCTTAATAAGAACTGCCATTCAGGTCGATCTTTAGGTAAAGCTGTGCTTGCCTAGGTCGGTCTGTGGATGGGTGACCTCCCGACACATCGAGTTTCCTCCGTGCCTCGGAAAGCACGTTATGCTGTTGGTCCCGGCTGCCATATATAAATAGATCTTTGGCAGTCGTTACAGGTAGTCAGTGACCTGAAATTCTGACATCCAGTCTTACCAAAGGGTATTGTATTACCTAGTATTAACTGGGTTGTGGAGGTCAGATAGGCAGTCGCTCCATGTAAAATACTGGTATTCAGTTGCATCCGGTTAGACAGGAAGCCGACCCCAATATAGTTGAGAAAAGGCTTGGCAGATGATGATGATGTAGTAGTGGCTACCCTAATGATTTATAATTATAATACCGGGCATAAGTCATAGTCAGCGACCGCTACTGAGAAACTCAGAAAACTCAATAACACTGCCTGATTTCGGAATCGCACCCGTGTCCTCGTATTCAGCAGTCGCGTTTGCCACCACTAAACTAACAACGCAGTCTGCAGTTTCCTGCTGATTTCTGCCAAGTTTTAAAAGGGGATGGCTGTATTGTTTTTCAAACGTGATTGACAGACGCTATTATTGCTTTTCCTGCATTTATGTATTCTGCACCAGGCCTGGACATTATTTCGCATAATTAACATAAATATCCAGGATTTCTATAATGTAACACGTCTTGATTCTATTAGTCAAATATTACATCTTTAACGAGGTATATTATAGAACAAACCAACGACTTGTATAATCTTACATTACAATGAGATAGTTTTGTGTGTGTGTTAGTAGCTTCATTTGTGTCGATGGTAACATCGGTAGCGTGGCCGAGCGGTCTAATGGGCCTACTACGCGCACGCACTTCCCCACAGTTTTGCCTGCGGGATTACACGGTGCACACAGTACATCGCGCGTGTGGTTTGTAATGGTAATACAGTTTTACCAACCATACGCGCGATGTACTGTGAAGTGTGAACGAAAACTGTGGGGAAGTGCGTGCGTGTAGTAGGCCCATAAGGCGCTGGTTTAAAGCACCAGTCTCTTCGGAGGCGTGGGATCGAATCCCACCGCTGCCATAACTTTTTGGTTAAATGTTAGAATGGATAAAATAAGATGTAATTTGAATTGATAGAACAAGGAATTAGTACATTAGAGGAAGTCTAAGAGTGACGCCATCGCCGGATGGCTTAAAAGTTGTGCGCCTACATAAAAGTAGGTACTTGAATTTGCTGTTCGGCATCAAAAAAAACTGCTGTCCATTCCCAAAATGTATCTAATTCTGACTATTCTTTCATACGGGCTCAGGAAGCCACAACGATTGACTCACCAAGAAGTCATCACGCAGTGTGAATCAGATGTTAGCACTAAAATTAAATATGTAAAAAAATAACAAATTAAATAAACCATAAATTAAATCAGAATTAAGTTTCCCAAAGATAAATCAGGAAATATACGACGTGTAATTATTGAAATATATATATTTTTTATTAATGGGAATTAATGGTGTCGCGTTGTGTTCTATGGGCAATTTATGGGGCCATTGGCTTAATGGTGAATGTTTTATTTCTGGGTTATGCAATTTTAGTTTATGTTAAAGTAAGTTATTAATGAAAAACAAGTATTTCGTAGTATTATTGAAAACGAACAGTTACCCACGACTTTACCTGTATGTAGGTATATTGTATTTTATATTTTTTACTGCCCTGAAAATATCTGTTTGGCAAATATACACACATTCGATCTAGAATATTTAATTTTATGAAATAATGTGTGACTTTTAATAAAAATAATTGGCACCTATCTGAAGAAATTCAAAGTCAGGACTCAAGACCAGGCCGGTGCAAAGGTCAAAAATGCAAAATTATGCAATAAAATTGTTCTTTTCTTATTTTAAACGCATTAAAATAACTTTAATTCAAACCAGGAGTTAGAAAATAAAAAATATGATTTATTTGTTACAAAATAAAACATTAATTCTTGTAAACAAACATTTTCCACGGTAGGTAAGGAAAAAACATAATATACATTGGCATAGAAAAAAAACAAAACTAAGAACTAATTAATTACAAAAAGGCTTGATAAACCCGCATCAATTATCATAGGGTTAAGATGAAAATTGTGATTAAATATTTAAACACTTTCCATAATTAAATTCCTCATCTATCAATTTCGGTTTGAAATTTACGGAAAGCGACATAAATCGCTATGGTCATTGCAGTCACATGATTGACCACCAAGGTCACTGACCTCTGTGTATATTCTCATTTTATTGGGTAATTATTTGTGTCGTGATTTATATAGGTGCTGTTAGATTCATGAGCTGAGGCCTGGTTAGGCTTGGACTATAGAAAACTGGATAGGAAAAAAATACATTCTTTGGATTGCTAATAATTTTTCATTCTTTGCAAGATGAACAAGCTTTGACCATTTTACTACTAACATGCAATTTTTAATCATCAAATATAGCCAGAACCCGCACAAGATATGAAGCTTGAAAGAAGGAATGGGAGGCCTACGCCCAGGAGTGAGACACGAAAGAGGCTTGCAAAACAAAATTGTTTGTAACAGTTACTGGGCATGAGTTTACTCCTTATTATTATTTTTCTTACATACTAATTTACATTTTTAAATATTAGTTAAAAAAAGATATCAAAAAACATTTAAAAATATAAAAAAATAGTAGTCCACCGGTGTCGGGAGCAGGGTCCAAGCTACCGGTGGTTAGGGTTCCAGAGACAGGAACCTCCTCACAATACGGGCCGTATCGAGAAGTACTGCCTTCTGAATCAGGCCCTTGATCCAACCACCAAGCGAAAGTTTTGACAGGTGGTCGTCCATGCTTTTTGCTATCAGGCCATTGGCCGTGACGACTATCGGTACAATGATAGCCGAGCTCACATGCCACATACCGACAACCTCGTGAGCTAGGTCCAGATATTTTATTTGCTTCTCTTTCTCAGCTTTCACGAGGTTCTCGTCATGTGGGATGGTAACATCGATTATCATTACGCGGCGCGCTGATCGGTCTATCACCACTATGTCAGGTTTATTGGCAACAATAGTCCTGTCAGTGATGATAGACTGATCCCAGTACAACGTGACATGGTCTTTTTCGAGAACTGGGTCGGGCACATACCTGTAGTACGGTACCTCAGACTCCACAAGTTTATATTTCAAGGCAAGTTGCTGGTGAATAATCCTGGCCACTTGATTGTGCCTGTGCAAGTACTCGTTATTATTATTATTATTATGAGCCCATGTTCTTTTGAACAGTCCCGCAGCCCCATCGAGTTAACTATTAAATAAAACAATCAATTTCATGTAATTAAATGTAGAAACTAGCTTTTGCCCACGGCTTCGCCCGCGTGGATGTCGGTTTAACAACAAAAATGACGATTTTCCATACAAACTTTCATCCCCTATTTAATTCCTTTAGGGGTTGAATTTCCAAAAACCCCTTCTTAGTGCTCCCCTACATTATGATAGGAAGCCGTGTGCAAAATTTCACATTCCTAGCCCCAGTAGTTTCGGCTGTACGTTGATATGTCAGTCAGTCAGTTCTCCTTTTTTATATATATAGATGTAGAAGTTGACTTATAAACTTGACTGGCCTGTTGGTCTAGTGGTTAGTGACCCTAACTGCTATGCCGGAGGTCGTGGGTTCGATTCCCACCCAGGACAAATGTTTGTGTGATGAGCACGATCATTTGTTCTGTGTCTGGGTGTAATTTATCTATAATATGTATGTATTTAGAAATATATAAGTATGTTTATCAGTTGTCTAGTACCCATAACACAAGCTCTGCTTAGCTTGGGACTAGATGGCGTTGTGTGATAGTTGTGGAATATTATTATTATATATTATTATTATTATTAAACTAGCAAAACAAAGGTAAATATTTGTGAGTTACCACCGAGCGCGCTTGAATGAATGAATGAATGATTTATTTTACTTAAAAAATCTTAAAACTAAGTACATTGCCCCACAAAACTGCTTATGCAGTTTAACTGTGAGATCGCTGAGTCTCTTTACAATAAACTTATATCATAATAATTTAAGGTACATCTATAACCTATACAAATAATTATTCTTAATACCTTCACTTACATTTATCTAATAAATACGTTTTTAGTTTGCGTGCGAATTTAACTTTATTATCTTCTTGTCTGATGTCAGTAGGCAGAGTGTTCAATAAATAGAGAACGCGTTTTTTTTAAATTCTGTCGCCATAGTAATAGGGATGTTAACAAAAAAATCTAATTAGTCCGTCAGATAGATGTCCAAAAAATATTGGACACATATTTTTTCTTTTTTCACGTAAACAAACAATGAAGACGATACAGTGCTTTAAAAACTCGTGTGACGTCATATTCTAAGACATTAGTATGACATTTCTTAGCGAGCAGTGACGTCACAACCTCCCACTCAAATCTTTGACGCGTTTTATCTTCGTAAATTATTATTGATTTGATAAAACAAAAAATACTTATTCAATATTTTTGGATTATCTAAAGAGAGACGGACTAATTATAATCATATTTTTTTTTGTTAGTAAACATCCATACTAGTTACTCTGGGTACATCGTATTTACCTGCTGTCATCGACCTGGTGGTATACTTGTTAGAAACTAGTGAGTTACTATCCCGACTGCCATGGTTGTTAACTAATAATAGATATTTATGTTTAAGGCTAACTGGTAAAATTTTACGTAATTATTTTGAATAAACTACTATAATCTCCTTTGCAACTATTTTTGGTTTTCTTGTTTACTAATAATAATACTAATACTTCTTTTACCAAATGATCGTCGTAGGTATATTGGTTTGTAACTGACGAAAATATCATCAAGTATTCATAAAAAAAAAACACATCCCATGAACATACCACTGACTTCAATCATAGAACTTAGTCATTTTCTAATAAAACCCTAATTTTAGAACCCCCCCTAATTTGTATCAATTAGTTTTGTTCTGTGTGAGACCAATAAATACTTTTTCTTTCTTTCTTTCTTTCGAATCATCCTTCAACATAACCAAAACTTCTTATCCAACATTCAACTACTCTACACGTATTACCCGCTAGCCACAAAGCCGACACAACGACGCGCGACGGACACTAAACTTGTTTGTCTCAATAAAACGTCGGCGGTTAATAGCGGGCACCACCGTGATCTATCGGTATTTATCACATTTTATCCTACGTAATTAAAGAGACATAATTGAATGGGATATAAATCAATCTGTGAGGTTATGGTGATGGAGCTTGTTTTGGAGTAATGGAGGGGAAAAGGTAACATTGCGTTCTTCACCAGGTTTCCCTTCCGTCAGGGCTGCGGGTTGTTCGAAAGAGATACCGCGGCCTAAAAAGGAACATGGGTGGTGACACTCCCTAACGTTCTGCCCATGAGCTGGAGTCATTAATTGAGGGGTATAAAAGCAAAGGCGCTTCAGTCACAAAACATCTGAACTGAGTAATTCATAATTTTCTACTGAGTCGTAAGAAATTGTTATTTTGTAATAGTTAAAATAGTGGTACATTCATTATGACGCATAAGAAAGATAGCCATAACTAAGATTAATCAAATATACACCAGTTCTATAAAATTTAAGAAAAACTTTAGGACTAAGGTGTCTTTGCATTTAAGTATTGGACTGAAGCATGTTTGCTTTTTATTGCTTTGGATCGAAGCTAGTTTGCATCTCAAATAAATTGCACATGCAGGTTATGCGGGTTGAGTTTTTGCAGTTTACCTTAAGCAAATGCAAAAAAAACCGTTACCAGAAGCATTTAAACAGCTTAATAGTTAGTTAAATTTAAAAAAAAAATGCTTTTAGCTAAGAAAACTTTTGCAGACCACACCATAATAGGCCATAATAATTTGTTACGTTTCTGCCTTTTCTCGCACTCGCCGCCATTGGTCTACATTTCTAGCACGTTTTCTAGCTCGTCCTGCACGAGCTGGTGTAATATTTTCTTCCATTACAATAGTAATAAAACAGAAAACTCGAAAGAAACAGACGCTATTTCCAGATAACTTTCTACGACAAATAACTGATTCGCCTTCTTAGAAATTTTGAAATGGCGGCTCCTGATTGGTCGATTGTGACAGTGGCGGATTTGCTTTTAACAAATTTAGGATCTAAGCGTTTTTGCATTTGAACGCTACTTTCAAAGTGCATTTACCGTTGACTGAGGTGGATTTGCACTTTATTTTTTATGGCATAATGTTGCAGCTTTCAAGTACTACAATTTGGTAATACCAGTTTAAAAAATTGCAATTTTGGACTGAAGCGGTTTTGCTTTTATACCCCTCAATTGATGATTTCCCAACCTCCAAAAAAGGAAAAAAATGGATAGTGGCTAAAATAAGAACCACAGCTCAGGTTGATCTTTAAGTTAAGCCGTGCTTGCCGTGCCTAGGTTGGTCTATGGATGGGTAACCACCTACAACATTCCGAGTTTCCTCCGTGCCACGACAATGACCACTACAACGATAAGGGTTGAGCCTAATTTATCTGCACGGAAACGCATTATATTCTGAGAAAAACGTGTTGCAAAGCGCATGGTCGATGCGCAACCCTAATTGAACAGAATGATGTTCGCGCATGTCTGAAAACTACACCTGCATTACGTTTCGTCTATATTACGAGCTTTTGATAACAATGAGAGCCTTAACTATAATAATTGTCGATCACAAATCTGTTTAAAACAACCTTTTGGAACTTAGAATTAGAAGGCTCATAATTTCTAAAATACTTCCACTTCTGTTTAATATTAAACAAGTATGTAAGTTACACAAACATTTTGACTTAAGTCACACTTGGGTGAATTTCCCAAATGACTTATTTTTTTGTCTTCGGTGAAATTAGTATTTGAAAAAATGAATATTGTTCTGAATTATTTTTTTTAGTATTCAATAGATAGTTATTGCGTTGTGGCAAAAATATAATTTACCTAGGACTATTACAAAGGTAGAAAATATATACATAAACCTCTATTTTTTTCAAATCGGTGCTGTCCCTCTACTTTTTTTACAAACAAAAAGCTTATATACACTAATAAAAATAAGTAAGTTAAGGATATAACTTATTCTATTGCATAGAATATTAGTTATATTATTAATATATAACATATTTTATTACATAATTAACGATTATTATTACTGAGAGGCACAAACGTACTTGTCCTGCGAAATGTTCTCATATCGCTGGACAAAAGTAATTTAAACCTAACTTTACATCGACGAGTCCGACAGCGTCCCCACCCCAATTTTATTTCTCTCGTTAGTGTGTGCTAGTGCGCAGTCAAGACGGATGTGTGTCAAATCGCTGCATATTCCCGCCAATAACGTAAGTACGCCATTTCAGTTGCTCCCGGACAATTATTTTATATTATCGGTGGTTGCATTTTTCTAGTGTAATGAGTAGTTTCATTATTGTTGTTTGGTTCTAACAGAGGTAGTAAGTGAATTAGCTTCATTGACTGTTATTGAATTTATCCTAGATATTATGCATTTTTTCTAATTTTCTAAAAATTGTGTTATTTCTCACGTCGCTGTACTCATATCGCTGTAATCGGTGGTCTTTATTACCACCGATGTGATAATTTACACCGAAATGATGAGAAAAAATCAATCGGTGTCTTATATCTAATATCGGTGTTTTGATTCATGATCAACGCACAGTTTTGTCACATCGGTGGATTGCTTTATCATATCGGTAGATATTTTATCATCTCGGTGAGTCGTTTTATCATATCGGTAGATCCCGTGTCATTTCGTTAAGTATGTAAGGTACCTACTAACTATTTCCTGTTTGATGTTCAAAGGTGGATAGATTATCATATCGCTGGATATGTACATCATTTCGGTGGATAAACTTATCATATCGGTGTACAGAAAAATAATCGGTGCCGGTTTATCATATCGGTGGAAACCAGAATTCAAACTGAATTTTCTCTTTAGTCTTAAATGTTACGTTGATGATATTAAATTTGGGGATATTTGATATCCTAAACATTTCATAAAACCTGAAAAATATAAAAAAATAACATAAATGAAAAAGTTCACCGATATGATAAAAAAAATGGCATTTGTTGAAATTCACCCACTTAGATTAAATCACCATCACAAATCGACATCTACTCAAAAATATTGGTTCCTCTATCCGCAAAGTTCAAACCCTAATTAAAACTAAGGCTTATTTATTCGACAATCCCTAACAGCTTAACGATATGAAAGGACCAAATATCGATAATCGATTCACACCTCGATAAACCGCTACGTCCCTAACGATATAAAATAAAGGGCCCAGCCCATAATTTCTTATCATGGCTAAACATAAATAACATCCCTTGTAAATACCCCATCTTAAATATATCGAGCACTTTATTTTGGCAATTAAACGATCATATTTTCAAATTAAGGGGACACCATAGGTGTCCGTAAATCCAGGAATAATCGTGAATTCAGGGCATTTTGGGGAGCGAAATTATCACGTTACTGGATTTTGTTTAAGGTGTAAGATTCAAGCGATAATGCTCGAAACTCTTTAACTTTTATTTTTGTCCATTTAAATGTACCTATATCAATCAAAAAAATACTAATCATTCTCTTAAAATTAAACGTCTGAATACAGAATTAATTCCAAGAGAAACTTGGACTCTGTTGACCCTTGTTATGATGGGGTCCACTTTCAGTATCATATGTATATTAATATTTTAATATATTATATTTTAATATATTTGCCAATATTTTACATACAATAACTCCAACTTAGCCGGTAATTGTGTTGATAAACAATACTTTAAAAGGATGAAGTAAGAGAAAAAAAAAACGTAATTACTGGCCATTGACCTACATACTAACTCCTGGGAATAATATAGTATCTGGGGTCCATATTATAGCTGCAATGACAAGCTACAGTTGCTGCCAGTTAAAATGTCAATAGCGGTCATTGACCCATTGTACATTTATTATAAGAGAATGACCTAAAGTCGTACCAAAAATGTCATGTTTCAAAATCAAAATTTTATAGTAGTTATTTTCATATTTTTTTACGACATTATGCGTCACTAATTTGATTTTTGACAAGGGAATTTCATTTTAAGTATAAAAGTATGAATATTGTATTGATCCCTACACATGGCGTTCACAAAACCAGTTCAAAAGCCGTTCTGCTCAATTTGTCAGTTGATTTTGACAGTTCAGCCGACTTTACATCGTGGAGGTTTCATTACAATTCCTTATTGA
The DNA here is from genome assembly GCA_949775195.1 of Diarsia dahlii. Taxonomy (NCBI): domain Eukaryota; kingdom Metazoa; phylum Arthropoda; class Insecta; order Lepidoptera; family Noctuidae; genus Diarsia; species Diarsia dahlii. The sequence goes on from OX459209.1 coordinate 17,266,270, forward strand.
ACTGCCTCGTTGGTCTAGTGGTCGCAAGCGCAACTGCAGAGCATGAGGTCCTGGGTTCGATTCCCGGGTCGGCCAAAAGTGCTATTGGGTTTTTCATTAGAAATTTCCCAGTAGTAGCCCGGAGTTTGGAAGTTGGTGGTATAATACCCCCGTGCCTCGGAAAGCACGTTACGCCGTTGGTCCTGCGCCTGATCTCTCTCCGGTCGTGTCGGATTGCCGTCCCATCGGACTATGAGAGAAAAGGGAACAGAGAGTGCACTTGTGCCTGCGCACACACTTGTGCACTATAATATCTCCCGCGCAGATGGCTAATCTCCGCTGTGATTGGCCGCCGTGGCCAAAAAAACGGTCAGGAGGTCTAATAATACAATTCCTACTTACCTGGTTTTGAGGTTATTTTCGATTTTTTAAAATTACTCTGAAACTCGGATTTTGTTTACAAAAAGAGCTTTTTAAGGAGTTAATAATTATGATAAGTGGAGACAATAAAACAGAGTTTGATTCTGACACAGTTTGGTACGGGATTCCATTTAAGTATCCATGAACATTGTCATTTTAACTTTGATATCCAAAAATAAGCCTGTTGTTGTTGTTGTCGTTATTTATCCCGATCAATCTCATTTTTTTCCAATGGAAAGCGATACACAGTTCATTTGTTTTGGTCCATACGAAGAGATATAAAAAAAAAAAAAAAAAATTCGAAGATATGTGACATCTACTAATCCGCACTGGGCCCGCGTGGTGGATTATAGCCCATCCCTCTCCTAGAGAGGAGGCCTGAGTCCCTGTAGTGGGAACATTATAGGCTGATGATGATGATGATGATGAAGAGATATTAGGGAAAGGCCAATGACCGCTATCCGCTATTGACATCTTAACTGGCAGCGACTATAGCAAAATGTGGAAAATCGCTTCAGCTTATGTCTTGGGCATCAGTAAATCATGATAAATTGACTTTTACAATACGTTTTCGGTAATCTATTTGCGGATTAAAAGCGTTAAACGACATTGTTTTTCGAATATTACTTTGTTATGGATTTCATTTTGTTTTTAAATTTTTTTCTGATACATTTTGTTTCCGTATTTTGTGTGCGATTAGCCGTTAATGTTTCATTGAATATTGTGAATTTGGGATCTGCGTTTTGTTGTTTTATTAGAACGCGTGTGTAAAATGATTAAAAATGTCTGAACAGAACTCTTTCTTAATATCGGAGATCAAGATTTTATGAGATGTAAGAACGCTTATTTTCCTTCCGAAAAACGATAATATTGTCATAATTCCGAAAACTTATCAAAATAACTTACACAGGCCTTATTTCATACCTACAGTAACCCTCATGCTCAAAGTACTTTCCATTCAAAACCTCTTTTCCAAACTGCAAAACAAAACATGCATAAAGCGCAAACATTATCAATTGTTCGACCAATTGCTTTATCCTTCAGTGCAGAAAATATGAAAAAAAAACTGCAGAAAAAAACCAAGTCTTTTGTTCGACGTATTTCACAAAAAAAAAACTGAAAGGCCCCTTTGTTAACACATGGGTAGATGAATGGAATCCAAAATAATAATAATACATTTTTCATTTTTCCAATGAATATGACAGCGCAACACTTTTCCGGTGGTTAATAAAGAAAATTCCTGTATCGTAGTTAATTAAAATAGCCTGAAGTGCGGGGTTTTATTGTTAGCGATTTCTCGCTTTGTTGATACTGTAGCTACTGTATTTTGTAATAGTTGCCCATCGGTATTGGATACAGGGTTCAAGCTACCGGTGGTCAGGGCTCCAGAGAGAGGAACCTCCTATAATCAATACGAGCCGTGTCCAGGAGTACTGCTTTCTAAATTCAGCTGTCTAACGAGAGCCTCGTTAGGTATTTGTCGAGGCAATTAAGCCATTTGTTTACACGACTATCGACATAATAGTCGCTGAGTTCACACCCAACATGTAGACAATCTCGCGAGCCAATTCAAGATTTGCTTATCTTTATGGTTTAAGACATATTTTATTTCTCAAAAACAGAATACAATATTTATTGTTCACTTGGATGAGAAACACTGGTTACAATAAATGTTCATTGGAACGAGTATCGGAACGGTACCTATTACAATATTGTTAATCATTAACTTATCACTATGTTAGTAAAATAAAGTAAAATTAACAATGCTAAAAAAGAACGAAATTCGAAGGTAGATTTTTTAATATTTTTTCTTGATCTAGGGTAATCTGCAAAAATGTTGAGGCTATGAGTCCATATTACGACCATTTCTTTCTCGACTTTCACGAGGTTCTCATCATACGCGACCATTATTTTAACAATCATTGCGCACCGCTCTGATTGATCCACCACCACTATAATGATTATCAGGCTTATTGATTGCAATAGTCCTGTTAAAGTTTAATTTTAACGTTTTAAATCGATGGAATGCGAATCCAGAAATTCCGTAACGAAAATCATCATTTCAACCAGGTTGCTATGGTTACGGAAAATAACAAGGTTGTCAACTGAGGTTGTCAAATTAAATAATTGATAAAAAATGCTATGCAATAGCTTTACCACGGCAGTCACCGAGTGCCACACGTTTTTTTTATTTAATATAAAAAAGTATTAAATTATTTTCATGTATTCTATATTATTATATTATTAGGAATCAGAAGTGAAATACGTGAACAAAATAAACAATGTTTATTATCTTTTAAATTATACTTTTACAAAAATATCACAACAAACATTTTAAACAATAATCAAATAGAAATAGCACTAGCAAAATGGAATAATCAGTACACGAGCAAAAACATAAACCAAAAATAGCGAAGCACACGATAATAGTCGGGTAGCAAGTCCTTTCCGAGCGCCGTCCAAGCAAAAAGTGACCGTTGCAACGCCGCTCGCCTCGTTTTATGAACTTCTGTCGGTTGCCGCACGACGACCGTACGTTGACCGGACGGCTACTGGCTGATGGCGTGACTTTGAGCCAACACGGCCTCTCCTGACGCTCTGACGTCCTCGTCAGCTTCCAACAAGGCGGCCGAGTCTTCGCTGTCTCCTTGATTGCGTGTCTCACAACGCCAGTGGGGCGTGCTGGCACCGTGGAGTGCCACGCACAACTGCGCCTGCAGGGCGCGCTGGCACCGTGGAGTGCCACGCACGACTGCGCCTGTAGGGCGCGCTGGCACCGTGGAGTGCCGCACACAACTGCGCCTGTAGGGCGCGCTGGCACCGTGGAGTGCCGCACACAACTGCGCCTGTAGGGCGCGCTGGCACCGTGGAGTGCCGCACACAACTGCGCCTGTAGGGCGCGCTGGCACCGTGGAGTGCCGCACACAACTGCGCCTGTAGGGCGCGCTGGCAGCCTGGAGCGACGCGCTTAACACGTCAGTAGCGCGCTGGCAGCCCAGAGCGGCGCGCTGTACACGCTAGTAGCGTGCTGGCAGCCTGGAGCCACGCGCTGTACACGTCAGTAGCGCGCTGGCAGCCCAGAGCGGCGCGCTGTACACGCCAGTAGCGTGCTGGCAGCCTGGAGCCACGCGCTGTACACGTCAGTAGCGCGCTGGCAGCCCAGAGCGGCGCGCTGTACACGCCAGTAGCGTGCTGGCAGCCTGGAGCCACGCGCTGTACACGCCAGTAGGGCGCACAGTCGGCCTGCAGCGACGCGCTCGGCCTACAGCGAGGCGCTCGGCCTGCAGCAGCGAGGCGCTCGGCCTGCAGCGAGGCGCTCGGCCTGCAGCGAGGCGCTCGGCCTGCAGCGAGGCGCTCGGCCTGCAGCGAGGCGCTCGGCCTGCAGCAGCGAGGCGCTTGGCCTGCAGCGAGGCGCTCAGCAACGCCAGTAGGGCGCGCAGTCGCCTTGCAGCGCCGTGCACGTTCATGGCATCACTGTGGCAAAGCCCTGGTAACCACTGCTAAGGCCAAGCGGCGTTGCGTTGCGTCCAAACACACGCCACACATCCTTGTGTAATGGTTAGGTACTCTGCAAACAAACAAATTTACAATTACAACAGAATTTTGTTCCGCTCGATCACTCCTGACCAAACTTTAGTTCCATTGGGTGGCACCAAATTCGACTCTGAGTCATCATTGTACCATAGTCGTTCACACCAACCATAAAAATTCTATTGCAACAAAAACTGCTGAAATCATCGAGTAAAACCTTTAACACCAAGGCTCTCTAACCGAGTAGTACAACAAGAGAGTAATCTCATTCATTAGGAACATTCAAGTCGAGAATAAAATTCAAAGAAACATTCACCAAACAAAACTTGTCAGACAAGAATACCAATAGGCACATAGGGATGTATAAGCACATTGTTAGCATATCACACAGACTTCTTCCACAACACTGTAGGCATAGGCTCCAAGTTTGCATACCCCTCAGATGTCGACTTCCACACACACTGTAGGCATAGGCTCCAAGTTTGCATACCCCTCAGATGTCGACTTCCACACACACTGTAGGCATAGGCTCCAAGTTTGCATACCCCTCAGATGTCGACTTCCACACACACTGTAGGCATAGGCTCCAAGTTTGCATACCCCTCAGATGTCGACTTCCACACACACTGTAGGCATAGGCTCCAAGTTTGCATACCCCTCAGATGTCGACTTCCACACACACTGTAGGCATAGGCTCCAAGTTTGCATACCCCTCAGATGTCGACTTCCACACACACTGTAGGCATAGGCTCCAAGTTTGCATACCCCTCAGTGGCTGTTGACATAGACACATTGTTAGCGTATCACACAGACTTTCACACACGCAGCTGAGGCCACGCGCTTGACCAAACCACACGTTCTTATGTAATGGTTACTCCGCAAAGAGACAAATCTACGACAGAATTTTGTTCCACTCGGTCACTCCTGACCAAACATCAATTAGGTCCCACTCTCGTTGATAAAATCAAACGTGGCTAAACTGGAAATTATCGAAAATACAACAATCAACCACCCTGGGTCATGTACCATTGTCGTTTAAATCAATCTTAAAAACATTATTGCGTCAAAAAAATGCCAGGTTCACAAAAATCATCGAGTAAAACTACAGATCTCTAACTGATTAGTAAACAAGTCGATCTTCCGTGTGTATCACCATTTGACTTCACACTACGGTCTTTCCGGACCCTGACCTCAACCAGAGCTAAACGCACAAAATACAACAAACACACCCACTGTCTACTCGAGTTTCCTCAAAAACCTTCAATTTTAATCGGACTACGACTACACAATAATTACTGGTACTGTCTAACACAATACAGCCGATAGAATCTCTTGGCTTGCAACCACAACTTTACTTCATCAAAATTCTTATAAGCATCAACTGATACGTAACTCATTGGCATCCTTCTTAGCCTATCATGTGTATTAGGCAACTTACTTCTTTAATAAAGCAAAACTTATCAGACTTTACAGTGCACCTGTATACGGCCTACGTCTTCACACGAAAACAAGTCAACTGATCATATTGCGTAGGGGTTTGCATTTACGCAGACCATGATTATTTAAGTTTGATTTGCCAACAACTGCACTTTTGGGTTTCAAATATACGGAAAACAAGACTTTTGACTGTATTTTGTTTAGCATCAGATATACCACAAATCACAACGTTGCCCCACACCAGGAATTTCTCCTGTATCGTGGGTACCTTCACAAATATTTTAAACTCACTTACACAAGTACCCGACTTTGAAAAAAAACTAACTAGGTCATACAGATACTTGTACTCATAACGTCATTATAGCACAGTGACCATATCGACTTCACGCGGACACAATGACCGAAATTCGTGTTTAAAATGAGTCCACGTGCTGTTATTGGTCAACCAATCGTTAAGCGACGTATTAGCACCACCATGTAAATAACCACCAATGCGTCCGAGGCATTGCCAATCACCCCAGTGACCTTATAAACACACACATAACATCACGCCTGCAATCCCCGAAGGGTTAGGCAGAGGTACCCAGTATACCCACATTTCGCCAGTTATGTTAAGACATAAGCTTAACCATGTAAATAACCACCAATGCATCCGAGGCATTGCCAATCACCCCAGTGACCTTATAAACACACACATAACATCACGCCTGTAATCCCCGAAGGGTTAGGCAGAGGTACCCAGTATACCCACATTTCGCCAATTATGTTAAGACATAAGCTTAACCATGTAATAGGGGTGAGCCCATTGTCACCAACAGGGCACAAATCCAGAAAATAACACTTTGCCCGACCCGGGAATCGAACCCAGAACCTTCATGCGCAGTAGTCGCGCTTGCGACTACTAAACCAACGAAATATAAAAATGGCTCGATCTTACTTGTATCAGGAACGAAAGTAAATCAACAGTCATGTCCGGAGATGTCATCTCAACCGCGAGGTCTCTCACGCGGCTCCTACGACGATCTCGTTCGCGCTTGGAACGGCGATCGGATCCCGAAACTTGCTACGTACGTGACCTTCCACTCCGCTTGCTCTCGTAGCCGGTGGCTACGAGATCGCTTAGAACGCAAGGCACTAGTTTTTGAACGCGAACAACTCGATCTATCCATTGCTAACTACTACCCGCTTTTATCTAAAATTAAAAGCCTGAAAACTAGTTTTTAACTTGTGGACGAAGATATTCTTTATCCCACTTCTGATATTAGGAATCAGAAGTGAAATACGTGAACAAAATAAACAATGTTTATTATCTTTTAAATTATACTTTTACAAAAATATCACAACAAACATTTTAAACAATAATCAAATAGAAATAGCACTAGCAAAATGGAATAATCAGTACACGAGCAAAAACATAAACCAAAAATAGCGAAGCACACGATAATAGTCGGGTAGCAAGTCCTTTCCGAGCGCCGTCCAAGCAAAAAGTGACCGTTGCAACGCCGCTCGCCTCGTTTTATGAACTTCTGTCGGTTGCCGCACGACGACCGTACGTTGACCGGACGGCTACTGGCTGATGGCGTGACTTTGAGCCAACAATATATTATTATTTTTATATATTATTCATTATTATTATTATATATTATTCATTTTCTAATTAGTAGAAGTCGTATCTTTGATTCAGGCCCATTGAGGTATATGTACTTCGTACTAGAGGAGACACCTCAACTCGATTTTTTGTAACACACGTTTCGGTGCGTGCACTGAACCTCATTTAGTCTATGCCGAGCGGTTGTTGCGACGTGACACATTTGAGTGAAGTTTTTTGTTCTAAAATATGCCTTCGTGTGCATTGAGATACTGTACAAATAATTCAAGAAATACAAGTAAAAATCACAAGTAATTATAATATAACTATTATCTTTAAAACACATTTGATTTAATTAAATTTTTTCAATTGCAATGTGTCATCGTGGCGGCCATATTTACGTGAAAGTCAAAGAATAAAACATTAGCATGCACAGACCTGACACTATCGACGTATTCAATGCTTGGCCACGAATCCTCTACATGTAAGTCAAAATTGATAGTAGGTTATATAATATTTGCTTATGTGCACAATTAACAAAAAAGTTGAAATGTGAAGATTGTATTTAAAGTTTGACTATACTATAAACTTCCACTTCACACATCTATCATACGTAATTTAATACGGCAATGTGGTGGAAGTCTTGCCTCGAAATGTGATTTTAGTTATATGTCACACCCTAAAGCATCTAATTAGGAAAGAAGTATTTGTAAATTTGAATCAACATTCACTGAATCAGCCGAGTGCAATACGTCATTACGAAAGTTACAATGTCGAATCACGCGGCGCCGAATGTTTGCGACAACGAATACTGTGAACACGAAAGCACGCAGCGACGCATACCGTTACAACGAATGCACGAGACTTCGGTGTAACGATTTTTGTTGTAACGTGAATTCGTTGTTCCGTGATTCGAAGTCTCGTGCATTGTGTTTCGCTGTTCTGCAAAACCTTTACCGGATAATAAACCGTTGTTAAACTTTATCTCGTATTAGTTATTTCCAACAGTTGTAACGGTATGCGTCGGTGCGTGCTTTCGTACTCACAGTATTCGTAGTCGCAAACATTCGGCGCCGTGTGATTCGACGTTGTAACTTTCTTAATGATGTATCGCACTCGAATCAGCCATCAACATTCGATCACAGAAAAAATAAAAATTATTGTTACAGTTTAAGTACATTTTATTTATTTTCTAAGTACATACGTACAATATTATATCAAGTAGGCCGAATAATAACATCATGTCGCATCTGTACGTATTGATAGTAATTTAGTAATCTATGAGAACATGACACCCCCCGTCCGCCCCGCTGTCATCAAGTGCGCGCACATTATTTTGTTTGAAATAGCTTCTCTAGTACGAAGTACATATACCTCAATGTTCAGGCCTCCCTCATTCTTGTAACAATATGTACTTCGTTTAAATCGCCATCACTGAGTCCCGATCCTTTTCAAGCGAACAGTATAGGCAGGCGTGTCCACGTTATTGAATTTCTGCAAAATTCCTAACACATGCCGCGAGGGCTTGAGTTTTAATTCATAAAGGTACGAACCGACGCCACATCGCGTGAACTTTTATCAACTGATCTCGTAGGTTAATTAGATGAGATTCATTTTTAAAGTATGTATGGGTTTTTCATCAAAGTAAGTATGGACGGATTTTTTTAGGACTTTATTTTTAGTCTATATTTCGGAAAACTGCTCCGTTACGTTGGTCTCGTGATCGCATACGCTGACTGCTGCGCGTAGAGTGCTGTGTTCGATTCCCGTGTCGGTCAAAAGTTAGCTTAGAATATTCCGTTTTAGTGTTTATGATAATGTTAGTTAAAATATATAGGAGTCTGGAGTTTAGAAATTAGTGGTAGGATACCCCTGTATCTTAGAAAGTACGCTCATCTCTCTCCGGTCTGGTTCAGATTGACCCATCGGAATATAAGAGTAAAGGCAGAAAGAGTGCACCTGTGTGCGCTGACAATTGTGCTAATCTCCGCTGCAATTGGCAGCCGTGACCGTAAACGGTCGGGATTCAGTCCATTTAGATAAATTGAACTATGTACTGTAAGTGTACATCAAAATAAGTAACACTGCGCATTTTTTGTTTAGGTGACGTCGAAAATCATGGTTAGTAAAAGCTGGCTTAGCTATAATAAATGGACTACTAATATTGGCCCCGTTACTATGGACTATTATACAATATAATGATTGAATACTTGATTAGCTTTAAGTAGCTTTACCACGAATTGATTTAGTTCCGAAGCGAGATTATTAGCAGTATAATGATAATCACTTAGACAGGTATCTCAGCTGTATTAGGAGATAATTAATTATTGATAGTACTATACGTACGTACATACGTTAACATTGAGAGTATCCTGGGAGCTACGTCTGCCAACAAACTGCTATGTAGTTTGGCAGAAGTAAAATGTAATGAATTTGACTTAAGTTCCAAATTAACACTTTTTCATTTTTTTTTCATACTTGGGATTTAACTATTCATATAACGGCGCGCGATAAATTAATTGATTTATTTTAACAGTTTTTATGAGTTGTAATCGATTATTTTTACTCTGTGGTGTAAGAATTATTTCTTTATTGGTAATTTTAATTTAGAGCGGTTAACACCGAGGAGTTGTCAATGTCATGGCGGTGGTGACGGTCACTTTTGATGCGACCGTGAGCCGAGGCACATGCACAAACCCATTGGCTCTAAAGTAAAGTTTAATTATTTTCCTTCCCGTATTTAAATCAGTAATTATTATTGTAATCATTAGTGATTTTGGTGAAGTTTTGTTAGAATGTTAAAAGTTAAATTAAGTGAGATATTTTGTGAGTATTATTTTACAACTACCTGCACCTACACGTCCATAATGGAGGACCATCAGATGACGATAAACAGCGACACGTAGTGTCTCAGCCGCTCGAGAAGCCGTCATCAGAAGTGGGCTCTGAATCTCACTGCGCACAATGTTCGAGATCCAGCAGCGGAATATGATGCAGTTGATCGAGGCTATCAGAACACTAGCCTCATCATCCAAGATCGGTCTGCCAGAAATCAACCCAGAGCAGTCGGATTCTGATCCACGTGCAAGTGGAAGTGCAGGTGCAAGTGCAAGTGATAGTGCAAGTTTAAAGTGAAAGTTGATAGAAACACCAAACCTACCAAACTTTGACTTGATTTGAATCGTTTCAAACCACGGAATGTTCCTATGTTCCTACATGCAAATGTCGTGTGTGTGCGTGTGTGTGTGTCATGAGATTGCCACCAGTAAGGGACAAATGACTTCGACGGGTACCCTTTCGACGGGTAACCAAAGAAAACAAGTGATTTGTTTCCGTTATGGTGAAAGTGCGGGCCATACGGCGCGTCTTCTGCGGGCCATGCGGCGCGTCCTCTGCGGGCCGGGCGGCGCGTCCTCTGCGGGCCATGCGGCCCATAGTAGCGGAAGCGGCACCGTCACCGAAATGGCGCGTCGACAACTGTCAAGTAGCTGGTGTTTGTGGGCAATGGCGACAATCTGGTGAGTCGTTTCCATTTTACTATGTTAGTGGAGCCGAGTGTTCTCTTTTAAAGGAAAGCTTATTTCAAAGGTTTTAAGGGTTGCTACACCAATTCAGTTGTCAGATTGATAGGGTTGGGTAATTATGACGTATTTAGTACCAAACAGGTTCTGAGTGAGGTTGAGTCGAATCACTTGAGGGCGACCGATATTTTAAAGTCACTATCCGGCAATCGTACATAAGTACCTACGCACACAACCATAGGATGCCAACCTGTGAAGTTTCAACAGAGTAAGACTTAATAGATGATGTGTCCGAGGGTGAAGGAACCTCGAGAGATTATGATTGCGCTTGTTGGTTATTTGGTCAATCCGCAGCCACAAGACGCAGTCGCAACTGCGTACGTTGTCGTTCAGGGCGTGATGAGCGGCTTGTGGTGTGGCTGAGACCTGGGTGAGCCTGTGTGGCACCCGAAGCCTGTGTGGCACCCGAAAGCCTGTGTGACACCCGAAAGCCTGTGTGGCAACCGAAAGCCTGTGTGGCACCCGTAAGCCTGTGTGGCACCCGAAAGCCTGTGTGGCACCCGTAAGCCTGTGTGGCACCCTTGCGCCTGTGTGGCACCCGTAAGCCGTAATCATAATTTCGAAGTTGTTGAATTTTCAAGTTGATTTAGACTATGTTGAACTTCACATGTTTTCTGATTATTGTGTCAAGTCAAGATAGTTGTGTAGTGTTTACTATTTGTTTTTTTGATTTAAATCTTAAATGACTACTTAACTAACAACCTAGTAAGTCAGGATAGACGAGTTGAGATGTACGAAAGATTCCTCCAAGTAATGTGAGTTAAAGCCTAATGTAGAAGACGGTGAGGAGGGTGCCTCCACCAGCAAATGGAACACATGCCATGGCTATCTTGGTTGGTCACGGTGCACGCACTGGTCTGTAGTCGTAACTGCAACTCAGAGTGGGGTTGTTCAGAGCGCGATGGGCAGCCAGTGGTGTGGCGGGGACCTGGTGTTGGTCGTATCACATGAGGTGATGACGATATGGGCGGCAATAGTGTAGTCACTAGTTGCAGGCCATGAGTGGTGTGTTTTCTTTTTGAAATTTGATTTATGAAATGAATTATGAGGCTTGGAGGAACCTTCTGTGTGGCGCTCCATGGTGCCGGCGCGCCCTGCTGGCGTGGTTGTGTGTGGCACCCCTGTGCCTGTGTGGCACCCCTGCGCCTATGTGGCACCCCTGCGCCTGTGTGGCACCCCTGCGCCTGTGTGGCACCCCTGCGCCTGTGTGGCACCCCTGCGCCTGTGTGGCACTCCTGCGCCTGTGTGGCACCCCTGCGCCTGTGTGGCACCCCTGCGCCTCTGTGGCACTCGTAAGCCTGTGTGGCACCTGTTAGTTTTAGCCTGTGTGGCACGTGAAATTCTGTGATACTATGTCGTGAATTGCGTAGCACTATCTTAGTAAACTTTCAGTTCTAGTAATGTTTTGGCTCTTAGTGATGATTAAGCCTGGATTTATTTCGATTAGACTTTTCAAGATTTGATAAAAATTCTTGAGAATTTTGTTGTGGTCAGAATGACCGAGTTTTGAAGTATGTGCCAAAGTACACACGAGGACGTGTGATGATGTAGGACGGCCGTAACGGCGCGCGATAAATTCATTGATTTATTTTAACAGTTTTTATGAGTTGTAATCGATTATTTTTACTCTGTGGTGTAAGAATTATTTCTTTATTGGTAATTTTAATTTAGAGCGGTTAACACCGAATGGAGTTGTCAATGTCATGGCGGTGGTGACGGTCACTTTTGATGCGACCGTGAGCCGAGGCACATGCACAAACCCATTGGCTCTAAAGTAAAGTTTAATTATTTTCCTTCCCGTATTTAAATCAGTAATTATTATTGTAATCATTAGTGATTTTGGTGAAGTTTTGTTAGAATGTTAAAAGTTAAATTAAGTGAGATATTTTGTGAGTATTATTTTACAACTACCTGCACCTACACGTCCATAATGGAGGACCATCAGATGACGATAAACAGCGACACGTAGTGTCTCAGCCGCTCGAGAAGCCGTCACATATATTCATTGCCTAATTTAGGGATTAGAGTCTAGGTTCTTAGTTCTAGAAACAGTAGACATTAAGAAATTTAATAATTATTGGTTTTTTAGGTAATTATTAGGACCAAAAACAACCGGTAAAGGTCTTCTACTTATCGTGTGGGCAGTAAGGTCTAACGACTCCACACACCCTAGTGTCAGAGTTTCTAAACCGCCGCAAGGGCCTCTGACATGGTTTGACGACCGCCAAGGTAAAGAAGCATAATAATTATGAATACAAACGAAAACCTCTGATTTTTCAGTTTCATGCGCATATTTTTAACTGACACTTATTTCTGTGAAGAAAACCATCGTGAGGAAACCAGTATGCCTGAGAGATATTTGTCAACGGCATGTAAAGCGAAGTCAGACGGCCAAGGGCAGCTTAAAACTGTGGTCCGCTGTTTCGTACCGGTCTACTCTGAGAAGAAACAGCCGAAACAAGGCCCAGACATCGGGCTGACTACAAGTAGGTACGGTAATCTATATCTATATAAATAAAAAGAGAAGTCCTGACTGACTGACTGACTAACTGACTCATCAACGCCCAGCCCAAACCCTTGGACCTAGAAAGCTGATATTTTGCACAGAGGTTCCCTTTATAATGTAGACAAGGAATAAGGAAGGATTTTTTGAAATTCAACCCCTAAAGGAGTTAAATAGGGGATGGAAGTTTGTATGGAAAATCGCCATTTTCACGCGGGCGAAGCCGCTGGCAAAATCTAGTGTTAAATAAACAAAACCCAAATGCCCTCAACATAACATTCAATGAAGCGACCACTGGGAGCTCCAGTAAACGTGTACCCCCAATAGCAATAGTTCGTAACAGGCCACCTAAATAAATACCTAATCCTCGGGCTGCTATTAAATTATTGTGGCCATATCGTAAACCCACAACGTTCTAGCGATACAATATTTATTTTTATTAAGTCTGTGCTCGCACTGGTTTTGGGAAACGCTGCGTTTTTGAGCGGTTTTTGTGTCCTATCGCCGATGTGAATGCACTAAGTTGACGTCGTTAACTTTCTCAAGTACCATACAAAAGAAAGAAACTCCCGTGTCAGTAAAAGGTATCATAGTATTAATAGTAGACTTGATCGGTTTCTGTTCATACCATTGACGGTGAGTCGGTGACTCTGCCAAATAATCACTCAATGTCATACCTACAGGTGTGATGTTATGACATCTCCGAATTGACCAAGAGGAAGAGGTGTACCTTAAAATTTCGGTGTCCTAACACTGACATTTTTGTCAGTTTTGTTAAAGTCCATGTAATAGGTGGCGCCTATTGTCATTATTCGCATAAAATCAGATTCCGTGGTAGCTACACAGACATTCCCGTTAAGGATACTTTATAAACACATAGCCCAACGTGTGAACGATCGTGAACACGAGGCAATCGAGACAGTTATTGCTTTAGTAGAGGGAAAATAAATAATTATATCAATGGGAATGACGTGGATATTAACCACCCTCTAATTATTATGGCAGCCTTGATCCACCCACTGCTGAGTAAATAGGCCACCACCATAGACTCTCTAGTTAAGTCTCAATGTGATTGCTATAATTACGCTCATGTATTTATAGACTATCAACATATTATTATCGTCCAGTAATTCAAACAAGGCCAAGGTTTGGGCCTAAGAAACCAGGGCCGTCCAGAAGCGCGGGTAACGGAAGGACGAGAGAGGAACACAACAGAACAGAGAAGAGAAGAGTGACAAAAGAAATTTGAGGCTTATACCCAACAGTGGGTCATTCCGGACTGAAATTATGATGATGAAATTAAACAAAAGACTTTAAAATAAGTGTTTGTAGAATAACATTAAAACCGATTTAAACTTTAGAGGAGCAATAGTCATAAATGAACACTAAGTCGATATCTAAATGCAAGAAACGATAACGCAGCAAGCTCAGAAGGATTTATCGCAATAGAACGCGAACACTGGAAGGACGAGGGAGCCTTGCAGTGGGTCAATATAGGCAATAATATTTTTTAATTTTTTTTTACTACTACACACAGGCACAAATACAAAAAACTAAACAATCGCAGCGTCTATCCCACCCAGTGCGTCGCATATATTTTTTCACATCCCTCGTCTGCGGTCGTAACAGCAACTAATTGCTTTCGGAAACGCTTTATGTGATCGTATTTCACCTGAAAAAATGATTTATCCCAAACACACTGGATATATTCTTTGTCGCATTTTCGTGCAAAACAAATACGAGAAGCTTTGGACAGAATTTTTCTATCTTGTTACAGAATTTACTAAGCGAAATGTGGTGTAGAAATGAGTACTGGGTTTTTCAGTTGAAAAACTTGGTGTAATTTGGTATAAGAATTTTGTTAAGTTTTTATTATGTGTAGAGGAGTGTGAAAATGTTTTTGGGGTAACGAATTTATTGTTTTGCTTTGAAAAAAGAAACATAAGTAATATGTTTTCAAGTTAGAGTTATTGTGTAATTAATGTCGCATGACGATTAGTATGTATGACAGTAATTGATATTATAACCAACTAGCTGTTGCCACCGGCTTCGCCCGCTACAACTCGAAAATTTTCCCACGGAAAGATAAAATCGGGATAAAAACTATCCTATATGTTAATCCAGGTTATAACCTATCTGTGTACCAAATTTTATCCAAATCCGTTCAGTAGTTTTTACGTGGAAGAGTAACAAACATCCATCCATCCATACCTACTTACAAACTTTTACGTTTGTAATACTAGCTGTTGCCACCGGCTTCGCCCGCTACAACTCGAAAATTTTCCCACGGGAAGATAAAATCGGGATAGAAACTGTGTTAATCCAGGTTATAAACTATCTGTGTACCAAATATCCAAATCCGTTTAGTAGTTTTTGCGTGAAGAAGTAACGTATGTATAGTATACACACTCACAAAATTTCGCCTTTATAATTATTTAGTGTGATGGTTAGTGGGATAGACTGCCCTTGAAATGTGTAATGTGTAGACTGCCTCTTTGGTCTAGTGGTCGCCAGTGCAACTGCTGGACATAAGGTCCTCGGTTCCATTCCAAGGTCGAGTAAAGAAATAATATTGGATTTCCCATCAAGATCTCAGTAGGAGACACAGAGTTTGAATTTATGCTGGTTGATTGCAATAAGCTTACACCCTATTACACATTAGCGACTGGTGAATTTTCAGAAAGCATCCTCCGTAAGTAATTCATGTCTACAAGCAGTTTATGAAAAAGTAACATCGCTTCTTTATCAAAATAATCAGCCCCAATGTCCAGTATTCTATCTCCATCGATCTACTCTACACATCAGGCCAGAACACCGAACCACACACTTAAGCCAGACCCTATACATTGTGAGACATGTTGGCTTGCACAGCTACACACGTACACTGCAGTGCAAACAACATCGGTTAATCCGTAGCCCCATCATCGAGTGCCCTGCCGGCGTGAAACTATCTGGAACCACGCCAGTTCTATTATCTTGTGTAATGTTACAGTTTGACTGCCATAAGCCGCGTTTCCACTAGGCAACAATTGACGCGCAACATGTTGCACAACAAGTTGCCCAACATGTTGAAAGTCAGCGTGGAACTTTTGTTGAACAACGTTGTCTGTCTACTGCTTTACGTCAGTCGTCGACAACATGTCGCCAGAGGAACTAGTGTTGATTGTTGCGCGTCACGTCTCCACTCGACAACAATTGATGCTCAACTAACGATGCTCTTTAAACAAAAAACAAGCCGCGCGTCATGTTGCGCGTCAGCTGGCAACGTGGTGCGCTGTTGTGCAGCGTTGCCGTACATGTTGAGCGTCAAATGTCGCGCGCCAAATGTTGCCTAGTGGAAACGCGGCTTTACAGTGTACATGTTGATGGCCTTTAGTGGGCAGGTGGGAACTTTATTTTGGCCGTAAGTCTATTGGGCACAGATTTAGTTTTATGAGCGCACGTCAATGGTAATGTTTAGTGTTAGCCTGCGTGTTATGTTAGTTAGTACCTGTTCTGCATGATCTTTAGAATTAATGTTGTGTTTTATGCAAATTTAATGAGCTTACGTTTTAGTGTGAAGATAAATATAGGCAGTTCTGCTAACTTTGTGTTTGGTAACTTTGTTTTTTTTTGTTGTGACTGAAATAATAAAAGAAAATTGGGCCTTGGAACTTGGCTAAAATAATTTCTTAGAAGGTGTAAAGGTGCAATAGAAACAAATTATACCGAAATCATTAGTTAAACTTATTGAAAAAAAGACAAGTATAAAAACAGTCTAGATACTTCATAAGAAAATGTATAATAATATTATTATGATAGCATGACGGTTGACTAAGGAGAATGGGAAGACAAAAACGTGTCGCGCCGTCTGCAATTAACGTGAAAATGGGCAGGATTATTATGAATTCATGTTATATTTAACCACCATTATACAGGGCGTCTAAAATGGCTACTTTAGCAGATAAGCGTAAATTGGTTCTTCCATAATAATAACTGCGTCGGTACTATTTAGGTATATAGATCATAACAAAAAAAAAAAAAAGAATTGCGTTAAAATTCGTAAAATGGCTTCAGACTCAGATATGAGTACCATTTATACTGAAAGGTCCAAAACGTAAATGCAATTCATATTATGATCTGCTAAAGTGGGCATTTTTGACCCCAGGTAGACATTAAGCCGATCCCAACATAGTTTGCAGCATCTGGTAAGAATCGGTTTCTGAAACAGGGTGTAAAGCTCCTCATCCCCCATTGAAAAGGGAAGATCCTCCGACCGGACAGGTGTTGTGTCCGGCGGGCTAACTGCCCGACAGTTGTAAGTCGGGAACTCCTATATAGGCTTATTTCGCGGATAATGTTGATAGCGCGATGTAGGAACTTCTGTCGATCGTTTGTTAGTACGCAGGTGTTGCGATAGATGTCACTAGTCGCCACACCAGTATTTAACTCACTATCATCATCTTCCTCCGTGCTTCGGAAGGCACGTTTATGCCAGTGGCCCCGGCCGCCAAATGGCGGTCGTGAAACCATGTCAGAGGCCTTTGAGGCGGTTTAGAAACTCTGACACTAGGGTGTGTGGGGTCGTTAGACCTTACTGCCCACACGATAAGAAGAAGAAGAAGATCATCTTCCTACCCTTGATCCATGTTATTTTGGGATCGGTGTAACACCTTTTTTTTTCTTCCCTTGTCAATCACGTAATCATTTACTCCTCTTTCCTTAATATCCCTCACAAAATCTAGTATTAAACTAACTACCTACCTAATAAACTTCATGTCCAAAGCACTACACACAAACTAATCCCAAGATAAAACCATCCTTACAAAACCAGAACAAAAATACTACGACAAAGAGAGAGCAAAGAAAAACGACGACATTCGACCATCTACTTTTAAATCAAAATGGTGGCGTAGACAAACATTTCCAGACAAGATGGATGACCTCGGAGGTCAGGAGGGCACTACAGCGATCCTCACTTGCAGGCAGGAAGTGAGGAAATGGCTGCGGCTTCCGTTCGTCGGGCGATGTGTAAAAATTGGTGGGGCGTTAATTTTTGCTGTGGGCCTGTTTAGAGTGTGTTTTGGCTTTTGTGGCGAAATATGTTTTTGGGTTTTGCGTGAGTGTTTGGTGGTTGTTAGATCTATAAGAGGTAAAATTTGTTTGTTAGTTTGTGTGTAGAGAGCAATTTTCGAAAATACAGACCGGATTCCGAATTTTTTTCCGCTTATAGGGAGCTAGAGTATTCCCGAGTATATTTAAACCAAATTAAAACAGATGACTCTATCCTTTATTTATTTTTTATTTGGGGTGGGTGGAAAATCATCAAATGACCCCCCCGCTCTTGGGCAGAGCGAAAGGGAGTGTCAGACTTCTACTGACTAAAAACCAGCCATGTTCTTTCTCAGCCCTTTATGTCGGGGCCGCGGTATGTTTATGACCAACCCGAGTATCAATTTGGTGCCCCACAAACGACGGGACACTTGTCATCGTGTCCTGCCTGTCCTGTTGCTTACACATAACAGAAGCTGATAAAAGAAAGTGCCAAATCTTGGGTTAACTTAATTTAAATTGTCATCGACCAGCTAAGAAGATAAGATTTGTACCCGATTGTTAGCCATAGGCGCGCCCTATTTTATATAGGACTTAAAAGATATTAGGTCTACCTCTGTCTCACCTTTCAAGGATTACAAGCGTGAAGTTACGTGTGTTTTCTTCACAAACTTATGCATAAGTTAGGTCCATACAAGATACTGCAAACATTCTCGTCCGAACGCGACCTGATCTTCTCAGAACATTGTTCTAGTTTCCGCTGTGAAGAACCCTTGGTTAACGCATCGGTGACTATGCAAGTAGTTTGAGTGAAGGAGATGGCTCTTCATTGTAGACGATAGTGCATTACTCCAGGTCTTTACTTTGGGGCAAGCAGAGTAAGCAGTATCTTGTTCCGTATGGTGTCGGACGCAAAGAATAGCACCATCCCATATCTTCCCGTGGGTGTCGTAAGAGGCGACTAAGGGATGTACCAGAGAATGGGCAGCAGCGTTCTCTGTGCTTTTTGTATCGACCGTACTGCGATCGCCAACCCGCCTGCCAAGCGTGGCGATTATGGCAAACCCCCTCTAAGCAAAAATTACACTTAGGGGAGGCCTATGTCCAGCAGTGGACGTCTTTCGGCTGAAATGATGAATGATGAATGATGAAGCAGAGCTATGCAATTAGTAAGTACGCTGCCTTATATAGGGTGCCGTAGCCAAATGGCAAAAAACGGAACCCTTATTGGTTCGTCATTTTTGTTTGTCTGTCCGTTCGTATGTTGCAGCCACTTTATTCGAAAACTATTTAGACGAAACAGTTGAAACAATTAATATAAACACTATGAAAAACTCATCACAAAATTGTGTATTTCTGTTACCACCACAACATTAAAAATGAAACTACGATGGTACGGAACCCTTCATATATGCGAGTCCGACTCGAACTTGGCAAGTGTTTAAGGTTAGGGCCCAATGTACGATAGATAGTAAGATGAAAGAAAACATGTACACACGGCTACACATCAAGCTATACAAAACCAGTATAATCTGATCGTTCATTGTGCGAAAAGATCTAGTAAAGTGAGGCCAAGATTAACTGGTTTTGTATAGCTTGATGTGTAGCCGTGTGTACGATAGGGATTTAAAAGCACCGAAAGGAAAGAGTGCTTACAGCCTTTTCAAGGAAAATTTAAAACGCTTCTTGGCTATTAATCTTCGCGAAGGCCTAGGTTTGAGAATGGTTAAAGCTTAACAAGCAATGACCGTTAGCTATAAATGACTGACTAGCCTAATTGAAATAAGTGGTTTCCATAAATGAGTACAAAATACAATTCTGAGAAAACGTTACGTGTTTCTCTTCTTATAATTATATAAAACCTTTTCCATACACACATCTTTAAAGATACTTTTAGATTTATAGTAAATAACAAATAATAACCTATCTATTTCATTATGATAATTGCGTGAACCCCATTATCTTAATAGCCAGAACTTCTCCCGATTTGCATCTGACGATCCTAACGCTATCAATACTGACAAACAGTTAATAATAATAATAACTCAGTTATAGTTAATCGCAAAAGTTTAGAACCCCTTTCAGTACATAACTGAGATAAATACTGATTTATATCGGAAATCTCGCCATGACAAACGAATTTATTACACAATTTGCTTTAATTGAAATTGAACAATATCAAAGTGTACGGATCTAGTTTAAATGGAAGCGATCCAGAATTGAGTAAACAACGGTGGAAAACGATTGTGTTTTGAAGTGTTTTTTATTGATGAATCAATAGAAATTGAAGTATTTTTACTATAAAGTAGTATCAGGGAGAAATTATTATAGGTGAAACTATTTCATTTTTTGAAAATTCTATCATACTTGAATATTATAATAACGGATGTATTAAAGCAAAAAAAGGCTATGCAAAAATAAAAATATCTGCCTTCCAAAAAGTGAACATTAAAAAGTGGAAAAAAGTTTACAAGAACGTTCTCCTTCTTACAAGTCAGTCAAATATATATGCTGAGCTTTCCCAAATAAATTCTTCCTCCATATTATAATCTATCGACTGTTAACATTTACAATGTAATAAGTTTTGAGCGACGAGTTTGGCATTTTCAGGTTTTTCATTGGCTCCTGTGATGATCAAGTAACCGGACAGGCAGGACACGATATCAAGTGTACCATCGTCTGTGGGGTAACACCACATTTACACTCCAGGGCACAGTCATCTATGAATCTCCACTTGAACAGGTTTTACATTTTGAGGTACGGAAACCTGAAAACTAAAATTCAAAACCGACCATTCTGTTAAGGCGAGGTTGCAGTACTTTGTTTTTATGTACGCACGACCTCACCCCCCGCCCTGCCGCGCGAGCGATTATATGCCTAAATTTTGACTGTTTTTTGCTTCTTGGAGAAAAACTATAAAGAAATTATACAATATGTTTTCAACATTTACTTCAGAATAAAAAGTTCTATCTATTGATATAACTTGTAAATAAATTCATGATGAAATGTCTTAGCAGTACACGTTTGAAATTGTGATTTAGAGCCATGTTTGATAAAAAAAAGTATCGAGCCGATCATTCTAAATCGCGTTTCTATCTTTACGATTTACTAGAGAGTATGTTCAATTTTTTGTAATGATTTTTATTTATTAAAAAACTCGTATATAGTTCGATTTTTATAGGTTCAAAAATCTTAAAAACCCCGCCTTAAAAACGTACTGCAACCCCGCCTTAAAAACCGCATTTTCAACCATAAAGTTTCCAACATATATACCACCAACACTTTTCAACAAATACACCGCGTTAGGTACTTACTTTTAGTAGTACCTGAAAATAAAATTCTCCCGTGTTTTCATTTCACATATACGTAAGAGCGCCATAATTTTCAGTAGCCATTTCACCTGCTAATCCAGTAACATCCGGTGCGGTTAGTGGCGGAAACGCGACGCTGTTTTCAGCCACTTCCGGTGACTTAGTGGTTGCTTGTACTCTGTTTTATTTTTATTCTGTGGAAGAAAAGGTTTGTTGATGTATTTCTTTTTTCTTAGTAGTGTCTTGTGGTGAAATATAGGGGTGTTTGAGTTAAAAGTATTTTGGCTCATACTCACCTAATGATGTATTCAAAGTACAGACATAGTCCGCAAAAAGAAAGATGGTAAATTTCAGGTCCCTCTTTTGTAAACATTACCTTCTTCCTTTAAACCTTACATAACATAACATCACGCCTGTAATTCCTGAAAGGTTAGACAGAGTTGTACCCATGTAAAAGGGGGCGACCAAGGCACAGAAAGCCGGGAATTGAGTTATTCCAACAGGATTTTCTCAGTAGCAGCCTCAGAGTGTTTATTTGTTCCCGATTGATAGCAACAGGCTTGCCCACTATGACATGCAAATTAAGTAGGAATAACTGGCGAAATGTGGGTGCAGGTACCTACTAATCCCGTCGAAGCTGCGGATTTTTCACAAGTTACCGCGGCCTCGATTTAAAGGGCTAAGAAGGAACACGGGTGGTTTTTAGTTTGTAGAAGTCTGACACTCCCTTTCGCTCTGCCCAAGAGCGGGAGGGGTTATTTGATGTTTTTCCACCCACCAAAAAAAAAACCTACTAATGGGTACACCGCTGCCTGAACCTTCGAGGATTACAGGTGTGATGTTATGTTTATATTGAAGTTATTATCTTATTTCATACACAGAAACCATTAGTATCGCAAGGTAAGGAAGGAGAACGCCTATATTTCTTTAACCCGTATATAACATAGAGTTATTGAGAAAAGGATAATAATAATAATAATAAATAATATCTGTGGTCGCTCTTGTGTCAATGACACGTCGTTCAAAAAATCTCTCAATATTTATTTCTGAAAATCTATTTTAGGCCTAGTTTTTATCACAAATATCAATAAATCCATTCTATTCAACCATTAGCAATATAATAATATAAAATAATACTATAAAATACTACTAAATGAAGAAAAAAGGCCAGAACAATTACAAATTTTTAGATGACAGATGTCAAGATCACTTCAAGAAATTTTAACAATATAAAAATGTACGACGAACATTACGAAGAAACAATATGATTACAAGAGCAAGAGCAGCACGACGCGCACGCCCACCATCCCCGGACTCGTCGCTCAGCTCCGCCTCGCCGCCGCCGGACCACGGATCACCTGCGTCACCGGCGACGGCAGTAGCGTCGAGCTCAAGTGACGAGTATTTCTCTCCGCCGACGACGTCAAGAACACCGACACCGTCACCTGAGCGTCGGCAGGGGAGAAACCGGCCGCCGACCAGCTTGGGACCTAGGGGTCAACCGGCCCCGAGCCGGGTCCTCGCTACCGGTGGTTGTGTGCAGCGCATGAAATGGACTCGATTAATAAACGAGAATGTCATGCGCGCATACTACGGGTCTACAGAGGGGGGAACTAACCTCACTGCGTACCGTGTTAGGATGGATGCTGTCTCTGTTTCAGGAACTGGAACCAACCATCAACGTTTCCAGCCAACGACTGTCGGATCAGGTGCGCGTCATCCAGCGCAATCACATGTTGGACGACGCCGCGCTTGATAGGCTGCGCTCAGAGGTACTGAGCAACCGTATCATCTTAACTCAATCACAGACCGCGGTGCCAGCGACTGTTATTGTTGCGACCCCATCGCGGTCCAATACTGTTGCTGTAGAGGAGGATGATAGGGTTGCTACAGTAAGTAGCCAGTGCAACGACCGATTGAGGAGCGCACTGGAGGATGCGCTTCGTGAGTATCGGTCCACTCCTACCGAACTTAGGCCCCGATTACCACGGTTACCCATGCATAAGCGAAATAGGGCGTTGGTGTGTGCCCTGGACTCGCAGCTCAAGAATATATTCGAGAGCAGCGAGGACCTCGTTGATACACACTCGATCTTGTACTGTGGGGCTGTTGCGGCATGTCGACTAGCTAATGTTAAATTCCCAAATTGTGACTTAGCTAGTCGATCAAAACCAACCGTACCGGCCTGGCAGCGCAGGATCGAGCGTCGTGTCGACGGGGCCAGGGTGCTCATTGGCAAACTATACTCCTTCAGGGAGGGCAATACACGACCACGTGTGATGCGCTTTGTGAAACGGGCATTCTCGGGGACTGAAATCAGTCCTCAAGATTACATGTCCCGAGTCACAGAGCGCATCGACTTCCTGAAGCAGAAGGTTTATGCATGGGCCAACCGTATTCGGCGGTATAAGCGGCGGGTTGATCGGTACTCGCAGAATCGCATGTTCCAGAGCGATGAGAGGTGGGTATACCGAGCTTGGGAGCGACCCGAGCAAACTATGGCGGACGTGTGTCGGCCGGATGATGCTGCCACGAGTTCATTCTGGCGCAGCATCTGGTCGGTACCCGTCTGTCATACTGAGGCTGACTGGTTGCGCGATGTCGAGCGAGTGTGTGAACCTATTCCAGAAATGGAAGCAATCAATATAACACCACTAGATATAGCCAGTGCAGTTCGTCCGTTACCGAACTGGAAGTCACCTGGACCGGACGGACTGCACAATTTCTGGCTGAAATGGCTCAGCAGTTCACACACTTGCCTGGCATCCCAATTCCAGTCATCCTTAGAATCTGCGTCGCTTCCTCAGTTTTTAACCACAGGCGTTACCCACCTGCTCCATAAGTCAGGTAGTCCCGCGGAACCCAAGAATTATAGACCGATTACGTGTTTGTCGACGGTCTATAAACTTCTTACATCCATTTTGAGAGCGAAAATTAATAAACACATTGAGCAAAACTGCATTATGGCTGCTTCTCAGAATGGATGTAGGAACGGGTCCCGCGGTACTAAGGAGCTACTCCTCATCGACATGGCCATTAGCCAACAGGTTCGTCGAGCCCGCAAGGATCTGTCGACATGTTGGATAGATTATAAGAAGGCCTACGACTCGATACCACATACATGGCTGATGAAGGTGCTGGAGTTGTACAAGATAGATGCAACTCTACGCGCCTTCCTTGAGTCGTGTATGGGGCAATGGAAGACGGTCCTTCGATATCCAGGATGTCGACATATTCAGGGGAACGATGAACCTGTATGGATTAAACGGGGAATATTCCAGGGCGACAGTCTGAGCCCGCTTTGGTTCTGTCTAGCCCTGAATCCTCTTAGCACATTGCTGGAGGATTCAGGTCTGGGCTACCGGTTGAGGAGAGATGGTCAGGTCATATCTCACCTTCTTTACATGGATGATCTGAAACTGTTTGCCCACAACAGATTGCGACTGATGGAGTTACTAAAAATAACTGATTCTTTTAGTAGCGCCATCAGGATGGAATTTGGAGTGGACAAATGTGCAGTCATGCATGTAAAGAGAGGGGAGATTATGGAATCCGAGGGAATTCAGCTTTCGGATTCCATACACCTCAGATCCCTCTCCTCATCCGAAAGCTATAAATATTTGGGTGTGTCGGAAGCGTTAGGCATTAACGTAGCTGACATGAAGCAATCGTTGAGGGAGCGCTTCTTCGGACGCCTGAAGAAGGTTTTAAATAGCCTTCTTTCGGGTGGGAACAAGGTGCGCGCCTTCAACGGTTGGGTCATGCCAGTTTTAATGTACTCTTTCGGCATACTCAAATGGACTCAGACTGAACTCGATGCCTTGGATAGGAGAGTCCGTACATTGCTGACCGCAAATCGGATGCATCACCCACGATCATCGGTCATGAGACTGTACATCCCGCGGAAATGCGGGGGTAGAGGCTTTTTAAACGCGAAGACCCTCCACAACCGCGAGGTGTGCAGTCTCAGAGAATATTTTTTAAAGGTCGACGTGGGTATGCACCGAGATGTGGTCGCAGTGGACAAGGGACTCACCCCGCTGTCCATGGCTAACGAGAACTGGCGCAAACCTGTGGTACTTACTGCTGATGACCGCAAGGAAGTATGGCAAAGCAAGGAGCTTCACGGGCGCTTCTACCGGGCTCTTCATGGACCCGATGTAGATTTTCTAGCGTCCGTGTCCTGGCTACGTTTCAGCGACCTCTTTGGGGAAACTGAAGGTTTTGTCTGTGCAATTATGGACGAAGTTATGTTGACGAACAACTATCGGAAATATATTATGAAGGATGGGACGGTTGACGTGTGTCGGGCATGCCACCGTCCGGGTGAGTCCATCAGACATATTATTTCTGGTTGTTCTCGTCTGGCTAACGGCGAGTACTTGCACAGGCACAATCAAGTGGCCAGGATTATTCACCAGCAACTTGCCTTGAAATATAAACTTGTGGAGTCTGAGGTACCGTACTACAGGTATGTGCCCGACCCAGTTCTCGAAAAAGACCATGTCACGTTGTACTGGGATCAGTCTATCATCACTGACAGGACTATTGTTGCCAATAAACCTGACATAGTGGTGATAGACCGATCAGCGCGCCGCGTAATGATAATCGATGTTACCATCCCACATGACGAGAACCTCGTGAAAGCTGAGAAAGAGAAGCAAATAAAATATCTGGACCTAGCTCACGAGGTTGTCGATATGTGGCATGTGGGCTCGGCTATCATTGTGCCGATAGTCGTCACGGCCAATGGCCTGATAGCAAAAAGCATGGACGACCACCTGTCAAAACTTTCGCTTGGTGGTTGGATCAAGGGCCTGATTCAGAAGGCAGTACTTCTCGATACGGCCCGTATTGTGAGGAGGTTCCTGTCTCTGGAACCCTAACCGCCGGTAGCTTGGACCCTGCTCCCGACACCGGTGGACTACTATTTTTTTATATTTTTAAATGTTTTTTGATATCTTTTTTTAACAAATATTTAAAAATGTAAATTAGTATGTAAGGAAAATAAATAAAGAGAATAATAATAATAATAATATTCCACAACTATCACACAACGCCATCTAGTCCCAAGCTAAGCAGAGCTTGTGTTATGGGTACTAGACAACTGATAAACATACTTATATATTTCTAAATACATACATATTATAGATAAATTACACCCAGACACAGAACAAATGATCGTGCTCATCACACAAACATTTGTCCTGGGTGGGAATCGAACCCACGACCTCCGGCATAGCAGTTAGGGTCACTAACCACTAGACCAACAGGCCAGATGTGAAACAAGGAAAATGGACGTGGTATCTTTAGTGGTATGCTTTAATTTTAATGTATTATTCAAAAAAACATTAAATCCCTAAATACTAAGTAAATAAAATGGGCTGACTCAATAAATTTAAATTGTCAACGACACGTAAGAAGAAAAAGGTAAAAAGTAACCCTTTTAAGCGGCTAACAGACGTAAAACGCAAGTTTTTATATAATGCGAAAAAGTATAATTATGATTCACTACAGTAAACAAAATCAGAAAAATATATGATATTCTTCAGGATGCTAGTGACATTGACTAGCTTTGCTCGATAGAAAAAAATCACGAAGATACCTCTAAAAATTTCTTCTAACGAGTAAAAATCATACTAAAATACATGTCATCGTTCTGATTTTTTTGCCAAATAATTCTACAAGCATTATACTAAAGTTATAGTGTTTTACTTTTTTGAAAATGAAATTGTTTATTTCAGACACATGATATAGGTCCATATTATGTTAGTAGATACATAAAGCTATGTTGTGCTATGTTTTTAGTCCAATCAATATTTTTTTTGTAAATCGCAAAATACCACTAATTTCGCACTATTCGGCCGCAGCGAAAGACACAACAACCGCTTTGATTGTAGTGCAAGCTGATTAGAACTTTATTCTAACAGTATTTCAAACGAAGTTTGAACCACCACAAATAGAGTTGCTAATTTGAGGTACCATAGGCTCTTAACATCACTCTTTTGTCCGTCTGTCTGTTTGATGTTAGAGGAAGAGCTTCTTATTAGTTAGTATAGAGTCGAGAAAATGAAATGAAGTATCGAGAAAAATAGAAAATTTCTATTTTTCTCGATACTTCATTTTTTTTTTTTTTATTATTTTATGAAGATCGCCCTTAAAAACATTTAATGTTTTTAAGGGTGATCTTCCAGGGTAGGCCGCGAAATTCAAATTTTCTTACGTTTTTAGCGATTTGCAGTCCAGTGATAGGTTGTATGTTAGTGAAACGTTTGCAGTTACAGAATTTTATTCATCAAAATCATCATTACAACCCACCAAGTTCATGTAACTGTCAAGAATGAGTATTTCATCAAAAAGTCATTTGCCAGGCATTTCTCAGTAGCGTAATCTGGATGTGTGCACGGTTGATGGCAATAGGCTCGCCCCCTATTACTACTACGAGAATGGACTAATTGGTACACCTCTGCCCTAGCCCTTTGTTACACGTTTGCGTTTATTTGTGTGAAAGCGAGGTTATATGAATCAAACGGGAAGCGTTTTAACACGATGTGGTGGTGCATGGCCGTTCTTAGTTGGTGGGGCGATTTGTCTGGTTAATTCCGGTAACGAACGAGCCTCTAGCCTGCTAAATAGGCGTCGTCATTTAGGTGTGCGTGGCCTCGTGTCACGCAACTTACTGGCGACGTATTAAAATTCTTCTTAGAGGGACGCCGCGCCGGCGGCTTCGAGCCGCACGAGATTGAGCAATAACAGGTCTGTAATGCCCTTAGATGTCCTGGGCATATTTTCTTATGTAAGAAAAACATATCTACCAATTTTACAAAATACTTTGAAAATATTAAACTACTTCAATGTTTAAATACAATCTGGAGGTGCTTATATAAATAATTAAACTTGTTTTACAGCTGATCTCGTAAGCCGTTAGTAATTAATACTAAGATCTCCTTACTAAGTGAACAATTTTTTTTATCCTGCTAACAAATGAGGCGATTTGTCGGAGATTTTTTTCTTCTTAAGTGGGGTAAATACTTTCCCTAGTTTAGCTTTTAAACCGTTGTTAACAAGAAGGAACGGCAGCGGTAATGGTCTTGACTTACGTTTGATAGATCGTGTATTGAAACCCAGGTAGGTAATTTACTTTTTGTAATTTATTTTGATAACAGTAGAGTATCAAAATGCTCGTGGTTAAATAATAACAGCTGCTCGTATCAATCTTCAGGTTAAGCACCGCTTGTGTAGGTTTGGTAATGGGTGGGTGAGGACACAGGCCTCCCCCAAGTGTCGCCACATTAACCGGTCTCATACAGCTCGCATCCAGCAAATCGCCGCAACCATCTCCAGATCATCGGTTTACCTAGTGGGAGGCCTTCCAACGCAACGTCTTCCGGTTCACGGTCCCTATTCCAGAAATTTTTGACCTCATCGACCATCCGTTCTGCGAGCAATGTGCCCTACCCACTGTCACTTAACATTAGCAATTCTTCGGGCTACGTCGGTAATCTTGGTTTTCTTGCGAATATCTTTATGTTACGGTGACACGCTACAGAATATACGAAGTGTGTTAACAGCAGCTATTGGGACATCCCTTTTGCTCTAATAATACCTACCCTTCATCATCATCATCAACAGCCTATTAATGTTCCCACTTCTGGGACACAGGCCTCCTCTTTTTGAGTGGGTATGGGCTCTATGCTACCACGCGGGCCCAATTCGGATTGGTAGATGTCACATGACTGTCTTCGAATGTTTGGTTCTAAGACATGCCGTTTTTTTCACGATATTTTCCTTCACCGTTTTGAGAGCAGCGGTGATGAAATAAATTACGCAAAGTAATGTGCCTGCCTGGGTTCAAACCCACGACCTACTGTTCGTCAGTCGGGGCCGCCACCACTGGGCCACCGCTGCTCTCTACCTACCCTTATATACATCTACCTACTTACAACCCTGTCAGCATACCACTACCCTTTGGAACACTCCATATGCCACCGAACTATCCTCAAACTACGCAATATTTTCATGCATTAAATCTTGCTAGTCCACAATTCGGCACGTTTCTTTACAGGTAGCCTAGGAGTCTGTTTGCTGACACTGTTTAAGCAGGCTTACTGGAGTGTGGAGCAGGCATCTGTGTAATGACCATGTGTCGCTGTTTGCTGTGACTGTCAACTCAGTGTCATGTTTGGCTTGGTCAATATTACGGAGAAACTGTCAGTGATAGCAAACATAGAAAAAAATATGATGCCTGTAAAGTTGTCTGTCAGAATGATGATCTGATCATTTCTCTCCTACCTAGTCTTATAAACCTCTTAAGTAAATAAAAATTAGGTAAAATATGCGCGCAAATATTGAAAATAGTTAGTTATTAACCCATTACGATTTTTCCAACTGTAGGCCAATAAAGCCTAAAAAGCCCCAAAAAGAAAATATCACTTTTTTTAACTTCACCTTTTTCGGTGATGAAAAACATCGCGAGGAAACCAGCTGGCTTGGCACCAGGTTAGGCAATAACCACACGCTAAAGAAGAAGACTATAAACAAGCTTCCTGCTTTCTATCATTAGATTAAGCTGTGCCCAATCTTACTATAATACAAATTCACCTGCGTGAATGACTTTCATCCCCTACGTAACTCCTTTAGGGGTTGAATTTTGAAAAATGTTATATACTTAAACCTTTCTAGATAACCACTCTATCCATTGGTGAAAACAGCATTCAAATTGGTTCAGTAGTTTTTGAGTTTATCGCGAACAGACAGACAAAGAAACGCGACAGAGGACTTTGTTATAAAATAACTAGCTGATGCCCGCGGCTTCACCCGCGTGAATGTCGTTCAAATTATATACTTAAACCTTCCTCTTGAATCACTCTATCTATTAAAAAAAACCGCATCAAAATCCGTTGCGTAGTTTTAAAGATTTAAGCATACAGACAAACAAACAGACAAAAATAGCGACTTTGCTTATACTATGTAAGGATGTTAGTGATAAAATATTGATATAGTGATATTTCACTACAAAATCACTGCCGCAAAACACCACACTTGAAAAACTCACTTTTCACTACTTTCAACAAAGTTTGCTCTGACCAGATAATGTGTTTCAGTGAAAAATTGTGTGACAAAGCTGTGACGCCGAATGTAATGGCTTGTTTGCATTGAATTGTCACCGCGGTCTGATGCTGTTTGATATTTGAATTTCTTGTGGAAACAGGGAATTCTTCCATTTTTGCGCTCTGCTGCTCTTGGCAAAATAATGACATCCACACAGACAGGTTGATCTTCAAGGTAAATTCATCGATGCCTAGATTGATCTGTGGATTAGTAACCTTCTTAAAATACCGGATTTCCTCCGTGTCTTGGAAAGCACGATAAGTCCACCTATCATTTGTATGGCAGTCGTTACATGTAGTCAGTGGCTTGAAATTTAGGTAACCAGTCTGTACAAGGGTTACAGTATGACCCAGTAACTGGTATGTGGAGCTCAGATAGGCAGTCGTTCCATGTAAAATCCTGGTATTCAGCTGCATCTGGGTAGACCGGAAGCCAATGTGGTTCGGAAAAGTCTAGGCAGATGATGAAATATAACTTAGAATAAGAGAATATTACACAACCTATAAAAAAATGCGAGGTATATCTTAATAGTATACCTAACCATATTTCACTAATTGTGTTTAAGTCCCGTGTAATTAGGGGCGAGTCACAAATTCAAACTCCGTGGCAGTTTTGAAAAGATAGATATATGCTGTCACAGACTTTCATTGAACAGTTTAAAAAAATCTCATGATATTTTCGATCGTCAATTTATACCTAATTATAAGTTGACGATCTAACAATAAAATAAAAAAGTTCTGGCAGCGGTGGGATTCGAACCCACGCCTCCGTAGAGACTGGTGCCTTAAACCAGCGCCTTAGACCGCTCGGCCACGCTACCGATGTTCCTAATGATAGAAATGAAGGTAGTACTACAGTAGTAAAAAGTATCTTATTTTTGTAGTGTAAAAAAAGTAAAAGTACCTCAACCGCTTTTAAAAGGTAATAAAATAGTAGATTGTACACCAAGTGCATAAAACGCATCATTTTGCGCGAGACGTTTATCCATCCGATGCGAGCTTGCGAGCGAGGATGGATATAAAGTAGAGAGCAAAATGGGTTTTATGGACGAGTTTTACACTCTACTTTTCACTTCGATTGCGAGGAAATAAAACAGCAACTTGTAAATATTGTAAAAATAATTATTGTTCCCGCCAGTTAACTTTTTTTTTCAGTAGGAAACTTGACATCCTGACTTATGTCGTTACTCATACTGCTCAGTTATAAAAACATTTTGAGCAAGCCTATTGCCATCAACCAATGTAATTAGGAGCAAGCCTATTGCCATCAACCAATGTAATTAGGAGCAAGCCTATTGTCATCAACCCATGTAATTGGGACCAAGCCTATTGCCATCAACCAATGTAATTAGGAACAAGCCTATTGCCATCAACTGATGTAATTAGGGACAAGCCTATTGCCATCAACCGATGTAATTAGGAAAAGCCTATTGCCATCAACCAATCTTATTAGGAGCAAGCCTATTGCCATCAACCGATGTAATTAGGAGCAAGCCTATTGCCATCCACTGATTTAAGTAATTGAGAGCAAGCCTATTGCCATCAATCAATGTAATTAAGAGTAAGCCTATTCCCATCAAATGATGTAATTAGGAGCAAGCCTATTGCCATCAAGCGATTTAGGTAATTGGGGGAAGCCTATTCCCATCAACTTTCCTTGTATTCGTAATGAAAAGCAGTAATCCCTTGTTCTTAGAATACTAACGAGCGAGAGAAGTGAAAAATATATTTTCACTTCTCTCTTCTTTCTTTCACGACATAAAGACGAATTTTAGAGCGAGAGAAGTGAAAAATATATTTTCACTTCTCTCGCTCTAAAATGCGTCTTTATGTCGTGCGTAGGCGACATAAAGTCGCGTTTTATGCTCTAGAGCATAAAGTAAAATCTTCGTCGAAGACCAAGGTAATCGGCACAGGTAACCGGCCCAACAGCCACACGAACAACTTCAACTTCATAGAATAACCTCTTTAATTTAATTCGTTTCGTTAGTATTCTAAGAACAAGGGATTACTGCTTTTCATTACGAATACAAGGAAAGCTGATGGGAATAGGCTTCCCTCAATTACCTACCTAAATCGCTTGATGGCAATAGGCTTGCTCTTAATTAGGTTGGTTGATGGCAATAGGCTTGCTCCTAATTACATCAGTGGATGGCAATAGGCTTGCTCCTAATTACATCGGTTGATGGCAATAGGCTTGCTCCTAATAAGATTGGTTGATGGCAATAGGCTTTTCCTAATTACATCGGTGGATGGCAATAGGCTTGTCCCTAATTACATCATTTGATGGCAATAGGCTTGCTCCTAATTAAGTACATTGGTTGATGGCAATAGGCTTGGTCCCAATTACATCAGTTGATGGCAATAGACTTGCTCCTAATTACATTGGTTGATGGTAATAGGCTTGCTCCTAATTATATTGGTTGATGGCAATAGGCTTGCTCAAAATGTTTTTATAACTGAGCAGTATGAGAAAGTCAGGTGTTATGTCAAGTATCCTACTGAAAAAAAAAAGTTAATTGGCGGGAACCATGATTATTTTTACAATATTTACAAGTTGCTGTTTCATTTCCTCGCAATCGAAGTGAAAAGTAGAGTGTAAATCTCGTCCATAAAACCCATTTTACTCTCTACTTTATATCCATCCTCGCTCGCAAGCTCGCATCGGATGGATAAACGTCTCGCGCAAAATGGTCCGTTTTATGCACTTGGTGTACAATCTACTATTGTTTCATTGATGCGGACAGAGTAGCGGTCAGCTATTCATTACTAATTAGGAAATTTGAATATTGTAATTTAGTGCTGTGGTAGGATGAGCTGGACAGAACCAACGACCAGTTATGCACATTGACCCTGGATCGAAAGATTTGAAGGTCATGGGGGAAGGCTTTTGTCTAGCAGTGAGAAAACATAGGACTCGGTAATATCTAGTGTGTAATCAGTGTTTTCCTACAGGTAATCGTTCACCATTCATCTACCACCGAATGTCTTTTTTTCCTCTTTCAGATTTATATGGAAAAAAGTTTATTGCATTACCTGTGTTAAAGTCACACAGTTATATTTTTTTTTAATGTTTTATTTTCATCATCATCATCAGCCATTAGACGTCCACTGCTGGACAAAGGCCTCCCCCATAGAACGCCATAAAGATCGGCAGCCTGCCGTTTGCATCCAACGGTTGCCCGCGACTCTCACGATGTCGTCGGTCCACCTGGTGGGAGGCCTGCCAACGCTGCGTCTTCCGGTTCGTGGTCGCCACTCGAGAACCTTTCTTCCCCATCGGTTGTCCGTTCTTCGAGCGATGTGGCCTGCCCATTGCCACTTCAACTTGCATATTCTGCGAGCTATGTCGGTGACCCTGGTTCTTTGGCGAATTTCCTCATTCCGGATTCTGTCGCACAAAGAAACTCCGAGTATAGCTCTCTCCATGGCTCGTTGCGTGACTCTGAGCTTCTCTAAGAGGCCAGCAGTTAAGGACCATGTCTCTGTTAACCGAGTATACTTTCAAGGTATTTGTGAATTCGAATATTTTTTCCAGCAGAATATTTTTTTTTATTGGCCAGCAGAGGCCTCTTAGAGTTTTATTTTATTTCACCCGTTTTATGATTTCGAACATAAACCTGATATCACCTATATTATTATATAATTTGATGCTCAATCAAAACAACAAAAAATTGCATTAAAATATGTTAACGTCATCCGTCGCATATTTCACGAAAATAAAAGCAGGGGTTGAAATCTCTCTCAGGGGTGTGGAATCGAAATTACTGTTTCATCCCTCACCCTATGTCGATTTCCAAAAAAATATGTCCCAAAGCATTCGGTGTTTGATAGGCGTATTGTCAAATTTATTGCTATTGCTGTACAGTACGTGATGTTTGTGCTAAAGTGAGACATTTTTGGTCCTACGGGACTAAATGTGTGTGTTGGTCCTTTTATTCGGGAATATTTATTTGATCCCAGGTGCTTTATATGTGGCTGCTGTTAAATATGTAGCTGGTACATGCATAGTCTAGATATGTGCTTACTGAGTATTTCTCAAAAAAAGTGTACGTAACGAAAAAGTTGTTACGAAATATTGTTATGAAATAGTTCTAGATGTTACTAAATAGTAAACATAAGGCTATAAACCAACCTATTAAATAAAGCATATGAGACTTTAAAATTCGTAAAGAACTATTTGCCAGTGAATGTTCACTAAGGTTTTAATATTGGCAAAGTTTTAAGAACTGTATACACTCAGATTTACACTATACTTTTTCATAACGTAACGAAATTCATAAAAAACGTTACGAAAAAGCAACGAAAATTTTACAAATTAAGATCATATTAAGTCGATGG
The DNA here is from genome assembly GCA_949775195.1 of Diarsia dahlii. Classification (NCBI taxonomy): domain Eukaryota; kingdom Metazoa; phylum Arthropoda; class Insecta; order Lepidoptera; family Noctuidae; genus Diarsia; species Diarsia dahlii. The sequence goes on from OX459209.1 coordinate 17,301,102, forward strand.
TTTGATAAAACCTGAAACTGCAAATAATATAATACGCTTAAATGTTCGTACGACACGTATTACAATTACATATATAAATCAAGACTTATCTTAATGTGAAAAAGTGAAAAAGTATTTCTTATTACGAAAAAGTAATCTCCCTTAGACAACACGTTCAAAACTGATTTTCACATTAAAAGTTATGGCAGAGACGTCAGACCTACAGCCAAACAGAATGATGCTAGTGTTGTCCGTGTTAAAAGGTAACGGATGCGTTCAGAAATTACGTGGAAGTAGAAATAAAACGTAACTAAAGAGTAAGTTACTAAAAAGTAAATGGGCACGACTCATTTTGTTTTTCGCATTTTTTTTTATATTTTACTATGAAACCCCATAGAAAATCACTTTAATTAAGAAACTACATTTAATCAAGGTCTGTAATACAAAAAAATCCACAATATTAACGCGACATATCGAATTTTATGAAGTGTTACATGTATGAAGTCGTAGGGTGGCAATTTGATTTTTGTATGAAACGCAAAAAACATCTTTTTAAAAAAGCTTTCTAAAATTGATTGAATACTATGGTTTTACCATTTATTCTTCACAACTTTAAAGTTTAATAGTTTTTCTTCACAAATATGTTATTTTTTGTATGTATGGTTAAATAAAAACATTGAAAGGCAAAAGGCAGAATTCGTACCACATACTTTTTTTGTTGTTTTGTGATAGAATTTGTACCACTTATTAAGTCAATTAAACCATTCGTTTTCATGTAACATTAGTATTTTTAGAAGTCTGGATTCATTAATTATATCAATTAAAAGATTTAAGTAATTAAACGTAATATAATCTTAAACTAAACGTAGTTATGTTTTTAGAAGTTGCCATTTGTAAAATATCACGAGGTTCACAATGATAAATAATTATTTTAAATAGAAATAACAGTAAATATAATTAACCAATTACACATTATACCTTACAATGAATAATTATTGCATACAATCTTAATAATTAACTATTTAATGATAGGAATTATTTTCGACATCAATGTTTTTTTTGTATTGGCAATTATTTTATTGACAGTATTTGACAGATTAGGAAAATCACAGATTATTTATTGGGAAAATCTTTCCGAGTCTCTGTTCACTGTTCTTTGCTGTTGTTTTGAATTCAAATTGTGGTTTGTAACTGCATCTGAGCAATTTAGCAAATTATCTGGCCATTTTTACGTTGAGTCCAGCTACTGCTCCTCCGTACTCTATCTAGTAATTTCGCGAAAGGACGCTTTATTAATTGTGCTGTGTGTGTACGTGCTTTTAATTAAAATGACGAGTTTGCAATGCATCAATTGCAACGTTCGCTTGTCCCGAATATGAAGGCACGCTTTATCGGATGAGAGTGAAGATCTCGTCAATACTATTCGGCTGTGGACATATCCTAGAGATGTAAGTAGTTTCAAACATAACATTTTGCGTACGAGTGTGCCAGTTACGAAGTGATAACTTTTACGTGTTAAAAAGTAGTCCTTACCATTTAAACTACACGATATCATACTAAAATAATATGTGTGTACAAAAACTAAACTAAACATTATTTGAAAAATATAACAAACACTATTGTGGTTGTTTACATATTTACAATTTGTCCTATATAATGTACAAACACATAAGTGATCGTTTTGCATGTATTGTTTACTTGCCTAACACTGTTATAATAGTTACTACTCTGTTAGTATGACTGTTAAAGTGTCAGTCATATAAAGCAATGTTGAGCCGTACACAAAATCACTTCTTTATTTCCAGATAACACCTGCTGACCATGTTTGCCATGCATGCTGGCAGCTAGCTAGTCATCCCCGTTTTCTGAGAATATGCCGAGGAGACGCACAGGCCATCAAAGTGTTTGTGTTGTATGTGGACGATCTTACTACTTGGATCCAACCACGAGAGGTATAACAACACATACCTATTATAACTTTTATCGATTAGGTGTCTTGATTTGATGTGTGTTAAAACAATGTAAATTATTTCCCACTAATACCATGCATTTTTAAACGGAACTTTTTCTTTATTTATATTTTTTTTATTTTAGCTTCATTCTGAGGATGAAGCTTGTGTGCCGTGTTGGCTAAGAGCTAGAAGAACTAGGGTTGGTTCACCAAATGAAGACATTCGACCCATTGTACCTGATCATCTGGAGGGTGATCATTCTGATTTGATGTGTGCTGTATGTGGTCAGAGTCTATCCGACTCAACATCAGACCAAGAGTGGAATCCCGACAACACTGCTCGTTTGATGGAGCACCAGCAGGTATATGTATATGAAATATATTTATAGTAATTAGCTTATAATAATGTGTCATGCAAAGGGCAATTACTATTTTATGTTGCTAAATCTGGGACAATCATGATGGCTCTACTAACAACAAAAGGGTACTGGTTTTTCCATTGTCACATAGCCCTTCTCTCTATATTAACACAACATAGATATTTTTGGTAAAGATTTTCTGTAAGGTGAAAACCAATCATTTTATTTATTTATTTAAACTTCATGCACAAATGTGATACATAGGCGGACTTAATGCAACAAGGCATGGGTTTGGGTTTTTATGTCAAGAACTATTCTGTAGCTTGGTCATGTTGGGCGCAATTTATGTCTGTCAGTGTTTAATTTGTGTTTCATCAATGTAATTTATTTACAGATGTCATCCATGCATGAAGATTATGGAGTTTGCTGGGGCCAAGCTCGAGATTAATATTCTTTATCCATGGAGGAATTAATATTATTTGCTTGTGGTATATACCAAATTCGCCAGGCTCGTTCATATGTGGGTGAGCATTTTCGGTTTCATGGATTATGATCTATGTTAGAGATAACTCGAGAGAAAATACATGGCTTAGAGGGAATAAACCCAATATGTTGCTTCGTGCTAAAATAAAGTCCCACCATTCTTCTGCTAGAACTTATTTCGTTTTCATAGTTACAGAATCAAATATGAATGGTCGGGACGCAATCAAAAGTTATTGTTGTAATTGCATTGTAGGTTTAAGAAGTGGGATGCTGCTCACACGTTATGAGCATTATTTGGTACCTCAGTTACGCTCGCCATGAAGATATGACCCGACCTGCCCCTTGCTTAGATGAAGTAATATTAAGAAGTAATTAGGTAATATAAGAACAATAAAATAAATGTTGGATCCTACAAAAACAAAGTTGTTTTATTTAACCACACTCAAAACTCCATCAGCACTTCATCATTTATCATCATCATCATCAAACTATTGCAGACCGCTGCTGGACGCAGGTCTTTCCTAAAGCACCCTACTGAATTGGTACAATTCTAATGTCAATTTGCCAACTTAATGATAAGTAAAACACTACAAAGATAGCCACAGCAAACTACTACTACAAAGATAGCTATCTAGAACATATTATTATCCCTTTTCACCAAAACAATGTTTATATGCCTACACGTAATACTTAATATTTATTGGGACATAACCTCAAAAATAAAACTGGTTATAACTTTTAGGTCCCAACTTCTAAAAATCTAAGAATTTTAAAAGGGCTTGCCTATTGTATTGACTACCAATTAAAACAAAAAATATCCCAAAACACGACATTTTATTAGGTGTACGAAACTCCCATACAACCCTGCCTTTCGCCTTTGTTACTATTTCGAGGCACACTTTTTTTTCAACAGATGTACACTTATTTTGAGAAATACTCTACTATTAAGAAATCTAAAAGGACAATCACACTCCTCAGCTAAGAATTTGTGGAGAAATCAATGATGACACATGATCATTCTTATGCATATTCATACAATATATTTGAAGTCAGCGCAGCTTGGTGTTGCGCTGACTTGCTTCTTCCATACTTCTCTGCTCTACTAGAAGAGAGTGAAAGTAGACCTTCGAGTAAGTAGTCACCCTTTTTATAGCCATAATCATCTTTCAAATTCCGGAAAATTTCCATTTATCTTGTGCTTTCCACGTTGAGAATAATAGCATTGTGTCTTGTAAGTTCAATCAAACGATTCCCTGAAGTGATAGTCTCTGGACCTACATACTTTTGTAACATTCACCACAATGTATAAAAAAAAAAGTAGTTAAAAAACTAAAAAACCCGACTGAAAAACTGAAAAGCAAAAAAACAAGCACATTTTAAATTAAACAAAACTTGGAAGCAGGCGGGGTCCATTCTATTTTCAGTTTTTCTTTTCATAATTTAATATTCAAATGAACCCCGCCTGCTTCCAAGTTTTGTTTAATTTAAAATGTGCTTGTTTTTTTGCTTTTCAGTTTTTTCAGTCGGGTTTTTTAGTTTTTTAACTACTTTTTTTATTTCCAACTTTTTAGTTCTTTGTGTTTGTTCTTTCGTTGGTCGCGTAAAATTCTTCGCAGATGATTTAACTTTTGTGCTTGTTTATAGGATTTCTCACTTTGAATTTCTTTTAAACATAAAAGTGTAATATATTTTTGTAATCTCCTTTTAAAACCCTTTATTTTGATACCCTACTAGATGGTAATGGAAAAAATTTTTTTTTTGATCTCCGCGATTTGGCACCCAAAATCTACAATTTTTCTTTGTTTTTTTAATTTTAATGTAGCCTATAACACTCGCGCCATCAAGACGAATCTAACGACGTATATTTCATTCAAATCGGTTCATCCGTTTATGAGTTATGAGGGAACAAAGAAACGGACATACATACATACATACTTACATACATACACGTCAAACACATAACCCTCCTTTTGGGCTTCGCCGCAGTCGGGTAAAAAGACACTGCTATAATTGTATTATAAAAATATCAGGAAGCACCGTGAACGCACGTTCGATACACACGTCACAAATGCAAATTCGTTCCCATGGCAAGTGTTCCAAAAGCATCGCCATGTGCATTTTATTGGTCTGTACCAATAAATTGTGAAGTATTTACATTTCAATAATATTTATTAAAGCTATCAATCTTTAATAGGAAGTTATGAAAAACAGCATCTGTGGTGCAGTGAGATTAGGCGAAAAACTGGCTAAGTGCTGGGTCGTATTTGCACATGAAGGGTTCCGTACCATTTTAGTAGACATTGAGAGATTTTCCATGTTATGTTAGCACCATAGACTTTTTATAGGTTTTGTAATCTTTAAGTGTTGTGGGTATTTCTGTATTTTTTTCAAAATTTTAGGCTCAATAGTTTCGTAGATAATGGGGGGGGGGGGAAATGGTCGGGAAGACAGACAGACACACGAGTGATCCTATAAGGGTTCTGTTTTTATCCTTTTGAGGTACGGAACCCTAAAAATATTAAATCTTGTCTGATCTTGAATAGGTTCCTGACGTTTTGGAGGGTTTGGATTAGTGATGAACAGCATAACATAACATATAATAATATAAGGTCCCATTAAAATAGGTGGACAAAATTTTAGAAATCCACCAAAATAAGGGCGATGGTAAAAAATAATAATAAGAAAAACGCATTTAAGTACCTACTCATAAAGGATGAGTTTGTTCTAGAGTGCCGGCAATTTATTATTTTAAGATTTTATGTAAAAAAAACCAATTTATTTAGTGTTTTTTTTGTTTAGATATCTTTGGTTAGACATACTGAACGCTGTGTTAAAATTTGTCCACCTATTGTAATGGGACCTTATATTCACACAAAATACCTATAATCCCCGAAGGGTTAGTTAGTCTACGTAATAGTACCTACTCGTACACACGGCTACACATCAAGCTATACAAAACCAGTATAATCTGATCGTTCATTGTGCGAAAAGATCTAGTAAAGTGAGGCCAAGATTAACTGGTTTTGTATAGCTTGATGTGTAGCCGTGTGTACATCCACATTTCACTCGTTATGTTAAAGTCCCATGTAATAGGGGACGAGCTTTAACCGGGCATAATTCCAGACTCTGGCTGCTACTAAGAAATTGAGAATACCCGACCTGGGAATCGAAACCAGGATCTCAAGACGCGCTTGCTACCACTAGACCAACTAGACAGTCAAATGTGTGCGACTTTTCATGATTATCATCATCATCATCAGCCTATAATGATCCCACTTCAGGGACTCCTCTCTAGAAGAGAGATGGGCCCAGTGTGGGTTGGTTTTTTGATGTTTACTACACACTTATATAAATAATAAAAGCTTCCAGACTTCTCCAACAAACCACCTTTTAAAAATATGACCGTAGCGTACTCATGGCAACTGGCTTACTTCATACAGTAGCCTGGTTTTGTTATTTTAGACATAAACTGGAAGGAACTGTCCGTTCATCCCCGGATGTTTGCTTTTACGACACCCGAAGGTGTTTCAAAAGCACATGAAACTTTACCAAACTATACAGCACAAATGGTTTACTGTCTGTATTTGGTTTATTTTATTTAATAAAACATTAAGCAAGAAACATGAAGTTAAAGTTTTTCCCTTTTTCAATTAAAAGTGGAGAATTTCTGGACAGTGAATGACTTCTCTTGCTCACTTCTACTTCGCTGTTTTGTTTTCAGGTTTTGTACGTCGTTCTTAAATATCCTACGGCACAAATGTTAAGGACGTGCGGATTGAAGGATGTGGAACATCTCGGTGATTTTAGCCGGGTTTTCCAATACAATTTAAGTAACTAAATGTGTTCAAAAATTTCATATAGACCTTCGCTACTATCAATTTTATTTAAGCACCAAAATATTAATCTATCACAGTATCGAACAAAAAAAAAATTTTTTTTTTTCAATACGATACAATCCGACAAGAATTTACAACTAATATTCGCTGCTATATTTCCATGCAAATACTCCTAGACTACACATAGCACGAAGACCTCAAAATATCGTGTTACTAAAACCGTGGCGTGCTACCTGAATTTTCGTTCCGAGAATTCGGAACTAAAGGGATTCGGGGAAATGCAAAATCCCGAATATTTTCTAAACAGAACGCGCCGTCTGGGTTGTTAATCCCCTACTAGTAGTTCCAGTACAGCGGTATTGAATTTTCTAAGTTTCTAGATGTTTCTTGTTGATGGAATATTATGGTTGGGGTGTTGACTTGCAGTGAATGTGGACGCACTTTCACGGCAAAAATTGGCTATGTCAGTCACCAGAGAGCACACCAGCGATGCTCTTAATAGGCAGATCCAAGTCGCTGTGGCCGAAATCGGTCGGGATCATATTTATATATATTATGGTTCATCAATATTTTGAGAGATAATGGGAGACAGAGGGAGAGGAAAACCAAAGAAAAGATGGATAGATTGTGTGAGGAATGATATGCAGGAAAAAGGAGTAGATAGAAGCGTGACGATTGACAGGGTATTAGAATGGAAGAGAACAACGTATTGCGGCGGATTCCAAATAACACGGGACTAGGACAGGAAAACATGCTCTCAAAACGGTTAAGGAAAACATCGTGAGGAAACCGGCATGTCTTAGAACCAAAAAATTCGAAGACAGGGTGACATCTGCCAATCCGCACTGGGCCCGCGTGGTGGATTTTTAGCCCATCCCTCTCCTAGAGAGGAGGCCTGAGTCCCTGCAGTGGGAACATTATAGGCTGATGATGATGATGATAGGACAGGAAGATGATGATTTATGGCTATTATTTGTTTACAAGCTGAGTACTCGATTTGGATATCCAGTATTTAACTTCTTTATGGAGTTAATATTCAAAAATCATTTCATAGTGCCTTCGCTACAAAAGGAACTTCTATGTAAAATAAATATGTTTGTAGATCCATTGGTTCGACCAGTGAAAAGTGAGAATTTTTCTCTTACTGTGCGAGTGCTCCTCGGTTTCACATGCTTTAACAATAACATTAACTAAACTGTTCCGGAAGACGTTGCGTTGGAAGGCCTCCCACTAGGTGGACCGATGACCTGGTCAAGGTTGCGGGAACCCACTGGATGAGAGACGCACGGGACCGGTCAATGTGGCCACACCTGGGGGAGGCCTATGTCCAACAGTGGACGACTTTTGGTTGAAATGATGATGATGATGAAACTGTGTAAATAGTAAGTAGTACATTATACCTCAATGGTAAATAGCAATTTGGTTATGTTGCTATTATATTATAGTTCTTAGTAGTTAGTATGTAAGCTTATTTTTTATGTAAAACAAACCAACGCACAAAACATCAACAACATTATTATCATTCATCTAAACTGACCAACGTTTGTACAAATAAAATCTCATCAACCATAGCAACCAGGAACCCTTAGTACAGTCATGCGCAGTCCACGTATGGCCACTTTTCTGTTCTTTGTTGCCTATTCAATATTCTGTTTACTCCGTTTTTGTGACGGACACACTCATAGGTTGAGGACAATTAAAGTTGACAAATGTACTGCGATATTTACTTATTTTCATTTTAAATTATTATTATTGTTCTGTGTTTTTGTTTAATTTTTTCGTATGTAGCCAGTATAATCTTGTTGTTGTTTAACATGAATTTATTTTGATTTTAATTATTTTTTATCATTACTATCTAATATTAATATAATTTTAAGTTTTTTTTTTCTACACAATGTATTTTGTTATGAAATAAATGACTAAATGACTAAATGACTAGCTCGGAGCTCAGAAACATGGGATGTGGCAAAAGCGAAGGTTACTTCCGTGGATCTTTAGAAAAGAGACAAAAACTAACTTGTAAAGAGTTTTCTCAGAAGTTTCATATTTTGGGCTTGTTCAGAGTGTTCACATACGTTAATAGTGAAAAGTAGGTATTATACAAAACATTGAATTCGGTAGAAACAAACAGGATAGAACAGTAAAACAATGATATAGGATAATCGACGAATTTTGAAGAAGTATTGTCGCTGATAAAATGTCAGTTTGTCTGGCCCGTCTAGTACAGATAACGTACATGGTGCTATTTTTTTAGGCGTTTATTTTTTCAAAATAATTATCAAACAGAACTTCTAAATTGAATGTAGCCTTTACAATTGCTAATAGAAATTCGTAAATAAAACATGGTGCAAGTGCAGTAGTTCGGTAGTAGTTAATCGTAACCCTTTTTTTTAGTATGTAAAATCATTAAATGAAAACAAAACAAAGCAAACCTTTATTCACGACACGTTTACAATTAAACAATTCCACAAAAAATATTACAAATGGCGCATCCAAATGATAATCATCAACGTACATCCTCAATTCTTCAGTCCTAGACTGGAATCCTCATGTCCAGTTGATGGAAACTTTTGTTAGTAGCTCTTGAAGTACCTACGAGCTACTTTCACTGTAGCGAAATGAAAAGCTCTTCTGTATAGCCGACCCGTTCATTTGCCTTCCATTTTGAATTTACCTGCGTTTTTACTAGTGGTCCTTGGTAGATAAGGACCAGTTTTTATTTTGTGTATGTCCTTGCGACCTTCTATTGAAAGCACTAGTATCTATAACCGCCGTATTGGTTTAACGAAGCTTACAGCTGCCTTTCTCAAGGTCGATTTATTACTTTTCGAGATCCCGATTAAGGCGGGGTTGCAGTACTTTTTAAGATTTTTGAACCTATAAAAATCGAATTAAATACAAGTTTTTTAATATATAAAAATCATTATATAAAAATTGAACAAACTCTCTAGTAAATCGTAAAGATAGAAACGCGATTTAGAATGATCGGCTCGATATTTTTTTTTATCAAACATGACTATAAATCACAATTCAAACGTGTACTGCTAAGACATTTAATCATGAATTTATATAAAAGTTATATCAATAGATAGAACTTTTTATTCTGAAGTAAATGTTGAAAACATATTGTATAATTTCTTTATAGTTTTGCACCAAAGAAGCAAAAAACAGTCAAAATTTAGGCATTATATCGCTCGCGCGGCAGGGCGGGGGGTGAGGTCGTGCGTACATAAAAACAAAGTATTGCAACCTCGCCTTAACTATTTTTTGCGGCTGAAAAATCAAATGACGCCTCCCATTCCGGGAGGGCGGAAAGGAGTGTCAGACTTGTACTGAACAAAACCCACGCATGTTTCTTCTTAGCCCTTTGTGTTTCAGAGCCGCAGTATCTCTTAAGTTAAACCCTGAACTGACAACTTTATTTATTCATTCATTTTCCCCATTTTTAGTATCTTTACTCTTTTCTTTATTCTTACTTTTGACAATCGTTTCAAACGTCCGACAGGCTAACAAACCAAGGGGTATAGTGTCCCATGTAGCTGAATTGTGCAGGTCAGTTTCAAACCGGACATTAAAATTCAACCGTGTGTTTATGCACGTTTTCATAAAAGTGGGAATTCATAGCTTTATTTTGGTATTAATAACGATTAAAAATCTCAAAATGTCCTAGCACTCATTCTGAAAGCACTAAAAGTATTTCTGCAAATCAGAAAACTCGTTAAAAAGCAATGTTCCACAAACCTTAAGTATTTCAAAGCAAGATAAACTTCATAAAGCGAAATATGTGAGAGCGTCATCCCTCAGACAACTCAGGAGTTTCTCTAGAAATTTAAGAGATTCTTCACAAGAACGGCGCGGGGACGCGCGTTTCAGAATAACTTGTATTCAGACAACTGAGGTCCTGATACGAACGCGCGGTGTTAACTTTACATAAATACGGTTTTTAATCAAACAAACAATTTTACTATTCTATTGCATTATGGTTGCGACCAGCACAATTAGTAGCACACATAAGATATTAATATTAATATATTCTTTAAAAAAAATACTATCCTACGGTGCTCAGACGTGGTCTCTCACCAAGAATCAGAAATTCCGCCTTGGAGTATGCCAAAGGGCAATGGAACGTAGCATTTTGGGTGTCAAAAGACAAGACCGAATTCGAAACACCAGGCTGCGCTCCAAAACGGGCATAGTAGATGTTGGCAAGAAGGCTGCTAGGCTAAAATGGGATTGGGCGGGTCACGTCAGCCGCATGCACGGTGACCGCTGGGCAAAAGCCGCAACACGATGGTTGCTGGAAGACGGACGGCGCCGGCCCAGAAAGAGGTGGCGAAACGATCTGGACGCACACCATGAGGGCTGGTTCGAGGTGGCTCAGGAAAAGAGCTCTTGGAAGGAATTGGGGGAGAGCTTTGCCCAGCAGTGGGACAGTACAGGATATTAAAAAAAAAAAAGTGAGACCCTTGACATAATTTGACATCAATGAAGTAAAACATCGTGAGGAAACTCTAAAATCGCCCACGCGCCTTAACCTTCGGCATGCCTGGTGGCAAAAAGTTACACGGTATGCCTGCTGGGTTTATCAGACCCGGATTTTTAACTTGTAAATTATAAAATATTTATTGATAAATAAGTTATTTAAATATACCAATATGTTTACTAGAGGTGTATGTTAGAAGATAAAATAAAAAATATTGCAAATTAACAACTTTTAATAATTACTTATAATGCAAAGTAAACTTAAGTAGTGTTTTTAAATCGTTTTAAACTTAGTTACTCTTTACACACTTTACTTATTAAAAACTAAAGAAATCTGAATCAGACTATATAAATACATGTAAGGCACTTCTAGGTATGTACTTGTATTATAACTAAAGAATATTCAGTCTATAAACATTTTTCCAGAGTTCTGGTCCGAAAGCAAATTGCTCATTGGAAAACTATACGCACGTTCTACTACCACGAAAGTGCCTTCTGGTCTCACGTAGTGGGCTGCGGGTGCCTAGCATTTCATAACGGCCAGCTACTAAGTGCGGTTAGGCGAGAAATTTCACTTGAAAGGATTTGTTATGTACACAGATGGGTCTGACGGACCCTACCAGGCATGCCGAAGGTTAAGCAAGCGTGGTGAACAATGCTAGTGGCTTCTCTGTAAGAGGAGCAGCTTTTGCTCAGCGAGACAGTACCTAATAGGCTGTTAAATATTATTATTAGTATGGCTCGTCAGTGCAATGACACAAACTTCTTCTTTCTCGATAGTGTAGTTAGTGCCTAAAGGTGTCAGTGTTTTTATGCTGCCATTGGGTCACTGACTTTGCTTTACATACCGTCAAGAAATATCTCTCCAGCATGCTGGATTCCTCACTACCTTCTCCTTCACTAGAGTCTTTTGTCAACTGGACCCACTCAAACTGGACCTACGAGTTAAGTAGAACAAATCACTTTTTTTTTTCATTGTTTATTGTGGGTCCAGTTGCAAGTGGGCCCAGTTAACCAAAGACTCCTAAAACAATTAGGTAACGATTGCATAATACGCACATGAATTTGAAAAATGAGGTGCGTGTAACCACCATATAGTGCGTGTAGATATTATGTATAAATTAATAGTCTCACAGTATCCGTATAAAAAAAGTATTTTCAATTTTAAAATCGCTCAGATAATGTTTCGTTTGCAACGCCCGCTCGGGCTAGTGCCTCAGAACTTTGAAAGGTGTTTGCTGTGAACTTGGATTTTAAAGCATGTGTTAATTTGTAGCTGCATACAGCTTCTGTTTTTAATGTGGCAATGTTATAGGAATCCTACAAAATTATTATATAAGGACAAATTTTTGGAATCTGCAGTTGGTTGCCAACAAGGTGATCCTCTCGGACCTGCCATTTTCAGTTTGGCTATTCATCCCATAATTCAACAATTAAATTCCAAATTCAACGTATGGTATTTAGATGATGGAACGCTAGGAGGTGATATCGACACCGTTTTGAATGACTTACAACTCCTCAATCAACAATTTAAATCTATTGGCCTGGATCTTAACCACTCTAAATGCGAAATTTATCTCCCTGACATTACCGACAGACAATCGACAATAGACAAATTTAACTCAATAGCCCCACAAATCAAAATTTTAGAAAAAAGTTCCTTGTACCTCCTAGGTTCCCCTATTTTAGAAGAAAGTTTTTCATTTTTCATCGATGACAAAATTAAACATTTTCATGATATTTCAGATAGACTCTCCAAAATTAACCTACATTCGGCCTTCACCCTTATCAGATACTGTTGTTTTGGTCCAAATTTTATGTATTTTCTTCGTTCTTCTCCTCTGTGGACGAAACCACAACTTTTGGACAAAATTGACCAAATTATCCACGACACGCTTACATCCATTCTTAATGTGGCCCTGGACGACCGAGCGTGGCAGCAAGCCACCCTTCCAATTCGTTTTGGTGGCCTCGGCGTCCGCAAAATTTCTAGTGTAAGTTTACCGGCGTTCCTGTCTTCTGTCCACAGCACTGAAAAGCTAACCAGGAAAATTTTAACCCTCTCCCTGGTTGACTCGGAAGTGCCGTGCTTGTCCGATGCAGAGAGCGCCTGGAGAATGACTTGCCCGAACACGGATCGGCCCGAGAACCCATTTTCCCAGAGACAGTGGGATGAGCCGCTCTGCAGGTTGGTACGGAATAACCTTATTAATACGTCTACCAATACTGCTGAGCGTGCCCGCCTGCTGGCTGTGGGCGAGTGGGAGTCGGGCCTCTGGCTACAAGCACTACCGTCACCTAATATAGGCACTATGTTAGGTGACACAACCTTCCGGCTCGCTACATGTTTGCGATTGGGTGCTCCATGTGGGGCTCCACATCGCTGTCAGTGTGGTGAGGCAGTCGACAGCCTCGGACACCATGGCCTTTCTTGCAGTAAGAGCGCAGGTCGGATTGCGCGACACGCCAGCATTAATGATCTTATCCGACGTGCTCTGGCTACCGCCGGTGTGCCAGCTATTTTGGAACCCAATGGGTTGGCACGCGTCGATGGGAAGAGACCAGATGGTATGACCATAATGCCATGGAAGTTGGGTAGGCCTTTGGTGTGGGATGCAACTTGTGTCGACACCCTTGCGCCATCGCATCTTCCTGGCACGGTGAGCTGTGCTGGGGCGGCTGCTGCAGGTGCTGAAAACCTCAAACGGCGCAAATACAATAACTTAATTAGTAGTTATGTGTTTGAGCCGTTTGGGGTTGAAACACTGGGGCCATGGGGTCCGAGTGCCCACTTAATTTATCAGGAAATTGCCAAGCGGTTGGTCGACTCTTCACGTGACCAGAGGGCTGGAATATTTTTTGGGCAAAGAATCAGCATTGCCATCCAACGTGGCAATGCTGCCAGCCTTCTGGGCACTTTTCCTGTTGACAGCGGTGTGGACGAATTTTTTGACGCCCTGTAATTACTCCCCTTTTTGATACTTGTATATATTTTATTATTATCTTAGTTCTGTAAATAGTAGCTTTTAAATGTTGTAAATAAAAATCATCTCTTTTACTCATGGTGGATGGAATATTTTTTCAGGTAGGTAGATGTGGGGAGGTTATTTGGTTTACTTTTTTTATAATATAGTAAAATACATAGGAAGCAGCAGTACCTACAACTACATTATTTCAACTTTAATGGTTTTAATTATTTACATCGTGAAAACATAAGTCGAGAGACCTGAAAATGAAAGCAAAAGCGTTTTGTATTTCGATAACGACTATATACAGAATTGACGTCAGTTTTTTTGTAGCGTAATCTGAATGTTTTTTCCGGTTGATGGCAATGCACTCGCAAATCAATGCATGGGACATAAAGCATATTAAGTGTCCAAATGTGGGTGTAAATATTTGGTTGCTTCTGCCCTGCCTTTTTTCAAGAAATTTTAATTTTAAGAAACCCTCCATTACTGCTGCAGACTTCTTGGCTGTTACTGTAACTCATAAAAAAAACTAAGAACGTTTTTCCCGAGGGTATTTCACCAAAAAAATCTAATTAGTCCGTCAGATAGATTTTCAAAAAAGAATGGTTACATATTTTTTCTTTTTTAACCGACTTCTAAAAAAAGAAGGAGGTTCTCAATTCGGATGTTCGTTTTTTTTATGTTTGTTGTATAACTCCGTCGCTTGCTAACTGATTTGAAAAATTCTTTTTTTTTGGAAAGGGTATTACTTCCCAAATGGTTCCATATTTTTTTTATCGAAATCGGAAAAGCGGTTTTTGAAAAATCAACAAAACTAAAATAAAATGCTATATTGTCCACATTATGACCCATGAACCATAACTTACATGTGAACCACTAAAAACTGAAAAATAAAAACTTTTTAACAAAAAAAAACCCTTTTTGGTTTTTTCTATAAGAAGACGGTTTTATTTTTTGTTAAAAAGTTGTTTCTCGTAAACAAAAGATGAAGACGATAAAGCGCTTCGAAACGTCGTGTCAAGTCGTATGATGTCACAAGGTTAGTACTTTTTTACCCACAAAGTGACGTCAAAAACCCACTCATGATTTTTGACACGTTTTATTTTCGTCAATTTTTATTAATTTGGTAAAACAAAAAACACGTATCTAATATTTTTCGATAATCTAACAGACGGACTAATTAGATTTTATTGGTGAAATACCCTATTGAACCCACGACATCACGCACATCAGTCGCGCTTGTGAACACTGTTTATGCTTAAGGCGACATTTTGTGGCGCAGGTTATAATATAATAAAACCACGTAATCCTTGTCAACATAAAAAATATATTTAAAAGAAAATTGGGTACGTTCACTAATCACACACTCAGTAAGCTTTCCTGTGGGGTGCACGTTACTGCCCTGTTAGCTGGCGTGGCGATGACCGCAGCGAGGTGCCACGCTGGATGTCAGGGGTGAAGGCCGACAGGTGGTCGCGTCGACCCGGTGATATGCCCGGCGAGGCCCACGTGGCAAATATGGCCAAGGTGGGGAAGTCTGCGCCGAACTCAATGGCACGCACGACGGAGCCAAGACGGGCTCGTGCTGTGCCGGCGCGCAGTAAGTTGTGTGAGTTCCTTCAACCGGAACTTTGGAGATGTTAGGTGTTCCTCCAGTAGGAACCTGGGACCCTGGAACGTGACGTCCAGCGTGTCAAGAGATGGACAAAAGGTCACCTCCGCTGATTGCGACACCAAGCTAAGCAAAGCGAGCAACAGTGCGCTAATGAAGGTGTTGGTGGGATGTCACAATCAGACGGAGTTTACATAATGGAGAGAGTGGAAAAGAAGGCATGACAGCACATTTTGATGTGTCATCGAAACACAATCGAAATGTATTGAGCTGAAGGCAACATAAATTAGCGTAGCAAAAGTCGGAGAATATAGGGATACATGCTGCATAACCTATAAGGTAGAAAACACAAAAATACACACATGTTTATGCTGTTCAAACTTACCCAGTATGGGGTTATGTAGCCACTGAATTTAAGGCTGAACAAGCCAGTCATTCTTCCATACAAACTTATGAAGGTGATTACTCCTCTGTTTGACGGTGTAGGTTCAAAATAAAAAATTGTATCTACTGGTCTTATCATTATCTAGGTCTGTATGGAAGCAGAATTGGAAAAAAAATATTGATTTGGAAGTTATGAACGTCAAAACTTTCATATTTTAGCACTGATTTTAACTCATCTTTGGGCGTAAATAAGTAACGTATATAGTATGAAAAAGAAAAAAGTGAAACCATACGGACATAGATAAGTTAGGTATTAAAAAATTTAAATAAATTGATTTTGAACAGATACATTCAATAGATTTTTCATGAAACTAAATAAACCAAAGGTCTGCATGGAAATTTCGCGCGCCCGTTTTAGTTGTGTCTCTTTCGCTCTATGCATTTTGCTCGTGATGTCGGATGAAATAGCATGCATTTTAGCCCCGCCCACCAACTAGTTCGTGCCGTTGGCTTGTTTACCCTTAAGTGCTCGATGGCGGAGAAAATGATGTAAAACATTACGCTCGAAAGAAGGCGAGAGGTGAGCACGTGTGACGGACGCGAGCGCCTGCCTGCTAGGGGCGCAGCGCCCGCGCCGGACACCGAATTCCAAAAGGAACGTGCCAGCGACGCACGCGTATTTAACGTCACTCCGGGGAACGAACTATGTATTATTGGTCGTTCACTCGCAACTAGTGAGGCGCGTGTGTGATGACATATTGCGTATGAAACGGAAGATATTCTCGCACACTCGGAGATACAGATGCGCGAGCGCAACATATGTAATTTAGTAACATTACTAAGCCACAGCACTACAAGATGTTATCTGTAGCATTGTGACGTCTGCGGTTCTGTCATTGACAGTTGATGTAAAAAAACATTGGATCAATACTGTTTTAATTGTTGAATTTAAGTTTGTATGTTTTAAATAGTGAAAAAGGTAACGTACAACGTTACAATTTAATGCCAGCGACCTTGAGCGAAGCGCCAACCACAATTTTTTTTTTAACTCTAAAATCACATCAAATTAAAAAAAAACCAAAACAC
Source organism: Diarsia dahlii (assembly GCA_949775195.1). Lineage (NCBI taxonomy): Eukaryota > Metazoa > Arthropoda > Insecta > Lepidoptera > Noctuidae > Diarsia > Diarsia dahlii. The sequence continues at coordinate 17,318,243 of OX459209.1, forward strand.
TATCATACTAGTAAATAGCCTGTAGTATTTTTAAAAGGGTGCTTATTAAACCAGCTTCTTTTTAATAGCATTATTTGCATCTAAAAATCTATAGTGCCTTCTAAATTACTAAGTCAGCCACAATCAACGAGCATCTAAATAATACTATCTTAGCCACAAGTTATCTTTTCTGAAGCCACTCTAAATACAACTCAGCGTCGTGATTATTTTTTAGCATCTAAATTTGTAACATGGATTCAAATAGTAAACTTCTAAAATATTAATATTTATGGCATCAAAAAAATACTCTATTAGCTTCTAATTTATTAACTCAGTACGTTTAAATTGTAACTCATGCCACATTAACTGAGCATCAAAATTTTATTAAAATTGTCATCAAATATTATATTATAGCCACTAATAGTACGTAGAAACAACTGTCGTGTCATCGAAAGGCTTAAATATAGAGAGAGTAGAGTAGTATAGTTTAGTTCAGAGTATTTATTGCCCTTTTTTTTTTTTGGTGGGTGGAAAATCATCGAATGACCCCCCCCGCTCTTGGGCAGAGCGAAGGGGAGTGTCAGACTTCTACTGACTAAAAACCGAACCCATGTTCCTTCTTTGCCCTTGCGCCGAGGCCACGTAATCTATTGACCTAAATATCGAAGTTCAGAGTATCGAATGTCCTAAAAATCGATACTTATTTATATGTTGTGCTACAAAAGTTATCGACAGAATCGCTGCAGAACTTTATTTGTAACGGATAACTAGACAATTGTGAAAACATTTCTGCAAGCAAGTCGGAAGTAGCGCTCGCCGGCCGCTGCCGCAGCAGCGCTCGCTTCGCTCGCTCGGCTCGCGTGCGTTTGGTCACAGTTTTAACCTAACCTAACCTATTTCCCTCAGTTTACAATGACAAATCATATAATCTGCTTGTGACTAGTCCATAAGACAATGGTAAAAACATTTCTGTAACTAGTAGGTTCTTTTCAAGTAAATTTAATAATCCAAAGTGTATCAAAAGTTGACATTTTAAATACACGTGACTAACTTGTCAGTACATGAATCGAATGGCACTCTCTGATTGGTGCAAATGGTCGGTCACTGTCATCTCGCGCGCTCACGCCAATTCTTACTGTTGCTATTTTCACGATAAAAGAATGTGATGTATTATTTTACATGCTAAGTCATAATAAATGATGTTGACTATGGTCGCTTCAATTATATTTTTTTGAGGGCCTTGTGTTGAAGCTGTAAAATGTAAAATGGTGGTGAGATATAAATTCCGTGGCTGAGTCAGTAAATTAGGTACCTATGTATAAATAACAAGGACAAGTTAATATAATTGTTGACCTTCACTTGACGCTTTCTTTAGAATATTTAGTGGGCGTTGTAAAAAAGACGAATTAGTATATTAGAGGCTTTATAATTTTCCCGTGGCTTAGTTATAAAATTAGAAGTTTGATCTCGAGGCCAATTAAAAACACTGTGGCTCGGTTTATTATTTCTCTTTTTAAAATCACTTTTAAGATTCTAGACTTCTCTTAATTTATCAAGTCTAGAAACATGAAAAGTGGTCTGCTGCTTGTTTTCCCAAATGTTCTAAATAATCCGGGAAAAGAAAATTGTGTACATTATGATCGCACCGTACCGCAAGTAAGTGTGAAACGTCTTAATAGCAAACGCCTAAAGCTGTCCCAAGCGCGTAAATGGAAAAAGTTTGATTGTGATATATTTTTTTGTCAGTCCATGATTCGGACATTTTTATTTTAGTAATGTACTTTGTTCTGTATTGTTTTGTTGTTTGATACTTTTTATTTACTTCGTATTGCTAGATATTGGATTATTATTGGAACAAGTTATACCAAGTATTCGTTCAGATTTCAAGAACCAGGATTTTTTTCTTACGATGCTGTCTTTTAAGTTTCTTCATCATCATCATCATCATTTCAGCCAAAAGACGTCCACTGCTGGACAGAGGCCTCCCCCAGGTGTCGCCACATTGACCGGTCCCGTGCGTCTCTCATCCAGCGGGTTCCTGCAACCTTGACCAGGTCATCGGTCCACCTAGTGGGAGGTCTTCCAACGCAACGTCTTCCGGTTCGCGGTCGCCATTCCAGAACTTTTCGGCCCCATCGGCCATCTGTTCTGCGAGCAATGTGCCCTGCCCATTGCCACTTAAGTCTGGCGATTCTTCGGGCTACGTCGGTAACCTTGGTCCTCATGCGGATGTCCTCATTTCTGATTCGATCACGCAAGGAAACTCCGAGCATAGCCCTCTCCATTGCCCTTGCCTAAGTTTCTTAGTGCTATTCATTTATTTTCAGATCCTCGTCATTTATAAACTTTATCATCATCATCTAGCTGCCTTTATCCTATTTTATTTGGGGTCGGCGCAACACGTTTTCTTCTTTAATTCTTCCCTGTTAGACGTCACGGTGGCATTTACTCCTTTCTCATTTATATCATTCCTCACACAAACCATCCATCATTTATAAACTTTTATGTGATTTAATATAAGAAAACATCGGGAACTGATCGAACTCAAAGCATTTATTTCAATTAAATCATTACGGGCACTTTTGAATGCCAGAAAAACAAACGAACAACGATTGTAAAAGATTTCCAAAACTGTATTAAACATTTATAATTTCCTCAAACCACAAACATAATCAAAAAACATGATGACAATTAGTTTTTCCGAAAAAGAAATAAAGTTGCCAAAGCAGCAAAAACTGAATCGTTGCATTGCTACGAAAAAGGTCACTCTTTTAAAATGTAGAGCTAAAAATGTACTAAATGTATGACAAACTGTTCGAATGACACTCAAAGGCTTTGACATTTGGCCTTTGAAACAACTATTGTACTAATTGGGTCAGCGTGGATCCAATGACATGTTGTTTGTTACTGAAATGCGAATTCCCAATCAAAAATAAAGTTTGTAGTGTTTCTAGGACTGGCTTATAGTTCGAAACTCATCATCTGCCTAGAATTTTACCAACCGTGTTGGGGTCGGCCCTCAGTCTAACCGTATGCAGCCGAAAACCAGCATTTTAACATGGAGCAACTACCTATCTGACCTCCACAACCCAGTCAGTACTAAGTATTGCGATATCCTTTGCTAAGACTGGTAGGTACACTACTAAAGCTACTGTGTCAGACTTTCATGCCACCTACGATTGCCAAAGATTTATAAAGGAATCTGGGACCATCGGCTTTATTTTTAATTTGGATAACTGTCACAACAAGACCATAATAAAGTACCCAGAGATGTCGGCACAATGATACATAAGAAATGACGACCGCGAAAATCGGCGCTTCCATCATCCAATACTATGATGAAGCCCATGAACACAGACTTCTGAATGTGGAGGCAATCCAGCTTAGTATGGTCTTAGTCCAGTATTACCTGACCCCTCGTATAAAGAAGAAGAGCCAAGAAGTGAGTTGAAAAGAGGGATCAGGTGATATTGTGAACTGACTACTAGACAACACGAACGTAGTGCGTAGACTCAAGAGAACTAAACCATTTGAGTTAGTTCAGTGTATAAATTCTCTGAATTAATTAGGACTCAAATTAATTAGGATGACGTATATTAAAATATAACTGTTCTTGTAGTATTATGACCAACAGGAAAATGTACACAAAAATGGCGCCGTATGCGTAAGTACATAAATTTATCGAAACTAATATTTTAATTCGGTAAAATAAGGATGTTGACTAAAAAATATATGATTCTGGTTACTCCGTCAGTTGGATTATCGAAAAATATTGTATATGTGTTTTTTACCCTACTGCGGCGAAGCCCAAAAGGAGGGTTATGTGTTTGACGTGTATGTATGTATGTATGTCCGTTTTTATTTCATCAAACTAATAAAAATTGACGAAAATAAAACGTGTCAAAGATCATGAGTGGGGACTTGTGACGTAACTGCCTGGTTAAATACACACATCAAAAGTGTCTAGGGATCAACATATATTTTTGCAATAACTTTTCTCCTGATTGATATTAATTAAAATTTTCTTTAAGGATTCATCAAATAAACTGTTTTCGTTTGTCACAGTAACGATAAACCAAGTTACCTTTGCATTAATAAAGAAATTTGCCATTTTCCTAATAAAGGGATTTTTGACATTTGAACCACTAACATTAAAGTTCGAAAAAAAGACTGAAATAACAGTTTTCTTTAAAAATTTATTGGGTAACTTAAACAATTAATAATCCGTGTTTCTACCGCGAACACTAACAACACAAGAACATCGGTTTGGCATACTCAAAATGAGTTCATCCAAATCACGCTGTGGAATGGCCGCCCATGTTCGTTGCAACAACAAAAAAAGGTCTTCTGGCGACTGGATACCCTCCATATTCGGCAGAGCTCTTCTCTGTAGCATATCCCATGCATGCTCAATCGGGTTCAAGTCTGGCGACTGAGCAGGCCAGGGCAGGACATGATGTTAGCTGCGGCGAGAGTCTGTCTTACAACTCTTGCGGTGTGCGGTCGTGCATTATCATGCATTAACTGAAATAAGGGACCGATTTGCACTTGTAGAGGAACGATGACGTCTGATACAATCGTCGCAGCATAAATTTGAGCGTTGAGGTTGCCTCTGATCCAAATCAACTCAGTTCTTCCGCCGATCGAAATACCCGCCCATACCATGATGGTTCCACCACTATAAGGATGGACTTCCTGGCAGGATTTTAATCGCTGTTGGCGTCCAGGGGTTCTCCAGTGTCGTATACGTCTTGTATCCGGTCTCATACCAAAACGAGACTCATCAGAAAAGCACACGAAACGCCATTGTTCTTCTGCCCAATTTCTGTGTTCAAGAGCCCATTGATATCGAATCCTACGATTGTGCATTGCTATAGGTGGTACCCGTAGCGGTCTTCGGGAATGAAGGTTCACTTCATGCAAGCGGTTTCTGACTGTTTGGTCGCTAATTAAGTTCCCTGAAGAGTGATGAAGCCTCACGGCTAACATCATGGCGGTTATTGTTGGAGCTCTTCGAGTTAAGATTTGAATGTATCGGTCTTGCCTCCGTGTGGTGCAGCGATACCGTCCTCCATGGCGCTCAGCCACGGTACCAGTGCTTCGGTAACGTGTCCAAAGTCGACTGATAACACTCTGACTTGTATTGCGGCCATTCCACAGCGTGATTTGGATGAACTCATTTTGAGTATGCCAAACCGATGTTCTTGTGTTGTTAGTGTTCGCGGTAGAAACACGGATTATTAATTGTTTAAGTTACCCAATAAAATTTTAAAGAAAACTGTTATTTCAGTCTTTTTTTCGAACTTTAATGTTAGTGGTTCAAATGTCAAAAATCCCTTTATTAGGAAAATGGCAAATTTCTTTATTAATGCAAAGGTGACTTGGTTTATCGTTACTGTGACAAACGAAAACACTTTATTTGATGAATCCTTAAAGAAAATTTTAATTAATATCAATCAGGAGAAAAGTTATTGCAAAAATATATGTTGATCCCTAGACACTTTTGATGTGTGTATGTAGCACTCAAAGTACTTTCATCATCATCATCATTTTAGCCAAAAGACGTCCACTGCTGGACATAGGCCTTCACAGTACTTTATATTGTCTTAATTTTTTGTTTACGTTAAAAAAGAAAAAAAATGTGTCCAATATTTTATAGAAATCTATCTGACAGACTAACTAAATTTTTTTTGTCAACTACTCTATTGTCTGTTTGAAAAAAGTCTCTGAAAGTATACAAAAACTGTTTTATACAAGTTGTAGATTATAACAATTTTGTAAACCATTTTAGGGCCAATCGTAACCATCGCAGTTGCTGAACCGATTCTGAAAATTGTTTCAGTAATAAAAAGCTACACTATCCTCGAGTGCATAAGACGTATAATTGAGTGATTGGGACTCCATTATTCACCACTTTTTATATTATCCTGTTATTATCATAAATTTACAATTTTAATTCGCACAGTCTAGTCGTTTAGTAGACTCTAGTGACATTGTTATACTTTTATTTTTATAATTTATTGTTTCTGTCCATATGTTAGCAAGCTATTAAAATGTATCTATCTTGATAACTTTAAAATAAAAAGTGAATAAAAAAACGTGAAACGTGCACAGTCTAACAAAAAGACAGCAGCTTGAAGTTAGTCTAACTTCAAGTCAATAGGCCATGCGATCTACGAGGAAGAAAATTTATTAATGAATCAAACGAATCCTGTTATGTGAAATTCATCATCATTTCAGCCGAAACACGACCACTGCTGGATACAGGCCTCCCCTAAGTGTCGCCACACTGACCGGTCCCGTGCGTCTCGCATCCAGCGGGTCCCCGCAACCTTCACCAGGTCATCAAGTGAAATTCGCTATGACCAAATTGGAATTGATAACGACAGTTAAAGAGACCCTCGATACTGTAAGGTGTAACATGATGGTGTTTACTTAAGAAGTTTCGAAGTTAAAGGAACTATGTATACCTAAATGTAATTTTTACGATGTTACTTCGAACTGTATTAGCAAGATTTACACTATCTAACAGTACGGAAGAAATTCAAGGTAACTGGGATCGGTGGTTTCTTGTGTTTCAAAATACTTACTTCTTCTTCTTCTTATCGTGTAGGCAGTAAGGTCTAACGACGCTACACACCCTAGTGTCAGAGTTAGTAATATAATAATAATATATAATACTTACTTAATATCTGTAAAATGTAATTGGTTGCTAGTTTTAGGTCATTTGTTTTTTATCGACTTTGTAAAAGTTTTTGATATGGACATAGCCAGAAGATATTTAAAAAGTACTGTTTTTGGCTGGGTTGTGTCTTTTGTAAACTACCACTACTTTTATATTTGTTCTTTATTACTGCTGGTTTAATACCTTTGAAATGTTAATCGATCATTCTTCTTATTTTATTTCAGTCTTGAAGCATGGTATTGCAATTTTAGTGTTGACAGCTAACAGTATTTTATTCATTGTAATAGGGGATCGGACAAAAAAAAACTAATTAGTGCGTCAGATACATTTCCAAAAATTATTGGACACGTATTTTTTCATTTAAACTTAAAATGAAGACGATACAGTGCTTCGAAAACTCGTGTGACATCATATGATAGTACATTTTGGCGACACAAGTGACGTTTTAAGCCCCACTCCAAGATCTTTGACGCGTTTTATCTTCGTAATTTTTTATTGATTTCATAAAACAAAAAACACGTATTCAATATTTTTCGATAATCTAACTTACGGACTAAACAGAATCATATTATTTTGACCCAGTCCGATCCCCTATTGTATATTCAGTTTGGCGTAGTAACAATACGAGTTCAACTAAAGTTACTAGCATCTGGCGTCGCTTGTACATCGCCGTTTTGATATTTTTGAGCGACGTCATTATGTTATCTAATAACATTATTATTTTATTTTCTGAAATCAGTTCGACTACAACTATGCAATTTTTGACTATAGTAAATTAGCAAACAGTAATGTTTTCGCAATATCCATATTTTTTATCGTGGTTAAGGGTAACCGAGAAAATTGGTATGAATTTTATGTAAATAAATGGAGGTTGACAAATTAGGTATAGCTCCCGCAACGTAACTTGACAAGAGTCGTTAGATGCGCAGAAGTCATTTTTAGGTCTCTTTTGCGGTCAAGCGGGCTTGCTCTTGACTTCATCTTACCCTAAGGGCAGAGATGATGTCGACGATGGAACGACCTTACCCAGTAGAAGCCTATTTACTCGCGACTTAAACAGATTAGGGTTATATGAACTCGGAAAAACCGACGCAGGCAGGGAATTCCACTCCTTGGCTGTGCGCATAATAAAGGACCCAGAAAAGCACTTCGTTCGAATGTGTGGAATGTCGACTAGGTATCGGTGATACCCTGCAGTACGTCTAGTCTCCCGATGGAAGAAGGGAGATGGTGGGATCAGCTCGTGGAGCTCTTGCGCAACACTCTCCGAAGTACAGTCTGTAGAAGACCGACAGACATGCGACTTTGTTTTAAATTTAGTTTTTGTTAGTTGTTTTAAATTTAGTTTTTGTTGTTTTTGTTATTGTTTTAAATTTAGTTTTTTTTATTGTTTATTTATTATTTATTTATTAAAACTTTATGCACAAGTAATAAAACCGTACAAAGGCGGACTTAATGCCATGGGCATTTTCTACCAGTCTACCTTAGGGTGATGCAGAGACATTATACAGTAGGTGCAAAACAGAAACAAAAATTAGAAAAGAAATAAAATATATATATATACCTAACTTATAAGAATAAATACATACATAGATATATACATAAAATATATAAACTTTGAAAGATACACAAGAAAACTATAACAACTTAGTTCTGAGACGAAGCTGCCAACTTCTTGCGAATGTGCTCGCGAGCTTTCATTTTGAATGTGAACTGACTGTTTACTGTCCTGATATCCTGAGGGAGTTCATTCCAGAGGAAGACCGCCTGGACAAAGAAAGAAGATTTTATAAAACCAGAGCGATGATTAAAATTAAGTTTTTGTTGTTTTAAATTTTGTTTTACTTTTAAATGCATTTTTTTTATTTATAACACCTAATAAATGTCACAAAGTCTTCTCCTTTCCTTAACTTCATTATTAAAAATAAAGTATGTCAATAACCATAGAATAATGACAAGCAATAAAAGTGACCACTTTTTGTGGCACAAAGTGTACGATGCGCGAACTTTGAATTCGAATTTCGAAACCTTGCCAAGTTACGCTGCGGGAGCTATATTAACATGCATGAGAAAATTAATTATGAACCTGTATTGTGCCAGCTGTTGGCTGGCACAATACAGGTTCATAATTAATTTTACTTAGTAAATTAGTTTAAACAAACTAGTTACATTTATAATTATATAATCATCATCGTCACGTAAAGTCTGATAACCGGTCTTCCCTGGTAGTATCGTATAACTCAATTAATGGGCTGTGGAGGTCAGATAGGCAGTCACTTCATGTAAAATACTGGTAATCATCTGCATCCGGTTAGACTGGAAGCCGGCCCCAACAAAGGCAGAAGAAGAATGAAAGAAGAATGTAGACATTAATTTACACTTTTTGTTGTTGTGTTTGTGTATTTTGAAAATATTGTAATTTGATGACAACTTGTTATAATTTTGTTAAAAATATTTTAATTTGTTTGTATTGTTTAACTTTTAAATTTTAGTTTTGTGTTTAATTTATTAATTTTCAAATTATTTATTAAAATGTATTTAACTACCTGAATTTTAATGTTTGTGTTGACTAAGGTACTAACTTTGTATTTATATTAGCATCTGTATTTTATTTTCCAGCCGATTTAAAAAATAAAATACGGGATTTTAGTAAGGACGTTGAATTAAGAATTTCAGTAAACTTTATAAAAAAAACAATTCATTAAACTTAAATAAAAGTCACGGAAATAATCACAAATGTACAAACCCTCGTGCAATATTTTGTGGAATTATCCTGTTCGTGATAATTTTAAATAATTACAATTGAGTCAATCGCAGTCCCTGTTCCCTCTTAATGTTGAGGAAACATGTCCATGATTAGCTGTTATCAAAGCGTCTCAACTTGAGTTTGTGAAAAACCCGTTTACAAACCAAATTAGTGAGTATTATTACCTACTTACAATTTTTATATTGTTTAATTATGTATAAAATACCGGATAAGATAAGTAAATAATAAATAAAAAATCACTTAGGTTTATTAACCTCTACAATATCTATCTCTATAATATCTTACAAAGAGGCCTTCTTGTAAATATGAAAAAACTTGAGGTAGGTAGTAGATTTCCTGTCTGAAAACATCCATCGAAAAACCCAATAATCCCCAGACCCAAACCCAGGAATCGAAGCCAGAATCTCATACTCAGCAGTAACGAGATCAACGACGTAGTGAATCTACATTTTTCTGTTTTTATAAAACGGACATTTACGCATTAAGTCGACATGCAATTTTGACCACGTAGTTTTGAACTATAGGTATGCCATTCTTAAAAACAGCTACCCACTTTATTTTCGATTGGAAATTCAGTTTTTAACAACAAACAACATGGACAAGTCTCCGGAAAGGCATGAACAATCCGCAACGACGATTTCAAACTTCTATTAATATTGTAAGTTCAGGTTTCCTTACAATGTTTTCCTTCACCGACGTTTGTTATATTTGTTAGCTATTTAAATACATTTATAAATAGTTTTAAGATATTTACAGTATTTTTTATAAATTAGAGAATTGTTTTGTATAAATAAGTTATTTTACTGAGTTGAAATGCTAAAATGGCGCCAACGGTTATTGGAATGACAGTTAACTATTGCAGTCTGTACTACAGACGGTTATAAAAGGTCCAAGGCGCCATTTTAGCGGGTCATTCTTTACTGAACTTGGAAAGTGAGAGGAGCTCTAAATACCTGTATACTACATACTGTGCATTTTATAAAAAACTTGTAATGTTATGCTGTAGCTATTTATTCTGTACCTACTTATTTTGATGTATTTGATGTGCTGTAGCCATTTATTCTGTACTTATTTTGATGTGTGCTCAGTCTGACCCCTTTGAATTAAAACATGATTGACTGTTCAAATAGAAGCTTATTATTTATTTCCCTTCCGCTCTGGCTAGTCCAACATTTCAGAAGTGGGATAGATAAATTAATGCCCTAACTACTTCTGTCGTTTGGTTCTGAACTTTCTTTTTTTTTCTTTCTTTTCTTTCTTATTTTTTTATTATTCCATTGTTTGTAATCTTTGATTAACCTACTTAACGGTTTAAAGCCATCTAAGTAAAGGGTTATTTGATATTGTGTTTGATTTAACTTATTTGTAGTTTGTTCTCCAAGACATACCTAGTCATAGTTTTACCGTGTTGTGGGTGCCCCTTTTTGTCCGTTGATTTCTTATTTCAGATAATCATGGAAAACTTGCACCAGTTTTCACCACGTGGGTGGTCTCACGGCGCGGCGGCGTAGCGTGTGACAGGATTGAGCGGCGATCGCGAGGCCGGGTGTTACCTTCAGCAAGCATACTGTGAGGACACCACGACCAAGATCAGAGAGGTGTAACCGGTGCTGTGCAAGGTGCAGCCGGTGCCGTCGTGTGGGGTGCAGCCGTTGCCGTACCAGGGGCGGCCACTGCTGTGCGAGGCGCAGCCGGTGCCGTCGTGTGAGGTGCAGCCGTTGCCTTACAACGGGCGGCCACTGCTGTGCGAGGCGCAGCCGGTGCCGTACAAGAAGGCGGCCGCTGCTGTGCAAGGCGCAGCCCCAGTGGTGCGAGGCGCAGCCGGTGCCGTACAAGGGGGCGGCTGCTGCTGTGCAAGGTGCAGCCGCAGTGGTGCGAGGCGCAGCCGCAGTGGTGCGAGGCGCAGCCGCAGTGGTGCGAGGCGCAGCCGCAGTGGTGCGAGGCGCAGCCGCAGTGGTGCGAGGCGCAGCCGCAGTGGTGCGAGGCGCAGCCGCAGTGGTGCGAGGCGCAGCCGCAGTGGTGCGAGGCGCAGCCGCAGTGGTGCGAGGCGCAGCCGCAGTGGTGCGTACGCAGCTGCAATGGCACGAGGCGCAGCTGCAGCGGCACGACGAGCATCCACATCAACGAAAGGCCCTCAGGGTAACAATAACGTTACCGAACAGGTCAGTAATACAATTTTATTGGCACAAATGTGAAAGGAAGTTGTTCAGTCCATGAGAACAGATAAAAACAATGAACGTTTTCCTGTTTTTTTTTAATATGATTCCCGAATTTGACCTCATTTAATGTCTAAAAAAAAACAAACAAAAAAAAAACACATTTAAATGATCATACATTACTTTTTAAACAAAGTTGCCCTTCTGCAGCGTTACTTTGTTGTGGCACGGTGTTCGCATTCCGTCTCCGTTATAGTATTTGCAATCACAGTAAATTGTACCTTTTGCGGGTGGATGGAAAAAAATAGCAAGATTTGTTTCTTGAATGTTTTAGCAGAATATAATTTTGTGTAAGTACCTACCTATGTGTTATGTCAATGTGAATCAATCTTCGATCAATAATAGTACTAGATTAAGCATCAGGAACAAAACTAAGTCGCTCAAGTGGCCACGTTTGCACACACGTAAACATCTACATAACATCTTAGAAAAAAGTGCAATATTATTAACAACTTCAGATGATTATAAACCTTAACACTTAAACATAACGTTTAATTATCATTGTAAAGTATATTTATTTAAGCCCTTTCATCGGAGAAAGATTAGAAGCAAACCATTTTAAATGTCGCTCCAAAGTAAAAAGTCATCAGTACAAAAATATTCATTCTAAAATGAAACTTAAACTCTAAGCAATACGGTTAAAAGCATTTTGTGTACAATGTCGTGCTTATTCTATTGCGGAACTAGCGTTCCCTGTTCAAGAACATGATACAATAGTTGGTGCGTTGTAGCAAACATTGGCCAAACAATTATAATATTCGCTGATTTAATTATATTTACAGTTTAAATATTATGAAAAAGCACATAATGATATTAAAGTACCAAAAAAAAGATATTCCTTCCAAAACCTTGGTGTTACGGTGTTTATTTCCGCAGGTTTTGAACGCATACTGCGGTATTTTGACGTCTTAATGTTGGCTATGATTGGACCATACTGATTTGAAATAAGACCACAAATACGTTTGTGGTCTTATATTTCGGGCCGTTTTTGAAGCGCTTATCGGGAATCTAATACATTATTAATCGAAGGAATCAATGATCTGTTTTGAAAGGAAATATTACTTACCTACCTGCTTAGTTTGTATGTCAAAGTTTTATGTTATACCATATACTTAAATAAGTTCCACAAAATGTTCTCAAGTAAAAGTGATTTAAAAACAGATCACATCGTGTTTGTTTAAATTTAAAATAATCGTCTTTTGAATAAAAACACCCGTCACAAAGTCAAAACATTTAAAGTGTACAACGTGGTGTTATATTTTGGTTAGTGCTGATAACTTGGTAACCTGTTGCAATCTTTGCAATGTAACAATTCAATTTTTCAATTAATTTAGTCAATTACAACTTTTACATTGTGTCTGAATTTCTATAACGAATAAACACTAAATATCATACGTGCGACTGCCTCGTTGGTCTAGTGGTCGCAAGCGCGACTGCTGAGCATGAGGTCCTGGGTTCGATTCCCGGGTCGGGCAAAGGGTTATTGGCTTTTTCCATAAGGAATATCAGTAACAGCCACGGTCTGGATTTGTGCCCGGTTGATGGCAATAGGCTCGCCCCTATTACATGGGACTTAAAACCACAACTGGCGAGATGTGGGTGTAATAATAGGTACACCTCTGCCTAACCCTTCGGGGATTAAGGCGTGATGTTATGTTATGTTATCATACGTGCAATCCATATTTAAATTATCACAATTAACCAAATTACATGCCGATCCATAATTATTTAAACCATCACAATTCATGTCACATGTCAATCAGTCGCCTGTCCTTATCATCATCCTATTTTAGGATGCACTAAACATTATTCTGAGTTAATTATTTTATATAATAAGTAAAACAATTTAATAAGGAAATTATACTTATGACAATTGTGTCAAAATTAAATGTGTGACAGTGAATTTAATACAGTTGTTCAGAATTATTGATGTTATGTTTGCGGGTAATAAAAACTCTGTATAAAATAAAAATTGGATAGGGTAAATGCCACTTTTGTCGTTAAAAGGACTGTACAGATTCTTTTACTGATTAGAAGCATTTTGGAACAATTAGAGTTTTAGCCTTTTGGAATATACCTACATAAGGTATACTTTATTGCCACAAAATAATATCACCTTGAGGGTGGAGCGCATAATTTCTTATAAGGCAAGTGGTTGACGTTGTGTATATCTTAAACTTTAGTGAACTTGTCGATATTTAAAAAAAAAAAACAAATACTTAAATGTCAAGTAGGCTAAATGTATTAACTTCTATTTGCTTATTTCCGAAGGTTGTTTAGATTGAGAGGTGGTTTTTTTTATATGATCTAAATTGCATAATTTTAGCTTTGTCACTATTAATTTGCCATTCATTTCTGGAGCCAAGTATCTACAGTTTGGAGTAAATCTTGTATTTGGATAATTTTTACGTTTGTTTACGTTTCCACAATTAATTAAATTAATATTGAAATATTGTCTGTACCTAAATAGTACTGGTAAAGCCGAGTTAATGAGCGTGCACAAATTTCTAAGTGGTCAGACAGGCTGCAACCAAACGCACTGCCAAAACTTGCAAGTTTCGCACAGACATGATACCAAGGACTTCCTAGTGTCATGTTTTCCTGGTCTGAATGGCAAAACAAACTACGTTCGTCTTTCCCAAGTGACGAGAGTTACGCCTATTTGTTGTCAGATATGCTTGCTTGTACTTTTACGACAAAGCAGTACTAAATAGTGTAATATTGCCGGCAAAAGTGCCATAGTCCGCATACTATTTGGTATTGAAGATCGTTCTATACCTAAGAACAAGCTTAGAAGCCGCCTAGTACATCTCTATAAATTATTATTAGTATATTTGAAGGGAGTTAAAATTAATTAAAGAGTTGACAAAGCTGTACAGCAGGCAAGCGTAATTTAACAATAAACATAATAGAACCAAAACCAATACGACTCCTTCCACAGCCAAATGTTAGAAGTATAACCGTGGTGAAGGTCACTCGTATTATAAACCAGGGACCGAAAGCGGTTACGGTTAAAGGTTAAGATACCTCAAAAATATACCGGTACCGGTTTAAAATAAAGGTTGAGCTATACCGGTACCTTTATAAATAAAGGTTGCGCTGAACCGTTATTTAACCCTTACACGATTTCGGCATCGAAATGCATGCGAGACGGGGCGCGGCGCGCGTGCGCGCGGTGGAAAACGTTAGTACTTGTGTATTTTGTAGCATAAAATACAATCGGCAAGACAGACCGAGTGGCGAGGCGGTGCGTCAAAGAAAACCCCTATTTATTAAGGTTTAGGTACCGCTACCGGTACATTAATAACGGTTATGGTACTTCTACCTAAATATACCGGTATGCATTACCAACCTCAAAATTTCGCTACCGAAAAAATAACGATATTGAAATATTTCGGTAACCCTTATTTAACGGTATGACGTCATACCGAAATTTAAAGGTACCGTTATTTTTACGTAATTCAGTCCCTGTAAAAACGTAAAGAAACAGTCAAACGGTGTACTGCTTGTAACAAAGTAGCACACTTAGTAAACGACTGTCCCGATAGAAAGGATACAACTCCTTAGGTGATTTTTAGTATTTTCGCAAAACACGAAAATAACTGCGAAAATATTTTAGAAACAGCGTTAGTTTACGAAAAATTAGATTGTTTTATTGACTTTGGAAATAATTGTTCCATGCTGAGAGAGTTGGTTGCCCGTAACTTAAAGGTTTTGGCGAATCTATAGTTAGTTGTTTAGGAAAATGTGACATAAACCTCGAAATAGATTCCGTGAAGGCAATCCTTTAGTCTCTGGTAACTTATTATAAGTTCTTTTATTGATGGGTCAAACTTTTATTGAGCAGGACCACGTAATCATTATTAAAACTAACGAATTGCTGCAAATTAAAAATAAGTCAAAGACTGAGAATTGTATTACGTGTTTCAGCCGATATTAATATGAGTGGTTATACCGATATCGATGTTTCTTTGACACTAAATAAAGTGATGATGTACCTACTAATAGAACCCAGTTGAAATAATAATAATAAAAACAAAAAAATTAACCTAATAGTGAATACGAAGCTATTCAGAGTTTCAATAAGTTTAACGTATGGTCAAAGCCGAAAGCACTACTCCAATACTATCGCATAGTTACGATATTAGGTACCTATAATGCGATGATTTTATTAACAAAATTAGTTTTACGATGAGCTAAGATATATATTATTTTGTTGTTAAATATGGCTATATTGATGAAACGATGGTAAATGAAGCGTTTTAGAATAAGATTTGTTTGATTAGGCTTTGGGCTTTTACAGATGATTTATAATATGTTGTTGGATATGGCTATGTAATAAAGAATGATGAGGGGCCTGTTGCCACTGGTATTCGGGACGCATGGAGCCCGTTGCCAGGGGTACTCAGGACATATTGAGGATTATTACCACTGGTATTCAGGATGTAAGAGGCCTGTTGCCAGGGGTTTACAGGATGAATTGGGGCCTGTTGCCACTGGGGTTCGGGACGCATGGAGCCCGTTGCCAGGGGTACTCAGGACATATTGAGGATTATTACCACTGGTATTCAGGATGTAAGAGGCCTGTTGCCAGGGGTTTACAGGATGAATTGGGGCATGTTGCCAGGGGTATTCAAGACATATCCAGACGGCACCATGAGCGCCATGCAGTCGGTGCCATGAGCGCGATGCAGTCGGCGCCATGAGCGCGATGCAGTCGGCGCCATGAGCGCGATGCAGTCGGCGCCATGAGCGCGATGCAGTCGGCGCCATGAGCGCGATGCAGTCGGCGCCATGAGCGCGATGCAGACGGCGCCATGAGCGCGATGCAGACGGCGCCATGAGCGCGATGCAGTCGGCGCCATGAGCGCGATGCAGTCGGCGCCATGAGCGCGATGCAGTCGGTGCCATGAGCGCGATGCAGTCGGCGCTATGAGCGCGATGCAGTCGGCGCCATGAGCGCGATGCAGTCGGCGCCATGAGCGCGATGCAGTCGGCGCCATGAGCGCGATGCAGTCGGCGCCATGAGCGCGATGCAGTCGGCGCCATGAGCGCGATGCAGTCGGCGCCATGAGCGCGATGCAGACCAAGCGAGTGCTAGTATAGTGAAAGTGAAGTGCTATTATCATGGTTTTAAGTTACTTATACTACTCGTAACACAAATGTTATAAGTTATAATATTGTGATGTTTACCTCTAACATAACTTGTGTAAAATGTAATGTTTAAAGATGAACTAAAACTTAGTCTTTTATAACGAATATTCTAATGTTGGTATTTAATTATATATTGGTAATCTAATCATACTTGTGTACCGTACGAGGACGCACGAGGTTCAGGACGGCCGAATGTTAGCTATTTAAATACATTTATAAATAGTTTTAAGATATTTACAGTATTTTTTATAAATTAGAGAATTGTTTTGTATAAATAAGTTATTTTACTGAGTTGAAATGCTAAAATGGCGCTAACGGTTATTGGAATGACAGTTAACTATTGCAGTCTGTACTACAGACGGTTATAAAAGGTCCAAGGCGCCATTTTAGCGGGTCATTCTTTACTGAACTTGGAAAGTGAGAGGAGCTCTAAATACCTGTGTAAGTACTGTGCATTTTATAAAAAACTTGTAATGTTATGCTGTAGCTATTTATTCTGTACCTACTTATTTTGATGTATTTGATGTGCTGTAGCCATTTATTCTGTACTTATTTTGATGTGTGCTCAGTCTGACCCCTTTGAATTAAAACATGATTGACTGTTCAAATAGAAGCTTATTATTTATTTCCCTTCCGCTCTGGCTAGTCCAACATATTCAAGATAAACTAAGTAGGTAAATGTAGCTCAAATAATTGAAAAAAAAACAGTCACATTTTGACTTCCCAAATTTAAACCCACAACTTCGTGCATGAGCGGCGAGACCTTTACCTCTGAGCCAACACGACACTTTTTATAGTTGTTTGTTTTGATAGGCAGCAGAATAACATACATATATGGACACTTAATTAGGATGATGTCAGTCTATCAGCATATAATTGCAATCTAGTATTGTGACAAACAGGAAAATTCAAATATCACAACACGAGCAGGTACCTTCCTACCTAAATTGACATTTAAATTAAGTAAACAAATTTGTATGCACAAAACACTGGAGGTAAAACATTTCAGTCCAGTCATTTTGTATTACCTGGAGTAATAAGCTGTTAAAGACATGAATTGATAGGTAATGTAAATCTCAAAACTTAAATGTACCTATGTGAAGTGAATGTTTCAATCTTGCTGAGTGGAAAAGTACTCAATACAGCGAAGGTTAACTCCAAGTTAATAGTACAAACTAGTTGAGAGGAAGAAGAGAGGAGAAACGGAAAATATTATTGTGAATCGTGGCCAGTGTAACAAAGACAGAGAAGGCTAACTCCGAGTAAACGGGCTAACACGGTCTCGGAGGAATAAAAGGAGAAAAGTGAATTAAAGAAATCGTTTCAAGTGAAATTCTGTTGATCAACCCAGAAATGATACAAACAGTTAAAGATATCGTCGGTATTATTAGGTTGGTGCTCACTTTAGTGACGACTGTATACGGTGTAACATCGTGGTGTTTACTAATAAAGTTCCGAAGCTATAGGAACTATGTGTACCTTAATGTAATTATTACGATGTTACTTCGAACTATATTTGCAAAAATCTGTCACACTGTCACTCAAGTCACGGATTATCTATGGATTGTTTTATACCTAACTGTTTACTTAATTTCTGTAAAAAGTCACTGGTTGCTAGTAATAAGTCACTTGTTTTATGTAGACTTTGTGCAAGTTTTCGATGAGCACATCCAAAGGAGATATTTAAAAAGTACTGTTTTTGCCTGGGGTGTGCCTTTAGTAACAAGCCTGATTTTTGTCTTAGTGTTTTATTATTGTTGGTATAATTCTCATGAAATTCTAATGAATCGTTCTTTTAAATTGTCCACAGTCTTGAGGAGTGGAAGTTCAAGCTTAGTGTTGATAGCTAACAGTATTTTATTCATTGTAATTGTATATTCAGTTTGGCGTAGTAACAATACGAGTTCACCTACAGCTATTAACATCTGGCGTCGCTTGTACATCGCCATTTTGATATTTATATTGAGTGACGTCATCATGTTATCTAATAACATTATAACTTTATTTTCTGAAATCAGTTCGACTACAACAATGCAACTTTTTAATGTAGTATTAATGCACTTCAACGTTTTCTTATTATGCATTTTTTTTTTCGTTGTAAAGAGTAACCGGGAAATATGGTATGAGTTTTACGTAAATAAATTTAAACGAAGGCCGACATTAGCAGATCGCGGTATCAACATGCATGAGAGAATTCATTGTGAACCTGAGTGTGCCAGCAGCTGACAGTATTTGATATATATTTTTTTAAACTATCTTCATTAATATTATTAAGAGGAAAAGTTTGTATGTTTCCTACATGCAAACTTTCCATCTTTCTTTTATGAAGATGTTGCGTTTCTGTATTTTGAAAATATTTAATTGTCACAAAGATTTTTTTTTATGTTACATAATTTAATAATACAATGTGTCTGTAGTGTTTTTCACCAAAAAAATGTATATATGTAGTTTAACTTAGAAACTTGTATTCATTGTGTATTAAATTAAGTTTCATGTTTATTATGTTTGCGTGCCATTTTTAAGGTGGAATGTGGCATTGAACTACATAGTATTATTTTTAACCGTATTTTGTACTACATTTACAATTAACAAATTATTTTGATTTAGTTTTGCTAACATATTAAGTGATATACCAAGCATTGTCAGTCATTCATGATCATTCGTGATACCTGGACCGATAACACCAAGACGGGAGATGCGATCAAAAAGGCTGCTGAATATACCATGTACGCAGTCCACATGCCACTGCAGGACACCGCATTTAACTTAAAGGCAAAGAGGTCAAGATCCTCAATGGTCAAAGCAAGTAAATAGAATTTACAGAAACGCACCATGCTGAATATCACAAAATACAACTCTTGTGCATTTTTGTTTGTTTTATTATTAACTGGTAGGTATTTTGTAGTGCTTATGAGGGAGCGCAACGCAATAATAGGTACGTATTTGAAGACACTTTTGCCGTCGCGTTGCTTCAAGCTTGCCTTCGTAGACTGCGATCTGCAGCTAAAACCATTAGACGAATAAATTATAATAATATCATAAAAATTAGACAAGATCAACTTTTCGTTTCGTTTTCTCCTCGAAAACTGATTAAAATTTATTCTTCATTTCTTTGTGTTTTTGAAGGCGGTTTTGTCAATAAAAAAATACGTTTTCAAATTCCAAGTGTAGAATTATAATATTTCAAAATACAATCATGCAGTAGATTTACAGTTATTATATTCTTAAGACAGAAAAAGTGAAACATTCCTAACTTTTTTATAGATGTCTAACAAAAATAAGCAATGTCAATATTTACTTTTATTCAACTGGACTGACTGTATTTCGGCTCTGTATAAGAATAGCGACTTTTTCAACAAACAAGGTAACCATGCCCGGACTGCAAATATCCAAAACGCAATCAAAACTCCATACAAGGTAATAAAGCAAGCACATCTCGCAGTATGTCTGACAGAGCTACATAGCACTCCTTTATTTGAGGAGTAATTACATTCACACTGATTGAGCAGACCTGTCCCCATTGTTGTAATTTGTTTAGGGCTAAAGAAATTAGCCCTTTGTGTCTGTTTGTGCCTTTGTGCGAGGAGGATTGTTGTAGCGTCACTTGTGATTGCATTGCAAGTTACCTTTGTATTGCATTACGTTGAGTAAACGGTTTAGGCGCAAAATGCCTAATTCTCAAAATGGCTACAGAGTAGCAAAAGGACTAGTTCTCAAAATGGCCAATTCTCAAAAAGCCTAGTTCTCAGAATGCCCAATTCTTTAAAAGCCTAATTCTCTTAATGCCCCATTATCCAGCTGTGTCCAATGATCTTCGTTTGTGTGAATTTGTTATGAGAATAATTTTCGGAACCGGTACAGCAATTACGATGGTTACCCAACATTTACACAATTACCCATAAAAAGGTTTTCGATATTTAAATAATCAATCCTAACTAATATTATAAATGCGAAAGTAACTCTGTCTGTTTGTTTGTCTGTCTTTGCTTCACGCCTAAACTACTAAACCGATTTGTGTGAAATTTGGTACAGACATAGTTTGGTTTTTTTTTTTTTTATTTTCTTTTTTTTTTCGTGAGATAAACCAAAAATCTGCCGGAAGTCACTATTCCACGTGAACGAAGTCGCGGGCAAAAGCTAGTATTTGTATAAAACTGTTAGCGTATACTTTCAGAGACTTTCTTCTACAAGCTGGCAAATTTTATTTTAATAAAATATTTCATCGTTGTACTTACTCATACAGCACCAATTTTGTATCATTTTTCCTGTTTGTCATTTTAATACGTCATCCAAATTATTCGTAATATTAAATATTTGTAGTAATTCAGACAATGTAGGTACAGTCGAACAAGCTAATAAGTATACAGGGTAGAGATCTTTATAGTTCTATAACACTGAAAATATTGATTGTAATAATGTTTTATCAAATGTTTCGCCTTAAGCGACTGATGTCAAACACTGTATCGTTTGACATCAGTCTCTAAATGTATCAGAATTATGTATAATCTTAAAAGTAAATACAAGTTAGCTGGCTGTATACTTATTAGCTTGTTCGACTGTACACTAAACTTACTCAAATGATTTAGTTTTCTTCTGTCTACGCACTATGTTCATGTGGTTTAATACAGTCAGTGCCCATTGTTACCTGACCCCTCTTCTCACACCACTAGCCCTCTTCTTCTTTATACCAGAGGTCAGGTAATGCTGGGCACTGACAGTACTAAACTGATGGCCTTGGATGGATTGCCTCAGAATTCACATCACCAGGTCAACCTGATAGCTTGAAAGAATAAAACTATCAGTCCGTAAGTATGTAACTATAATTTAGAAAGGATTTTGTTTCAACCCTCAACCATTGAGAAGTTGTACCTTTCATCATCAGAGGATCCACAAGAGATTATGATTATCAGACGCAAATACTTAAACAGCTTTAGAAAATATACTTATTGAAAATGTAATAAGTGCCTATAAAATTTGAGGGTCGCCCTCGATTTCCACGAGATCCCATCATCAGATCGTGACTTGGTGACAATGGGTCCACATCGAAAGTATTTTCGAATACAGAAATAATTATGAGTTAACGGTGTACATAAAATAAAAACAATCGAATTGACAACCTCCGCCTTTTTGAAGTCGGTTAAAAAACAAGTTATTAATAAAACAACTTACCCAACCCATGCATGTGCCACTTGCCGAAAATCTTCCGCCTGGACACGAGTTGCCATGGCTAACCTGGAAGTCTCTAAATAGACTCCGGACACAGGTAGGCCGAAGCAAGGAAAACCTGTTCAGGTGGAGATTCATAGATGACTCTGCCCTGGAGTGTAAATGTGGTCTTGCCCTACAAACTATGGGGCACCTGATATCGTGTCCAGCCTGTCCCGTTACTTGCACTCCACAGGAGCTGATGGAGGCTACTGAAAGTGCCAAACTCGTCGCCAAATTTTGGGCCGACTCAATTTAAATTGTCATCGACACTCTAAGAAGAAGAATAAAACAAAAAAAAAACGACAAGAGTTTTATTTTTTTATATCAGTACACGTTTCTATACATTCTATTTACTTGCTTGACCTTTCCTGACTGAGGATCTTGACTTCAAGTTAAAAGCAGTTTTCTGCAGTGTGGCCAGCTCCGTAAATGGTGTATCCAGCAGCCTTCTGCCTGCCTGATCGCCTCTCCAGCTTAGTGGTACCGGTCCAGGTATCCTGCCCAGAATTATGAACCTTTCCAGACAGTACTTGGTCTATCACATAAATATTACGTTTGCAAAACTATACGAAAATCAAAAATTTGATTTTTACAGCAAATATAGGTATTATTTTAGTAGCAGTAGTAGAAAATATGGTTAAAGGAAATTTGAAGTTCAATACCACATTACGCCATAAAAATGGCATGCAAACATAATAAACATGATGCTTATTTTAACACACAATGAATACTTAAGTTTCTAAGCTTAATAACCTTAACTAAACACCAAACAATAATTGCTACAGACAATTAATTACTTATTGAACTATGTATTTTAAACATACAAAAAAATCTTTGTCATATACAATATTTTCAAAATACGCGAAGAAATATGGAAAGTTAATATGTCCCTAGGACGTACAAACTTACCCTCTTTTTAATATTTACTAATTAAAATTGTTTAAAAAAATTATACAACAAGAACTGTCGGCTGGCACACTACTGGTTCACAATGATTTCTCTCACGCATGTTGATTTCGCGGTCTGCTAATGTCGACCTTCGTTTAAAATTTACGTAAAACTCATACCATATTTCCCGGTTACTCTTTACAGCGACAAAAAAAATGCATATTATGAAAATGTTGAATGGTGCTAGTACTTTATCCAAAAGTTTCATTGTTGCAGTCGAACTGATGTCTGGGAAGAAAGTTAAAATGTTATATGACAACATAATGACGTCACTCAAAATAAATATCAAAATGGCGATGTACAAGCTACGCCAGATGTTAGTACTCGTACCTGTAGTTGAGCTCGTATTGTGACTACGCCAAACTGAATATACAATTACAATGAATAAAAAACCGTTTGCTATCATCACTAAGCTTGAAATACCCCTCCTCGTGAGTATTATACAAGATCGATTCAATTGTTTTTCATGTGAATTAAAACCACAATAATAATTCACCAGGACACAAATCGGGCTTGTTACTAAAGGCACACCCCAGGCAAACACAGTACATTTTAAATATCTCCGTTGAATGTGCCCATCGAAAACTTGTACGAAATCTACATAACACAAATGACTTATAACTAGCAACCAGTGATCTTTTACAGATATTAAGTAAAGAGTTACGTATAAAACAGTCCAAGGAATCCAATCATAATGTAAATTTAATAGAGTGTAATAAAGTCTTGCTAATATAGTTAGGAGTAACATCGCAATAGTTATATTTAGGTACACATAGTTCCTATAACTACGAAACTTCTTCAGTAAACACCATGATGTTACTCCGTATACCGTCGTCGCTACAGTGAACACCAACCTAAGAGTAAGGAAGATCTCTCTAACTGTTTGTATCATTTCAGGGTTGGTCATAGCGAATTTCACTTGAAATTATTTCTTTAATTCACTTTTCTTTTTCCGAGACCGTGTGACTCGTTTACAAGGAAGTTAGCCTTCTCTATATTATTATTTATCTTAAATAGTCCACTAGCCACGATTCACAATAATAGTTTTTTTCTGTTTCTCCTTCTTATTCTTCCCGTTTTATCACATTGGCTTGGAGATAGCCTTCAGTGTATTATTTTTCCACTCAGCAAGATTCAAACATATTAGCTTCACTCACATCTAAGTTTTAATTATTTATTTATGTCTCTAACAATTTATTACTACAGGCAATACAAAAATACGGGACTGAAATTATATTCGCACACCTCCAGAAATTTGAGCAAACTAAACTTTTATCTCATAATTTAGATCGATGTAGGTACCATACTCGTGTTATTTTCCTGTTTTTCACAATTCTAGATTGTTAATGAGAAATAACAAGTCAAGCCACATTTTATTTTAATTGGCCACGTGATCAAACTTCTCATTTTTAACCGAATTCCCAAAAAGGATGAGGTTCTCATTTCGATTGTTTTTTTGTTATATCTTAGCAACGGCAAAATGAGATAGCCACTTAAGATGTGTGATGACAAATATGACATTGATTTTTTATTGTCAAACTTTTAATATTATATTATTTTCTGCATAATAAAAATGAGTATAATAAATGACAACGAGGATTTCGACTAATGATATAAAAAATAAAGAGAACCTGCGCGGTGGAGGTGTAGGTAATCACAAAACACCCAAGAAACTCTACCATACGAAGAAACAGAGTCAAGATTATAATCGCTTCAAGAAACGTTACAGAAATTACAAGAAATACAACATGAAATAGAATTAGAAACACTCGACGAATCACACCGCCGCAAACATTCATTGGCATCACACATGAGAACGCATACACAACAAGATCGAGAGTAAAAAATAACTTTCTAGCCTTTTCAAGAAAAAGTCTAGGTACCTCAGAAAGTTTCCTAGCCCTGCAATTTATTCGAGGATTAAACATAGTGAAATACGAACGAACATTCTTCAAGAAAGAGACACACCACCTTTTACTAAGCTGGTTCATATTGCTACATTCGTAGAAATGGGGGAAACAGAAAACATGAAAATATCCGCAGACATGCAAAAACATTTGAACTTACTCCGCCTCACTACAAAACGTAGTTAAACCTGGTTTAACTTAGACTTGGTTTATCTCGCATGACGTCTCACTTCAATAATATTCAAAAGAAAGTGACAGCATGCGAGATAAGCCAGGTCTAAGTTAAACCAGGTTTAACTACCTTTTGTAATAAGGCGGACTGTGTTCAAATGATTGTGCATTTCTGCGGACGAGATTACAAAATCGAGAAGTAGAGATAACGAATCACACGACAGAATATAAAGTTAACTTCTTCATCATCATCTCCGTTAACTATCTCCGATCGAATGATTGCGGCGCCATCAAGTCTACGTGTCTTTTTTTTTGGCGGGTGGGAAATCATCAAATAAGGTCCCGCTCTTGGGCACAGTGAAAGGGATTGTCAGACTTCTACTGACTAAAAACCACCCATATGTTTGCAAAACTAAATGAAAATCAAAATAATATATTTGCTGTAAATGTAGTACAAAATATGGTTAAAAGTAATTTGAAGTTCAATGCCACATTCCGCCATAAAAATGGCATGTAAATAATAAAGATGATACTTATTTTAATACACATTATTTTAATACTTTAGTGAATACAAACATTAAATTAGCTAACACCATTGATCATGTTTCGAAGCTAAATAAACGAAACTAAACACTAGACAAGTTTTTGCTGTAAACACTACAGACAAATTGGTAACTTAGTGAAGTATTTTTAACATACAATAAAATCTTTGTCAAATACAATATTTTCAAAATGGTACTCCCTTACTTCTCCTAAAATTGTTTGTCCGAAAATCATTATACATATCACGTTTGCCATAAACTTCATTAACCATAATGTTCAAATTGCCGATATTTTGTTTAACATCTCTTCTCATCTTTAGTTCTAAAAGTATTCTATCATAATATCGATTACTATAATAATTAAATCTCCTAATTTTACATGACCTAGATTAATATGTCCTAATTATTGCTTTACATAATGTGTATTATTCCGAATGTTCGTTTATAATAAATTTTATAGTCCTAAAAAGTTTTTTAGGACACGTAGGACACGTACGTCTGCCCTACCCCAAGATTGTAATTTAATCCGAGTAGGCGCGAAGAGACAGGCCCCCGCTCCGTCGACCTGCTGACGGAAACGTTAACCCTAGACGGTCAACGTCAGGGGCACCCCGAGGTTCGGTTAGTTAGGTCCCTTTAAAGTTTATACCATGCAGACAGGAATTCTCTCATGCATGTTGATATCGCGGTCTGCTAATGTCGACCTTCGTTTAAATTTATTTACGTAAAACTCATACCATATTTTTCGATTACTCTTAACAACCACAAAAAAAATGCATAATAAGAAAATGTTTAGATTTGATGATATTATTTCCAAAAGTTTTCTTGTTGTAGTTGAATTGATTTCTGGAATTAAAGTTATAATGTTATTAGATAACATAATAACGTCGCTCAATATAAATATCAAAATGGCGATGTACAAGCGACGCCAGAAGTTAATAGCTGAAGTTGAACTCGTATTTTTACAACGCCAAATTGAATATACAATTACAATGAATAAAATACTGTTAGCTATCAACACTAAACTTGAACTACCTCTTCTTATAAAAACTACTTGTAAATACAATTTCAAAGAGCGGTTTTCACAATAATAAAACACAAAAACAAAAATCGGGCTTGTTACTAAAGGCAAACCCCAAGCAAAAACAGTACTTTTAAAATATCTCCTTTGGATGTGCCCATCGAAAACTTGTACAAAGTCCACATAAAATAAATGAATTATTACTAGCAACCAATGACTTTTTACGGATATTAAGTAAACAACTATGAACGTAAAAAGAATCCATGGATATTTCATTACGTAATAAATATGTATTATGTAAGAGGCATTGTTATAGAAGCTTTGTACTATAACTAGAAGTAACATCGGAATAGTTGCATTTAGGTAAACATAGTTCCTATAAGTTCGGAAGTTCTTCAGTAAACACCATGATGTTACTCCGTACACCGTAGCCGCTACAGTGAGCACCAACCTAATAATAACGACGATCATCTTTAACTGTTTGTATCATTAATCTGGGTTGGTCATATCGATTTTCACTTGAAACGATTTCTTTAAGTCACTTTTCTTCTTATCTTCCTCCGAGATCGTGTGATCGAGAAATAAACGGGCTATTATTAGGAGTTAGCCTTCTCTGTCTCTGTCTTATAATAGCCACTATTCACAATAATAGCTTTTCCGTTTCACCTCTTTTCTTCTTCTCAACCAGTTTGATTTTGGAGTTAGCCTTCGGTGTATTAGGTACTCTTCTACTAAAAAAGATTCAAATATTCACTTCACTCACATATAATTATGTTTCGAGATTGACTTTTAAATTATTAATTCATGTCTATAACGGCTTAGTACTTCAGGCAATACAAAAAGACTGGACTGAAATACATTTGTATACCTTCAGAGATTTGTACAAACATAAGTTTTTACCTTATTAAAATGATAATTTAGGTACCTGCTCGTGTTCTCATATTTGAATTTTTCCTATTTTTCACAATATACTAGATTGCTAATTATTTGCAAACAACAGACATCATCCTAATTAAGTATCATTGTAAATACCTATGTTATTCGGCTGCCTATCGAATACCTATAAAAAGTATCGTGATGGCTCAGAGGTATGGCTTACCTCTCATGTATGAGGTTGTGGGTTCAATTTGGGAATTAGTAAAGTCGTTTTCGAATCAATAATAAAATGGGTATGTAATTTTTTATTTTCTTAGTATCGGCAATCAGTAAGTGTTATGTGAACCACCGTGTTAAACCCATCCCGTCTGATTCTCGCCGTATAACCGCACTTTCACACACATACACAACCAAATGCAATCGTTTATTCCATAATTTCTTATTTCCTTAACCACAGTATGGGGCTCATTTTGAAATATTGTAAAAAATTGAACAACTCAAAAATAGAGCTACATTTATTCTCATCTAATAAATTCACGCAGACGAAGATCACGGGGCACAGCCAGTTTACTTATTTTAAGTTGCATCACTATTAAAGTAGTCGACGTTAGTGCAGTACTAAAGGTAACTTGCAATGCAATCACAAGTGATGCTACAACAATCCTCCTCGCACAAAGGCACAAACAGACACAAAGGGCTAATTTCTTTAGCCCTAAACAAATTACAACAATGGGGACAGGTCTGCTCAATCAGTGCGAATGTAATTACTCCTCAAACGAAGGAGTGCTATGTAGCTCTGTCAGACATACTGTGAGCGTGTACTTTATTAATCTGTATGGAGTTTTGATTGCGTTTTAGATATTTGCAGTCCGGACACGGTTACCTACCTTTTTTGGGGGAGGGATATCATCACATAACCCTCCCGTTCTGGGCAAAGCGGAAAGGAGTGTCTTAAAGAAAAAAAAAATCGAAGAAATGTGACTTCTACCAACCCGCACTGGGCCCTAGTGGTGGATTATAGCCCATCCTTATCCTAGAGAGGAGGCCTGAGTTCCCTACAGTAGGAACATTATAGGCATAACATTAGCTATCAGCCATACTTTCATAATCTTTACGTTAAAAATCTGTTATTTTGTTTCAAATAGACACATCAATTTTATTTATTTGTATAGATGGTGTTTATTTGGTATAATGTGTCTTTTCTGGGCATCTGGTAAGACTGGAAGCCGGCTGCAACATAGTTGGGAAAAGGGTACGCAGATGACTGTGACTGAGTCTTTAACAACATTGTTAATTCTTTGTTGTAGCACAAAAACGGTAGCAAGTTAGCAACATTACATTTTTGATAAGACTAATTATAGTTTCAGGGTTCTAAAGATATTGTATTATTATTTACATTCTTCAGTTTTTATCCCAATTAATTAGGTCGTCGCAGCAATTTATCTTCTTCTATATTACTCGTACTCTTGATCTAGATATTTTTATTATATAACCATTGAGTTGAAAACATATATATGTATTCGGTATGCATTTTTCAACTCAATGGTTATCACATGAACACTTGAATACATTGCAGATGATATCGTCTGCAATGTATTCAAGTATTATCTACCTACATCTGTCGATCAGTAACAGATTCAGCCACGTGGAAATGGTTCCAATCTGTTCATTAGTAGGAAACAGAACTGTGTTAGAATTCTAGCTTAGATCGTCGCTAGCAGGATAAGTAATGTTATAAGGATTGCAGTAACTGCCCGTCGAGGCTGCGGGTTGTTCGAAATAGATTCCGCGGCCTTGGCGCAGGTCCTGGGAAGGAACATGGGTGGTTTTAGTTAGTAGAAGTCTGACACTCCCTTCCGCTCTACCCAAGGGTAGGAAGGGTTATTTGATGATTTCCAACCGCCAAAAAAAAAAAAATTGGATTGCGGTAGGTACATCTATCAGCATGGATTCACATTTTTCTTTGCTCTTAACCGTTTTGCCCCTTAAGTCTCTTATGTTGAGGGTCTTCTAGGCAATCGATTTAAGCACTAAGCCGCTTGCAAACATCAAGATTATAGTGATTTTATTTTGACATCAAGTAATTCAACAAACATTCTAGGCACTCTAGAATGTACTTACACTCTACTCTGATTTTTTTTCTTTTAAGCTACTAATTCGTGTTTTTTTTTACCACTTTCCTTATTTTGGTGGTCTGAATGAATTCACATTAAATATGACAACGAAGAATAAAAAGATCTACAACTGATAACCGAAAAGCAACAGCTTAACGTGTTTTTCGAGGCACATATGAGACCACTAGGTATGTACGGGTCACCGATCCATGGACCAACCTAGACAAGTGCAGCTAACCCTGACGATCAAGTTGAGCAGCTGTTACCATAAACACTAGATACCTGCTAAATTACCTGTTACTGGTATCATTTTCCTACCCAACAGATTTTCTAAGAAATAATGCCTAAACAAAACTATTTTCATTTCAAATGTTTTGTCGAAGTCCAGTTTACCCGACGGATATTTAAGCTCTTATCTAAGTTTCAAAGAAAAACCTAAAACCTAAACACGACCCAGATTTCAATCAAGTCCTGTTTGACACATTCCAAGAAATCTTTCTCACAAAGCACTAGCTCACAAAGGGACATGCAGATTAGTAAGCATTGAAAATGTACCAGAGGAGAGACGGCTCACTTGCAACACATGTAGCTCTTATACCTAAAACCCTAGAGGCGAAAGTTGAATGGGAAATGACACAAAGGGGACATGTAGGTGTGTTTAGAATATGATGGAAATCTCAGAAACACAACGCTGGGGGAATCAATCGGAATGTATCAAAGATGTCGATGGTCCTCTAACAGAAGACATGGAGACTATTGAAATGTAGGCCAGGCGTGTAATGTTGTCCTGCATTGTATTAGATTTTAGACATGACTAGGTTCTGTTACCAGTAACAGTACAAAGCACATCATCTGCCTAGCCTTTTCCCAACTATATTGGGGTCGGCTTCCAGTCTAACCGGATGCAGCTGAATACCAGTATTTTACATGGAGCGACTGCCTATCTGACCCCCCACAACCCAGTTAATACTAGGTAATACGATACCCTTTGGTAAGACTGGATGTCAGAATTTCAGGTCAAAGATCTATATATATGGCAGCCGGGACCAACAGCTTAACGTGCTTTCCGAGGAACGGAGGAAACTCGGTATGTCGGGCGGTCACCCATCCACAGACCGACCTAGGCAAACACAGCTTTACCTAAAGATCGACCCGAGTGGCAGTTCTTATTAAGCCACAGTACAAAGTACGTACCCATAGAATAGTTTGTAAGACCAGTCATACATTCCTATGTATGACTGGTCTTACAAACCACCAAACACAATGAAACCACTGAGCTCCTGCTCAGTGGTTTCATGGTCGAATACTTATGTTTCCTACGCTGTGATACTCTTGGTGTGTTCGTCAGACTGCCAAGGCAAAGGACTCGATTTCTAACCCAAGACACGCACCTCTGTTTTTTTGAATTCATAATATGCGTATTCTATAATCATCACTAGTCTTGCGTCGGTGAAGGAAAACATCGTGAGGTGACAAGCATGCCTGAGAGTTATTTCTCGGCGGCACGTAAAACCAAGTCAGAGGGACATAGGCGGCTTTTCTGTGTGTCTTGCGCTTCACGATGTTTTCCTTCGCTGTTTTTGAGAACAGTGCACATGGTGTTGAAATAAATTATACAAAGTAATGCGCATGTCTGGGTTCAAACCCACGATTTATTGCTCGTAAGTCAGGGCCGCCACCACTGGGCCTTCGCTGCTATCTACAGTAAGAATGTATTTCTTATCAATTGCCTCAGTTTAACAGTTTTTTTTATCAGTTTTAAATGTTGTCAGTATATACAGTGTGATATACATATCGCCATTAAACACAACTGTTTTACCGACACCATTAACATCCAATAAACTTATGCATCTATTTTATATCCCCGTCAACCCTAAGCCCTAAACACAATACACATAGAAAAGGGAATTAAAACAAAACACAAACGTTTTATTTTCGAAAGAACAAATAAATGTGCAGTCATTAAGCGAACGAACGTAGGGAACCCACCAAGAATTCTCATTACGTGGTCACCCTATGGGTCCTGTGACCTTTGGGACACGGCAAAAGGGTTAGGTGAAATTAAACTCGTATTCCAACATTTACAAAAACAAATAGAGGGCTACACAATAATTGTTACAGAATACAACACTAAATGGTGCCTATAAAATAAAGGTACCTACAAGTTGGTAGCCGTCTGCACGAAGCAGCAGCAGACGACATGTCGTCGCTTCATGTCGTCACGACACGTCGTCGCGTCGTCGTCGCGATTTCGAACCCGACTGCAAATAACTATTAGACAAGAACTCTATACACGCTCGACGTGTCGTTGGTCCGGCGTCAGTGGCACTACTGATCTGCGGTCGGACGACACGTGCGTCTGCCGCTCGACGACGCGTCGCTAGCTTCATGTCGCAAACTACGGAGGGAATTTCATAGAAATACGTAGAAACCAGTAGTGTCCTCGCGACACGTCGTCTGCTGCTGCTGCGTGCAGTCGGCTACCAACTTGTACCTTAAAACGACAAAATCTGCTTCTTTGCTCGTTGGATCACAGTCGCGACTGCTGAACATGAAAACCTGGGTTCTGTTCCTGGGTCGGACAAAGTGTAATTGTTGTATTCAAAATGTCTACCTTACTTTAAACTAATAGTTTGTAACAATTACTGTCTCAAAAGACCTGGCTACTGTACTTCATATTCTATAGTTATTGTAGTTTTAGAATAAATCTTGTCTATGATTCTATGGTAACACGAGTGTACTTATTTCGAACAATTCCTCTTATTTAACATCAAAATAACAGTTATCAGTCAGTATCAGCAACGAAGGCTGGATTTGAGCCCATTTGATGATAAGAGACTCGCTTAGGTTATGGGTCTTAAGAGCGTATGCTACCTCAGATTAGCAACCCTATTTGTAGTGGTACAAACTTCGCTTGAAATACTGTTAGAATAAAGTTCTAATCAGCTTGCACTACAAAACGGTTGTTTCGTCTTTCGCTGCGGCCGAATAGTGCGAAATTAGTGGTATTTTGCGGTTTACAAAAAAACTATTGATTGGACTAAAATAGTAAAACACTATGATTTTAGTATGTTGCTTGTAGAATTATTTGGCAAAAAAATCAAATCAGAACGATGACATGTATTTTAGTATGGTTTTTACTCGTGAAAAGAAATTTTTAGAGGTATCTTCGCGAATATTTTTTTATCGAGCAAAGTTAGTTGTATTATGTTTTCACAACACTATGTCACTAGCATTATATCCTGAAGAATATCATATATTTTTATGATTTTGATTACTGCAGTGAATCATATACTTTCACGCAGTATAGAACTCGCGTTTGAGGTAGTATAAGCTCTTAAACAGAACTGACTAAAATATGTAGATGTACTAATGGGTACACCTCTGCCTAACCTACTCCGCCTTATTACAAAAGTTAGTTAAACCTGGTTTAACTTAGACCTGGTTTATCTCGCATGCTGTCACTTTCTTTTGAATATTATTGAAGTAAGACGTCATGCGAGATAAACCAAGTCTAAGTTAAACCAGGTTTAACTACGTTTTGTAATACGTACCGTTTTGTAATAAGTACCGTTTTGTAATAAGTACCGTTTTGTAATAAGTACCGTTTTGTAAGTTAGGTACCGGCGTGATGTTGGAATAACAAAAATGTATACCTATACTATTTGACTAAGTAGCTCTTTGTTCTTTAATAAAACGTATAACGTATACACATGACCCCATTGCTTGTCCGTAGCGTGTAGCTCAGTAGAACACACACACCTTCCTGAAGGAACTGAATTAAATATTATTCGTTCATATTCAAATTATGTCTTTCATTGGTCTAATAACCTAATAGGTTATGGGCCCAGACATAAGGACTATAAAAAGTAAAACCAGTGATTCGGACTAAATAAATAAAGATTAATTTTTAAATAAATTAAAAGACACTTTTTGTGCAAAGTGAAAGAGATGTGAGCCCTGTGAACTTTGTGGCAGTGTAAAGTATTCTGAGTGACTTTTAGTGATTTAATATAATGGAACATTTAAGAATGAAAAGAAATATTAAACCATTTGATGGAGACAAATACAGTATTTGGAAACTTAGAATACGGAATCTCTTAAATGAGTTTGAAGTGCTAAAGGTGATCGATGAAGATGCTCCTACTGAATTGGACGCTGAGTGGCACAAAAAGCAGAGCATCGCTAAAACACGATAATCGAATATCTATCCGATTTATTGTTGGGACTTACAAGTGGTAACATTTCTGCAAAAGAAGTTTTCAAAAAAACTGGATTCCATTTACGAGAGAAAAAGCATAGCAACCCAATTATCTCTGAGAAAAAGACTGTTGGACTTAAAGTTGAAAGGGGAAAATTCATTGATGAAACATTTTCAAGAATTCGACGATTTGCTAATTGAATTAATGGCTGCTGGCGCAAAATTAGAAGAAGTGGATAAAATCACACACCTATTTCTAACTTTACCGAAAAGCTATGATGGTGTTGTTACTGCAATTGAAACTCTGGCAGAGGATAATCTGACCTTAACCTTTGTGAAAACCAGATTGCTAGATCATGAAATAAAACTGATCAATGAAAGACGCGATACTAGTTTAAAAGTTCTTCAAGCAGAAACCACAAAACAACAAAATGAAACAAAAGTTCTTCAGGCAGAAACCACAAAACAACAAAATGAAACATCATTTCATGGAAATTTCAATAAAAGAAGGCCAAACCGTCAGAATCAGTTGATAACTTTTAATCGCACGATTAACAAAATGAAAAACATTAAATACCATTGCTGTGGTAGAAACGGTCACATGAAAAAGAACTGCTATTATAATAAAAGAACCCGAAAGCATCCTAACAACAATAATAAGACAATCCAAACTATAAATAAACAAGATACAATTCCTAACTCTGGATTTGCTTTTATGGCCGGAAACGGGAGTTATGAAAATCAACGAAATGACATTACATTTATTCTGGATTCGGGAGCTTCAGATCATATAATTAATAGAGAAGATCTGGCACAAAACTTCGAAAAACTTGAGAGGCCAATAAACATCTCAATTGCAAAGAATGGGACGTTTATCACTGCAACAAAAAAGGGTAACCTTCAAGTAACCAGCGACTTGGGTGTGAAGGGAACAATACAGGATGTTCTTTTCTGCTCTGAAATTCCCTACAACTTGCTCTCAGTAAAGAAAATGCAACAAGCTGGAATGACTGTTGTTTTTGGGAATGATGGTGGTGTACAAATCTATAACGATGGTAAGGTGGTAACAACGGGTGAGTTTTTGAACAATTTAATTGGCATTCATTATGTGCTTGAAAATTGTGCTTTTAATGCAGATTGTTTATCGAATAAGGTCGTAAATAATAGTTATGAGTTATGGCATCAAAGACTTGGTCATATTAGTAAATCAAAGTTTGTCGAATTAAAAAACAAACAAATGTTTTATGACATTGAGCAAATAAATCATGTTAAACCAAATGATAAAATTTGTGAAGCTTGTATATACGGAAAACAAGTATGCTTACCATTTAATAAGTCAAAGGCAAAAAACATAAAACGACCTCTATTCAATGTGCATTCTGATGTGTGTGGTCCAATCACTCCTTCAACACTTGACGGTAAAAACTACTTTGTGATATTTGTCGATGAATACACTCACTACTGTGTAACCTATTTAGTTGCCCATAAATCAGATGTTTTTGCTATGTTTCAAGATTATGTGGCAAAGTGTGAGGCTCGTTTCGATTCGAAAATAGTCAATCTGTATTGTGATAACGGCGGTGAATATTTGTCAAATGAAATGAAAGAGTTTTGTGTGCGAAAAGGTATAAGCTATCACTTAACAGTGCCGCATACTTCTGCTTTAAATGGTATGGCAGAAAGATTAATAAGAACAATAACAGAGCGAGGTCGTACACTGGTTTCTGGGGCCAAGTTAGACAAAACGTTCTGGGGGGAGGCTGTGTTAACAGCAACTTATTTGATTAATATAAGCCCCACAAAAGCGCTGAAAAAGGATAACACACCATTTGAATTGTGGCACGATAAAAAGCCACAACTAAGGTATTTAAAGGTTTTTGGTTCAACTGTTTATTATGTGAATAAAAACAGAAAAACAAAGTTTGATGTAAAATCATTAAAAGGAATAATGATTGGTTATGAACCGAATGGTTATAAGGTGTGGGATGTGATAGATGAAAAGTTTGTAAAAGCAAGGGATGTGATATTTGATGAGATTAATTTCTTGTCAAGCAGACCGTTAAAGTCTGAGAGAGTTTTGGCCGAAAGTTTCGGAGACTCTGAAAATCACACCGTAAAGAAAATATGTAAGCAAACGGAAAATATACCTGTATCATTAAGTTCGCCACTTAATAAATCTGTAAGTGAAACAGATATGCAACAAAATTCTACATTTGATGGTAAATTGACTTCGACTCAAAATGAACTCACTAAGAAAAACCGTAGGAGTGACCGGATTAAAAATTTGCCTACTGTATCTTATGATGAAACTGATGATACATTAATGAACTATTTATTGTATGCTAAATCTTTGGCATGTACAATACCTGCATCGTATGATGAAATTGAATCCAGAGATGACAAAGTTAACTGGATAAATGCTATTTATGAGGAAATTAAATCCCTTACTGAAAGTAAAACCTGGACACTTGTACCGCTACCTAAAAACAGAAATATTATTGATTGTAAATGGGTGTTTACTGTAAAAAGAAGCGCGTTTAGTTGCTCGCGGTTTTAGCCAGGAATATAATTATGACTGATTATAATGAAACGTTTGCACCTGTTGCAAGAATCACTAGTTTCAGATTCATATTAGCTTTTGCAAATCAATATAATTTGCTAGTTCACCACATGGATGTCAAAACTGCATTTTTGAATGGAATATTAAAGGAAGAAATATACATGAAATCTCCTAAAGGAATTCCAAATAAAATTAACTTAGTATGCAAATTAAATAAAGCGTTAGATGGATTAAAACAGTCTGCACGCTGTTGGTTCCAAAGGTTTTCGATATTCACCAGCTGATCGATGCATATACTTTCTGGATACGGGTGACATTCTTAAAAACATTTATGTTGTACTTTATGTCGATGATCTAGTTATTTCAACTGCTGATATAAATACCATGAACAGTTTCAAACGCTATTTAATGAACAAGTTCAAAATGGTAGACTTGAAAGAAATTAGTTGTTTCTTGGGAATTAAAGTTAACAGGTATCAAAACAAAGTAACATTAGACCAGAAAATGTACATACAAACAGTCTTAGAAAAGTTTGAAATGAAAGATTGTAAAACTATGAAAACGCCTTTAGAAAATAAAGTTGACTTTGCCGCATTGAACAATAGCGATAATACAACAAAGGCCCCTTGTAAAAAATCTCATTGGTTGCCTAATGTACTCGATGGTATGCACTCGTCCGGACTTGAGCTTTAGTGTAAACATCTTGAGTAGGTTTGCTAACAAAAGCAATCATACACTTTGGTCATATTTAAAAAGGGTATTACGTTACCTAAAAGGATCCAATGATTTAAAGTTAACTTATGAAAGAAGTAACTGTAACAATGATGATATAATAAGTGGCTTTGTTGATTCTGACTGGGGAGGTGACGAAGTAGACAGGAAAAGTACTACGGGTTATTTGTTTAAACTATTTAAACAAAGCACAATATGCTGGAATACAAAGAGGCAACAAACTGTGGCGGTTTCTTCTACAGAAGCTGAGTACATGGCTTTGTTTGAAGCAGTTAGAGAGGCTTTATGGTTGAAATCATTATTGAACAGCATAAAAATCGAGACATCCAGTGCTATTCCTATTTATGAGGATAATAATGGGTGTATAAGTATTGCAAATAATCCCACGAGTCACAAAAGATCGAAACATATTGATATAAAATATCATTTCTCTAGGGAACAAGTGGAGAAAAATTGTATTAAAATGATTTATGTGTCCACAGGTAACCAGTTGGCTGACATCCTAACTAAATCATTACCGTCTGTGCGTTTTACCCAAATGAGGGAAAAGCTCGGATTGATGTAATTTACTATGTAAAAGTAAAATAAATAAGTATTGTTAATATTGACTGATTAAGGTCATTGAATAACTTTGAGATATAAGCATAAAGATACTTATGAATTGGTCTGATTAGGTTTTTCTGGGTTTCCCTAATCCTTTGCACTAAATGGTGGACCATGTTATTTGTACCCCAGATACAGGAAGGTGTGAAATTAGTATTGTAAATATTTTTTTTTTTTTGAGAAATAGATTCATTTTTGAGGGGGCGTGTTGGAATAACAAAAATGTATACCTATACTATTTGAATAAGTAGCTCTTTGTTCTTTAATAAAACGTATAACGTATACACATGACCCCATTGCTTGTCCGTAGCGTGTAGCTCAGTAGAACACACACACCTTCCTGAAGGAACTGAATTAAATATTATTCGTTCATATTCAAATTATGTCTTTCATTGGTCTAATAACCTAATACGTGATGTGCCTAGTGATTGCATGCGATCACAACTTCTGAACATTAGATCCTGGGTTTGGTTCCCAGGTTCAACAAAGTGTAATACCTGGCAATCTTTGAATAGACGCTGGACAGGGTGGCGCAAGCAAGTAGGTAAAACCTTTTCAGGTGGAGATTCAAAGATGACTTTGCCCTGGATTGTAAATGTGGTGGTACCCCATAAGCCATGGAAAACTTGACATCGGCTCTTGCTTATCCTGTTGCCCGCAAATCACATGAGTGCCTGATTCATTGCTAAATTTTGTTCTGACTCAATTCAATTTGTCATCGACACGCTTAAAACAAGATTTATGTAAGACATAAATGATAAACTATAATTGAAACAAGTGCAAATCGGACTTGAACATAACGGGTTACGTACTTAGACTTCTTAAAGGTTTTCCTGTAATCTATAAGTGTTGAACTAATTTCTGTTTTTTCTTCAGAATTTTAGGCTCAGTAGTTTCGGAGATAAGCGGGCCAATGGTTGTACCAACAGACACACGAGTGATCCTATAAGGGTTCCGTTTTTTCCTTTTGAGATACGGAACCCTAATATCCAAAACGATAATATAAACAGACATAGAACAAATTAATCAATTTGTCGGTAACGTGAACATTAAACAACCCAATATAGACCCTATTTCGAACTCGCATACAGTAAATATAACAATATTAATGGACAAGATGAAGCTGTAAGCGTTGTTCAAACTTTGTGTACAATGTTCAATGTTCTCTTAGAACATTGTGAGCAAGATATCAAACGTAATGCCCGATATCGCTTGATAAGTTTGGCAATGGATGTCTGTTACACTGTATTGGGAACTAGCGATACACTTGTGATTGAGTTATCAAAATGTTTAGGACGAAATTGAAGTAGCAAGCGACTTTGAACCATGTGCACAGTTTTTACTAGCTGTTACTTTGATCTGCGAACATCATCATCATCTGCTTAGCCTTTTCCCAACTATGTTGGGGTCGGCTTCCAGTCTAACCGGACGCAGCCGAGTACCAGTATTTTACATGGAGCGACTGCCTATCTGACCTCCACAACCCAGTTAATACTGGACTGAGTAATACGATACCCTTTGGTAAGACTGGTTGTCAGACTTTCAGGTCACTGACTACCTGTACCTACTTTGATCTGCGAACATCACGCCATATTTCACCGAAAGGTTAGGTAATGTAAAGGGGGCGAGACTATTACCATCAACCGGTACTAATTCAGACTCCGAAACTGTAACAGCAATTTCAGATTCAACAACCTAATTACACTTTGCTCAAACCGGGAATCGGACCCAGAACTACATGTTGTCATGCTGAGCAGTCGCGCTTGCCACCACTTTATAGACCAACGAGACAGTCCCTAGACCTACGTAAAACGACTTAGTAAACACTTTTTTTTTTGAATAGTGGGAAATGGCTCCTCTGCAGTGCGGCAGAGTGGTGGGGAGTGTCAGACTTCTACTGACTTAAAAAAACCATATTCCTTCTTAGCCCTTAATGCCGAGGCCGCGGTATTTCTTTCGAACAACCCGCTGCCCCGACGGGCGACTTATTAAACCCTCTGTTTGAACTTTATCTCCACTATTATTACACAACGGTGTAACAAAACTCTTGTATGAAGAGAACTTGTCCCTTTTCATTATACTAGTTTGGTTTACAGGGCAATATGAATAAAACATGGAAGGGTTAAGAGCAATTATTAACGAGTTGTTTACAGTGAGGGTCCAGCAAGGGTCCGTCAATTGCTCCTCTCTATGGCAAAGGCTATTTATAGGCTGGAAAGGCTTTGCAAGGAATAGAAAATTATGTTTTGTTGTGAATTTGGTGGTGTAGTTTGTAAGAGATTAGTGTTCATTTATTTAGAAGGTGTATTTAACCGGGTTTAGTAAGTCTTTAAAACCGTTGTCAAAGGCTCAGAATCATGTTTATTTTTACTGTACCCACATGTTTTTATTGACAATTTGACATTGTACAAAACAAAGTCGCACCCACTGTTACGGGACTTTTTCAAATTATTATGTCCTAATTTTAAGTGTTTCTCAATTATGTTTACCCTGTTAGCTTTTAATTTTTATTTTGTCAATTTGTTTTGTCCTGGTGTGAAACCAATAAATACTTTTTCGTTTCTTTTTTTTTTCTTTCTTTATACTTCGCAATGGATTTTAACGCAAACACCAATAGATAGAATAATTCAAGAGGAAGGTTCATTTGTAGTATACATGCATATTATAGTAGCAAAAACCGAGAAATTCAATAAATACATTGCGTCGCTAGTGGTATTAAATGTTTCTCTTGTGCACCATGTTACAGAAGTAAAGTGAGTTTCTTGGTATTGTTTACAAAAGTAATTTTTGTCAAGAAGTACGTCTGACCAAACGCCTCCTTGAGCAGAGGTGGATATTTACCAAATCTCTAATTGAGTCACTGGCTGTCAAGACTATCGGCACTATGATTGCCGATAGTCAATCAAAACAACAATTACTTATTATTTTCACTAGAACAAACAAAATTTTTTTTTAGATATTTTTTTAAGCAAGCGCAACTGCATAAGGTCCTGGGTAGGATTTCAAGGTCGGGTAAAGTGTATTTTGGATTTTCCATAAGGTTTTTTTCCGTAGCAACCACGGAGTCTGGATTTGTGCCTGGTTGGTGGCAATAAGCTCACCCTCTATTACATGGGACCTAGGTATATAACTGACGAACTGTGGATGTACTATTAGGTACCCTTTGCCTAACCCATCTGGGATTACAGACGTGATGTTATGTTATGTTTGTTTTTCTCAAACACCCAAATCAGCATAAAAAGAAACACAAACTACCAACAGTTTTCAAACTAAAAGTAACTACACACAAGACCCAAGTTAGCATGTATAAGAAAATTAAATGGCAAAGTTTTGTCCGTCCAAGTAAAGTTGTGGCGAAGCCGTTTGTGACCACAGTTTAATCCATTAACAACTTTCTTGTTACAACACCCTTTTTTATTATTATAATTTCTTGTATCTTCACTTAATGTTTTAGGCTGTATGCTAAAATGTATTTCGAAATTGAACGAAAATTATTTTTGAAAATCAGTCATCATCTCTGCCTTTTCTCAATCATGTAAGGGTCGACTTTCAGTCTAACTGGATGCAGCTGAATACCAGTCATTTAATGGAGCGACTGCCTATGTGAACTCAACTTACAACCCAGTTAGTACTGGATTGTTGTTTTAGAAATTCAAATAAGTTAAAAAATAAAGATAGCAGTCAATGCACTTACTGAGTTAAAATAAGGACAAAAAAAGCGTTTTACTTCGCCTTTAATTGATTGGAACCACAGTTTTTTTTTTTTTTTTTATGAAAACTGAAAGGACAAACAACACAGGACAAAGACACGTGAGTAGTACTCGTAACAAGCGCCTCTCTGGCCGTACCAGATATTTATTTTAATGTGGACAAGGCAGAAGTCGTAGCAGATGGCGTTCTGTGGTTTCTGCCTAACCTCATGCGAAAAGTTTACGTATGTATGTTTTAACGCTGAAATCGTAACATCTGGTGTTTTCTATAAACACGCTGTACATACACGGCTTTTTTTTTAAATGACCTTTGAAAAATTTCTATGTGTATTCGGAATGGTGTACTAATGACGTAGCAAGCATTTGTGCGTCCCTCTCATCCTGTATTTTCCTCCTCCTAATTTATCTTCCAAACTTAGATACTTGCAGGTTTATAAATAACAAACCCTATCCATCATTTACCCATTTACTAATTACAGTGGAAGACGTACTCTTATTACAACAACACCCAGGGGAAAAGGGGGACCCTTTAACCAGGGGACAGACGTCAAATACCCTGGCTTATCACCTGCATGCAATATACACAAACTCCCCTCTTGTTTCTTGCAACTTGTTAACCAATGTAATCCATTTCGCTGAGTTAATTCTTGCCATACATGCGTTGAATTATAATGTTTTCGGTGTCGTAAAGGGGAGATTTTTGGGTTTATTAGAGTTCGTGCAAATATGGTTTGAGATTTGTATAATATTAACTTTTACCAGCGACTTTCACTCGCGTGAAACTATTATAAAAATAGATTTTGCTACCAATAAAACCTCGTTGGATTGGTGGGTGCAGCCGTGAGTGCTAAACATAGTTATATACATTATAAACATATACCTACACATACATACATAGATACAAGAATTGTTCTTTTAAATGTATTGGATAGATTACGTCACGAGAGTAACAAAATAAAATTTTCTTAATGACCTTAATTCGTTATTTGGGGGTCTCAATTCGTTTTAAAGGATAACAAATTGAGTCGTTTCTAAATTATTTGATGTTCTTAAGTTTGCACAGATAATTTGTTATGGTGGCTTTAAATGAAATAAAACCGCTCAATTTGTGCAAATCTTCTGTTTTTGACAAGAGGATTTGTGTTTCGCGAGATGGAAAATTCTGTTTTAGTTGTAAGTAAGTAGGCACCTATTTGAATGTCTCGCTCGTGTAACTCCTAATGTACATAAAGAGAATGGTCTTTTGATAGGCTTACGTTGGTACCGAGATTTATTTGTGTGGCTCTAATTTTAGGTAGGTACCTACACTAAGTAAGTAAAATTCTAATTCCATTATGATATATTTGAACAGTTAAAATTCAAATTCAGATTTTACACAACACAATGGCTTTTTTTTGCTGCTACACTTTTTTGACAGAGGTTTTTATAATATAGTATTATTGTAGATTACACTACATCGAATATCTTGGTTCTAACTTTTATTTAGTAATAAAGTTGACAATCTATAAAAGTTTGTCAGATTGTAGTATGATGTCCTGACGTCTTTGTGTTGTGGTTACAAGTTCACACAAAAAAAAGGCTATTTTTTAAATATTTTTTGGCGCATTTACAATGTGACAAGATTTTTAGTTACATTTGCTGTTTGTTTAATGTGCGTATATTGTAGTTGTGCAAACTAAACAGCATTTCTTTCTTTTCTTTGTCATCCATTTTTCACAACCGATCAAATTCTGAACCGTACACGTCACTTTCACAATCTAAATTCGCCCACTCGTGTCAAAAAACAAAGATACTCGTATTTAACGCGAAAATGTGAAAGATTTCTTTATTTACGACATTCTCCGTCTCGACTTTGCGACAGAGCTGATTTATCGGCTCAACGCAACGTATTTCGCGCAAAACAGACCTTATAAATCATAGCACAGATGGTTCAAATGTTACACTCCGTGTTTTTGGACAAATATATATTTTTT
Organism: Diarsia dahlii; assembly: GCA_949775195.1. Classification (NCBI taxonomy): domain Eukaryota; kingdom Metazoa; phylum Arthropoda; class Insecta; order Lepidoptera; family Noctuidae; genus Diarsia; species Diarsia dahlii. The sequence continues at coordinate 17,361,610 of OX459209.1, forward strand.
TGCCTGCATTTAGTATTAAATTTAGGGTAAATTGCAAGGAAGTCGGTTTTTTGGAGATGTCCTGTTAAAGTGTTTCAGGAAAAATGTTTTATAGGTTTTTCATCTGCAATAAAGAAATTTTAAAGGTGATGTTGTTTAGGGATAATTATGTAACTCATTATTCATTCATTACCTATCTAGACGTTGGTGAAGATAGATATCAGTACTTAATTTTTTTTAAGCATGTAAAAAGAAATGTTTCAGGTTTACCTACACTTCACTTTTCGGAACATATTAACCGTAATGAAAATTGAAATATTTATCACAAACCCTGTTTTGGAGGTATTTGCATGGTACAGATTTATTTATCTTTCTGAGCACAAAGGTACCATCACCAAGGTTCTGTTACTTTCTACCAGACAATCCTTTGGTAACGCATAACCAAACAGTGGTAGGTGTAAATCTGTAAAAAGAATAAGACCAGGGGGTCTAAAATGGCCACTTTAGCAGATCAGAATATGAATTGACCTTTCAAAATAGTAACTGCGTCTGTGACCATTTTACGAATTTAACGCAATTCATATTGTTTTCCTATTATTACTTACCTATGATCTATTTTCCTAATGGTCCCAGACGCTGTTACTAAATATTATGAAAGGTCATTTACGCTTTTTGACGCAATTCCTATTATGAACTGCTAAAATGGCCATTTTAGACCCCCAGGTGGTCTAAAATAGCCACATTAGCAGATCATAATATGAAATGCGTTAAAAAGCATAAAATGGACCTTTCATAATAGTAACTGCGTCTGTGACCCATCCATTTTACGCTTTTTAACGCAATTCATTTAATGATCTGCTAAAGTGGCCATTTTAGACCACCTGTACTGTATATAGCATGACAGGATAAACAGTAATTAAAATACAAAATAAAAGTGTATTAATAAATATTTGACATGCGTGTAGGTTTATCGTTTATTTATTCATGTTCCTGCGTTGTTGTTTTTTCTTTCTTTTTATCTTCATACCACAGGTGTTTAGTGACTATAATACTAGTTGTTGGCAATTAAGATCGCAGTAGCGGCCATTGCCATTTCCCTAATAACTCTTCGAACCAAAACAAATTAATGAATCATGTATCGTTTTTCACAAAAAAAAGATAACGATTCAAGACATAAACAGGCTTATTTTTGGATTACAAAGTTAATAATTTTAATAAATGTAGCTGGGTCAATGACCGCTATTGCGATCTTAACTGGCAGCAACGATAGTGTAAAGAACCTTCTTTATTACTAGTTCTTACAACGATAATACTCAAAATCGTACACCACATCACTCATCTACTCAATTTAACGCTACCCGAATCCCATAACGCCAAGAATGCTACATGGGGGTGGCAGAGGGCGGTCAGAAAAATGAAGCGAGTTGTGACACGGCAGTCATTTATCATCCACCAGGGTAAATACAGCGTGACTATGGGGAATGGAACTTGTATTTTATAGGAATGAGTTTTTATGGGAGTTCATGCGGAGAAGATGATGTTTATGATGAAAATGCAAAAGGTAGAGGTTTTGAATTGGGAGTTCGGGTTTAATGGTAAACTGAGGGTTTTTTTCAAAAAAACATAACATCACACCTTGTATCCCCGAAATGTTGGCAGAGTTGAATGCGAGAAGCACGGGCCCGTTAATGTGGCAACACTTGGGGGAGGCCTACGTCCAGCAGTGGACGTCTTTCGGCTGAAATAATGATGATGATAAGGGCTGCTGTTAGAATGTATTTATCTAAGCCGATTATTTTGTTAAAACCGAGTTTTTCCTAGTTTAATTCAATTGGAGCGAGAAGCCTTTGACAAAAAATATGCCGGTATAAATTAATAAACTTAAATTACCTATTCGGTTATTCCAATTTTTATTTTATTTTCAAAGATGATTCAAGCAAGGTCATAGAGATACATTTTGGTCCACAATACTGACTCAATATAATACGAATAAACCTCCAACAAAGAATAGTTTACGAATAAATAAAAACCTTTATCCACATTTACGTACAAAGGAATTTGTTTTATATTCCCACTGAGTTAGAAAACAATATAAAAGCTAAGTTTATCGTTAGTTTTACTTAGGATAAGAATTCAATCAGCTTTTGTTCTATTGCTTTATGAAACATTTGGAAATTCTAGGGAAATCTTTATTTTATTTGTAGATTTGGTATAATACCGCCGCCGTGATCTTTTATATAATTTAAGCGAAATATTGTATTTTCAAGTGACATACGCAAGAAAATTTCACAGAAAATTTTGACTGAATTGAAGTAATCTATGTGGCCTTTTCATCTAAAAACAATTTGTACTGTACAGCCTTGTAGATACCTAAATGCCTTTATTTTTGAACTTTTCTATTTGTTTTTTGATGTGAGCACCTAACCGCTGGAGTCACCTAACCGTTGGTGTGATCAAGTTACCGCACTCACTGGACTCTCTGTTACAACTGCTCTAAGGAAAGCCGAACATCGAGATAAATGGAGACAGATTATAAGAACTATGAAGGACTTTCATCAGGGACACGACCTTTAGTTAAGAAGAATACGACTGCAAAGAAGTGAGCACCGACTTTTTGTAAGGCCTACGCTGTCCTCCCATATAAGTAGTAACGCTGTAACATAATAACATTGTAATCATCATCAACAGTGCGAATCCAACTACTGCTGTGTATAGACCTCTCTATTGTGGTGCCAATCTCCACGTTCCTGTCCCACCCTTATCCATGTTTGCCCATCTCGCCATTAACATAATACAAATAATTTAGAACAAGGTAAACCATGCAGTTTCTTACCTTCCTAACCTGCCTAGGAAACGAACAACCCGTACCGTGCACCAATTCTCGTCGTTTTGTAAGTGCCCATGAAATAAACAGACATTTTAGGCGTAGACTTAACAATACTTTGTTGCCTTAAAGTAGTAACACCTGCCTTCATTTCACAAGATAGAGTAAACAAAAATTGTATCGACAAAGTAAACTTAATAAAATAAAGTGTTAACTGGCTAATCTCATCACTAGCAGTAGTGGTGTCGGTAGCGACAATCGATAAGTCGCAATAGAGACCCGACTTATGATTGGTTCAAGTTAAAGGCGAAAAACGTTACTATTATTTTGATACATTTATTCATTTAAAATGACTATTATTGTTTTGTCATTTTACGCACTATTTTATTAAAAAGCAGCTTGTTTGTTACTAAGGTTTTTTTTTGGAGTTTAGGAAATAATCAAATGACTCCTCCCGCTCGTAGGCAGAGCGGTAGGGAGTGTCAGACTTCTACTGACTAAAAACCAACCATGTTCCTTCTTAGCCCTTTGTGTCGAGGCCGCGGGATCTCTTTCAAACAACCCGTAGCCCCGACGAGATCCAAAAGTACCGTAGGTCGACGATATAGTCAGTATGCAAATGATGTTGAATGAATCATGTATAGAACAGTGGCAGAAGAAAGGGTGGCTGAAATATTGATGATGTATTTGTTAAATTCATATAACTTATTTATAACACTTAGACCACAGTCGAAGACACACATACTGATTCGCAGAACGTAAGCCCACACCAGCCGCTCGGCGTAAGTCCACCTTTATAAGTCCAAGTCTGGGAAGACATGTCGATATGCGATGCATTTTGTAAAAGTTATTTGAACATTTTTATTACGAGTAATTCAAAAGGTATTTCAATACAAAATACTGTTCAGTTCTGTCATGTTATGTAAAATAATAGTATTTAGTTGCGCCTGTGGCTATACTAAAAGCCGCTTTTAAGGCAGTTGGAAAAAACCTAGGCACAATGTCATTATCGTATGCCGTGATTATCATTATTCAGCTTATTTTATTTTCTTTGACTTACACTTTTTTTTTGGTGGGTGGACAATCATCAAAATGGGGGGGGGGGGGGCCGCTCTTGGGCAGAGCGGAAGGGAGTGTCAGACTACTACTGACTAGAAACCATGTTCCTTCTTCGCCCTTGTGCCGAGGCCGCGTTATCTCTTTCGATAATCCGCAGCCCCGACGGGCGTCGGCCCTTGCGGGCCCCTCCTTGCTGACATCTCTTTGAAGCGCGCGTGGAACACGAACGCGCCGTCGACACGGTCGGATGGCTTACACTTAACAATACAAAAATGAATAGTGAGTTGTTCAGCGACAAGCCATTTACAAGCCTCCACAGTTGGCAGTACTAACCTAACCTAACCCACGAGCGCGCGGGACGGCGCGAATGTAAACAAACGATGTTTATGACTTCGTTTCTGAGTGTTTCGCTTACACTTGATGTTTTTATAATGCTTATGTTACGTATGATACGTTTACTTTGTTTTAAAATAGACACAAAATCTTTTGGAGGTCTGTAGTCCCCAGAATCACTCTAGCGGCTAAGCACAGGTGTGCCTAATAGACCTACATTTCGCCAGTTACGTTTTTAATGTCCATGTAAATAGGGAGAACCTATTGCCATAACTGGGCACAAATCAAGATTCCTGCTAGGTACCTACTGAGAAATCCCGGATGAAGAAACCGAAAGACAATTTGGTCGAACTGGGAATCGAAACCAGGACCTCATGCTCAGAAGTCAGGCTTGCGACCACTCGACAAATGAAGCAGCCTCAACTTAATTATTGTGTGTGTTAAAAAAAACCTTAAAAAGCAAAAATTTAAACTTTAAACATTAATCATATAATTGTAAAACATCGATACTTACACATCACTAGTACTACAACGACGTACGAACTTAAGTGGGATATCGTAAAGTTATTACTTAACAGCTACCTGCTTATGACAAGGGGGATAAGCGTCGAAATACAGTGGCCCACCGCTACGGATTTTGGTACGTAATACCAAATTATTGCTACAAATAGCAGACTACAATGCTACTGTGCAGGAACCAAGCTCTTTTTGAATTAGTCGTGTTTTCTTGTTGCTTTTCTATTGGTTGTAATAGCTATTTATTCACCAAGGGGAGTAAGGCACAGATTACTAATCGAGTGTGCATTTGAGGCCCGACGCGAAGCGGAGGGCCGTGAACCACACGAGTTTAATAATCTGTACTTACCCTCGAGTGAAATATACTGATTTATACTACACTTAGCTTGTTTTTCACTGCATAAATTAAATTGTTTGATTGCCAATGTCATCAAGACTTAAAAAAAAACAATACGCGTTAGTAATGAACGCATTACTACCCTGATTTTCAGGGCAGTAATGAACAGCTTTCAAGCCTTTTAGTGGGGTAGTATTGGTATACTTACTAAGCAAGTGTAGTATGAAATAAATAAACGTGTACTTATGTCATTAACGGGTGCGATGGCTTCACAAGGTTGGTTATCAGACTTTCGAGCAGTTTTTAACCCATATATCTTTTTTATTGGTGGTTGGAAATCATCAAATAACCCCTCCCGCTCTTGGGCAGAGCGAAAGAGAGTGTCAGACTTCTACTGACAAAAAACCACCCATGTTCCTTCTTAGCCCTTGTGCCGAGGCCGCGGTATCCCTTTCGAACAACCCGCAGCCTCAACGGGAACAAGAAAGCCCTCAAGTATGGTCTAGAACAAAGAAAATATCGCAACAACGACGAGGAGAACCCTTTCGGCGTTGTTACTTTTTGGTAGGTATTGGATAAAAACAAGTGGCATGTTAAAAGTAAAACCCAATCCTTTTTTCTCTAACATCCAATCATCAAAGTCATCCATCATTCGATACTGTCTACTCAATTACCCCCGCAACAAGTTTATTTTACTATTTCTCAGAAAACTCAGAACACAATCAAAGAGAGAATAGACACAATTCTCCAGAGTTATAATACTAATCGAAGTTTCCACAACAATTTGAAGAAACCCACTTTATGCCTCGTTCACGACCTCGGTGGATGCGATTTGTATCAAGCGATACGTGACTTTGTCGCTTGTTTTCTTCCTGGGTGTGCTGGTAATGCTGTGTCCTCATTAAGGAAACAGTGAGCGACTGACTGTCTGCTTCCAGTTCGTCTTCCTGTATATTCTAAATGGAGTATCTAAACAGTGTGCGGTTTGCGCCTTTTCATTTACCAACTCATTCAGTTAGGTTTGTTTTCAGTTAGGTTTGATAGGTGGCAAAATACGCTCGCTACGTTTCCGGCGAAGCAACTGAGTTTGCCTTCTTTACCAACCATGTTTGTACACACGGCTACACATCAAGCTATACAAAACCAGTATAATCTGATCGTTCATTGTGCGAAAAGATCTAGTAAAGTGAGGCCAAGATTAACTGGTTTTGTATAGCTTGATGTGTAGCCGTGTGTACTGGATAATACGATACCCTTTGGTAAGACTAGATGTCAGAATTTCGGGTCACTCACTACCTTTAACAATAATAATAAAATTGACAAAAATCTACAAGTAACAACCGGGTCCAACGGGTTAACGTGTTTATTGAGGCACGAAAGAAACTTGACTAGTAATGGATGATCACCAACTTAGGCATGCACGGCTTACCCAGAAGATTGACCCAAGCGCCAAGCTCCTGTAGTGGCAAGCTTTGCAGGTACAAGTTGGTAGCCGACTGCACGCAGCCGCATCAGACGACATGTCGTCGCTTCATGTAGTCACGACACGTCGTTGCGTCATGTCGTTTCACTAAAGGGCATATCTCCTGTTGTTTCTGTTATCTATGGACACTACTGATCTGCGATCGGACGACACTGCCGTCTGCCGCTCGACGACGCGTCGCTAGCTTCATGTCGCTAACTACGGAGGGAATTTCATAGAAATACGTAGAAACCAGTAGTGTTGCTGCGACACGTCGTTTGCTGCAGCTTCATGTCATCCGCTACCAACTTTTACCTTTACACCACATCCTTTATTTCTTTTCTCCGTGGTCACAGTCGCAAGACACGTGGCTCGTGGCTCGTACTTAGAATGCCAATGTTAGCCAATCAAAACAATTGATATTTAATATCCCAACAAGTCTATTGAAGTAATTAGTAGCAATTAATTTGTACTAAGTGACTTTCGAAATCAGTTCTAGGAAACGATTTAAGATAAAGCGTGATAATAGTGTTTGAATCTGTTAGATTAAATATTAGCAATGGTGGAATATGGGTATGACCTGAAAGACTAAGATTATAAGTATTTCCAGTCATACCCAGGCCTGCTTTAGCAAATTAATGAAAAACATGTTAAACATCAACTTTACCGTAGACAGTTTAGAATGGATGAGGGGCCCACACGTGGGCCGTGTGGGCCCACTACCAAGCAAAGACCAGTGAGCGAGTACCTCAATTTTTTAAACTTTTACAGCTCTCAATACTATGACAGAAATTATGGTGAGCAAAGTGAGTCCCTCTTACAGAACGAAGATTTTTGTCCCACCAGTAGAAACATAATAGCCTGTTAATGCTTACCAAAAGTAGCTCTAAAATCAAACAATTATTCACGAATTAAATAACCGCCATTTTCTCATAAAACAAAAGTAAACTACAATTTAATTTCCACTTGCATTCAAATACACAAAACAATAGCCACTTCCACAGCCCACATGAATACACTTAACAAAATCATTTTTTCTAAAAACAGGTAACACTGTTTTTCTGTTTGAGTCACAAAGGCAAACTCCACAAAGGATAAAAACAGGCACTGCAAGAAAAAACGTGAAAAAGTGTAAAAATCTGTGTTAGCAAAGTTGTTAGTAAGGCCCTTTGAGAGAGCTGAGAATTTCTCTACTTAAACTGGGTTTACGAGTATACTCTTTGAAGGCTTCGATTTTGTGAGCATGCAGGCTCGTTGATGTAGCTCTTGCTTTTATTTACTTGCTTATGTAGTTTTTTTCTGTTTTGGTATGTGAATTAAAGTGGCAGGTACATAATAAATCGGTCTAGACAAGTCGCTGGAAAATGCTTTCTAAAAGATTCGATTCTTTAAAACAAGTGTACATATTTATCTTATCTTTTTTAAACGACTTCCAGAAAGGAGGAAAAAGGTGATAAATAAACTTTAGAAAAAAAATCTGCTTCTGAAGTCGGTGGCAAAAAAAACAAAATTTTACAAACAACTGTCACCGACTTCAGAAGCTGATTTTTCTTCTGAAGTTTATTTTTCACTTTTTTGTGTTGTTGAAGTTGGTTTTCTTTTTTATTATTTACTTAGCCCGCGACCTTTGCCCGTGTGAAGTTATTACAAAATATGACTTCCCTATTTGAATCTTAAAAGCTTTCTCCAGTTATCTGTCTGTAATCTGTCTTACGCAGTTCACATACATTATTCCTGAAATATGTCCTTCTATCGCTTTTTTCTATCTTGTCTTGTTTTGTCTATCTCTACTAATTTGTCCTTCTCTTGGTACCCATTCTATCAACTTCTTGATCCATCTGTCAATGACGCTTAAGAACCATACGAAAAATCAAGAATCGACGTAACAGGAAAATTGACATAGAACATGATTCATGCTTTTTACCCGACTACGGCAAAGCCAAAAGGAAGGGTAATGATTTTGGCAGTCTGTGTATGTATGTATGTTTGTATGTATTTATGTGGTTGGCTTGCATGTATGCTTTCACGGTTGCACAACGACACGCTTTGCTTACGCATGGCTTGTTAGAATAGATGCAAGTCTACCTTACTGCCTCCTTCAGAGGCGGTAAGGTGGCGGGGTCTTGAGGGAGAGCGCCACAGTCGTGTAGATCCTCAAGGCAAGCCTGGTGTGTTCACCTTCACGTGGTTGCCACCCCGTTTTTGGTCTAATTCCCTATGAAATAGACGTAACAAAAACCACCAGGCGCTTTCTGCCGTACCGTACTGCGACCATCTGTGACTGGATGGTGGTGGGCTCGGTGCCACTTAAACTCAGCTGGTATCGAGTAGGTACAACCAGTCACCTGCGCTAGGACCTGCGCAGTTGAGCGCCGTAGGCGGGGATGAAGGAGTCCTGGGGGGTTGAGCCGAGCGGCGCTGGTGGTAATGTGTCCGCAAGGCAACACGCCCTCTTTGGTCTGGATTTCAAGCAAAACGGTGGCCCTACCCAATAGCCGGGGGTAGGGAAATGGCCACAGTGTCCCGTCAGAGGGTCACGGCGAGGAGTGGGAGGTCCGCGGAGGTTGTCTCAGGATGGCCAAAGCGGTGGTGAAGGTCATGCTGACGGTGTAAGTGAGGGTTGATCAGTTCAGAAGGGATTAGTCAGTCCCCTATGCCAACCCGATCAAGCACCCGATGTCGCACTGTGAACCAGCCTCACACTCCTATATCTCGATGGTAGTCCTAATGTTCGAGCTAGTTTGTAGCGAGACGTTCCCAGGTGCGGGCTCCAAGGAGGGTGGGAAGCCAAAGAGATGAATTGTAAGAAAGGTAACACAATGGAAAATAAAAAACTTGACACCACTAACACACACACACTCAACACACACGCAACAAAACCACACACAGAAACATCATCCACTCACACACATACAATAACTACTAACACAAAAACTCACACTGCACAAACACACACCGGAGCGAAGGCGAAAGCCAAAACTCCGAAGAGGGGTGCTCCAAGCACCTCTTCGGCCCCCGGGGGCTCGGCTGCCAACACAGCGAGCTCCAGTGCGGGCACCGGTCCGGCAGTGGCGAATACCGCTGCCAAGACCAACAAGTCCCACAACAAGGGAAGGACATCGGCGCTGCCTGGGACCAGTTCCGATCCTTCTGCACAGTCCCCCGCGACGGTTAATGCCGGTGGGCGGGCTTTGCTACCACATCCTCCCCCACCCTTAACTCCTCAAGTAGCCCCTCCCCCACTGTCCGTCGCTGGTCAGTCGGCGGAGCTCTGCATCTCCAACGACGTGCTTGTGCAAAACTGGCAGGTGCAGAAGGGCAGGTACAACGGTAGGAAGGGGGGTAACGCTCTGGCATCACGACGTCAACGGGCGGACCCCGCAGTGCAAGCTGCTCCGGTCCCCGGGACAAGTGGTGCCATAAGAAGGAACCGGCCGAACAAGAAGCAGCGGCTAGCGGCACAAGGTAAGGGTAACTCCCGGCAAGTAATGCTGGCTAATGCTGCAGGTCAGGGGCAACCGACCAGTGGCAATGTCAATTTCTTTTCCGCAGGCAAGCGGTCGCAGGCCGGAGTCGACAACAGCCGACCAGGCCCCAGTCGACCACCAGCTGGCACGGTAGAGAAACAAGGCTCGGCAGAAGGACCAACCACGGCGGCTACGCAGCGACCTGCTCGGAATGATCAGGCCGCGGCCAAGCGGGCTCTCAACGAGACCTCGTCACCTCGAGGGGAGCGTAAGCGGCCGCGGCTTGATAAGTCCAAGCGGGTTGCTAACCGTAGCTACGCCCAAGCTGCAGGATCGGACCTCGACGTCGCAGTCACGTGCGACCAGACGGGGCAGATCAGCAAGGAGGTGGCGGGCGAGATCCTCGAGGCTCTTCAGAGGAAGATGCTCGCCGAGGCCTGCTCCCCTGACGCGCTGGACTTGCCAGTACCGGTCTTCAACGCGAGGCCGGCGTTCGTGGATGGGGTGCTCAAGCTGTGGTGCGACAGTGAAGTCACCTTAAGCTGGCTGAAGAAGCTCATAGCCGAGATGCCTCCCCTTGCTGGCACGTCGCTTGTGATCAAGAGGCAGGCTGACATCAAGCGCCGCGTACGTTGCGGCATACTGATCCCTGACGACCGGGGGGTATTCACGGACCCACTCAACATCGGGCGACTTCTATCCCATCAGAATCGATGGATAGACATCAAGAGCTGGGCACTGCTGCAGGTCAAGAGGCAGGAAAACGCTTGCTTCGTGGTGGTCGGGATCCCTGAGGACCATATTCCGACTTTGATGGAAGCCGAACGGCGACTGTCATTCTGTGCCGGGAGGGTCTATGTGATGTTCCAGACACCGAGTGGCAAGTTCGTCAATGTCCCTCAGGAATTCCCGGCAGAAGCTACCACATCGGGGGTAACACGGGTGGAGGAGTCAACTCCCTCCACGAGTTCCACGGAACGGCCTACGGACGTGCCTGCGGGAGCAGAGCCAGAGGCCCCAGCAGTCGTCGGTGTGGAAACCGTCCTTACGTCGGGTGGGGAGCTCGATGACGATATACTGTCATCGGCTTCTGACCTGGAGGAGGGCGGCTTCGACCCCGGCTTTCTGTTTGCTGGGCTGCGGCTCGAGGGTGACGAGGACGGATCGACCAGCAATGGCATCCCCTTCGCTAACCTGTAAAGTCCTGCAGGCAAACCTCCACCACAGTCAGACCGCAACGGCTCAGCTACGGAAGTGGCTGGAGGTTCAACACACGGCCATAGTCCTGATCCAGGAGCCGTGGATCAGGGCGGGGAAAATACAAGGACTCTCCAATCTTGGGGGTAAGCTTCTATTTAGCTCAGAACACGATAATCCGAGATCGTGTATCTACACAACGCGTAACATAAAAGCACAGCCACTTACGGATTTCTGTTGCAGGGATATCTCTGCAGCTAGGCTGCTATTACGGCGCGGGGACACGGAAGTAGAGGTGGCTTTCGTCTCGGCATACATGCCTGAGGCTGAGGAGCCACCCCCGCATGACCTCGCCCGCCTCGTAAGGCACTGTGAGTGCACTCGGCTCGAGGTGGTCATAGGGGCCGACGCAAACGCTCATCACCCTCTGTGGGGCATGAACACGCAGAACGAAAGAGGTAAGGCCTTAGTTGACTATTTGTTTACGACAAACCTAACCCTTCTAAATACAGGTTCCGAACCAACATTCGTCACCAGACGCAGTCAAACGATCATAGATCTAACTCTGGCATCGGAGGGCGTAGCGGCCATCGTATCCGGCTGGCAGGTCTCGAAAGAGGCCTCCTGCTCGGATCACAGGTGGATCCGCTTCGACATCCCGGTCTGTGTGACACCTACACTGCCACGCCGCAACCCACGCAATACTGATCGAGCAGCCTATACTCGCATCCTGGTTACCAAGCTTGCGCCAACAAAGCACTGGAAGACCCCTGACAACACGGGCCAGATCGAAGAGCAAGTAAGCTACCTGACGAAATCACTGGTAGATAGCTACCATGCATCCTGCCCAGAAACCACTCCGCCCACAACCCCAGGCAAGCAACCATGGTGGGGACCGGATCTGGAACGCAAGCGCAGGAAGGTAAGGGCAGCCCTTAACAGAGCTATGAACACCAGTGCTGACGAGGATTGGGACGTCTATAGGGCGGCCAAATCCAGCTACAAGAAATGCATCCGACGCAGAAGCTCAGGCGGCTGGAGGAAATTCTGCGGGAAAATAGAATCCTGCCAACAAGCAAACAGGGTAAGGAAAATACTGGCACAGCAGAATTCTGCCGGACCGGTAGTGCTCCGTAAACCTGACAACACGCTTACCACTACTCCAGAAGAGGCGATGCGCGTCCTTATTGAAGCTCACTTCCCAGGTTGCGTTTTCACACCCACAATTGACTGGACTGAGGTAAACCAAACTCCAACAGGTAACGACTGGAAATACGCTGACATGATGATCACGCTGGAGAAAGTCCAGTGGGCGATCGGGTGCTTCCATCCTTTCAAGGCGTCTGGTCCGGACGGGGTGTTTCCTGCACTACTTCAGTGGGGCGGGCTCTCCGTCGCGGAAAAACTGGTGCCTATTTTGCGGGCGTGCCTGGCCTTTCGGTATGTCCCGAAAGGATGGAGGGAAGTGAAAGTCATCTTTATCCCTAAGCCAGGTAAGAGTGACTATACTAACGCCAAATCCCACCGGCCAATCAGCCTGACCTCCTTTCTCCTGAAAACTATGGAGAAGATATGTGAGAGAGAGCTGAGGGATGGCGTCTTAAAAGCAACACCTCTTCACGCAAACCAACATGCATACAGCGCGGGTAAGTCCACTGAATCCGCTCTTCATCTGGTAGTCAGCCGGATAGAAGAAGCGATACATCAGAAGGGCACCTGCCTAGGTACTTTTATAGATATCGAAGGAGCCTTCGATAAAACAAACTTCTCCAGCATCAGCGCCGCCCTCTCCCGTCATGGTGTGGAACAGGTACTGACAGACTGGATTACTAATATGCTTAGCAAAAGAGTAGTCCGCCTTGGAGTGGAGCAGCAGATGGCAGTGATAGCCAAGGGCTGTCCCCAGGGAGGAGTGCTATCGCCCCTCCTCTGGAATCTGGTGATCAACGACCTCATCACGAAGCTCAATGCTAATCACTTTTATACTATTGGGTACGCTGACGATCTCGCCATCCTCATCTCGGGGAAGGTAACAGGGACAATCTGCAACCTTGCTCAGCAGGCGCTTCGCATAGTTGAACGTTGGTGTGCTGAGTTCGATCTCTCAGTGAACCCCACGAAAACTGAACTAGTCATGTTTACCCAAAAACGAACGCTAGGCCCTCATCGCCTACCTAAGCTATTCGATACAGAGCTCCAGGTAACCAATGAGGTCAAATACCTGGGAGTTATCCTGGACAGTAAGTTAAATTGGAGCAGTCATCTTGACAACAAGCTTAACAGGGCCTGCATCACCTTTTGACAATGCAGGAGGATGATAGGTAAGAAGTGGGGCCTATCCCCCAAAATTATACTGTGGCTTTACTGTGCGGTAATCAGACCCATGATCACCTACGGGGCAGTGGTCTGGTGGCCCCGCACCAAATTAATAACAGCCATAAACAAGCTGCAACGTATGCAAAGGCTCGCCTGCATGGCGATCACAGGCTGCATGAGGACAACTCCGACTGCAGCCCTCGAAGCCATACTGGGGCTTCCGCCGCTCCACCTGTTCATTCAGCAGGAAGCAACGATGACGGCGGTGCGCCTTAACACGCTACAACTCTGGGGTAAGAAGTACACGCAGCATACTGCGGCACTAGAGGGACTCCAAAGCGAATTTCCCCTGGTGAAAGCTGTTAATGATCGAGTACCCAAACAGTACGTATTCGACAAGAAGTACAAAATCCAACTCCATGAGGACCACCGCTGCGAGGGACTTAGCCCCGCAGAATTGCGGATCTTCACGGATGGATCCAAAACAGGTACTGGCACTGGAGCCGGAGTCTTCTCGGAGGATCTAAATATCCACATAGCCGTACCTTTGGGTGCCCACAACACTGTCTTTCAGGCAGAATGCATGGGCATCTCCCTGGCGGCATCAGCCATCTTGGCTCGGGAGGTAAAGGATCAATCCATCCGTATACTCTCTGACAGCATGGCGGTGCTGCTGGCATTAAGGAGCCACACGGTCAATTCCGGGCTAATATACGAGTGCCACCAACGCCTGAACCGGGTAGGTAACCTCAACAATATAACCATTCAATGGATTAAAGGACATAGCGACTCCCGAGGCAACGATGCAGCGGACGAGCTCGCTCGAAGAGGCTCAAGCATGGCGGCGGTGGGACCAGAACCCATCGTGCCGCTCCCTTTCGGTTATCTTCGTACGCTGGTAAGGAATCGTACCAGAGATCTTCACGCCAAGCTATGGCAAGACCACGGCGAGTGCAGGCAGGCCAAGGAGGCGCTTCCCGCCATCGACGCCCGCCTCACCAAACAAGCGCTCCGGCTGACTAAGCTGCAGCTACGCACAGTGACGGCCGCCATCACTGGACACGGTACATTTAACAAGCACCTCTTTGTTATAGGTGTCACGGATAGTCCTCTGTGTCGAGCCTGCATGGAGGAAGAAGAAACAGCAGCCCACGTGCTCCTGCACTGTCCAGGGGTTGCCCCATACAGGGCCAAGTACTTCGGTAACCCAGGTACTCTCCGCGAGATTGCCGGTAACATCAAGGGGTTGCTGGCTTTTCTCGGGGAGCTTCGGTGGATCGAGTAAGATTCCCACCCGCACGCAAAACACACGCTCCGGGCGTGGAGTTGCGGACACTAGCCCGATGCATCTATCTATCTATCTATGTATTTATGTTCCACCGTAGCGCCTAAACCACTGAACAAATTTTAATAAATGAGGTGTCAATAGATTCGTAAGAATAGCCCGGGTGACATAGGCTATATACATTTTATGACGGAATTTAAATGTCGAAAACTTACCTAAAAAAAATTTAAATTGAGATAATCATAACATGTTTGGTATCAAATGAAAGGTCTTGGCGAGCACATTTTAAATATGTATATCATATTATAGTTTTAGTCAATATATACGTTTAGATTGCGGTCAAACAGTTCTCGCGGTCTAGTCTGTGTTATTTACTCGTAATACGTAAAAAACAAACCAATATTTTATTCGTAGTCGGGTTTTAGATTTTTAAACTTGTTTAACATAAATGTAGTAAGTGTTTCGAGTGGCTTTTTACTTTAAAAATACTTGTCATTGATATCTAACGTCGTCAATCAATATCACACTTCAAATACCTAGAAGGGTAATATTGATCGGCTACGTATTTAGTTAACTCCCGGAGGCACTGCCGAAGGTTTTTAAAAAGAAACGACAGGAGTCTGGTCGCGAAGACGTTTAATTCCAGACTAACTGGTTTTAAAATTAATTCTAATACAATGACAATACAACAATGCTTTGTTCTAAAATATAACAATGCCTTATTCTTAAACCCTTAACTCTACGAAATGCGCGTCACCGGGTGCCAGACTAAACATCCCGGTGCTACTATGAATGCCGCGTCTGTTCTGGCCGCGCAAGGCGGTATCAACTAGTACGATGTTACAATGTTAGGCGCTGACACAGCATACATAACACCTCCCCCCAAAAGTTCGAAGTTATTGGAGGGATGATTATCATTGGGATGATTATCGTCGCTCCGATAATTTCGGCACAAACATTCATTTACGGTTTTTCCGTACTTACGAGCTATGAATACAGAAATGCTTAAAACTATAATTAAGTATATATAACACTAAGAGTGCCGACGCTAACACTTTTCACGTTAATTAATATTTCACTGTCGTTTTTCACTTCACTTTTGTTAACTTCCAATAAGTTGCTTAGGTGTTGCAGATTTATTAAATCACTAGTGTCCAAGTTGATAGGCTTGCGTTGCAGATGTGGCTCGATGGGTGTTACATCAGGGAGATTGACAATTGGTACTTTCGAAGAGCCGATATTACTTGTAGTAGTATTATTAGATTTTAGGGTAACTACCAATCTTGACATCGCAGTGTCCATCCAAGGTAAGTGAGTAAGTACCTTTTATTTATTTTTTCTTTCGTTATCTCGTTATTGTAGATCTCTGATAGTATACTTTCGGCTCTACTATAGATAATCCAACGCCTTTTCCCCACAGATTCAATTTTGAGGGTGTGAATTTCAACTGGTACAGGATTACAGGAGCTTGTATTATGGGAGAATCTCATTAATGCGGTTATGCAGGTGTCTTCCATTGGCAGCTGGGACTCGTCCTCGTAGCACAGGAACTTCGCCTCGTAGAGTTCGTTGCAAGACTGGGAGAGCGAGACTACTATGGACCTTTTTACTAAGAGGTAGGGGTATTTAGGAATAATGATTGTGGTTTGGTTAAAATGATTGGTAATAGGTATGGGGATTGCTCTGTAGTAAGTATATAATTATTTTATCTTTAATTATAGGTATTTCTAAAATGAACGTTATTTGACTTCCCTTCGAATAAGCTTTTATTTCCGAAATGTTTGTGTATGTATGCATTAAAGTTTGCATACCTTTTAATATTAAATTCCAAATCCTTATGAATCAAACTTAAATCTAAAATCTTAATAATAATCCACTTATTATAACTTACGCTAGCTTGACCTTGTTTCAGAATCAATACGCCAGGGTTCATATCTATCTTTTGAAGTTGAAGGGTGTGTATCCTGGAGGTCAGGGCCAGGAGCACGAGAAGGAACCTGTGTGGGTCGTTTAATGTCCTTAAGTGTCACTTTTGTGTCACGATTATTTATTCTATCGGGACAAATGTTCCTAACTATTTCACCTGATACTTGTGCTTTTTGAAAACGAGGTTTGTCTTTACTTCGCCTAATGTTCACTCCTTTTATGAATACAGTGTCTCCTTCTTGTATATCGAACGATGTTTCACCACCACGTTTTTCTTTGACCTTTTCGCTGTTTGCTATTATTTTATCTGTTAAGTATTGGTAGAGATACTTAGTACGCTTCATGTGATCGTTAACTATTTGTTGCGTATATTGTTTATTAAAGTTAACTGCAAAGGTGCTATTTGAATCAGTGTGTCCAAATACAACTTCGAAGGGTGTAAGACCTGTTGTCGAATGTATCGTTTGATTGTAAGAAATAATCGCGTATGTCATTACGTCGGCAGCATCAGTAATTCGGTGTTCATATTTTGCGATACGATATATTTCTAAGATGGTTGAGTGGAAACGCTCTATTAAACCCATGGAATTAGGGTTATGTGCTGTACCTATGTGCAAATCGACTTTATAAAATTGGAGTGTTTCTTTAAGCAAAGTATTGTTGAATTCGGTTGCAGGATCGGCACTTATCCGGTTTGGTACACCATAGAACGAGAAAAATTTAATTAATGCAGGGACTACTTCAGGAGTGGATCGGTTTGACAGTATAAAAGCCTGTCCTAATTTACTAAAAGCGTCTATTATCGTCAAAAACTGTTTCCCTTCTATTGAGAAAAGGTCTATGAATATTTCAGCAAAGGGTTTTGTTTGTGTTTGTGTTAATTGTAATACTGGTTTCAAGGGTTTACGGTCGTATTTTAGTTTTATACAGGTTTCACATGAATTAATTACCGTAGCAACAGTTACGTCCATATTTTTCCAGAAGTAGTTTCGCTTTATTTTCATGAGAGTTTCTTTGATGCCGCGATGGCTGGTTTTACTCTGATGGTAGGTAAGTACGACCGAACGTTGTTCATCTTCGTCCTCTACGTATATAATTCTTTTCGTGCATTCGTAAATTTTAACCGTATCCTTTTTAAATAGTTTAATAACAGCGTCTGTAAACTGGTTACGGTGTAGTTGAAATATTTTATTTTAGGTTGTATGTATTCTAGAAGGAATTGTTTTACTAAGTGTGGATTATCTACAGGTAAGTACCTCAAAATTTTTTTGTTTATCATGTGATAACTCTTTTACTGATGATTGATTTCTGTTCCAGGTAAAAACAAGAACTTGATGGGGCTTCGTGTCTACAGCTTCATCTAGGATAGGGATGCCGTTTGTATCGATATCTTGTGCAGAGTGTATTGTTTCAGTTAATGAATCTGCTGTGAGGGTGCTAGAGGAAGATGCTCGAACTGGATAGGATGACATAATGTCTGAAGGTGACGGGGCAGTCAATGTTTCTGAAGAGTCCGATATTGATATTGGACTATCAGGTCTTTCAGTATCACCTACGTTACCCTGTAAGGATGTGTTATAATCTTGATTGGTAAGTACATTTAATTTTATCAGAGACAAGGCGTCAACGTTGCTGTTTTGGCTACCTTTCTTGTATATTATATCGAAATCAAATTCGGCTTCGTTTCCCGAGGCTGTCTTAAGAAAGTTTACGTATTCTTCTTTGTTTGTAGTCTCGTTGGAAACAGGCTCCACATTTTCGAAGTAGAAATTATTGTTATAGGCGGTGTGTTCGAAACTATCAGTAAGGTGTACATTATTTTCACAGTTTACGTAATCAGGTTGAACTTGGACTACATGAGTTTCATTATTATTAATATTGTACAAGTAAAACATATTCTCTTCGGAGTTATTTGTAATCATTTTATTTCGAAGGGGACGGGCAGTGCGCATAGAAACGTCAGCGACTTGTGGCTGGGGTAAATTACATTGTGGTTGATATTGCAGCGGTATACCGAATTTGAATTGCTGGTTTGGTGGATTAAAATTGGGTATATTCGGTGCGTTGTTAAGTTGAGGTCTAAATCCTGGTTGAGGTCTGGTACCAAATTTAAAATTATTTTGGCACTGCGGGCTGCCTGCAATGTACACGGATTTATAGCCTTGAGGTTGTTGCACGCCCGGTTTGGAATAAATTTGGTTCGGTACGCCAAATTGCCAATTGTTATTGAAACCAGATCTAAAATTATTTTGGGGCGAATGCGGAATTACAAACTTTGAGTTTTGGTTTACCGGATAACCAAAATTATTTGAGGCTGGAACATTAGGTTTTATTGGAGGCTGGGCTGATTTTAAATTACTTTTATTTCTTGCGTTATATTGAAATTGAAAATTGACCCCTTCCATGACGACACTGAGCGCACTTTCTAAACTTGTACAATTTCTGAGTCTTACAATTCTAATAAAATCCTCTGGTAGATTATATAAAAACACGTTAAGAGACAAGTTATTGTAAATCACCATTTTTGCTGCTTTCATTTCCTCACTAGCGAGTAAATTGACCTTGGAGAACAGAGTGCTGCGTATTTGCTGAATTCGGTTACAAAAGTCCAGATAAGTTTCATTTGATTTAATTTTTAAATTTTCTAGCTCAATAGCCACGCACTCCTCTGATCTGGGGTCGCCAAAATGTTGAATAAAAAGAGATTTTAGTTGGTCCCATGTACTTATATCATCTCTTTCACTTAATAGAGCCGCTGCTCTACCACACAATCTACTAGTGATAGCATGGAAATTATATATTGTCTGAGCAGCATTATTAGGGCCATTAAAGTTACTTAAAATATATTCACTTTTCTTTATAAACAAATTTAATATACATTTGTCACCATCAAACTTAGGAATTAAACTTAAAACATCTTTAGGGATTATTTGAACAGATTCTCCGACTTCTTCCGGCATTTTAATCAACAATTTAATCTATTTTTTTTTTACTTTAACACTTAAATTATAAAATTTCACTTAAAAATAGGCCTGCCAATTTTGTGCAGAAGTCAAATAACTTTCAACGATTTTAGTTTAAAAGTTACGCAATAAGTCCCACAGAGCAACACAGGAAATAACAAGGACGAGACAGGATAGTAAAAAGGTCTACTTACAGTCTGCTCGATCCCATGCCTCCCCGTAGAGCTGCTCGTGCCGTGGACAGGAACCTTCGGCGCCAGGTGTAGAAAACTTATTTATTTGGTTCGAGGATACCCGAAGCCGCGCGCGAGACCGATTTTTGTGTACTCGAACACAGCGTTAAGACAGCGGATATCCTACCGGCTGCGCCAGTTAACTCCCGGAGGCACTGCCGAAGGTTTTTAAAAAGAAACGACAGGAGTCTGGTCGCGAAGACGTTTAATTCCAGACTAACTGGTTTTAAAATTAATTCTAATACAATGACAATACAACAATGCTTTGTTCTAAAATATAACAATGCCTTATTCTTAAACCCTTAACTCTACGAAATGCGCGTCACCGGGTGCCAGACTAAACATCCCGGTGCTACTATGAATGCCGCGTCTGTTCTGGCCGCGCAAGGCGGTATCAACTAGTACGATGTTACAATGTTAGGCGCTGACACAGCATACATAACAATTTTGTATACCTTGAGCAAATAAATAATACCGTGAATAAACCATTCAATTAACGGATATTCTAAAACCTTACTACCTTCTCCAATTTAGGTTTCTGCGAAACAGTAACGAACGATACCCAACTTGTTACTAGGAATCGGTGAATTCAATACAAACAAGGTTTATAATTATTATAAGCTCAAAGCGATACAATACACATAGCTCGGCGGAGCAAATACTTGCGTAGTAGGTAGACTCACTATCTCAATGGTAACTATGTTCCAAAGACAAGTAGAGATTCAATGGATTTATGATTGCCCTTCAAAAGTCTATCGTGATTGAAAGTTATTATTCGATATGTTATAAAATCCTGTCGTATCTGGAAAAGGCTAGATAGGTATCCCCATGACCGTATGACGTTACCAAATAAAATATCAAATGTTAAATAATAATCATAAAAGTATATCTAAGTAATATAATATATTTTTATTAAATGAACGATTTTGTGCCCCAATTTCCTTTATTTACGCAAAGACTAGCAACTTTTAACCGACGATAAAAAGGAGGATGTTTTTAAATCGACATGTATATTTTTTTCTACAAATAATTTAATATTTTCAGGGACTTTTCAAGTTGAAGACAAAGAGTTAAGGAGTTAATTCTCCTGTCGGGGCTGTGGATTATCGAAAGGTTAACACGGCTCCGACACAAGGGTGAAGAAGGAACATGGGTTTGGTTTTTAGTCAGTAGAAGTTTGACACTCCCCTTCGCTCTGCCCAAGAGCGGGGGGGGGTTATTCGATGATTTTCCACCCACCAAAAAAAAAAAGGGGGTTAATTCTAATCATCAACCACAAAATACTCTAATCTAAACTTCAGGTCCATAAGAACCCCGTCGGGGCTGTGGATTTTTTTTTTTAATGGGACAAGCCCACCACACTATTCCCAAACCACTGTAACTCCTGTTAGCCAGAATCAACAGTGGCGACCACAAGAAAAGCGCCGAGACAATGAAGCTCGACGAAGTCCCAGAGAAATGATTTAACTGTCTTGGATCCCGCAACGAAATTAATCAGAAAAGAATAGCGGAGGAGTAGGAAAAAAAAACATAGTTTCCACTTCCCTCCATATCAGCAGGAGACAGAACAGAACAAGGCCAATAGGCACACAGGGACGTATACAACTGAGATAAGCCCAGTTGCCTAGCACCACGGATATTATTGTCATTAATATTACTGGGTCCTAAGTTGTGAGCTGTTATATTTGATTCCAATAATAGGTATGACAAAATTGCTTGAACGCACGGAAATTTGTTCTAGTTTCTACAAGGTCCGTATAGTAAATAACTCCGGATGTAACCTGTACACTATTTAACATAATTATTACGTTCATTTTGCCAAAGACTACACTCCCATAAAATGTGATGTGCAGTTTGTTCAAATTCGCAGTCAGATGTAGAACATTGACAAAAAGGCGAGGCAACAAGCTTGAAGGAAAATAATTTACTCTTAAAGTTACCATGACCTGTGAGAAATTGGGCGACACAGTGATCCACCTCCAGCCATGTCCTGGCCAGCCGCTCACGAACGGATGGAAAGAACTGGTGAAGATGTCGGCCCTTGATGGAATTATCCCACCTACATTGCCATTCAGACAAAAGTTCCTCCCAGACGTCAGTCTGTGGTTTAAGTAATCTAGCTATTTTAGCACGGTCACGTTGCGTTAAAAAGTCTGTGTCCGCGGTCTCTCGAAAGACTCGGTCGCGGTCTGTCTGCGGTGGATATCGAAAGGTTACCGCGGCTCCGACACAAGGGCGAAGAAGAAGGAACATGGGTTTGGTTTTTAGTCAGTAGAAGTCTGACACTCCCCTTCGCTCTGCCCAAGAGCGGGGGGGGTTATTCGATGATTTTCCACCCACCAAAAAAAAAAAAAAAGGTCCATAAGAACCCCTAAAAACCACCTACAAAATAAAATAACTATTCTCGGCACATATTAACGAACAATCATGCGACCCGGCTGGATGCACAAATCTAAAATTCATGTACGTAGTCATATGAACGAGAGCACTGTGGGGTACGCCTATTGGGGTATAACCGCAGATGTAGATTTTCCTAGATAATTCAAGAGCATCTACTTCGTAGGCCCGGCTTTAGGATTGTATGCTTAACGTGGGTACTGTCACAGCAAGCTAATTTGGTTAATCAAAAACGTTATAACTCAAGAACTTAATTTACAGGACAGGTCTGACCTTTCTAAAGACATCTAGAATTTCAAACCGAGCGTGTATGACCAGATGTATGAATGAGGACGTGGCAAAAGAAGTATGTAAGGTGCATATCAGGTGGCGTTCTGTAGCTTCTGACTATCCTCATGGCAAAAGAGCATAAGTTTACGTATGTATGTTAAAAAATCGTCTATTTTGTGTAGTAGCTAAATCGTTAAAAAATGTTATGTATGTATGTTTAAAAAATGACCCTCGGTTTTCATACGGATCGTGATATTTGCGTCATCTAGAACGAATTCATCTAGGTGTACCTATCTCTATCTGTGGGCACGCCTATAATTGGGGTATAACGAAATGACTGGTATTTAGGGTGATGCTGTCTGGTTATCAGCTGTTCCGAATAATTACGTTGCATAATATATGCCTCGTGGCATCAAGTCCGCCTATGTACCACGTTTGTGCAAGAAGTTTAATTAAATAAGTACCTAAATGTTGCAGGCTTTAATTTTAAACTTCTTCGTTAGTCTTGTAGTCGCAAACACTACTACTGAGCATGACATTCTGGGTTCAATTCTCAAGTCGGGAACAGTAGCGAAGAAGTAATATTTCCATTAGGAATTTCACAGTAGAAGCTCGAAGTTTTACTTGGGACTTAAATATAACTAATCGAATGTGGGTACTTTGATTATATACTTTTTTTTTTGGTAGGTGGAAAATCATCGAATAACCGGGTTCTTGGGCAGAGCGAAGGGGAGTGTCAGACTTCTACTGACTAAAAACCAAACCCATGTTCCTTCTTCGCCCTTGTGTCGGAGCCGCGTTAACATTTCGATAATCCACAGCCCCGACGGGGTTGATGGTACCTATACTTCTGTCTACCTTTAAGGGAAAATGTCAATGAAGTGTTGTTATGGTATGTAAGTAACAAACATCGAACAAATCAGCAGTAGAGAAAGGTATTTGGCAATAAATGTGGTTTTCTGTCAGGCTAGTACTATCGTAGAACTGTGCAGTAGAACTAGTGGGAATGATCCGGAAATTCTCATTTGAAGCCACAAAGTCCGGATTTGTGTCCGGTTGATGGCAATAGGATCGCCCCCTATTACAAGGGACTTAAACACGACTAGTGAAATGTGGGTGTAATTATCCCACCTCTTCCTAATTCTTCGGAAATTACACGCGTGATTGAATATTACTATCAAATTAACTAAAAGATTAATAAACACAGCATCAAATCATTCAACAATACCGGACCATCCGTACCCGAACCGTTTAGCCTAGCCACTGTTCAGATAAACAACCAGGCATCCGGGCAACCAGGGGTAACTGTAGCCACTACGTGGGCACATCGAATATTCATGCGTCCAAACATTGCTGGCTTTCCGCTAATTTGGTTTCGGCTCGTCTTGCTTCGCTGGACTGAATGTAAACTTTGGAGTGGCATGTGGGCTGCTGTTGTGAAGATCTGTTAGATTTATTTTGGTTTTTTTGACTGAATTTTGATTAAGATTTGAAGGCGTTTTTTTTTTTTTTAAACTTTGCCGCTCGCTTAGCCACTGCGGCAACCGTGCCGTATTTAGTATAGGGTATTTTAAGAAAACTTTGTGCTTAATTTTTCTCACCCAGTCATCTGTACTCTATTCAAATAAATACAATTGAAGACGTGTCCGTTTGTAGTTTCAAAATTTTACTTGATCCTCTTTTTTTAACTTTTTATTAATTTATTTCTATCTGCCTGTCTGTTTGTTCTTGCTAATGTTCTAAGATAGCTTAGCTTAGCAACAAACACTACTTTTAGTACCAAAAATAAAAAGGAACATAAACAAATTCGAAATAGAGGTAATAATATAATATTTTTTTGACAATAATTTCATGCGAACGAAGATCGCCAGCATGAATATTTCAATCGGCCAGCCAAACACCAAAATAAATCAGACTGAAATGAAAAAATCATCTTTTTATTTAAATACCACATTAATAGGTTAGTCCGAGTTGGTTTCTTGAGGAAAAAAAAAACTTTGATTCCTCAATATTTCAACAGCAAAAAATATTGACATTCACAAAATTCTCAACTTAAACTTCACTTTTACACGAATTTTCAATCGGTTAAATACCACTCTAATTTCCGGTTCCCTTAGAAAAGCCCGTGTGAACACACCAGGTGTTCTGCCGACATCCTCTTAGCGTACCCTTTCTTTGAAGATTCTCTTCAACAAAGTATTACAAGTTTGAAAGAGTGAATTCTCCCCTTTCTTATTTTTTGTCCGAATATTTCCCTCTTAGTTTAAATGTAGGAATGTTCTTTTGAGTTTATAAGTTTTGGAGATTTTCAAGTATCTTGCTTGAATGTTTCGTTTTATTCGGTTGAACTTTAGAATTGTTTTTTATCATTCTTGATTTTGGTAAGTTGTTTACTGATTGGTGAGAAGAGATTGATCCGCGAATGGGTAACCGCCCATTTCATGCCGAGTTTTTTTGCGTGTCTCGGCTGTAAAGATCTTTAATCTTTGATAGATAGTCAGTGGCCTAAAAGTCTGAAAACCAGTATTACCGAGGGGTATTGTAATTATCCACTACTAACTTGGATGTGGAGAGTTAAAAGGCAGTCGCTCCATGTAAAATACTGATAATCAGATAGAATGCTGTGAAGGCTGGTAACACATAAATAATTATTAATAAAGGATTATCGTTATTATATTATTAGTCATACGTATAATTAATTTACGAATCAGTAGCTTACTGTAAATATACTACGTAGCTTAAAACATTTTTGGATACAAAAATAGATTAAACCTAATAAATAATGTACTTAAATACTATTAAATAATGTAACGCAAAACATATGAACTAACACATTATTTCAAAATGAGCTGCTTACAAAAATACTCCTTATTAATTATCTATCAAACTATGCCTATGTGTAATGATTATTGTAATTATAGCTTTTCGCCTGGTGGATACAAAGTCCAATACTATGGGGCAATACTTTAAGGCTTTCTAGCCTCCATTTTCAGCATCAGCTTGCGCGTCTTCCATCCGCTGCAGAACCTTCTGTCTTCTCTTTTCCATTGGTGTTTTATACCACCATGCATCCGCTGCTGATTCCTATAAACATTGAATATTAATAATAGACAGAAATGGAAAAGTCGAAGAAGGTAACTGCGTAAACACATTCACACAAGCGCTGTTACAATACTATTAATATCATAAACGGGATATTTACCATGTTAATCATGTTTGTCATATTAATAGTAGTGTCAGTGACCATGTCAGTTTAAAAACTTATATCGCTGTTACAATGTTGACAATTTCAAAATGAATAACGAAGACGACTTCTTGAAACATACAGAATAGAAAGGTCATCGACTAGTGTTGCCCAAATGCAAGACCAAGACGAGACTTAGCCGAGTCTTGGTCTTGGTCTTGGTCTTGCGCTCTCAGTCTTGGTCTTGGTCTTGGTCTTGCAGCAAGAGTCTCGCAAGTCTTGCAAATACCTATTAGCCTATTGCTATTTACTAAACACGTTTAGTTTAGATCTTAGAACAACGTAACAGAGTAGGTACATGTTTACATTGATAATTTAAATTGACATAGGCAGTAAACCACCAAATTAATTCAATTAATCGATGAAAACCGATCGAAATTCGAATGTCGTACGCGCAGCACGCGTGCGTCATCACTGCAATGGATTGATATTACAGTTACTGCAATTTGGATTACCTACGTCGCTATGGTGCAGCTTTAAGCTAGGGCTGATTATCCCGGGCCAGTGCCTTGGCCAGTGCCACAAAGAAGCCCGGACCTAACTCCGTTAGACTTTTACTTGTGGTTGTCTGAGCTCAAACGCCTGGTGTATCGTGAGGAACACAAAAGTCGCGACGCGTTTAATAACTGCGAAAATGGACGCTTTCAATATCGTACGTACGTATAGTGAGTGACAGAGACACCATTTTAAAATTAAAAGACAATCCATTCAAACGTGCGCGATTGTATTTACAACGCAGTGGCTAACACTTCGAACAATTACTCCGTTACTGGAAAGAGTAAGTACACACGGCTACACATCAAGCTATACAAAACCAGTTAATCTTGGCCTCACTTTACTAGATCTTTTCGCACAATGAACGATCAGATTATACTGGTTTTGTATAGCTTGATGTGTAGCCGTGTGTACCTAGACTTATATTATGACGATACGGTTTTGGAACGTCTATAGAAAACGGGATTGTAACCAAATACCTACTTAATTCAATTAAATTAATTTACTTATTCAGACATACAAATATCCATACAGTAGTACACAAATTCGCCAAAACATAAAAAGAAAATAATAACGCCCAAATCTCAGTTTGACTAAACTGCGAGACGCAAGAGTCTTGCAGGCTAAGTCTTGTTCTTGCTCAAATCTTGCAGGGGTCAGTCTTGATCTTGGTCTTGCTACAATAAGTCGGTCTTGCTCTTGGTCTTGCGAAAATGCAAGAACAAGACCAAGACCGATTTTGGGCAACACTATCATCGACACACAAATGGTTACCAAGCATTAAATCCACGAAGAAATGTTTCAACGACGAATAAAAAAACATATTAAATTTTCTAAAACCCCGAACTTAACCCTTTGCGCGTCGCTGAATCCATCCAGTATTATGAAACAACGAATAAAGAACTCTTGGGTGGTAGGTAGACTGGCGTCTAACGCTTTTCATTTGTTGTTTTTTTTTTTATTATGAATTTCAAATTCATCATTTTTTCACATACACGCAGACAAGTTATGGAAATCAGCTAGTGATATTATAAAATTCCAATACAAACATGTTCAATGTACACCGGTTCCCTGGCACTGAGCTCGACGGCCACTTCAGCAGCGGTTAGAACCCGGACCCGCAGTTGCAGTCGTCTCTTTGTCGTTAAAACTGCATCTAATGCTGATAGAAGAGTACCTGAGGAAATACGAAAATATTAAAGAATAATTTGGATAATAATTCCTGAAAAGAAACACATGTTTAAGTCTACGGGCACGAAACCGAGCGATGGCGGCAGCAGGGCGACGCGACGCGATGGCGATGTAAACAAAAGCATTCCATTGCGCGGATTCTACAGTCTTTTGTTTAAAAATAAAAGACTGTTTGAAAGACGGTTTGTTTCGTGCCCACGTAAGGGCTCAGTAGGCGACTCGGCCACTGTAACTCGCCCGATCCGGTCGAGACAGGAATTTCACTGTTATTAATATTTTCGAGTGGCGTTTCGGACGAATCCTTTTTTAGAGTCAAAGTACCGTCAGACACATAATATAGATAAGGTTTAGTGTCCTGTGTTCGTCCCACATGTTCGTCCCACAAACTACCAGGAGAACAGAAGTAGGAAGGAGGTATAGTATTATAAAAGAGATACCGCGGTATCTCTCATAATATAGATAAGGTTTAGTGTCCGGTGTTCGTCCCACATGTTCGTCCCACAAACTACCAGAAGAACAGAAGTAGGAAGGAGGTATTGTATTAGATACCGCGGTATCTCTAGCAACATGGGTGGTTTTTAGTAAGTAGAAGTCTGACACTCCCTACCGCTTTGCCCAGAGCGGGAGGAGTCATTTGATGATTTCCCCACTATATAATTTTCATTCTGGCCTCCTGCTAGTTTGTAGGACTTTACTATCCTGGTTCCTTATCTCCAACAAAAAAAAAGTAAACTGTATTAGAAAGGCATAATATAGATTTGATTTATTAATCTCCTACTAACTTATAATACCCTAGTACTACATAACACATTTCATTACTCCTGTTAACTCTTATATTTGGTGACAGCCTTAAAGAAATTTAGTCTCCTACTAACAGATACCCTAGTACTTCATAACACATTACATTGACCGCGGTCCCGGCTGTGGTCCCAGTCCCGAAAGCCCCACGACCCCAACCTAATGTTTTTCATTCTGACTGTACAAAATTTGCTTAAAAAAAAGTATAGTCCGAAACACCAACAAATTACAATGGGGTTTACACATATCAAGCCTAGCAGGAAGGCTAAGTTCAGCCGCATACGCCGTCAGAAAAGTAAGACAATTCACTGACGTTGATACAGCACGGTTAGTCTACTTTAGTTATTTTCACAGCGTTATGTCCTACGGTATTCTGCTGTGGGGCAAAGCTGCTGATATTCAAAATATATTTGTACTGCAGAAGCGAGCGATTCGTGCAATTTATCAGCTGGGTGCCCGAGTTTCCCTTAGAGATTTTTTTAAGGAGATTGGTATTCTCACGGTTGCTTCTCAGTACATCTTTGCCAACATTTTATATATTAGACAAAATATCCACCTGTACACTAAAAACAGTGATATCCATAACTTTAACACTAGAAATAAGCATAAACTACGCGCTCCTTTTCACCGGCTTCACAAAGTTCACAATTCATTCGTAGGGCTCGGGATTACATTTTATAATAAACTGCCATCTTCTTTTCTAGACTTGCCATTTAATGAGTTTAAAGCCAAAGTTAAATCTAATCTTTGTTTAAAAGCTTACTATTCTATTAACGACTACTTAGATGATAAGAATAGTTGGTCGCTGAGTTGAACACAAGACAATGTTTGTTATTTGTGTTCTTTCTCCAAACTTAGTTTACTGTTATGTTATGTATTTATTATTTTATTTTTACATTGTTTATTGTTATATACTTTTGTTTAATACTGATTGTGTCTGTAGTAAATAAATAAATTAAATGTAACTGACACCTTGCTATTGTATCGAGTCTGGTTCTTCTAACCAACCTAACAGACAGATGTGTGCTGGGGAGTTTGTTCCGCCACTTCTTCTTTCCAGCTAAACACTAGGAAGTGTCGATGGGTGGGCGTTTTGGGGGACTGTCTTATAAAAATGTAAATACAGTGAAACCTGGTTAAATGTGTCTCAGATATTCAAATCTGTCTCATGGGACCCCAGTATGAGTTCCAGTTAAAGAGGTTTCTCACTTATCCAAGTCCCAGTTAACCAAGTTTCACTGTAGTAAAGTAGGTAAAGTAAATTTTGACCTTCGAAAAGTGCTGATTATCAGCCTAGTTTGAATAAATGAATTTTGATTTTGATTTTGATTTTGACCACTCAAAAATATGAATAAAAATTAAATTCCTGTCTCGACCGGACCGGGCGAGTTCCAGCGGTCGAGTCGCCTACTAAGCCCACGTAAGATATCGCCGCCTCGCATCGCTGCCGCCATCGCTCGGCCGCCGCAAGATTCGTGTCTGCAGACTGAGTGTTAGTCAACTCGAACCTGTCAAACTCCGCTCGGCATGTGGTGTCAGTCATCGGTCAACTGGTCAGCTTGGTTCAACTTCAGCAAACCTAAGCAGCTTTTCTTTACAATGGTAGGGATAATAATCACTTTTGCCATTTAGCTCTGCCGATCAGAATAAATGTGTAGCTTGCTTTACATTACGTCTTTTAACCTACACTTGTTTTTTCTTTCGAGGGTGGGAAATCATTAAATGACTCCTCCCTCTCGCAAGAGACCAACGAGCAGCAACATTTTTTTTCTAAATGGCGTCTCGCAGTTCAACCTATAAGGCTGGTTTATACTTCACGGAATATCCTGTGGGAATTTTGATAGTAAAGCCAAAATAACATAATACGTCGATTTTTTTCTACCAAGCGTAACAATAAAAATGGAAATAGTAAAATTATGCACTGATTTACCTAATGTGTACGAGTCTGATATTCTGGACAAACAAGATATATCCAGTCGAAGATTCAAAGCACCAGCCTTGTGTAACTTGGACCTCCACATCATAGAAATGCTTCCATAATCCGCCTTTGGCACCTGTATGATCTTCTGGTAGCATTGAAACAAAAGTTTCTGCTCTGCATCCCACGGCGCTCTTGAAGTCCCAATGAATAGGACTCGGTCTTCTGGGCATATCCCTAAAATAATAGTATGAAAATAACATCACTCTTGCTCCCATATTTTGCCAGTTTTAATTAAGTTCTCAATCAAGTCCAGACTTTGTTGAAGAATGAGAAATTCCTGATTGAAAAACCCAATAACAATAATGACCTGACCCGGGAATCGAACCCAGGACCTCATGTTCAGTAGTCGCTCTTGTGACCACTAGACCAATGAGCCTGAGGCAGAATTAACTGACTTGTCTATCGCTATTGCAGTAAACGTAAGAAACGTACAAATAAAAGACTAAAAGTATGAAAACAGTTAAAAATTTAAATTAGGTAGCTACCTTTGATTATTTTGACCAAATCCTTCTTCAACCTCTTCGGATCAGTCTTGTCAGTTTTAGGAATTTTCTTCACAAATGGCTTCTCCGCGTCATCCATCCATATGACAGAGGGCTGTAGAAGTCTGGATACTTTCATGACCAAATGTATCAACATGATCAGGCCAGACTTGCCAGGGTATTTCCCGACTATATTAGCTGGTGTTAAGTCGAAGAGCATTGCTCCAACTTCTGTGCAAATAGAATGGACTAGCATTTTCTTACCACACTTTGCTGGGCCTGTAATAAAAAAAAGCATTGTTAGAACCTATTGCTTAAAACTGCTGAGCACAGAGTCGCTAATCACAGCGGCATCGGCAACTTCTAGAGACGGTAATACGAATAATAAAAGTGACGCTAAAATTTGCGACCCGAAAAGTATCGGATTCATGTTTTGTGGCTTCTATATTAAAATATTTAATTAAGTCAGGAGCCTTACTAATATAATATTTGATATATTCCTGAATCATAATGATAGTAGCTGTAGTAGGGTGTGGTTTTTAGCTGGGTAATCACGACGATTTACAAACCATAAAAGATTTAAAAAAAAAATTATAATTTCAAATCTATGTCACCTGTAAGAAGAACCGATCTCACTAATGGAGCATTGTTCCTGACCAGCTCAGAACCCAGTGGCAATATACAATACTCTTTTGTCAATTGCCTTACATCACCCAAACATGGAGTGGCCTCCATTCCTTCTGCCCGATAAGCAGAACCAACATAACACTTCTCTCCTATGTACTCATCGATGTTCACAAGTGGATACGGCCTGATTATGCCGTTGGATACTAGTTCTTCAAATAAAGATTCTGTGGTTCTGTCTGGAGTTAAGTCTTTTTCTTTCTTCTTTTTATTTTTCTTTCCTCCACGACGTGTCTGAAAATCGATTTACATTACAATTATTATATTTGACTGTCCCGTTGGTTTTGTGTTCGCAAGTCTGACTGTGAGCATGAGATCTTGGTTTCGATTCTCAGATCAGGCCTTTGCCTGACCAAATTTCTGATCAAAAATCTCAATGACACTTTCGTCATTGGGTTTTTCATCGGAAATATTTAGTCGCAGCCACGGATTCGGAGTTTGTGGCCAGTTGATGACAAAAGGCTTGCTCCATATTACATGGAACTTAACATAACTAGCGAAATGTGGGTGTATCTTTCGAAGATTACAGACGTGACGTTATGTTATTTTATTTTAGGTCAGACTACTTCGAATCACTTCCAGTTTATTCATGTGGATTTGTTTTTTTTTTTTTTTTTATTTAAGATGGGTCAGCTCTTGACCTCGAGGCTTGCCTGAGCAAGGATGAGGTCTACGATGGAGCGAGCCTTCCCAGTAGCACTGGCTCTCCCGCGCACCAACGGAACACAGCGAACTGTTTGGCGCCAGACTTCGGCGGGAGGGTGGTAACTAGCCAGGCGGACCTTTGCAGGCCCTTCCACCAGTGTTGGGATCATTCAGCCGTAACCGCTAACAAAAGTCAGCGATTCCGTTGCCCGGGGTAGACCACTAGGAGGTAGATCCCACCAACCCCAACCCCTTTTATTTGAGTTTTAAGTTCATAATCCCTAAGCAAACGAATTTGTTGTAATTTGTGTACCTTCTTTTGTTGCTTTTTAGACTTCTTTCCTTTTTGTGCTCTGTCCCTATCAAAGGCAGCTTGCAGTAACTCTAACTCACTTCTCATCATCTCATCAACAATTTTCCGTATCTCTTGTTCTATCTTTACCATCTTCTCTCTTTCTATCATGTCTTTGTAGTACCTTTCGTGAGGATTGTCTGCGTCTTCTTTGAATTTCCATATGTCTTCGTATCTAAGGAAATCACAAAATTAATGGCCAGTTTTGTAAGCGTGTATTTTTGTATGATCTATTTCTATTCTATTTATCTTCGGGGACGCCGGCAGACACCAGATGGGCGATCAGTCCTTTTGTTGTGGATTATTTCGCCCAGTTCCCCATTTTTGTATGATACTCTTAGATTTGTTTTTATCAAAAAACTACAGCATTAGTTAGTAAACTTAAAAGTTATGGAACAATTTTTTACACGATCTTATAAAATAATAATGGTGGTATGATTTGATTAATTAATAGATGTAGTGTTCGATTTCTAGGTCAGAGAAAGTATGATTAGGTTTTTAAATCAGTTTCTCGGGAAATCCGTATCTGATTTGTATGATTGATCGGATAGAAAGAAAACAAAAATGTGTTAATTTGGCATTAATAACAAAAACACCCAAAAAATAGGCTCCTCCTTATCACATGGGACTTAAAAATAGAAGACGAATCAAAATGTGAATGCACTATTTGGTATACCTCTACCCTTTGGGGATTACCAGCGTAATGTTATAGATAGTTTTGTTGTAATAGATAACTTTGTTTAGCAGTCGATCTACTGAATATTGTCTACCAAGGTTTAAGAAAAGTGTAACTTACTCTTCATTAGCGCCGGCCATATCTTTCAAGAATGCAGAATTAGTACATTTAAATGTATCGAGGTCATCGGCATCTTCCTTACCGTTCTTGCCGTTTTCTTCACCTTTACCGTTCTTTTTGTCTTTACTCTCTTTGCTTCTTTTCGATTCTTTAGAAGATACAGGTGAAGATTTGCTTATTTCACTGTCCATGCCAGTTCCTGAGAAAATGGGCATTAGTCTGTTAGTAAGGGTTCTGGATAAGCGTGAGTCATAATCATGAATAATATAATATAATCTTTATGTACGAGAAAGTGATTACAAAATTGTGTGTAGTCCCTGACTCCTGTGCTAGGTGATGTACCTGTATTACAGACGCCAGTGCCCTCTTCCAAAAACTGAGTCCATCTATGTGTGTGTGTTGCAAAGGAGAGACCTATGTTTCAGTAGTGAGAAGACTTCTTAGTTACAGTATTTAAAAAAAAATGTCTAAACCTAGTCAGAAAATAACAAATAGTAACAAATCACTAAATGAAAAAAATAGTGGGCAAAAAGAAAATGTTAACAAAATCAATATAACCTGCATGGTTTCTTGTTCTATTTAAACTCTACTACGCGAGGCCAGCTCCTCCACCAACCTTTGCGAGGTCCAAGAATCTAAGAACTAAGTGAGATTAGGGTAAACTCACCAGTAACTGGCCACTTAACCTCATCGGCCAGTTCATGTCAGTGTAAAATCATAATGACTAACTACATTATTATTATTTTAATACCTTTGGTTAGAGCGGAGCGTCTATTTGCGAATCGAAATTGATGTGTAAAAAATTAAATAAAACAGATTTACCTACATTTGAACTTGCTCACCTGTTCGACTGTACATCGCCCTGCTACCTCCACTATCCTCAGATGGCATTTCAGGAAACCGTTCAGTTCTATCATAGTACTCCCTGATCCATCTCCTCAGTTCGTCTCCTATCTGTTCATTGATTCTCTTTTCATGCTGAGCTCGAAGATTGTCTTCGATCGTGACCAGAGCAGTTTGGTATTCTTTTTCTCTTTCTAGTTGTAATTTTCGACGATAATCTTTTACCTGTACAGGTAATTAATGGAAAATTATTAATGAAACTTAATACTGGGAATAATAAGGTATGAATTACATTATTTTCAGCAAATGACGCATCACACTTATTATATTGCATTTTACAAAGTCAAGAAAGAACTATAATTTTCATCAGCTTGCTCTGAAATCATCGCAAACGAGCCAGTCCAGACACAAAAAAATTGTTGTGTGGCATTCATAGAGTCGCACTGAGATTGCTTGGTGGATCAGCGGCTAACTCCTTCCCCCAGATATCCTAACTACCATTCTGTATTAACCAGTTTTATGTTAGGTGAACGATTATATAGATGGGAAAATTATGTATTCCATTCCAAATGACCAATAATACCACTTACTTCCTCCACTTTCCTTGCGGCTTCAGACTCAGTGTATGGAGCCAGTTCCATCCCTATCAACAGCTGTTCATCCAATTTCCTCCGCTTGGTAACTCTTCTAGCTATAAATCCTCGCCACACCTTTTGAATGGCCGTGGCAGCAGCAGCGGACATCTCACCTTTCTGGTCTCTTCCTTTTTCTTTTAGTAGACGAATTTCTTTCATGAATTGTCCTCTAACATAAAAATATTTGATTGTTAGAAAAATGCCACAGCATTTCCAAAAAAAAACGGTTTTTGTATTTTTAATTTTATTTTTAGTAACATGAAGTTCTATACCTCAAACTCAAAGCCTTTTATTTCAATTAAGCCATTACAGCCACTTTTGAATGTCAGAAAAACAATATTCATACCTTTTCCGTTTTTAAAACAACACAATATACACATTCAGATTACAGACAACTTCGGTAAAGAACTAAAAGTATCTTTTAGCGTTCGAATGACGATAATGCTAACAGGACACGATGTTGATAAGTATTTATGAAATAGTCTGTGTAAATTATTTGAGGAAAATGTACTGAAAAAAACAATGGTTTTGGGCATACATCAAAAGTCTTATAATTATAATATTATGTACTAATAATTCAAGCAAGCTACTCGCATGCTCGCATGCTCGTGTTGTTATGCAAGTATCTTTACCTTAGTCGACCCTGCCTCGCCCTCTCATGGCTTTGTATAATGATAGCTGCCTGCTGCTCAGTCAAGACCAACGGTTGTGCCTTCGGAGGCTCATATCCTAACTTCCTCAAAGTCTCCAGAACAAACAGTCTTCGACTTTCAATCTCTTCTTCTCTCTCTCTTATGAAAAACTGCGGAATGCAGGGCTCAACTTGGTTTGGTGTCACTTGGAGTTTGACTAATGCCTGGAAACAAAGAAGCTTAATGAATTTATTTAGGTATATATTTTTAACCGACTCCAAAAAGCCTTCTTTTAAGAGTCGGCGAGGTTCTCAATTCGACTAGTTTGTTTTTACGATTTAAGTATCCGTTCGTTTTTATTTTACTCATCGTTTTGACCTGGAAAAATCAAGGTAAGAGCCTTTTCTCATACAGAAACCTTGATTTTCCCAGGGCAGGCAGTATTTATCTCAGTTCATTAAGTATCCGTTCGTTTTTATTTTACTCATCGTTTTGACCTGGAAAAATCAAGTTATGAGCCTTTTCTCATACAGAAATCTTGATTTTCCCAGGGCAGGCAGTATATTATCTCAGTTCATTAAGTACTTAAACAATATTACATAATATACAAACCTCATCATCATCAAAAGTATGATCAGTCAAGCGCATCTCGACCAAATCATGTTTGATCTCAATGAGTCTTCCCAAACACGACTCCAGTAGTCTCCTGACAATCATGCGCTTCTGTGGCTGCAACAGCTGATCGTAAACCGCATCCAACCTACTCAGCAGTATCGTGTACCTCACTCGAAGTTCCAGTAGGACCGGCAGGAGGGCGTTCTTGTCAGTTGGGCCTGCTTCAAAAAGTGCTTCATCCGCTTGAGTCGCTTCGCCGATTAGTTCTGATGTCTCGACTAGTAACTCGTTGTAGGTTTTGTTTGACATTTTTATTACTTTTTTTTTAATAATTACTTAAACTGTTCACTAATTTAGTTAAATTGGTAATCAAATTTATAAAAAACAGCAATATATCCTTTTTTACGTGTTTTCATGTGATTTTATTAATTATTTATTCAGTCATCAATGTATTTTATTTTAAAACTGTTCTATTTTATTATTGTCAACCCTTTCGTCGAAATTCATAATATACAAATTAATCTCACAATATCGTAACTAGTACCCTAGCCTATTTATCAGGGCGCTAGTACTCACAACCAGTGGTTCTTGGTCAAATGTATAAACGTGTTGTTTCTGCCCATCCCTATGGAAAATAGATAGATGTTTGCACTCTCTCAGTATTTCACTACAAAAACACATATTTTCTCTAACACATTTTCACAGATTTAACCACTCAATATAAACTTATAAAATCAGCTTTAAATTCACCGCACAACTTACAGTGCCACAGCTGTATCGTGTATTCAAGCTTTATCGACTTAACGTGCGTCGCTAGGCACCCTATCAGCTCGTCACAGTTGAATTAACGTGTTTTTAGCCAACTTATCGTATTGAACTATTGATGCGTGAGCCAATGTTCCAATATATTATGTTTTATGCCTTCTTTGGAGGGTCGACTTATAGCGGTGCTGGTTTTTTGACAATGAGCTTATTGTGTTGAAAATATATTGAAATTTTGATGTCATTTTTGGTTTAAATGGAGAGAAATCTGTCTGTGTTAAAATTCAGTGATCTTTAGTGTAGGTTTAATAGAAGAAAATATTCACTTATCTTTTATTGTGGTTATTTTTTAATTATTTCCAAGCGGTTGGTCGACTCTTCACGTGACCAGAGAGCTGGAATATTTTTTGGGCAAAGAATCAGCAGTGCCATCCAACGTGGGAACGCTGCCAGCCTACTGAGCACTTTTCCTGTTGGCAGCAGTGTGGACGAATTTTTTGACGCCCTGGAATTACTTCCTTGTTGATACTTGTATATATTTTATTATTATTGTAGTTCTGTAAATTGTAGTTTGTAAATAAAGTATATCATAGGTTAAAAAAAATGCAAAGTAAAAAAGTGTACAGATAGAATGAGCTTAATCAAAAATCATTTCTATAAGTTTGATTCATTCTTCACACAATTCATTCATCGTTTTCATATAGTCTTCTTCTCCTTCTCCATTCATCAAAACTTATATTCATCACTCTATAACTCTTATAATTTGCCCTTATCATAAGTAGGTACCACTATAACCACCTATTCTTCTCTAACAGCACAAAATCACCTAATCACAGTACATGTTAGCAGCATTCCTGCTTCACATAAACACATCGTAGGGTAGTTAGGTGCGTCTCAAGTGGCAGTTATCACGTCCCGCCTGACTGAGTGCCGTAGAATAGTCCAGAAGTTCAGGTTCATACAACAAGCGAAAACAGGCGCTTCAGATACGAGTTTGATTCATAGGACGGGAATGAAGCCAACGATAGCTATCGATGTTGGAAAAAATCTAAATCACCGATAAGAAAAGAAGAAAAACACAATCCCACATCTTTTCTTCTACTTGTCAGGCGTTGTGTACAACTAACGACATTATCTAAGCGATTGACTGCTGCGCTGCGGGTCGTGGGTTTGATAACCACACGAAACAAAAATTTGTATAGCCTTTGGGCAATTGGGTATTTGAATTTTTTTTTTTACTTGTGATTCGGAAACAGTAAATAAAAAGATAGACAAAAGTTTTAAAAAAAATTGTGTGATATCTTAAAAAAACGCCTTAGTTTTAACAGATTTTAAAGGACGTGCTAGACAGAGACAGCGCTACATCTAATGTGACGTCATAATAACATACCGCCATAGTTACGTAGTACTAATGGCCGTTTCACGCGACAAGGATAGAAAGTGCCCCACCAAAAACTTCTAAAGCGTGTAGCTACTCCATTTTTTGATCGATTTTATAACTTTTTTTACACATCGTATTATTTCTTTTAGTTCTTTAAAATAACATAAAATTGTCATACATTTTTGATATTTTCAAATACCCAATTGTTCCGGGTCTGGCTGTATGCGTTTAAATGTTTGTAAGCGCACCATTGTCGAAAATCGAGCTGAGTGGCAAAAGATTAAAGTGGCCTATATCCAGCAGTGGATTGCTATAGGCTGTTGATGATGATGAAAAAGCGCACCTGTCGTCGCAGTCGGGAAAATAATTTAGTTGGCCTTTTGCACCAATCTGTTTCGTGTCTCGCATAAGCGTGTACTGTTCCAGCAATTTCCTGCGGGTAAAATCTGCCACTTAAGTAAATAAGACTTGCATGTGTTACTTAATCGCAACTTGAGTGTAGTGATGGATGGCTGGCATTGAGAGATTTTGTAGTTAGAGAAATGAGCGGCTTAGTAATAACAGTCGCACGGTCGATCAAGGGTAAGCTGCATTTGCTGAGGTTAGTACTTGGATGGATGCATTGCATCCAACCTTTCTGTATTTCTGAAAACATGTTAAGCTGTTTGTATATGTTTAGTCGATCTTTGACAGTAGTTAAGAGCAGACAGAGGTATCTCTGTTGATGGTGGAAACGCTATTAAGAGTCGAAGGCCAGCATAAATGGAGATATACACAATCCATACTTATTCCATTCAAAACTAGATGCAAAGGTAAACATCCTGTCGGGGCCGCGAATAGTACGAGATGACGTGGCCTCGGCACAAGGGCAAAGAAGGAACATGGGTTCGGAGTTTAGTCAGTAGAAGTCTGACACTCCCCTTCACTCTGCCCAAGAGCGGGGGGGGGGTCATTTGATGATTTTCCACCCACCAAAAAATAAAAAGGTAAACATGTCTGTTTATAAGTCACCTTTTTGCACCGTAACGGCTGAAAAGTTTTCGATTTTCAGCACATAATAATTATGTACACATACACTTACATAATAATGTTAGCCTAAAAAATAACAAACACGTTATATTTCCCAATCACCGCACATATTAACTTCGTCTATAAAGTTGAACTTTACCGTGAGCGAACAACTATGTAGTGTGCTCATCAAAATCTAATAAGATTGAGGAACGTAGCGTAAATTATAGTATAAAACTTACGCTCAGACGGATTGGTTTTAAGCCTAGTGTACAACGTAAAAGATGATATTTAATATAATAATTTTTTAAGAAAATATTATTTATGTAACTGGCTGTGTTATAAAATATTAGGTACTTCCCTGTTTGAATCGGATTTCATTAGGAGATTAGCATGGATAAAAATTAGAAATTTAGATTTTTTTTAGAATAGAACTGATATAATAGTGCCAGCAACGTGAAAAAAATAAAATGAAAAGATGTTCTTCGATATTTATTTATTTATTAACTTACATCTACCATTACAGGGTAACCCCCAATGCGATAAATGCGCCTTAATTACTTAATTCTAACTTATAATTATTACCTATAACTATACATTTTTGAACTTCTTCATAGAACGTATTTAGCAAATAATTAGCCTAGATAGGTATCTGAAGTTGGACTGGTTACTTTTCTTCCTGGATGTAGAAGTGATAGTCTATTAGTGTGACCGGCAAGTTATAGGTCTCGAATTAAACCCCAAGATACGCAACTCAGATTTTTAGATTCTTGTGCGTATTATTAACCACTTGCACCGGTGAAGAAAAATATCGTGAGACCCGCATGCATAAAAAGCCAAGGCAGATCCCATGGAAGGCATAAAAACTTGGAGTCAGGTTACGCACTAAACACAATAAAATTAACGAATGAACAGATCATTATTTTTTATTGTTTTATTTGCTATCAAAAAATACTGTAGCGATTACGCTATTGAACTGTATTCGCAGTTCAGACTTTGAGAGGGCGTACAA
This sequence comes from Diarsia dahlii, assembly GCA_949775195.1. NCBI lineage: Eukaryota > Metazoa > Arthropoda > Insecta > Lepidoptera > Noctuidae > Diarsia > Diarsia dahlii. The sequence continues at coordinate 17,401,730 of OX459209.1, forward strand.
GTTACCTCGGGAATTTTTTGCCTTTTTTTTGGGGGGTGGGCGTGGAAATTTATGGGCGGAGCGGTAGGTAGTGTCAGACTTCTACTGACTAAAAACGACCCATGTTCCTTTTTAGCCCTTTGTGCCAAGGCCGCGGTGTATCTTTCGAACAACCCGCTGCCCCGACGGAGAATTTTTTTTTGTCTTAAATCTACTATTATAAATGATGAAACCAACGTCGTACACTCAGCTTTATTCCAACCCATCATTACCTGTGCAGCCGACCGATCAGTCGATATAAAGCAATTATGTGTTTCTTGTTTTTTCACCTTGCAACACTTAAATAAGCCATGATTGGGCAACACTCACGTAAATCCGTTAGGATTAAAGCTTTAAGCCGCTTTTGATTTGAAGTAGTAAGTAGAGAACCTAATAATTTATTTATGAGTTTAATTATGCTGAAATTAGGTTCTGTCATGGTTCTGTCTTAAATGATTGACAACAACAAAACAATTTATTACCTAATTTTAGTTACTTAAAAGACGCTGTTGTTGACACTTCGTTAATTTCTCAATTACCTTCTTTATACAAAGGTTACTTTCTCGGAATTTAAAAACCAGTTTTAATTATGATTTGTATTACAAAAACTACTTCCAGTCTAGTAGCAAACAGCGGGGTAATAAATCGTGTTAAGAAATCTACGTAACAACGACAGTACTGTTTATTACCCGACTGCGGCGAAGCCCAAAAGCACGGTTATTTTAATTAATAATGTCAATCAGACGACTTTTCCATTACAATGATACAACAGATTGTAGAGGTCAGATAGGCAGTCGCTGTATGTAAAATGGTATTCAGCTGCATGCGGTAAGATTGGAAGCCGATCCCAGTAAAATTGTGAAAAGGCTAGACAGATAATGATTATGAATGATTAACTAATTGGAAATTGCTTTGAAATTCATTCGTATTGTGATAAAAAAAGATTTTACGAACTTCTAGCACTAGAACCTTTACAAAATCTCTAATAATCGGCACATTGGATTCTGTTAAAAGGCATCTAAACTCTATTTAAAAGTCAAAAGGCTTTAAAATTTCAAATATTTCTCTACAAAAACTAGACTACGTTCAAGCACTTTCAATTCGCTTACACAAATAACCTAGAATATTTTAACGCAAGAAATATTTCGCTTAAAAGCTAACAAATATGAAAATAACTTCGTGTATAATAAACGCTACGGTATTCTATTATTCTATTAATAAAAACTAGGCATTTGAAAATGCTTTTGCTACATTTTGCAAAGGAGATGTGAAACCCGTCGGGGCTGTGGGTTGTTCGAAAGTGATACCGCGGCCTCGGCACAAGGGTTAAGAAGAAACATGTGTAGTTTTTAGTCAGTAGAAGTCTGACACTCCCTTTCGCTCTTCCCGAGAGCGGAAGGGGTTATTTCATGATTTCACACCCGCCAAAAAAAAAAGTTGATGTGAAAAGGACTTCTTAAATTAAGATAAAATTAAGAGTCTAGATCGGTCAGTGGATCATCTTAGGGGTGATCCATATTTTTGGTTGTCCCTATTTGTGATTGAATAAAATGTGAAATGCATACAGCTATTCCCTACATTTTGACGTGTAAGACTGGCACTTTTGAAGGAAATCATTTTGTTGATTACCGATGAAATTTTTTTTTTTTTTTTTTTTTTTTTATAAATTTCTGCGGTTCTTCTTCCTTGGTAGGGTACTCGGGGATAATGTGGCTCACCATTAATGCAAGAAATTACGAAATCGGATCATTCGGAGATTATCACCCACATGCAAGCTTATGAACTTTACCTTTTATTATCCAGCGGGAAGATTAAATCGGGATACAAACTATCCTATGTTTTAATCCAGGTTATAAACTACCTGAATGTCAAATGTTATTCAAACCCGTTCAGTAGTTTTTGCGTGAAGAAGTAACAAACATACACACTCACAAACTTTCGCCATTATAATATTAGTGTGATGTGATAGTGAGTATGGCAGTTTAGTAGTGTAGATTTCTTAGTATTCCTGCGATGAACGCCTACACTATGCTATAAGGCTTGCCAACAAAAAGCTTAAGAAACAAGGCTGCCAACGATAAAATGTCGGAAGATGGACGCTCATAATAAAGTCATTATGTGAGTAAATGCTAACGACTATAGTTACAAGGCGACTACGCGCCGCCCATTAGGGTTAAACAATGTTACATGGATTAGTTAGAACAGGATTGGTAGTTTCTTTGTTTTAATATGTCAAGGTAAAGTAGGCCTTTTTGTTTTTTTATTGATGGATGGAGAGGGAGATGAAGGCCAAAGAAAAGATGTTTAAGGAATCCTACTTCACTACATAATATAAAACAAAGTCGCTTTCTCTGTCCCTATGTCCCTTTGTATGCTTAAATCTTTAAAACTATACGCAACGGATTTTGATGCGGTTTTTTTTAATAGATAGAGTGATTCAAGAGGAAGGTTTTAATACCTTTTTTGCACCCGTACGAAGCCGGGGCGGGTCACTAGTAATATTATAAACGTGAAAGTTTGTAAGTATATAATTATGTATGGATGGGTGGAATGTTTGTTACTCTTTCACACAAAAACAACTGAACGGATTTGAATAAGATTTGGTACACTGATAATTAAAACCTGGATTAACACATACGAAAGTTTTTATCCCGATTTTATCTTCCCGTGGGATAATTTTCGAGTTGTAGCGGGCGAAGCCGCTGGCAACACCTAGTGATATATAAATGAGAAAGGAGTAAATGCCACCGTGACGTCTAACAGGGAAGAATGGAAGAAGAAAACGTGTTGCGCCGACCCCTAATAAAATGGGATAAAGGCAGGAAGATGATCATGAAAGTAGGCCTTTCTATTTACGTTCTGGCATAAAAAAATCAAAATGGATGTATCATCCCGTTGTATAGATATAACTTATATGACATTAAAAATAAATTAATAAAATGGCTGTTGACCTTATCTTATGACGAAACAGAAAATATTTTAACAATAGAATCTTAACTACCTTAAACTAACTTAACTTAACTTTACCTTGAAAGAAACTTAAATCAAACGCTCACATTTCACAGGTCACACACCCACACACACACACACATTACACTCATATACACAGCCCACACATGCACAATCATTCAATCTATTTGCTGTGTTATTTTTAAAAGCTATACTGTAAAAAGACACAAAAGTCACGGTTGTAATAAATAAATAGATGCAGCAAAATCTCCGACTCATAAGATACAGGTCTGCGTACCTAGTTTAGGAGCCCGGAATAATGACCTTATTCTTAAGCTTGGTAGTACAACCCACTGTTTCAACATTCTATGTACTTTGCTGTTGTTTATGTACTAATAAACTATTATTATTATTATTACTCCGGCCTGGGTCTGTCAGACTGATTAAAACCACTCCGGTGTTCCCTTTCCACACTTGCACCGAGGATTATAGGAACTAGTGCACCTTCCACGATCCCTGGCTAAAGTCGGCCTTCTCAAGTTGACGGGGAAATTAGGTGTTAAACTACCCCCGCATGGCAGCGTAGATTTCAGTATTTGGTTCATAAGTTGTTAGATCGAGTTAATCATGAACCAATATTCCGCCTATGTATCACTATTGTGCATAAAGTTTAAATAAATAAATAAATATTCAGGCATTTGAGATCTTGGCTACTAGAGATTTTAGCTGATTTCGACTCTTCGACTGATACAGAACCGTGTATATGTTACCAGCCAAACCCGATTTCAGGACAAACTAGTTTTGCCTAGGCTAAACTAGTTCTTCGTTTCCGTCAGCTGGTCGACAGAACCCCGCTGCGCGGGGCTCCTATTTCTGTCTGCAGGGTTTAAAGAGACGTCAGAGTGCCCCTGACGTCGACCGTCTAGGGTTAGCGTTTCCGTCAGCAGGCCCACACTATCGCGTATAGTAAGAACTAGTTGAGCCTAGGCGAAACTAGTTTGTCCTAAAATCGGGTTTTGGCCGGTAACATTTAAAGTAAACTTATGAAAAGCTTGAAAATGAGAATATGCATTAAGCTAAAACTAAGGCCCACATCTCTGCATGGTGCTGTAACATTTATGACAAATGTCACAGTACTGGTATTCTGACAGGATCTAAAATGACGCCACGGTCATACAACAAAAATAATAAGGAGTAAAAACGAATTGGCGAAAATAAATATGTTTCGTAAAATAAACACAAAAACAACACACAAAGAAGAAAAAATATATCTATATCCAATGCGATCACAAATTCACAATACACAATGTTTGTCTTTGACATGAGTCTCAATAGCAACGCTGAGAAACGGACGCCGACGCAGACATATAACTAGATTTTTACGGAACAATAAATCATAATTATACTGGTATTGAAAACCCTTTCACATTTCAATGTCTCATCCACATTAGTCTAATCTAAGCCCATCATTTGATAGCAGATAGGTGGCGGAGTCGGCGCCGCTTTGTTTCATATAACGAGCCCAACTAAGTCTTTAGCTATCCCTCTACGACTTTTTGCCATCGTTTAACTTTCAAGGATGCCAACAAAAACTAGCATTAGTTTTATTTTTGTGTAAATACCTGAACGATTTCTTCTGGACGGTATTCGGTATGTTAGTATAGCTTAGTTGGGAGCTATTTTGTTTTATACGTGGGTGTAAATGGAGCCTTCACAAAACCGTCAAGTATTCTATACATCAAACTTTTTTTTATTTAAGGTAAATAATTCCATTTTTCAGGACTTAATGTAACGCTTTGAGTGCGTGCTTTGTTTCGTATTTGGTATTTGTGTATGTGAGAAAAATATATAATAATTGTGTAGTATGGAGGGTCTTGTAGGTATTTTAAGTTTATAACATTTAAAACATGTATTACATAAATGAAAAACTTTTATCTTTAACCCCTAATTCTGCTTGTATTGCTCTCTTCCTGTTTTAATTCTGTGAAAGTGGCTGAGTGTACACTCTAAGACCAGGTGTGCTACCTGATCCATGGAATTTAAAAAGGAAAAATAAAAGACTTGTCAGATTCTATTTCCGAGCATCTCAACTGCAGCAGCTCAAAACATATGCTGTTCATAAATTCTCTAGAATTTTCCATTAAACTGTTCAAAATGCACCCTTTAACCGTCTCACATAACATATATGTACTACCATTACTTTCAAGTAAGCGGGGACACTTTATTATAACATTTTTATATGACACGCGTTTTATTATGTCCGCGGTTAGTGCTGGCAAATGTTCCGGATTCCCGGAATCCCGGGACTTTATGGAACTCTGTTGCAGCACGGGATTAAGTCCGGTTGGTCCGTGATTTGCGAATGCATTTTTTAGTTCGTTTTGTTTGGTTTGAGTTGGTCGTTGTGTTGTAGATGGAGTGCGGTTTTTGTTTCTATTGTTTTGGCGGGGAAATAATGGGAGTTGTTGGTAGTTTAATTTATATAAAATAACATAATTGAAATGGTAGAAATAAGTCTACAAATATCACGTACAGAACATAGATAAATATTATTGAATTTAAATGCACTCATCACTTTAAATCAGACGTTTTTCACTGACAATGAAAAGAAAATTAAACAAAATTATTACATTAGAATATTCAAGTATGAGGATGAGTTCTTAAAAAAAAAATATTCTTCAATAATTTTAATAATCTTTTATTTAAATAATCTCGGAATTTAAACTTATAACGTTACAGCACTACTAAGGTATTGTGCATTGTTTCGGTTTCAGACGATAAAAGGCATATTGAAACTACTGCGGCCAGGTACAAATTTATTTTTTCTATTTGTGTTTATTTTACGTGGTACACTGTTAAAAACAAGTGGCATAGTTACTTGTGTATGATGCCTTAATATAGTTTATAGAAATTGTGCACCTTTTAACTGGTAATATTTTAGGTTTGCCTCGTTGGTCTAGTGGTTAAATTGCAACTACAGAGTAAGATTTCCTGGGTTCGATCAGGTTTTTCCATCAAGAATTTCGTAGTAGCAGCCTCGGAGTCTGGAATAGGGGATCGGACTGGGTCAAAATAATATGATTCTGTTCAGTCCAAATTAATAAAAAATGACGAAGATAAAACGCGTCAAAGATCATGGAGTGGGGCTTGAAACGTCACTTGTAGGTACAAAATGTACTATCATAATGACGTCACACGAGTTTTCGAAGCACTGTATCGTCTTCATTTTTTGTTTACGTGAAAAAAGAAAAAATACGTGTCCTTTTTGGAAATCTATCTGACGGACTAATTAGTTTTTTTATGTCCGATCCCCTGCGATTACAAGGCGTGATGTTAGGCCTACGCAACAATACAAATAACTGGCGAAATGTGAGTGTACTTGCTAGGTACACCTCTACCTAACTCTTCAGGGATTACAAGGCGTGATGTTAGGCCTACGTAACATCACGCCTTGTAATCGCCGAAGAGTTGAGGGTGTACCCCAGTACACACACATTTCATTAGATATATTTACGTTAAATATATGTTTTTTTTTATTGTTTTTTTTTTATTATATATAATTATGTTTTTATTTTATTTTGTTATAACTAAGTAGAGGAGGATAAAATCGGACCTTTATTGCCATAAATTAAATAAAATCCTGATGTAAACACTACTTCTTTGCCTGGCCCAGGAATTTGACCAAAAACCTTATGCTCAGCACTCGCGCATGCCAACTACTAGACAACCAAGGCGGTCCCAAAATAAAATATGTATTCGCATAATCATACCATTATGGCGAAATAACGACTAAATTAGATTCATATCTACCCATAAATAAGGGTTACATTTTAATATACAAAACCAAAATAAAGAACCACAATAACCGCGCTACCCAAAAATAACTCAATCAACGCGGTCAATCACCGCCAATCAAACGGCGATTAAGAGCCTATACTACCTCAAATTAGCAACTCTATTTGTGGTGGTTCAAACTTCGTTTGAAATACTGTTAGAATAAAGTTCTAATCAGCTTGCATTAAAAAGCGGTTGTTACGTCTTTCGCTGCGGCCGAATAGTGCGAAATTAGTGGTATTTTGCGATTTACAAAAAAACTATTGATTGAACTAAAAAAGTAAAACACTATGATTTTAGTACGTTGCTTGTAAAATTGATTGACAAAAAAATCAGAACGATGACATGTATTTTAGAATGGTTTTTACTCGTTAAAAGAAATTTTTAGAGGTATCTTCGTGATTTTTTTCTATCGAGCAAAGTTAGTTGTATTATGTTTTCACAACACTTTGTTACTAGCAGATATCCTGAAAAATATCATATATTTTTCTGATTTTGTTTACTGCAGTGAATCATATACTTTTACGCATTATAAAACTCGCGTTTTACTCCTGTTTGGCCTCTTAAAGTCCACCCGGTGATTACGACGTCCCGCGTCCGTGCGATCATTCTCACATATTATATGACGGTTTGATTACACAGTAATCACTTCGCCTTAATTGGTGGTTATAATGAAAATCATGTTAATATAATAAAATTAAGTGTTTGTGAACCTTGTTTGTCGGTAAAGATAGGTTGTGAGTATTTAATGGCTATATTTTAGGTAGGAAGGATGATGCATTGATCGCCAAGAATTTAATGAAATAATGAATTGCAACCTGTGGGTAAATAATAATAATCGCACGGATCAATCTGCAAAGTTAAGCAGTTTTTGCTGAGGTCCTGGTTGTCATTACAAAATTTTTAGTCGCTATGAGTCAGAAGACTTAAAATCTAACGACGAGTTTTGCCAGAGAGTTATTGTGTTACCCAGGAAATGGTGGAGGTTTAATGGACAGTTAATCATCATAGTCCACAGCCTGAATTTACCCACTCCAGGGTATGCCTTGTGCAAGGAGGGGCTCGCAAGGGCCGACGCCCGTCGGGGCTGTGGATATCGAAAGGTTACCGCGGCTCCGACACAAGGGCGAAGAAGAAGGAACATGGGTTTGGTTTTTAGTCAGTAGAAGTCTGACACTCCCCTTCGCTCTGCCCAAGAGCGGGGGGGGTTATTCGATGATTTTCCACCCACCAAAAAAAAAAAAAAAAAAAAAAAAAAAAGGGTATGCCTTGTGCCACGATTCTGTACCAGTCTCATCTAGGTTTTACTCTCGATGGCAACTATGTCCTCTGTCCATCTCACCGCCGCACCGGCGGCGGCGACCCAGTTAAATAGGCAGTTGCTCCATGTAAATGACTGGAATTCTGTCGGAGCTGGTAAAAAAGAAGTGAATGTTCAAATCATAAACATAAATAAACACATTGAATTTATGATTTGGTACTTCTTATTCTATACTTCTATATCTATACTTCTATATCTCTACTAATATTATAAAGAAGTAAAGTTTGTGTGTTTGTATATTTGTTAAATTGTAAGGGGTAATCTCGGGATCTACAGAACCGATTTAAAAAATTCTTTTACCATTAGAAAGCTACATTCATCCCGGGTGACATAGGCTACTTTTTATCTCTGTATTCCCACGGGAACCGGAACTACGCACGTGAAACCGCGTGACGTCCGCTAGTGTAATGATAAAGCTACATATTGCGAAACGAACCTTACATATTCAGCTCACAAATATTTAGTACTTTAAAATCACAGGGTATAACAATAATCTCATCATTAGGTATAGCAAAATTTACCATGACCGAACAATAGTCACACTAAACTATCACACCAGTGTGACTATGGTTAATTTTATTTATCCGTAGTCACACTGGTGTGACTACGGATAATTTAACCTGATCCGTAGTCACACCCGGATGAATAACCAAAATTATAGGCTGTTGCTAGTCGTCCGCTAAGTGGATGAATCACCGTCTCGCGACAGTATCCTTTATGGGCGGCATGGGCACCGGGCCGTAGGCCGACGAAGGAGGCCGGCGGAGGCCCGGCACTTCGGGGACAGAAGATACTAGTGTTATTTAATATGCGAGCGAAGCGAGCGCGCGTCATGGAGTACATGCGTTGCATGTATGAGTGACGTGACCAAAAGCTACGATACTGGTGTGACTACGGTTTAGCCGTAGTGACACCAGTGTGACTACGGATCAGCTTAAATTATCCATAGTCATACTAGTGTGACTACGGATCAGCCGTAGTCACACCAGTGTGATTACGGATAAATATAATTAACCATAGTCACACTGGTGTGGTAGTTTAGTGTGACCATGACCGACCCGGTCATGAAATTTACGACTCTTAACAAAGGAAGACCCCAGCATATTATCCAAAAGTTGCACACTATAATAAGCACTTTTATGGTTTCCTTCCAAACATAACCCTATATTATTGGCAAGTTGTAAGAACGAGCCAAAATCTGCATACAAAAAACATCACACTACACAGACTGGAGCTGCCTCGGTGGATTTCAGATGGTTGTTTCGGGTCTGGGTATTTGTGTATGTGAGTTTAAATGTTTGTGAAGGCACCCACGATACAGGAGAAATTCCTAGTGTGGGGCAACGTTTTAAAAAAAAAAAAAATTGCTGAAAGTGGCATTGTCAACACTTTCCAGATATAGGTACTTTCCCTATTCAGGACTTTTGTCATCTCAGGTCCAGTTGGAAACCAGCGTTGGACATCTTCTCTCCCTTCCTTCATCTCTTTTAACCTTTGGCCACCCAATCTCAATCACTTCTAGTGGTTTATGTGTTTTTTTGCTGATCTTCCCACATTCCTCCGCCCAGTCCATTTCAGTCATCTTTACGCTAGCCCTAAGAGACCAAAGGTTTTTTTTACAACTTAACTGCCAAATCGTCATAATAGAGGTTGGCTTCCAATCTACCCGGATGCAGTCCAGTACAAGTATTTTACAACAACAGAGATACTTGCGACTTCCACAACCCAAAAAAAAGTCAACGCAACAAACCTGTTTTTTATGCGGGTTGGGAAATCATCAAAATGACTCCTCCCGGCAGAGCGCCAGGGAGTGTCAGACTTCTACCTGACTAAAAACCACACATGTTCCTTCTTAGCCCTTGTGCCGAGGCTGCGGTATATCTTTCGAACAACCTGCAGCCGCGACGGGAACGCAACAGTCCTTGATTAAACTGATTGACAGAGTTTCAAATTTAAAAACAATCCCAGAATACCCCTCTATTTTTATCAACTCCTTATTAAAACACAATTCCAAAAATCCATACTCAAAATAAAACCTAACCTTGTACGAGAATACTCATAAAAAAAAACTCCAGCATTAATCGACCTTCAACTCTGCCCTCGAAGTAAGATAGCGCATGGCGGCAAAAAGCTCACGTTCGCTGCGTTTGCGCACGCCCCGACCGGATAATGTCTTCATTTGAGATAATTCGCGGGGATCGTCGACTCGGGCCGAGGCGGGGAGGGGGGGGGAGGCACTTTTTACATTCCTCTATGAGCTGGGTGGGATTTTAGTTGGTGTAGTGGTGGCAGAAAAGTTTAAATGAGATTATTATTGTGTTAGTGTTTTGTAAAGGTATCTGGTATTGGACTGGTTTTTTTTTAGTTATAGAACTCCCAAATAATTTTGTCATAAGTAACAAACTTAGTTTGGTAAATACAGTTCTTAGTTAATTTGTTCAGTAGCAGTTACAATCACAATAACATAGATAAAAGTTTTCGACGTTGTAATTCCAGACGTCTACTTTAAACGACGCCTGTAATTCCTGAGTGGTAAGGACTAAGGTGTATCTATAATTTGATACATTTCATCAGTTCTTTTTAAGTCCCATGAAATAGGGGACGAGTCTATTGCCATAATACGGACAGAAATTTAGCAACGTAGCTTCAACTGAGATATTCCTGAAGGGAAAACCCAATATCCCGATAATCAAACCTAGGACCTCATAATCAGCAGTCGCGATTGCGACCACTAGTCCAACGAGGCAGTCATTGTCAGACAACACTTCTGAACTAATAAATTAATCCATATTAAAAATTTCCACTAAGACTTTTCTGCGAACCTTCCACAAAATTATTATGTAGTCGTATTCCTTTTTGAAATTAAAACGAGTCTGTGCAATATAAATCGACGAGTCCTGTATACTACTGTTTACTCAGAACCTTATAATGATGGTCTTTTTAAATCAACATGATTTTTTTTTGAGTTCCGTACCTCAAAAGGAAAAATCGGAACCCTTATAGGATCACTTTGTTGTTCTTCTGTCTGTCAAGACTCTTTTACCTCGGCAAGGTGTGTGAGTATCGAGTAAAATTAAAACACCCGTCTTACTACAGTCCCTTGAAGCTCAGAACCAGATTTCTAAGTTATCGTTAAAAAAAGTAACGTCAAAATCGTATCATTCGACACTCTTAGGGGAATCAAAATGTATAGGCTTACACATAGAGTTGACTTAGAATCAAATACACACACATGTACATCAAAATAACCTAAAGGAAAAGATCTGTTAATCGGAATTATGTAGTTTAATAACAAAATACCTACAAGTTTGTACAGAACCCGATGCCCGAGTCCAACAAGCACTTCGCCGATTTTTTTTACAAGCGGCTCGTTCAACATCTCAGTGTTAAATGTATGTTTGTAGTATTAAAATGTCTGTGTAAATGGTCAGTCATATTTTGCTGAATGTCATAAATTATGAGAAAGATTGCTTTGTTGATCGCCCGTCGGGGCTGCGGGTTTTTCGAAAGAGATACACAAAGTGGGTTGTTTTTAGTCAGTTGAAGTCTGACACTCCCTTCAGTTCTGCCCAGAGCGGGAGGAGTCTTTTGATGATTTCCCAGTTTTCCCACTTGACAAAAAAAATGGCCTCTGACATGGTTTGACGACCGCCATTTGGCGGCCGGGAATAGTCCCGGCCGCCAAATGGCGGTCGTCAAACCATAGGGCACGATACCTCCATATATGCCGCATGGGAAAGATTGATAGAATAGACATTAGAATAAAGTTTATTTTGGAACAATTTTTGATAAAGACATTCAGTTTTTGAAAGTGCCCCACTACTCAATTAGTGATGTTGTCAGGTCCTACGCATAAAATAAACATAACATAACATCATGCTTGTAATCCCCAAAGGGTTACACAGAGGTAGACCCATTTCGTCAGTTATGTATAAGTCCCTTGTGATAGAAGGCGACCTTGTTGCCATCATTAATCGGGCACAAATCTAGACTCCACGGCTGCTACTGAGAGATTCTTGAGGGAAAATCCCAGCAACACTTTGCCCTACCCGATAATCGAAACCACCTCATAGCCTGGAGTAGTCATATCACCTCATATGAAAGGTAGTGCATCCTTACCTTACCCATTTGTGCCACCTGCTGAACACCTCCCTCCTGGACAAGAGTTGCCGTGGCTGACCTGGAAGTCTTTAAACAGACTCCGACCCAGGTTGGTCGCAGCAAAAAAAACCTGCTGAGGTGGAGATACATAGATGACTCTGCACTGGAGTGTAAATGTGGTGCTGTTCCTCAAACAATGGGGCATTTAATATTGTGCCCTGCGTGTCCTGCTGACTGTTCACTACAGGAACTGTTGGACGCTACCGAAAGCGCCAAACTAGTAGCTCAATTCTGGGCTGACACAATTTAGATTGCCATCGACACGCTAAGAAGAAGAAGATAGCCAGGGGTCGCTCTTGCGCCCACAAGACCAACGATGTAGTCAATAAATAAGTGTGGCATATATTTGCTAACTAAAAATGTATTCAAAACATAATTCAAACCCAACTCATCTTACTAGGTACACCTAGTTCACCCTACATTTCATAAACCATTTCTCATTACCTAGACTTAAATCTACTTTCACATCATCAAGACGTCAGCCTCAAGACGTGATCTGTTGCAAGGCCTCCCGCGACTGACAGACTCGTGAGGGCTTGTGACGACAATTACTGCACACGACACGACTAAGATGTTGTTTGTGTTTCTTCCGCCCTGGTAGGCTGTGCTATTTATTTTAACTTTAAACACACAGAATAACCATTTTTGTTTTTTTTTGGATGGTAGAAAAATCATCAAGTAACCCCCCTCCCGCTCTTGGGCAGAGAGGAAGGGAGTGTCAGACTTCTACTGATTAAAAACCACCCATGTTCTTTCTTAGCCCTTTATGTCGATGCCGCGGTACCTTTGTGACCAACCCGCAGCCCGAGACGTCAGCCTCAAGACGTGATCTGTTGCAAGGCCTCCCGCGACTGACAGACTCGTGAGGGCTTGTGACGAAAATTACTGCACACGACACGACTATAAGATGTTATTGTTATAGATGTTGTTTGTGTTTCTTCCGCCCTGGTAGGCTGTACTATTTATTTTAAGTTTTTGCACACAAAAAGTTGAAGGCAGAGTCTACCAGTCAACTGTGATGAAAAGTGGAAACACTGATGGTATTGTGGCGACCGCGACATCTATCGCAACACATGTCAACTAAATGACATGACCTATATCGCGCAATTAAAGTTATCCGCGACTTTAGCAGGTATAGAAACTCCCGACTTACACAAATGTCGGGCAGTTAGCCCACCGGACACAACACCCGTCTGGTCGGAGGATCCTCCCTTTTCTATGGGGGATGAGGAACTTTACACCCTGTTCCTCATACCCTCCAAAGTATGAAAACTTAAATAAACTATGTTGTAAATAATATTAGGTACATACACAAGTTGACTGCTTCATTGGTCTAGTGGTGACAAGCGCGACTGCTGAGCATGACGACCTGGGTTATTAGGTTTTCCCATTAGGGATTTCTCAGTAGCAGTCACGTAGTTTGGATTCGTACCCTTTTGATGGCAATAGGCTCGTCCCCTGTTACATGGGACTTAAAAAGCATAACTGACGAAATGTGGGTACTTACCTACTATTAGATACACCTCTGCTTAACAGATTACTCTTCTATGATATGTAAAATAAAGTTAGCAAATAAATAGGCTATGTTGCTTTGTCTTTCCGTCATTGGAGACATTATTTTTTGAAGTAAAAAACCGTCGGAAATTGTTTATTATGTCTGTAACTGTGTCAAATTGGCACTGATTTTCCAGTTCATAAACAAGAGGTATGACAACTCTGACTAACTCTTGTTGGACAGCTTGGGAAAATAACTTAAAATACCTATGCAGTGTTTCGATATAATTAAAAAATGTGTTTTGATTTATCATTTCATTAGTATTTTGTTTTAGGTCGTGAAACTGAATTCAAGTGAGACTGCCACTTCTTCCTCACTTAACCCTAAACAAAACCTCCACTTAAGTTTCACCCCTATATTTTTACCAGGTCATTGACCAGAGCCAACAGACGTCACACCCAAGGGAAATCTCGACCGGTTGCAGCCGATTCAACCAGACACGACACAGGCGGTACAGCGCCGTGGGAATACGCTCTAAAGCGCTTTATATGTAATTGGCCAGACTTAATTCACTGTAGTTTAAACAATGAGCGCTTTTTAAAGCGCTTTTCGGTTTGTTTAGAAGGTGTAAGCGCGTTTCTTTCTTTTCTTCCCGTGGGTGAGCTTAAAGTAACGTAAGATTTAAAATGTCACAGGATGAGGTGAATAACTCTGGCCTGCGGTAGTTTGAAAGAGATACCGCGGCCTCGACACAAAGGGCTAAGAAGGAACATGGGTGGTTTTTAGTCAGAAGAAGTCTGACACTCCCTACTGCTCTGCCCAGAGTGGGAGGAGTCATTTGATGATTTCCCAACCTCCAAGAAAAACGGGAGAATGACAGTCTTGAGAGACTAGCGATTGTTAATACGTCTGCGGAGCATAAGGTCAGGGGTTGGATTCCCAGGCCGGACAAAGTGGCTTTGGTTTTGTCTATCAGGAGTTTCCCAGTGAGAGTCATGAAGTTTGGATTTGTGACTGGTTGATAGCAATAAGTCCGCCTCCTTTTTAAATGGGACTTTAACGCAGCTGATGGAGTGTACAAATAGATGCATCTCTCCCTAGCCCTTTAGGAATTACAGGCTTGATGTTAAATGTGTAGGTACGTTGTAGGTACCAAACTTGCAACGTATGACTCACAAACGACTTGAATTAATGAGCTTATAATTAATAAAAACTTTTTAACAAAAAATAAAACCGACTTCAAAATAAAAACACAAAAAAGTCAAAAATAAATCAGTTTCAAGTCGGTGACTTTTGTTTGTTTGATTTCATTTTTTTGCCACCGACTTCAGAAACTGATTTATTTTTGACTTTTTTGTGTTTTTTTTTGAAGTCGGTTTTTAAATTTTTAGTGGTTCACATGTCATGTTCATGGACAATGTAGTTTTTTTTTGAGTTTTGTTGATTTTTCAGAAATTGTCCGATTTCGATTAAAAGTAAAAGTAAAAAGTATACCCTTTCCAACAAAAAAAGAATTTTTCGAGACGGAGTTATGCCCGAACAAACAAAAAATATATATATATAATAGGTATATAAACATCCGAATTGAGAACCTCCTTCTTTTTTTAGAAGTCTGTTAAAAATAGACACGTGAATAAGTAAAAATGAACCCGCTTTCTATTTTAGAGCAGATGTCTCCTTTCGGGTTGCTAAACGGAACATTAAACTGTACCTGAATTAACTCAGACATCAATGAAAATAGGCAGTTTTTCATGAATGGGAAACTGCCTCAAAACAGCCGACAGTAATAAGCAAATCTCCCATTTCTCATTCCATTTGAGCCAACACTCATATTTTGAGCCGAAAATTTCGGCTTTAAAAATGGAACCGACGAAAACCTCACAAGAGTTTTCCTTATTAAACATTTTAAACTCCATATTACGAACTTACAAAATTGTAACTACACAGTTCAAAATAATCTTTTCACAAAAGTTAACTTTTTCGCAGCAGGACAAAATTTTCAGCTCATTTTTTGTACACTGGTGTTCGGGTTGGTTTTTGGGAGCGAAAAATCTCTGTGTAAGTAAATTGAATGAACTGTGCTTAGAGGTACCAAAGTATTTGATAAAGTAATCTTTTTAGGGACGTTTTTTTTACATAAAAAGTGTGTTATTCTGCTAGGCCAGAGATTTTGTGTATGAAATTATGACTGTAGTGAATTAAAGTGTCCCATTGAGCTTAGTTTTATAAAATCTGGATGTTTTTAGTGAGTCTGATGAAGGTTTTGTCCATTAACAGTTTTATAAGGAAAATGTCACCAAAAATGTTAGCTGCATCGCATATTCTCTTCTTTCTTTATAATAATAATAATAATATTCCACAACTATCACACAACGCCATCTAGTCCCAAGCTAAGCAGAGCTTGTGTTATGGGTACTAGACAACTGATAAACATACTTATATATTTCTAAATACATACATATTATAGATAAATTACACCCAGACACAGAACAAATGATCGTGCTCATCACACAAACATTTGTCCTGGGTGGGAATCGAACCCACGACCTCCGGCATAGCAGTTAGGGTCACTAACCACTAGACCAACAGGCCAGTCAAATGTTATAGAATGGTAACCTAACCTGGTATTAGAGATTTTATGCCTCCCATGGACCTATGACTTAGTTTATATACTGCCGCACTCGGAGAGCTTCAGTGGTTCTTGGGCCGTCGCTTGGTAAGGGTTTTGGCAGTTTTGTCATACAAAACTATGTCAGGCCTTTGCTGGGTGGCGGCTTGAGTAATCGTTGGATATCTCTGAGTGCCGCAGTTAGTTTAATTCGACTATTCAAAAGTGCCTGTTACTGGCCTACTTGAAATAAATATTTTTGACTTTGACTTTGACTTTGACTTTGACATGCCGTTGAGAAATACTTCTCTGGCATGATGGATTCCTCACGACGTTTGTTTTCACCGAAAAAAGTGGTAATCATTCAAGATGCTCAGTAGAGCAGTAATCAAAAGTTTTGGGATTGAACTCGAGACTTGTGACTCGGCAGTCCGAGGGTCACACCACTAAACTATCATTGCTGTATCGCGTCATGAGTGACGACGTACAGGGTTGAAACTTGGACGCTCACCAAACATACTATCCACCGGCTGCAAATCACTCGAAAAGCTATGGGAAGAGCAATGATGGGCATCTTCGTCGTGAGATAGCTCCGAAATAAGGAGACGAATTAAACAAAATTAAAGTGGAAGTCGGTAGGTAATAAACGCCAAAGATAGGCGAAGAAAGTGGATACAGATAACCTGTAAGCCGACCCCAACATAATTTGGCAAAAGTCTAGACAGAATAATGATGGTGGTCTGTAAAGAGCGGATACCGATAAAAAAATTATAATGATTCAAAAGCGACAGTAATAAAAATTCATTTAACCCTCAAAAACAAACAACGGTTTCCAAAAATCGCCATATTATGTACGTTTAACACAACTGTCATTAAAAGAAAATTTCGGGTAACTCGCCGCTCGTCACGTTTACCAAAACGAGTTTGTGTCGCAAACAAAAAAGTTCTTTATTTAATAACCCCAGCAAATTGCACGTTCACCCCACACTTATGTTGGGCCGCGGAGATAGCGACTGTTAACTGGTCTCGTTACCTTGTTTTGGGTAAAAAGTGGCCAAAGTGAATTTTATTCTAATTGATGCTTTTATATTTTTATGGCCTTTTTTTGGAGTTATGTTTGGCTATTACGGTATTTTTTGTTGTAACAACAGGGCTTATGGTTTTTCTCATGAAAGTTAGAACGTTCTTAACAAATTAATATAAAAATAAAAAATTTCAATGTTTTTGAAACAACTGGAAGACAAATGCGGAGAGGCCTTCGCCAAGCAGTGCGATGATACAGGCTAACAGTATCAGTATCAACGTTTTGAAGACAATATAAATCCATACTAATATTATAAATGCGAAAGTAACTCTGTCTGTGTGTTACTCAATCACGCCTAAACTACTAAACCAATTTGCATGAAATTTGGTATGGAGATATTTTGATACCCGAGAAAGGACATAAGCTACTTTTAGTAAAAAAAAATAAAAAAAACTTTATTCAAGGGGTTGAAAGGGGGGTACGAAAATATTACTTTTGGTCGCGATAACCGGCATCGGTAGCGATAACCGATATCCGCGCGGTTGAAACCGCGGGCATCAGCTAGTACTATATAAACACAACTTAAATATTCAAAAATAATGACGCTGTTAAGACCGCCGCCGACTGTTACAATTAAATCAATTTGGACTTTAGTATAAGTATTACAGTTTTATGTGATAATTTTTATTTTCTTGTTGTGATAAACAAAAAAATCCACGAGTAGGAAATACATTTCAAGTTGAACCTAATCATAGTGCAATAGTATTTTGAGCCAGTTTTCTAGGAAGTGCATTGAAAAGGTTTACATGTCCAACCCATTTTTACGTTACCCATAAACCTCATGGCCTGGCAAGTTCCTCTGGCACCAGACGCTACTCCAGTCGCCACGCAACAGACCCTAGTCATGGGGTATCTACTTACCCCAAGAGGATAACAACACAGCTTATACCTTCCGCTGGCCCGGTGTTAAACGGTTCCGAAGCGGCAAGTTTAAACGACTTGAGAAAAACGTCTTACTATTTAATTTTTTCTTATAGTGTTTTTAAGGAGAAATTATATTAAATTTTAATATTTAATATAATTATATAATTATTTAATATAATTATTCATTTTTAATATTCCATTAAAAATGCTGCTCGAAATTAATATTTTCAGTTTGTGTGAATTTAACAAAGCAAAGGTATCATTGAGCGTGAAATGGACAACAGTAATGAGTATATCTCTGTCAAATACGCCTTGATCCCTGCATCGTGTCCAGTTTTGCGAATATTACTAACTGACTTTTGACAATTACAGATAGTAAAAGTTGTTCAAAATCATGAGTACTATGACCCGTATTGAATAGGTTTTTACTTAGGTATTTCAGTACCTTGTTACATAGGTAAAGATCATAGTGACGAAGAACTAAAAAGAAAACGTGACATGATGTGCTTGCATGAAAGTAATAACGACATACAACACCAGAAAATAGGCGACATAACCAAATATTAGACAATCGAAACGCCAATTTATTATTTAAAACCAGCAAAGCTTTATCGCTTTTTTCATTGCCTTAAAAAGGTAATTACAGTACCAATCAATACCAATGCTAGCAATATTGGCAGAACTGGTGCCGAAGCAATTAAGAGACATACTATGTAGACCACGTTGGTACTACAAGTGGCCTATTTCCAGTGGGTTGTCACCTGGTTATAATTCAAAAGTCCTAGGATCGATTCCAAGGTCATGTAAAGTATCATCCCGTCGGGGCTGCGGGTTGTTCGAAAGAGATACCGCGGCCTCGGCACAAGGGTTAAAGAAGGAACACGGGAGATTTTTAGTCAGTAGAAGTCTGACACTCCCTACCGCTCTGCCCAGAGCGGGAGGAGTCATTTGATGATTTCCCACCCCCCATTTTGGCGCAGCCGTGAGGCACACAGCACATAGGTACCTAGTTACCTATTATGTATTTCCATTTTTGTAAATTTTTGTTTTTTATTATTGTGTGTGTGCTTGATGTACTGACGTCAAATAAACATTTTTTCTTTTTCTTTCTTTCTTTCAAAAAATAAAAATGTCGGGTAAATTGTCATTGTGATTTTCCATGAGAAATTTTTCAGTAGCAGCCACATAGTCTAGATTTGTGCTGTTTCATGTCAATAGTTTTTTAAGCCACCCATGGGCCTTTGTCTTGACTTTATTCGCCCTCGATTAATATTTCTCAGGCATGCTGGTTTCCTCATGATGTTTTCAATTACCGTAGCAAGTGATAATTTCTAATTATACAATGCCTACATTGAAATATCCTTTCTGAAGTCGGTGACTTTTGTTTGTTTGATTTCATTTTTGCCACCGACTTCAGAAACTGATTTTTCTTCTAAAGTTTATTTTTCACTTTTTTATGTTTTTTTTTGAAGTCGGTTTTATTTTTTGTTAAAAAGTTTTTATTTTTCACTTTTTAGTGGTTAACATGTAAGTTCACATGTTCATGAGTCATAATGTGGACAATGTAGTCTTTTTTTGAGTTTTGTTGATTTTTCAAAAACCGCTTGTCCGAATTCGATAAAAAAAAAATGGTACCATTTGGGAAGTATTCCCTTTCCAACAAAAAAAGATTTTTTTAAATCGGTTAGCCAGTGACGGAGTAATGCCCGAACGAACATAAAAAAACAAATAAACATCCGAATTGAGAACCTACTTCTTTTTTTAGAAGTCGGTTAAAAATCAGGCGTACCTTGGGTTCGAACCTATGAGTTGGCATTCTGACGATCACACGACCAGTTTGTCACTGCTCAAAATGCCCCTTGATAAGACCTATCTTTACTTACACCAGAATGATAATAAAACGAAAATCATTACAAAAGCTCCTCTCAAAATATTGAAAGAGGAAGCACCATAATACTTAAAAGGCTATAACCTCACCATTATGTATTCTACAGAGTGAAGTTTAAACAACTTTTGTGGTATTTCGCTAATAGCAGATCCGGGCGAGTCATTGAAGCGATCAAACTCTGTCATGTTTTCAAAATACTTTACTTAACTTGTAAATTTTGAAGCTCTTCGGAGAATGGCTGTGTTCGTTCGTATTAGGAGTGAATTGGAAATGGGTGTCTTTAAATTGTTTCCGTTTGTTGTGTGCTGATGAGGCATTCATGGCTAAATAATAATCAGCCACTCGGGTTAATCTTTGGGTTAAGCGTCGCTTGCATAGGTTGCTCCGTAGATGGGTAATGGGGG
This sequence comes from Diarsia dahlii, assembly GCA_949775195.1. Taxonomy (NCBI): domain Eukaryota; kingdom Metazoa; phylum Arthropoda; class Insecta; order Lepidoptera; family Noctuidae; genus Diarsia; species Diarsia dahlii. The sequence continues at coordinate 17,422,356 of OX459209.1, forward strand.
CCATCCATTACATGCCGAGTTTTGTTACATGCGTCGGAAAGCACGTTATTTATCCGTTGGTCCCGTGGCCTGAAAGTTTGACAACCAGTCTTACCGAAGGTTTAATAAGTAGTGTATTACTCAGTACCCCCACCGGTTGTGGGGGTCAAATAGATAAACGCATCATGAAAATATTGATATTCAGCTACACCCGGTTAGACTGGAAGCTGACCCCAATATAGTTGGTAAGATATAGTCAGATCGACCGATCGTATTAATAAGCATTTTTATTTCAAAAATAAAAACCAAAATTCACTCTTATCTGTACGCTAACAGAAATCAAACGCGCGTGTTGACTTCCCGCGCAATTAATTGGCAACGACTCATCGCCATTGTGGCGAGACTGAATTTGTTTCACAACTTCAAACTGAAGGCTTCCGAAATGATTTATTGTTCGCTGTAAACTTGGAAGTAGGTTGATGAGTTCTTTAGTTTTCATTTCTTTTTTGGAAATTTTATAATAACAGTGACCAGCGTCATTTGATGATTTCCCAATGTCCAAAAAAACACAAGGCATATAAATGTGTATTTGTACCCACGATACGTACATTTATACATTTGTACCCAGCAGGCATATAGTCAATTATCTTCTTAGTCCACTGTACTTACCTGTACTTTCCTCAGAATTCCGACCACACAAGAAAACATTACTGTACAGTAAAAAGCAATAATATAAGTCCACTTGCCAAAGATCAAACGCGAAAATCTCGTGGAATAACAGATTCCGTGACTGCAACTGCAAATTCCAGAAGGAAAAACCCAATAACACTTTGCCCGACCCGGGAATCGAAGCACCTCATGCTCAGTAGTCGTGATTGCGAGCACTTGAGCAACGAGGTAGTCTGATACTATGGGTTGCAATATGTCAGTTTCGTAATGTAACATGAAAATTAAATTAATACAACTGAGGTTCTCAGAGACGTTTAATGATTACTTAAGCCACCGCTCAGTAAAGATTTTGACAGCTTAGTGAAGGTTTTGTTTATCAAACCGTTACTGTACTAAGTAACGGCTTAAGTAATCACTAAATATCTGCACGGCAGTAAGCTAAAATTGCTTCTAAACGTTGCGTTGCTAAGTGCATATTGCTGCTACAGAATACCTATATTTCTCTGAGAGACACTAAGCACACAAGTTTCCTTTCATTTCCATTTTCTCGCCATTCGTCACTTCACTATGTCCAAGTCTCTATTCAGGGAAACTCGGCCATAGACACGCGATTTTTTTATTTGCCATGTCCTTTAAGTCGCGCCATTTTCTAAGGTGCCATCCTTTAAAAGGTGAGCTCATTTCTCGTAACATTCAAGGCGTCAAAGAAAGTTTCCTTTGCCTGTCAAAAGATGAAAGGCATGTGTCTATGGTGAAGCATTTTTCGTGTTCATTAAATGTTTATGATTTTTGGTAAATAGTTTTGTTGGATTGGCGGAAAAGAAATTTTGAATTTGGAATGGCTGTATTTGAATACAATGTGTGGTTTTTACTCTTGTGTTTTGTTGCAGGGATTTGTTCAAATTAATGATTTTGTTAGTTCTTGTATTAATTTTTTAACATATTAATGAATACATTTTTAAATATTTATTACAAAAAAACATATAAAAAACATTTAAAAATATAAAATAGTAGCCCACCGGCATTAGGAACAGGGTCCGAGCTACCGGTGGTCAGGGCTCTTGAGAGAGGAACCTCCTGACACTGTGCGCCGTGTCCAGAAGTTCTGCCTTCTGAATCAAGCCCTTGATCCAGCTACCAAGCGAGAGCCTCCTTAAATGTTCGTCGAGGCTCTTGGCTATTAAGCCATTGGCAGACACGACTAGTTAGTTATTATTATCACTGAAATTGATTTGTCTATAATAATTATTGTAATCTTAAAATTGCGTTACTCATTATTTCAGTAGCAAAAACAAAAATGAATTATATTATAGGTATTATTGTTTCAAGAAATATTCTACCTTTTTAGAAGAATTAGACATTTACTAAAAGCTTGGAAAAAAACAAACAACAATTTTATTTATTTTTAAAAAGTCCTGGAAAATTTCTTTTAGCCAAAGTCAGGCTCTTTTATAGGGAAAAAACAACCTGAACAAGTCCTTTCAACTAGAAAACAATAAACATACTTCCTAATCTACATAATGCAACTATGGCTGCCGATATCCTTTCGAAGGTGCGAGATCTATGTTAACCGCCCGCAATAATTCTACATTGTCCCCTCCGCCATGTATGGTGGACCATAGAATTTATTGCCCAGAGACAATGGAGCGAGCCTAACATCTGTTCTTACCTTTAAGGGCCAATGTAAGAAATCGGAATGTGTTGTAAATGGTATGAGTTTTTTTTGAGAGAAAATACGTATTTTTTGTCTGTATTTTTTGGTGATAATTTCTAAGACTTCCGATTTAATTGGCTGTAAAACACGGCGCATCACTTTGTGTAATTTATTTCATCACCACTGCTCTCAAAACGGTGAAGGAATAGGTACATCGTGAGGAAACCGGCATGTCTTAGAAACAAAAAATTAGAAGACATGTGACTTCTACCAATCCCCACTGGACCCGCATGGTGGATTACAGCCCATCCCTCTACTAGAGCCGAGGCCTGCAGTGGGAACATTATAGGCTAATGATGATGATGAAAACACGGCGATTTGTATTGTTTTTCTGGTGTAAAAGTTTTAGAACGGTTTCGTTTCTGAAGTTGATCAAATAGAAGGAAAGGTGACCTGATTTCCAACTGTCTTCTTGTTTCTTTAATAATGTGGTTAGTGCCTAACCTAGTGACAAAGTTTTATGGTACTCGTACAAATAAGGGCCTCTGATTTGGCTTAATATACCGTCTCTCAGGCATGCTGGTTTGGTTTCCTCGCGATGAGACAATACGCATATTGAATCCGGAAAATCAGAGTTGTGACTAGTACATGGGCTTAGATTCGAATTTAAGACCTACATAAAATGAAAACAGGAAATTTTGAAATAATATGCTAAAATATTAACCTACATTCCTTAATATCAAATTGTAGCAACACCAGGAAAGCATGCTTAAAAGAAGATTAAACAGAAAATACTCTGCGCAAATTATTAAGCCTTTTTATTGCCAATGCCATTAATCGGCTCATTTTAAATTCACGAACGGAACTAAAGCGACGATATTAAGCTGAGAGATAATTGCTACATTCATTCACTTTTCCAATCAGTGAAAAAACAGGCAAATATACTTTTTGGAGGTATTCCCATCTGAGCACCGATTTTTAGAGCACCTACGCCTAGAGCACCAAAGCTATTCCCATTAGAGGAGGTATTCCCATCATGAGCACGGATTTTTAGAGCACCTACGCTTAGAACACCAAAGCTATTCCCATTAGAGCACCAATCAATATTTTGACGTGGTGCTCTAATGGGAACAATTAAAAAATATTTAATTGTATTCCCATGATACGGCCTGTCGTCGGCGTAAGACGGACGGAAGGCGAGCAAGCCCATTTACTACATTTTTCTATTATTCGAAGCATGAAATAAACAGCTTGGTTTCATCGATTAGTTATCATAATTTGTCTTAGTTAGTGTCCGAATGAAACATGCGATAAATACACACATTCATAAGCTCACGCCCTTTTCCCATGGGGGCTGGCAGATCCCACAGAACACCATCTGCTACGATCCTTTCATACTCCTACTCCTAACATTCAGATGTTAGGAGTACCTTCTGCAAAAAGAACATATCACAATAATATTATAAAGGCGAAAGTTTGTGAGTGTGTGAGTGTGTATGTTTGTTACTTCTTCAAGCAAAACTACTTAAGAGCGCGCATTATAGCCCAACGCGAGCGATTTCGTACCTCTCGCCCGCGCCCCCTCTTCCATAATACGCGGTGGCTTGACGCCCGGCGCGGCAGCTCGGCGCGCTCCGCGCACAGGCCGCGATCGAGTGTGAGTCGAGTACGAGTTTGAACTGCGGTGCCCCGACCGCCCAGCTGGTCGACAGCTTGATTCATATTATATAATTATATATAAAACGTATTCGTAAAAAAATCATTCAAATAAAGTTGAAATTCATGGAAGTACTTATTTTCACGGTACGACGACGGATCGGAGCTGACAATCAAGCGAGGATAATAAATTATTGTCGGTATACTTATTTGAAGCTCCGTCCATAACCCTATTATTACCTAGGTACAAACTAATGACACACCTAAACACTATACATAATAGTAGGTAAAATAATAGATAGGTAGGTACTAGGGCCGAGATTCAAGTTTCGAAATTTAGAGTTTTTTTTTTTTTTTCGTGGACTCGAAACTTATTGATCGAAGATCCAGACTGATCTATCATTCCTCACGTAGATAAAAGTAGGTAAGTAAGTAGGTACTCAATCTATAAACCTTAAAGGTTAGTATGAAATAAAATGTTTTATGTAATTAATCATCAATGTTTATTTATTAAACAGTTTAATATGTAAGTATATTCAGAATATACAATATAGGTACCATTACAAAAACAATAAAAATCCCATAAAAAAATAAAAGACAAACATTCGTAGGTACTTACACAAATATCGTAGGTAGTACCATAAATAACAAAAATAAATGTTCCGTCGAAAATAAACTATAACTATTCAAAACAAATGTTTCCATAAATAAATAAAACCGGGTAGGTAGGTAGTAGGTAATAGTTAGGTAGTAGGTAGGTAGTAGGTACCTACCTACTACCTACCTACTACCTACCTACTACCTACCTACTACCTACCTACTACCTACCTACTACCTACCTACTACCTACCTACTACCTACCTACTACCTACCTACTACCTACCTACTAACTACCTACTACCTACCTACTACCTACCTACTACCTACCTACTACCTACCTACTACCTACCTACTACCTACCTACTACCTACCTACTACCTACCTACTACCTACCTACTACCTACCTACTACCTACCTACTACCTACCTACTACCTACCTACTACCTACCTACTACCTACCTACTACCTACCTACTACCTACCTACTACCTACCTACTACCTACCTACTACCTACCTACTACCTACCTACTACCTACCTACTACCTACCTACTACCTACCTACTACCTACCTACTACCTACCTACTACCTACCTACTACCTACCTACTACCTACCTACTACCTACCTACTACCTACCTACTACCTACCTACTATCTACCTACTACCTACCTACTACCTACCTACTACCTACCTACTACCTACCTACCTACTACCTACCTACTACCTACCTACTACCTACCTACTACCTACCTACTACCTACCTACTACCTACCTACTACCTACCTACTACCTACCTACTACCTACCTACTACCTACCTACTACCTACCTACTACCTACCTACTACCTACCTACTACCTACCTACTACCTACCTACTACCTACCTACTACCTACCTACTACCTACCTACTACCTACCTACTACCTACCTACTACCTACCTACTACCTACCTACTACCTACCTACTACCTACCTACTACCTACCTACTACCTACCTACTACCTACCTACTACCTACCTACTACCTACCTACTACCTACCTACTACCTACCTACTACCTACCTACTACCTACCTACTACCTACCTACTACCTACCTACTACCTACCTACTACCTACCTACTACCTACCTACTACCTACCTACTACCTACCTACTACCTACCTACTACCTACCTACTACCTACCTACTACCTACCTACTACCTACCTACTACCTACCTACTACCTACCTACTACCTACCTACTACCTACCTACTACCTACCTACTACCTACCTACTACCTACCTACTACCTACCTACTACCTACCTACTACCTACCTACTACCTACCTACTACCTACCTACTACCTACCTACTACCTACCTACTACCTACCTACTACCTACCTACTACCTACCTACTACCTACCTACTACCTACCTACTACCTACCTACTACCTACCTACTACCTACCTACTACCTACCTACTACCTACCTACTACCTACCTACTACCTACCTACTACCTACCTACTACCTACCTACTACCTACCTACTACCTACCTACTACCTACCTACTACCTACCTACTACCTACCTACTACCTACCTACTACCTACCTACTACCTACCTACTACCTACCTACTACCTACCTACTACCTACCTACTACCTACCTACTACCTACCTACTACCTACCTACTACCTACCTACTACCTACCTACTACCTACCTACTACCTACCTACTACCTACCTACTACCTACCTACTACCTACCTACTACCTACCTACTACCTACCTACTACCTACCTACTACCTACCTACTACCTACCTACTACCTACCTACTACCTACCTACTACCTACCTACTACCTACCTACTACCTACCTACTACCTACCTACTACCTACCTACTAGTCCATCATTAGATAGGTGACATCATTAGTCAACAAGATCTCCGTTAGACCTTTCAAATGAGTCCAAACACGATGGTTCTATGTAGTGCCGACACCGAGATCCTATACCTACCTACTAGTCCATCATCAGATAGGTGACATCATTAGTGACCAAGGTCTTCGTTCGACCTTCCAAATGAGTCCAAACACGATGGTTCTACGTAGTGCCGTCACCGAGATCCTATACCTACCTTCGGAGTCCATCATCAGGTGGGTGACATCATTAGTCAACAAGATCTCCGTTAGACCTTTCAAATGAGTCCAAACACGATGGTTCTACGTAGTGCCGTCACCGAGGTCCTATACCTACCTTCGGAGTCCATCATCAGGTGGGTGACATCATTAGTCAACAAGATCTCCGTTAGACCTTTCAAATGAGTCCAAACACGATGGTTCTACGTAGTGCCGTCACCGAGATCCTATACCTACCTTCGGAGTCCATCATCAGGTGGGTGACATCATTAGTCAACAAGATCTCCGTTAGACCTTTCAAATGAGTCCAAACACGATGGTTCTACGTAGTGCCGTCACCGAGATCCTATACCTACCTTCGGAGTCCATCATCAGGTGGGTGACATCATTAGTCAACAAGATCTCCGTTAGACCTTTCAAATGAGTCCAAACACGATGGTTCTATGTAGTGCCGACACCGAGATCCTATACCTACCTTCGGAGTCCATCATCAGGTGGGTGACAATCATCATTAAAAGATAGGTATATAATATATTTACACAAAACGTTTTCAACTCCTTTTTACAGTAAATACTGTCCCTAAACTTTATTATAGGTACCTATATTGCCTACCACTAAACAAAATAATTGCGTAGAAAATAGTTCGCTGTCTGTAATGTCGCCAAACATAGGTTCGTCTCGCAACAGATGCCGCAGCAGACTGAATGTCTGAATTGAACAAATTGAAAAGGACAGCGCTATTACTACCGCGTTCCAAACGTGAGACAGAAAGAATGTGCGCTCGCTTAGAATAAAATAACGTAAGCGCCAATCACAGGAATGCTAATTACGAGAAAACCACGTAGAAAATTAAAAAAAAAAATCTGCACGATTTGAGATAATATAGTTACCTATCTATTATGTAAAAATCGTCACTAAATTCCTTAAGGTTTCAGAGATCCAACTCTAAATAAGTGCAAACCGAGTTGTTTTAGTATTTTTTTTCTATCGAGGTTTTTTCATCCAATCGTGTTTTCGCTTGTACAGATTTAAAGATTATAAGTCCAAGTTTAATGGTGTCCAAATACCGAATTCTTAGGTCATATAGATACCGAGATCTAGATCGCCCAATATCACCAAAACAGCATCATACGAACTCTTAACGGATTTGTATAAAATTTGGTAAACAGATAGTTTATAACCTGGATTGCTTTATCCAGATTTTATCTTCTTGTGGGATTATTTTCGAGTTGAAGCGGGTGAAGCCGCTGGCAACAGCTAGTAAGTCCATAGTAATTCTATCAAAATGACAAAAAAACCCAATTCTGTGCCGGAAATAAATACCCCAAACTAGATACATTGCTTATTTAGCTCAACACGTATACAAAAGGGTTTACCTGAGATGGGAATGTAACTGAATTACCCTGTCCCTCATCAGGGGTAATCAGACCATTACCCGTTCTGAATACGTTATGAACTGCGTTCCAATAACGAACGATATATACCGCGTAGGTTTTGGTAAATTGATAGAATTACAGCCCGACAGGCTTCTTGTACACCTACGTTTTTATGTCGTGAAAGCTTTCGTTCACACTGCCTTCATTTTTTACACGACTGCCCCAAAAAAAGAGTGTTATGTTTTTAGTGTTCATGTATGTATGTATGTATGTGTGCTTGTGTGTTTCTTTATTCCACCATAGCTTCTAAACGCCTGAACCGATTTTGATGTATGTGGTATCGTCAAATTTTTTGCGTTATCACGGGTGATATGGCTATGAAAAACATAGAGTGGCCATGGTTTAGAAATAAAAAGAACTTTTTAATAAGTTTTTATTGAATTTTTTTGTCGTGAAAGCTTTCGTTCACACTGCTTTCGTTTTTTCTAAAGTTTGAAAATAGTCTTAGGATGATATGGCAGTTTCATATTGCATTTCATTACCGTAAAACATAACACACATTAGTAGTAAATTCATGAATAATCTTTCTTTCTTTTTTAAAAAACGTTGCCCCACACTAGGAATTTCTCCTGTATCGTGGGTGCGTTCACAAACATTTAAACTCACATACACAAATACCCAGACCCGAAACAACTATCCGTAGGCCGTACAAATATTTGTTCCGTGCGGGGATCGAACCCGCGACACGCAGCGCAGCAGTCCATTGCTTGAGCCACTGCGCCAACCGTGCCGTCAACATAACCGTGCCGTAATAATAACATGTAGACACGAAGCGACTTTTAAAAATGATTTCCTCCTAATCTTTTGATTGTAATTTGTATGTTTTTTTTGTAACACACCATTGTGTTACAAACAAAATATTTTCGGGCTACTAAATTATGAGTACATAGATGTTTCAGCAATAGTTGTTCCGCGAGAAAATCACTCTCAAATCTTCTGAAGTGTATTTTTTATATTAGTGCTCGTGATTGTGCAGGTCTTTTTTGTACTTTTACTTCACGCTCCATTTTAAGTTTCCCTGGAGAGATCGGAGGGGTTTGTCAGACTCAATCTGACTAAAACCCCAGTGTTCACTTCCCACACTTACACTTGTATCTTCACACTCCTGTGCTTACCTCATTTAGACTTTTCACGACCATGCCTACACTCGATGACATCAACATGCATTCCACTGCAAATAAAATCGCGTGTCTACAAGAGGCCTTTAGATAAATGTGTTGCCTAATTCGGGTTTGTAAAAAAAACAAAGCTGATGACTGATTTGAATACCTACGTGATAACTTATAAAGCAGGTAATTTTGTATACTTAATATATTTTCCAGTCGCGTATTTTTTAAATTAAAAGCTTGCCTAAACATTCTCCTCTGTATAAAAAAATACAGTTACAATGCTTCGTAGGTCTAGTGTTCGTAAGCGTTACAGTTGAGGATGAGATCATAGGTTTGATTTTATATAAAGAATTTTTCAGTAGCAGCTTGAAATATGGACTGTGTCTGGTTGCTGACAATAGGCTCGGTCCCAATGCGCTGTTGGTACATATCTACCCAAAACTTTTTGTACTGTTACTACGTTTTTTAAAATCCTGCATGCTTAAACTCTTAACAAATTAGAATACCTGCACAAACTACTCAGATAATTAAGGTGCCAACTAATATTATGCAACAACTGGAATATATTCGATTGAATTTTGGTATGCAGACTTAGAACTTCATAAAAGATACGAAGATTAATTTATTTTTGTATTGTTGTCTCCAACTTGCATAAACTATGGCAATCGTAAATAATAATTAAAAAAAAAACTATTATTTCATAAAAACCTCATTAGTAAAATCAAGATAGATTTATCTCACCCTGATAGAAGTATGACAATTCAGAATTCTTTTGATGCACTCAAATCGTGTTCGTCGAGAAAGCACCCTTACAAATAAAATAATGGGGATGCCATTGAGGGGTGTAATTTACAGGATTCTCCCTTTCATTTTAAGATGATTCCGCTGCAGAGGCGCGATTGGCGTGACTTGCCGAAGGGGTTCTCACAGACTTACGCAAAGTATTATGACGGGTTATTGTCAAGTTTGAGATTTAGATTCCCCGTTCTGTTTATTTTGTTGCGGAATTGAGAGAAAATTGATGAGAAAAGTAGGTACTTATCTACTTACCCCTTTATTTTATCAACGGTGTTTAAAGTTGAGGAACTCGTGGCTATATAATAACGGACACTCGGGTCGATGTTAAGGTTAAGCCGCAATTGTCTAGGTTGGTCTTTAGATGGGTGACCATCCATTACATACTGAGTCTCCTCCGTGCCTCGAAAAGCACGTTAAGCTGTTGGTCCCGGCTGCCGTATATAGATCTTTGGCAGTCGTTACAGGTAGTTCTGTGACCTGAAAAACTGACAACCAGTATTACCAGAGGTTAACGTAATACCCAGCATTAATTGGGTCGTGGAGGTCAGATAGGCAGTCGCTCCATGTAAAATACTGATATTCAGCTGCATCCGATTAGACTGGAAGCGGATCTCAACATAGTTGGGTAAAGGATGCTTAAAGTTGAGACACGTTTAGGCGTCAAAACTATGGCGTTTATGAAACTTTTAAAGTGGATGTGCAGTCACGACGCGACGTTCAGTCCACTCTCGGCCCCTAAAAAAGATTCGAACAAATCTGTATACACGTAGCAACTTCTAAAAGTTTTGACTGTCTATGTCGTTACGAAAACATAATCATATCATTTCCAAACTTATACTATTACGAAATAGGCCATCGTAGAAACAGATGTTTCCCGACAAAATTAAGTTTGAATAATCGGGTAATAATAATGGTTAAAACACTATTTTTTTAAATTAGGCTATATTGTCCCACTGTTGGGCAAAGGCCTCCCCCATAGTTTAAAATATTAACTTGCTTTAATTTATTGAATTAATGATTCCGTGCTACGGAAGGCACGTATAAGCCGTTGGTCCCGGCCGCCAAAGGGCGGTCGTCAAACCATGTCAGAGGCCTTTGAGGCGGACTAGAAACTCTGACACTATAATAGGTCGTGTGGGGTCGTTAGACTTTACTGCCCACACGATAAGAAGAAGAAGATTTATTGACAAAGAAAGAAATTATTATAGAAATATTCTGAAATCAATGGTGAACCATTGTTCGAACGATGCCCATTTCTTTTTTAAAGACAAGTATCTGGACATCTGCATTGAAAAAAAAGAGAACTCGACTGAGCTCTCTTTTGTTTCAGTGAAGGTTCGCAGTGTACCTAGCCGCAGTTACTCTCTTTGGTAATCATCAATCATCAACAGCATATAAATGTTCCCACTGTTGGGACACAGGCCTCCTCTCTGTGAGAGGGAATGGGCCATAATCTTAACACAGCCCAGTGCGGATTGGTAGATGTCACATGTCTTCGAATTTTTTGGTTCTAAGACATGCCGATTTCCTCACGATGTTTTCCTTCACCGTTTTGAGAGCAGCGGCGATGAAATAAATTACACAAAGTAATGTGCCTGCCTAGGTTTAAACCCACGACCTACTGTTCGTAAGTCGGGGCCGCCGCGCCGGTAAGGTTTTAAGAAATCTTGTCACATCTAAACATTTTCTCAGGTCTGTTCAGCGTATATATAGGGGGAGCTTGCGTTTAATATCGCTGAAGGCGTAACTGATTTATAGTCCTTTATGACGATAACATTACACACTTAACTTAGTTTGTATAATACTTCTGTCATATCTTACCTCATCTGCCTAGCACGTCTGCTTAACCATGGGGATTACAGGCGTGATTTTAAGATTGATAAAATGTTTTTAACAAAAAACGAAACATTATGTCGCATGACCGCGTTAAACCAACAAATGAAAAAAAACGTTCACAGCAAATCACTGTGACACTGACAGTTCGACAACCAAAAAAATAAATGAAAAAAAAACCCCTTCGTTTGCTTTACTTTTATTTAACCAACCGCAACGAAACGGACAGTCGTGTAATTGTTTTTCATTGCACAGTAATTGACTTGTGGTGGCCGTCGATAAATGTTTTTGCATTTAATCGCCCGAAACTCGGGGGTGAGAAATTTTGTCCTCCGCGCTCTTGTCCGGGACACTGTAAATTCATTTATTTTACCGTGATAAATTGTTTTTTTTTTGTTTTAATATAAAGCAAGTTGTTTGTTTCAAAAAGTGAGGTATCCCATCCGGGCACCGATTTTTAGAGCCCCTACGCTTAGACCACCAAAGCCATTAGAGCATTTGATGGCACCAAGTATTTCATACAGTCTGTTGATTAACAGGTTAGTTTATAATTATTATGTGTTAATTAAAAGGTTTAATGTAAAAATGGTAAAAGTACCTACGATGTTGTCTCAATTTATTTCGATAAAAATCCCAAATCAATAAAAAAAGAAGAATAAAGGTCTTTTAGCGAGTATTTGCTCCATTAAAGCTCAAAATTTAATGACAGACTCAATCCATTTCCCCAAAACAGACACTCAAGTACACTACATAGCAATAGTTCCACGCATTTCTGCCGATTCATTCGAGCCCCTAAGCCAGGTATTTCCCTAATCGTATAACATGTACCCTCTGAAAGCAATCCAAATCACGCATTCCCTTTACACGTATGTAGCCACAGATATAGATAGACCTAGAAAACGCAAGAGCAACCACTTCGCGTGCCTCTTTTCGTGCCTAGCTTACGTACAAAAATCGCAAGCGGCCACTTTCGCGCTCAGTTTGTCGGTGTATAGCGCTCGTCGGACTTCGGCCCTCTGGTGCAAAAGGCAGGAGTTGAGACAAAGGAGGTGCCGTACACGGCGGAGTCTTTAAATCGATTTGATTTTTTTGATTTATAGTGCTAGTGACGTCATAATAGGTAGTCAAAAAATTGCACGTTTGGTTTTCATACAGATCGTGATACTTGCGTTATCTAGGTCTATCTATATCTGTGTATGTAGCCCTAGTATTCGCTACCTAAATATTGTCCCCAACCCCTTTGAATATTAACTATGTATCTCTATTTAGTGGTGACTAAATAATTCAAGGGTGTGCATATTGACCGTCGGAATACCAAATGCATTGAAAACCAGAATGGTTAGGTCTTCCTGGCCCTTCTTGGTGAAGGGAAATTATCTTCTTTAAAATTGCACGTTTGGTTTTCATACAGATCGTGATACTTGCGTTATCTAGGTCTATCTATATCTGTGTATGTAGCCCTAGTATTCGCTACCTAAATATTGTCCCCAACCCCTTTGAATATTAACTATGTATCTCTATTTAGTGGTGACTAAATAATTCAAGGGTGTGCATATTGACCGTCGGAATACCAAATGCATTGAAAACCAGAATGGTTAGGTCTTCCTGGCCCTTCTTGGTGAAGGGAAATTATCTTCTTTAAAAGGTATAGGGTCGTGTTTTAAGGTGTTAAGTTACGATGGTCGATGCATAATTAATTTGATGTGAGATTTCATGTTGACAAGGCATTGTGATTTAGGGTCCTGATTTAAACATAGGTAATACGTACGTGTATAGCTTGGTGACTTTCATTGTTGTTTTGGTTAGAGTGATTATTTAGCTCTATATTGAGAAGTCGAACCCTATGTCTATTGATATTAAGCGCAAAAATTAAGCTTTACCTATTGCTTTGGGCAAAAATAAATAACAGCCTATAGTGTTCAGCCATCTTAGACACAGGCCTCCTTCAAGAGAGAGGTAGTGGTTCGTAATCCACACAAGCATTTAAATAAAAAATTGATGATGCAAAAATCAGAAACCTTTGATGATCAAAATAATAAAAAACGTAGGTAATGCAAGTTGATCCCATTCCAAAAAACTGCGCTGACACAAAAATATCCCCAAAAAATCTTGACGAACTACCAAACCCTCTAATGAATCAGACTGAATACCTGATAGTGCAACTTTTAGTGCTTAATTCTGGTACATTAATAGTCTTCTACTGAAGGTCTGCTAAGTGCGGGTGGGGGGAAGAGGGGGGAGGGGGGGTAAGGCGTGAATAATGTGACGTAATCGAGTTGAGCTTACGTCGTGTCGTCAATGCTCCCTGATTGAGTTCATAACGACGTTACCGTCGTACACTGATGAACTCTGCTGTTTTAGGAATCAAGGGAGAAGAAGAAGCGAGATTTTTTTGGTGGGTGGGAAATCATCAAATAACCCCTCCCGCTCTGGGCAGAGCGGAAGGGAGAGTCAGCCTTCTACTGTAAAAAAACCACCCATGTTCCTTCGTTGCCCTTGTGCCGAGGCCGCGGTATCTCTTTCGAAAAACCCGCAGCCCTGACGGGAAAGAACATAGCCCTTACCTTGTAACCACTGAGCATGGAGGTCCCTTCACTGCTTCTCTTTATCGTGTTGTGATTCTTCCTAAATTGAATACGCTTCGACTAAGACTCTGTGATCCCAACGTAGCGAGGAATAGAGGAGTTTGGATGAAGAAGACGTAATATGCGCCGATCTTAAAGTAATTGAGGTAAGGGCAGGAGAATGTTATTGAACCTCTTTGTCTCCTTTGGTTACGTACAAATGAAAATAGGCTTGTACAATAACTTAAACACGTATTTTTTTAAACTAGATAGTGCGGTGTTCCGTAACCGACCACTCTGAGAAAAAACAGGCAAAAAAACTCGGACCTCATAGTATGTTTTAAGGTCCAGACATAATCTTTGTCAACTTACATGAGGACTGTGCAGATTGTTGTCTAAGATGGTCTATTGAACACAGGAACCACAGAGATTTAAGTGGACCTATCCAGTCAGTGCAAGGATTTGTCAGTTATACCTAGTGTAGCTCGACAGTCTTCTATCAGTAAGTTGTCGTTTTGATACACAGCAGAATGTCTAATGGGTTTTTCCATCAGCAAAACAAAAACAAAACAAAATTCCTGAATTTCTATGCCGCCATTTTGATGTCGAATTTTCTGAACTGTCAAACCGCCATTTTCTTTTCCTCCATACCACACCACACCGCGCTCTATGTTCAAGCGGCACCGTCTGGAAAGTACGGACAAAGGTGAATTTGTTAGCCAGGATCGAGGCGCTACAATCATTCTATTATTGGAACTATAAATGGTGATAACGTTATTACCATACACTAATTTTCACCTTGTCTCTTCAGACGGTGTTTTAGTATCAATAATATATTGGGGGATATTTACGCAGCTGAGCACCATAGCATCATGCCTTTACTACCTGAAGGGTTAAGCAGATTTATACCTACACATTTTACCAGTTATATTTAAGTCCCATGTAATAAGCCATCATTGCCATTAAAAAACCCAATATATAACAGTTTACCGGCCCGTGGAATCTTCTTCTTGGCGTGTCAATGGCAAATTGTCAATAGAATAAAACCCAGAAACTTCTGCTCAGCATTTTCGTTTGCGACCACTAGACCAAAGACGTAGTCAAAATATACGAGTGTGTTACGTGACTTAGAAAAGTGTTACACCTATAAATCACGACCCCGTAAGTTTATGAATATGAAACACTTAACAACGAATGCACGCCACCTCGAAAAACTGAACAACGAATGCACGCCACCTCGAAAAGCTGCACAACGAATGCACGCCACCTCGAAAAGCTGCACAACGAATGCACGCTACCTCGAAAAACTGAACACCGTAGCCATGCGATCACGAATAATTAAATCTCTAATTCAGCTATTCGAAATACTTAACCACAAATTCACGCTACCTCGATAAACGTAACGCCGCGCCGTAGCCATGCCATCTCAACATACTTCTTTTGCCTCGTCCACATTCATACATCTGGTTAAAACATAATTCGACAAAAAAAAACAACATACAAGAAGTCTATGAAAAGCTATTTTACTTCAAACACATCTGAACGCAATTGGGCAGTAACAATAACAGTATAGCAGGAAAATAAAACGCTCTTACTTGATATGGGGACAAGAGCCTTCCTAAGGAGATTTGGACCCATAAAAATAAAATAAACGCCCTACCCCCATATTGCATTATAAGAACAGATGTGAGTTTGTACCGTTTCCTGCGATAACCTGAGGATTGCTATTTTTATAGTTAGATGGCTTTGCGGGTTCCGTAGTAGATGAACTGTTATGATATTCTACGTATTATTAGAATTATTATAAGATTATTTTATTCATAAAAGAGAAGTTCAATTACTGAAAAAAATAGTCTAAAACAACAAAGACACGATGGATGGACTTTGTGATATGGCTTAATAGACAACTGGGCACAAACTAGACTCCATGACTGCTGACGGATTGCCCAATAACAACTAAACCGACCCGGGAATCAAACACACGGGACCTGAACGCGGCTCTCATTACAATGAAGTAGAAATAAAAACAAAATGAATTACACATACAGTATAATTCATTTGTTTTCATAGAGTTTGTAAAAACAACTGAATTTGACATAGCAAACAGCCATGTTAAATTCCTTTGTTCCTATCCTAATAAAAAAAACTCTAAACAAAAATCATTCCAATCTGCAATATTTTCACGTCCATTTTTAATACAGTTATAAAAAACTGAATTAAATCCTTTTGAGCTAAACAAAGTGAGTACAAACAACAAAATTGATCAACCTGTGCTACACAAATAAATTGAACGCTGCCAATATTTGGTTGACAATATTTTTGTGTTATAACTATGCAATTTTATGGCCTGTCCTCGTGTTGTACTGAAAGAGGATTTATGTCGCTATTATTGCAAAATTTTGTATTAATATGGGTATGTTTGTTTGTCTGTATACTGGTACACACGGCTACACATCAAGCTATACAAAACCAGTATAATCTGATCGTTCATTGTGCGACAAGATCTAGTAAAGTGAGGCCAAGATTAACTGGTTTTGTATAGCTTGATGTGTAGCCGTGTGTACTTAGTCATTGCATCGCCATAGCATGGAAACATCTCTAAAGGCATTTTTTTTTTGGCGGTAGGATATCATCAAATGACTCCTCCCGCTCTGGGCAGAGCGGTAGGGAGTGTCAGACTTCTACTGACTAAAAACCACCCATGTTCCTTCTTAGCCCTTATGCCGAGGCCGCGGTATCTCTTTCGAACTACCCGCAGCCCCGACGGGATGCAAAGGTATCTCCAATAAAACTTACTGCTTTTGAAAAGAAGGCTTTCATAAAGAGAATTTTATTTTACTGAAAATGTCAATCTAGTTGCCTTTGGGCCGATCAATTTGAATTGTCGTGGACACGCTAAGAAGAAGAAGATAAAATAGTGCCAAAACAATTGGAACAATGTTAGACAATCTGGATGGTTCTTATCCATAGGAAACAACCAAATCGAACCGTACACCACTCGTCGACGTTTTATAAGTGTCCATTTAAGCCCACTTATGAAGACAGTAGGCTCTTGAAGTCATGACAGATTTTCTTTTAACTACTTTATAAGATTTTGATAACAATATAGAATATTTCACTGATAGCAATTATGAGAGCCCTACAAGGTAACGACATTATATCCAAAAATAAATATTTGTGGAAATAATATTGCACCTGCCCAAAACTGGGGTGAATAACTAGTCTTTGGTGAAAATAGGTTATGAACTGTTTCAATATTCATAGAATTTAAAAGTAATATGCAGATTATGGTAATATAAAGCTTTTGGCGAGAGCGGTCCCATAAATTGATAGATCACAATTTTGACGCTATTTTCAATCAGTTTTATGAACACTGCTGGTTTCAGAAATGAGAATGATTATGTAACTGTCTTGTATTTTGATAGGGTTTCCTCGTTTCACGAACACTACGTGAATCTTAGTTGAAATGCTTTCGGGCAACAAATAGATACTTACGACTTTTTCATCTGCCTAGCCTTTTCCCAACTATGTTGGGGTCGGCTTACAGTCTAACTGGATGCAGCTGAGTACCAGTATTTTAAATTAAGAGAATCCTTAACTGACCTTCACGACTCAGTATCTGGGTAATATAATGCTCTTTGATAATATTTGATGCACACTTTCGGGGCACTGTAACAACTCAACAAATGTCACTACAAATGTCAGTCATGAAAACATGCTTTCGGAAGCACAGATGTAACTCGGTAAGTAAATAATGGTCACCCATCCACGTACCAAGTTACCAACCTACCCAAGGTTGCTTACCCTTAATTTTTTACTATCATTATATTATTATAAGACTAAATTTCACTGCAGGGCAAGAGCCGCCATTCCCTCCTTCCACTTTTTGCGCTCTAGTCTGATTGTAGGCCAATCCTTTGAAAAAGAGTCCATTGAAATATATGAACAAATATCGAAATATATTATGTATTAAACGTATATAATTATCACGTTGTAGATATAGCACGTGGCACAATATCTTAACGGCGCGGGTGCGGCCGCAATTAATTTCAGTTGGCTGCGGTCTACTCCAGACGTGGTTACGCTGGTTGCTTGGCTGAAGCAAAGAGGTAACTCGGTATGTAAAGGATGGTCATCCATACACGGGCTGACTTTGGCAAGCGTTGCCTAACCTTGAAGTTCGTCTGCTATTATTGTAGCTAAGAGTCCGTCATCTGCCTAACTGTTTTCCCAAACTATGTTTGTGTCCCAGCAATGGGCAATATAGGCTGGTTATGTTATGCCAACTTAGCTTTTAGCACGGACTCTATAATATAATATATTTTAATTTATCAAAGAATATATATCACGTTGTAGATATAGCACGTGGCACCTAGTTAAGTTCATCTGACAATATCTTAACGGCGCGGGTGCGGCCGCAATTAATTTCAGTTGGCTGCGGTCTCCTCCAGACGTGGTTACGCTGGTTGGTTCCGCTTGGGGCTTTGAGATACGAGTTTCATTGGCTTTGGAAAGTTTTACGTGGAGAAGGTAGAAGGTTTTTCTTTAGGAGGTTTTTTGTTCTCATTAGCTAATTATTTATTGATTTTGTTAACCAAGATCAATTTTTTCATTGTAAATTAGTTACTTCTCTAATAACATAATAATATGTCTACATATCTAGTAATACATTATTTTAATTTCAGCAGGATATCACAGAGGCTGTAGTGGCTGAGCGATTTGCTGCGCCGCGTCTCGCAGGTTCGATTCCTACACATAACAAAATATTTGGATGGCCTACAAGAGTACCTACTTGTTTCGGGTCTGACTGTTTGTGTATTTAAATGTGTGTAAACGTACCCACGATAAAGGAGAAATTCTTAGTATGGAGCCATATTACTTTAAAACATACCCAGCACAGCACTATTAATTTAGTGATGACGAACTTTGATTTGACCGTACAATCAAAATCTCCAGCAATGAGCTTAGTACCTATAACAAAGTCCCGATCTGTAGGTAGCCCTTTTTTTTGGAGGATGAGAAATCATCAAATGACTCCTCCCGCATTGGGCAGAGCGGAAAGGGAGTATCAGACTTCTACTGACTAAAAACCACCCATGTCCCTTTGTGGCCGGGTCCGCGGTATCTTTTTCGAACAACCCGCAGCCCCAGCAGACCCGCACCCCCGGCAGATCTGTAGCCCTACCTTCTGCAGTATTTAAATCAGGCTCCACCAAAAAGGCCAGTACGAAACGCACCCCTAACACAGAGACACAAATGTGTAGGGCCGATACAAATGGCGAATCGACCGCAGCAATCAATTATAAAACGGAATTGTTCCGAATCGCACGCGCACCCATCGGTCCTTTGTTCCTTAATGTATTGGCACCAATAATTTAAATTTTAGTTGGGGCTGGTATAGATTGTGGAGCTGTATTGGATGGAATTGTTATGAGAGCGTCATTGTTAGGTTAAAATTACTGGTTACTGATATTACGTGGTATTTCACTGTTGGGCAGTCTTCCCTTCTTAATACGTCTCTCCATGACTTCCCATTTTCTTTCTACTAACTTTTGCCAGCGGCTTCGCCCGCGTGCAAATAACGATTTTCCATACAAACTTTCATCCCTTATTTAACTCTCTTAAGGGTTGAATTTCAAAAAATCCTTCCTTATTTCTTGTCTACATTATAAAGGGAACCTCTGTGCAAAATTTCAGCTTTCTAGGTCCGGGTTTGGGCTGGGCGTTGATGAGTCAGTCAGTCAGTCAGTTATTTATATAGATTTAGGACTATTGTGGCCTAGAGTGATCTCAGGTCGGTCAGCCAGGGTTTGACAAAAGAGTATCTAATACTATAATGTAACGGGCTGATGTCCGCAACTCCGCGTCTAAAGCGCGTATTTTGTATCTCATAGTAATCCTACAACTCGCCAGGTATATTTAAGTTCCATGTGATTCGGATGAGTCTATTGCTAACAAATCTAATCTAATTTTACAAATCCAGATTCCGTGACTGCTACTAAAAAATCCAGATGGAAAAATCCAATGACACTTTACCCAACCTCGGAATCGAACCTGAGACTCCATACTCAGCAGTCCCACTTGTAGCCACTAGACCAACGAGGCAGTCAAAATAAATATATCTTATTATTAAAATAAGCATTCACATTTACTTTGAAGATTTAATTTAAGGGGTGTAGTACGTCTCAACTTAAATTAAACTTGAATATTTATAAGAATTCACATCAGCATTTCTCACACTCGACTGATTTTAGTTCAGTACAGTATTCACAAACACAAGTTCCTGCTGAAAACTTAAGAGATATAATCTTCTTAAAGTTCTCCCCCTTAATAACACTGTAGATGTAATTATATTCGTATAATTAATTAAGATGCGAACAGGTGCTCGGTTGAGTTCGCTTCCCGCGATACTTAGGTGGGCAACAGACTGGCAACTTTTGTTGGTAAATAGGCGATTTCTGTTAATGGCTTGGTTTTTTTGGTGGTAAGGAACAGTTCTTCATCCAAGATAGAAAGAAGAAAAATTTATAAAATGCGCAAATCTGCATTATAAAATAAACTCATCAACATTATCATAATTTCACGAAAGACGACTACTGCTGGACATAGGCCTCCCCCAAGTGTCACCACATTGACCGATCCCGTGCGTCTCGCATCCAACGGATCCCCGGATCATCGTATTAAATAAACTTAAAAGCACGAAGTCTCGTTTTAGAAGGATGTCATCGTATAAACTAGGTAACGTGACTAGGAGGCTACTGCGTGATTGTTGATACCAAGCTGTTGAATAATATAATTATATTCTTTTAAACTATTTGTGTGATCTACTATGATGTTAATAATGATGATTATATTTATTTTAATGAGGAGCCCAATAATTCTAGGATTAGGAATTATTATAGTAAGTTTATTTATTATTATTTATTTATTTATTTATGTACACACAAAATACAAAAAAAGGAAAATACATAAAAAGAATAGAAGAGCACAAAACACAACACAAAACAACTTTTCCTATTATTTAAATTCATATAGGTAATTATTAAGTCATGTGGATAAGTTCAGCAACTATTATATTGTCCACTTAACTACAATAAGTTGCCTGTCAGTGCCTCAACTTAAGTGCCTGCAAGATCTTCAACCCTGTGAATGGAGATTTGCAAGTCTTATGTCGTGTTTCGGCAGTCTGGAGGGGGATAAGTTCTGAGTATTCTTAGGGTTAAGTCTGGTTAGCTTGGCGGTTCGGGAGGGAAAGTGAGATTCTGGAATTATTGATTGTGTATTTTTAAGAGATGTTTTGGTAAAATAAATTGGGTCTATGACTATAAAATGTTTACCGAAATACTGTATGGGTGCTGAAACTGTAGGACTGATCAACAAGCAAAAACTAAACAAAAAACGTGTGGCACTCGGAGACTGCCGCGGTAAAGCTATTGCATAGCATTTTTTATCAACTTATGCAAATAATTAATTATTTAATTTGACAACCTCAGTTGACAACCTTGTTATTTTCCGTAACCATAGCAACCTGGTTGAATACTGAATCATGAATATTTTCGTTACGGAATTTCTGGATTCGCTCTCCACGCTCAAGGCCCGCGATAGAAGCTATGCAATAGCTTAAAAAAATCAGCTACTCGGGAACTTAAATTGACAAAAAAAAAATAGTAGTTTAAAAAAACATTCTTAACCGTAGTACACAACAAAAACCACCTTTTTTACATTCTGTAAATAGTGATAAGTGGTGCAACATCTACAGAAGTAGAAAAAAATGAGAGGAGGCCCAGGTTAAAAAATGTTCTGAAATTACCAACCCGTCTTGAGCAAGCTTGTTGAACATAAGCTCTCTGTGTGAGAAGAATCCTTTGCCCAGCAGTGGGAAAAAAATTGGCTAGTATTATTACAATATGTATGATGATGATGAAGTTTCATTAAACCTCCAGTCATCACCAAACTTTTAAATTCTTCAAGAAACTTTTTACAAAAAAAAACCGAACGAAATTATTGTCGTAACAAAACATTTTACTTTCCAATATTTGCCCTGTTACTATCAATGATATCCGCTATAGATATAGTGCATATCCGGATATTGCCAAAGGAAATATCTGATATCGACCTTACAATATTCAAATCAGCAACTGGAAAGTGTTACGGAAAATTCGAAGAACTTGCTATAAATATTTATAGAAAATATAATTTGTGGTGTCGTTTTTTCACTGTTTTTAAACGGTAGTTTTAGTTGATGTATTTAAGCATCTTTTAATATTGGTACTCTGTAGTATACTACAGATTATACAATAACGATTGCGATATGAATGAACGTAACATCAAAGTTGATATCGCACGAAGGGTTGGGCAGAAGTGTACCTAATTCCGTCAGGGCTGCGGGTTGTTCGAAAGAGATACTGCGGCCTCGACATAAAGAGCCAAGAAGAAACATCATCATCAGCCTATAATGTTCCCACGCAGGGACTCAGGCCTCCTCTCTAGGAGAGGGATGGGCTATAATCCACCACGCGGGCCCAGTGCGGATTGGCAGATGTCACATGTCTTCGAATTTTTTGGTTCTTAGACATGCCGGTTTCCTCACGATGTTTTCCTTCACTGTTTTGAGAGCAGTGGTCATGAAATAAATTACACAAGGTAATGCGCCTGCTGACCGATGAGGTAGACCGATGACCTGGTCAAGGTTGCAGGAACCCGCTGGATGAGAGACGCACGGGACCGGTCAATGTGGCGACGCCTGGGGGAGGCCTATGTCCAGCAGTGGACGTCTTTTGGCTGAAATGATGATGAATGATGAATGCGCCTGCCTGGGTTCGAACCCACGACCAACTGTTTGTAAGTCGGGGCCGCAACCACTGGGCCACCACTGCTCACTGGGCCAAGAAGAAACATGGGTGGTTTTTAGTCAGTAGAAGTCTGTCAGTCCCACCGCTCTGCCCAAAGCGGGGGAGTCATTTAATGATTTCCAACCCTCCAAAAAAAAAAGGTGTAAGTACTTACCTAATAGTAAATACATTACAACCAGTTTTCAAGTAACAGGGTACATTACGAGCATTTAACCTTTTCCATTAACTCAGCATATTAAATGAGAAATTCCTGATTGTAAAACCCAATTACACCTCGCCCGGCCTGAGAATTGAATCCAGAACCTCGTGCTTGCTAGTAGGTCTTGCGGCCACTAAACAAATAAATTCTGGTGTTATTCAGCCGACAACCAGTTTTTTTCGTAGTGGGGAGGACGAGACTCCTCCCAACCACGAAAAGAAGGAAAACTAAGATAGGGACGATCACCCATCTATAAATTGACCTCGGAAAACGTTGCATAACCTCGAAGATTGACCCGTGCTATTGTTATTTGGTACTGTTATTATAGGTCAATAAGTACACAAAGCTATTACCGAAGCCTTCAAAACGAAGACTTAAAACTCTGAAGGCGGGCCGTCATAATTTTCAGTAAAAGCCTTCTTCCGTTCGCTCCAATGAATCCTCAGTGACAGCTGAATGGCGGAGTAGGAAGGAAAGAATATGCTTTATCTATATTTTATTATAATTAAAAGCTTGAATCAAGGAAACTTATCAGGCCTGGTTTCCACCAAAGCGGAAAGGAACGGAGATGAGAGAAAATGTGCAGAAATCGGCCAATCACATTAGTTAAAAGTTATAACATGTCTATCGCCCATTCTGTGTTTGGTCGAATTTAGTACATCTCCTCTACGCTATGCTCGTCTCCGTTTTGGTGGAAACCGGGCCTCAGTCTACCAAACGGTCTCCTCGAATGCATTCTTTCTTTTTTTTTTTAGATCTATTTCAAACTATATGTTTATTCTGTTTTATTTTAAGCCCGTATTTACCAAAGCGCTTTCGTGCGCACAACCTTTTGCTCACAAACTGGACGAGCGTTTAAATTCTGCTTGTGTCAAAAAGCGCATGTATACGCGCCTACAAAACTATGCTAAAGTGACTCTACCCTTAATCACAGAAATACTAATCAAGTCGCTGCAGTCAGTTAAAGCGCCAGATTTCCCAATGTAACTGGCCTGTTGGTCTAGTGGTTAGTGACCCTAACTGCTATGCCGGAGGTCGTGGGTTCGATTCCCACCCAGGACAAATGTTTGTGTGATGAGCACGATCATTTGTTCTGTGTCTGGGTGTAATTTATCTATAATATGTATGTATTTAGAAATATATAAGTATGTTTATCAGTTGTCTAGTACCCATAACACAAGCTCTGCTTAGCTTGGGACTAGATGGCGTTGTGTGATAGTTGTGGAATATTATTATTATTATTCCCTTTATTCAATATATAAACAAATTTAATACATTTTTAAATATTTCCTATAAAAACAATAAAAAAATATTTAAAAATATAAAAAATTGTAGCCCACCGGTATCGGGAACAGGGTCCAAGCTACCGGCGGTCAGGGCTCCAGAGAAAGGAACCTCCTAACAATGCGAGCCGTGTCCAGGAGTACCGCTTTCTGCATCAAGCCCTTGATCCAGCCGCCTAACGAGAGCCTCCTCAGGTGTTGGTCGAGGCTCTTGGCAATTAAGCCACTGGCTGTGATGACTATCGGCACAATGATCGCTGAGTCCACATCCCACATGTCGACAACCTCGCGAGCCAAGTCAAGATACTTGATTTGTTTATCTTTCTCGGCTTTCACGAGATTCTCGTCATGCGGGACGGTTATGTCAACAATCATTGCGCGCCGCTCTGATCGATCCACCACCACTATATCAGGCTTATTAGCGATAATAGTCCTGTCAGTGATGATGGATTGATCCCAGTACAGTGTGATACTGCCATTATCGAGAACTGGGTCGGGCACATACCTGTAGTACGGCACTTCCGATTCCACAAGGTTGTATTTCAGAGCAAGTTGCTGATGGATAATCCTGGCTACAAGGTTGTGTCTATGCAAGTATTCTCCGTTAGCCAGACGAGAACACCCGGAGATAATGTGACGGATTGATTCGCCCGGACGGTGGCATGCCCGACATATGTCAACCGTACCGTCCTTCACAATAAATCTCCGGTAGTTATTCGTCATCATAACTTCGTCCATAATTGCACAGACAAAACCTTCGGTTTCTCCAAAGAGTTCACCGGAACGTAGCCAGGCTACGGACGCTAGGAAGTCTACATCGGGCCCGTGTAGGGCCCGAAAAAAGCGTCCGTGGAGCTCCTTGCTCTGCCATACCTCCATGCGGTCTATAGTGTCAAGCACTACAGGTTTGCGCCAGTTCTCTTTAGCCAAGGAGAGCGGGGTGAGGCCCTTGTCCACCGCGACAACATCTCGATGCATCCCCACGTCGGCTTCTAGGAAATATTCCCTGAGACTGCATATCTCACGATTGTGGAGAGTCTTAGCATTTAAAAAGCCTCGACCTCCACACTTCCGTGGGATATACAGTCTCATAACCGAAGAACGTGGGTGATGCATTCGATATGTCGTCAACAATGTACGAACCCGTCTATCCAGGGTGTCTAGCTCTGTTTGAGTCCATTTGAGTATGCCGAAAGAGTACATCAAAACCGGCATGACCCAACCGTTGAAGGCACGCACCTTATTTCCGCCTGATAAAAGACTGTTACATACTTTTCTCAGGCGGCCAAAGAAGCGCTCCCTCAACGATTGCTTCATATCGGCAACGTTAATGCCCAGCGCTTCCGACATACCCAAATACTTGTAGGTTTCGGTTGCTGAGAGGGATCTAAGATTTATGGAATCTGTGAGCTGGGTTCCCACAGATTCCACAATCCCCCCTCGCTTTACATGCATGACCGCACACTTATCTACACCAAATTCCATTCTGATGGCGTTACTGAAAGTCTCAGTGACCTTCAGTAGCTCCATCAGGTGCAAATCGTTGGTGGCGAAAAGTTTTAGGTCATCCATGTAAAGGAGGTGAGATATAATCTGACCACCTCTCTTCAACCGATAGCCTAGACCTGAATCCTCCAGCAGCGTGCTAAGAGGATTCAAGGCTAAGCAGAACCAAAGTGGACTCAAACTGTCACCCTGAAATATACCCCGCTCTATCCTTATCGGTTCGCTAATCCTCTGAATCTGTCGACATCCTGGATAGCGAAGGACTGTTCTCCATTGCCCCATACACGACACCAGGAAGGTGCGCAGGGTTGCATCAATTTTATACAACTCTTGCACCCTCATGAGCCATGTATGTGGCACCGAGTCATAGGCCTTCTTATAGTCTATCCAACATGTCGACAGATCCTTTCGGGAACGGCGAACCTGTTGGCTAATGGCCATATCAATGAGGAGTAGCTCCTTAGTACCACGGGACCCGTTCCTACATCCATTTTGAGAAGCAGACATAACAGAATTTTCGTTAATATGTTTATTTATTTTAGCTCTCAAAATGGAGGTAAGAACTTTATAGACCGTTGGAAGACACGTAATCGGTCTATAATTTTTGGGTTCCGCAGTACTACCCGATTTATGGAGCAGGTGGGTTATTCCAGTTGTCAGGAACTCTGGTAGCGACCCTGACTCTAAGGCTGACTGGAATAGGGCTGCCAAGCAAGCATGCGATCTTGTAAACCATTTAATCCAGAAGTTGTGCAGTCCGTCCGGCCCTGGTGATTTCCAATTAGGCAACGGACGAACTGCACAACTTACATCTTGGGGGCTGATCGTTATTGCCTCCATTTCTGTTATTGGATCGCACGCTCGCTCGACCTCCCGAGTCCATTCACCCTCGGAATGACTGACAGGTACCGACCAGATGTTGCGCCAAAATGAACACATGGCGTTGTCATCCGGTAGGCACCCGTCAGTCACACCTTGGTCCGGTCGCTCCCATGCTCTGTATACCCACCTTTCATCACTTTGGAAGGTGCGATTTAGAGTGTACCGTTCCACCCGACGCTTATACCTACGAATACGGTTTGCCCATGCATACACTTTCTGCTTCCAGAAGTCGATATCGGTCCCCGCAAATGCCCGCTTCACAAAGCGCATCACTCGAGGGCGATTGTTGCCCTCCCGGAAGCAGGATAGTTTGCCGATGAACGCTCTGGCCCCAGCAATGCGTCGTTCAATCCTGCATTGCCAAGCCGGAACGGCTGGTTTCGGTCGTGTAACTCTGTCATCCGGAAATTTGACATGAGCTACACGACATGCCGCTACAGCCGCGCAATACAGGATCGAATGAGCATCAGTGAGGTTTTCGCAGTTATCAAAATAGCTTGACAACTGCGAATCCAGAACAGCCACCAGCGCCCTATTTCTGTTATGCATGGGCAAACGAGGTAATCGTGGTCTAAGTTCGGGCGACATAAAACGATATTCTCGGATCGCACCCTCCAAAGTACTCCTCATCTCCTCACTGCACTGTGTACTTACGTTAGTAACCATGTCATTACTCACGTCATATTCACTGATAAGTATTGTGGTAGACTGTGGTGGTACCACAGCCTGTGACGACGTAGCAATGACATGGCTACCTTGCGTTTCAGTCCGCAAGCGATCAAGTACGGTGTTATCCAACATACGATTACGTTGGATGACTCGCACCTGATCCGACAATCGTTGTGCCGATACGTTGACAGCCGGCTCAAGTACCTGAAAAAGAGAAAGCATCCGAACACGGTACGCGGTCAGATTGTTTCCTCCCTCTGTAGCCCCATAGTATGAGCGCATGACATTTTCGTTGATGGCTTGCGTCCATCGCATGCGCTGCACACTTCCGCCGGGAGCTGGGACCCTATCAGAAGCCGGTGGGCCTCGAGGTCCTAAGCCGTCCGGTGGCCGGTGTCCTCTTCGTCGACGAACAGGTGTTGGCGTTGGAGACGAAGAAGAATACTCGTCGCTCGAGCTCGACGCGACTGCCACGGCCGGTGTCACAGCACTCACGGAGAGACTGGGTTCCGGCGGCGGCGAGGCGGAGCTGAGCGACGAGCCCGGAGCTGGTTGTCGTGCACGTTGAGCGGCCCTCGTAATCATATTTCATCATAATTTCATCATTTCATTTTCAATTTTTTCATTTTCGTGTTGACGTTATTGACATAATATGTCATTCTGGAAATTTTTGTGACTATTGTATTTTTGTCCTTCCTGGTTTTCGTTTTTTATTTATTTTCCAAATATCTTCTTCCAAAACCGTTTAAAAAAATATATTAACAAGTTTCAATTATGTATATTCCAATATTTTTAATTAAATGAAAATAAGAATACAGATGATTGACATGTTTGATACGGGGTTGCCATATTTATTATTATTTCCTTTATTTATCTTTACACAAATTTAGTACATTTTTAAATATTTCTTACAAAAAACAATACAAAAAAACATTTAAAAATATAAAAAATTGTAGCCCACCGGTATCGGGAACAGGGTCCAAGCTACCGGCGGTCAGGGCTCCAGAGAAAGGAACCTCCTAACAATGCGAGCCGTGTCCAGGAGTACCGCTTTCTGCATCAAGCCCTTGATCCAGCCGCCTAACGAGAGCCTCCTCAGGTGTTGGTCGAGGCTCTTGGCAATTAAGCCATTGGCTGTAACGACTATCGGCACAATGATCGCTGAGTCCACATCCCACATGTCGACAACCTCGCGAGCCAAGTCAAGATACTTGATTTGTTTATCTTTCTCGGCTTTCGCGAGGTTCCCGTCATGCGGGACGGTTATGTCAACAATCATTGCGCGCCGCTCTGATCGATCCACCACCACTATATCAGGTTTATTAGCCATAATAGTCCTGTCAGTGATGATGGATTGATCCCAGTACAGTGTGATACTGCCATTATCGAGAACTGGGTCGGGCACATACCTGTAGTACGGCACTTCCGATTCCACAAGGTTGTATTTCAGAGCAAGTTGCTGATGGATAATCCTGGCTACAAGGTTGTGTCTATGCAAGTATTCTCCGTTAGCCAGACGAGAACACCCGGAGATAATGTGACGAATTGATTCGCCCGGACGGTGGCATGCCCGACAAATGTCAACCGTACCGTCCTTCACAATAAATCTCCGGTAGTTATTCGTCATCATAACTTCGTCCATAATTGCACAGACAAAACCTTCGGTTTCTCCAAAGAGTTCCCCGGAACGTAGCCAGGCTACGGACGCTAACAAGTCTACATCGGGCCCGTGTAGGGCCCGTAAAAAGCGTCCGTGAAGCTCCTTACTCTGCCATACCTCCATGCGGTCTTTAGTGTCAAGCACTACAGGTTTGCACCAGTTCTCTTTAGCCAAGGTGAGCGGGGTGAGGCCTTTGTCCACCGCGACAACATCTCGATGCATCCCCACGTCGGCTTCCAGGAAATATTCCCTGAGACTGCATATCTCACGATTGTGGAGAGTCTTAGCATTTAAAAAGCCTCGACCTCCACACTTCCGTGGGATATACAGTCTCATAACCGAAGAACGTGGGTGATGCATTCGATATGTCGTCAACAATGTACGGACCCGTCTATCCAGGGCGTCTAGCTCTGTTTGAGTCCATTTGAGTATGCCGAAAGAGTACATCAAAACCGGCATGACCCAACCGTTGAAGGCACGCACCTTATTTCCGCCTGATAAAAGACTGTTACATACTTTTCTCAGGCGGCAAAAGAAGCGCTCCCTCAACGATTGCTTCATGTCGGCAACGTTAATGCCCAGTGCTTCCGACATACCCAAATACTTGTAGGTTTCGGTTGCTGAGAGGGATCTAAGATTTATGGAATCCGTGAGCTGGGTTCCCACAGACTCCACAATCCCCCCTCGCTTTACATGCATGACCGCACACTTATCTACACCAAATTCCATCCTGATGGCGCTGCTGAAAACTTCAGTAACCTTCAGTAGCTCCATCAGGTGCAAATCGTTGGTGGCGAAAAGTTTTAGGTCATCCATGTAAAGGAGGTGAGATATAATCTGACCATCTCTCCTCAACCGATAGCCCAGCCCTGAATCCTCCAGCAGCGTGCTAAGAGGATTCAAGGCTAAGCAGAACCAAAGTGGACTCAAACTGTCGCCCTGAAATATACCCCGCTCTATCCTTGTCGGTTCGCTATTTCTCTGAATCTGTCGACATCCTGGATAGCGAAGGACTGTCCTCCATTGCCCCATACACGACATCAGGAAGGTGCGCAGAGTTGCATTAATTTTATACAACTCTAGCACCCTCATGAGCCATGTATGTGGCACCGAGTCATAGGCCTTCTTATAGTCTATCCAACATGTCGACAGATCCTTTCGGAAACGGCGAACCTGTTGGCTAATGGCCATATCAATGAGGAGTAGCTCCTTAGTACCACGGGACCCGTTCCTACATCCATTTTGAGAAGCAGACATAACAGAATTTTCGTTAATATGTTTATTAATTTTAGCTCTCA
Organism: Diarsia dahlii; assembly: GCA_949775195.1. Lineage (NCBI taxonomy): Eukaryota > Metazoa > Arthropoda > Insecta > Lepidoptera > Noctuidae > Diarsia > Diarsia dahlii. Next base: position 17,453,111 of record OX459209.1, read on the forward strand.
AAATGGAGGTAAGAACTTTATAGACCGTTGGAAGACACGTAATCGGTCTATAATTTTTGGGTTCCGCAGTACTACCCGATTTATGGAGCAGGTGGGTTATTCCAGTTGTCAGGAACTCTGGTAGCGACCCTGACTCTAAGGCTGACTGGAATAGGGCTGCCAGGCAAGCATGCGACCTTGTAAACCATTTAATCCAGAAGTTGTGCAGTCCGTCCGGCCCTGGTGATTTCCAATTAGGCAACGGACGAACTGCACAAGCTACATCTTGGGGGCTGATCGTAATTGCCCCCATTTCTGTTATTGGTTCGCATGCTCGCTCGACGTCCCGAGTCCATTCACCCTCGGTATGACTGACAGGTACCGACCAGATGTTGCGCCAGAACGAACACATGGCGTTATCATCCGGTAGGCACGTGTCAGTCACACCTTGGTCCGGTCGCTCCCAAGCTCTGTAAACCCACCTTTCGTCCCTCTGGAAGGTGCGTCCCAGTGTGTACCGTTCCACCCGCCGCTTATACCTACGAATACGGTTTGCCCATGCATAAACTTTCTGCTTCCAGAAGTCGATGCGCTCTGCGACACGGGACATGTAGTCTCGAGGACTGATATCAGTCCCCGCATACGCCCGTCTCACAAAGCGCATCACTCGAGGGCGATTGTTGCCCTCCCGGAAGCAGCTTAGTTTGCCGATGAAAGCTCTGGCCCCAGCAATGCGTCGCTCAATCCTGCACTGCCAAGCCGGTACGGCTGGTTTTGGTCGTGTAGCTCTGTCATCCGGAAATTTGACATGAGCCACACGACATGCCGTTACAGCCGCGCAATACAGGATCGAATGAGCATCAGTAAGGTTTTCGCAGTTATCAAAATAGCTTGATAACTGCGAATCCAGAACTGCCATCAACGCCCTATTTCTGTTATGCATGGGCAAACGAGGTAAGCGTGGCCTAAGATCGGGTGTCATGAAACGATATTCTTGGATCGCTCCCTCCAAAGTACTCCTCATCTCCTCACTGCACTGTGTACTTACATCAGTAACCATGTCACTACTCACGTCGTTTTCACGAATCAGTGTTGTGGTAGACTGTGTTGGTACCACAACCTGCGACGGCGTAGCAATGACACGGTTACTCTGCATTTCAGTCCGCAAGCGATCAAGTACGATGTCATCCAACATACGATTACGCTGGATGACTCGCACCTGATCCGACAGTCGTTGTGCCGATACGTTGACAGCTGGCTCAAGCACCTGAAACATAGAGAGCATCCGGACACGGTATGCGGTCAGGTTGTTTCCTCCCTCTGTAGCCCCATAGTATGAGCGCATGACGTTCTCATTGATGGATTGCGTCCATCGCATGCGCTGCACACTTCCGCCGGAAGCTGGGACCCTATCAGAAGCCGGTAGGCCTCGAGGTCCTAAGCCGCCCGGCGGCCGGCGTCCTCTCCGTCGCCGAGCAGGTGGTGGCGTCGGGGACAGCGAGAAATACTCGTCGCTCGAGCTCGACGCAACTGCCGCGGCCGGTGTCACAGCACTCACGATGGGGCTGGGTTCCGGCGGCAGCGAGGCGGAGCTGAGCGACGAGTCCGGGGATGGTGGGCGTGCACGTCGAGCTGCTGCTCTTGTAATCATAGTAGACCGTCGTCGTGATTTTTCATTTCAATGTTTCATATTTAATTTTGCATTTTCGGAAAATCTCCATGACATCTGTCATGGAGTGGTTTGTCATTTTTCGGGGCCTTTATTTTACACATTTTAATGCTTTGAATTTTCTTATGTTAATACTTTTTGTTATTAATTAATTTCAGCAATCAAATTATTGTAATTTTGGGTATAAAATGGGACAAAAACGGTTTTTCAGAATTTTTTCTTTCGGAGTTGTTTGACGACGTTACTGACAGCGACAAGAGCGACCACAGATTATTATTACTATATTTTATCATCATCGTCATCCTTTCAGCCGAAATACGTCCACTGTTGGACATAGGCCTCCCCAAAGAGTCGCCCCATTGACCGGTCCCGTGCGTCTCGAATTCAGCGGGTCCCCGCAACCTTCACCAGGACATCGGTCCACCTAGTTCCCAGGCTTTCTATCACTTGAAACTAACCAAAAAATAAGCACACATATCAAACTACCCAGGCAGGCGCATTACTTTGTGTAATTTATTTCATCACCGCTGCTCTCAAAACGGTGAAGGAAAACATCGTGAGGAAACCGGCATGTCTTAGAACCAAAAAATTCGAAGACATGTGACATCCGCCAATCCGCACTGGGCCCGCGTGGTGGAATATAGCCCATCCCTCTCCTTGAGAGGAGGCCTGAGTCCCTGCAGTGGGAACATTATAGGCTGATGATGATGATATCAAACTAGCTGATGCCTGCGGCTTCGCCCGCGTGAATGTCGGTCAAATTATATACTAAATTCTTTCTGAAGAATCACTCTATCCATTGGTGAAAACAACATGAAAATCGGTGATGTAGTTTATGAGTTTATCGCGAACAGACAGACTCGACGGAGACTTTGTTTTATAGTATGTAGTGATACCGCATCCACAAGCAACCACATCCTGGTACCGTCAATCATAAAACAGAATCAAGTTTTTAGAAGCACCCCCGAACAACAGTCCGTTCATTTGTCACCCCTGACACTTACCGACTTTGATTTTATAGGTCTTAGAATATTTAACAGTTTTGAAGGCTGTTCGAAAGTTATGGAAGTGAATTTAAACGTAAAGTATTCAAAGTCGAATTTATTTTTGGAGGTAATAAGAGGGCTTTTTAGGCATTAGGCACTTTCAAAGTGTCTCTTATTTCTACAGGATTAACTCAGGTTTTTCAGTGGCATTTTACTTTACATTATCATCATCATCAGCCTACCTTTTCCGAACTATGTGGGTGTCGACTTCGAGTCTAACCGGATGCAGCTGGTTTTTATATGGAGCGACTGTCTATCTGACCTAGCCACAACCCAATTAATACTGGGTAATACAATGCTCTCAAAACGGTGAAGGAAACCGGCATGTCTTAGAACCAAAAAATTCGAAGACATGTGACATCTACCAATCCGCACTGGGCCCGCGTGATAGATTATAGCCCATTCCCTCTCAAAGAGAGGAGACCTGTGTCCCAGCAGTGGGAACATTAATAGGCTGTTGATGATGATGATGATGAATAAGATACCCCTTGGTGACACTGGTTGACATACTTTTGGGTCACTGACTACCTGTGCGTTCCGAAGTCCAGTATGGGTTGGTAGATGACATAATATGTATCAAACTTTTAGTTCTAGGGTTCTAGGACATGCCAGTTTCCTTACGATGCTTTTAAACACCGCTTTGAGAATACCTAGTGAAAGATCAGCTATTCGTAAATCGAAGTCGCTACCACAGCCATGACCACCACATCAAAGTATCTCCCAAAGTAAACTTCTAAATCTTTAACTTTCTTGCCATTCAAAATTCGCCCTTACAACCCAGTACCCAAAACTCAATTCAGCTATTTCTCCCCGCTACACTTTTGGCCAGACAAAATTCTTCCTTTACAATAACGTAAGTCAAATCTCAAAATAATAGACAGTAAGCTTCTTAGACTGGGGTGCAGTTGCACGCCAGTGTTCACCTGCAGAGATTCCATTTTTAAAATATTGCCTGTCATATTTTTATGACAATAATGTCTGTCTTAAGAAAGGAGGTTGGGTAAGTTTTTCAGGTAGACGAGGGAAATAATAAGGTCCAATAATAGGTTCAAAAGATTTTTATTAATGAACTATCCAGTTGTCATCCATAGATATTTATTCAAGTCAAGTTAATACATCATAATAAATGTACATTTTAAACAGACTCCAACTTTAAGAGTTCCGTAGCCGAATGGAACCCCTATAGATTCGTCATGTCTATCTTTCTGACCCTCCGTATGTCACAGCCACTTTGCAACGAAACTATTAAGACTACTCAGTTGAAACTTGGTAAGTAGATGGTAGATGGTAGTAGATGTATTCTATAAAGCGCTTTACGGTTTTTCTACAAAATTAAAACCTTAACTCTCCCCATCAAATCTATATTATGTGCGGGTTGCCTATACATATCTTTAAAATGACATTGAGGATCCTAAAAGCCATCGAAACAATCGAACGCAGTCGCTGTGGTTGAAATGGTGCATCATCATCGGACAGTATTTTGGCTGAAACAATGATGTTGATTATTTTGGCCCACAACTCGTTGCGCATACGGCAGATATGGCCACATCTTAGCGGCTTTTTGAGCGACGTCAGTTATTTGTATTTTAGAGCGCAGTGTGGCGGAAATTTTGAAGTCATGAGGGAAGGCAGTGGGCCGGCCATGTAGCCGCAGAACCGATGACTTTTGGAGTAGACGTGTTCTTGAGTGGAGACTGCGAATCGGCAAGCCTAAGGTGGGGCCCTTAGACTCGGTGGAGCGATGATCTTCCTAGAGTGGCTGGTAATAACTAGATGACAGTTACCGAAAATCGACCCGAGTGGCGTAAGATTTAAGAGGCCTATATCCGACAGTGGATTGCAATAGGCTGATGATGAGGGGAGGCCTTTGTCCAGCATTGGGATGATGGGGATGACACAGGCTAACAGTTACATTTACAGTAATGATGTTGATCAAATTCAATTCAGTTAACCTCACCTATGTTTATCATAGGTGAGGTTAACTGTCTCCATATTCTTCACAAACATTTCCTTTTACTCTTTAAAATATTCAAAACAAAGATGAAGAGACGTAATACGAACGCAAAGAAAGTTTGTAGCAGATCAAATATGCTTTGTATTCGCACGACAAAGGGTGTAAATGATGTTTCTACTCACAAAGGAGAATTGTTTAAGTTATTTGTCTTTTTGCATTTGGGAATGGCGCTGTTTCTGACGTTGTTATTGAATTGACTTTTGTGTATAATGGGTTTTAGTTTTTTTTTGTGTTTTGGTGCTGAAATTCGCTTGGTGATCTCTTTATATCTTTTTTTTTCTGGGTGGTGGCGGAAATCATCAAATAACCCCTGCGGAATTTTCAGACTTCTACTGACTAAAAACTACCCATGTTCCTTCATAGCCCTTGTGCCGAAGATCGGTATACATTTGCAAAAGTATTCATCTGCCTAGCCTTTTCCCTACTATATTGGGGTTGGCTTCCAGTCTAACCGGATGCAGCTGAATACCAGTATTTTACATGGAGCGACTGCCTATCTGACCCCCACAACCCGTTAATACTAGGTAATACGACACCCTTTGGTAAGACTGGATGTCAGAATTTCAGATCTCTGACTACCTGTAACGACTGCATAAATGGCCGCCGGGACCAACAGCTTAACGTACTTTCCGAGGCACGGAGGAAACTCGTTATGTCGGGCGGTCACTCATCCACAGGCCGACCTAGGCAAGCACAGCTTTACCTAAAGATCGACCTGAGAGGCAGTTCTTAAGCTCCTCTGCAAAACATCTGCAAAAGTATTATTAACTACTATACAATCTGAGCTGTAGGAGTTTGAAAGGAGTAAGGGTTCATTTTAAGGACCATTCTAACGACTGCCTCGTTGGTATCGTGGTCGCATTGTGCTACAGCTGAGCATGACATCCCAGGTTCGATTCCCAGGGCGGGCCAAGTGTTATTGGGTTTTTCCATCAGCAATTTTAGTAGCAGCCACGGAGTCTAAGTTTGTGCCCGGTTGATGGCTAAAGGGTTGCCCCCTAATACATGGGATTTGACATAACTGGCGAAATTTTGATTTACTTTTCACACTTTTTTATCAGTGATTTATAAATAGAGACAAATACGAGCGAATGCATTGCTTTTTTCTTGTTTTCAAACTCAATGAAGTTCGCAAACTCAGTCGAAATAATATTAGTTTCACAAAAACTTCTTGGAAGTTATATAAATGTATACAAATGGGTAAGTAAGGGTGTGTTAACCTTCAAACTAAAGGTGAACGTAGGTGACATGAAATTGAGTTTGTTATGAGTTCTTGATTTTCACCTGAAATCTACAGATTTTGCATAATATTAATATTTTGATTATTCAACAGTTACATTAATTCAACAATTGTATAAATAACAGTATAATAGTTTTATCAGTTATTTATGGCATGGTATGGTTAGTATGGGCATGTGATGCAGAGGAATGAAGAAACCCGAAACTGAAGTAAACTGTTGAGTATGAATAAAGATGGCTATAGAAGTAGAGGTAGACCAAAAATCGATGAACTGAGTGAAAGTATGATAATAATATTTATGGCTAGAAAGAAGGTGACTGCTGAGATGACGAGTAATAGAAGTAGAATAGTATAGAAATTAGGCTTGTTCTTGTTGATTTGATTTATTCTCGAGTGGCGACCACGAATCGGAAGACGCAGCGTTGGTAGGCCTCCCACCAGGTGGACCGACGGCATCGTGAGAGTCGCGGGCAACCGGGTGGATGCAAACGACAGGCTGCCGCTCTTTATGGCGTTCTATGGGGGAGGCCTTTGTCCAGCAGTGGACGTCTAATGGTTGATGATGATAGTAATTAGAGAAAGTAGACATGATGCACCGACTCAAAATTAATTAGGATAAGGGCAGGAGAAGTAGGATGATGAAAGTATAACAATATTCACACTACTGAGTCCTGAGTTTGTTCTTCACACCAAACAATTTAAAACGAGTACCCCGCTCCTAAATAAAACCGAGAAAATTAACATCAGAAACGATTAAAAAGTTCTAGAAACGCAAGCGGAGCCAGGACAACAAACTATCATTCAAATCATGTTACTAAAGTCATTTAAAGTGTTTGAACAATTCAAAAAGTTGAAATAAACTTCAGTCTAATTTGCATTGCTAATGTTTCGTCTGACATTGCCTGTGGTTTGTTAATACTTAGCGCTTTTCATAATAAGATTTTGTGCTTATATTGTTGTTAGAGTTTTTAACTATTTTTTAATTTTGTTTTGAATTAAACTGCATATTTGTTAATTTTTTGCATTGTTTATTTTAAAGAACTCGTGGTTTAATAGTAACAGCTGCACGAGTTGGTCTCAGGGTTAAGCAGTTCTTGTCGATCATTACATACCAAGTTTGCTTACACTTCTTCGACAGTCATTCCAGTCCTGAAAGTCTGACAACCTTTTTCAGAGCGGTAGGGAGTATCAGACTTCTACTGACTAAAACCCGCCTATGTTCCTTCTCAGCCCTTTGTGCCGAGGCCGCGGTATATCTTTCGAACAACCAGCTGCCCCGACGGCCCTTCCATGTTGCTGACATTTCTTTGAGGCGCGCGTGGAACAGAAACGCGCCGTCGACTCGGCCTGTCGTCGTCATAAGACGGACGGACGGCCAGCTAGACCATTAGACTAACCGTTCACATACCCGAAGTCTGACAACCTCATCATCATCATCATTTCAGCCAAAAGACGTCCACTGCTGGACATAGGCCTCCCCCAGGCATTTTTGGGGGGGTTTGCCATAATCGCCACGCTTGGCAGGCGGGTTGGCGATCGCAGTATGGTTGTTACAAAGACACAGAGAACGCTGCTGCCCATTCTCTGGTAAGTCCCTTAGTCGCCTCTTACGACACCCACGGGAAGATATGGGATGGTGCTATTCTTTACGTCACCACAACAACCTACATCTACGTTTTAAGTCTGACAACCTACATCTACGTTTTAAGTCTGACAACCTACATCTACGTTTTAAGTCTGACAACCTACATCTACGTTTTATCAAGGAGTGTCGTATTACTCAATATCTGGGTTGTAGAGGTTAGATAGGCAGTTACTCCAGGTAAAATATTGTTGTTCAACTGCATCCAGTTAGACTGAAAGCTGACCTCAATATTATTTCTGTGACAAAGACTAATCTGGTCCCCGCACATATTAAAGAGATTTATAGATTGGACACTAAAGTTTGTGTCCAAAAGGAAGAAGTTCTATATTAATGAAGTAATGAGAGGTTGCAAGCCTGTTCCTTCACATCTCACACATTTCGTCTGACGCAATGTCTTCCAAGACATAAATCTCACGAAGCTTTTTACGACTGTGGTAGTTTACGTACAGGTATGGTAAAGGGCAGTTTTCTCATTCCTGTGTTCCCTACTTAAACTCAATAAAGTATTTCAATTAGACTACTACAAGCACTTTTGGATGTTAGAAAAACAAAGAAAGCGAAGCTACAGTCGCAGTCACAAGGCTAATAATTTTGAAAGTACTGTAGTTGCCCATTTCGAAGCCTAGATTTTTATGCGGAATAATGGGCAAGCCTCTTCCAAAGCGTACATCTCTATGGAGAAGAATGGGCAAGAAACTCCATGGACACATCTTTGACAGATTATACATAATATATTTGAGAACGATGAAGGAAGAAGTGCAAGTTAAGAGCGTCCTTAAGTTATTGCGATTAACTCTTTTAGGCCAAACTTGTGGGGGGGCTGTAGTTACTAAAGTATACATTATGCATATCGCAAAAGTGATAGGATATGGCTGATAAGCTTCTCTTAAGAATCACATCAACATGAATTTCATTGCAGAATACTAAAATTATAACAGCCGTACTCACACCGCACATTTATAAGTTCCAACAAACTCTCGAACCATAAAGCCACTTAATTTAAACGCCTGATATAACCAAAGAAACCCGTCAGTATTAAAACAGTATTAACAAAGTAACGCCAGCAAAAGTGGGAAATAAAGTGAAACGGTGGGCCTATGGCATGCCGCTTGTTTTGCATAATACCCGCATTTCTATGCCCGTTTTGTGCCCACGTATGGAAGTACCTGTGACGTCAGAGGTGTACAGTTGCGTTCGACGGGCTTTTGTTTTTTTTGCTGACGGTTTTTTTTGCTGTGAGCTAGACTGTGTTTTTTCTGTTTTTGGTTCTGTACCTAAAGAGTGTCTAGATATCCGCCCTCCCGATATTTCACAAGGCTGTTTATTTTAAACCTTAATTGGCAAACACGTGATATTTTCTCAAAGTATGAATAGGGTATTTCACCAAAAAAATCTAATTAGTCCGTCAGAAAGATTTCCAAAAATAATGGACACATAATTTTTCTTTTTTCACGTAAACAAAAGATGAAGACGATACAGTGCTTCAAAAAGTCGTGTCAAGTCGTGTGACGACACAGACATAGTATATTTTTACCCAGAAAGTGACGACACAAACCCCCACTCATGATCTTTCATAAAGTATTCATTTATTTATTGTTTGTTACAGGTAAACATAAGGTCTTACAAATAGTTTTGTTTGTATCACTGTAACATACCCATGGGGTGTACAATATTTATACATATTAAATATTTATACATATTAACCAATAATATTGACATACTGTATAAAATTTTTATACAGTATGTCAATATTATTAGTTAAATTAAAATTTATATTACATTACTAATTCATTTATACAATTAATTGAGGACACTTAAAGACATACACGTTTAATAAAAATAAGTCAAAAATAAAAAAATAAGTTACACATGTCAAGTTTTAGTGAATACTATTCTAGTCAGTAATTCGATCATTTAAAAATTCATTAATTGAATAATATGCTTTAGATGTCAGAAATTATTTTAGCTTTAATTTAAAAACTCTGAACCCTGAAATGATTTTAATATACTTTGGGAGTTTGTTATGTATTTTAACTCCAATACCAAATACACTCGATTTAAATTTCACCGTTCTACATTTAATATCTTTTAGTTCATTTTTGGTTTCATATTTATCTATATCGCATTTTATCATCATTGCCGCATTTCACACGTTTTATTATCGTCAATTTTTGCCAAGAGCGACTTTCCACTAAAGAAATATTATATACACTACAAACTACTAATGCCTTTTCTTCTCGCGTATACTTTTACTACCCCGTTCATGTGACGTCAAAGTACACTCGCGTACAGTACAGGCGAGACTGTAAGAAATATTTCCTTTATTCAGGAAGAGAAAACGAATAAGTTTTCTCAATGCGTCTTAATTTGAATTGATTTATTGTACTTCGGTTAGTTATATCTCGCTGTAAGTAATATAATTGTGGCTATGTCGATGTCGTTGGCTATGTATTTCATAGATTTTATACTTAAATTAAGTAAAATGGTGTCAGTACATAAACTAGAGCCTTTTTTTCATTGGATTAGGCAGAAACCACAGAACTCTTCACTATATTCTTTACGGTACTTTTCATTTCAGACTATTAAAAATCCTTAGTAAACCTCTTTTCTACCGTAATACTTGTGTAGACACCTTCTCACGGTTGAATGGTCACCCTTCAGGAGTCCCCTCTTTCAGCAGCTGTCGTCAAGTCAACCGGGGCCAACAGTAATTGATCAAAAAATCGCTGGCTCGAAATGATCCCCAAAAAGATTGCCCTGGGAAAAGATAGGTGATCCTTTTTATTCGAATATTTTTAGTTGGCAAAAAAATATTAACGATTTGGTTAGATTATTTTTGTCGACTTTTTTCTTTAGGATTTTATTGGTTGATGTTGGTAAAATGCATACGATGATATATTATTATCAACATTCATTATAAATATTTCATGATTAAGTCCACCATGATTGGAAATGATGGTTATTTTTTCTTATATAAATTTATCTTTTAATTGAAGTAAAATACACAAACTATCTGTTTTTACCCGACTGCAAGGAAAGGGTTATGTTTTTCGCGACTATCTTTGTTTTTAATATTTATGTCCCTTAAAAGTATACTAGATGAAACGCATAAAGACAAATAAAAGTCTCTACATGCTATTATTTAAAATATCACTGCTTTTACGAGTATAAAAAATGGGGAAAGTTGGTGAGAATTTAGATGTTTGCTACTCTTTCACCCAAAAACTTGTACGCGGATTTGGTTATAATTTGGCACACATATAGTATATTAACCTCCATTAATACATGTCATATTTTATATCCCGATTACGATCCCGTGGGTCAATTACCAAACACCTATTTAAAACAAACGTATATTTTAAACAATTCGCTTAATCGAGCCTTATAACCCTGAAATATCAACACCAAATACAAAATAACCCTTCTACACCTTGAAAACGAAAAGCAACTTTAACGACACTTCAGAAAGTAAAGGTTGAAGAAAATACGCCAATAACTTTGGGCTGTCCTGTCAAAGAATAGAGCATTTGAGGCAGATGGGGTCCCGTGCACCCTTACAAAGTAAAATCGGTGAGGACATGCTAACACCCGTTTTTTGAACACTTTACTGTTTATATGATGGGTGGCTAGGTAAGTTTTGGAGGTCGTACAGTTTTCAATATTATGAGAAAAACATCATAAAATGCTTTTTTTATATTATAACATCGATGATTAATTTTAATGTTTATTAACGGACAGAAAGATTGACTGCGGAACTCAGAGATATTTAATGATTACTTAAACCGTCACTTAGTAAAGATTCGACATACTTTTGCATGACAAATCTGTCAAAACCTTTACTAAGTTATGGCCTAAGTTATTATTAGAGCTCTCTGAGTACGGTAGGAAGAGAGTTCCAAGTTCTTCGTCAGCTTAAACCCTTTGATAAAATATGAAATTTTAAATATTTTTTTAATTGGAGTCGTTATTGCCCAGAGGTATGGGCTTTACGAATTTACTGTGTCATTTATTTTTGTTAGAGTAGAAACATTTTGTCATCGAACTTTGACTTAGACGGGGCCAATAGAGTCCTTTCATTGTTTATTTTACTTTCGATTGTGCAATATTGGCCTTTATTGACATTAAAATAAGGTTTAAATCAGGGTAAAATAATTGTAAAGGGACTTGACGATATTGCAGAAAATATGACGCAACATGCGATAGGTCGCCTCACATAATGCACTAAGCGCTCTTTGTGTAGGCGCGGATTGCCATGAAATTTTGTTAAGGCGCTCCGCTCTCATTATGTTGTTCTTAGGGGTTGGATTATGGAATCGATAATTTTATGTTGTATGTCATCATGTTAATGTGTTTGCCCTTGTCTTATCTACTTAGGGTCGGCGCAGTAAATTTTTTTCTTGCACTCTCCTGTGTCACAGCATAATATTAATAAAGCATGAGGCCCCTTTTTTTTGGACAGTGAGAAATCATCAAACGACTCTTCCTGCTCTGGGTGGAGAAGAAAGGAGTGTCAGACTTCTACTGACCAAAAACCACCCGTGTTTCTTCTTAGACCTTTGTGTCCGAGGCCGCGGTGTCTCTTACGGAAAACCCGTAGGGTTCGATTCCCTGCTCGGGTCAAATCTTTACTTATTGGGTTTTCCATCTGGCACTCCTTCGTATTTGCCATGGAGTCTGGATTGGTGACTAGTTGATGGCAATAGGCTTATACCTAATTGCATGGAATTACCAGGCAAAACGTGTACTATCAGGCACACCTTTACCTAACTTTGCAGGAATAAGGTACTGGCATGTTATTATACAATATTTCCACAAGTTTCAAAAGTCGATCGACCATACACATTATGACCTACATAATAGTTCCAAAACTAACAGTTTTACATAACAGTGCTTATATAAAACTGTGTTAAACTTTACCGCATTTATAACAGAGGGAATAAACAGCGTTGTTGTATAAAAGTTGGTGTTTCTCGAATAATACTTACTGACCGGGAGGTGCGATTTGTTGCTCCATGTTACCTTTACGTGCTACCGTTTCTATTGGATATAGGTCAGGAGACAGGGTACTGTTGCGACTTTGTACACGATACACAGAAATATTAGAAAGAACTGTTCCCCGACTGCAATAAATATGTTAGTTACATAATCGCGATTTAATTTCACATTAAATAAACTTTTCAGTAGGTACATAACTTGTTCCCATTACACTTTTCAGTGTTTTTGATTATCTTTTAGTTTGATTTTTGACATAGCAGACTGCAGACCTATTAATGTATTTTGATTTAAGATTCCAGTATCAAAAGACTTACCTAAGTAGATTTTTGGAAAACGGGTTTATTAAAATCAAAATAGCGGATTTTTTTATTAACTCTTAAAATATAATTCCTTTTCCTTTTTTTTTCCTTCCTTTTTTTGTAATTTCTTTTGAAATAAGCAGTACCTTTGTGCTCTTCTATTTGTTATGTTTTTATCCTTTTTTTGTATTTTGTGTGTGCATAAATAAATAATAAATAATTCTACTAAGTGTGGGAGTTGACACAACACACAAAAAAAGGTGTTGGTTTTCCAAATGAGTACATATTACGTGTTAATCGGCTGTACAATGTCCCTACCACCTCTTTTTTTATATCATCAAATTATATAAATTTCCCACTCTGGGAAGAGCGGAAGGGAGTGTCAGACTTATACTGACTAAAAACGACCCATGTTCCTACTTAGCCCTTGTACCGAGGCCGCGGTATCTCTTTCGAATAACTCGCAGCCCCGACGGGACAACCTGCATCCCTGGCGGGATGTCCCTACAACCTTGTACCAAAATTTACACAATGAAAAACAAAAAAAGGAGCCAGACTCCTGCACCAGAACTATATATTCTTAACATGCCCGTGGTCTGTAGTACTTTGCAGCTGTGTCGACGAACAAACATAATACGTATTCACTTTGTACCTATATCTTGGGTAAGAAATACTTGTCTAGCCGGTCTAGCACTGAGTCTTAGGGAAGAATAGAAATCGATCTTTTTGGATAGTTTCAGGTATGCTAAGCTTACGGTGGTAGTGTTTTCTACTCTCTCTTTTTCTCATTCTTTTACTTAATCTTAGCTATATTATTATTATTATTTAGTTTCCTATACGTAAGTAAAAGAATGTTCTGAATCAGTGGTTCCGAGGATGATCATTTTTTTTGGAGATTTGGGTAGTCATCAAATGACTCCTCCTGCTCTGGGCGGAGCGGTAGGGAGTGTCAGACTTCTACTGAGTAAAAACAACCCTTGTTCCTGCTTAGCCCTTTGTGTCCGGGGTTGCGGTATCTCTTTCAACAACCCGCTGCACCGACAGGCCGAGGATGATCCTTACATACAAACTTTACCTCTTTATATTAGCATATATAAGGATATATTATTGTCCACACTATAAAACCTTGATTTAAAAACCACATCAATTAAATAAATAACTAACTTTAATAAATAACTTTAATTCCCCTAACCGCGATACCCAGTTTAAAATCGCTTTTTTATCCAAAGAAATATTTTATGAACTCCATATAGAATAGTTAGGAGTTTCGCTTTGCTCGCTCCGCTCCGCTCCCGAGGGCAACAAGTTAAACTAACAGTTTACTATAGTAACAACTGTTGTTGAGTTTTGTTCCCCAGTTTGTTCGAAATTATTGGCTTATGCGAGTTTTGTTGCCAATATTGGGGGCAATGTGGCGGGGAAATTAGCTGTGGAATTAAGTTTTTAAAAATATCACGCTATGTGTTTTCGGGGAAGACAAAGTGAAGAGCTCCAAAGATTATCTCGTTACTCTATGATCACAAACTTGCGACTGAAAGACTGTTTTTATTAACATTTAGAGATTTTCCATTATAAAAGGTTTAATGCACCAATAGTTTAACTTAGAGGTAGCACAGAAAGTGGCACCAGTTACAGAAAAGTTGAAAATAATTCGACTATCGTGGTATGGGTATGTGATGATGAGGCACGAATCGCATGTGAGTAAAGGACTGATTAATATAAATGTTGATGGATACAGAGCGAGAGGATGACCAAAGAATAGGGGTATGGATTATAAGAGGGATGATATTATGAAGTACAAAAGGGGTACTTACCTAAATGATAACATGACGAATAATAGTGGAGAATGACCTGACCCCAAATAACTGAGACAACGTCACGGCAGGAAGACGATAATCACACCCGTGCGAAATAAAACTCTAACACACACTAGTAAAGTACAATTCATATTCCTAAAACAGAACAGTCCACTTTACAACCGCGGTGAGTTTTACAACCAAGTTTAATTTAAGTTACGTTCACAATTATCAATTGACATAAGTGCAGTATTGTTAGTTTTGTTACTGCGAGAGTAACTGCTATATGCTTGTCGTAAACTGACGATATTGTACACTGGGGAAGGTGACTTTGTCTGTCTGTTTGTTTGTAGTTTTGATACGATTTTGTATGTGTTGTTGGAGAGAAGAAAGATGAATTGGCACATATTTTTAAAGCAATAATTAATAGTCATAGTAACAAGCCATAACTCCTTTATCCCCGAAGGGTTAGGCTGAGGTGCACCTCGTGGGGGCTGCATATCCCCTCGGGGTTGCGGGTTGTTCAAAAGAGAAACCGCAGCCTCGACATAAAGGGCTAAGAAGGAACATGGGTAGTTTTTAGTGTTTTTCTCAATTTCGCTCAGTAGAAGTCTGACACTCCCTTTCGCTCAGTAGAAGTCTGACACTCCCTTTTGCTCTGCCCAAGAGCTGGAGGGGTTAATTGATGATCTTGCAACCACACAAAAAAGAAAAGGCGGAGATGTACGCACCTAACGCAGCACCGACATTTCGTCCCAATGTAGAATAGATAAGGAGATTAGTTAAGGGGCTGAGAATAGATTCTCGACTTAAAATAGGTTTTAGTGAAATAAGGGCTTTCTTTTGGATTATTAGATAATATTATATTTTGTTACATTAGATTATACTATGACTTTAGTGACCCTAACTGCTATGCCGGAGGTCGTGGGTTCGATTCCCACCCAGGACAAATGTTTGTGTGATGAGCACGATCATTTGTTCTGTGTCTGGGTGTAATTTATCTATAATATGTATGTATTTAGAAATACAAATATATAAGTATGTTTATCAGTTGTCTAGTACCCATAACACAAGCTCTGCTTAGCTTGGGACTAGATGGCGTTGTGTGATAGTTGTGGAATATTATATTATTATTATATTATATTATATTTTATTGATAAGATAGTCCTAACTTATTGTAACCGATAACTTAATGTAAGGTATGTACTAAGTGTGTCACAATTATGTAATCGGAACGAAAGAGCCTGAAACTCACGACACAGGGAATCCTAGTGTGAGTTTCAGGAATCAACAAAATTACTGTAACTTTTAAACAATAAAATTATTCTTATTCTTATTTAATCCCATTTAAGAGGCGAGACTGTTGCCATCAACCAGGCGCACAAATCTAGTCTCCGTGGCTGTTACTGCAAAAATCCTGATAAAAAACCAAACACATCACACTTGGCTAGACTTGGAAATCTAAACCAGGAATTCATTACCAGGACCCAGCAGTTATTACAATCCCTGATTCTTCCGAAGGTAAAAATTACGTACCTAATGGTTTTTAGGGTGCTAGCACTTTATCATCAGCATCATAATCTGCCTAGCTTTTTCCCAAATATATTGGGGTCGGCTTTCAGTTTATCTGGATGCAGCAAAAACCAGTGTTTTACATGGAGCGACTGCCTACTCTACCCAGTTCATCATCAGCCTATAATGTTCCCACTGCAGGGACTCAGGCCTCCTGTCTAGGAGAGGGATGGGCTATAATCCACCACGCGGGCCCAGTGCGGATTGGCAGATGTCACATGTCTTCGAATTTTTTGGTTCTAAGACATGCCTCACGATGTTTTCCTTCACCGTTTTGAGAGCAGCGGTGATGAAATAAATTACACAAAGTAATGCGCCTGTCGTTCGAATCCACGACCTACTGTTCGTAAGTCGGGACCGACACCATTGGGCCACTGCTCTACCCAGACCCAGACTCTACCCAGTTACAAAACTGTAACTGTATCTTTATTTATATTTCAAGTACCTCTACCTCTGAAATAGTATACCGTTTCTAACATTGCTAATGCCAACATATCAACGTCTCCTGCCATAAATTACGGCCTATTTAAACTAAAACCTCCTTCGTGACGGGTCCGGAAGTCCCCTAGTTCCATAGACAACAAATACCAATATAGAACATAGTACAGTCAACTAAAGAGTTTGGTTGGCAGGCATGAAGTTAACAATGAAACATTTTCGCACTTATTTGTTCGGGTCGGAATAATGATTTGAATTTTGTTCAAATAGGTAAACTTTTATTTAGGTACACCTTTAGTTGTGGTGAAATAAACATATTATTATATCATAGTCCCTTTTTAAGTCTAGATGAGGATTATCTTGGTCAGACGGCATAATCGCAGTTGATTAAAAACTTTTAAATGTAATGTAATGTGATTTTTCAGATTCATAATTAATAATGTATAATGTGAAGGAAATCATCGTTAAGAAACCAGCCTTAGATATATTTCTCGACGGCATGTAAAGCCAAGCCCCTGTCGGGGCTGCGGGTTGTTCGAAAGACATACCGCGGCCTCGACACAAAGGGCTAAGAAGGAACATGGGTGGTTTTTTTAGTCAGTAGAAGTCTGACAGTTCCTTCCGCTCTGCCCAGAGCGGGAGAAGTCATTTGGTGCTTTCCCACGCCCCAAAAACAAGAAAAAATCAGAGGCCTTTGAGGGGCATAAAAACTTCGACACGTTTAGGCAATATTGACACGATAAAGAAAGAAGTGATCACGTACAGCTTGCGTTAAAACGAAGTGCTTACATTTCTCTTTTGCCGAGTGTACCTACTAGATAACAGTTGCCAACTTCACCATTGTGCTGTTAATTTACAAGACATTACTTTATGAGACTTTGTCAAGTTCCCCTAGTGTGTACAAGAAATATTTGCATGATAGAAGACGTGTGATGTAGTGGCTTTTAGATAGTAAGTTGGAAATTCAAGGCTTGGGTAGGGGGTTGATAAATTATATTTATTTTTTAAAGTTTCTAAAAAAATAATACTTTTATATTTTGCTTGATATGAGACGTACGAGACCAGTCAATGTGGTGACTCTTGTAAGAGGCTTATGTGCAGCAGTAGACGTTGTTTGATTTAAATAACGATGATAATGATGACTTTTACGCGTATTTTTATATTGAAGTTAAATGAGGTTCGTTTTTCAGTTTTCAGTAACAACTGCTCAGCACTAAGCTCAGTTTGAAACGTTTACAATTACTATTAGTTTACTTTTAATTACTGTTAGTTACAATTGCTTCAATTTTTCATGAAAAACTTCGGCTGCTTTCACTGAAAATACTCATTACTATTTACCCATAAACAAATTCCACAGAGAGAGGCAACCAGAAACTTTAGCACGAGCGCACTATGTAAATGTAACGTAAACACATATATTGATTATTTCCACCGCGACTTCTTTGAGACAGTGATCTCGGAGTTAGTTTCGACTATATTATTTCTATTCATTTTATATTTCTTCTCAGAGAGAGCAACAGCTCCCTCCACTTCTGTGGCTGCTGGATAGAGTCATCGCCGTAAAACCAGGATCCGATGGGCAGAACAAAGTTGCTGAGATCCGGCTCGAAGGACCACAACTGGAGTTTGACACTCAAACATTCATTAAAAATAATCTAGTAATATAATGTATTGCTTGTTTGTAAGAAAACCCGATTCTCAAAATTCTCAAGCACTTTAATAACCGCTGCAGACATTTCAAGACCTCCTTTAAGTTCTCTCTTAGACAAAATGTTTTGAAGTTCGAGAGCCATTCGTGAGAGTTGTAAAGTAGTTTCAGAGTACATAATATCGTGTATTGTGGGCTCTTTGTTTGAGTCCCAATTAATGCTTGCAACTGAACTTGCAGTAGCTGAGGTAGATGATACTGTTTTGTGTACTGTTCGTAGTTTCTTGAAGTTTTGTATTTAATTTCATGTTGTTTTGTGGTTTTAGTTTTGCGAATTTTAAAGGAAAGTCTGGCACAAAGGATTTCCTCGAGATCAGGGCAAGGTAGTTATTTTAATTTTGGAGAGCTCGCGGACAGACCTGTTAGCAATATCAAATTATGTTGTTAAAATCGATCTGGAATGATTGCTGACAATAAAAATAGGTATTAAAAATGATGCACAAGAATTTTCTTCAGATTTTTTTTTTTGACAAAGGAAATCCTCAAAATCAGTGCAACGTAATCATTTAATTTTGGAGAGATCGTATACAAGCCTTTTAGCAATATCAAATATGTTGCTGAAAATCAATCCGGAATAATTGCTGACAATAAAAATATTAAAAACGATGCACAAAACGTGTATTGTGGGCTCTTTGTTTGAGTCCCAATTAATTCTTGCAACTGAACTTGCAGTAGCTGAGGTAAATGATACTGTTTTGTGTAATGTTCGTAGTTTCTTGAAGTTTTGTATATTAAATACAAACTTCACGTTGTTTTAGGGTTGCAAGTTTTAAAGGAAAGTTTGTGAAAGGAATCCCTGTTATCAATATGAAATAATGTTGCTGAAAATCAATCCGTAATGGTTGCTCACAATAAAGATATTAAAAATGATGCACAAGATTTTTTTTAGATTTTTTATCGCTTATTTAATAAAAAATGGCTAAGTGAAAAACGGCAAAAAAATCACGTTTGTTGTATGACACTAAAAAAAAAATAGCACTCCGGGAGTGCCGGCAGAAGTGAAAACTTCAATATTAACTTTCAAACTCGCGTCAGGGTCACGTGATGCTGATCGAAAAATCTTACGATTTTTCGATCAGCATCACGTGACCCTGACGCGACTTTGAAAGTTTTTACCCATACAAAAAAGTGCTCAGCGCCGCTAAAGAAGTTTTCACTTCAAAAATAAATATATAAGGAGGGCTTCCTTAAATATTTATGGTCCCGTTTTGACCCTTTGAGTACGAAACCCTAAAAACAGCTATTGCCTACAAAAGTGCACAGTCAAAATGATGGTATATTCTTAGATAATCAGTTCATCCACATAATACACTACCACTTAGTTCGAGACGTCGATATTGAAGCATTTTCAGGTAAGAAATGAACATCGTTGAGATTTGCATGTTTATTGCGTCTATCGTTAGCTGTTCAGGTGACAAACCGGCTTCTAGGACAACTTGGAAGAAAATGTTCAGAAGAACCACGTTCCAATTTTCCATAACTGAATTAGGCCCAGGAATTAGACAAATGTCATCATTGTCTTCCTGCCTTTATCCCAATTATTTACAATTTGCAACACGTTTTTTTCATCCGATTTTCTCTGTCAACTGCAGTTACGCTATTATTTACTCCTTTTTTTCCATGTCAATCCACACACCTAAATATAGACCTAGATAAACCTACAAAACGAGAATGGTCTTTGAAGCTAAAACCACTCTGGCGGTCACAATCTAATCACGAGAAGACGCTCCATTCCTCTTCAAATACCTGTCCAGAACCCGCTCTGTGCAACACCTGATAAGGAACATCTTTGGGGCGACTATACAAAGATTTCTCAGGTTATTGTTGTTAAGTTTTTCCATGAGTCAATATTAGTGCTTGATGGATCTAGCATTGCCAATAGTCAGGCCCCAATCACTCAGCTTTCGACTCGGCTCAACCCCAATTTTACAAGTGATTTATTTTTTGGTTGGTGGGAAATCATCAAATAACCCCTCCCACTCTAGGCAGAGCAGAAGAGAGTGTCAGACTTCCACTGACGGGATTACAAGTGACTTGGAGCATAATAGGGGATCGGACAAAAAAAAACTAATTAGTCCGTCAAAAAGATTTCCAGAAATTATTGACCACATGTTTTTTCTTTTTTTACGTAAACAAAAAATGAAGACGATACAGTGCTTCGAAAACTCGTGTGACGCCTTAAGATAGTACATTTTGTACGTTCAAGTGACGTTGTAAGCTCCACTCCTTAATCTTTGACACGCTATAGCTTCGTCAATTTTTATTGATTTGATGAAACAAAAAACACGTATCTAATATTTTTCGATAATCTAACTGACGGACTATACAGAATCATATTTTTTTGAGTCAGTCCGATCCCCTATTGGAGAATGTTTCTGCTTGCCCTTCGCAGATTTTATTTTATCGGAAAGTATACTGTCTTCAGTATCCACTGAAAAGCAGCCAAGAGTGATCCTTCTCAAACCCCTTTTCTACATTTCAACCAAAGAATAATGCAATTTCTCTTCGAGCAGACTATTAGCTGCTCAATTTCGAATAGAGTTGTTTGATATTTGAACCAGAATTGCGTTAACCCAAATAGATTGGGGCGATCGAGGCCCTATTAAACCGTACTTTGGAGTGGTCTATAATTATTGGGCTTGTTTATAATATAACGCTTTGTTACTTGCGATAGGGTTGTTATGACAGAGAGGATTGGTGGGTCCTCTTCCTTTTTGGTAGGTACATTGATGGTCATTTTTTTTTGCACAAAAGTAATTGTTGTTACCCTATTATTATTTTTTTAGTTATTAGTTAACTAGCTGCTGCCCGCGACGTCGTCTGCGTGTACGCTATACAGCACCAAAAAATACCTACGATTACACTTTGTTTAAAAATACCCGTTCACTCATTTACCCGTTTCTCTCTCTTAACATTTCATATCTACAGAAAGTGCAGTAACAGAGTGAGAAGGTCTTTTGTAAAATTGACCTTCAAAAAGTGCTGATTTTCAGCCTGCTTTGAATAAATGACTTCATGGTGATTCTCCTGAATTAAGTCATAAGTTGTGACTGAAGCAGATGGAGAAAACAATGAATGAGGTTACAAAATAGGGTAAAAATAACATACTTAAAGGAATTTTCGATAAACAAATAGTGGGTTAGCTATCCGCAGCGAAAATGTAAAGAGAGTCAGGACTGGTGACGCGGGAGCAAGCGACGTACAGCTGCCTGTGTGAGAAGCAGCTCGTCCTGAGGTCGACACCCGCTGCCCTCAGTATTTGCCCCTGCGACTTATTGATGGTTATCGCTCAGCAAACACTCACGGGGAATTAATTGTACGCGCTTGAACTGGATCGGGAAGTTATGAGCTATGAGTGGAATACGTGGTATAAATACTACCTCGCCGACTTCACAACCGGTAAGAATTTTCGCCTCAATGGTGTATCTGTGGAGCGAAATGACTTTAAGGCGGGATCCGTTACACAACTTCGAAGGAGAAAGGTTCCGAAGAAGCATAATCGGGACACCGACCGTCAGCTTGATGGTAAGCGCTGGAAGTCTACTTGCTGACAGGGAGTTCAGATATTCCACGGGATAATGTGTGGCGTCATCTTGCTTGACGACAGTGTTTATAGAGGTGTAGACCACTTCATTCCCCTCAATTTCCGAGATAATGCATTCGTTAATTGCCGCAGTCTGATCATTTTTGGGAGTTAAAATGGCCCGCTCGCACACCCAAGAATTCTGCTGGTGCGGTATACGACTGATGTCCCCGTACACACAGCGAATGAGTTCTTCTTAGCTGGATAAAACTCTACCGAAGTACCGAGAGACTCTGGAAGCGCCACCTGTCCACCTCTCTCCTCGCCGTCGCCAAGCCTTAGAAGGACATCGGAGAATTCTTGAGCACGCGTGCCGAGCTCTCATATTAATGGTCAAGCGCAGTGTATGAACTCGTGACCGCAACGAAGGTCATTTCAACGAAGCATTCACTTCGTCAGCCTTCGATCCCCGCGTCACCACGGGAAGCGTGTGTCGGAAATCGCCACTGAACAGAACTGTGACACCACCCATCAAATGTTCGTTCTTGTGGATGTCCTGCAAAGTTCTGTCCTCGGCCTCAACTGCCTTCCTGTTGGCCATCGTACACTCATCCCATACGATCAGAGAGCAATCCTTGAGCACGTGTCCCTTATCACTGTTACGTGACACACCACAAACAGGCGTTTCGGCGCTTTCTAAATCGATGGGAATTGATATGTGCAGTCTTGCCACGCGAAAACAGTGTGGCAGCGATTGCCGACGACGCTACAGCAATGGTAATTTTGCCTTGCCTCCTGACCTCTGCAATTATGCCAGTGGTAACTAATGTTTTTCCTGTTCCACCAGGAGCATCCACGAAAAACATTTTACCCTGGTTTTGCCCAACGCTTTCAAGGACGGTGTCATAAATTTGATTTTGCTCTGAAGAGAACAAAGCGACATGGTAATTTCGTATGGTGGTCATTTCGCCCGGTTCGTAAATTGTCTCAGTGTTATACTCCCGATTTCTACGGTTTTGATGCGGTGCCGATTGGGGAGCTGGTAACCCATATTCGACCAGTGGATTGCCGCCGATAGAAATGACCACGTCTAGAAGTGAACTGAGACAGGTGTTCAGCACGCGTTCATCACAGACAATCTCGATGAATTTCATAAGACAGATGAAGCAGCTTAAAAACTTATATAAACACATTTTTTTTAATTGTCTTGCACATCTCTGAAACGAATTAACGATACAATGTTTAAGAAGAAAATGCACAACTCCATCTATGACTTTTAAAAACAACTATTAACCTCGCCAACATCATCAAATTTAAATTATTTACAACCAAAAAGGACTTACACATGTAATTCGACTTGATGTTTTTGAAATCCCATAGATGGCGCTGCTTTAAATTGTCTTGATACTACAATTATAAAATAATAATTTATGTTTATCGGCCTAAGTTACTTATATTGCGTGATTTTTATAGTGTAAAGCTAGCTTATAGCATGGTTAACATAATAACAACATTTAAATATGCGTCGTTAGATTACACGTTGTTACAGAATGCGTTGAAGAAATAAAGGTTCACTGCTCGTTCCCCGTAGGTGATATCGTGATAATATGTAGCCTATAGGATGACCCGACTTCTTAGTAATATTCGTGCCAAATTTGAAGTAAATCCATTCAGTACTTTTTGAGTTTATCCCGGACATACATACAGACAAACAGACAAACAGACAGAAATTCTAAAAACTATATTTTTGGCTTCGGTATCGATTGTAGATCACACCCCAAGTATTCTTTTAAAAAAATATGCAATGTACAGTTTTGACTTTCCTACCAGTTTATTATATGTATAGATATTCTCCAATCTTGTTACTTTGTTTTTTTTATTGTTACCTTTTTTTTGTTGTTACCTTTTTTTGTTGTTTTTTTTTTGTTTTCGTGTTTATCAGTGGAAACATGTAATCGGCCTTCAAATGTTTATTGTTTAATTGTATTGCAATTGTTCTGTATTAGCTGTAAGTTTCCCAAATAGGATAAAATAAAAAAAAATAAAATAAAATAGACAATAGATTAATGATTGTGGTTAGTTTTTGATTCATATATTGGTCCAATGACTGCTTCGTTGGTTTAGTCGGACGGTCGCAAACGCGACGCGAACTTAAGGTAATGCGATTGATTCCCTGGTCGGGCAAAGTGTGATTGGGTTTTTCCAATAAGGATTTCTCAGTAGCAGCCACGGAGACTGGATTTGTGCCTGTTTGATGGCAATAGGCTCGCCTCCTACATGGGTCTTAAACATAACTGGTGAAATGTGTGTGTACTATGCGATGCATCTCTACCGAACCCTCCGGGGATTACAGGCGTGATGTCAATTTATTTTATTTATTATGAATTGTAATGGAAGTAAAGGAACTGATGCATACCCTTGTGAATGCAACTAACTTTCTTTGTGTTGCTGCTGTCCATTAGCGAATAAATACATATTCTATTCTATTCTATGTCAGTTAAAATTCTAATCGTGAAATTGACATCAAAACTCAATATTTTCTATCTAATCTCCGAAACCACTATTCTATGTTCAGAACAGACTAGATCAGGGCTGAGCGTCGACAATTTATGATAATGTCTTCTCGGGGACTCCCTAATATGACAGGTAATCTGTCTGGCTGTTTGTTTTGAAACTAGCACTTTGCCCGCGACTTCGTCTGTAGAAATATAATGTATTCCTAACCTATAGCATTATTACTGTATAACATTAACATTTTGCATAAAGAGCAGTGGTGGCCCAGTGGTTGCGGTTCCGTCTTACGAACAGTAAGTCGTAAGTTCGAACCTAGGCAAGGCATATTACTTGATGTAATTAATTTCATCACCACTGCTCTCAAAACAATGAAGGAAAACATCGTAAGGAAATTGTCATGTCTTAGAATCAAATAATCCGAAGACATGTGACATTTTCCAACACGCACTGGGCCCACGTGGTGGATTTAAGCCCATGAGGTTTGAGTCGCTACAGTGGGAATAATCAGAAAGCTCAAAGTCACCCAAAGGGCAATGGAGAGGGCTATGCTCGGAGTTTCCTTGCGTGATCGAATCAGAAACGAGGACATCCGCTTGAGAACCAAGGTTACCGACGTAACCCGAAGAATCGCCAGACTTAAGTGGCAAAGGGCAGGGCACATTGCTCGCAGAACGGATGGCCAATGGGGCCGAAAAGTTCTGGAATGGCGACCGCGAACCGGAAGACGTTGCGTTGGAAGGCCTCCCACTAGGTAGACCGACGACCTGGTCAAGGTTGCGGGGACCCGTTGGATGAGAGACGCACGGGACCGTTCAATGTGGCGACACCTGGGGGAGGCCTATGTTCAGCAGTGGACGTATTTTGGCTTAAATGATGATGATGAGTGGGAATATTATAAGTTGCTGATGATAGCATCATTAATGTATAGCATTAACGTATCGTTCAATCAGTGAAACAATTTTACAATTGGACCAACGATTTGAGGACCTCCTCTTTATATAAAGTCAGTTAAAATTTTAAACAACAACTTCTAATCAACATTATTCAGCTTAAAGATCCATGTAGCACTTAAAATTGACAAGTGTTTACCTTAATGATAACATAATCAGCTTACCATTATAAGCCGAAGGATGGTTGTTAGTTACTTTAATCAATAATACAGAGTACCCTGTTAAAAGCTTTACCGTGTAATTAATGAGTTACTAGAATTAAGGGGTAAGCAATTAACGACTTAACGAAATGTTTTTATTAATAATCTACTGATTAGTTAATGATTAATAGAACAAGGAAAAGAGTAATAATTATTGGCAATAATTTTAACTACAAAACGTAGCATCATGCCTTTATACTCACAAGAGCTAAGCAGAGGTGTAGGTACCTAATACCTAGTACACATTTTACCTTTTATAATAAGGGCGAGACTATAATTCATCACCTGGGCACAGATCCAGACTTCGTGGCTGATTCTGAGAAATTCCTGGTGAACAAACTTAATAACAATTTGCCTCACCCCGGAATCGAATCCAAGACCTCAAGTTCAGCAGTCGCGATTACTACCAACGAGATAAATCTTTTAACTACTTTTGAAGACATAATAAATTATTGACTCAATTAAAATTATCAGTTATAGCGTGTCTAACTTAAAAACATAAGTCTTTTGATTTTTTTTTCCCACTAAAACTTTATTACGTCATCATCTGCCTAGCCTTTTCCCAACTATATTGGGGTCGGCTTCCAGTCTAACCGGATGCAGCTGAATACCAGTATTTTACATGGAGCGACTGCCTATCTGACTAAACTAAACTCAAACTTTATTACGTCGACAGTGAAAAACAAACCAAGTGAATTGCCTCCCAAGTCATTTTAAGTAGATAATTTATCTTGTGACAAAAATACAAAAATCGAAGCATTTATTTCAAGCAAGTAAGTTTAGTTCATGAATGCTGAGTGTTGTTTATGTTTTGTTATGTTGTGTATTATGATAATTAATAATTTAATCTTATAATAAATATATATAAATAATTATGGCAAAATAATCGTAGCAGGAGATATAAATATCGACATATACAATGAAATTAATAACAAAAATGCCGACTATCTACGAATGATGGCTACACACGGTCTTCTCCCAGCAATCACCACGCCAACGAGAAACAATAACTGTTTGGATCATATTTTTATAAAATCTCATTATAAATCTACAGGAGCAGTCTCTAAATGTTCTGTTACTGATCACGACATAGCGATGGCTGCTACCAGTCTAAAAAACAATCAATCCTGCTCCTTCAGACCAAAATGGAAAATTAAAATAGATGAAAAGGCCGTGCTTGCCGAACTAAACAGTGTTCCATGGACTGAAGTTTAGAACCAGCGCTGCACCAACTCTGCCGTCAACACTTTCACTGATATCATCACAACATCACTGCAACAACACTCACACAAAGTCAAAGTAGTCAGAAGAACCTATAACATCAAGGCTTGGATAACTCCAGGCTTAATAAGATGCATGCGCCATCGCGACAAACTACATCTAGTCTCACGTTCTCACCCAGACGATCAAATGCATAAACTAACTTACACCCGATACAGAAACTTCTGTAACAACCTCCTCCATAAGCTAAAAACTAACTATCACAGTAGCCAAATCGAAAAAACCCAAGCAGATTCGAAAAAACTCTGGAAGACGATAAAGAATATATACAGCGATAACAATAAGAAGTCAAGTGACTCCGACAAACTAGTTACCAATAAAAACCCAGTTGAATCACTTAACAAATGCAATACTTACTTTACCACATTGGGAAACAAACTGTCTGACTCAATTCTCTTAAGACTCTCGGAAACACAAGCCTCACTTGCAGATAAATATACCCCGAATATAACCTGTCCACACACATTCTTCTTACACCCCACAGACGAAACTGAAATAGAAAGTCTTATAACCCTACTCAACAATGACAGCGCTCCCGGACCCGATAATCTCAATGTAAAACTAATAAAGAAAATAAAAACCGCAATCATTCAACCTCTAACTTATATATTTAACCTTAGCCTAGAATCTGGAATATTCCCGGACAGATGGAAAGTGGCAGCTGTCAGCCCAATCTACAAAAGTGGCGCAAGCGATATCCCTGATAACTATCGACCTATCGCCCTATTGCCTGTACTATCTAAGCTACTGGAAAAAGTGGTAAACAAACGACTTACGAGTTTTTTCGAGAAACACAACTTGATATCCCATAGGCAGTTCGGTTTCAGGAGGGGTAGGTCAACGGAAGATGCAGCGCGACTCCTTGCAAACTCTGTGTCGTCAAGTGTTGATAAAGGTGAACACACTTTGTGCGCTTTCCTAGACCTGGCCAAAGCCTTCGACACAATTTCAACAGATCTACTCCTAAAGAAGCTGGAAGCAGCAGGTATACGCGGTATTCCCTTAGATTGGCTTAAAAACTACCTGACCAATAGAAGGCAATTTGTCAAGCTCGGCGATATTTCTAGCAGCCTACTTCCTATCAACTATGGAATTCCGCAAGGTAGTACTCTTGGTCCAACGCTTTTCCTACTTTACATGAATGATATCTTGAATATTTCTCTCCCCAACGCTGAAATAATAGCTTACGCAGATGATACAGCGGTCATATTTCATGGTAAACATTGGGACCAGGTATACAGTATTGCCGAAGAGGGATTACTCACAATAGCTAAAGCACTTGATAGGAATTTACTAACTTTAAACGTTAAAAAGACAAAGATTATAACCTTTTTTAAAACCAAGACCTCAAGACCCCCCCCATCTTTAACTCTCACACTTCACACTTGCTCCCGCAACCTTCGGACTGCGGGTTGCTCGTGCATCGTGATTGAGCGTATTCAGTCCATGAAATATTTGGGAATCACTTTAGACGAAAACTTATCTTTTAAACCACAAATACACGCATTATCCGGCAGGGTCAGGAAACTCATATACGTCATGAAAAAACTTCGTGACTGCACACCCATTCCCATTCTGCGTACTGTTTACTTTGGTCTCTGCCAGTCCGTCCTCCAATATGGTATCTCGGTCTGGGGTGGAGCAGGTAAGGCTGCATTTATCAAAGCCGAAAGAGCACAAAGAGCCGTTATCAAAGTAATGCTAAAGAAACCTTTACTGTATTCAACTGACCACCTCTATAAAGATTTCCCGGTCCTCCGTGTCCGACAGCTTTTTATTTTAAATGCAGTGCTTCTTACACACAGAAATATAAAATCTAGAACGGACTACGCAGTGATAGCATCGAAACGTACATTTAGGTTACCCATACCCCAAGCAAACTCTCTTATGGCCAGGCGTTCTTCAAACTACACACATCAAAAGTGTCTAGGGATCAACATATATTTTTGCAATAACTTTTCTCCTGATTGATATTAATTAAAATTTTCTTTAAGGATTCATCAAATAAAGTGTTTTCGTTTGTCACAGTAACGATAAACCAAGTCACCTTTGCATTAATAAAGAAATTTTCCATTTTCCTAATAAAGGGATTTTTGACATTTGAACCACTAACATTAAAGTTCGAAAAAAAGACTGAAATAACAGTTTTCTTTAAAATTTTATTGGGTAACTTAAACAATTAATAATCCGTGTTTCTACCGCGAACACCAACAACACATAGAACATCGGTTTGGCATACTCAAAATGAGTTCATCCAAATCACGCTGTGGAATGGCCGCCCATGTTCGTTGCAACAACAAAAAAAGGTCTTCTTGCGACTGGATACCCTCCATATTCGGCAGAGCTCTTCTCTGTAGCATATCCCATGCATGCTCAATCGGGTTCAAGTCTGGCGACTGAGCAGGCCAGGGCAGGACATTGATGTTAGCTGCGGCGAGAGTCTGTCTTACAACTCTTGCGGTGTGCGGTCGTGCATTATCATGCATTAACTGAAATAAGGGACCGATTTGCACTTGTAGAGGAACGATGACGTCTGATACAATCGTCTCAGCATAAATTTGAGCGTTGAGGTTGCCTCTGATCCAAATCAACTCAGTTCTTCCGCCGATCCAAATACCCGCCCATACCATGATGGTTCCACCACTATAAGGAAGGACTTCCTGGCAGGATTTTAATCGCTGTTGGCGTCCAGGGGTTCTCCAGTGTCGTATACGTCTTATATCCGGTCTCATACCAAAACGAGACTCATCAGAAAAGCACACAAAACGCCATTGTTCTTCTGCCCAATTTCTGTGTTCAAGAGCCCATTGATATCGAATCCTACCATCGGATCAGAGGCAACCTCAACGCTCAAATTTATGCTGAGACGATTGTATCAGACGTCATCGTTCCTCTACAAGTGCAAATCGGTCCCTTATTTCAGTTAATGCATGATAATGCACGACCGCACACCGCAAGAGTTGTAAGACAGACTCTCGCCGCAGCTAACATCAATGTCCTGCCCTGGCCTGCTCAGTCGCCAGACTTGAACCCGATTGAGCATGCATGGGATATGCTACAGAGAAGAGCTCTGCCATATATGGAGGGTATCCAGTCGCAAGAAGACCTTTTTTTGTTGTTGCAACGAACATGGGCGGCCATTCCACAGCGTGATTTGGATGAACTCATTTTGAGTATGCCAAACCGATGTTCTTGTGTTGTTAGTGTTCGCGGTAGAAACACGGATTATTAATTGTTTAAGTTACCCAATAAAATTTTAAAGAAAACTGTTATTTCAGTCTTTTTTTCGAACTTTAATGTTAGTGGTTCAAATGTCAAAAATCCCTTTATTAGGAAAATGGCAAATTTCTTTATTAATGCAAAGGTGACTTGGTTTATCGTTACTGTGACAAACGAAAACACTTTATTTGATGAATCCTTAAAGAAAATTTTAATTAATATCAATCAGGAGAAAAGTTATTGCAAAAGTATATGTTGATCCCTAGACACTTTTGATGTGTGTATTTACATCCACGCATATATAACGAAGCCCAAAAGAATTGCAACATAATAGACCTCAAAATACCCCTGTGTAAAAAAGTAATAATAGAATGGCTTCTCACTCTCTCCTACGACGAAACAGAAAAAATAATTTACAAATAGCTACACAAATCGACAGCACTCCTAATCTCACCCCTAATCACACTCATATACACACTCACACACACAATCACGCACGCACACACACAATCACGCACGCACATACATACCCACACCCACTCACTCACGCACACACACACACATATACACACCCAATCACGCACGCATACACACACACACACAAAATGAAGCTCATTATTTCTGTATGAGTATTGTGACAGAGTTTTTCTTTTCTTTTTCATTTGAATTTTTAATTATTGTTTTTCTATTTTATTTTATTTTTTTGTTTAAGTAGTCCATTACTTTTGGTTGGATTTTGTTAATAATCACCGTGTACGACCCTTTGAATAACAAAACGAATATGTACAACTCTGATCCCCAAGATACAGACTAACGTCTAGTTTGGGGATCACCGTTCAAATCGCTATGTATGTACTTGGTTGTTAATAAATAATTTGAATTTTTTTTTTTTGAATAATTTATTAATGGTAATTGAATGATAATAACGATATAAATAATGATTATTATGATTATTGATATAAGTAAATATTTGCACGCTTGCTTGCAGGCAGAGTACATTGACTTTTTAGGCTATAAGATCTTTTCCTGTAATTTGTATGTATTTCTGGCAAATAAACATTTGAACAAGTAAGTTAACCAGTTACAGGGCCATTTGAATTGTCAAAATAAATAGAACAATGAAATGTAGCTACAGTCCCAGTCACAAGGCCTTAACTTGTAGTTGGCTGCTCATAGATCTTTAGGGAGTAGAACGGGCAAGAAACTTCAAAGACACTATTTTAAATCTCTGCCGGCGCGTGGCGTCCTAGTTCCCTCCCACATTAAACCCGTCTCTACCTTTAATTAAAGTAAAAGTAAACATGCATTTTCTGGGCACGCTTGTTCCATCATTAACATCGTCCTTCGCTTTACAATAGGAGTGATGAAAGTCAAGAGCAAGCCTATTTCACAATAAAAAAAAATGTTTCAAAACCTTGGTTACATCATTCATGTAGAGATGTTATATTATGCAAGAACGATGTAGCAAGATGTGCTTGTTTAATGTATCCCTAATAAAAATAAAAAATAAAATTTAAAATAATTACAAAAAGTATTTCCCGTACCGGGAATCGAACCCGAGCCTCCTGGGTGAAAGCCAGGTATCCTAGCCACTAGACCATACGGGAGATGGTGTGAAGTGTCAAATGATTTCACCATTTTTAGTAAACGTAATTAACTAATTGTAAATATACACTCGGTTCCAAAAATTACGGGTCAGTCACAAAAATTGAAATACCTCCAGAACTGTAAAAGTTAGATCAATGAAATAAAAAACAGAAAAAAGACTTTTTAGTTGCGCTTCTAATAGCATATTATTTTAACTGGTTGATGAAAAAAACTTCATTAGAAAAACAAAATTTAAAAAAATGACTATTTTTAAAAACAAAATTTTTGTTTCATGTCATTATGGATGCTTTCCATTTCTATTCTGTCACAAAAAAAATATCGTGAACGTCTTCCACGTGCATAATTATTATTCTGTGAGGTGAAGCATGGCAGTCACGCTAGAGGAATGTACCAGAATCCTAACTTTTTTGGAACTTGGGCGGAGCCAGCGTGAAACAGCCAGAAACATTGGTGTATCTTTGTCGACTGTTCAGCGGGTAGTCCAGCGGTACCAAGAGACCGGATCACACCCATATCACACCTTAGAAGACCAGGAAATGGTAGACCAAGATGCACAACGGCCAGGGAAGACAGACAACTGGTGGCTACAATGCTCCGAAATCGTTTTCAAACTGCTGTTGGTCTAAAAACTCACTTTAAACGCTTTGGAGGTGGCAATTTAAGCGCTCAAACAGTAAGAAGACGTCTTGCTGAAGCAAATTTGAAACCATTGAGGCCCGCAAATGGCCCCAAACTGGAACGGGGACATCGAATTGCAAGACAGAGATACGTGCGCGAGCACCTAAACTGGACACTAGACGATTGGTCTAGGGTAATGTTCACGGACGAGTCTAAATTCATGCTTTATATGCATGATGGTAGGCAGTTGATGTACAGAAGACCAGGGGAGCGCTTCCATCAAGCGTGTGTGGAGGAAAAAGTGGCGTACGGTGGAGGCTCCGTACAAGTTTGGGCTGGGATTTCTGCTGAGGCCCGCACCGAGCTGGTACTCATTCAAAATGGAACTCTAAATGCAGAGAGGTACGTGGAAGAGATCCTCAATGAACATGTAGGTCCTTTCATGGCCAGGATGGACCGGCATGGCATATTAATGCATGATAATGCGCGTCCGCATACCACCAGAATTGTACATGACTACCTTGAAGAGGTCGGCATCGAACTCATGCAGTGGCCAGCGCGAAGCCCGGACTTAAACCCCATCGAGCACGCCTGGTACGAGCTTCAGAGATGCGTGAAAGGTCGAAACCCCCCACCAATCACGCTTCCTGAGCTCAAACAAGCACTGGTGGAGGAATGGGAAGGTATTCCTCAGCACCGGCTCCGAAATTTGGTATACAGCATGCCTAATCACCTGGAAGCTGTCAGAAGAGCTCGTGGAGGCAATACAAAGTATTAAATGAAGAAAGTGATGAAAAACAGCAAAAAAACAATCATAAAAAAAATGTAATCTTAAGAAAAATATGACTACTTTAGTTTTTTTTTAATTTAGAGATTAATATTGTAGGTGCAACTAAGTTTTATTTTATTTTTTATCTGTATAATTAAATTCTCAATTGAACAGTCTTCGTTTCATTAGGAGCCACATACGTAGTTTGGGAGATATTCGGGTTTATGTGACTGACCCGTTATTTTTGGAACCGAGTGTACTTTAACACCATATCTTTTGCAAAATTACAGCAATAATAAACAATATTATGTATTATGTTATGAGCTAAAGGAATTAATACCGCACACAATTTGAAATCAACTTTTAAATAACATGCACACAAAAAATATATTTCCCTTACCGGGAATCGAACCCGAGCCTTCTGGGTGAAAGCCAGGTATCCTAGCCAATAGACCATACGGGAGATAGTGTTAATTTCAAAACGTGAGTTAATAAACAATCTTTGTACTTGCTGTAACTATTAATACCTTGTATTATGGCAGTTTTATTGCCAAATATGACGTCAGTCTTAACCATTTTTTATTGTTTCAGTTTGTCATGCTTCATGAGTTGATGACTATCTAGAAGAGCTCGACGACTACAATAAAATTGTTCAGTATCTACTTAATATAAATCAGTCTTTGTACTTAAACAATCAATTATTTTTTATAGAATGAGATTGGTAAATGTTAATAGCTGAAAATAGGCTAAAATATTGCGCAATATCTACTGATCTGAAAAAATATGGCACAATACAAATAAATTCGCTATTTTCAATCATTACGCAATCATAACGGTTTTTTTTTTTATTATTATAAATGGGCTTGCTCTTGGCTTTAATCTTGCCATAAGGGCAGAGATGATTTCGACGATGGAACGAGCTTACCCAGAAGAAGCCTGTTTACTCGCGACTCAAACAGATTAGGGTTATATGAACTCGGAAAAACCGACGCAAGCAGGGAATTCCACTCATTGGCTGTGCGCATAATAATGGACCCAGCAAAGCGCTTCGTTCGAATGTGTGGAATGTCGACTAGGTATCGGTGATACCCTGCAGACCGTCTAGTCTCCCGATGGAAGAAGGGAGATGGTGGGATCAGCTCGTGGAGCTCTTGCGCACACTCTCCGAAGTACAGTCTGTAGAAGACCGACAGACATGCGACTTTGCGACGGTGGGCCAGGCTATGTAGCTTGATAACCAGCTTATCGTCACCAATTAGCCTCCTGGCTCTGCGTTCTACAGAGTCAAGTGTGGCAAGCTGGTATTTGGCTGAGCCATCCCAAAGGTGACAGCAATACTCCATGCCAGATCGGACTTGAGCTTTATATAATACTGAAAGCTGTCCAGGCTTGAAGTACCGCTTAACCTTGTTTAGGATGCCCAGCTTTTTCGCCGCAGTTTGAGCTTACGGTAAAAATAAAACTTTGTTAATGCGCAACGCAAAATTCGTGGTTTTGTTAAATATTTTTATGGATTGCCGTCTTAGTTCTGCTGCTGCTACACATTTATCCGGGTTTATAAATAATTTGTTACCACAGTTCAGTCTCATCTCAAACATCCTAAAAAAACCCTAAAATGTAAACTTACCTTAAAACTAAAAATCACTTTACCCCAACATTCAGGCAAACAACAACTCTGGATGTTCTTCCAGAATTTGAGTCCAAACGAATATTTTAAATGTAACTCGGACTTCGTCAACCTTTGACCAGTGGTGGTCTGCATTCACAAACAATCGAATCGAACATATCGTACATCTACCTCGCTCACTTTCATGCCAAAAAGAGAGAGACATACGACTTGTCGAAATCGAAACCGAATCGAAGCATTGGGAATAAGGGGCCTGCAATTCTCTCCACCTTCGTCAGTATTGTAATCATGGCTATCCAGTTTTTTCCCGGTCACTTAATTGTGAGTCCACCTAACTATGTCTACCTGTTTCACAAGTTATAAATAATGGCACACACTGCCCACAGTTGATAGACTTTTTTATTGTGCGTATGCGGTGCGGCGGCGTCTCCCCACACACAATAGCCTACCTTCCATCTTACACCTTATGGCGCTAACAGCACCGAAACTCAACCACATAAAGGATATTATATATATATATATATATAATATCCTTATATATATATATATTTATAATATATAAATATATTTATATATATATATCTCTTTTTACATATCTTAAAATCACAACAAATTTGAAAATCCAAAACACTATCATGCTAGTAAATAAACTATAGTATTTTTAAAATCACTTTTCATGATTCTAGACTTGGTAAATTAATTAAGAGAATTACTGATTAAGGCCACTTTTATCTTTAATCAGTAGGTAATTCTCTTAATTAATCAAGTCTAGAATCATGAAAAGTGATTTGGTGTCGCTGGCATTTAATGTCGCCTTAATTTGGGAACACACA
The DNA here is from genome assembly GCA_949775195.1 of Diarsia dahlii. Classification (NCBI taxonomy): domain Eukaryota; kingdom Metazoa; phylum Arthropoda; class Insecta; order Lepidoptera; family Noctuidae; genus Diarsia; species Diarsia dahlii. Next base: position 17,488,654 of record OX459209.1, read on the forward strand.
TCTGAAAAAAAAATTTGCCGTCGGTTTAAAAAAACAAAACTAAAAAAATATTTTCCCGTACCGGGAATCGAACCCGAGCCTCCTGGGTGAAAGCCAGGTATCCTAGCCACTAGACCATACGGGAGATAGTGAAAATGTCAAAACGTGAGTGCACAAACAATCTTTGTACTTGCTATAATTATTATTACCTTGTATTAAGGCTATTTCATTGCCAAACATGACGTCAGACAAATTTGTCATGTCAATCATGTTTATTTTATTGTTTCGCACGGCGTGTCATGGCAAAGGATTTTATTGCTAATCAAGTTATTTTGAATCTTATTTCAATGAGTTTAGAATTCATGTTACTTTATTTCGATACCACGATGCCGCAAAAAGACGCGACGTGCCGCTGGATGCTACGGCACAACGCAATGCGCCGCGAGTTGATGCGGCATGACGTGTCATGCCGTTTCAAACAGTCAACCTTAAAACGACTCAACCAGCTTCGAAACCGCGCGGAGCAAAATTGATTGATGCCAGAGTGGAGATGCCACGGCATACCACGGAACGCGCGGGATACCGCAGCACAACCTGCCGTGCCATGAGCTGATCTCTATTGATCTGAGGCGAGCTCTTCGACTACAATAAAATGTCAAAAACCTAAAAATAGGCTGAAATATTGCCCAATATCTTTATTGCACCATGTTTTTTCGGATTAGTACCTATACGATATTATTGGAAAAAATATGTTGCATAATAATATAAATGTAAGTATAGGTATGTGCCGTCTCCCCACTAACAATGGCCCTTGCAAACCCTATTTTGCATCATTGCGTACCTAGCTGAGTTTTGGGCATTTTTCGCCATCGATAGGTACGCTAAGAAGAAGAAGTTGATGGGCCATGCCCTTTTTTTGATTTTTTTATTATGGTGTGTGAAAAATCATAAAATAACCCCCCCCCCCCCCGCTCTTGGGCAGAGCGGAAGGGAGTGTCAGACTTCTACTGACTAAAAACCACCCATGTTTCTTCTTAGCCCTTTAGGTCGAGGCATCTCTTTCGACAATCCGCATCCCCGATGGGGTAGGCCATGCCCTCAGCTAAGAAATTCCTATATTTCTGTAGGATAACTATAGATCATTCGAGCCACTCATACGAGGCCGTAGTATTAGCTTAGTACCTAAATAATAGACTTTGCCCACTATTTTATCACAAATCCGATCGATTTATTACCCTCTCACAATGAACAAAAGCTACCATTAACAGATAAAGAAGGGTTGTTTTCTATTGTTAGTACCCCTTCCCTAGGGAACCTAGATCACCCCTTACAACAAGGGTTGAAATAAAAGTCGATTTTGTTAGTTAATTGCCGCCGTCATAATTAGTTTTTGGTGAATGGGTGGGTACCTAACCTAATTTATATAGTTAAGTAGAGATTTACAGAACTCATTAGTAATTTATTTCATAACAATTCTTACTACACTTCATAATGAAAATTCACTAAGTCAAAATTAGGACAATAATGTCGTAACTTCTTACCAATAAAATAAATAAATTCTTGTGACTGATAAGGTTAATAGGTTTGTCTATAAGTAGCAGACACCGACATAGCAAAATATTCTATAGTAACCCTAGGACCTTTTTTTTGGGGTGGGTGGAAAATCTTCAAATAACCCCTCCCGCTCTTGGGCAGAGCGGAAGGCAGTGTCAGACTTCTCCTGACTAAAAAACACCCATGTTCCTTCTTCGCCCTTGTGCCGAGGCCGTGTTACGCCTTTCGATAATCCGCAGCCCCTACGGGCGTCCTCCTTGCTGACGTCTCTTTGAGGCGCGCGTGGAACCCTGGACCTAACCTAAAGAAAGTGTTCAAGTTGCTGATGATGACCACAGACTAACGACGTACATTTCGTCCAAATCCGATAAGGAGTTATGAGGGAACAAGAAAACGGTGATACATACATACACACAGGTCAAACTCTCGTTTTGATACACGTATGGTCTAGTGGCTAGGATACCTGGCTTTCACCCAGGAGGCTCGGGTTCGATTCCCGGTACGGGAAAATTATATTTTTATTTATCTTTATTATGTATGTATTTAGAAATATATAAGTATGTTTATCAGTTGTCTAGTACCCATAACACAAGCTCTGCTTAGCTTGGGACTAGATGGCGTTGTGTGATAGTTGTGGAATATTATTATTATATTATTATTTTTTTTTACTCAAGTTATTTAAAAGATGATTTCAAATTGTTTACGCTATTCATTTCTTTTAACTCATAATATTTAATAATATTTAAAATGAAAATGAAATGAAAATGAAATGAAAATGAAATGAAAATGAAATGAAAATGAAATGAAAATGAAATGAAAATGAAATGAAAATGAAATGAAAATGAAATGAAAATGAAATGAAAATGAAATGAAAATGAAATGAAAATGAAATGAAAATGAAATGAAAATGAAATGAAAATGAAATGAAAATGAAATGAAAATGAAATGAAAATGAAATGAAAATGAAATGAAAATGAAATGAAAATGAAATGAAAATGAAATGAAAATGAAATGAAAATGAAATGAAAATGAAATGAAAATGAAATGAAAATGAAATGAAAATGAAATGAAAATGAAATGAAAATGAAATGAAAATGAAATGAAAATGAAATGAAATTGTTTATTTCTGACACAAGATACAGGTCCATATTATGTAAGTAGGTACTTATAGCTATGTTAGTTACATTTATCTACATACATACATTAATTCTTTTTAATACATACATTATTTATTATTGCTGTAATTATAAAAAATATAAAAATATTGGTTCAATAAAAAATCTACGTTTTCTAAAAATGGTGAAATCATTTGACACATCACTCTATCTCCCGTATGGTCTAGTGGCTAGGATACCTGGCTTTCACCCAGGAGGCTCGGGTTCGATTCCCGGTACGGGAAATTATTTTTGGCATTTTTTTTTTATTTCTTCGGATTTATACGAGAAACGTTGCTATTTGGGCTTGAATATCTCTTGAATCGTTAAATAACAATTTCATTTTATCAATCTAGGGAGAAAAATATGTAATAACCCCCTTTGGGCTTCGCCACAGTCGGGTAAAAAGTGTACCGATTTATTAATTTCTAGCATCTTTGCTAATTTTAAGGGACTTTTTCGTTTCTTTTGGCAACTGAGTTAATTTCGACTATTCTGCGAAAGTCATGTACCTACAGTATTAATGTTTTTGATATTAGAAATCCCATAATTGAACGGGTTATAATCTTTAAGTTCTTAAACTCAATATTTTTTCTAGTTTTGGTTTTGGTAGTTTTGTAGTTCTGCTGCCAGTTTTTTTTAAAACAAGCACCATCTTTGTACTCAAATATTGTATTAAGATATTTTTCTGTCTTATCTACTGTTTGTACATAAACTCACTTAACTAACTGACTCGACGTAACTGCTCTTATAACGTAAAAATGCCTAAAATGAAGACAATAGTTAACAATAGACAATTTGTTTTGTTTATACAAAATACACACACCTACTGTAACTGTCAGAATATTAATGGCCAAACTTGCAATGCAGCGGAATGACAAATGAGCCAAGGGAATGATGGCATTAATTAACTGACATAACATGGTCCCCTTATTGAATGGGGGAAAGTGAGGAGGTGTATAAGCGTATACATAGGTAAATAAATTACCTTGCCTACATCATCATTCTTCTGCAAGCCATCATCATCATTCTCTTAGGTCATCCAATTTATTATATCTATGGGATATCCCATTTCATTTGGGAAAGGCGCATCATGCGTTCTTATTCGATACTTCTCTATAGTTTGTCATCTCAGCAATCACACCCACACAGTCCATTCATCGTTTCTTTGGTCTTCTTTTACTCTTATATCCATCCGCTTTGAGTATGAATTTGGATGGTGTACCCATCCACATTTTACACACAAACTTTTCCTCATTTATTTATTTTTTATTTATTTATTCATTATTACATTTTAAGCTTACAGTTTTTTTACCAAAATGCTTAAAAGCTAACAATAATGATATTATAGTGTCAAATAACATCTTATAGTCACAATAATTCATAAAGCAAAGTAGTTTTTTTATGTCAAATGGTGTCATATTATTATTAAAATTAAATCAGTAATTTTCCATGTGCCAAAAAATAATATTAATTAATGAAAAGATGTCAAAATGTCAAATGGTGTCAAAATGAATACATTAAAGTTTAACACAAGCATGTTAGATGAATTCAATAATAAATAACTATTACATGACATGTTTCCCTTTCCTTATCAGTTTCCTGCAGTTATCCCAATTTATGAAGAGTATAAGCAGCGTGTCTTGTTTTTCCATACTTTACTATTTAATTTTCTCGTCATCTCAGCAGTCACCCCCTTTCAACTTTTCTTCCAACTCTCGGCTGCAAGTGACATCTACCAATCTGATGAAAAAATCCATTAACACTTTGACCACCCCAGCAATCGAACATCATGGCTATTATATATTAGACGGGACCAAACATCCGGGGAAATGGGAATGGGCCACAGAAGGTTACCTTATATATACTTACTTATGCAGACCATACTTATGCAGATAATCCTTCGGAAATTACAATCGTAATGTTATGTTATGTGTGATCAAAACAATGCCAATCCATAGCTACATTTCATCACACCGTACTTCCCAAAGTAGGTAATATTTATAATTGTCCATCATCATACTAAGATGTACCTACAGCAATAATTCCGCAGACAAACTTCTCTGTAGTTGTCGTACAGACAGCCGGGGAACAAAGTTTGTCGCCACCCCCGCTCTACCCCCTAGAACCCCTCGCACCCCCTTGCGAGCCCTCGGTACATGGTACCAATAATTTAGCGACATTGCTACCCTAAGTTTGCATCGTATCAACACAAGGTGCGCGATGGAGTGTGGTTTGAGTACGAAGACAAGTTGGTATTAAAAGAAGGTGGTAACAATATTAGACGATTGGTAATGAACAATTTGAATATAAACTGTGTGATTTTAGGACTTTAGCGTTCTGACAATATTTATCCAAACCAGAAGGTTCTATTATAGGACCAGAGACGTCATCATCAGCCATTAGACGTCCACTGCTGGACAAAGGCCTCCCCCATAGAACGCCATAAAGATCGGCAGCCTGCCGTTTGCATCCACCGGTTGCCCGCGACTCTCACGATGTCGTCAGTCCACCTGGTGGGAGGCCTGCCAACGCTGCGTCTTCCGGTTCGTGGTCGCCACTCGAGAACCTTTCTTCCCCATCGGTTGTCTGAGACGTATAGAGGCATAAATACGTCGATTTTTTAATCGAAAATACAATAAATCCTTTAGCATCGTCATCTGCCTAGTCTTTTCCCAAACTATGTTGGCGTCAGCTTCCAGCCTAACCGGATGCAGCTGATTGCCAGTATTTTACATGGGACTCGACAACCCAAGTGGTTCTGGGAAACTTTGGTAAGACTGGTTGCCAGACTTTCGGGCCACTAACTAACTGTTACAACTGTCAAACGTCTCCAAATGAAAGCCGGGACAACGACTTAAAGTGGTTTCCGAGGCACGCAAGAAACTCGGTACTATGTACCTAATGGATCACCAGCCATTACATCATTCATTCATCATTAATTTCAGCCAAAAGACGTCCACTGCTGGACATAGGCCTCCCCCAGGTGTCGCCACATTGACCGGTCCCGTCCGTCTCTCATCCAGCGGGTCCCCGCAACCGTGACCGTCGTCGGTCCACCTAGAGGGACTAGAGGGAGGCCTTACAACGCAACGTCTTCCGGTTCGCGGTCGCCATTCCAGAACTTTTCGGCCTCATGCGGCCATCCGTTCTGCGAGCAATGTGCCCTGCCCATTGCCATTACTTAACAAGCAATATTGTCACCACAGGGCAACCAAGGCAAGCACGGTTAATCTAAAGTCTAACCCGAGCGGCTGTTAATTATTTATCCACGAGGTCCTCCTTTGGCACACTTGTCAGTCAAAGCAACCTCATTGCTCTGAGATTTTAACAGATCACAGCTGTTGCCAGGAGTGGAGGAAATTTAACTTTTACAGGACTACCTATAAGTCCTTTCTTATCGCTTATAACTTGCACAGATAATTATCTTCCCATGTTACTCAACACTAGTCTAAATCTAACACACGAAAGCCTGTGTTCAACTTTAATGGCTCAAAGTGACGACGCTAATGCCTGTGTTCACTAACAGATGGCGTTACTATAGATAGTTTATAGTATACATGTAAGTACCTACCTGCTTGAGAAGCATACATCAAGATCTAATCCTATGCCGTGTCGGGGCTGAGGGTTGTTCGCAAGAGATACCGCGGCCTCGGCACAAGGGCTAAGAAGGAACATGGGTAGTTTTTAGTCAGTAGAAGTCTAACACTCTCTTCCAGTCTGTCCAGAGCGGGAAGGGGTTATTTGATGATTTCTCACCCACCAAAAAAAAGGATCTAATCGTACAACCATTTTCAGTAACATTTACTAAGGTAGTCCTTTAGTAACGCGAGGTTCAAAGAGAAAGGAGAGAGGTCTAAAAAATCATACTAGGTAATCTTAGATTCTTAGGTAATCTTGTCAAATGCTGCGGAGGCCGTAAACTTATTTTCAACTCCCGTCTCGGAGTTGAAATAGGGTATTTTACCAAAAAAATCTAATTAGTCCGTCTGTTAGATTATCGAAAAATATCAGATACGTGTTTTTTGTTTTCTCAAATTAATAAAAATTGACGAAGATGAAACCTGTCAAAGATCATGAGTGGGGGTTTTTCACGTCACTTTGTGGGTAAAAAAGTACTATCCTTGTGACGTCACACGACTTGACACGACTTTTCGAAGCACTTTATCGTCTTTATTTTTTGTTTACGTGAAAAAAGAAAAAATACGTGTCCATTATTTTTTGGAAATCTATCTGACGGACTAATTAGATTTTTTTGGTGAAATACCCTATTCCAACACTTCAATATTTAGGTACCTATTTTTTTAGGTGAACCCTAGATTTAGTGAAGACCTAAAACTCACCAAACTGCCGTAGTGTTGTACCTAGTAAGTATTACCGGTGAAGTTCCGATAAAAGTAGCTATTAGGTAGGTGGGCATGGCCGTTTTTGGCTTTCACCGGTCAATTATTTCGAACATCCACATTTTACCTCATGCCTGTACTGAACATACATACATAAACGAATCCTCCAAGGATTCAATAGACAGAATTTACAACTTTGTAATACTAGTAAGTGCGCCAAGTTAAACGGGAACCGTAAAATAGTTCAGTTTTATAATCCAGTTAAATGTTGCAGCCGTTTGATGTTCCGAACTTTTGAACGGTTTACTGCCGAACGTAGCGTTTGATGATTTCAGAGAATATTTTATGGCTTACGTGAGTTCTACCTGGGGTTATGTGAATATAATGTCTTACGTGTCTATCTATCAGTCTATCACTCATTATTTTATGAATGATTTTACCATTTAACATTACGTACTATTTAAGTTTGTTCTTGGTAGGTAGTTTAAGGGTTAACCTTCATCTACAAGATGTAACGGAGCCTTCACGAAGCCATAAATCAAGTATTCCGTACATCAAACTAAGTACCTACCTCTACACAAGAATTATTGGGGTGAAAGAAAAAAAAAATACCAATCGAATTGAGAACCTCCTCCTTTTTGGGAAGTCGGTTAAAAATAACTTTTCATGGTGGTACTCAATGTAACACACTCAAAACATTGTGCATTGAGTAAATAGTAGTAATAGAGGTTTTAAAATAAAGTTAAGACATTAGAAACTTGTGAAAAAGTTGGAACTTAGTCCCCAATAACTTCGCAACTACAAGGTTTCCATAATATCCGTCGGCGCACTGTTAGTTACAAAACAAATCCCAAAGTGTGCTCTGGGCAACATTGAGGTCTAGTAGGCCAATTAAAAAAAACTGTTTTAAAAACAACCATTTCTGCAAATTAGAACAAGAAGTTAACCATGAAACAACAAAATTATAACAACAACATTAATTAGGATTTTAATCATGAATCAAAACAATGTTTTTCAGCTATTATTGTGTACGTCCATTGGAAATATAATACACGTATCATATTCCCAGGTATCCTCAAGAGGGCAAGCAGAACACAGTGGCTGCAACACTATCAGTTCTATCTTGTTCGTGTCAAACTTTGTTCATGTCTAGTTACTTATTCAACGTGTTTCTGTTCTGAGTTTATTTTACTTGTTTCAGCAAAATTTCGGTATTTGAATGAGGATAGTAAAGGAAGTCTGGAACTGAAATTTTGTCTGGTGAAATTTTGAATGGGTTGATTTATATACTCAACTTTAAATTACATTAAGTAATTATTAATTTTATCTACTATCTTGAAGTTTCTTAAAACTTTATTAGATTCTATTTTGGCAAAGAAGAATATATTGAGCTTCGTCAGATACTTATTAGGCATTGATCTAAAATGGCAACGCAAATTGCGACAATAATAAATTTAAACTAAATAGAATTAGTGCTACGTCATTAATAAATAAGACATTTGTGTATAAAATGAATCGTTTGTTAAAACAACAATCATGGAATGCCATATTTGTTCAGATGCTAGAAACAAACTTCTGAGTTATTAATGACGTTGGGCTTTTAATTTGATAATATTTTTGGTAGATATACAACGGTATGTTCGAGATGGTATTTAATTTGATTTGGCAATATTTTTGAAACACCAATCGGTCCGAGTTGATTGGCAAACTCCGTTCGGAATCTACCATCGCTTTGTATAATTTTTCGAGTCGGGAGTCCTATCAGAAAACCACTCGTTGTAAGATTTTTTAAATGCTAAGATTATTTTGAAGTATTTTGACTTCGTTCTGGTCATTTCTTGATGTACATCTTTTATTAGATTTCTGTTTCTTTCTTTCTTTCTTTCAAGTAGTATAGACCTCCCCTTTCTTCTGCCATACTTTTCGGTTCTGTAAAACCGCTTCCATAAGCATCCATCTGTTTCCTGCGAATTTTACGATATCGTCAACCCAACGAAATCTAAGATCGTCAAAAAGCGTATTTTTGACGATCCTGGTTTCTTCGGCCCAAACACTAATTCTTTAGTCAACTGATCCCACTAAGGCGGAACCCGTGGGTCCAATCGACCAAGCTTCCCTAATAATATGTACGACATTCAACAGACAATTCCTCACAATACATATTCCCGAAAAAAGACATAGTACACACTGAGCCTAATTAAATAGCCCTAACCTAACTTTAGTCCAACACATAACATAAACCTCTGAACACACTGACGTGTAATTAGGGTTGCCAAAAAATCCGGACAAATATGAATCAGACAATTGCGTAAAAGTTCAAAAAATTCACATTTTGGTCGTTCTGTTTCCCATCAAACAAAAACAATATTTTTTAAATGTATTTTGAGATATTACATCAATCCCATACATTTTTTACTTTTCGTAGTCGGTAACAGATTGTAATTTTCTCATGGCCGTATAAAGTCCTAGGACTCAGGCGAAGGCCAAACAGGAGTCTCTTTCAGAGGAATCAATCTAAAAATATTGTAACATCCTGCACATTGCTGTATACCTATGTTTACAAATAAAGAATATTGAATGATTGAGGAAATGGGCTATTATAATCCACCACACGGGCCCAGTGCGGGTTGGCAGATATGACAATTCTTTGAAGTTTTGGTTCTAGGATATGCCAGTTTCGTCAAAATGTTTTCCTTTGCCATTTTCGAAAGGACTGATGATGAAATACATTATAATAAGTAAACCGCCTGCCCGGGTTCGAACCCACGACTTACTTCTCGTTAGTCGAGGCCAAAACAGCGGTGGCCCAGTAGTTGTTACTGGCCACCGCTGATTTCGAAGGGACAATTCCGGACGTTTAGCAGCCCTACATACAACTCCCGTCTGGTGAACCTCAGTGCAAACTGATGCGGTCCCAAGGGACAGTAGTACCAGCTTATTTGTACAATGGGACGAGCAACTTTGTTCATATTAGTTCGTTTGTTTACCAAATAGCTGGGAGGTGGCTTTGAAAAATTTAATTTATGATTGTGTTTGTTGTTTGATGGATGGATGTTGTTCTTCTTTGTTTGAGGTAGGTAGTAGATCCCGTCGGGGCTACGGGTTGTTCAGAAGAGATGCCGCGGCCTCGACACAAAGGGCTAAAAAGGATCATGGGTGGTTTTTAGTCAATAGCAGTCTGACACTCCCTACCGCCCTGCCCAGAGCGGGAAGAGTCATTTGATGATGACCCACACCACAAAAAAAAGTAGGTAGTCGATTTTATTTGACATTAGCATTATTATGGACTGCAAGTAACTTTATCTCTTTGACATTTATTGAAATTAATTAGATCCCCAATTAATGTGAAAGTTTACATAATTTTATATAATTCTACCACTCGAAGATATCTCAAAAGTTAAATTATGGTTGTTAAAGTAAGAAAGACAATGTTAATCAAATATATTTGTACGCCTATGGGCAAAACATAGAGGATCTACCTATCTGTAACATCATTATTGTAATTTGACCTATGTTTACAAATAAAGCATTCTGATTCTGATGAGTTTAGTAGGCTGTGTTGGCAATGGGCAGTTAGTTAAGGTAGTCTTATGATGAAGAAAAGGGAATTGTGAATGACATGAGAATAAGGAATTGTGAAGAAGTTCCTGACTTAAACAAAGGCAGCCACTTAGTCGATCTTCTAACTTGCCTTGGATGGTCCGTAGATGGGGGAAAACACATAACATAACATTACTGCGTGCCTCGGAAAGCACGTTAAGCCGTTGCCGCGTTGGTCCCAGCTGTCATTTTTAAATATTTGGCAGTTGGTAAAGTGGCCTAATAGTCGAACACCAACTGAGTTGTGAAGGTCAGGTAGGCAGTCACTCCATGTATAATACTGGTACCTATTCAGCTGCATGTGGTAAGACTGGAAGTCGACTTTTTTATTTTTTTTTTTGGTGGGTGGAAAATCATCGAATGACCCCCCCCGCTCTTGGGCAGACCGAAAGGGAGTATCAGACTTCTACTGACTAAAAACCGAACCCATGTTCCTTCTGTGCCCTTGTGCCGAGGCCACGTCATCTAGTACTAAAATCCGCGGCCCCGACGGGCGTCGGCCCTTGCGGGCCCCTCCTTGCTGACATCTCTTTGAGGCGCGCGTGGAACACGAACGCGCCGCCGACACGGTCTGTTGCCGTCATGACGACGGCCGGACGGCGAGCTAGCCCATTACTCACCGTCCACAGGCCCGCGTCTACGGTGGCCGGAAGCCATCACGTGGCCCCCGACGCCCGGAGCGCCTTCAACTTAGCTTAGCTTATGCCAAGCCTTAAAAGAAATATAGACCTCTATATTTCTTTACTAGAACCTCCTAATCGAAATAAATTCACACCTACGAATAAAAAAAAAATCTAACACATGTAAATCACAGGCTAATATCCAATTTTCCGTCTATCTAGGACCCTTATAACTCAACGCGATCCCGGGTATGCGCCACTCTAGTGACAAAAACTGTCCGGGTAGAATGGGACGCGGATAGAGCTATAAATCTCCGGGATTGATTCCCGGGATTCCGTGTTAGGATGTCCGCAGGTCAGCCAGTATTATTCATTGAGGTGTTCAGTGCGAAGGGTTATTTTCATTGTTTTAACCTCTAATGCCAGGTTCGTATGTCAGAGGCGCGTCGTTATTTTTAGAAATCGTAGGGTTTTTATTTGATGTAGAACCTGTCTCATTACTTTAGTGATCGCGAGAGTTACTATAAAGCTTGGTTCGGATCAAAGGTTGGGCAAATAAAAGTGATATTTGGTTTTTCTGTCAGGGATTTCTCAGCTACAGCCACAAAGCCTGAATTTGGGCACACTTGATGACAATAGGCTGCCCCATGAGACTTAAAATATAACACCTACATCTATCTAATCGGGGATCACAGGCGTGCGTGATGAAACCGTGTAAGTACGAAACATTACAAACTAAACTACAACATTTTCAGTATTGTTTTAGGCAAGTAGATTTGATGGTAATCTCATGCGCCATACGCCATAAACCTAAATATTATGTCTTATACTTTTATCAACCACGACAGCGGTCAACCATTTACATACAGCACATAAAACGAGCCACTGCCTTGCCCTCAAAGACAACAAGCTAGAACATACATATTCATTGCACAACAGTAAGTCTTTACTGTACAGTCAACAGCACTAATATGTATACATAGTCCGTCAGATAGATTTCCAAATAAAATTGAACACATAATTTTTCAATTTTCAAGTAAACAAACAAGGAAGAAACGTCTTATTGTAAAACATTAGTATGACATTTCTTACCGGCGAGTGACGTCACAAGTCCAAATATTTCACGCGTTTTATCTTCGTAAGTTTTTATTGATTTGATATAATATTTTAAGCTATTGCTTAGCTTCTGGCCTTGAGCGTGGAGAGCGAATCCAGAAATTCCGTAACGAAAATATTCAACCAGGTTGCTATGGTTACGGAAAATAACAAGGTTGTCAACTGAGGTTGTCAAATTAAATAATTAATTATTTGCATAAGTTGATAAAAAATGCTATGCAATAGCTTTACCGCGGCAGTCTCCGAGTGCCACATTTAGTTTTTTCGATACTCTAACAGACGAACTAATTAGATAGATCTCTATTTTCTTAAGTAACATAACGAAACCAATAATATTTTGGAACCCATATTTTACTCAGCAGGTCATATTTTAAAGTTGCAATCTTTATTTCACGAGATATTCGCGTTTAAACTTTGCCAAGTTATCATATTACTCTACTAACTACTCTTTTCACAACTATGTTGCGGTCGACTTCCAGTCAAACCAGTATTATACATGGAGCGATTGTCTATCTGACCTCGTCAACCCAGAAAATACTGGATAATACCGTATCCTTTGGTAAGACTGGTTGTCAGACTATAGGTCACTGACTACCTATAAGGACTGAGGAGCTGGGACCAGAAACTTAACGTGCTTTCCGAGGCAATTTAAGGAGGAAACTCGATAAGTAATGGGGTGTCACCCATCCATTGATCAACCTAGGCAAGCGCGGCTTAACCTAAAGCTTGACGCGAGTTTCAGTAATTATTAGGCCACGAGCAGACCTTTTGCCAAATGTTTACATATTTTCGTTCTTTACTGTACCCCAACATATATTTTATTTACTATAGCAATGATCTTAAGTGTGGAGCTTTCAGTGCAGTAGCTCGGAATACTCGATGCAGACTTACCGCATGTAAAAACTATGCAATTGTGTAAATGGGAACGCGGGAACAGTTGGACGAGTAGTTTCATGTTTTACGTGTGTGGTGGTTCGTGTATTAAGTTTTGATGTTTAGAAAATTATTAGTTGTGGGCTTGTTTAGTTAGTTATTCACGCATGTAATAGCGTAGTTGACTAAAAAAATCTAATTAGTCCGTCAGATAGATTTCCAAAAAATATTGGACACGATTTTTTTTCTCTTTTCACGTACTTCATCACTAGATAGTATAAAACAAAGTCGCTTTCTCTGTCCCTATGTCCCTTTGTATGCTTAAATCTTTAAAACTACGAATCGGATTTTGATGCGGTTTTTGTTAATAGATAGAGTGATTCAAAAGGAAGGTTTTTAAGTAGCACATTCCACCCGTGCGAAGCAAGGGCGGGTCGCTAGTAAACAATAAATGAAGACAGTAGGTACAATACACAGTAATACAGTGCTTCGAAAAGTCGTGCGACGTCATAGTTTGGTACCTGCATTTTTTAACGGAAAGTGACGTCACCAGCCCCCACTCACTTCGTCAATATTTATTAATTTGATAAAACAAAAAACGCGTATTCAATATATTTTTTCGATAATGAACGGACTAAACAGGACCATGTTTTGTTTTGTCAGTCAACTACTCTATTTTAGAATTGCTAGGCAGAGGTATCCCGTATGTATTAGGTACTTTTAAGTCCTATTGCCATTACACTTACACCAATCCAGACTACGGGGCTACTACTCAGAAATTCCTGATGGAAAAACTAAATAACATTTTGCCCGACCCGGGAATCGAACCCAGGACCTCATGCTCAGCAGTCGCTCTTACGACCACTAGACCAACAAGTCAGTCAGACAAAGATTTTCAATTCAATGTCATTATTTAATTTGTAACTGATGCAGAGAAATACTTCATCAAAGAAGATCAGACATAAACAGAAAACAAAACGCTACCACAAAATAACCGTCAAATTCGAACGGAACTCAAAATCCGTTCTTTCAGCAAACTAGTAAGAAGAGTAGAAGTAAATCCTCGCCTTCGGGGATCTTCGATTGTTCGAACTTGAACGTTGGGCGTAAAGAATGAACGTACAAATTGTATCGGACGGCCCCCACTTTGCCGTCAATGAAATTGTATAGCTTTGTAGAGCTAGTTATTTTATATATTTCCGTTGAATAAGGTTTTAGATAGCATTGTATTGTCACCATTCAGTCAAAAGTTTGGGAAAGATAAACAGATTTTCTCTAAACATGTTTTGATTGTCTTGTGCATTAGTTTAGTTATTAGGATTGTTTCAAGGATGAGCGTAATAGATACCGCGTCTCGGTATAAAGGGCTAAGAAGGAACATGGGTGGTTTTTAGTCAGTAGAAGTCTGACACACCCTACCGCTCTGCCCAGAGCGGGACGAGTCATTTGATGATTTACCACCCTCCAAAAAAATTAAAAAGGATGAGCGTAATGGACCAAGCCACATTAGGCTTTGATATTTAAATAAGTACACACTTTGTTGATTCAGAACAGCATTATCTTTTTGCCCTTGTCCCATTTAGCATAAACATAACTGACAAAATGTAGGTGTACATTAGTACGGCGGGTAAACCTCTGCTTAACCCGTCGTGGATTAAAGACGTGAATAACTAACTAAATAAGCTCACAATAGGGGATCGGACAAAAAAATAGTCCGTCAGATAGATTTCCAAAAAATATTGACCACATATTTTTTCTTTTTTCACGTAAACAAAAAATGAAGACGATACAGTGCTTCGAAAACTCGTGTGACGTCATATGATAGTACATTTTGTACCTTCAAGTGACGTTTCAAGCCCCACTCCATGATCTTTGACGCGCTTTATCTTCGTAAATTTTTATTGATTTGATAAAACAAAAAACACGTATCCAATATTTTTCGATAATCTAACTGACGGACTAAACAGAATTCTATTTTTTTGAGTCAGTCCGATCCCCTACTGTTCATATTCTAAACATCAGAACTAATACACAAACTACCACACACTCTGAACATGAAACTACGTGCTTTCAAAGTTGCAATCTTTATTTCACGAGATATTCGCCAAGTTATCATATTATATACTCTAATATTCTTTTCCCAACTATGTTGCGGTCGGCTTCCAGTCAAACCAGTAATAATACATGGAGCTATTGTCTATCTGACCTCGTCAACCCAGAAAATACTGGATAATACTGTATCCTTTGGTAAGACTGGTTGTCAGACTATAGGTCACTGACTACCTATATAAGGACTGAGGAGCTGGGAACAGAAACTTACCGTGCTTTCCGAAGCAAGGAGGAAACTCGTGTGTAATGGGTGACCCATCCACAGAAACCCGGCTTAAACTGAAAACATTTTATACCACGATACATTTTTATTCAGTTCATTTAGCAATGATGAGTCCTAAAAAAACAAATTCATCCCAAAGACCCTACACAATAAAACGATTTCTTACAGATTATTACAATATCATTTTCTTCAATAACGCTATCTTTAATACCAATACTGTTTAGTAATAACCTCAAGTCAGCGTTATTGCATTTTTTCTCGTCATAGCCATAGTCGGCTTATCCACCCTGTTTAATTCATTGGAAAATTGCGATCGACCTACCCGCAGTTTAGTTTTTATTGTTAGTAATAGACGAGAGCAGGGGCGGATCGTGAATTTGTAGGGCATGAATTTGTCCGTAGTACTACTTGGGGGCCTGCATAGTGAATAACTAATTGCTGTTTAATAAATATTAAATTTTGGTGATGATGGTGGTACTAGGTATTCTATCAAAATATTGTATTAATGTAGGATACTTCTCTGACGTCACTCTCTTGGCAGAGTGGTCGTGGTCGTCATGATAGTGGTGAGCTTCACAATTCGACGCCATGGTAGGCTATGAATCTTCAAAATTTTATATTTATTTTTATATTCACAACATTGTCTGCTGTCTTCAATGAGGGTTAGGAGCCTTTCCCATCCATGGGGCCCCGGCTGCAGCCCAAAAAGCCCTTACATCGATCCGCCCCTGGACTCCCGCTGTATCAATTTGAGAATGGGAAAAAATATGAATCAGCGTAGAATTGACTTATCCCTCTGTCCTTAATGTATTCAGTTTATCTTTTTTGCTGAAGAGAGGGTTTAAGTGCATTAGTGACGCTTTGTGCTTTCGTTTATCCGTAATGGAAAATGTGACAAAAACGTTTACGTGGTTATTGCGAATTTTCATGCATATTTTTTTACACTTATAAATAGCAGTGATAATCTAGTTATTGATGTCACCTTCGGACTGAGAAGTCATATTAAGTTTCGAGTTCGAACCTAAGACAAGCACGTCAGATTTGGAGGCATGTGCGTATTGTATTATTGTCATTTACTTCGGTGAAGGAAAACATCGTGAGGAAATCAGCATGCCTGAGAGATATTTCTAGACGGCATGTAAACTTGTAAAGCCAAGTCAGAGGCCCATAGGCGGCATGAAAACTCTGACACCAGGATAGGTGCTAACCAAGAGATGAAGAAAGAAAGACAAGTTCACTAAACATAGCCTCTATAATTCCCGAAGAGTAAAGAAGTACATCAATATAAATATCGAGTTATATTACTTAGAGCTCCAAGATATTAGGTACTTGTCTACCTCCACAATTACTACCACTTATAATGACTTTCTTACCATTCCAAGCCACAAACTGAATAAAAGTGAAAAAATATGAAATTAATAATTAATTAATTCACGGAGAGACCGGCTTATCCAAACTCAATTAACTCAGTAAGGACACCCGCTCACTGGGTAGCCGGTCTGCCACTGTCGGGCTGGGAACCAGTGTATAGAGCAGTCGGAAATGAAAGCTTCTGTTTTTAAATTAATGAGGAGCCAGATAAAAAAAACAACCAGCTGAGGGCTACATCAGGTGACAATCTCATTTTTTTTTCATGAGTTATTTTATTATATTAAAAAGTTATATTAAAATTTTATGTACTGACTAGACTATTTAGACCTTTAATAATAATAAAAATATGTACAAGGTATCAAAAGCAGAAAAATGGGTGGATGGATGTATGTATGGTCGTTTGGATTGATGAATAATGAATGGATGTATGGATAGATAGATGGATGGATGCGGACAACGCCGCGGGCACAAGCTAGTAACACCATACATCGGGTTTGCTGACACAGCCTGGCCATCGCAGCCAGGCTGCCCAGTGCGCGGGTTTCCTAACGCCCCAAGAAAAATCTGCAGACGACAAGTCCAATTTGCAAGGTGCCGGTAATTAGTGACTTTCATAATTTTAGTTTCAGCTCAAACTTGGGAAGCCAGAGGATTTGATTAATTAAAAGTATTTTAGCTTTAATTGTTATTGTGGGCATTGTTCTGACGGCTCTGTTTATCAATTTTATTGGGTGATGTTCTTTTTTGGTTAGTTTTGATTTTTATTAAGTATGTCTAGGAGTCAAATTTTAATTAACACATCACAGCTTGGGAAAAGACCTCTTCTTCAACAGAGAAGGTACGAGCATTGACCACAACGCTTGCTCAAGACACATTGGCAATTACTGACTAATATTATTTCTAAATCCATTTAGGTCAGTTTACAACTCATTAGGTGAAGGAAACATCGACTCTACCTATAAGTTTAAAAAAAATCAAGAAACGCAGGCGTGACGATTTAGACTCGTTTCTGTCTGATTGACCAGAGAAGGTTTAACACCGGGAGAGATAGAAAAAAAGGAACCCTTTGCCCAACAGTGAGATAGAAGAGTCTAATTTTTAAAGAAAAGTTACTGTTACGAGCTGGGTATGGGATAAATAAAAACACTACCAATTAAACACACGAATTAACTTTATTACTCGCAAAACACTTATTCACAATCGCAAAACAGTACTGAACACTTTATCGTACTAGATTTCACTTCGATCCTTTCGTTGTCTCGCTTAAAAGTAGACTGACTCACTTCGTCCTCAATCGGTCCTTTTATACCCAAGCAAACAAAAGACATTCGAGATAATTCTCTATTATTCAAGAAAGCATCCACAAAAAAAAACATTAACAAAAAATAAACTTAAAGATAAAAGAACCGACAAGGAAGAAGTTACTTAACGTCGTCGGCATACGGTCGAAATTACAATGACAACTGCCGGCGACTCCCGGCGCCTGACCTTGATTGAATACAATGTAAGTTCTATACCTACTACGGAAATAGGTACCTAAAAGAATGAACTCGTATTTTCTAGGTACTACACAGTTATTAGCGCGGTTTCTCGAAGATTCTAGATGACCGTCGTAACACTGCCCCCTCCTTAGACATGCTCGTCCCGAGCATCATTAGTCCCGTAATATCGCGCCAGTCGATCCACATGCACAACCATAGGCGCACCTCGCGGACCCTTCTGTATTCGGTAGGTGACATCGTTGATCCTGGTCACAACTCTGTATGGTCCATCCCATTTTGCTTGCAATTTCGGAGACTTTCCCTTGCTCCGCACTGGGTTATGCAACCACACCAGCGAACTTTCGTCGAAACCACGACTGTTTGCCTTCCGGTCATAACGAGTCTTCATCTTCTCAGACATCTGTTGTCCGGATTGCCTGATATGCTCATACACATCATTTAACTTGTTACGCAGGTCATTCGCGTATTCCGTTACACTGCGTGGGACATCAGGGGGAGTTCCAGTTATTAAATCTGCAGGCAACCGTAATTCCCTTCCAAAGTTCGCGAAGGCTGGAGTTACAGTCGTACTTTCGTGAACTGCACTCCGATAGGACAGAAGAAACGGCTGTATGTGCTTGTCCCAATCCCTTTGCCTGCTTTCCACGACTTTAGCCAGATATCTCTCCAATGTCTGGTTGAATCGTTCCACCATTCCATCAGATTGTGGGTGGTAAGAGGTGGTCCTGGTTTTGTGTGTACCCATCAATCGACAAGTCTCCTGAAAAACTTGCGATTCAAAATTCCTTCCTTGATCGCTGTGAATTTCTAAGGGTACTCCAAAACGACAGAAGACTTCCTGAACCAATTTATCCGCGACTGTTGTTGCTTCTTGGTTAGGAATGGCGAAGACTTCTGGCCACTTTGTGAAGTAGTCCATGACAACCATGAAGTACTTGTTTCCGCTATCGCTTTCTGGAAATGGTCCCGCAACGTCCAGTGCTATCCGCTCCCAGGGGGCTCCCACGTTGTACACTTTTAATGCACCTCTGCTTCGCGTGTGAGGTCCTTTCACTGCCGCACAGCTGGTACATTTGCGACACCAGTCCTCCACATCATCTCGACAGTGGATCCAGTAAAAGCGCTCTCTGATCTTCAGTAGAGTCCTTTTCACCCCCATATGTCCTCCTGAGCATCCATCATGGTAGAGCCGTAGAACATCCGGTACCTTAGCTTTAGGGACAACCATTTGTAGATGACAGCTGTCCCCTCGAGCGTTTTCCCATTTACGGCACAAGACTCCATCCTGGATCTCCAAACTGTTCCATTGTGCCCAATAACTCTTCGTGATGGAACTCATCGCAGCCACATCACTCCACTTGGGCTTCGGAGCATCAGCTTTGATCCAGTCGAAGATTGGCTTGATGTCCGAGTCATTTTGTTGAGCCTGTTGTAGAGTCTCCTTCCATTCATCGCTGAGATCCGTTCTAAGCATCCTCACGGGCACTACTTCCTTAGTCTCTTGCCTGGCACAGTGCTTGCAGTCTTCAGGACAAGGCCTTCTCGACAAGGCGTCTGCGTTACCGTGAGTTCTCCCACTGCGATGTTCGGTTACAAAGTCAAACTCTTGCAGTAGTTCAATCCATCTCGCCACTTGCCCCTCTGGATTCTTGAACTGTAATAGCCACTTCAATGCAGCATGATCGGTTCGTAGCTGGAATTTCCGTCCCAACAAATATTTACTGAAGTGCTGCAATGTCTTCACTACGGCGAGCAGCTCTCGTCTCGTTACACAGTAATTCCTTTCTGGTTTGGATAAAGACTTGCTGAAGTAAGCTATAACAATCTCCTGATCTCCTTTCCGTTGAGATAACACGCCCCCAATTCCAGTATTACTTGCGTCTGTGTCGACTATAAAGTCATTTTCAGTGTCAGGATATCCCAAAATAGGAGTGTTGCACAGACGTCCCTTTAATTCTTGAAATGCGTCGTCGCAGTTCTCATCCCAACAGAATTGTTGCTTTTCCTCAGTGAGTCCGTGTAGAGGTTTCGCAATGTCGGCAAAATTCTTCACAAACCGGCGATAGTAGGAGCACAAACCCAAAAATGCTCTGACCTGTGTCTTGTCTTTCGGAACTGGCCAATCCTTGACGGCAACTACTTTCTCTGGGTCTGTTTGAACACCTTCTCCCGAAACTATGTGTCCTAAAAAATTCACTTGCTTTCTGAAAAACGAGCATTTTTTCGGACTCAACTTCAGATTTGCTGTTTGGATCTTCGACAGCACTCGGTTCAGGTTTCTAAGGTGATCTTCAAACGTACGGCCCACAATGATTATGTCGTCTAGATAGACAAGACATGCGTCACCAATCAACCCGGCAAGTACTTGCTCCATCAGCCTTTCAAATGTTGCAGGAGCATTACATAAACCGAAAGGCATAACTTTAAACTGCCACAATCCTTTTCCTGTTGAGAATGCAGTCTTCTCCTTATCCTTGGGGTCTATTTCTACCTGCCAGTAACCACTTTTCAGGTCCAGTGTCGTAAACCACTTCATTCCCGCCAGCGTATCCAGTGTGTCATCGATCCTAGGCAGTGGATAGCTGTCCTTTTTCGTGACGTCGTTCAGTCGTCGATAATCCACACAGAAGCGCATACTGCCGTCCTTTTTCTTCACCAGGACCACAGGAGAACACCATGGACTGGATGAAGGTTCTATAACACCGTCCTTCACCATTCCCTCGATCATGGTTTCCACTTCTTTTTCCCGTGCAACTGGCAGTCTTCTTGGTCGCTGACGGATAGGTAACTCGTTGCCTGTATTAATCCTGTGCTGAACCAGTCCGGTTCTGCCTATGTCAGCATCACTCGTAGAGAAAATACCGGCGTACTGAAGTAACATCTTCTTAGCCTTGTCCATTTCACCTTCAGTTAAATGACAATTTTCTAGAAGCGTTGACACGTCGAATTTGGCACTACTAATTTTGTTTCCGGTAGGTAGATCTTGCAATTGACGCATCCAGGCTACTTCCTCGCAAGTGCCGATCAAGGTGCCCTTCTTAATCACTAGCTCCGTGTCACTTGGATTCAGGATTCGTACAGCTGAAATGTTGTTGGCCTTTACCAGAGTTCGTGCCATCTTCCATGAAAACTCATTGTCCACCCTTTCTATCAGAACACTTCGATCTTTGTGTCCAGAGTTCTGTGGTAACTTAACTGGCACGATCGTTTCTGATCTGCGAGGAAGAACAATTTCCTTCAGGCAGTACACTTTCCCTGATGGTGCACCTTCCATGAAGACTTCCTCTGAACCACATTTCAACACTCCTTGGTCAATGTCGATCTCACAACGATATTTCCGCATGAAGTCCAAGCCCAAGATGCAATCGTCGACTATGTCGGCCACGATGACATTGTGTCGGTAAATTCTATCACCCAATTTTAACTCCACCTCCTTCTTGCCTCGGACGGTTATGTGCTGACCGGTAGCTGTTAATAATTGAAGACGGTCGCGGTTATTGAAGTAGCCCCCAAGAAACCGATTCGCCAGGTGAGAATTGACGACCGTGTGAGAAGCTCCAGTATCCAACGTCAGTTTGCATGGAGTTCCGTTGATTTCGCCGTTGATAGTCAGGCTGTTCCCGTCATGTACTTGTGAGATCGAGATCCTCGGGGCTCTTTCAAAACCAGCCAGCACCCGCCCCCCAGTCCTGGCATTTACTCGTTTCCCTGCTGCTGTGGTTGGGCAGCCACTTCAGCCACCTTTCCCTGCTGAGGTTGGTCTTCTCTTGGTGAGCTGCGCTTAGGACAGCTTGATCGAAGATGACCCCTTTCTCCACAAGTGTAGCACCTAGGGCTGTATCCTTGCGGGCGGTCGCGCACAGGTGACGCTACAACTTCCCTGACCCGGTGCGTACGGTGGTCCTGCCTCACTGCCTGTACTTCTAAGGCATGGGCCAAGGCATCTTTCAGCGTCTCATGATGCCCAAGTCTCACAGCGGCTCTAACCTCCAAGTCGCGTATTCCATCGATGAACGCCTGTACCAAATTTCCATCAATAAGTGCAGGGGCGGACTGGTATGCTTTCCGAACCAGCTTTTCAACTTCCAGGGCCCACTGCTGTAAGTTCTCGGCACTACGTTGAACGCGATCCCTTAACTTGGCACGAAAAACATGCTCCAGGTGCGCGTCACCGTATCTGGACTCTAATGCCTCCAGCAGCTGTTCGTAGGTCACATCCTTGCCGAGGGCCTCAAGAATGTTAAGGGCCTGGTCTCGGAGACCCAAGGTGAGCGCGGTCATGGCTTGCGCTTTGGTCCACCCATTCACTTTCATAACGGCCTCGAATTGGATTTTATAGGCCGACCACGAAGATGTTCCGTCGAATGGAGGCACTTTAAATCCGCGCACCGAAGGGGCAGCAATCACTGAAGTTACAGACCCGTCTCCAACCTTAATTTCACTTAAGGCCTTCTTCACATCGGCGATCTGAATTTCGGCCTTGGCGATACGGTTGTCGTGCTGCTGTACCTGCTCCTTCATCACGCTCAGCTCTTTCCCAACTGACGCGTGAAGATCTTTCATCAGGAGCATCTGTTCTTCTTGGCGGCGAGCCTGTTCCTCCTTGTCCCGTTGCAGCTGCTCCTGCAACTGGCGAGCCTGGTCCTCTTGACGTCGAGCCTGCTCCTCCTTATCCCGTTGCAACTGCTCCTGCAACTGGCGAGCCTGCTCCTCTTGACGTCGAGCCTGCTCCTCTTGACGTCGAGCCTGCTCCTCTTGACGTCGAGCCTGCTCTTGCAGCAGTGCCATTAAGGAAGACAAGTCAGGCGCAGCTGATGCTGGAGTAGCTCCAGATGGGCCAGCGACTGGCTCTGACGTAGGCTGGACACCGCCCGGTGTCTGTGTCGGGGAGTCTCCAAATCTCCTTTGGTCCATTCCTTGTTGTCGCTGACTCCTCGTACGGATACTATCCGTGTCGTCCTTCGGTAGAATCGGCATTATTTATCCCCACTTCTGACACCAAATTGTTACGAGCTGGGTATGGGATAAATAAAAACACTACCAATTAAACACACGAATTAACTTTATTACTCGCAAAACACTTATTCACAATCGCAAAACAGTACTGAACACTTTATCGTACTAGATTTCACTTCGATCCTTTCGTTGTCTCGCTTAAAAGTAGACTGACTCACTTCGTCCTCAATCGGTCCTTTTATACCCAAGCAAACAAAAGACATTCGAGATAATTCTCTATTATTCAAGAAAGCATCCACAAAAAAAAACATTAACAAAAAATAAACTTAAAGATAAAAGAACCGACAAGGAAGAAGTTACTTAACGTCGTCGGCATACGGTCGAAATTACAATGACAACTGCCGGCGACTCCCGGCGCCTGACCTTGATTGAATACAATGTAAGTTCTATACCTACTACGGAAATAGGTACCTAAAAGAATGAACTCGTATTTTCTAGGTACTACACAGTTATTAGCGCGGTTTCTCGAAGATTCTAGATGACCGTCGTAACATTACCTACTTGTATTAGCTGAAAAAGTACCAAAATCTACTTTAAATGCAAATTACGTACTTAAATCATCCCAGTTATGACTTAAAAATAAATATCCCTCCATACATGGCAAAAATACTAAACGAGCAAATTACCTCCTCTGTTTTGAAGTCGGTTCAAAAAAGATCATTCTGATCTTGGTTATAAATCAAAACCAGCGATAGATTCAATAGCCATCAGTTTGTGACAGATGGCTTTATTCTACCAACCTTTAAGCACTCCATACATCAGCACTAGAACCTTATCATCTATCTTATAAGGTGGACTATCGTAGAGAAGTAAGTTTTCAGACGGCATGTCATTTTGTGGTTTGTTTGATAGATTTGCTCCAAATGCCGTCGAATTTTCCCATTTTGGAACAGTTTTGTTTCTCATAATTGCAGTTCGGGATAACTTATATAATATGATTAATTGATTAATTGTTGTATTCTTGATTGATGAAGTAGTACCTATTCCTAGTCATTTATTGATTTCAATAATTAAAAAAAAAATAAAAATAAAAAATAAAAAAATAAAAATAAAAAAAGCCTTTATTGTTGCTATCAAGTTTTACACAAAGTAGTTTCGTGTGCCTAGAATTAATTTACCTAAGACTACTATCTAAAAAAACACATTTTGACTATTAACTAGAGTTTAACTAATATACTAACAATTTTAATATCTAATGCTTATCGGCAAACGGTAGTTCGGTTGCAACTTGTCTTCCGACAAAGGCCTCCTCTAAAGCTCTCCAGTCTTTTCTCATTTTTGCAGTGCGAGTCCATGTTGAACCCGCTATTTTCTTAACGTCATCCTCCCATCTCTTAACCTGTCTTCCTCTATGTCTCTTTCCGTCTAAAGGGTACCATTCTGTGATAAGTTTTGTCCATTTTTCTTGCTTTTCTCTCATCATATGCCCTGTCCACCTCCACTTCAGCTGTTTGTATGTTGTGTATGCATTCTTAAACTTGGTTTTACTTTTGATGTCTATTAATTTTTCTCGGTCTTTCCTTTTGACACCTATTGTACTTCTTTCTATGCTGTTTTGACAAACTTTAATTTTATTTGCTAGATGTTCTGTCAATGCCCAAGTTTGACACCCGTATAGTAAACATGGTAGAATGCACATATTATATACCTTCCTCTTTTCTTTCATAGGCATATCTTTGTTCTTCATCACTTCACTGAGTGACCAATATCTTTTCCAAGTATTGGTAACTCTTCTTTCAATCTCTTTTTCCATGCAGCCTTCAGTAGATATTAGCTGTCCTAAGTATACATATTCCTGTACGTACTCTATTTGCTCATTATTTACTTTTATCGTGTCTGTTTGCGATGAGTTTGTCATGATTTTTGTTTTATTTAAATTCATCGATAGTCCAGCTTTGTCGCTTTCATCTGCTAGTTGTTGCAGCATCATTTCTAGTGATCTTGAATTTTCCGAGAATATTATTAAGTCGTCTGCAAAGCGTAGGTGGCTCAAGTTTTCACCGTTTATGTTAAGTCCCTCATTTGTCCAGTCTAGGTTCCTAAATATTATTTCCAAAACGGCAGAAAATAATTTGGGTGAGATAGGGTCTCCTTGGCGTACACCTCTCATGATAGGGAATTCTTCGCCTATAGCTTCTAACTTGACTTGCGCAGTACTCTTGGTGTATACATTACGAAGTAATCGTATGTATTTTGTTTGTACACCCTGTATTTTTAGTGCATCCCAGATATATCCGTGTTCTAGTGTGTCGAATGCTTTATTGAAATCGACAAACCCTAGGTAGTAGCTTTTGTTGTATTCTTTATATTTTTGTAATATTTGTCTAAGGGTGTGTATATGATCTATAGTTGAAAAATTTC
Organism: Diarsia dahlii; assembly: GCA_949775195.1. Lineage (NCBI taxonomy): Eukaryota > Metazoa > Arthropoda > Insecta > Lepidoptera > Noctuidae > Diarsia > Diarsia dahlii. The sequence continues at coordinate 17,514,475 of OX459209.1, forward strand.
GACGGAATTCAGCTTGTTCTTTTGGTTGATTCTCTTCAAGAATATTTGTAATCCTCGATAGTATAATTTTAGAAAATACCTTATAAATATTGGACATTAAGCTTATGGGCCTGTAATTTGCTATATCTCCTTTGTCACCTTTTTTGTGTAGTAATATAATTGTAGATTTAGTCCAATCCTCTGGAATATTTTCCGTTTTAATAATTTCGTTAAATATATTTGTAAGCATCGGACCAATACCTGGTGATGTAATTTTCAGTATTTCATTTGTAATGAGGTCTGATCCTGGAGCTTTATCATTCTTTTGTGTACTAATTGCTTTTAAGGTTTCTTCGTTTAGTATTTCAGGTATTTCCTCTTCATCGGTAGATGCATCATATTCTCTTACCACTTCTCCCAACTTTTGACTTTGATATAAATTTCGATAGAATTCTGTAGCAGCTTTTAGTATCTCGGGTCTCTTCTCTGTAATTTTACCATCCTTCTTTTTTATATTTAGTATCCAATCCTTTTTTCTATTTAGTTCTTTCAGTGCCTTTTTTATTCCTCCGGTTTTTTCTATATAATTCTTCATAGTGTTAAATCGTTTCGTTTTTCTTTCGTTCCGTAGTTCTTTGCTTATGCTTTTGCTTATTTCTGCGATTTTTCGGCGGTTGTCTTTAGTTTTCTTTTCTTGTAGTAGTTCCTTACGTTTCTGTAGTAGTTGTTTACTTTTGAGTGAGACTCGCTTCTTGCTGTTTGTATTTACTTTTCTAGGTACAGTTTTTAGTTGGTTTAGTAGTTTGTTGTATTTTTCTTGTATTGATACGCCTTCTTTACTATCTATTGATATTTGTAAATTATTAAGTAGGACTTCTGGTTCTCCTTTGTATTGAATAACTGCGTATTTATTATGAAATCGTCTTGTTTTCTTAGGGCGTATCCCTGTCAGTGTAGCTCGAATCATTCTATGGTCTGTGTTAAAATTTAAGTTATGTATGACCGACACATCTTTGAATATTTTTCTATTGTTAGTCATAATAAAGTCGATTTCGTTCTTATAAAGGCCGTTCGGTGAGATCCATGTCCATTTATTTCTTAATTTCTTTTTATAAAAGCTATTTAGGATATTTAGTCTATTTTGTAATGAAAAATTTACCAACCTTGTTCCATTTTTGCTTCTAGTTCCAAACCCGTAGCTTCCTATACTAAGTTCTTCTCCGATATTTTGTGTACCGATTTGGCCATTAAAATCTCCCATTATTATGACGTTTTTATATGCAGTTTCAATTGTATTTTGGAGGTCTTCATAAAATTCCTCGATTTTTGTTATGTCTTCCTTTTTGCTAGATTCCGTTGGTGAATACGCCTGGATAATGGACCAATCTTCTTCTTTTTCTATATTAAGTTTAATGTTAAGAATTGCGATACGTTCAGTTATTCCCCTTATTTCTTCTATTTTGTTTATAAGATGTCTTTTAATCATGAATCCTATTCCATACATACCCGGCGTCTCTCCTTTATGATATAATATATACTTTCCATGATCTTCTATATGTTCTCCAAATCTTCTCATTTCGCTGATCCCTATAATATCCCATTTTATTTCTTGTATAGCTAGTTCAAGTTCTTCAAGTTTTTCGGGTGTTCTAAGAGATCGACAGTTGATGGTTGCTATTTGAATATCATTCGTTTTCTTTTTAGTGTGAGTATTGACGTTGACGTTATTTTTAACCTTTAGAGGGTCGTGGTCATTTTCCCCCACGATGACCAATCGGCTTGGGGGAGCGTGGTGTTTTGTACTTTCGTTGTTTGTGTTATAGGTATGTTGTGTTTTCCGTTTACCGATATTTAATTGTTATTGCTTATTATCTATTGAGTTGGAGGGAAGAGAATTGCTTCTAATTCGCATTAAATCAAAAGCGTTTAATCTGTTGACGTTCGATGTCATGAAGGTTTGTTGTTTCCTTGGTTGGTTATTACTTTCTGGGGATGTTGTTGTTTCTCTTTTCCGTTTTTCATTGCTTGTATTACTTTTTCCTTTTATTATTATTTTATCGAATTTTAAGTATGCGATATTTCCTTTCTTTCTCTCCTCTATAAGTTGTGGCTGCAGCGTTTTCCTTTTCTCCAGCACTTCCTTAGTATAATCTTCTGAAATGTATACATCTTTAAGATTTTTCTTCATTTTCATTATTTCGTTCTTTTTCCATTCATTCACGAAAGATACCAAGGTAGGTCTTGACTTATCACCTGCTTTTCCAATGCGATATATGTTATTCACATCGTGATCTTCAATATTTATGCTTAAGTCGGTTTTAAAAACTTTTTTCACTTTTTGTAGTAGTTCTAGGTTAGAGTTTTCGTCCTCTTTTATACCAAAAACTATTAAATTATTCTGTTTCTTAGCTCTTTTTAAGCTTTCCAGCTCTTTCTCGACGTTTTCTAATTTTGTTTTTAGGATTTTATTTTCTGCTATGATAGGTTGTAATTTTTCATCCATTCTCTCCATTATTTTGTTAGTTATAGAAGTTTGTAGCTCCGTGGTTTGTTTTTGCATTTCGTTTTTCACTTTGTCAAATAAAAGTTGAAACTGATCATCCATTTTGTGTTTGTTGTTAAAAATTATTTTGTTTTTAATTTGGTACAAGTGTTGGCCTCTATTGGTGGTTGATCGAACTAAGCAGCGTTGAATCAAAGTGTATTGATTGAGGTTCGTGTACGTGTTTCTGCACGTCCTTGGTAGATGGCGTTGTTTTCAACCGATGATCCAGTGTGCGCCTTAAACTACGAGAGACAAGAGATCGATGCCGTACGTCGTTTCACTACTTGATAATAGATGTCACTAGCTTTGATTTGTTACGGTAGTTCAATACGATAAGATGGTAATAGAGATGGTGTTACTGTCTGCTAACAATCAATAGTGATTTGCACTGTTATCGCAATAAATTGAGCACAAAAGGTCCCACATTAAAGTTAATGCCACTAGCACGCTTGTTATTGTTTTGATTTAGTGTTTTAACCACTATTTTGATACCGGAACTGTATTTTTGGGTGTAATTTTCACTGTTCCACTACTGTTCAATTATTTAATTAAAGCACTTTTTAGGGCCCAAACACGCAAGTAAATGCCACTTATCAATTATAATTGCTCTTAGTTTATGTTTTCCTTCCTTTGTTTTTCACTATTTTGGTGGTTACTGTTCGTTAGCGGTCCCGTATTTTGTTGGGTCTAATTTCACTGTTCACAGTATTGTTCCGTTGTTAACTTCACTTAATAGTTGAATTTTCACAATAATGTACTTAGGGGATCACTTTTTACTTGGTAAATGTTTATAATTTAATTGATTCAACTTAAAATCCAAGAGCGATAAGAATTCAATGTTTACTTCTCAAGCTACCCACTAGTCTCGAAGATTCTAGATGACCGTCGTAACATTACCTACTTGTATTAGCTGAAAAAGTACCAAAATCTACTTTAAATGCAAATTACGTACTTAAATCATCCCAGTTATGACTTAAAAATAAATATCCCTCCATACATGGCAAAAATACTAAACGAGCAAATTACCTCCTCTGTTTTGAAGTCGGTTCAAAAAAGATCATTCTGATCTTGGTTATAAATCAAAACCAGCGATAGATTCAATAGCCATCAGTTTGTGACAGATGGCTTTATTCTACCAACCTTTAAGCACTCCATACATCAGCACTAGAACCTTATCATCTATCTTATAAGGTGGACTATCGTAGAGAAGTAAGTTTTCAGACGGCATGTCATTTTGTGGTTTGTTTGATAGATTTGCTCCAAATGCCGTCGAATTTTCCCATTTTGGAACAGTTTTGTTTCTCATAATTGCAGTTCGGGATAACTTATATAATATGATTAATTGATTAATTGTTGTATTCTTGATTGATGAAGTAGTACCTATTCCTAGTCATTTATTGATTTCAATAATTAAGATTGTTTTATTAATAAATAATTTTGTTAAGGCTTTCTAGAAAAGCTATTGTAGTGAGAAAGATTTATCGTATTTAATTATTTTGTTCTAATTTGTAAACTATATTACTGTAAAGTTTTAAGAAAATCCCTTTATACATTTGCCAGCATCCTTAATTTCTCTGTGATAACTGGTCCGATTTTCGTGATTATTTTTCATTTGGTTGAGGAAACGCGTGGTTGTTTTTTAAACAATTTATTAATTTTGCGTGAGTAGTTTAATTATATTTAAACTTTACTTTAATAGGTTTTTTTTTTCTTGGCATAATTATGTTGATGACATGATGGTTCTTAAATAACTTCTAGTTACAATACTAAACTAATTTATTAAAAGAATTAATGTTAGATACAGTGCAATCAAATTATCTTGGCAGGTCCGAACTTCGTGCAGGTTATTTTGTTACAACTAATGTTTAAAAGTGTTTTGATATTTATTTTATTTGTATTTCTCACTGTATATATTAGATATTTTCTGATCGTATAGGTATTGGTTTATCTGGCAACAACAGTTTTCTTCACAAGTTTACATGCGTAAAAGTTCGCAGAGCCTGTGTTCAGACCTGTCAAGATAATTTGATCGTACTGTACTACTACTAAAACAGTAAAAGGAAACTTTTTGCAAAAAAAACTAGGTAACTTGCAAAAAAAAAAGTCTCTAATAACTTTAATTTCAGAAGTCGGGCCAATGAAACGACTTAGTCATTAATAATGAACTTAATGTTAATGTAACTTAACGTAACTTAATGTCAACTTAATGCCTACTCTTGACCTCAATTTTGTCCTGAGGACAAAGACAAAATACCAATTTACAGCATCTACATAGCAAATAACACTATTTTTCTTACAAAAATGTTAGTCCCCTTACTAAACAACACTCGATCATCGTGTTTTCAAGGAGCATTTACATCCTCCTCCGCCTGGAGGTCAAAGAGACAAATAGAGGTGTGCCACGTCTTATTTCCCCAGGGTACACCTCTCATAAGTCGCCGGCTTACCGCTGTTTACAGTAGAGGTGTCTCTTTCTTATGGAACGATGCGTCTTGGACGTAGCGTTAAAATCAATGGCGGTTTCAAAGCGTTTGGTGAGGAAAGGATAATGAATGAGTTGATTTTGTTTTTATGTCTCGACGGCATGGTTGGCGCAGTGGCTAAGCGATTGGACTGCTGCGCTGCGGGTCGTGAGTGCAATCCCCGCACGGAACAAATATTTGTATAGCCTACAGATAGTTGTTTCGGGTCTGGGTGTGTTTGTGTATTTATTTATTTTATTTTATATATTTAAGGAAAAACAAACAGTAGCACAATAAAAATTAAACATACTAATATCTTAAATCTAACAATCTTAAACAATTATGCTACCCACTACGTTTTCCACGGATTACAATTTTAAGAATTTAAAACTAGCTAGTAACAGTACAAATACAAAACCTATAACACAATATTTATTTATTTTTAAGCAAACGAATACTCGTATTATCTTATCCTATTCATCGGATATTAACCTGTAACTAATATCCGGATTTACAAGTATTTAAAAGAAAAACAAAGATAAAGTGAGCTTGTGTGCGTATTAAACATTACGTTATTATAATTATAATATCTATGGTATTTTAGGTACTTTGCTGGTCCTTTAGAGTTGCGAGGATTTGCCTCTTACTTAAATGCATTTTTACTTAAAAACAGAATGTCGAATAAATGGAACTCATTGTTATATGTTTCAACCAAGCGATGAAGTGGTGAACGCGAGCCAGCGTTGGATTACAGAAACTAGTAGCAAATAGACGTCGAGTGCCGAGGAACCAGGTAACACAGACTCCTAACTAAGTCCAGACAATCAAAATGATTACGGCACACATTGAAGAGAGTCATAACTTCCAGAAGTTTCCGTCTTGACTTTAAAGTCAAAAGATCATCCATATAAATAAAGAGAGAAGTCCTGACTGACTGACTGACTGACTGACTGACTGACTCATCAACGCCCAGCCCAAACCCTTGTACCTAGAAAGCTGAAATTTTGCACAGAGGTTCCCTTTATAATGTAGACAAGGAATAAGGAAGGATTTTTTGAAATTCAACCCCTAAGGGAGTTAAATAGGGGATGAAAATTTGTATGGAAAGCCGCTGGCAAAAGCTAGTATTTTATAAGAAGTAGGTGGTATGACATTTTTTTCCGATAACATCTAAAATTTATAGCGCGAAGGTATTTACGTTGTACTAGTTCTAATCTTTCAATATATTTTATATAAAAAGGGTTCCAAATAGGTACTGCAAACTCTAACTGGGGTCTTATTATTGATTTATATAAGTGCAAATAAAAAAATTAAGTTCAAAAATCTAAAACCCGACTACTAACAAAATCGCGGTCTTAAAAGTAGAAAACAAGAAAATTATTCTTGTCTGATATTCTTCGTAGTCGCATGCCACTGATACCCGATGCTCCTTCATGGCGTTCTCATTGATACAGAAGTCAGCTGCTAATTGCCACAAGGTGGCATGCGACTACGAAGAATATCAGACAAGAATAATTTTCTTGTTTTCTACTTTTAAGACCGCGATTTTGTTAGTAGTCGGGTTTTAGATTTTTGAACTTAATTTTTTTATTTGAATTTTATTTTTGTGTGTACTTAAACTATAATGTAATACATATTTGTAATGTGCTCGCCAAGACCTTTCATTTGATACCAAACTTGCTATGATTATCTCAGTTTAATATTTTTTGAGGTAAGTTTTTGACATTTAAATTCCGTCATAAAAAGAATTTATAAAATTTATATAACCTATGTCACCCGGGCTATTTTGGCAAATCTATTGACACCTAATTTATTAAAATCCGTTCAGTAGTTTAGGCGCAACGGTGGAACATACATACATACATACATGACTGCCAAAATCATTACCCTTCCTTTTGGCTTCGCCGTAGTCGGGTAAAAAGTAGAAGGTCGACGAAAATCCCTGGATGATCTCATAACAAAACCGAACATATTTTGATAGGCCTTGTTAACAATGTTTTCAATGTGAACATCCAGATGGAGCTTTGAATCTAGCAGAACACCAAGATCACGGATAAAACTTACTTTACTTATTGGTGTATTGGAAAGACGATAGTTAAACTCTGTAATTATTTTCTTTTTAGTAAATGTTATAACATGACACTTGGGAAGGCTAAGATAAAGTTTATTAGAAGAGCAGTAATTAGAGAAACGGTCTAAATCTTGCTGGAACTTAATACAGTCGACTTTGTCCGAAATAATTTTATAGACCTTTAAATCGTCCGCGTACAAAAGAAATTTTGAATTTTGAAAACATTCTTTTATGTCATTTATGTACAAAATAAATAATAAAGGGCCCAAAATGGAACCTTGGGGCACACCAGAGGTGACCTGAAAAGAGCTAGATTCAAAGCCATTAACAACTACCTTTTGTGTTCTGTTAGTTATATAAGATATAAACCACCTTAAAAGGTCCCCTCTTATGCCATTGTATGCAATTTTATGAAGTAGTAGTGTGTGGTCCAATTTATCGAAAGCCTTCTGAAAATCTGTGTAAACTACATCAACCTGCTGTCTATTATCGAGACTATCAAATAACTGGGACGTGAAAAGGAGGAGATGGCTAATGCAAGATCTATCTTTAACAAAGCCATGCTGTTCTTGTATTAAAACACTGCGAATAGCCGGGTATAATTTATTATGTACCAGTCGCTCAAATAATTTAGAAAAAGAAGACAGTATTGAGATAGGTCTATAGGTAGCTACGTCGTGCTTGGAACCACTCTTATGAACTGGTACGATATTAGCATGTTTCCAAACTTCAGGGAAAATACCACACGATAAGCATTTATTGTACAGTATAAGTAGAGGATAGCATAATGTGTCACACGTATTTTTCAGAAAAATCGAAGGAATCCCATCAGGTCCGGGACCCTTGGTTGAATCAAGTGATTTTAATTCCCTATGTATTTCATCAAGAGACAGTTGTAACTTGCATAGGAAAACATCGTGGTCAGCACTACTAGATGGTGGTTCCCAAGAGTTCTGGTCAAATGTTGAGGGCTCATATGCAGACTGGAAAATATAAAATATGTGATTAAATGTTTGTAAACACACCCACGATACAGGAGAAATTCCTAGTGTGGGGCAACGTTGAAATATGTAAGTCCATTGACTCTCATTTCGTCATCTTTTGAGAATTCATGTAGGTACTGATTCTTGTTTGGTAAAGTTTTTGTGTGGCAAGTACAGTTAGAACGAAGGAGAACTATTAAGAAATACCAAAAACAATTAAAATATTATTCTCTAAGCTCTTATTTATTTTTAACCCCCGACGTAAAAACGACGGGTCGAAAAGTTTGATGTATCTGTGTGTCTTTCTGTCTGTGGCATCGTAGCTCCCGAACGCATGAACCGATTGTGATTTTGTTTTTTTTTATTTAAAGGTGTTTAGCATAACAACACGCCTGTAATCCCTTAAAGTTAGACAGAGTTGTACCAATTAGTTCACCCATACTTCGCTAATTAAGTTTTAAGTCCCATTTAATAGGAGTTGAGCCTATTGCTATTAACCGGGTACAAATTCAGACTCCATATCTGCTACTGAAAAATTCCTAATGAAAAAATCCGGCTTGTGACCTTTACACCAATGAGACAGTGTTTGTTATGAACTAACTAATACCGATCGTTTTATGAATATTCTAATGATGCGGGTGATCGAAGTGAAAATCATTTTATACATAATACATTATGTGCATAGAAACTGATTTCCGCGAACACGACCTCCGCGCCGTCAAACTTTTGCATATTAATAAGACCAACGAGTAACGGGCATTATGCAAACTACATTCAATTAAATTCGCGAATTATAACGTTGCGGCGCGCCATAATTCCTGATCGGTGCAAAATATTGTTTTTAAAACAACGTTTTACAACGAAGTTAGTGTGTCGTAATGATAGGTACCTTATTGATTTTCTAGTTACCGCCTAGACAACTATAACAAGATCTTTAACTATTTACATAAGAAAATCAAGAAATTCGATACTCCATTCCCTCATCAAAACACTAACACGTAACATAATAATTATTATCATCACTCCAATTTCCAAAGGGTAGGATAAAGGTGTGTAAATGACATAAATCATCAGTTCTTGATAAAAAAAACCTAATAACACTTTGGCCGACCTTGCAATCGACCTCAGCTCCTCATGCTAAGCAATAGCGTTTGCGACCAGCAGGCGTCAGAAAATTCAAAACACACAGCAAAAACAAAACACTACGTGATCAACCTCCGCCATCTTGAATTTCACCTACATGTTTCGGCGCGCTTTTCATTTTTAGAACACCGATTATTTTGACGTCACGAACGCTTGGGGATCCATTCGTAAATGTTTAATGCAATTTTTAAGAGGTCCTTGAGTTCCGTACCAAGTATTCTGCCATTGTTCAAACATTTTATAGGCACCATTTGCTTTTTGAATATTTGAATAGCTTAAGAATTCCAGGTTGTACTGTTTGATGTTGTAAGTGTCCGTACCGTCGTAAAGTTTCAGCTGTGTGTGTGTGTGTTTAATGACGGTAATATTTCATGTGATTGTAATGGAGTCTTTTGAGTCTTGAATAAAATATTGTAAATAAGGCTACAAGATTTCCATCAGTATTGAATTTGAACAAAGATTTAGAGACCACCTTGAGATCATAATACATTTAGTTCGTAAAATTAAACGTGATGAAAATGACAGATGCCAAACCAATGTCACTAGTGCTGGAAAAGTAGCTTAGATCATGTCGACATAAATAATTACAATTACAACTGCATATTAATCATGCGACATACGCTATTTAGAACAGATTTTTGGCCCTTTTTGGTATTTTAACAACAAAAGGCAAAATAATTACGCAAAGTACAACATAGAACGTTACAAAGTACAACAAAGTTAATGTCGTTTCTTGCTGTCAGCTGTCAATTTAATCAAGTTAAATATTGAACAAATAGCGTTTCTTACGTGGTCAAGTTGACGAATAAATATCGAAATGAAACGGAAAAGTCTATTATGCAATTAGGATGTTAGTCAAGGATAGGCAACGAATTAACACAATAAAAAAAAACTCAATATTTACTAACGACGGAACCACAGAAGACACTGAATTCGATTCCTGTCTTGAATACGTATGGCGTTTTAAATAAATAAATTCAATGGGCAACCGAATTTGAGCAGCCATGATTGATGACGTATTTACAGGCGCGCCTCTGATTGGCTGATTTGATTTTCGGAAAGACGTTCCAATCCCGAATTTAACGTTGGCATGACGAACATTTTGATTCGAGAATTGAGAGCTCATTAAGATTTTTTGTTATGAAAATGTGTGAAAAGAATTCTCGCTCTTTGAATTTATGTTTTGTGAGTTTTATTGAATGAATGGTGGGATATTTCGTTATTTATATTGTTGTAATGAAGAGGAGAAATTATTTAATACTAGCTTTTGCCCGCGACTTCGTCCGCGTTTTCGTAAAAAAGTACCATAATTATGTCCTTTCTCACGGTTCAGTGGCGTTTTTTAGGTGGCATTGTGTATTTTATTTTTAATCGACGGTAACGGAAAGGCTGTCAGTTACATAGGTAACAAAATAACCTACGATAGAGGTTCTAACTATAGCTACCTTACACTTAAAATCTAAGTGCCAATTTAAACTAAAATATTCTAATAGAATTATACCCAGAAATATGTACAACTTACAACAAAAAAAAGAAATGAAAATAAAGCTGAAACGCCTGTGCAATACCATCTACCTATACCTACTTCACTTACAAATAAATACCTATAACTACTATAATTAATAAAAGTATCTACGCTTTTACCTACATAATCATCAATCATCATCAACAGCCTATTAATGCTCCCACTGCTGGGATACAGGCCTCCTCTCTTTGAGAGAGAATGGGCTATAATCTACCACGCTTGCCCAGTGCGGATTGGTAGATGTCACATGTCTTCGATTTTTTTGGTTCTAAGACATGCCGGTTTCCTCACGATGTTTTCCTTCACCGTTTTGAGAGCAGCGGTGATGAAATAAATTACACAAAGTAATGTGCCTGCCTGGGTTCGAACCCACGACCTACTGTTCGTAAGTCGGGGCCGCCACCACTGGGCCACCGCTGCTCTTACCTACATAATACAAAACTAAAATTGAACATAAATTAGCCAAAACTTATCTAACGGTATCTAAAAAACTATGCGTTCTACTTCTACTACCTTCACCTAAAAGGAAATAAAATGCAAACTATTAATAAATTTGTAAATTGAACGAATATTTAAACACTACCAAAACAACTAATACCTATTTTAGAAAATAACAACAAAAGAAATTCAAATAAACTATTTAAAGACTAAAAGTCGCGCTGATAAGCATTGGTTGTTAAAATCAATTATTGTCCGTCAATAAGGTCGAACGCTCTGAACGCATCAACAGCCACGACCCGTGTCGAGCGCGGCAACCGTTACACAAAAATAATCCTTAAGGCATGATTCAGTATTCACGCGCGACGGCTTATTAGCGTATTTCATGTATAAGTTTGGTGTTTCTATACCGATTACTAAGATTATTTTTTTATTGAATAGGTAATAATATTAACTTCTTTTAATTAGGGATGAGTGAGAGTATTATAAACGTAAGAGTAAACAAATATAATCAGAAAGCTCCGAACTGCTAAGCTATCGGGAGTTACACGTGTTATTGTGAGTCAACCATAAAAGATAGACATATGCTGTTGTGGGATATTTTTTAGATAATTTTATGTAGAACATTTCCGTCATAAATGATTTCTATGTAGCTTTAACCATTAAGGCTGCACACGCGACGGAAGCTTAAAAAATGGAGCAACTTCTCCCGTTTTCCCAATATTTCCCTTCACTGCTCTGCTCCTATTGATTGTAGCGTGATGAAAAGTATACTATAATCTCCCCAGGAGTATGAAGAATAATTGTACCAAGTTTCGTTAAAATCCGTCGAGTAGTTTTTGTTTCTATAAGGAACATACAGACAGACAGACAGACAGACAGACAGACAGACAGACAGACAGACAAAAATTTTACTGATTGCATTTTTGGCATCAGTATCGATCACTAATTACCCCCTGATAGTTATTTTGAAAATATATATCATGTACAGAATTGACCTCTCTACAGATTTATTATAAGTATAGATATAGATTATTTTGTTTGTTTTTTGTTACAAGCATATTTTTACGTTATTTTTTAGATAAGACTAGGTAAGTACTATAAGAAACGACTTTATTAATTTTTAGTTTAAATGGTTCATTTTAATTGAAATAGTAATTTTAAGAAAGAAGAAAAGAAATTGTGTTCGAAATATTACTGTTATTAGACAACTTTATCCTAATCACATGCAATCTTCGATCAATAATAGTACTAGATTAAGCATCAGGAACAAAACTAAGTCGCTCAAGTGGCCACGTTTGCACACACGTAAACGTCTACATAACATCTTAGAAAAAAGTTCAATATTATTTACAACTTCAGATGATTATAAACCTTAACACTTAAACATAACGTTTCATTATCATTGTAAAGTATATTTATTTATGCCCTTTCATCGGAGAAAGATTAGAAGCAAAACATTTTAAATGTCGCTCCAAAGTAAAAAGTCATCAGTACAAAAAATATTCATTCTAAAATGAAACTTAAACTCTAAGCAATACGGTTAAAAGCATTTTGTGTACAATGTCGTGCTTATTCTATTGCGGAACTAGCGTTCCCTGTTCAAGAACATGATACAATAGTTGGTGCGTTGTAGCAAACATTGGCCAAACAATTATAATATTCGCTGATTTAATTATATTTACAGTTTAATTATTATGAAAAAGCACATAATGATATTAAATTACCGAAAAATAGATATTCCTTCCAAAACCTTGGTGTTACGGTGGTTATTTACGCAGTTTTTGAACGCATACTGCGGTATTTTGACGTCTTAATGTTGGCTATGATTGGACCATACTAATTTGAAATAAGACCACAAATACGTTTGTGGTCTTATATTTCGGGCCGTTTTTGAAGCGCTTATCGGGAATCTAGTACATTATTGATCGAAGCATGCAATACGTTTTATTTTACCAATAATATCAGTCTGTCATAAAATAAAGCCTATAATCAAAAAAGGACGGCATAGTTTTACTAAATAGTAACCAGTTACGTTTGGCTAACCTTTTGCCATCAATATTTCGTGGTTGTTACTAAAAAAATCTAATTTCCAAACCACAAATTATCAATTAATTAATTTATTTACTGGTAGTTATTTCTTTAAAACTTCTTACTATTCCACTTTCCTAAAGTACACAAAAAAAAAAAACAAAATTCTATTCCAGGATTTGAAGGAAAATTTACGACTTTCCGTCTGAAAGATTCGTATGTTAAAGCGTGGTAGGATTCAGAGCTAAGCCGTCGGCACTCCGCGTTCATTTCGCGCAAATAAACAAACATATTGAACGGAGTAATCTACAAACGATCGTGGATCTACCAGTGGGTGGAAACAATGTTCTGTGAGTGTGGCTTTGAAGTCAGAGATTCGTCTTTTTGTGGGGTATATACCTATAGGCTTTTTTTTGTGGGGTGGAAAATCATCAAATGACTCGTCCCGCTCCGGGCAGAGCAGTAGGAAGTGTCAGACTTCTACTGACCAAAAACCTCCCATGTTCCTTCTTAGCCCTTTGTGTCGAGGCCGCGGTATCTTTTTCGAACAACCCGCAGCCCCGACGGGGTGGTAGTATGTATGTGTGTAGTTATATAGGTACCCTTTTTTTTTGTTGGGGAGTGGGAAATCATCAAATGATTCCTCCCGCTCCGGGCAGAGTGGAAGAGAGTGTCAGACTTCTACGAACTAAAACCACCCATATTCCTTCTTAGCTCTTAGTGGCGAGGTCGCGGTATCTTTTTCCAATAACCCGCAGCCCACACAATTAACAGGTTACCAGCACGATGAAGCTCCAGTCCTGGAGACGCTTCACCTTCCAATTTTCTGCAGCTCGACTGAATGACTGTTGGCAGAAACTGTATTAAGTTCAGCGTCAAGTCTAACCGAATGGAGCTGAATACAAGAATTTGTCAAGAAACGACTACCTAGCTGACCAAGACAATGCAGATATTATAGTTAAAGCGATAGCTTTGGTAAGACTGGCTGCCATAGTTTCTAGTTTCCGATTACCCGTAATGAATGACACATCGTTGTCAAAGGTAACTTGAAACCAAAATTATTGTTTGTTTTAGTTTATTCCACATCTTTATCATATATTCTTTATCCATTATCAAAAACCGCTTCCCCGCTACTCTCGTGGCCTTGATTTGGAGAGGAAGTTCACTTTGAATCGAGTTAAGTGCGCACCATGCGTTAAGAGTATTAAACTTTTTGTTGCGCCCACAGAAGCTGTCAAATTGGGCGTGAATTGCGTAAGGGAAGGGTTCAAAGAATAAATCTAAAAATGTGTGTAGATGTGACAAGATTTATAAATCTTGAGAAGGTAAAAGGTTTGCAGACCAACAGCTAGATGGTGGGTAACATTCAGAAGATCGAGGGTAATACCTGGTGCACCAGCGCATACCAGGGCAGAATAGCGAGAATACTGTAGTAGAAGAAACAAGTCAAGCAATCATGGGGATGATGCCTACGGCATTGCTAAACATTTTGGCGGTCGAAACGTGTGGTTAAGCAAACTAGAGTAAATAATTATTAGGTAGGTATCCGTTTTGCATCATTTTTTGTCCTTCATTTAAATTCAAATAAATTACTAACTCAACAGCATAAAACTTCATTCTTACAGTATCAGAAACATACGCTTACCTTATACTATTTAAAATTAGCAATAAACTCGAAAACGGCCCTAAAGATTTCGATGAAAATTGCAGTTTTTGAGTTTACGGGGCAAGTAATCGATCTAGCTTGGTCTTATATTTGGGAAAATTCGTTTTCTTTAATTTAACCCGAGCAGAGCTCGGTCGCCTAAGCACTTGAAAATGTCACCTCTCAGTCTACATAATCTGGTGCCTACTAAAGTGGAAAATAATAAAAAAGATTCAGAATAAATAAGTTTGCAACCTTTTATACGGCCTGCCCCTGGAAGCAGAAAATCGGTAACTCAATAAATTTAATTTTCGAGAAAATGGAGAGTATGGGAAGACATCTTCTGTTTAAAGTTGATACAAACATTTAAGTAATGGCTATTTTGATTAGTGTTGGTCTAGTAGTTGCAAGGCGACTGCTCAGCAGTCCGTCCTGATTTCAATTCCCAGATCTGGCGAAGTGTCATAGAACTGAGAAATTATTATTAGTAGTAGCCACAGCACGGAGTCTGTCTTTTGCCTAGTTGCTGGTAATAGGCTAGCCTCCTATCTCATAGGACTGAACATATCTTGCAAAATGTGGGTTTACTATTGGGTATGGTAAACCAATCGGAATTACTGGTATGATGTAATCTTTTATAATACGTTTTTCTCGCTTGTGTTTTTAGAAATATTCTAATCAAGATAAAATACTAGTTTGGTTAGCCCGTCTGATACTAAACAGTTTAACTGACAGATAAAACAACAAACAGGATTTTAGTTTTTGTGAGATAGACCTCTTTAGCTTACCAATGCTGTATAGACTCGGAACGTTTCGCAGAAACCATTACTTTGTATCTTCAGATGTCGTAAAGATGTGAAATCTTTTGAATTATATGTAAACGTGTGAAAGTCACTTTCCATGATAAAATGTATACGGAATTCGGTTAAGTAATGACACAAGTGCTGGTTGCTTTGAAATAAATAAATGGCGAAGAAAATTGTGAAAAAATACGGAACCGTTAGCGATATCAGTCGACGAACATTTCATGAATTTGGATGATTATGTATATTACCGGCTTACTATTATTTTATATAGAAATTAGAGGTAGTATTTATATAAGGTCCCATTAAAATAGGTGGACAAATTTTAACACAGCGTTCAGTAGGTCTAACCAAACATATCTAAACAAAAAAAAAAACATTAAATAAACTGTTTTTTTTTACTTAAAATAATAAATTGCCTGCACTCTAGAACAAACTCATCCTTTATGAGTAGGTACTTAAATGTTTTTTTCTTATTATTTTTTTTACCATCGTCCTTAACTTTGGTGGTCTGAATGATTTCTGAAATTTTGTCCACCTATTTTAATAGGACCTTGTATAATCTTCTTCTTTCTCGTCTGGTTAATGCCTAACGTGATGTCAAAGTTTGTATGCTCTCGTCGGGGTTGCGGGTTGTTCGAGAAGGATACCGCGGTCTGGACACAAAGGCCTATGAAGGAATATGGGTGGGTTTTAGTCAGTAGAAGTCTGACACTCCCTACTGCTCTGCCCAGAGCGGGAGGAGTCATTTAATAATATCCCACCCACCAAAAAAAAAAGTTTGTATGCCGCCCATAACTTTATATGCTTTCGAGAAACATCTCTCAACAAGGCATGAGTGACAATATAATACGCACATGGATTCTTCTTAGCGCGTCGATGGTAAATTTCTGTTAAATCGTTTTGGCCCAAAATTCAGCTATGCGAACTCCACTCCACACTTATGACATACGGAGCTGAAACGTGGACACTGACGATACGGTTGGTCCATAAATTTAAAGTCGCTCAGCGAGCTATGGAGCGAGCTATGCTAGGGGTCTCTCTCAGGGATCGCATCCGGAATGAGGTGATCCGACAGAGGACCAGAGTTGTCGACATAGCTCACAGAATAAGTAAGCTGAAGTGGCAGTGCGCCGGCCATATTAGTCGCAGAACCGATGACCGTTGGAGTAGACGTGTTCTTGAGTGGAGACCGCGAATCGGCAAGCGTAAGGTGGGACGCCCGCAGGCTCGGTGGAGCGATGATCTTCGCAGAGTGGCTGGTAACAACTGGATGAGAGTTGCCGAAAATCGAGTTGAGTGGCGTAAGATTAAAGAGGCCTATATCCAGCAGTGGATTGCAATAGGCTGATGATGATGATGAACTCCACTCGCTGATGCAGTCGATAAGTAATGTCGTATTGCCATAAGGTCATCAAGTGTACAGTTATCAGGGCATGCAGCGCAAGATGGAAGGTGGGACATTATCTGTGGAGATACGCCGCATACACACTTGAGGTCTGAGCCGTCAAAGAACCCCCATCTGAAGAGATTGTCTTTGCTACGGCCGACCTGGGTTCGGAGTCTATTTAGAGATTTCCAAGTCAGCCACGGCAAAGCATTGGATTAATAAATAATTGGTCATTTTTTTTCTTCCACTTTGGCCGACACAGGACTCAAATCCAAGACCTCATATTTGCATAGCAATAGCAGTTGTGCTTGCGACCACAGATCAATGAAACACTTTGTATTCATTATACCAAATGTTGTATAAAATTTTAATTTTATTTATTTAATCTTCATTATCTTCCACTTCCTTAGATCCAATATTAAGCGAAAACATCCACCTTTTCAACTGTAGCTCGTACTCTGAGATATTTACGAGTTTCATGGCTGCTTAATTAAATTCTGTTACTCGTACAATCGCTTTGGAAAAGCTATTTATCTTCTATTCAAAGTCAAAATAGTATGTGTTTGTAAGAAATAAAAACAAAAAAACAATACTTTACTTAATTAAAACTTAATATTTACAATTATGGGACTAATTTGAGTACCTAAAATAAACGTACTTACTAAATAACCAACATAGCACTTAGGGGTACTACTCTAGTTTTGTTGATTAATTATCTAGCGCACATTATAATTTTGCGACGGAGCTGTTAAGAGTTTTTTCATTTGTAAGAAAGTCATGAGGAAGATCCAAATATTCTTTGTCTTTATAACGAGATACGTTTAATATTCTGTTGGCTGGTAACACTGATGGTATTGATAACCTACAATTTTTTTTCTATTGGCTGTTAGAAGCTATGTGTTTTAACTCAGCACTTTTAAAAGAGTTGCAAAAGACCCGGCGCTAACGAGCGTGATTGGCTTGCTTCGACGACAGCTCCGTTCTATGTTTGAATGACATACATTCTAACAAAATTGAAACTGTCTGGTCGGCACAGAATTCTCAGCAAAACTGTTTTCAAGAGCACTGTTTGATGTGACACATTGCATCTATTGTAAGCACCAAACTGTCGAAAACCTTTTTAATTGTAGGTACTGAGAAAAAAGAACCTGTAAACTCACAACGACGAAGCTAATCATCATCATCATCATCAGCCTATAATGTTCCCACTGCAGGGACTCAGGCCTCCTCTCTAGGAGAGGGATGGGCTATAATCCAAGTCTTCGAATTTTTTGGTTCTAAGACATGCCGGTTTCCTCACGATGTTTTCCTTCACCGTTTTGAGAGCAGCGGTGATGAAATAAATTACACAAAGAAATGCGCCTGCTTGGGTTTGAACCCATGACCTACTGTTCGTATGTCGGGGCCGACACCACTGGGCCACCGCTGCTCCTACGAAGCTAATATTATATCCAGAATATTCTACGTATCTAAAATCCCGCCAGACTATTTCCAACCACTGCAACTCCTGAAAGCCAGAATCAACAGTGGCGACCACCAGAAAAGCGCCGAGACAATGATGCTCGACAAAGTCTATTAAAAACAACTATCTTGGATTGCAAAACGAAATTAATCAGAAATGAATTACGGGGAATTAGGAAAATCATAATTTCTATGCATCTGCAGTCCTTTAGCTCAAAGCTTTTGAAAACAACGTGAGGAAACCGGCATGTCTTAGAACCAAAAAATTCGAAGACATGTGATATCTACCAATCCGCATTGGGCCCGCGTGGTAGATTATAGCCCATTCCCTCTCAAAGAGAGGAGGCCTGAGTCCCAGCAGTGGGAACATTAATAGGCTGTTGATGATGATGGATACATTCCTTTGCCCTTATTCCAATACATTTGTGGTCGGCGCAGCATGTCTCCTTCTTCCATTCTTCTCTGTATCTCGACATCTCAGCAGTCACCTCCTTTCTTGCCATATCATTCTTAACACAGTCCATCCATCGTTTCTTTTGTCTTCCTCTCCTCTTATACCCATCCACATTCATACTCAAAACCTTTCTCACGGTATTTTAATAGATATTCACAAATAATAATAATTTTATAATACAGTAGATACTACAAAGCATCTTGTATTTCCCATTAGCTGTGCTGGTAACGTGACAATCCACTTAAATCTTCGGCTATTTGCTAGCGACAAACCTCTGTGGAAATAAACGGAATACGCTGACTTTGTGCACAATTGTAGTGGCTGGGGCTTGTACAGATTTGTAATATTCTCTTGTATTGGTAAGTATGGGTTTTGTTACCGGTTTTACTTGCGTTGTGGTGATCGGAAGTTTTACCTAGGGAATGTAAAAAGTATCCCACTTCTAATGGTCGTAGTTTCTGACCTGGTGTGCTTAGTTTAGTTCCCAGCCACTTGGCTAACTAGGACGCTCTTTTTAGGCCGTCTCGAACCTGAAAGAAACTAAGGAAGTTCAATATTGTTAGAGCAGCTATGAAAAATTCCATTGGACATAGGGGTTGTAATAACAAAAAACTGGCCAAGTGCAAGTCGGACTTGCTCATGAAGGGTTCCGTACCATGACTTCTTATAGGTTTTACTGTAATCTATAAGTGTTGAACTAATTTCTGTTTTTTTTTTTCAGAATTTTAGGCCCATTAGTTTCGGAGATAAAGGGGGCGGGGAGGAATGGTCGGACAGACAGACACACGAGTGATCCTATAAGGGTTCCGTTTTTTCCTTTTGAGGTACGGAACAGTTAGATCATTTTCCTTGTTTTATGTTTAATTTTTTACACATACATACTTACATACATAAACTCACGCCCTTTTCCCATGCGGGTAGATAGAAGTCACTGCTACGATCCTTACATACTCCTTTAGCTCGTCCACATTCATCGTTCGTTTTTTTTAAATTTATTGTATTTTTTATCATATTGTTTTGTCCTGTGTGAGACTAACTACTTTTTCCGTCTTTCTATTTACAGTAGAAATAACTCTAACGCTGTTTAACCCAATTTCGCGCTTACCAAAGTTTATAGATCTTGGCCCAAAATGTCGGGTCGAGTTGTGTACGTAATTAAATTCAATGTGCGCCTCTATGGACCCGATGCCAATTATATTAGTTTTGATAGTTCCGAACTAGACGCATTTTCTGTGATTGTTTGGTTCACGGTAAGGTTGCAGCGTTAGACCACAATCATAAGGTTAGTTGACAAAAAAATATTATTAGTCCGTCAGATAGATTTCCAAAAAATATTGGAAACTTTTTGTTTCTTTTTGTTTGTAAACAAACAATGAAGACGATTTGATAAAACAAAAAAAAACGAATACGACCCAATATTTGAATCATACAAAATACCGATATCAGAATAAATGAATAAATTCTCTGACTTAGCTGTCATAAATTCCATGGTCAGGAAATGTAAAATAATATAAAAGTAAGTCACAGAAAGGATACGACAAAATAAATCTAGGAATGGTCCGTCGATGCAAATGCAAGTTTAGTATCGTGCATCCCTAACTAATTTCCTTCACAGTTGGGGTCGCAACACTGGCGTTGCTTGAGCGGGGGAAGTTATACACGATTTTTTCCAGCACAAGTCAGGGACTGTTGAAGGTGAACTAGTTCCCGTGATCCCCAAGTGGGGGAAGGAAACATTCAAGTGGTTTTTAGTCAGTCAAAGTCGAGCAAACTCTCCAAATTTTCCAAACCGGAACCAAAAAAAACCGTGCTCTATTATCACGAGAGACATCATCTGCCTAACCATTTTCCAACTATGTTGGGGGCAGCATCCAGTCTCACCAAATGCAGCTGAATACCAGTATTTTAAAAGGAGCAACTGCCTATCCAACCTCCAGCAGGGCTATTGCGTATCTTTTTAAATGCCAGTGGCTATCATATAGTGTCCATCGATTAACTGTCAAATGGTTCTGGTTTGGTATACAAAACTAACCGAAAAATGATACGCAATATCCCTGCAAAACTGTTTCGAGAGTATCAAACTAAACAACAGTAGCAAGAGTATCCACAAGTTAAGTCAGAAGGGACGGCCGGCGGAACGTGCGTCACAAAGTTCAACGGCGAGATCCCAGGTGCGACGGTTATTAACTAACTGCCCCGCGGACAAACCCGTCAGTTAATGCCATTAACTTAACTAAATGTTTTGAACTATTAAATTAATTAATATACGTTAACTATTCGATTGTAGTTAATTTCATTTGTGCATTCGATTCCCTGATCGGATTTTGTTTTATTATGTGCCTTATGTTTCGGGCGTGGATTTTGGCTTGGGGACGGTAAAAAAAGAAGTGCTTACTAGAGTCTGTCTGCAGTTTAGTTTCCAAAACTACAATAAAACTGTTTAACAAAATGCATGCATAAGAATGAGGAAAATATCGTAAGGTTAGTTTTAAGTATGAATGTGGATGGCTATAAAAGTAGAGGAAGGCCAAAGAAAGGATAGTTGAACTGTGTGAAAGAAAAATATGGCTAGAAAGGAAGTGAATGCTGCGATGACAAGTCATAGAGAAGTATGAAAGGAGAACCCTAAATAAACTGGGATAAGGGTAGGAGGACGATGATGACTTTAATTTTCTTTCATTCACTTAAAATTACGCTTTCAAGCCAAAGTGGTTCGCGTCGGGGCCGCGGATTTTTGTACTAGATGACGTGGCCTCGGCGCAAAGGGCAAAGAAGGAACATGGGTTCGGTTTTTAGTCAGTAGAAGTCTGACACTCCCCTTCGCTCTGCCCAAGAGCGGGTGGGGTCATCTGATGATTTTCCACCTACCAAAAAAAAAAAAAAGTGGTTATTAAGTGTCTCTGGCTGGAGTCAGTCTTCTCGTATAATAGAATAAAGTTGATATAGATTTTATGCTGTACAATTCTTGGAATAACCTGACTTTTTCCTTGCCCCAAAAGGATGCAACCCGTACAGCAACAAAAAAAGTAAATAATAAACCCGGAACAAGGAAAAATTTGATGCCAAGCTATGGTGTTTCCTGCATAGATGATTTCTGTTATCGCCAAAAACCACAAAGATAAGCCAAAAATCCTATTTTTTCAATTACAACTCGTCTTTTAACAAAAATGGCGAATGTGAAACACGAAAAAACAGTTTAAATGTTATCTCCTTGTTTACCGTTTCATTTTTACGAGAACTCGTAAAGTTAATACCACCTTTTGTCCCAACCCTCTCGCTGCAAAAAGTTTCTTTAGCCCAACCCTAAACCGCTGTGTTTTGTTGTGGTATATAAGGTAGAGCGTGACACAACGTAGAAGTTTCATCGGTGAAATTAGTCAAACACTATGTTATCAGAGATAGTGAAGATAAAGAGGGGTCAAAAGTGACATTGTATCTGCAATGATAGACAATAAGAGTGTTGATTTTTTAGAGTTTTAGAAAACGAAACATGTCTATGTTTAGTTTTCTAGAACTCAATCAATCCATTCAACTGCATTTTGTTTCGGTTCTTAGTTGGGCTTGTAGTCGTAAATTGGTAATTAATTATTTCTAGACTTTGGAAACAGTCAGCTGCAAATCCACGGTTACAATTCGACAGCTACTTTATATCGTTACAATAAAAGGCGGTCTTCAAGGTACATCCTGCTTCGGTGGAGATTTATAGACGATTCTAACCCAGAGTGCAAATGTGGTGCGGTTCCACAATTAATGGGACACGTGATATCGTATCCTGCATGCCCTGATATCTGCACAATACAGGAATTGATGAACGCTACCGACACGGTTGACACAGTGGCTAAGCGATTAGACTGCTGCGCTGCGTGTCGCGGGTTCAATTTCCACACGGAACAAATATTTGTATGGCCTACACATAGCTTCGGGATTAGATGAAAGTGTTTAAATGAGTTTAAATGTTTTAAAACACACCCACGATACAGGAGAAATTCCTAGTGTGGGGCAACGTTTAAAAATAAATAAATAAATAATAGTACCGCGTAAGTACTGGGCCGACACATGACAGATTGCCATCCACACGAAAAGAAGAACGGCACATCGATGCAACCTCTAACTTATGCCACACTGTATATGGATGTATAGTTTTTTTATTTGTCTTTTTTATAGTGTTTCGCTCTGAGATCAGATGGCCGAGATAAATGGTCAAAGGTTTGTTAGGGGTGAAATAGAGGTGTACAGTTACTGCCTAAACTGGTGCCTACAGATTTCATTGAGTAGTTTTATGTGGTCTTGAACATAGATACTCTCTACTGAAAATGTGTACAAAGTGAATGTTGCATATAATTACATATTTGCCGGCTTGTTGCTGAATAATGCTTTTTTGGTGTAGTGGTCGCAAGCGTGCTGAGCATGACAAAGAGATTCCATCAATAATCTCCACCAAGTCTGAATAAGGGCCCGGTTGACGGCATGGGCCCGCCCCATAAATATAATAGGGGATCGGACTGACTCAAAAAAATAGAATTCTGTTTAGTCCGTCAGTTAGATTATCGAAAAATATTGGACACGTGTTTTTTGTTTTATCAAATCAATAAAAATTGACGAAGATAAAGCGCGTCAAAGATCACAGAGTGGGGCTTGAAACGTCACTTGAAGGTACAAAATGTACTATCATATGACGTCACACGATTTTTGGAAGCACTGTATCGTCTTCATTTTTTGTTTACGTGAAAAAGAAAAAATATTAAGTGGTCGATATTTTTTGGAAATCTATCTGACGGACTAATTCGTTTGTTTTTGTCCAATCCCCTATATGTGACATTAAGTTTTAGGTTTTTTTACATAAAATTATTACACTGTTTATTTTATTCTCTGATTTTACAACATAACTGGTAAAAACTGGGTGTACTGCTAGGTATACCTCAGTCTAACTCAGAAATCTGTAGTAAGACATGATGATAGCGGATGGAGTCACAGAGGCGCTAACCAGTTTGTGTTGCCAGTGATGACTTATGGCACAGAGACATGGTTCTTAACTGCTGGCCTCTTAGAGAAGCTCAGAGTCACGCAACGAGCCATGGAGAGAGCTATGCTCGGAGTTTCTTTGTGCGACAGAATCCGGAATGAGGAAATTCGCCGAAGTACCACCACATAGCTCGCAGAATATGCAAGTTGAAGTGGCAATGGGCAGGCCACATCGCTCGAAGAACAGGTTCTCGAGTGGCGACCACGAACCGGAAGACGCAGCTTTGGCAGGCCTCCCACCAGGTGGACCGACGACATCGTGAGAGTCGCGGGCAACCAGTGGATGCAAACGGCAGGCTGCCGATCTTTATGGCGTTCTATGGGCCTTTGTCCAGCAGTGGACGTCTAATGGCTGATGATGATGAGTAGAGTGAGAGTGAGTGAGATAGTGTAGTGTGAGTGGCAACGCTGTTAGGGGACGCCCAAGAAAGAGAACCGATACACTGATATTATTCGTGAGGTTCTCCGGAAAATAGCTCCTCCAGTATGCGTGTGTGACCCGATGTATGAATATGGACGAGGCAAAAGGAAAATTTAAGGATCGCAGCAAGTGGCGTTCTGTGGTGTCTGCCTACCCCCATGGGAAAAGGGAGTTTATGTACCTATGTGTATGTAGTTGTAGATAGTAAATAAGTATTTGCAGACCAAGAGCCAGATGGGAGGAGACATTGTGAAGACCACGGGTAAGACCTGGTGGAGATTCGCGCAGAGCAAGTTACAATGACACACAGAGGTGAGCCTAGGTACTCAATGATGATGATAACGAGGTTACA
Source organism: Diarsia dahlii (assembly GCA_949775195.1). Lineage (NCBI taxonomy): Eukaryota > Metazoa > Arthropoda > Insecta > Lepidoptera > Noctuidae > Diarsia > Diarsia dahlii. The sequence continues at coordinate 17,539,200 of OX459209.1, forward strand.
CAGACGGAAAGCAACATTTTTTAATACTATTTGAAGTACTTATTCCATTCACACTACGGAACATAATTTATTTACAGCTGTTAACCGACTTCGAGTTTATTTAATAACATGGCGACGTTATCAGTCAGTAGAATTGTTTTTATTATTTACTAGCTGACCCACGCAACTTCGTCTGCGTCACATAAATATAGCTATAACCTTTCTCGATACATCGACTATCCGACATAAATTAAGCTAAATCGTAACAACAAAAAATCTTATCTTTCCTCTTTATTAAAATAGTTTAGATGGTTTAGATTAGCTTAGATTTTAGTATTAAAGTGTGAATTACTATAGGTATATCTTACTCTTAATTTATATACTATAACACTCTGTACTTGTAAACATTATGATGCAGTAAATATTTTGAATTTGAATTTCCCGGAGGCCAGCCAGAATCCCCCGTACCACAGATATTATAATACCCCGTACCTACAATGCGACGCGCGAATTATTTTGCCGCGCGGATATTTTTACATTGCGATATCTTCTAAGATATTTGTTTAAACTGTACAGAGTAAAGGGCACAAATATTCTATATTAAATTTCCGTTCTGACAAACACATTTATTTAGATATAGATTAATACCGTATGGGTTAATAAGCTTCGCAAAAAATAATTATTTTTAACCTAAAAGTTTAACAGTAAAAAAAGGTTACAGTGAGTCAATCTTAAAAGATAGATATATGCTGTCGCGGACTTTTTTTTAGAACTTTTAAAGAGGAACAATTCTTTCATACATGATATTTGCGTAACTTAAACCGTTTTCGGAGCGCACGCAGCGGAAGCTCTCAAAAAGGAAATACCTTTTCCCGTTTTTGTAACATTTTTCATTTATGCTCCGCTCCTATTAGCCGTAGCGTGATGTTATATAGCCTATAGCCTTCCTCGATAAATGGACTATCCAACACAAAAAGAATTTTTCAATTCCAACCAGCAGTTCCAGAGTTTACCGCGTTCAAACAAACAAACAAACAAACAAACAAACAAACAAACAAACAAACTCTTCAGCTTTATAATATTAGTATAGATTTATATTCGAATCAACATAACTGGTCACGGATCAAGAAGTTTTACAGATAAACTAACGACATGAACTTAGATACACGTGTTCTAATTAAAAACAAAACACAAAGCGTTTGATTAGTAGGGTAATCCCTAGCTAGAAGGACTTTTATTGACCTTATTGTCGTCATTATATTTTCTAGGAACCGCAGGTAACCTACATACTGCACCTTCAGAATGATACTATGGACTTAACTCAAAAATCTAAGAAATTGAGTTCTAGTTACGGTCATAGAGGGTCACTAAAAGGTACGTAGTTTTTTTGGAGGGTTGGAAATCATCAAATGACTCCTCCCACTCTGGCGGTCTAGCCGGAGTGGTAGGGAGTGTCAGACTTCTACTGACTAAAAACCAACCATGTTCCTTCTTAGCTTTTTGTGTCCGAGGTATTTCTTTCGAACCCGTAGCCCTGACAAGTTAGCTTACAACTTCAGCCTTTAATAATTTTAGAAATTATTATCTATCTCGAATGCTAATAAACAATAAGTTTTGCTTGCTACCAGGTTTTTACGCATAAAATATTTAGGTACCAATAACGAAGACTTGTGACGAATTTACAAAATTTTTTAATACTAGATGCGAATACACTTTCAATGTTTGCAATGCATTGTACAAAAATGTGTGTTTTATGCCTCCCACGAGCTCGGCTTAACATGCCATCAGGAAATATAGTAATAAATGGAGGTATGCAGGGGTCTTCATCTCCTGGGTTTAGGCTGTTTCTTCTGAGAGTAGTCAGGTACGAAACACAGGCTCTATCTATTTAAAAAAGAAACACATCAAGGTTGCAGGAACCCGCTGGATGAGAGACGCACGGGACCGGTCAATGTGGCGACTCCTGGGGGAGGCCTATGTCCAGCAGTGGACGTCTTTGATGATGATGACGCAGTTACGCACATGACAAAAATCAGAGGAAATCTCCAGATCTATAACGTGGCACCCCATGCAACGGTCACACAACGAGGCTATCAAAAAACAAGATACCTAATGGCATTATTCTCTACTAAGGCTTTCTTAGGCACATCATCATCACCATTCTCTCACCCTTATCCCAATTCATTTAGGGTCGGCGCAGCGTGTCTTCTTCTTCCATACCCCTCTGTTTTAACCTTCGGCATGCTTGGTGGCCAAAAGTTACACGATATGCCTGGTGGGTTTATCAGACCCGGATTTTTAACTTGTAAATTCTAAAATATTTATTTATAAATAAGTTATTTAAATGTACTAATATGTTTACTGGAGGTGTATGTTAGAAAATAAAATAAAAAATATTGCAAATTAACAACTTTTAATAATTATAATGCCAATTAAAGTTGTGTTTTTAAATCGTTTTAAACTTAGTTACTCTTATACACATTTTACTTATTTAAAACTAAGGAGACCTCAATCAGACTGTATAAACATATAAGGCACTTCTATGTACTTATAAATAACGAAAGAATATTCAGTCTTTAAACATTTTCCAGAGCTCTGGTCAGAAAGCAAATTGCACATTGGAAAACTATACGCACGTCCTACTACCACGACAGTGCGTTCTGGTCTCAGGTAGTGGGCTGCGGGTGCCTAGCAATTCATAATAGCCAGCTACCAAGTGCGGTTAGGCGAGAAATTCGAATTTGAAGGAAATACAATGGTTTATGTAGGTACACCGATGGGTCTGACGGACCCTACCAGGCATGCCGAAGGTTAGCACAACATAAACTCTGTATGTAATGAATGACCACCCCATCCGATGACTAACCTTGGCAACTAAGGCACTGTGACTAAGATGACACACAATATTCTATGCCAATACGTAAAGGGGTAATAACTTTTTCTAAGACACATAAACGCATCCATTTTCCTCATACCAAGTTCATCACCTCAGCTCAAAACTAGTATAAATAAAGCAGAATACTTCGATCATCATCAGTACTATACTGAATCGTTGTGTGGAGAAGTCAATCTGTGATCATGAAGACTGTGTTTGTTTTTCTGGCTGTAGCTTGCAGCGTGATGATGGTACAGGGGCAAAGAATCCCTACTGGTATGTATTGCTAATGTCAATATCAAATCATCCATATATATACTAAAAAATCTCGCTCTTGGCTAAATAATAACAGACGCATGGGTCAACCTTTAAGGTTAAGCTTTGCCTGCCGAGGTTAGTCCGTGGATAAGTGCCATCGTTACTTACCGAATTTCCTCCTCACCCCAGAAAGCACGGTAACCCATGATTGGTCCCGGTCCCGGTTGTCAATGTAGATCTTTGACAGTTGTTACGAGCAGTCGAAAGTCTGCCATTTCATTTTCGGGGTATCGTATTACCCAATTCCTAGGTAGGGACAATCTACCATGCGTACGCATTTTAAGCTATAGCCAACTCCATCTTTCAGAGAAAAGTGTCTGTAAGAAGGAGTTGGCTGTATCTCAGAAATGGGATGATGATAATTATTATATTAAACTAGCTTTTGCCAGCGGCTTCTCCCGCGTGAAAATGACGATTTTCCATACAAACTTTCATCCCCTATTTAACTACCTTAGGGGTTGAATTTCGAAAAATCCTTCCTTATTCCTTGTCTACATTATAAAGGAAACCTCTGTGCAAAATTTCAGCTTTCTAGGTCCAAGGGTTTGGGCTGGGCGTTGATGAGTCAGTCAGTCAATCAGTCAGTCAGTCAGTCAGTCAGGACTTCTCTCTTTATTTATATAGATAGATAGAAGATTAGTTTTATTTCCCTCTTTACAGCCAAATGCGGACCCGGCGAGCATTCCGTCCTATACTGCCCACAAATGGCCGAGCCGTCCTGTGACAACCCAACGGTCCATGACCTGGGTAGACCATCAGCCTGTGATATACCACAGTGTTTCTGCAACCGACCTACCATCAGAAACACCAAGACTGGCAAATGTGTTAAGCCTAAGGACTGTTGAAGTTATCACGAATAAATTTGTCTTTGTATACTTTTGTATTTTTATTTCATAAGTTCATGGATTGGTTAATCCTCCGTGTCCCGGAAATATTGTCGTCGCTACGGGTATTTAGAAACCCTGAAAGTCCGACAATCAGTCTTAACCTGTAACTAGTAAGTGGCTTGTAGAGATCAATTTTAGTGTTCCGGAGCCGAATGGCAATCAACGGAACCATTATAGATTCGTCATATCTGTCTGTCCATCTGTATGTCTACTTAATTCCGAAACTGTTAAGACTATGCAGTTGTATCGTGGGTGCGTTTACAAAAAAATTAACTGAACCGGAAGAACAATCCGTAGGCCATACAAATATTTGTTCCGTGCGGAGATTGAACCCTCTGTGGAGGTTGTGGAAGAACCTCCACTCGCTGATGCAATCATAAGATCGTCAAGTGTGCAGGTGTTGGGGCACGATTTTAAACTTATACATAGACGTAGGTATCGAACTCTGCACTGCTACAACTTCTAAGGTGACACACAATTATTCCTAATTGTATACTAATGTGGAACGGGAAAGAACTTTTAAAGACAAATATTCATGACCATTTTCCTCATAGCCAGTTCTTCCCCTACGTTTAAATTAGTATAAATAAGGCAGAATACTTCGATCTTCATCAGTACTTACTAAATCTTTGTTGGGAGAAGTCAATCAGTGATCATGAAGACTGTGTTTGTATTTCTGGCTGTGGCTTGCAGTGTGATGATGGTACAGGGGCAGGGATTCCCTACCGGTATGTATTTCGAATCATCAACTTTTTTTTGCCGTGTCGATGGCGCGTTCGTATTCCACGCGCGCCTCAAAGAGATGTCAGCAACATGGAAGGGGGGCCCGCAAGGGCCGACGCCGTCGTGGTTGCGGGTTGTTCGAAAGAGATACCGCGGTGTAACATGGGTGGTTTTTAGTCAGTAGAAGTCTGACACTTCCTACCGCTCTGCCCAGAGGGAGGAGTCATTTGATGAATTCCCACCCTCCAAAACAAAAAGAGTTCTTGAGATTATGTAAATAATTATGTAGGTACAAAATACAGGTGCAGGTACACAACATTTTCTTATACTCCGAGCCACAAGGATGTTAATAAGGATGTTAATAAACAGTCAATCAACAACAAATAATTCCACATTCGATTTGATTGCGATAGAAAGTGCATGATTGTGGTACTCGAATGCGTCTGACACATTGAACGATCCAGTACCACAAAACATTAGGCGACAGCAGCTATAAGTCAGTAAAATATACCTCAACCAAGTGAAATTGCTCGTTTCATCCATAATAAACGTATGCTACTTTGAGTTGATTGCATTTGGAATTACTTTGTGTTGATTGAGTGGTCGCTACGTAAATTAGAAGTATTTTGTGTACAAAAAAGTATAGCTACTCGTGGCGCGGAGTATAGCTAAATAAGTGATCGGACTGACTCAAAAAAATATGATTCTGTTTATTCCTTCAGTTAGATTTACGAAAAATATTGGATACGTGTTTTTTGTTTTATCAAATTAATAAACATTGACGAAGATAAAACACGTCAAAGATTATGGTGTATGATGTCACTTACGTAGCTAAAATTTACTGACATGTGACGTCACATGAGTTTCCGAAGCACTGTATCGTCTTCATTTTTTGTTTACGAGAAAACAAAAATATGTGGTCAATATTTTTTGGAAATCTATCTGACAGCCTAATTGGTTTTTTTTTGTCCGATCCCCTATTGTCTTTAATTTATTTATTTCCCTCTTTATAGCCAAGTGCCCTCCCGGCGAGCACTCAGTGCTGTACTGCCCGGAAAAGGCAGAGCCGTCCTGTGACAACCCAAAACTGCACGATCTGGAGGGACCAGCAGCCTGCGGTAGACCACAGTGCTTCTGCAACACACCTACCATCAGAAATACGAAGACTGGCAAATGTGTTCAGCCTAAGGACTGTTGAATTATACAATAAAAATGTATTAATTTGTTTAATTTTGTAAGTTTTTTTATTTATTTCATACAATATAAGTTTTAACCGTTCGTATCCCCCCCGGCCTCACTCATTAAACTGAAATGTTCACTAAAATTAAAATAAAAATTTACAAAAAAAAGAGAAAAAAAAACATAGATGAATTGAGAACTTCTTCCTTTTTGGAAGTCGGTTGAAAACGGGATATTTACAATGTTTACTATTTGTTCTGAGTTCTCAATGTTTCAGCGCTGTTGCAAGCACCGTGATCGCGAATAACTAACATAGGTGAAAAAAGCTAGGTGCCTCGGCCATTGGTCCATAAATATTTACAAACATTTAGAAGGGTCGTGACTCGTGAGATATTTAATGTTAATTTGCCTGTAATTGTGATTGTCTTCATGACGTAACTTAATACGTCAACACATAATAATAATGATTATTTATACCCTACTATTCCACCTTAGTCTAGGCAAGAAGTGCCTTTTTGATGAACTTTTTTCAGCAGTCTCCGAAAATTATGATTGAGGTGTCATTCGAAAGTGGGTGAAGTGGTGTAAAGGTGTCAGTCGATCAAAAAAGTACTTGTTGACTAGACTACCTGTGTGCATTAAGGGGCAGGGGATTTACTTCTAGAATATCATTTTCCTTATACTTTAGTAAATCACTTACAGAATTGTATCAATAAAAACGTGGCAGCACTGAATATTGATGACAAACTTTTTATAGGCGCTCTGAGAAAATCTTTATTTAAGCAATTTATTAAAGATTTTTATTTTTATTGTTCTGAACAGTTCTGTTGGAAACCGGGAAGTATAGAGAAGAAGACATGCTGCGCCGACCCCAAATGAATTTATACGGGCAAGAGAATGATGATGTTCTGCCTAGTCATGTTTCTGACCGCTCCCAAAACGATTAACGTGAGGAAACCGGGTTACACTGGTACAAAAATATTAAATACTTTTAAGGCATCCACCAGCCCGCTCTGGGCTCGAGTTGTGGATAACATACGGCCCACTGTCACAGAGAAAGGCCTGTGTTTTTGTAGTGGGAATATTATAGGAGGCTTCTTGTTTTGATGTACAGAATGCTTGATTGACAGCTTCATGAAGGGATAAACCTATTAAGTCCGTACCCACAATATTAAATAATAAATCATACAATTATTTTGGTAGTCACAAAAAAACAACAACACTAATGCGAAATTAAATGTTTCACATTTCATTTATGCTTACAGAAATAATTACGGAATCACAAAGCGGGAACGAAAGGGAACTCAAAGTAATCCTATATCAATTATAATAAGAAACGGTAAATGGTAACCGAAAGTTACCCTATTAGCGGGTCTCATTAGCGAATATCTCAACCGGTTACAGAATTATATCATCGGGTGTTTTAATCTGTTGGTGCAAGAAACAAGCGTTTGGGTTGGTGTATAGAGCTGTTTATAAAAACACAACCAACATGTTCTTGGCCGAGGTTTCGATTGTGTTTCGGTTAGAAATGATCCCTTGGGGTTTTTTCAAGTATTATTTTTGTCCTGGGTTCGAGATTCCTTGCGTGATCAGAAATTACGACATCCACAAGAGAACCAAGGTAAACGATGCAGCCCGAAAAATTGCCAAACTTAAGTGTCAGTGACCAGGACATAGCTCGCAGAACGGATGGTCGATGAGGCCGAAAGGTTCTTGAGTTGCGACTGCAAACCGGATGACGTTGCGTTGGAAGGCCTCCTATTAGGTGGACCTGGTGAATGTTGCGGGGATATCAAGCAATGGACGTCTTTCGGCTGAAATGATGGTGATGATCTTGTATTTCTGCAGTATTCGGTTCTAGGCACAGTGTGACGTACTGGCGCCACCAATCAAAACTGCATAGTGGTAAAGATAATTTCATTTCATCGACTGCAATGACTGTCGTTTTAGTTAACAGTTGCCATCAAGCTCACTTAAACGTTCTCCTCTTAACTCCTCACTTCAATCAAGAAAAGTGCGTGAAGAAACATGTAAACAGTTTCTCCCTTACACCAAATCGTCCTGCGGGAAATTACAGTTTCGACCAATTAGACAACGCTTGGATAAATTTCGACCTAACACTGGGTTATATTTTTTAATTATACCGTGTAACTGCGCAGCAATTTGATTTTAATTACAGTAATCATTCACTTTGATCCTTCGGGGAAAACTGGCTTTTCGGTGATGGAAATGGTGTGTCTTCTCTTTGGTAAGTTTTCTATATGAAGCACGATTTTTGTGCCAGAAAAGTTTTAAGTATGAATGTGGGTGGATGGGTATAAGAGTAGGGGTTGCCCCACAAACGATGGGACATTTCCTGTCCCGTTGTTGTCTTCTGCTTGTTCCTTCCTTGCACATCACAGGAGCTGATAAACGGAACAGAAAATGCCAAACTCTTTTTTTTTATTATTATTATAAATGGGCTTGCTCTTCACCTCAATCTTGCCCTAAGGGCAGAGATGATGTCGACGATGGAACGAGCTTACCCAGAAGAAGCCTGTTTACTCGCGACTTAAATAGATTAGGGTTATATGAACTCGGAAAAACCGTCGCAGGCAGGGAATTCCAGTCCTTGGCTGTGCGCATAATAAAGGACTTGGCAAAGCGCTTCGTTCGCCCGTCGCTAAATTTTGGGCTGACTCAGTTTAAATATTGTTTTCAACACGCTAAGTGCATGTTTACGTACAGGAGGGGCGTCGCGCGGCGCGTGCAGCGTTTTTATTTCAAACACAAACATGGCAATGTATGAAAAAGTTAACGATTTCAATATTTGATTTTACGAGAAGCGATTTTTAACTCGTTTGTTTAAAATGCAGCGTTTGTTGAGGTGGACTCGTCTCTCAGTAAATTAATTAAAAAAACACGAAAAGAGCATTCTGCACGCGCCGCGCAACGCCCCGCGTCTCCGTAAACGAGCCCTAAGAAGAAGAGTAGAAAGAGACCAAAGATGACGACTGATGGATAGACTGTGTAAAGGATGATAGAGCCAGAAGAACATGTCTGATGAGACGATGAGAAACAGAGAAGTATGGAAGAAGAAGACATGCTGCGCTGACCCCAAAGGAATGGGATCGGCAAGAGAATTATGATGATAAGTCACTCCTAAGAGCCCCCGCAGATAGGCCATCGATAAGCCAATAGTTTAGTCAGGCTCGCGGATATAACGTTTCGGTACAGGGCCGATAAATAAGTTTGTTAAAGGTACAAGTTGGTAGCCGACTGCACGCAGCAGCAGCAGGCGACATGTCGTCGCTTCATGTCGTCACGACACGTCGTCGCGTCATGTCGCTGCAGTCATGATTTCGAACCCGACTGCAAATAACTATTAGTCAATAACTCTAAACACGCTCGACGTGTCGTTGCTCCGGCGTCAGTGGCACTACTGATCTGCGGTCGGACGACACGTACGTCTGCCGCTCGACGAAGCGTCGCTGGCTTCATGTCGCTAACTACGGAGGGAATTTCATAAAAATACGTAGAAACCAGTCGTGTCGCCGCGACACGCCGTCTGCTGCTGCTGCGTGCAGTCGGCTACCAACTTATACCTTAAGTTTCACGATTGCCTTAAAATGAATCCATCGGCCACATGCAAGTTCAGCATGGTGCTTTTATCCCACGCACACTAATTTGACAATGGTTTAACCCAAAACCACAAGTAACATGATAAATATCCCGTTTCCTGTGCTAATGATGCAGTTAAATTGTTTTCATTTAGGCTGTAAACATTCAAATCCAAAGCGAAACCTAGGTGTGCCTTTAGTTAATTGGTATAAGTACTGAGCAACAACTATCTGCATCAGTATAACTTCCATTTCACTTTATTGTTCGCAATAAGACCAGTATAGAACTACAGAGGCTTCAAGTTCTGAACGTTGTACTACGTTCTGCGGAAATGGTGAGAACTCGCAAATGTTTTGTTTGAGCTCCATGATATTGTTGGTAGTTAAGATGAAATTCGTATTCAATTATCATTATTGTGGATGTACTAATGGGTAAACTTGTGCCTAACCCCTCGGGGATTACATGTGTGATGTTATGTTATCATAATTTTGTAGATTTGATCTTTGACTGAACTTTAGAGGTAGGTACTCTTCCGAAGGTGATCCATGCATTCATGCAAGAAAGAAACTATTATTCCAGCAGCATAAAGTTCTTTATTCATAGGTCGCTGATCCATATCCGGCTCGAAGGACCACGTACTCTCTCATGTCTGTATGTATAACAAAATAAATAATATATTAAAATGCTGTTTTAAATGAAAAATAGAACAGTAAAACTCTTGAATCACCACGAATGGCCAGCATTTGTAGAGCTTAAACAGTTTTGAACAAGCTCCACTGCATATTCCCAAATAATCCGCAAAAAGTAAGTAGGATATGATACAGTGCTAAACGCCGCAACACACAAATAATATCTACCGCCAGACGGCAAGGTTTCAGAGAGTAACATATTTTATGCAGGTCTACATGGAAACCTACTAAACCGAATATATTCAGCATAAAAAGGTGGTGGAAACGGTTTTAGAAGACACGATACGACCCAGTGTATGGAGTCGTTTCACAGCAATAATTTTTCGGTACGGTTACCTCGGTTTAATTTTAAAGAATACTTGGTTGGCCTGTGGCACTGTGGGCGTGAGATGAATGATAGCAAATGTTAGAATAATAATAATAATAATAATAATATTCCACAACTATCACACAACGCCATCTAGTCCCAAGCTAAGCAGAGCTTGTGTTATGGGTACTAGACAACTGATAAACATACTTATATATTTCTAAATACATACATATTATAGATAAATTACACCCAGACACAGAACAAATGATCGTGCTCATCACTCAAACATTTGTCCTGGGTGGGAATCGAACCCACGACCTCCGGCATAGCAATTAGGGTCACTAACCACTAGACCAACAGGCCAGTCATAAAGAAGAAGAAGAAGAAATAAACAGAAGCTTAAATCCACGCCTAGTCAGAGGTTCTGTGTCCTAGTAGTGGGAACGCTATAGACAAATTATGTTGAGATCATCACACTAGCCATCGACGCAGGAAATATTATAGAGTGCAGTTGCGTGCCTAGAAGGAGCTAAGAATATAGCAACCGCCACCTCCTTCGCTAGCATCACTGCTTCGCAGAAGGAGGCCACGGCGTCGCATTCCTCTTCGCCCCGGACCATGGTTTTCCCAGGGCCGGACGCGAGAGGTCGCCGCCGCCGATCGCCGCTACGAAAACATGGCGGGGCTCTGCCCAAGCCGGGCACACCTCCACAGTGTGCTCCACCGTGTCCTCGGACTGTTTCTTCCATTGTTCTTATAATCCGTTGGGCCAACATCCCGTCTCGACTGTACAGAGACACGGTAACCTATTCATAATTGGACAAACAGACGATTCGACGAACTACAGCTTTGACCGATATCAAATTTGACGAATTGCTGATTTGACGAATATCAGACTTGACCAATGTCGTGCAACCCTGTTTAAGGGACGATTAGCCATCTCTAAATAAAATAGCATCACATCAGTGCCCCTGAAAGATTAAAGAATAGGCCTAATGGAGCATCCTCGCTTTTGGTTTTAATTTAGTTGAGTTGATATGAGGCGAGCCTTTTGCCATTAATCGAGCACAAATTCAGACTCCGTGAGTGCTACTAAGTAATTCTTGATGGAAAACCCTTTGCCCGATCTGGGATCTCACGTTACGACTTCAAAAATCGTACGATTTAAACGGCCTCACAACAGCACTTGGCCACCGGACGCAAGAAATGTGCCCGTATAGGATATCTTATGATAATATATTTTGCAGCATGGCTTTGCGATTTCCGTGTCTAATATATTTCTATTTCTGTATTTAGTATCGCTGTATTTGCTTAGTGTAGTCAAATGGCGTGGAAATGTGTAAAAACTATTTAAAAAAGTAAAATATTTGTGAATGAAGGAACTTTCCTTGAAAGTTGTAACTAATTAAATTATTTATTTTCCGTTCTAAAAGTTTTAAAATAACATAATATTACGCCCGAATGGTTTGGCAGCGATGTACATAAGGGTACACCCATATTTTGCCAGTTATGTCTATGGCCTATGTGATAGGGGGCGAGTCTATTCTATTGCCATCAACCGGCCTCAAACTCAATCTCCGTTTCGGCTACTAAAAAATTCCCGATGGCAAAATAAAATTTTAAAAAATTCAATTTCATTTTGCTTTTTTTTGGGTGGGTGGAAAGTCATCAATGACAACGACCCCTCCCGCTCTTGGGCGGAGCGAAAGGGAGTGTCAGACTTCTACTGACTAAAAACCACCCATGTTCCTTCTTAGTCCTTTATGTCGAGGCCGCGGTGTCTCTTGCGAACATCCCGCAGCCCCGACGGGTGTCGGCCCTTGCAGGCCCCTCCCATGTTGCTGACATATCTCTTTGAGGCGCGCGTTGAACACAAACGCGCCGTCGACACGGCCTGTCGTCGTCATAAGACGGACGGACGGCGAGCTAGCCCATTACTCACCGGCCACAGGCCCGCCTCTACGGTGGCCGGAACCTATCACGTGGCCCCCCCACGCCCGGAGTGTCTCCCGCGGCGGTTGGGACGAGAGATTCTCTCCCTCTTTTCGTTTTACCTGACCTGGGAATCAAAACTCATTCTCATGTTTAACATGAACCGCTGCTGAGCATTAGTTCCTTTATTCCATGATAAAGACATAATCAGCCTTTTTTAACCGACTTCGAAAAAGGAGGAGGTTATATGTTCGTGTGTATGTATTTTTTTTTAACCGACTTCAAAAAAAGGAGGAGGTTATCAATTCGACTGTTTTTTTTTTTTTTTTTTTTTATGTTTGTTCGCTCATAACTTGCGACTGGGTGAACTGATTTTCATGATTCTTTTTTCATTTGAAAGCTGGTGCTTCCCGTGTGGTCCCATTGTCACCATTTTAATATCTGATGATGGGATCTTGTAGAAATCGGGGGAACTCTTCAATAAAAAACAGCAGATTAACCGCGATTGTTGCTATAGCATATCTAAACATTGTTTACGCCATCACACAACATAATATCACGCCTGAACTCACTACAAAGGTTATAAAAACTATTTGGTGAACATCTGATGAAGAATTTCGGAGATAGACAACGAAACTCCTCAATAAATGATAGCAAATGGACTGGGATTGCTGAAATCTCATGTCTGTCTATTGTTTACACCAGTTCATAACATAACATCACGCCGGTACGTTGTGAAGGGGTAAGCACATGTGAACCACTAAAAAGTGAAAAATAAAAACTTTTTTACAAAAAATAAAACCGACTTCGACAAAAATAAAACACAAAAAAGTGAAAATTAAAAATCAGCTTCTGAAGTCGGTGGCAAAAACATGAAATCAAACAAACAAAAGTCACCGACTTCAGAAGCTGATTTTTATTTTTCACTTTTTTGTGTTTTATTTTTGTCGAAGTCGGTTTTATTTTTTTTTATGTATGTTACCTGATTTCTCCCCCATTTGTGGACCGATTCTCAAAATTCTTTTTTATTTGAAAGAGTATACTCCTGAGGTGGTTCTATTTTAATTTGGTGAAGATCTGGTGCTGATCTTCGGAGATATACAATGGAACTCTTCAAAAATAGACGGCAAATCTGACGTAATTGCTGGAATCGCTTGGATGTATGAAAATACATAATCATGACGTAACATCACGCCTGTATGCTCTGAGGGGGTATGCAGATGTGTACAATACACATTTTTAGGGTTCCGTAGTCAACTAGGAACCCTTATAGTTTCGCCATGTCTGTCTGTCCGTCCGTCCGTCCTCGCTTAATCTCTGTGACCGTTAGCACTAGAAAGCTGAAATTTGGTACCAATATGTGTATCAATTACGCCGACAAAGTGGTAAAATAAAAATTGGAAAAAAATGTTTTATTAGGATAGCCCCCCTAGTAAAGTGGGAAGTGATTTTTTTTTTAATTTCAACCCTAACGTGTGATATATTGTTGGAAAGGTATTTAAAAATGAATAGGGGTTTACTAAAATCATTTTTTGATAATGTCAATAATTTCGGAAATAATCGCTCCAAAAGTAAAAAACAATGCGTCCCCCCCCTCTAACTTTTGAACCATAAGTTTAGAAAATATGAAAAAAATCTGAAAAGTAGAACTTTATAAGGACTTTCTAGGAAAATCATTTTGAACTTGGTTGGAAACAACAGATCTAAACAGCAGTTAACCAATATAATTTGGTCCCTGAATCGTATGAGCGCCTATACAATCTAGAGGTCAAGTTTCATTGGCCCATAGAAGAAATTGTATAAATTATTATAGCATACCGTTTTGGTACGGAACCCTTCATGTGCGAGTCCGACTCGCACTTGGCCAGTTTTTTTTTGTTGTTATTGAACTCCGACTTCCTATCTGTAGGAGATAGGATAACTATCTTCAATGCCCCACTTGGGTTAATGAATTTACCCAGAGTTATTAGACGTCGTTGTATCCATAGCTCTAATTTCTAGATAAGTGTGAACGGAGATTATAGTATTAGCCAAATATTATTATGAGTTAAGGTTTATAATCGAAAATCACAGGCGTCGCTAACAGATAATTAATTTTATGTAACTCAAATTATCTACTTTTATCTAGTGCAGCACCGTATCGATAAGTATTTGAAGAATTCTCGACACCGATAGACATGTTTCGGTTATTAATATTTGTTTTTTTAATAGTAAATGTTTTTGCTGACGATGAAAAGATAATTGAACTGGATATAGGGGGGTTGAGGGGGGAGAAGTACTGGCAGGGAGACTTCTATGAGTTCTACGGAGTGCCGTATGCCACGGCTCCGAAAGGAAGGGATAAGTTTAAGGTTAGTAAATGTTTGAGTTTATTAAAATTGTAGGAAATATGGTAGGAAAGTAAGAGCAGTAGTGAGTAGGTCATTTCCGCAAATGACAAATTATATTTTTTTAAATAAAATTCGTTTTCTTTTCTGATCCAGCGATCCTTAACACGGTTCGTAACATAAAATCACGTCTGTAATCCCCAAATTGTAAGGCAGAGGTGTACCTAATAGTACACCCACATTTCGCCAGTCCTGTGTAAGTTCTTTATAGCACGAATAAAATTCAGACTCCATCACTATTATTTAGGTAATTCTGATCTGAGAACCCAATAATACTTTTCCCGACCTGAGAATGGAACCGAGAACGTCATATTTAGTCGTCTCACTTGCGACCTCTTTTTTCAAGTTTGCTCTAATATTGTACCTAAAAAAAAACATTTTAAAAATTCCAGGCCCCTCTTCCTGTAGAACCATGGGAAGGTATCATGGACGCGAAAATTCATAACATTGGCTGCGAACAAGTCTACCTCCTCGAAGATGAAAACGACGAAGACATCATTCTTGATGGCGTAGAAGACTGTCTAGCCATGAACATCTTTGTCCCAATAGTTGCCAGTGAAGACAATCCAGTACCAGTTATAGTCTACATACACAGTGGGGCCTACTCAGGTGGAAACGGCAACATGGCGAAGTTCCACTATGTAGCCAGACATGACGTCATAGTAATCAGCTTCAACTACAGACTTGGATTCAAAGGATTCGCCTGTCTAGGCACTGAAGAGATACCAGGCAATGCCGCGTTAAAAGACCAACTAGCTGCCTTGAAATTTATCAACAAATACATCAGCAAGTTTGGTGGAGATCCCAAAAAAGTAACACTTGCAGGATTCAGCGTTGGTGCCAGCATGGCAGAACTTCTAGCATTATCGAAAGCAGCAAATGGTTTAATAGACAAACTAATATTAGACAGTGGATCCGCTTTGTCTCCTTTCGCAATAAACAGGGATCCAATAAATATCGCCAAGAATTTGGCAATATCTATGGGTTATAACAATACGGAAAAGATTGAGGACTTAAATGAATTCCTATTGAACGCACCGATCAAAGACTTGGCTGTTAAAAGCAAGAATTTCTACTTGAAAAACTCCACTTTTGGTTTAGCTCCGTGCATCGAGAATGTGATTGGAAATACTGAGCCTATTCTGACAGAGTCGCCTTTGATTACTTTCCATAGAGGAGATTATGAGAAAATTCCTGTGCTAACTGGTTTTTCAAACATGGAAGGTATAAGTAGAACTGTTAAGTTCAGCGACTGGATCGATTTGATGAATGAGAAATTTGAAGATTTCCTACCAGCAGACTTGGCTTTTGGAGATGATAAATCAAGAGATGCTTTCGTCAAAGAAATAAAGCAATATTACTTTAAAGATGAAGAAGTAAGCCACGATACAAAGCAAGAATACATAGATTACTTCTCTGATTCAATGTTCAAATACGCTATAATGAAATCAGCGAAGATGCATTCTCTTAAATCTAAAAGACCAGTCTTTCTTTATGAGTTTTCATACGTTGGGAAGTTAAGTTTCAAGCATCATTTCATGGATAAAATAAAAGGAGCCAGTCATAGAGATCAAACTGCGTACATATTGGATTTCTTTGAATATACCGAGAAACTTTCGGATTTGGATACAAGAGACCGAATGACAGCAATGTGGACCGATTTTGTTAAATATGAGTAAGTAGCATTTATTATTTAAACAAACTTTGTTGATAGAAATCAGTATACGTATTATTTTCCCGTAGGTAAATCCTTAGAAGACAATCTGATTGAATGAATATTCTAATTTAAGTACCCATTACTTTGAAAATACTATAACATAACATCACGTCTTGTAATCCTGGAAGCTTTAGATTTAGGAGGTTTACCTCAAAGTACACCCACATTTCACCAAATATGTTTTTTTAAGTCCCATGTGATATTGGGCTAGCTTAGTGACCCAAATCTAGACTCCGTGGCTGCTACAGAGAAATTGTTGATGAAAAAATCTAACGACACTTTGCCCGACTTGAAAACCAAAACGACTACTAGACCAACGACGCAGTTTAAACCCAATGAAAATGTTTTAAATTGTTTGTTTTATTTTACAGAAATCCGACAGCATATGAGAGCTTGCTGATTACCGTGAAATGGCCAAACTACACAAATGAAGAACAAAATTACTTGGAAATAAATAAAACATTGAAAATAAAGAAGGATTTGTTCGCAAACCGTTACAAATTCTGGGACAGAGTGTATGAGAAATATTACTGGAATCCAATGCCTGTTGTTGCAAAGAAAAAGAGTAAATAAAGACTTGTAAGATAAGTTGTATTATTTTTATAAGAAATTTGATTTGAGAGTGCTAATCTGCATATTCATCATCTCTGGTACCCCTGGATAATGACCTGTCATTACCATATTAGGCACTTTTTATCCCGGTAAATATTATCCTCGTGGGATATTTTCCGAAAACAGTACGAGCGGAGTTGAGGGCGAGAGCTAGTAAAAAAACAAAAATATATATCAGAAATCCCAATATCAAAGGGGAATGATCACCATTTTTCAACGCCCAGAAGTCTCCCCTTCTGAATCGAGGGGTTTTATAAAAAAAAAATCTAAACCATACATTTTTCTACCAATATTAACCCCTGTGCAAGTGCCTCCGCTTTTGGTTTGGTCCAATTCAGCGGCGTAGGATTAAGAAGCCAATCTGAAGATAAAAAGAAGTCCCGTCGAGACTGCGGGTCTTAGTGCTAAGAAGGAACATGTGTGGTTTTTAATCAGTGTAGTAGAAGTTTGACACTGGATGATTTCCTACCATCAAAAGAAATAGATAAAAAGTATTTAGTAACTTCTATCACGTTACGTAATCTACAATTATGTAATTTTACATGCAAAAAAATTTATAATCCTGTAAAATTTCCGAAAAATCTGGGAAATTTACGGGAAAATATGAAATTTTACAATAATTTTCGTCAATTTTACATTTTTTTATATAAAATTTCATATTTTCCCGTAAATTTCCCAGATTTTTAGGAAATTTTACAGGATTATGTAATTTTTTTGCATGTAAAATTACATAATTTTTAACAGATAGTTACTTTTACAATTTATACTGAGTATTATAAATACTTCGAACACACAACTACAAGAACATTTTGGCACAGGCGCTATTGGTTGTCAATATTGGAAGTTGTGGTGTGAACAATAAAGATGGCGGTGTTAGTTTCAATTTTGTTCACGCTCCAAAAAATCCTTTTCTATCGAAGTATAATTTTGCCATGAATTATGTAAAAAAAAAATTTGACCAGTTCGTATTTCGGTCGTTCTCCTCTGTAAAAACCAATGCATTGTGCAACATTTAGTTCATATTGTATGCTTGTGGATATGTATTTAGAGTTTGAAATAATAACTCATACTTTTAGACAAATGGTCTCAAGCCAAATACAGAAAGAAACATTTTCTCAAGATTAAGCGTATGGGACAAGCTCGCCACACTATTCCCAAACCACAGGTATAAGAAATCTTTTTTTTACTTTTAAAACGCTGTCACCTCTATCTCACATCAGTGGCCCGGTGTGACTGACACCTCTAAACAAAACTCCCCTTCCTTGTTGCAAATATTTGAACGATTCCAAATGATGCACGTGCTATTGAAATTTTTCCCGAATTCCCGACGGGGGGTGTCCCTGTATTCTGAAATTTGCAGTTCATTTTCTATGAAATTGACTGACGGGTTAGTGTCGGTCACAGGACTTGTGGTGTGTGAGGTGAATTTTAACTAGTTTCTGAAAAAAATGGCGATGACATGTGGGATCACAGGGAGAGATTTGCACGCAGTTATGGGCTGAATGACTCCGTGGAGCGACAATCTTCGGGGTGAGGTATTAGCAACTGGATAAGAGTTGTTGAGAATCGAGATGTGCGATTAAGGAGGTGTATGTCGGGGCCGCGGATTTTAGTACTAGATGACGTGGCCTGCACAAGGGCAAAGAAGGAACATGGGTTCAGTTTTTAGTCAGTAGAAGTCTGACACTCCCCTTCGCTCTGCCCAAGAGCGGGGGGGGTCATTTGATGATTTTCCACCCACCAAAAAAAAAAAAAAAGGAGTTATATGTCTAGTAGTAGACTACTGTAGGCTGATAACGGTTTGCTGAATAGTAGCATTCTACATGAATTTCAACTGCGCTGTTGCTCAAAGTACGAAAAAACGTTGTGACTTGTATTAGAGCTGATTCTCAGATCGGTTGTGTTCACTATTTCAGCCGAAAGACGTCCACTGCTGGACATAGGCCTCCCCTAAGTGTAATTTTTGCTTAGGGGGGGTTTGCCATAATCGCCACGCTTGGCAGGCGGGTTGGCGATCGCAGTACGGTCGATACAAAAAGCACAGAGAACGCTGCTGCCCATTCTCTGGTACATCCCTTTGTCGCCTCTTACGACACCCACGGGAAGATATGGGATGGTGCTATTCTTTGCGTCCGACACCATACGGAACGGATCGGTTGTGTCGGTAAGAAGTTAAAAATCACGGAGTCTGAATAATTAATAGGTGCCAAATTGATGGCAGCAGAGAGCTGCGGTGGCCCAGTGGTGTCGGCCCCGACTTACGAACAGTAGGTCGTGGGTTCGAACCCAGGCAGGCGTATTACTTTGTGTAATTTATTTCATCACCGCTGCTCTCAAAACGGTGAAGGAAAACGAGAACATCGTGAGGAAACCGGTATTTCTTAGAACCAAAAAATTCTAAGACATGTGACATCTGCCAATCCGCACTGGGCCCGCGTGGTGAATTATATAGCCCATCCCTCTCCTAGAGAGAAGGCCTGAGTCCCTGCAGTGGGAACATTATAGGCTGATGATGATGATGATGATGAAATTGATGGCAATAGCCTTTTTCCAACAATATTAAGGTTGGCTACCAGTATATACAAATTGAAACGTATGGAGCTAGTAAAACAACCTTGTTAGCTGAGAGCTGGTTTATTACTGACAAGTAAAGAAAGGGAGCGCGCGTCGCAGCGCGCGCTAAGTAGATAGGTAGCTACTTAAACATACATATATATCATTCCTCCCCAATTAGTTTTTGAACCTGTAGACAACAATACATAAAATTAATTACAATCGATTAACAAATATGCAACTCTTAAAAATATTTCTTATAGTCTATTATTTTTCTAACACGCTTCGACGTTTGGCGTGTGTGTGTGGGTGACGGAACCGGGCTCAAGGCGGCGGGGGCGGTATCGCCTGCCTGCTCGCTCGCAGGCCCTGCCAGATCAGGCTGCGCTGACGGACTGAACCCGGTGTTGGATGTCTCTGCATCTATCCCTCTCTCACACTCTTCAGCCCGACAGTCCGCCCAATTATCACCATCCGTTTCCTCAGTAACTATAGGAACTCGCGACTCAACATTTTCAACCGCCGGCGTATCTACCGCGGTCTGACCGCATGGGTTTTCCATCACAGGTTCATCTATTACTGAGCTCGTAGAATCCGACGACGGTTGAGCTTGATGAGATACGCCTGTTCCGCAATCTGATAATAACATATCATTGCTACCTTTATACTTAAAAATCTGATCCACGTGTCTGATACACTCGATATTATGATCGTGGATTTTAATTTTGTACATTCGATTGCCTATTTTCTGCATTACAGTTCCCAATTGCCATGACTCCTTCCGTGCACTGTACCATCGTACCCAAACAACATCACTAACTAAAAATTTACGTTTTCCAATGTCTGTATTCGGCGCGAGTTTATTTGAGTCGTCCGAGGGCATTATTAAATCTAACCGAGATCGTAAGATCCGTCCAAACATTAATTTAGCGGGCGTCTCTCCGGTGGTACAATGCACAGTGTTTCTGTAATTAAACAAATAGCCCAGTAACAATTCGTTAATTTGACACAATGGAAGATTATCCTTTATTACACACTTTAGCATCTTTTTACATGTTCGGACTGAATTTTCGGCTTGACCATTGCTTGGCGGGTGATAAATAGGCGTCGTCATATATTTGATACCATTACTGCTACAGAAGGTTTTAAACTCCAATGAGTTAATTTTAGCATCGTTATCCGATATTATAACATTTGGGATACCAAAAGTTGAAAAAATTGCTTTTAATTTCGTAATCAGCGCTTTTGAAGAAAGTCCGTTATGCATGTGCAAGCATTCCAACCATTTGCTGAACGAATCAACCACAACGAGATATACCCTTTGGCCTACTGTCATATCGCCGCCTTACAACGAAAACCAATTAAATCGAAATTTTGACGAAAATGACTTAAGAATGCCAAAGTACTTAAAATTTTGTGTTCTTTCGTCTGCGAAAACCCATTAATCGCTAAGTCTTATAGTTTCGGTGCTAGCTAATAGGATAACCAATTATTTCAAGCATTTCCATGGTTTGTTTTCAAATACAAAACATTAAGCAGATTTAACTTGACTGCCGACATATTTGTCTCCAATGATTGTCAGTTAATCTGATAAAATTTGTTTTTCTTCAGAGAGATCTCATGAAATACTCTACTTTTCCCTCAGTAACAACCATTTACTAAGATTTAAATCTCCAAATTAGAATAAAATGGTCAAATAAAAGCTATTAAAATAGTTTAATTGATTTAACCTGAAGAATTCCATAATAAGCAATACAATCCAATCGTCTAAGAAAATATTGTATATCCAGATAATTGTTTATCTTTGACGATATTTATTCACGGATGCAACCATCACTACAGCGAAAAACGATTAAACCAGTTTAGTTCCGTGTCACTGGCGCTAGTATCGGACTTTCGGCCATTTGCATTTGCAACCAGTGCGCTCGCGTCTTGCGGAAAAAGTTAATTTTTAAGTTTTTAATTGTATTTTGAAGTTTGATACATTAAAATGAGCTCAAATTGTGTCAAGAAACTTGATTTCGATCGCGAAAAAGAAAAACAAGAAAAAGGTGAGTTATTATTATTATTTATTTAAATGAAAAAAAAAAGTGAGGTTGAAAATGGATATCCTAGCAACACACCATAAAGGGAGGGATTTCAAAAAATTTTGGAAGCACACTAAGAAACTGGAAGCTGGTTCGTGTGTCCCTGTGAGTGTTGAGGGTAGGAGTGAGCCCAGTCAAATAGCTTGAATTGTTTAAGGACCATTTTAGGGTAGTGTCTCCCTTAGGATGTGTACAGCAGGTGCTCGATGATGAGGTTGCAGATTGTGAGCGGTTCAGATTTAAGGCGAAAGAAGTCGCTCATATTATTCAAAATATGACTAGAGGTAAGTCTCCAGGACATGACGACCTTAGCATCGAGCACTTGCAGTTTGCAGGTGTTCATTTACCTAGGGTGCTGGTTATGTTTTTCAATTTGTGTATAGGCCATTCATATTTACCTAGAAAGCTTATGAAAACCACGGTTATACCAATACTTAAAAACAAGACGGGTGATGCCTCCGACAGGGACAATTACAGACCTATCTCATTAGCTACAGTGATCGCTAAGGTGCTGGATGGTTTGCTTGATAGTCAGCTAAGTAAGCATATAGATCTCCACGAAGCTCAGTTTGGTTTCAGGGCTGGACAGTCGACTGAAGCTGCGGTACTGCGACTCAAGCATACTGTCCAGTACTATGTGACGAGGAAGACGCCTTTATACGGTTGTTTTTTGGACCTGTCGAAGGCATTTGACCTGGTTTCGTATGGTGTGCTGTGGGATAAGCTCCAGGGGGAAACCAGCACACCCAGAGATGTGGTCAATATATTGAGATATTGGTACGGCAACCAGACCAATAATGTTAGGTGGGCGGGTTCATGTTCGTCAGAGTACAGGTTGGAGTGTGGAGTGAGGCAGGGAGGCCTGACCTCACCACGGCTCTTCAACCTGTACGTTAACAGACTGATAGGTGAGCTCAGCAGGGCCGGTGTCGGCTGTTCAGTGGATGGTGTTTTCATGAACAACATTAGTTATGCCGACGACATGGTGCTGCTGTGCCCATCTGTCACAGCCCTT
The DNA here is from genome assembly GCA_949775195.1 of Diarsia dahlii. Lineage (NCBI taxonomy): Eukaryota > Metazoa > Arthropoda > Insecta > Lepidoptera > Noctuidae > Diarsia > Diarsia dahlii. The sequence continues at coordinate 17,562,066 of OX459209.1, forward strand.
AACTACCTCATAGGTATCTGTGAGGGGTACTCGGAGTCACATGGCCTCAGGTACAACTGTAAGAAGAGTGAATTACTTATTTTCAAGGCGGGTAATAAGAGTCCGAAAACCGTTCCACCAGTTAGGCTTGGAGGTATGCCGTTAAGTAGGGTCACCAAATTCAAGTACCTGGGGCACTGGGTCACCGAGGACCTCTCGGATGATTTAGATATTGAGCGGGAACGTAGGGCGTTGGCAGTGAGATGCAATATGCTGGCACGCAGGTTTGCAAGGTGCACAAAAGAAGTTAAAATTTCTCTTTTTAAAGCTTACTGCCAGACATTTTATACCTGTAGCCTGTGGGTCCGCTATACGCAAAGATCTTTCAATGCCCTACGGGTCCTGTACAAAAATGGTTTTAGGATGCTGTTGGGGTTGCCTCGCTTTTGCAGTGCATCAGGTATGTTTGCTAAGGCCAGCACTGACTGCTTTAGGGCTATAGTACGGAAAAGAGTGGCCTCCCTGATGCGCCGCGTACGGGGCAGCACCAACAGCCTTCTGAATACCATATTGGAAAGGGTTGACTGTCCGGTTGTGAGGCACTGGAATACTGTTCACGGATCTGGAGGGGTCCTTTATAATGTAAAGTAATAGGTATTGCTAATGGTTTTGACATGATTAGTGGTAATTTTGACATTGTTTGATTTTGACATTATTTGATTTTGACATTTTCTGATTTTGACATTATGCATTTAATTTTGACATTGTTTGATTTTGACATTATTTAATTTTGACATTATTATTGCTGTTTGTTTTGACATTATTAATAATCATTATCAAAATTTTCCAAATGTGTGTGCCTACTAACTTTAGTGTTTAAGTGTGTACGTATTACTAACAAATTGGATTGTATGATCTGTTTAATAATTGATTATTATTATTATCAAAGGTCTCCAAGGTAGATTTATGTAAAATTTTAGACGTCTACCTCAATGGCTTTGCTTTGGTATGTCAGTCATTCGGTCGGTCACTCAATAATAAGTCAGTTTTTTCCATTATTTACATTTTTTTTTTGGCACCTTTTTTTGGCACCTATTACTGGCCATCTGAAGCGCGCTTTTATTGTTATTTGAACTACTCAAGCTAATTTGTATTTAATTAATTATTTCGAGTTATAAATTTGATAAAAAATAAACGTACTGAAACTCTAATAAATTACTTGCTTAACCTATTAGGTTCTTAAATTTTCTGCAGGGAAAACCAATTATCTTGATACATTTTCACTTGTAACTTCACAAGGGACAGCTGTATAGATACTTTTTTATAATGGTTAGTCATAATTAACTAAAAGTAAAAAGTAATTTCTCGGGATTTGCTGTATTCCTATTACCTTGAAATATATAGACATTTATCAGTTCTCAGGGAAAACCAATTAAGTGGGTAACCTTGTGACAATAAATTGAAAATTTCATTCAAAGCAATAACTTTTTTAAACCTCAATAGACATGTTTAAATATAACATTTATCAATGTACTAATGCTATGAAGTAATAATAACAATATAATACTACAAAGGGTATTTTCAAGCCCATAAACTTTGTAATCGCGATATTTCCGTTTGCACTTTTTATGATTTAATTGGTTTTCGTTGTAGGGCGGCGATATAATCTATGTGGAGGCGCTGCCAGGGCGCGCCGGCCGAGGGCCAGGGCGCGGGAGGGGCGCGCGGGGGCGCGGCGCGCACACTGACGCACGTCGCGCACCCGCCGATCCAACGCTCGATGTCGGCATCGATTCCTGGCCACCACATCCTCCCTCTGGCATTACTCTTTGTTTTAATAATACCTAGATGCGTGTCGTGCAGTTCACGTAACATTATCTCTCTGAGCGACTGTGGGATAACGATCCTATGCCCTCTAAATAAACAACCGTTTTCATATTGCAAGTCCGACTTACATTGAAAATACGGCAGTACTGATGTGCAATTTATTTTACGAGGCCAGCCGCTTATCAGGTACCTTACAACAGTTTGAATCGTCTTATCGCTCGCTGTAGCCTGGGTGACGTCACGAGTAGTAATGGCGGGGGAAGCTTCATCTAAAAACCTAAGCGTAAAATAGGTATCTATATCGCTTTCGTTTACTTCGTTTTTACAAGCTAACGGTGCACGAGAAAAATAATCCGCTACTAAATTTTTATCGCCCGCCACATATTGTACAACATAATTATAAGCAGCTAAAATAATAGCGTATCTTTGCAGCCGCAGCGCAGTCGTCACCGGTATACCCGTCTTATTATTGAATATCGATACTAAGGGTCTATGATCGGTTCTTAGTATAAACGGCTCGCTGCGACCATAGAGGTACTGATGGAACCGTTTCACCCCGAAGATTATAGCGGTCGCCTCCTTTTGGATTTGGCTGTAATTTCGCTCGCTAGTAGATAACGAACGAGACGCGTAAGCTAGGGGTCGCTCCTGGTCGTCGGGAGCCTGTTGAGCTAGCACGGCGCCGAGCCCGGTGGGGCCTGCGTCTACTGTGAGCACGAGCTGCGCGCGCGGCTCGAAATGCGCCAGCACGCGTTCCGAAGCGAGCTCGCGGCGCACGGCCGCCATGGCGTCGCGCTGTCTGTCTGTCCACACCCATACCGCGTCTTTACATAACAGTTCGTGTAAAGGACTAAGAAGTGACGAGGCATTAGGTATAAAATTCCTGTAATAATTTACTATACCTACAAACCTTTTTACCTCGGTCACATTGGTAGGCTCTGGCGCGCTCATTATAGCCTTGACCTTGTCCGGGTTGGTCATTAAACCGGATTTGCTAATAACGTACCCTAGATACGTAACACTATCTTTAAGAAAGGCACATTTATCTTTCTGTAAACGTAAACCGGCATCATTTAACCTACGCAGAACTTCATGTAACCTACCAATGTGTGACTTTTTATCTGGGCCTATGATGCAAATGTCATCGAGCCACCGTCTATTCCCGCGAGTAAGATCTCCATTGATTTTTGAAAAATCGCCGGTGCATTAGCTAGACCATATACTAGCCTGGTATACATATATAGGCCCTTATGAGTACTTATTGTTGTAAGTGGCTGTGACGAGTCCTCTAAAATAAATTGATTGTAGGCGTTTTTAAGATCAATTTTGCTGTACATTTCACCACCGCCAATTTTAGCAAATACCTCCTCTATCCGAGGCAAGGGATATTTTTCTATTATAAGGTCTCGGTTCAGTGTAACCGAAAAATCGCCTGCGATTCTGACGCTTCCGTTTTCTTTCAAAACGGGTACTATTGGTGTCGCATATTCTGAGTGATCAACAGAAATTAAAATACCCGCATCAACCAAACGCTGTAACTCTTTCTCGACCTTATCTTTAAGCGCAAAGGGTACATTTCGCGGTTTAAAATACTTCGGTACGGAATGTTCTTTCACTTGTAACTTTACTTTAAACCTATTGAACGAGCCTAATTCATCACGCCATAGATTGGGGAATTTACCGAGCAAGTCCGATATATCCGTATCAATACCTACCTTGGTTTGTACTGAGTTCAAACTAGTGGTCAAAACTAAATTGAAGGCGGACATAAAATTTCTACCTAGCAATGGAGGGCCCCCGTTTTCAATAACAAAAATTTTAATCATTTTCTTCATATTATTATAAAATGCTTCTATAGTAAAAACCCCCAAAGGAGATATTTTGTGTCCGTTATACAAACACATTTTAATATTGCACTGTTCTAACGGATACTGCGAAAACTTATTCCGATACAATCGATCTGAAATTACACTGCCACCTGAACCTGAGTCGAGTTCCATCAATATCCTATAATTACCTAAAATCAAATCTATTTGTATTGGCTTGTCATACCTTAAATTAAAGTTCTGGCATTCCTCACAACCTTCGTCCTTATCACTGCATTCTTGACCCGTTTTGACGTGGTAAACGCACGAATCTTTCGTAGTACACACTTTTTTTAAATGCCCCTTATGACCGCACTTTAGACACTTATAACCCTTGAAACGGCACTTATCACTGTTATGGTTTTTCATTCCACAAACCGCACATCGTGCGCCTGCGCCATTGCCGCTGGCGCTGGCGCTGGCGCTGGCGCTGGCGCTGGCGCCGACGCTGACGCTGCCGCTGCCGCTGCCACGACCCCGACCGGACTTGTCTGGGAATCCTGCGCGATAAATTGGCTCTTCCTTTACCAAACTAACATCGCTGGTGACGCCGGAATTGAGCATGACCTTAGCTTCTTTGGCGCAGGCCGCTTGCTCCGCCATTTCAATAGCCCGCGCTAACGTCAGCGCAGAAGGGCTCTGTTCGAACAACTTGTCCCTCTCTGGACCGGCATTCAGACCGAGGACAAAACGATCCCTAAGGTTCGTTTCTAAAGCAGAACCGAAGTCGCAATATACAGCTAAACCTCTTATTCGTGCTGCCCATTCCCCCAATGTTTCGCCTGATTTCCTGGTTGCACCAAAGAATTTTGCCTTGTCGACAAATGAGCACTTCTTTGGCTTAAAATGGCCATCGAGTAATTCCACGAGCTCGCTGAAAGTTAGCGTTTCCAATTCCTTCGGAAACGCTAGGTCGAGTACTAGACGGTAGGTCTCCTACGTGAGATGAGTCAGTAAAATTCCACTTTTAATGTCCTCTTTTACACTGTTGATTCTTAAAAACTGATTCAACTTGCCTTTGTAAATTGACCATTCACTTATTTTATGATCAAACACGGATAAGGTTCCTAAATAAGTGGTCATTTTTTTTCTTTATATATATGCGTGGGTAATCCGACTTCGTACGCCAGTGAAACGTATGGAGCTAGTAAAACAACCTTGTTAGCTGAGAGCTGGTTTATTACTGACAAGTAAAGAAAGGGAGCGCGCGTCGCAGCGCGCGCTAAGTAGATAGGTAGCTACTTAAACATACATATATATCACAAATGCATCAAAATTAAGAAGGAACTTATACAGAACTGGCAAACTGTGGTAAGGTAAGGTACAGTTACCATCTTCTGCCAGCAAGGTGGCGTTGTAATATTGTGTACTTGCTTAAAATAAATAAGTATCTAAGACCTAAGCGAACACCTGGAAAATACAGTCTTCCTGAACAACAGCTGACGTATAAGATATGACTTTCTAATATCAGTGGGATTACAAGGTTTGATAAGTATGAAGGGATATCAAAAAGTTGAATTGAAGATTTAATAAACAAACGTTTTCATATGGAACCACCGAGCACTCCAGTCTGAAGTGGAACTGGAAATTGTGTTTTCATCTTACTCCTTCGCTGTTATTTTCTGATTCAGGCAATTTCAGGTCCGTAACCAAGCCGTTGTAGTGGTAAAGTTCATATAATCTCATTGAACTACTTTTTCATGATGTGTAATAGTAAATTTAGTAAGTTGTATTGAAGAAGCTATACCTATCTGTTACGGTCGCGAATCATATTTTTGTCACACTGACTGACCTCCAAATTGCAAAGTAAGTTTTTTTTTTATTTAGCGGGCTACCATATCGCATTTTCTTTAATACTCTTAACAATACTGACGCGGTAAGTCACAAATCAAATCATATTTCTTTATGTAAATTAGTTTTATAAAACACTTTCCCAAGTTATATTTCAAAAACCAGATGGGGTCGATATTTCGTACCTGACGACTTTGAGAAGCAACAGCTAACCAAACTAAAAGGTCACTGTGACTATTTTAAAATTCAGACATTGGTCAAGTCATATCATATGAGATCTATGCGGATTAGTGTCTGAGATGATCTGTTGAAGAAAGAACCACACAGACTTGAGTAGACCTGTCCAGTAAGTGCAAGCATTTATCAGCGATCGTGCAGCTCGACAATTTTAATAATAGGGTTAAATTAAAGTAGTCTCTAACAAAACAGGACACGATATGAAAATCTTTATCGAGTACATTCTAATATCTTTCTAAATATACTCTTAACAACTGGCAAACACTTCTAACTTTTGTCAACCTAAACTCCCCATTGTTAACTCAACCGTAGCTTAGGTCCTGAAGGTTGAAAATGGCTCGTGTTTGTTAAACTTAAAAGTATATTTAGGTTACGTTCCATGACACAGGTGACGTAGAGATAAATAATGTCAATTTATAAACGTCAAAGTCATGAGTCTACAGGGACTTGGATACTTCTTGTATCGTGAGGATAATGTCAGAGTTTTTTTAAGCTGATATTAGATTATTTTCTTAGGTATTTTTGGAATTTTTGGACAAATGTTTGGACAAATGTTTGTGTGATGAGCACGATCATTTGTTCTGTGTCTGGGTGTAATTTATCTATAATATGTATGTATTTAGAAATATATAAGTATGTTTATCAGTTGTCTAGTACCCATAACACAAGCTCTGCTTAGCTTGGGACTAGATGGCGTTGTGTGATAGTTGTGGAATATTATTATTATTATTATAATTAAAACTTGAATGACTGCCGGATATTTTCACAGCCTCAGCTGTTAGTTATCATGCTCGTTGTCAAGTTGAAGTCAGGTGAGTAATATAACATCAAACCTGTTATTCCCGAGCGATTAGACATAATAAAATAGATACCTTTTTAAATGACAACTTGTGGCCGGACGGGATAACGTTTAGAAGATTCATACGGTTTAGACCACGGAATTCCGTTAAAGATGACATACAATTAAATGAATAGTACGTTAATAAGTTATAACTGCAAAAATATTAAAAGAAGCATGGAATGTGTGAGAACTTTATGTAAATCGGCAGATGTGATAGCCCTCCAAGAAACTTGGCTGCTACCCTACGATTTACAAGTGTTGGGTGATATTGATGACAACTTCGGATATACGGGGAAGTCGGCAGTGGACTTAACCGCTGGAGTGCTACGAGGCAGACCTCACGGAGGGGTCGCAATACTGTGGCGAAAAAGTGCTTTTCGTAATGTTACGGTGGTGAAGTGCATAAGTGAGCGTATAGTTGCGATTAAAGTAATGACTGGAGCGGGGCGTGAAATGTTAGTTATGTGCGTGTATATGCCCACTGACCAAACTGTGAACTTACCGGAATTTACTCAGTGTTTGGGCGAGTTGAACGCAATTATACAAGACAATAGTATTGAAGTAGTTTTTATGTTGGGGGATTTCAATGCACATCCAAATGCTCCGTTTTGTAGTGAACTTCTTGATTTTTGTAAAGAGAATGACTGGATATGTGCTGATCTAGTCAAATTAGGTATGTCCTCTGACACTTACACTTTTCAAAGTGAAGTGTATGGGTGTAAGCGCTGGCTGGACCACTGTGTGGTAACCAAGTCAGCATGGCAATCTGTGGTGGATATTATGGTTCACAATGATGTGTATTGGTCAGATCATTTCCCTGTACGGGTGACTTGTAATTTGGAAGTTATTAAAGCTAAAGTAGAAGTACACAGCTATGTACGTAATAATGTTGTATGGGGAGTAAGGGAATTAGAGGAAATACAGAAATATCATGAAATTTGCAATAATAACTTCAAAACAATTATTTTTCCTGATGATCTCCATGAATGTGCTGATATTATGTGTAAAAACATGCAACATAGGTCTGTAATTGACAACTTATATAACAAGATTGTTAGTATATTAAGTCAGGCTGCAGCAAACAGTCGTAGTGCCTTACCTAGGAAGCCGATTAACGTTAAGTGTGTCCATGGTTGGAACAAGCATGTCAGAGACGCACACAGGCAGGCTAGGCTGGACTATCAACTGTATGTCTTAGGTGGTAAACCAGTTAGTGGATCTTTGTATGATAAAATGTATGAAAGTCGACGAGTTTTCAAGTCACGCTTAAAGTACTGTCAGAATAACCAGGAACAGATAAGAATGGATATTCTGGCCTCACAACATTCAGCTAAGAAATTTAACAAGTTCTGGAAGGGCACTAAGCGTTTGAATGGTAAGACTAGTCTGCCTGTGTGCGTTGATGGCATCAGTGACGCAAAAATGATTGCAAATTCGTTTAAGAATCATTTTCAGGTGAGTTCTTCCTTGCTGTCGGTGTCTGATACTGAATATGGCCCGGTAGAAAAGCCTATTGGATTCTCTAGTAAAGATGTGGCTCATGTGATTAAAAATATGAAAAGGGGGAAGTCACCAGGTCATGAGGGACTCAGTGTTGAGCACCTGCAGCATGGGGGAGTACACCTATATAGAGTTTTGGGCATGTTTTACACTTTCTGTATACGGCACTCATATCTGCCGTCTGATCTAATGAAAACAGTGGTTGTGCCAATAGTAAAAAATGTCACTGCTGATGTATCTGATAAAGGTAACTATAGGCCAATTTCTTTAGCTACTATAATTGCAAAAGTGTTTGATGGGTTATTGGATAGAAAACTGGATTGTTTTGTGACATTACAGGATACACAGTTCGGTTTCAGAGAGGGGTTGTCAACCGAGAGTGCAATATTAACTTTGAAACACACGGTTGACTACTATGTCAAGAGACAAACTCCAGTATATGCATGCTTCTTGGACTTGTCCAAAGCTTTTGATTTGGTGTCATATCATAAGCTTTGGACAAAGCTAAGAAGTGCAGGTGTCCCACCTGATCTTGTGAATATCCTCGCTTACTGGTACAGTGAGCAGCTTAATATTGTAAGATGGGGAAATGTGTACTCAGATGAATATTCCCTAGAGTGTGGCGTCAGGCAGGGCGGACTGACTTCGCCAAGACTCTTTAATATTTATGTTAACCATCTGATTGAGGAGCTCAGCAGCATGCATGTTGGTTGCCATATTGATGACATTTGTGTTAATAATTTGAGCTACGCTGATGATATGGTGCTGCTGAGCCCCTCAATTGGTGGTCTCAGACAGCTGCTAAAGGTGTGTGAGGTCTATGCTGTGGAACATGGCTTGAGGTACAACGTCAGTAAAAGTGAGTTCATGTTATTTAAATGTAATAAGAAAAAAGATATCTTTATACCACCTATATTACTCAATGGTGTACCTTTAAGTCGTGTTGCACAGTTTAAATATCTTGGACACATTGTTACTGAAAATTTGAGTGATGAATTTGACATTGAGAGGGAGCGCAGGGCATTGTCGGTTCGTGGTAATATGTTGGCACACAGGTTTGCTCGCTGTACGGCCCCAGTTAAAATAACGATGTTTAAGGCATTCTGCCAGACGTTTTACACGAGCGGCCTGTGGGCAAACTTCACACAGAAGACCTACAATGCCTTGCGCGTCCAGTATAATAATGTGTTCAGGGCTCTGTTTCGGCTCCCTCGATATTGCAGTGCATCCGGCATGTTCTCTGACGCCAGCGTAGATGACTTCTACGCAATCATGCGTAAAAAAGTTGCGTCGGTGGTGCGACGAGTACGTGGGAGTCCAAATAGGGTCCTGAGAATGATTGGTGAGAGATCCGATACTGTTCTGCTCAGTAGGTTCACTGAACTACATGTGTTGCGAGACCGGTGAGCCTACTGTGCACGGGTAGACGGTGTGCCTATTTCCTTTTTACTAACATTAGTTATAAGCATTTTCGTTACTAACAAACATTGCCTTGTCTATGGACTTTTTTGTCTGAATTAAATGATTTTTATTTTTATTTTTATTTTTATTTTTATTTTATTTATAATTATGTGTATAGGTGTCACCTACAGGTTGGTGGACTAGGTAGAGCCTCACCTATTAGTTAAACATGGATATGGCGTTCATCGCCCGGGGAATGCTAAAGTCAGCTGATTCAAATGACATCACGCTTTAAATCTAATGAGGGTGACAAAGGAGTGACTGCACCTGTCAAACCAAACATAACTTCAGCCTGTAAACCTCAAAGGGTAAGGCAGAAGAGGAACTAACATTATAGGTACCCACATTTAGCCATTGAGTGCAAGGCTATCGCTAGTAACCGCACAAATCCAGATTCCGTGGCTGCTACTTAGCACTTTCTGATGGATAGACCTAACAACCATTTGACGGAGTATGGAACACAGAATCACATGTTCCGCAGTTCGAATTGCGACCACTAGACAATGTGACAGTCACGGAAAAAAATTGTACCGTTACCCGAATGAACTGCTTTCTGGAGTAAATCGTCTTATATTAATGACTAGCTTTTGCCAGCGGCTTCGCCCGCGTTAAAATGACGATTTTCCATACAAACTTTCATCACCTATTTAAATCCCTTAGGGGTTGAATTTCGAAAAATCCTTCCTTATTCCTTGTCTACATTATAAAGGGAACCTCTGTGCAAAATTAAATTTCAGCTTTCTAGGTCCAAGGGTTTGGGCTGGGCGTTGATGAGTCAGTCAGTCAATCAGTCAGTCAGTCAGTCAGTCAGGACTTCTCTTTTTATTTATATAGAAGATACTAAAGCTGTGTGTTCACTACTATAGTATCTTGTGGGATGTAGAATAGAATAGAATAGAATAGAATAGAATATGTATTTATTCACTAATTCATTTTAATGTGACTGTCACTTAATTAAGTGCAAGGAGAAGACGTCATTGAGAGCGATCGGTTTGCGGCATCCTGTCATCCGTGGCTGCGGCGCTCGACATCCAACGCTGATGTACTTCCTTAGGCTACAGGGTGCTTCTGTTTTAGAAAATTGTTATATTAAAATTTATTGAAAATATAGGTGCGTTTTCACAGAAACAGCGAGGGAACATTTTAAGTTGATTATGTTTCTGACCACTATTTTATTTTATTTACTACTCAAATAAATTTTAGAGAGGTGCGGAGAAAGGTTTTATTTCCAAAATAATAGTAAACACTGGTATAAGGTTTTGAGACTGTTGCATACGCCCCGTCGGGGCTGCGGATTGTCGAAAGAGATGCCGCGGCCTCGGCACAAGGGCGAAGAAGGAACATGGGTGGTTTTTAGTCAGTAGAAGTCTTACACTCCCTTCCGCTCTGCCCAAGAGCGGGGGAGGGGGTTATTTGATGATTTTCCACCCACCATAAAAAGGCTATTGCAAACGTCATGATTGCTGTAGGACCGCTGGGAGCTCAGAAAATTTTCAAACGGTAAATACATAATATCAAAGTTTCTTTCTAGTCTGTCTGCCGGTCCGTTTATCTGACTGTCTGTTTTTTCCAGCTAAACTCTGAAACGGGTAATCCGATTTTTGACGGGATTTATTCTGCCAGATAGCTGATGTTATAAGTTGAAACTTGATTACTTTTAATTTAAAAAAAAAGATTAGGGTTTCGTGCAAAAAAGTAACACCCATTTAGTTGGGAAGTCATATTTTTACAATAGCTATAGCTAGCTAGCTTTTTTGCCCTAATAAGGCAGCACGGCAGCACACAATTTAAATGACTACTACCCATATCAATTTGAATACATGCAGTATTAAAAGCAAACCCTCGTTTCCAAACCACTAAAAAAAGTGTAAAAGAATGTAAAAAATTCCATTATATTCACTATATTCAGGTATGTCAAGAGCTAGCCGGGGCTGTCTAGCCGCGGTTGGTATGCGACATGTTGATATCGACGGTCACGGCTATAGACGTGGTCACTCTATAGCCTGTATACAGGTTGTAGTCCTGTCATTTGTTTCTGAAAATGGGCGTTACCTGGGAATTTTGAAAATTGGTTATTTTACAGATTTTGATGTGCTCTTTTCGAATTCCAACCTTGCCATCTCGTATCTTGGAAAAAGGGCGCCTAATAGGAGTTTCTTGACGATATCTTCTTTCCGACTCATTCTATGATAAAAACATTTGAAACAAAATTAAACTCGAAACATAGTCCTACAATTTATATGTTGTCATATTTTATTTTTTTAGCGTTCGAGTACCGCAAAGTTGAAATTCGAAAAGAGCACATCAAAAGTTGTAAAATTGCCACTTTTGAAAATTCCCGGAAAACTTTGCAGGTAAAACCACAAAACTACCAAATGACTGTAATAATAAATTATGGGTTATAGTGTTTTAGTTACTTTAAATTATACTGCTTAATAATGCTAAAGTTATAACAGACTTAATTGTACATAAAAATCAGCCTAAATCTAAACACAAAATAGTTTTTCTTAGAAACGTAAGTTTGTGTTGTTGTGTTTGTCCGCAAATTAAAAGTTCATACGGACTTTAAGATCAAGAGGAAGACCAAAGAAACGATGGATGGACTGTGTGAAGGATGATATGGCTAGAAAGGAGATAACTGCTGACATGACGAGAAATAGGGAAGTATGGAAGAAGAAGACATGCTGCGCCAACCCCAAATGAATTGGGATAAGGGCAGGAGAATGTTGATCATAAATACTTCTCATCGCTTTTATTGTAATATACAAGTTAGTGAAGAAATAATTATTTATTTAAATAAAAGGAGAACTGACTGACATTTCAACGTACAGCCGAAACTACTAGGGCTAGAAATGTGAAATTTTGCACACGGCTTCCTATTATAATGTAGAGGAGCACTAAGAAGGGGTTTTTGGTAATTCAACCCCTAAGGGAGTTAAATAGGGGATGAAAGTTTGTATGGAAAATCGTCATTTTTGTAGTTAAACCGACATCCACGCGGGCGAAGCCGTGGGCAAAAGCTAGTTATTCAAAAAGCAAGAGTGAACAGGGCCCCGAGTCTGCTATTCAATAGTGTCAGAATGGTCGATCATTGATCTCATAATGGTTGATTTACGACAAGCCAAAAAGTACCTTAAGTCGACAGGCATAAGGTACTTTTTGGCTTGTCATCAATCAACCATTATGAGATCAATGATCGACCATTCTGACACTATTGAATAGCAGACTTGGGGCCCAGGTTATATGTTCTGGGCGCGGTTATTCCATCACACACCTCATCTATCCCTTTCATCAATTGACTGGCCTGTTGGTCTAGTGGTTAGTGACCCTAACTGCTATGCCGGAGGTCGTGGGTTCGATTCCCACCCAGGACAAATGTTTGTGTGATGAGCACGATCATTTGTTCTGTGTCTGGGTGTAATTTATCTATAATATGTATGTATTTAGAAATATATAAGTATGTTTATCAGTTGTCTAGTACCCATAACACAAGCTCTGCTTAGCTTGGGACTAGATGGCGTTGTGTGATAGTTGTGGAATATTATTATTATTATTATTATTAATTAGTGTGATCGGGAGATCATCTTTAACGTACCTACAGATAGTTTTTAAAATATCAAAAAATTGAATAAAACTATTTCAAGATACACTTAAATTAATACTCGTCTAATAGGTATACTTAAACTTAAATGAAAATAACGTAACTTTTCAAACAGCCTGTACACAAAGTCTTGCTTGCACATTCCAGGCGCGTTTCGCTATGCAAACTGGGATCGAACGCGTTCAGCCGGCGACATAACTATCCATGTCGCCCGCACAGACGGACAGACCGACAAATTACGTAGTTATGGCTTTAGTCAATCTCCTAGCTGACTCTATGGATATCTAACTGTCAAGTACAAGCTCTAAAGGCAAACGGTTTTATTCTGTTTTTGGTTAGGACTGTAGTATATAAGGTCCCATTAAAATAGGTGGACAAATTTTAACACAGCGTTCAGTACGTCTAACCAAAGATATCTAAACAAAAAACAACATTAAATTAAGTGTTTTTTTTTTACTTAATGTAATAAATTGCCGGCACTCTAGAACAAACTCACTCTTTATGAGTAGGTACTTAAATGCGTTTTTCTTAATTATTATTTTTTACCATCGTCCTTATTTTTGTGGTCTGAATGATTTCTAAAATTTTGTTTTATTATATAATTATATATTATGTAAAATTTATATTATATATAATTAACATCTAGTCTTGTAATCCCCAAAGGGTTAGACAGAGGTGTTCTCATTAGTATACCCACATGTCGCCAGTTATTGTTAATTTCCATGTAATAGCGGGAGGAGTCATTTGATAACTTCCCGCCCTCCAAAAAAAAGTGGGCATCAGTGATGAGAACCATTATGGTTTGTCAGTCGGACTGCCGCATGCCGTCATAGGTCTCAAGTTCAAACCCAACACAAGCCAACCTCTGATTTTTTGGATTTATTTAAAGTTTTAAAGTTTAACGTACTAGTTTGAAGCAATACATTTATTCACACATTACATTAGTGGCTTTACATATGCACAACTTAGTAAACAATATAACGTCGCGACTTGGTTCGCGGAGGATCGCTTCGTACGTCTGTTCCCGTCGGCGGTTGGGATACTCCACGGCGAAGCATTCCTGGATATCACTAGATTCGGCGAAGGAAAACATCGTGAAGAAACCAGCATGCCTGAGGAATATTCTTGTCGACGATTTGTAAAGCCAAATCAGAAGTCCACGGGTGGAACAAAAAAAACCCTGACACCTACGCACTAACCACACGAAAAACAAAGAAAGAACAACTTAAAAACGTAGCTGTTTCTTTCCTATTTTCTTTGTACCCTTCTATCAAGAATGTTGCCACCAATTTCAACCCCACATTGTTTTGACCCCTCTTCATAACGGAAAGAAAATCAGCGACAGTATAAGTACTTCCTTAAATAAAAGTTTACACAAAAAATCTGATAGCAATAAGTCACGTTTTATCTTCGGAAAAATTCTTTTAAAAAACCCTGTCGCTGCTGCCATAAATCTTTGGAAAAAAAACGCTTTTCTACACCCGCGAGTTTCACCCCGCAAGCTTCGCCCCGCGAGCTTCGCCCCGCGTGCTTCTCACCCCAAGTCTTGGCTCGGATGACTGTGCAATTATCAATATCACCACAACATAGCGGTTGTGCCTCCGGAAAATTCCTATTTCGTTGCTATAAATCAGTTTTCCGTTTATTAAAACAGCTCCGGCACCTTCGATCGAATCGCCCCCTTAAGGCGGGGGTGTTCGTATTGGGGCTTTTTGAGTGGTGCCTAAAAACTATTTTTGAATATACCATTTTTAAGGAAACCTTAACTCATAAAACATCTGTCACATACCAGATAAAAAATCTGTCGTTTGTTACAGGTGAAACCACTTGACAACCAAATTGTATTGACCTATCAGTTAATTATGTTTAACTAATTAATTATTTAATCAAAATCTAATAGATTTATAAACAAAATTGGTAACTGACACCATTAACTTTATTCCAACACAATTACATTTCAACTGGAAATGCAGAAAGGCGACAACTCTCAACCCCCAAGAGGAACAACCCTGCACTGCAGCACAGGGGGCGTGTTGTATTATTTTTAATCTGTTCAACCCCTGTGTAATCTACGTCGAGAAGCGACACCGGGGGCAAACATTGTTTAATGTTGTCTAACGAATACTAGTACAAGATAAGACTTTAGTAATCGCGCATTTAAAATGGCTGCCTTTTTGATGCTGCTAAAATTTTGTTGAGAATGTTTTAAAATTTTAATTACATCAAGAATTTCATTTCACCTTGGAAATATTCTAGGAAGTTAGCTTGAAGCTTGGCTTAGTACTTACTAAATAATAAGTATTTTAATACGGTAAATATCATAAGAATTTGAGTTTCTTAATAGTAAGAACTGGATTATTCTACGGAAACATTCTTTGCTTGGTTTTCATCTCTGTATACGCGACCCCGTTATTTAAAATGGCATCGGAATAAGATGCCATTTTAAATGAGAATTTTCCCTATCTTTTACACATTTTTTTTGATAGGTGTTAGAATATAATACACTATTATTAAACTAGTAAAACTAGTGACGAGTGGAGTCAAAATCTCACAAAATTTTGTTAAATTCGTCTTTTGTTTCTGAGATTCGCATGATCACGAACAAAGTGACACCTCTTAAGGCATGTAATAAGATCGTAATCTCTCTCTTTTTCAAGGGTAATCACAGAAAACTCCCATAGCACAGCATCATGCTGAGTGGTAACGGTAAAGTCAGCTTGCACCTTCGTGACTGCTGCCTGTCGCAGTCACGAAGGTGCAAGCTGACTTTTTTGTTGTTGTTCCGTCCTGTCGCTTAGTGTTTTTTTGTCATTTTGAGTGCACGTCATGGTATCTCCGACATATTAAATATATATTTTGAAGTGAAAACTTCTTTAGCGGCGCTGAGCACTTTTTTTGTATGGGTAAAAACTTTCAAACTCGCGTCAGGGTCACGTGATGCTGATCGAAAAAGCGTAAGATTTTTCGATCAGCATCACGTGACCCTGACGCGAGTTTGAAAGTTAATATTGAAGTTTTCACTTCTGCCGGCACTCCCGGAGTGCTACCTTTTTTTTTACATTTTCTTCCCAACACCTTGTAGAGCAGGGGCGAGTAACTAGTTCCAAAATAATCAATTTATAATCCACTTGAGAAAATGGTAATAACAATAGAATTTAAAATTACATAACGGCTCGACAATAGACCCTCGATGGAGGGTCTGGGCCACTCAGAAACCTTTCAATTACCAAACTGTCAGGAGCATAAAGACGTGATTGGTACTCAAACCTTTTTTCCCGATTGTCACCCTGTATTTGAAATTATTGACGGTAATTGTTTAGTATTGATTTTATCACAGGATTTTATAGATATTTTTTAAGGAAAAGTGGGAGGATTGGCGAGTTTTACGTAATTATGTATGTATATGTATAATTATGCAAGTAGGTTATGGCTATAGTTACTGATTTATATTGACATTCTTTTGGTAGGTACTGCTGACTTCGTATCAAACCGCCATTTTGCAAATACTGCATTTCCTGTAACGAGGCAGTACTATTCATACTGATATTCTATAATAATATTATTTAAACTTTTATTTCGGATTCGAATGTACAATTAATGTGTGGCTGCTATGAACTGATTATTCCTGACGGAAAAACTCAATATCATCTCATGTGATGACTAGACCAACGACTACAAACTCAAGAAAAAACTCAGTTTTAATAAAGTCTTTCCATCCTTACCGCAAAAGATACTTAAAACATAAATATTACACAAACACACAAGGGAAATCAAGTCATATTTTATCGTATCACCCGTCCTCAGTTATTATATCTGAACAAGGTTGTGACTTTGCCTAATTAAATTCTTATTAATTTTACAAGATGGTACTGTAATTAAATTGTGTGTTAAAAGATTTGATATTAAAGGTGAATTTCTTGTATGTTATTATGAGGGAAGTTTTGGGTTACTCTTAGAATGTTTTAAAACTTTTAATTAAGATCGTATGTTATTATATATACATGACTTAATCATGACCGACCCATAGTCACACTAAACTACCACACCAGTGTGACTATGGTTAATTATATTTATCCGTAGTCACACTGGTGTGACTACGGCTGATCCGTAGTCACACCAGTATGACCATGGATAATTTAACCTGATCCGTAGTCACACTGGTGTGACTACGGCTGAACCGTAGTCACACCAGTATCGTAGCTTTTGGTCACGTCACTCATACATGCAACGCATGTACTCCATGACGCGCGCTCGCTTCGCTCGCATATTAAATAAAACTAATATCTTCTGTCCCCAAAGTGCCGGGTCTCCGCCGGCCTCCTTCGTCGGCCTACGGCCCGGTGCCCATGCCGCCCATAAAGGATACTTTCGCGAGACGGTGATTCATCCACTTAGCGGACGACTAGCAACAGCCTATAATTTTGGTTATTCATCCGGGTGTGACTATGGATCAGGTTAAACTATCCGTAGTCACACCAGTGTGACCACGGATCAGCCGTCGTCACACCAGTGTGACTACGGATCAGGTTAAATTATCCGTAGTCACACCAGTGTGACTACGGATAAATAAAATTAACCAGTCACACTGGTGTGGTAGTTTAGTGTGACTATGGGTCGGTCACTGAATTTTGTTATCATGTTTTCGAGCAGCGCGGCAGCGGTGCTGAAAAATTACACAAAGTACCGCCTGTGTGTGCCTGCCTGAGTTCAAACCGGAGTCGGAGCCGCCACCACCGGGCCACCACTGTTCTTCAAAACTTTTCAGTCACCGGTGCCGCTTTCAGCCTAACATAATTATTATGACTAATTTACAGTAAAATATTTTTGAGTAAAATTGATTACGAAAGATGTCGCCTGTTCACTTTATGATTTAATGAAATTAGTCAAGAGTGTGCCGTGTGATATTAATTTGTTTTGATATTGTTACGGTGAAGCGCTACGCTGCTACAACGCTAAGCGGCTACGACATTTGCTACGAAATTAAGAGAACGTAAACTGAACGTTTTACTTTTACACCCTTTATAGAAGCTACGCGGTATCAAACGTAAATTCTTTAATTTATTGTGAATAGTGTTGGGCAATGATAATAATCCGGTTAATACCATGCCGGCTAATAATCGATTAATAGCAGTTAATAGCCATAAATAGCAATTATGGATGATAACCCTGCTGTTAATGTATTTTAGTAATTGAAAAGTTCCCTTCATGGTTTTCAGGCTTAGGACTATCAGATTAGACTTCATTTTCATCATCTTTCTTTGTGGTAAATAAATGTACAATTTAAAACTAATCTAACCCATTTAAAAAATTACAATCAGCCATTGACATTGAAGTGTTCGTACAAAAACGCCACCATATCAGAACGACTTCAGGATCAGACCTCGGAACCTATCCTTCTGCAGCGCGGTGTGAGACAGGGAGACGTCATATCTCCGAAACTGTTCACCGCTGCATTGGAGGATGTTTTCAAGATTCTGGATTGGAGAGGACTTGGCATCAACGTCAACGGCGAGTACATCACTCACCTTCGGTTTGCCGACCATATAGTAGTCATGACTGAGAGTCTCAGCCATGACCACTATATGATATGATGTCTGAGATATGAGACCATGGAAGACCTCAGTACAATGCTCGACGACATCAGTAGAGCTTCCGAAAGAGTGGGTCTTAAAATGAACATGGACAAAACCAAGGTCATGTTAAATGTTCATGTAACACCCACTCCAATCAAGATCGGAGACTTTACACTCGAAGTTGTGAACGATTATGTCTACCTGGGACAAACAGTCCAGTTGGGTAGGTTTAACTTCGAGAAAGAGGTCAATCGTCGAATCCGACTCGGCTGGGCAGCGTTCGGGAAGTTGCGCGGTACCTTCTCGTCCAACTTACCACAGTGTCTCAAGTTGAGACACTGTGGTAAGTTGGACGAGCTCAAGACGAAAGTCTATGACCAGTGTGTGTTGCCAGTGATAACATACGGGTCCGAAACGTGGTCGCTCACAATGGGCCTCATCAGACAGCTCAAAGTCACCCAAAGGGCAATGGAGAGGGCGGGCTATGCTCGGAGTTTCCTTGCGTGATCGAATTAGAAATGAGGATATCCGCATGAGAACCAAGGTTACCGACGTAGCCCGAAGAATCGCCAGACTTAAGTGGCAATGGGCAGGGCACACTGCTCGCAGAACGGATGGCCGATGGGGCCGAAAAGTTGTGGAATGGCGACCGCGAACCGAAAGACGTTGCGTTGGAAGGCCTCCCACTAGGTGGACCGGGGACCCGCTGGACGCAAGACGCACGGGACCGGTCAATGTAGCGACACCTGGGGGAGGCCTATGTCCAACAGTGTACCTACGTCTTTTGGCTGAAATGATGATGATTTACATTGATTTTTGATAATTAGATTTTTTATGTAGGTACTTAGTTTTTTTTTAATTCTTAATCAGTCATTTATTTGGGATTTTTTTCTTTTTTATTTTTTGTTTGTTGCTCTAAAATAATTATCAGGCTAAGTAGAAACACTGGATTCTTCAAAATCTCCTAAGTTTGGTAGGTTTAGGTACCTATATCGATTGGATCGGACGCTAATGGATCTATTTCTGGTGTATTAAGAAGTACAGGTTCATTACAGTCACAGAATATTTCATCGATTTCTGATGTTGGAGAGAAAGGTTCCGAATCCATGTGGAAATCACTTTCCGTATCGAAATTTCATTTTTGTGCATTTAATGCATCTCTTCTGGCACGAATAAATATTAGCGCCAGAAAGAGATAGCACGAGAGGTGCGGGGGTGCGGGGATGCATGTTACCTACTAACCGCTCGAGTATTTTCCATTGTTTATAATTTACCTACGTCGTATTCACAGAAAAAGCTACTAATGCCCGGTTTCTGAGGCACTTTTATCGGTGGTTTATATATTCATTTGCGTTATTAGTTCGATAACTTGTGAAAGTGCGTTTCTGAACACCGCGATGTAAGAGAATCTCCGTTTAAACTGAGATTGACTTAACTGACCAATTTTGGGCGTTTATCGGTTCCATAACTGTTAAGACACATCTGTTTGCAATGAACCCCGGTCACTATCACCTAAAGGAACCCGTAACAATGAGAAGTTTGAACAAAAACAGCAATAAATCAACCCTGGGTGTGGGTCGCCAGCCGAGACGAGAGAAAAAAACGTTTCGTTTAAAAAAAACGAAGATGACCACAGAGTCGAAGATGTCGTTCATACAGAATCATACAGGTGCCCATAAATAATGACATATTTTTTAATAAAACATTATTAAGCCACTAATTTATATTTAAAAAAATATATTTAATAAATAAAACCGGTAATAAAGACGAATTCAACTAATAAAATCAATTTTAGACGCGCTCTCGTAAACAGAGCCATCTATCGGCAACTAAGGAACTACTTATCGGTTAGCTAATTATTGAGTGCTGCGTTTCGTATTCAGAAACGCAGTGACAGTTGACCGACGTTTAACTTAAGCTTTACGTTATTGAACCAATAGTTAGTGGGAAGTTATCTGAGGACTTCAGCAACCGGGCATAAGTAACCTACATAATGTAGGTACCTTACATTTTTACGTATCGGTTAAAATTATTTGTAGGTATACACCTACTCGCTTAGCTCGCTTTGTTATGTCAAGTAATTAATTATGTAGATGGTTAAATCACAAAGCGATGTGTCAATATTAATTATGGTTTTTATAGTATTGGATCTCTAAATTATTAACAGAACTGAATTTCCCGAAAAATGTGTATTTATTTTATTATAAACACTTTTTCACAAACAAAAAGTGTAAATAAATAAAAAGAATAACAATACATTGAATAACACTGCGTACACGCACCCAATTTAAGTTCACACCCACAGATTACTTATACAATAAAACATTTATTTTTTTAACAATACATTAATAGCAGGGTTATTAGCCATTGCAAGGCTTTTAATGGCTACTTATGGATTATAATCGATAATAACTCAAAGCGTCCGGCTATTTACCCAACTCTAATTGTGAACTTAGTATGACACATGTGATGTGAAAGAAGCTATTTCCTCAAGCAAATTTCAGCAGGTGGTAACGGCCACCTTGGACCGGAGTAGATGGAGGCAGATGGTCCGCTTGAAGGGGTCCAGTGACCACGATCCTCAGTAATGAGGGACCGACTGAAGAAGAAGAAGTATGACACAGTTTTGAAGATGTTAACAATAGGTTGGTAGGTGTGTAGGTACCCTATCTACTTATACTATTGAAAGACGCTACCGTCAGCATTTGCTTCTTAATTTAGTATTGCAAACAATGTTATTGTTGCGAAAATGTTTTTATGCAACGGACATCAATGGACGTCAAATAACCATTGGAGTAAAATTCATACATTTTCTTACTGATGTTTTCGGCGAAACAGCCCAACATCCACATAAGAATGCCAATATCCTTTGAAGTTAAATTTTGATTGTGTTGGGTAAGAAAACAAAGTTATTTTTTGTATTTTGGAATCAGAATTAGATATACAACAGATTTACTTTAACAGTCTAACATCATCATAACCCTTGATATAATAATATACATTTATGACGCTCGAATCTGAAAGCAGACAAAAATAAACCATTGTCACTGTAATTCAATCACAAGGCCCAAACAAACAGGTTTCCGTGAATTTATTAAAACATACTCAATATGCGACACTGCTCTGCATAAACGGATAATCGTCAGGTTTCAATAAAAATTCGCTCCGTCGCAGC
This sequence comes from Diarsia dahlii, assembly GCA_949775195.1. Classification (NCBI taxonomy): domain Eukaryota; kingdom Metazoa; phylum Arthropoda; class Insecta; order Lepidoptera; family Noctuidae; genus Diarsia; species Diarsia dahlii. Next base: position 17,583,916 of record OX459209.1, read on the forward strand.
GTGTGAATATTCATTAGTTATTGAATGTCCGTGGTGGCGGGGTTTTGTCGCGGTTAGGACAGTAGAATAGATACTCAACTCAACCCCTTTAAAAAATAATGGACTCTTAAGAAATTAAGGTAGATGAGCAATGAATCATCATAATTTTCTTGCCCTTTTGTGTATTTAGCGGCGGCTCAACATGTTTTCATTTGGCTTCCACCATCATTCTTTTCTTTGGCCTTCATGAGCCCAAAAGAGAGTGCCAGTCTTACTAAGGGGCATCTTATTACCCAGTTAAACTGGATTGTGGAGGTGAAATAGGCAGTCCCTCCATATAAAATACAGCGTGTATGCTGTATATATATATTCAGTTATATCTGGTTAGACTGGAAACAGACCCTAGTATACAGTTAGAAAAAGGCTGGGCTAATGATGCTTAAAACCTGTTTTTAAATAAAATACATTAGACTTTAGAGCAGTGGTGGCCCAGTGGTAGAGGCCCCGACTTACGAACAGTAAGTCATGGGTTCGAACCCAGTCAGGCGCATTACTTTGTGTAATTTATTTCATCACCACTGCTCTCAAAACGGTGAAGAAAACATCGTGAGGTCTTCATCATCATCATCATCAACATTTCAGCCGAAAGACTTCCACTGCTGGATATAGGCCTCCCTTAAGTGTCGCCACATTGACCGGTCCTGTGCGTCTCGCATCCAGCGGATCCCCGCAACCTTCACCAGGTAATCGGTCCACCTAGTGGGAGGCCTTCCTTCGCCTTCTTATGGCCAAAAAATTCAAAAGATATGTGACATCTACCAACCCGCACTGGGCCCGCGTATTGAATAATAGGCCTGAGTCCTTGCAGTGGGAACATTATAGCCTGATGATGATGAGACTTTATAGAAATACAAAGCGTTAAAATTCATCATCCATAACGTGAAGCCTCACAAAGTTTCGCAGCAGATGTCAGAGGCGTCTAGACGTTCGCACTGCACCAACTCGGGCCACTTTTTTATTTTATTTTGACGTCACACTATTCCCCCCTAATCCCCTTCAATGGGGGAAGCCTTCGAAGAGCAGGAGTCAAAGAAAAATAAAGAGTATCAGGTGTTTTTGCAGCGTTTTTGAAAGTCACGTCAAAAGGGAAATGGAAAATGTTGTTGCAATTAATAAGAAGAGGGAACGATTTTGGCATATTTTAAAATTACGTTTTGATTTTGATTTATGACACTGAAATTACTGCTGCCCTGCGGTGTTTCACATAAACTTTTCCTTTTGTTGTCTATGATGAATTATAATTATAAGTTTATGATACATATTACAGATTAATTATTTTACGTTAGGCATCAAGGGGAAAGTCATGATCCAGGAAGACCAATTAAAGGATGGATAGATTGTGTGTGGAATGATATAAAATAAGGACTAAATGATAGGGTGACGGTTGACAGTGAATAATGGTAGAAAAAAACATTATGCGCCATCCCCAAGTAAAAAAATCGGGACTGAAGAGGTTGGTCAAAAGTTTAAATATTTTTTCTAACAATTTGTCATTAAGTCCAGTTCTAGTTTAACCGGATGCAGCTGAATACTAGTATTTAGCATGAGTGACAGCCTATCTGATCTCCACAACCAAGATACTGGGTAATACGCCATCTTTTATCTAAAATTTAAAAAGTAAATCTTTTTAACTGACACCTTGCTATTGTATCGAGTCTGGTTCTTCTAACCAACCTAACAGACAGATGTGTGCTGGGAAGTTTGTTCCGCCACTTCTTATTTCCAGCTAAACACTAGGCAGTGTCGATGGGTGGGCATTTTGGGGGACTGTCTTATAAAAATGTAAATAATAAATGACATTGATTTTAATTTTTCAGGCCTCTAACTACAGACAAATATTTACTTGAAGTGACAGCCGAGACCAAGACCACTTTAACGTGGTTTCAGAGACACGGAAGACGTATTAAATAAAGTATAATTAGTCACCCATCAACGAGCAGACCTCGCCAAGCGTAATTTAACTTACAGTCGATCCGTGTGGCTGTTATTATTTACCCACGAGCCCCTAGTAGATTCACAACACAACACAACACACTAACAACTCATGAATTTCAATTAAAAATACGAGAACTAAGTACGAGTTAAACTGTGTTTTTTTTTCGAAAGCACACGCTATGCTTCTCAAAGAAATAAGTGCTCTGAACACTCGAAAAAAAATGTTTTTCACGAGAATTTAAAAACTCTTCAGTGCCTTAATGAAAAGTAGTCTTTAAGGGCATCAAAGGGTGTTCTAACTACATGATGTGTTTATAACTACTTTGGTGCGAATGAAAGCAGACTTTTATATTTAAAATCGCATATTTTCTTTATTCATTTTTCGTATTTATTTTTTATTTAAATATTTTAAACAAAGGTGTATTAAAAAAAACACATCAATAGTCTAGTAGTCGCAAGCGCACCAACTTAATGTATTAAAACAAACGCATCTTTGGTCGCGCCCCTACAATGACGTCCTAGGTTCAAATCTCAGGTCGGGCCAAGTGTACCTAATTATGTTTTTCCATAAACCAGACTCAGTGCCCACATCTGTAATCCCCGAAGGGTACCTAATAGCACACCTACATTTCGCCAGTTATGTGTAGGTCCTATATTTTAGGGGACAAACTTATTACCATCAACGGGGCACTAGCCAGACTCCGTGCCTGCTAGTATGAAATTCCTAATTAAATCCACCCAATTACAATTACACTTTTGCGCGACCTGGGAATCGAACTCGGGACCTCATGCTCTACAGTCACTATGCGGGACTCTGAGATCTATTTCACTAGACTCAGCCGCACAACTGTGATGTTCGTAGAATGTTCGTAGTGGACTGTATGATTTTTACGTGGATAAGGAAACACAACGAGACCAAACTGTGGCCTCTACACAAGTACTAGGTCTTCTTAGGTCTTCACTTAGGACCAGAATGTGTGGGACTTATATCACTGTATGTAGCACAATAAAACACTGTTTTATATACAATAAAGAAATAAAAGGTTTATTTGACTCACTTAGTACTTATTTACAATTGAAAGTATTACTAGTAGGAGAGATCACTGTCGACTGTGTTTTTAGTACAAATCCTTGCCTCCTATATCCTTTTACATCATGATTCAAGTAGTGGCAAAATCTTTAAAATCTCTTTTATAGATATCCAACAGAAATTCTAGATTTAAGGCAACCTGCGTGCCAGATTCTTATTGGTTAAAATTAAGGCATTCTTATTGGACTAGAATTCAGCCTTTGAAACTGCCCAATCAAAAACATTATTAAACTTTTACGAGTGGAATTTTCCATAACTTTTGTACCTATTCTTGACAGACTTTGAAACACATAAAGTCGTTATGTAAAACTTACGTAATACACTTATATAACTTAAAGAATCGAAGTTAGACTAATTTTAGGGTTCTGTTTACATTACAATTGGCTAACTAGTACTATCTATTCTTAAGTTATGTTACACAATCTTTACAAAGCTTTAGTTATTGAATGTCTTTATATACTTCTTATGTACTTCTTATATACTTATCCTAGCTTATCCTAGGTATTCAAAACAAAGCTATTCTACTTAATCTACTTATTATTAACATATTACAGATTAAGTTTTAGGAGTTCGGCGTCCGTAACAGTCACGCTTGCGGTCACTAGACCAAAGAGACAATTCCTTACGAGGCACAGAGGCACCTTTAATTTGCCAAACAAACAATATTTCATGTCCGTACATATTAATCATTTCTGAGTAACGCTGATCATGCGAGCGATATTAACAAATGAAATATTTTTATCTACAGGAATTGAAATGGACACAGGTTTTATTTATTGTTTAACAGAATTCCAGGCTCTGTAGGTACCTTTTGTAAATAATGCTTAAATATTTTGTATTAATATTATCCTCAGGGCATGTTCACAGCGTCCTTTGTTCTGTATTTCAATATTTTTCCCGGGGTATTGACTACTTATAGGGTTGTAAAACTGTAGGTTTAGGTTTAAGCTTGTAGGTTTATGAAATGAATTGTTTACATTCGAAAGAATGTTTAGTTTTAGTTCATTTCGTGTCATATTATTTCATAATCAATTTACTTAATTTCGAATGTAATATGCCCCACTAAAAGACAGTAGGTACGCAATAAACAAAATCTTGTAAAAATGGCAAAAATTACAATACTGTCGAAAATTTGAAGTTTTACCAAAATAGTGAAAAATACTATTTTGGAGATCTCTCCGAAATACACTCGAGAGCAATGAATCCGGGTCACTTAAAGAATGTTAAAAATCTTGGAAACTAAAAATGATAGGTTAATGCAATAAATTGTATTTAATAGACAATGTAATACTCCTTAAATGAAAGTAAAAAAAATATGAGTCACCATACATTTTATTAACACAAAATTACATAGAGAAAAAAACTGCTGATCTCTCCTTAAAACAAAAATAGGAAACATGAAATTTTTGAACTTTATTACGATTTTCTTGAATTTTAATACTTCGTATTGCCTCCTCGTGCTTCCATTACTGCGTTTACGCGGTTTGGCATGCTGTACACCAAGTTCCTTATACGATTTTGGGGAATATTCTCCCATTCCTCTGTGAGAGCAATTTTGAACTCACGAAGCGTGATTGGGGGAGGGTTTCGTTGTTTTACGCATCTGCCTAGCTCGTCCCAAGCATGCTCGATTGGGTTGATATCCGGGCTGCGCGCTGGCCACTCCATACGAGTAATGTTCATCTCTTGAAGGTAGTCATTCACAATCCTACCTGTATGAGGTCGGGCATTGTCATGCATAAATATAGCATCCTCACCTAAATTGACCATAAATGGACCAACGTGATCATTGAGGATTTCTTCCACATATCTTTCGCTAGTTAAAGAGCCGTTTTCTATGTTCACCAGCTGTGTGCGACTTTCAGAAGAAATTCCGGCCCACACAAGTACAGACCCACCACCGTAGGCTACTTTTTCTTCGATGCATGCTTGCTTGAATCTTTCCCCTGGTCTTCGATACACTCTGTGTCTTCCATCGTGCTTGTAGAGCATAAATTTTGATTCGTCGGAGAACATAACTTTTGACCAATCTTCAATACTCCAATTTACGTGGCTCTGGGCATATCTTAGTCTTGAAATACGATGCCCACGCTCCAGTTTAGGGCCGTTTGCAGGTCTAAGGGGTTTTAAGTTAGATTCAGCAAGCCGACGTCTTACTGTCCATGCACTTGGGTTACTTCCTCCGAGGCGTCGAAACTGATTTGTGAGTTCAGTTCCTGTGAGAAAGCGATTTCGAAGCATGGTGTTCACCAAGTATCGGTCTTCTCGTGCTGTGGTACACCTGGTTCTGCCCGTTCCTGGTCTGCGTAGGTTAGAACCAGTTTCTTCGTAACGTCGGAGAACTCTTTGTACTGTTGACAGCGACACACCGACAGTCCTGGCTGTATCGCGCTGACTCCGGCCGGTTTCCAGCATTGTAAGTATTCTGGTGCATTCTTCAGGCGTAAGCGACATAATTTCAGCTTGAATAATGAATATAGAGCACTATCAACATGGTTTATGTACCCACATAAATGACAGATTACAAACAAAAGCAAAACCAAATGCTGTAATTACGTAGTTCCATCTTCGAAAGTGGCCCTTTTTCAAATTTGATTTTTTTATGATATAACTTTACAATAACTAAGATGTTTTAATACCTTTATTTAAGGAGTATTACATTGTCTATTAAATACAATTTATTGCATTAACCTATCATTTTTAGTTTCCGAGATTTTTAACATTCTTTAAGTGACCCGGATTCATTGCTCTCGAGTGTAGTAGTTTACCCTACACAACTTCTAGTAATAGCCTATCTGACCTCCGTAAGCTTGGTACAATAGTAATACGACACCCCTTTTTTTTTGGTGTGTGGAAAATCATCAAATAACCCCCCCCCCCCCCGCTCTTGGGCAGAGCGGAAGGGAGTGTCAGACTTCTACTGACTAAAAACCAACCCATGTTACTTCTTCGCCCTTGTGCCTAGGCCGCGTTATGCAATACGATACCCCTTGGTTAGCAAGCTTGTTTAGACTGCTTTTTCAGACTTTCAGACCTCTGACTACATGCAAAGACTGTCATCCACGACTGCGTATTGTAACTAAACGCCAAAATCAGTTTTACTCCCAAAATAAACGGCCCAGTCCGATCAACGAGTGATTGTTGGAATCTCGTACGAACTGACAGACCGATCATAAATATGCATGGAACGAAGCCACGGGGTCCACCGATTAATTGAACATCTACAGTTCTATCAAGTGTGGGATTGTACTGCTGCTACAGACAGTCCGGTCAGTGGTTTTAAAAATCTACTCCACTCGGATTTGTGAATGAAATAAATAATATTTATTTTGTTAATTGATAGCGTCTGTTTTTACCGGAAGGGTTAGCCAGGGGTGTGCTGTAGCGGCTTTACAAAAAACAAGCAAGATAGTTGGAAAAGTACTACAACGCTATCTATGGTACAAATGAAGAACTAAACATTAACATTACGATTCGCGTTCAGGGGCCCGCCCTACTACGACGTCTTTAAACAGTCTTAATTTATTCTTAATCCAGTGTAGAAAAGAGATGGCGCTAGACATTCTGTATAGTTCTGTCACGTTTCCACGCAGGAATAACATTAAGTTAGGACTGTTTTATGACGTCATAGTAGGGCACCAGGCAGGCGTTATGATGGTGTTATTTCAAGGTTAACATTATGACGTAGGTATATACTTAAAAGCTCTTTGTTATCATCACATTTAAGCAGAACTATGATAACAATAATATCGATGAACTAATTCTAATTGAGCTCTCTTTAACATAAAACTCACTTCAGCATCCGCTTATCCTTTTCACAACTATGTTCGATCGACCCCATCATAGTTGGGAAATGTCCAGGAATTTTAAGTCTTTCAATAATCGGTTTCATTTGAGATAATGTTTTATCCTCACCATGATTAGATCATGTTATTAAAAAAAAAAAACCAGCCTGCCTTTTCCCAAATATGTTGAGGTTGGTTACCAGTGTTACCGAAAGCAGCTAAATACCATTAGCTTACATGATGCGACTGCCTATCTGACCTCCACAACTTAGTTAGTACTCAGTAATACGATATCCCATGGACAGGCGGGTTCCTTTTCAAGGAACGGAGCAAACTCCGTATGGGTTGTTAGTTTAATTGTTACCCATCCATGGACCAACCTAGAGACGCGTCGCTTAACTCGAAGATGACCCGAGTAGCTATATATTATTTTACCTCCAACCTCATTGCTTGCAGCTAGAAATACTCTATTTTGGGCAGGCATACATATTTTAGATTGAATCGCCATATTTCAGCAATTTCTACCACTCCGTGAGTATTTTCAGGTTGATCCGTATAAATCCATCTTTCAGTTACTCGATCCAGCTTTTCTATCGCCATAACGGCTACACATGCCACATGGTTCTAATTGCTTAGAACCATGTGGCTTCGATTGGTATCCTTGCTGAGGTTGGGCCGTGGGTTGGTGACCATCCAATACAAATACCAAGGTCAGATGAACATTTTACAGGTCGCCTTGTTTTAGGTAAAACGGATAAAATATAATTACATTGTTTGGTATACACGGCTACACATCATGCTATATATTTCCAGTATAACATAGTCACACTTTGTATAGATTTTCCGTACAATGAGAGATCCGCATAAACTGGTTTTTGTACAGCTTGATTGATCACCGGTACATGTTATCAGTGGAACAAACCATTAGAATCCGATAACAGGCATTCCAGTAACTATTTGATAACGAAACAAATCGATCACGATAACCGATGTATAATTTGAACGCATGAAATTACGTCAATATAACTTAACGTCATAAAATGTCTTCGGTTAAACAAGGATATGCGCCACCTATCCTGCCCATCCTGCACAACCCCTTGCACTTTTCATTTATTTATTTATTTAGGCACACCAACGAAATATTTACAAGGATTGTCACAATTAATCGCAAGTCTTCTGTGCTGTGTAAATAGATCACTTACAGGCATGCACAACATTCACAATAAAAGGTGAGAACAAAATTTAAATATAAAAAACAGCAATTCAAATACTACATTACGTAATATACATTACATAATAAAATCAAATAAAAAAAGAAACAAGCTAAATAGAATATTGAATTAATCAGATCATGTCACAAAAGATAATAAAAAAAAAGTAAAACAATCATCGTATGTAAAATAATGCTAAAATTAATTGAAATTAAATTAAAAATAAATTGAAGATTAATAATTTAAAATAAAATTCATCACGAATAAAATATCATTATTTTTAACATAGGATAAGTAAAACTAGTAGTAGGCAGCCGATTACGGGTCAATTTTAATGATTTTTGTTTTAAATCTATGTAAACTGTCAAAGAAAATGTCTAGAGTATGGTCAACCGAACAGTTGTTAGTAGTTGTTGTAGAAATTCAACATTCTATTCAGGGGTGCATGCTGGCCTAGGTTTGTGCAGTGTTTTTCAGGATTTACTCGAAGCAAATGATAGAGATGCAGTTGGCTACATACCTACTGGTCTAACATGATTCGAGATCAACGACACGTAAAGAAGAAGACGTTAAGTAAAGCGAGTTTTGTGGATCCACGGGTACGTCAACCCTTTTCCTGACTATGTTGGGGTCAGCTTCCAATCGTACTGGATGCTGCTGATTACTAGAACTTTACACGAAGCGACTGCCTATCTGACCTCCATAACCTAGTTAACACTGGGTACTCGTAAAACGATACATACGCCTTAGGGAGACTGATTGATATACTTTCGGATCTCAGTAACGACCGTCAAAGATCTAGAAATGGCAGCCAAGATCAACTAATATTAGCAAAACGCTCTTCTTGTAGTTTCCCCGATTACTAACTCGAAACAACGGGAACAAACCATCAACTCAATATTCTAAATTCTTCATCGTGGCGGTAATGTTTCGTACGTCAGTTAGATTATCGAAAAATATTGGACACGTTTTTGTATTTTATCAAATTATTAAAAAACGAAGCTAAAACGCGTCAAAGATCATGAGTGGGGGTTTATCGTCTTCATTTTTTGTTTACGTGAAAAAAGAAAAAAATTGTTTCCAATATTTTCTGGAAATATAACGGGCTAATTAGATTTTTTTGTCAATTACCTCATTCCCATTATCAAGGCTAATGCAGCTAATGTAGTTATTGTCAACGCTAATGTAGCGTTGACAATAACTCTGCCACATCAACTCCGTTGGTAGTAGCTTTGACAGGTTTCATAAAGCGCAGATGGAGTTACACAAAAAGCAGGATAGAAGGTGAGACAGGTTCGTGATGAAGCGAATTCTGTTTCGTCGGAATACTGCAAAGACCCATCTGATCTGTAGTATTTCTACGTTTGTACAAAAGAAACCTTTTATTACCAAAGTACTTAAAATAAACTTCATTTACCTAATAAAACTCTCCAAGGGCGAAAATATCTGAAATTCACATCAACACGCTCCCAACTGTTTTATACAGCCAATTCGTATTCTATGTATTTTATAGAGCTTTTTAAATGCTCGTAAAAATAAGCAGTAAACATGTTCTTTCTATAAAACGGCCGTTTAAGGTGATGCTTCACTGTTATAGATAATTTAAAGTATCCAATCAAAAATGAGGTATTTTTCTTTGTCGTGTGGTTAGTGCTTAACCTTGTGGCACAATGCCGATAATTAATTATATCAGGCATGCTGGTTCCCTTTTTTTTTTTTTTGGTTGGTGGAAAATCATCGAATAACCCTCCCCCCGTTCCTTCTTCGCCCATGTGTCGGAGCCGCGTTAAATGCTGGTTCCCTCATGATGCAAGTGATAATTACACAATTACGCACAAACCTCTGAAAAATAAGAGACGTCTTGAATTCGAACTTGAGACCTATGACTTGGAAGTCTCACCACTCTAGACTCTCACTAAGGGTAGACGTGTTCTTGAGTGGAGACCGCAAATCGGTAAGCTTACGATGTGAGGCCTTTTTTTGAGGGGGTGGGATATAATCAAATGACTTCTCCCGCTCTGGGCAGAGTGGTAGGGAGTGCCAGACTTCTACTGACTAAAAGCCACCCGTGTTCCTTCTTAGCCCTTTAAATTGTGTTGAGGCCACGCTATCTCTTTCAAACACCCCGCAGCCCAGATGAGAGACCCTCTGTCTGAAGCTGAATACCAAGAATCGAGTTTATTGGCATACGATTGAAGAGGCCTTTATCCCGCAGTAGACTGTCGAATGATGATGATGACTGTATTGATATAGTTCCCCATTTTTCTGCTCACACTGGAGGAAATTCTAACTCTCGAAACATTAAAATGTTATAGTCAAGCATTTAATTTGCGACGATAAGTGGAAAGGACATTGCTTGTTTAGACCCTTGATTTCTGATTTTATTAAACTCTAGTACAGAACGTATACACAGAATTTTATGAACCTTCCAGTCATTTCTTTCGGTGTCTTAGTATTTATGAACCATCCAGCCATTTCGTCGTCTTGGTATTTTTGTCAAAGAAAATGCTAGCATAGGAATATAAAAATCCAATGTACGCAACAAAGAGGTCATCTCTATTCTCTTGCCCTATCCCAATTAATTTGGGATCGGCGCAGCATATCTTCTTTTTCCACGCTTGTCTACTACTCGTCATCTCAGCAGACACCTCCTTTCTTGTCATATCAATGTTTTACACTGTCCATCCAAAGAGGGAATAATTATATCCTGAATACATACATAATTATGTCCTGAATCCTCTTTATCATTTCCGCGACAATGGTTATAGAAGTTCTACTGCATGTTTGTTGATGTTTGTTACTCTTTCACGCAAAAACTACGAACGGATTTGGATAAAATTTGGTACACAAATAGTTTATAATCTGGATTAACACATAGGATAGCTTTTATCCCGATTTTATCTTCCCGTGGGATAATTTTTGAGTTGTAGCGGGCGAAGCCGCTGGCAATACTTAGTTAAAAATATTTTTGAAACCAATAATGTTCTTTCACAATTTAACCCTTTCATTTAAGAGGGTTACACAAAAACTTCATTAGTAATCCGATTGGCTCAGGTGGTTTGTGTTTAGTAGTCCAAGTCATAAGATTTGCAATAAACAAGATTCGAATGACTTCGTGACAAAATTTTCCTACGTGTTATTTTTATTTTTGGAGGATGACATATTGTCATGAAATGAATCCTCCCGCTCTGGGTAGAACGGTAGGTAGTGTTAAACTTCTACTGACTAAAAATCACTCATGTTCCTTCTTAGTCCTTTGTGTCGAGGCTGCGGTATCTCTTTCGAGCAACCCGCAGCCTCGACGGGACTCGACAGACAGAAATTTCCTCCGTGTCTTGGAAATCAAGTTAAGACGTTGGTGCCGGCTGTTATTTGTACATCTTTGACAGTCGTTACAGGTCAGTCAGTGGCCCAAAAGTCAGTCAACCAGTCTTCCCAAGTGGTATCGTATAGGTACTAAATGGGTTGAGGAGGTCAGATAGGCAGTCGCTCCATGTAAAATACAAAATACTTTTTTCTGCTTAATTTTAATTTTTTTGTATCATTTTTAGGGTTCCGTACCCACAGGGTAAAAACGGTACCCTTTTACTAAGACTTCGCTGTCTGTCCTTCGTCCGTCCGTCTGTCTGTCACCAGATCGTATCTCAAGAACGCGAAAGCTAGACAGTTGAAATTTTCACAAATTACCTATGTACCTATTTCTGTTGCCGCTATAACAACAAATACTAAAAACAAAATAAAATAAATATTCAAGGGGGGCTCCCATACAACAAACGCGATTTTTTTTGCCGTTTTGGTACGGAACCCTTCATAATATGCGAGTCCGATTCGCACTTGGCTAGTTTTTTGTTTTGTGCAGTTGTGGCAAATGCCAAATAAAATATATTCTTTCTTCTTTTTCATTCACTCTATAAAGCTTCTGATTTGGGCCAATTCCTCAAACTTGATACGCTACGAGACCTGACAGAGGTCCAAGCGAATCGACACATTTTGACAGCTCACCGGACAGATGTCACGCTGGAAGAGGGACTCGAATTTGACAGAGTAATCTAAATGGATTGGGTGTGGGCTCGGCTTTACTTGTTGGAGGTGTTTTAGGATTAATTGGTTTTACGAGGCTTATGGCGTTTTAATTGTTAAAATAGGTCGGTAATAATGTCTGGTTTAATTAAAGCTTTGCTTTTTTTTTTCTACTCCTCCGCTATTCTTTTCTGATTAATTTCGTTGCGGGATCCAAGACAGTTATATCATTTCTCTGGGACTTCGTCGAGCTTCATTGTCTCGGCGCTTTTCTTGTGGTCGCCACTGTTGATTCTGGCTAACAGGAGTTACAGTGGTTTGGGAATAGTGTGGCGGGCTTGTCCCAATTAACGCTTTGCTTCGTTGGTCTCTTATTTATTAAATCTATGGTTGGTCTTGTGGTTGTAAGAGCTACTGCTGAGCTTGAGCTCCAGGGTTCGATTCCTAGGTCGGAAAAGTGTTATTAGGTTTTTCCCTGGGGCATATAATTCTTCATATTTTTTATTCTTTTTTCAATAATCTCACTGTTGGGTCATTAATACTACTATTAAGTTTGTCAAAATTAATGTCGCCGATTACGCGACTTACAAATACACGACGTGCAGTGAATGTATGACTAAAATGCACTGGACGACCCATTAAGCTATACAAAACCCAGTTTATGCAGATCTCTCTGCTGCTCCGCATACCTACTGGAAATTTATAACGTGATGTGTCGCCATGTGTGTACCAGCCTTTTTGCGCGGGTAATGAAAATTGAAACAGCGTGATTTTGTTTTTAAAACACTTCTAAAATATCCACCAACAGCATCTCATCATCATCAGCCTATAATGGTTCCACTCCAGAGAGAGACTCAGGCCTCCTCTCTAGGAGAGGGATGGGCAATAATCCACCACGAGGGCCCAGTGCGGGTTGGTAGATGTAACATGTCTTTGAATGTTTTGGTTCTAAGACATAAGTACAAGTTTCCTCACGATGTTTTTAAGAGCAGCGGTGATGAAATAAATTACGGTTTCGAACCCACAATTTGCTGTTCGTAAGTCGGGGCCGCCACCACGGCCCTCGACAACACCTTGCCGTCTTTAATTTGAACTTCATTTTACCTACCTAAATATTCGTCTACATCACTAAATGCAGACATGCATTGTACCCATGTAATCAAAAGTCACCGAGATGTTTATCTTAAATACATTAATCAACATATTATATCTTATCAAAAATATTACTATGAGACGATAACCAATACGTCTGTTAATGAGAAATTAACGTTTTAATCTTCGATGTTCAGAATTTAATTGTTATTCAGTGATTTTTGTTAAAACAATGAAGGTACACAGTTTATTGGTTTTGTTATTTAGTGGTTGCACTTTGGGTAACGTTAGTAAGTATTTTTTACTCTCTTATATTATTATTCTAAAGATTAAACGGTAAAGGAACTCGTTAAATAAGAACAAATTTCATCATCATCATCAGCCTTAAGACGACTACTGCTGGACAAAGGCATCCCCCATAGAACGCCATAACGAACGGCAACCTGCCGATAACCAACAATATCCAGTCTCGGCATTTTTTTTTTGGTTGGATGGAAATCATCAAATAACCCCTCCCGGTCTTGGACAGAACGAAAGGGAGTGTCAGACTTCTACTGACTAAAAACCACCCATGTTCCTTCTTACCCCTTTGTGCCGAGGCCGCGGTATCTCTTTCGAACAACCCGCAACCCCGACGGTACCCACGGCTACACATCAAGCTATACATTTCCAGTTTACGCTGATCTCGCACTGTACGGAAGTCCTGTACAATGTGAGACCAGCTGGAAATGTATAGCTTGATGTGTAGCCGTGTGTACAGGCCTCCACTTTAGAGACGTAATAAAACGTAGATACATTACACCACGCCTGTAACCCTAGACGGTAAGGCAAAAGTGTACCTTCCCATTAGTACACCTAAATTACACCAGTTATGTATAAGTCTCATGTAATAGGGGGCTAGCATAATTATTTCCATTCTCGATGGAAAATCCCAAAAACACTTGACCCGATCTGAGAATGGAAGTCAAGACCAGGGCCCCGAGTCTGCTATTCAATAGTGTCAGAATGGTCTATCATTGATCTCATAATTGTTGATTTTGACAAGTAGACGACAAGCCAAAAAGTTCCATAAGTAACTTAAGGTACTTTTTGGCTTGTCGTCTACTTGTCAAACCACTCTGACAATATTGAATAGACGACTCGGGGCCCTGATGCACTGCAGTCGCACTTGCGACTACTAGACCAATGGATCATAAACCACCACGAAGGTCTAGTTATAATAGGTGGATGTCTGTCACACTTTTTCGAAAGCGTTATGCGAAGTGTTGCCAGTGGCTACAACTCGTAAATTATCCCACGGGAAGATAAAATCGGGATAAAAACTACTTTATGTGTTAATCCAGGTTATAAACTATCTGTGTACCAAATTTTGTCCAAATCCGTTCAGTAGTTTTTGCGTGAAAGAGTAACAAACATCCATCCATCCATACATATACACACTTACAAACTTTCACGTTTATAATATTGTAAGATCTTTGAAAACCCAGACGTTCAATTACTTTAATATGTTGCTTCGTTTTGCTTTCAGTTAACAATGTCCGTCTGGTCGACCATACTAGCTACGCGATAGATGTTGTAACAAGGACAATGAATATTGTCGAACAAAGAGGCTGGAGTAACCTGAAACTGCATGATTATAACTTCCAGATAAAGTAAGTGATCATAGCTGAAACTTGTGGTCAACTGAGTCTATTGCAGTCTAAACTGCGACGCAACGCTCCCGCTCTTTTTAGTGGATGGGAAATTATCAAATGACTTCTCCCGCTCTGGGTAGAGCAGAAGGGAGTGTCAGACTTGTACTGACTAAAACTCAGTTATGTTCCTTCTCAGCCCATGTGTTTCGGGGCCGCAGTATCTCTTTTGTACAGTCCAGCAACCCCGGCAACGCCGCAACACCCTATCCTTTGCCTTTTTTTTTTTTTTGTGGGTGGAAAATCATCAAATGATCTGACACTCCCCCGCTCTTGGGCAGAGCGAAGGGGAGTGTCAGACTTCTACTGACTATAAACCGAACCCATGTTCCTTCTTTGCCCTTGTGCCGAGGCCACGTCATCTAGTACTAAAATCCGCGGCCTATCCTTTGCCTTCCGTAACAGAAATGAAAAATATATCGGCTGTTGGTTCATGTTGATGTTTGTTTTTGTGTCAAGCTCCAGTTAAGATGCTGGTACATTGCCAAACTTGCTTCATGACTTCAAGGTCAATCGTGTCGGAGCTGTAGTACTATTAGAAAGAGATACCGCGGCTCTGGAACAGGGCTAATAAGGAACATGGGGGGGTTTTAGTCCGTACAAGTCTGACTCTCTTTTCCACTCAGCCCAGAGCGGGGGGATTGTTTGATCATTTCCCATCCAAAAAAGGTCATGCTCGTGGCGATACTCCTTACCTATTAATATTAACTAAGAGTTTGCTCTGTTTCTGTCTTACAGCGACAATATCCTGAACTCACCCACCAGAGGTTCTATATCGTACACCAACGGCTTCGTGACCTCGATTCAACGTGTGGACATCCTGCAGTCTTCGGTGAATCAAATATGGAGGTTCAATGCTTCTGCTGCGAGTACCCACACGGCGACTGTGCAAATGACCATGAGGTTGCATGACGTAGCCGTTGGGTTTGACGTCACCGGTCACATGTTGGATGATGACCAGATATATCGGTATACTGTGGAGTTCGTGCATCCGCTGATCTCGTATGCTTTTGCTGTAAGTTTTGTCACTTTGTATTATTAGTTTATAGGGTCAAAGGTTAGGAGTATCCTATTACCTAGTACTAACGGGATTGTGGAGGTCAGATAGGCAGTTGCTCCATGTAAAATACTGGTATTCAGCTGCATCCGGTTTTAGTGGAAGCCAACTTGGTTGAGAAAAGGCAACGCAGATGATGAGGGTTGTAGGTTAAAGCAAACTCTGGAAAAAAAAGTCCATTTAATATTAGTAGAACCAATGTCTCCACAAAAAGCTGTGTTTTTCGTTAAATCGCTCTTTCATACAGGCAATCGTACCCAACTGAAATGCGCATAAATAACATACTCGTTTTTGGTAAAGAAAATCATAAGTTATGGAATCAGGCGTTACTTTGCGGAAATCCATGACATTAAATGCTATGAAATATATGTAGTTTTAATACCGCGAGACATATATCCAGGTCTGAAAGCAGGACACGAAACCCACCGTCATGCATATGCACATGCACAAATGGGCCCACCCTCCCGCCCTCATGCATATGCACACATACAAAACAAGTGTGAAATAATTAGCATGCCATGCAATCAAACCTATACTCGACACGTGTTTCGCCCCTCCACGGGGCATCCTCAGGAGTTGTTGACTCGTCGAGCGTTCGTCGAACGCTCGTGTCCTGCTTTCAGACCTGGATATATGTCTCGCGGTATTAAAACTACATATATTTCATAGCATTTAAAGAAAATCATGTCATTGTGTGGAGTCACAAAAATTACTTCGAAGAACCCACACTATGTTAATACTGTTTAAACATTTTCAGATTATAAAAGACGTACACACGGATGCCATATCAGCGACGGTGGTAGGAACTATACCGAGGATAACCACCCGCATTGCAGAATTTAGACCTCAAGATGCCACGTCTGACATGTTCCTTCAAACGGTAAGAACATAAGGAAAACAATGCATTTTATGTGATCACGTCTATAATCCTTCAAGGGCAGAGGAGTACCTAGCTAACCTCAAGGTCTAACCCGTACCTTTACGTTCCTTGTAAGTGAGGGCGATCTTGTTGCCAGAAATCGGGCACAAGTGGTCCGCCGATATTGGGAGCAGAGTCCAAGCTACCAGTGCTTAGGGCTCCAGAGATAGGGAAATCCTGACATTGCGAGTCATATCGAAAAGAACTGCCTTCTGAATCAGGGTTTGATCCTACCGCCTAAAGCGGGCCTTTAAAGAGGTGCATCGCAAGACAATCGGCGCATCCAAACTCCAGGCTGCTACTGAGGAATTTCTTTTGGAAACATCTTAAAATGCTATGTCCGACCTTGGAGTCCTTGTCCCCCCTGTGTTCTCTTCCCCCTACAAAACGTCAAGGTACGGGTGAACATTCATCTTCTGGGTGCGTTCGTTCCATAGACCTCACACATCGCTTTATATCTGACTACTGATTCTAGTGCAGTTCTTTCTATTCAAATCTTTCAGTTATTTTGGTTCTTAAAGGAAAAGAACCTCACCTATTAATTGTATTATGTTGAACAAAAAGTTTTGTAAATTGAAGAACTGCCGCTTAGTAGTGCAAGAGTAGTGGCTTAATTATCGCAAGAGCTTTGTCAGCTCCGTCATTCATCATCATTTCAGCCAAAATACAGCCACTGCTGGACATAGGCCTCCCCCCAGGTGTCGGCACATTGACCGGTCACGTGCGTTTCGCATCCAGAAGGTCCCTGCAACCTTCACCAGGACTGTCAAAACAGCTTTGCTCACTTGCAGCTTGCCTGAGCCTAAATATTTTCTACTCTTGATTTCAGTTTGACCCCAATGAAGTTACACCGGCTGGTATGCTTGCTTGGGGCCCGGAAATCTTTCAACCTATAACGCAAGCTGTGGTGACTCAAATGCCTTTTCCGGAAATTTGCTATAACTGTGCTGGATAATAAAGAAGTTACTTCTATTTATAAAGCTTGAAACATTTGAAATTATTATTTGTATTCTAGATTTGTATAATAAATTGTTTATGCTGATATAGAGTAAAATTATGTATAAAGCAATGCTAAAGTTATTTGTTTACGTATAAGTTACGTTATTAATTTGAAAAGAAAATGTGTTTATTGGTTTAGATACAAATACAGTCTTTTCACAGTTATTTCACTTGACAATCCTGTCAAAATTACAATATCCTGTAACTTCGTTGTGATGGTTTGTTGATGTCAGAAAAAAAAAACTGGCCAAGTGCAAGTCGGACTTATACATCAAGGGTCCCGTACTATGACTTCATATAGGTTTTCCTGTAATCTATACGTGTTGAACTAACTTTTGTATTTTTTTCAGAATTTTAGGCTCAGTAGTTTCGGAGATAACGGGGGGATGGTCGGACAGACAGAGACACGAGTGATCCTATAAGGGTTCCGTATCTCCTTTTGAGGTACGGAACCCTAAAAATTGTAAAAAATTTACTGTGCGGCTTCCATCCTAGTCTACTATAACTATACAATAATTCATATTGTATGTAAGCCATCCTGCCTTCCTTCCTTCTTTCCTAACGTGACGACAGACAGGGCAGAATGGAAGAAAGAAACGTGTTGCACCGACCCCAAATGACATGGGATAAAGGCGGGAAGATCATGATGATGTAAGAGAGCAGCGGTGGCCCAGTGGTGTCGGCCCCGACTTACGAACAGTAGGTCGTGGGTTCGAACCCAGGCAGTCGCATTACTTTGTGTAATTTATTTCATCACCGCTGCTCTCAAAAACGGTAAAGGAAAACATCGTGAGGAAACCGGCATGTCTTAGAACCAAAAAATTCTAAGACATGTGACATCTGCCAATCCGCACTGGGCCCGCGTGGTGGATTATAGCCCATCCCTCTCCTAGAGAGGAGGCCTGAGTCCCTGCAGTGGGAACATTATAGGCTGATGATGATGAAGCCTGCCTCGCATAACTCTACAAGCCGTTGCGAACAGATTTATAGATCTTTGACCAGTCTTACCAAGGGGTATCGTATTAACCAGTAAAATGGGTTATGGAGAGTACACTGGCATTCACTCCATGTAAATAATGGTATTCAACTGCATCCGGTAAGACTGGAAGCTGACTCCAATTTAATTGGGGGAAAAGCAAAGAAAAGAAAAAAATTATTTAAGTATAAAAGAAAGAAAGAAAGGAAGAAAAAGTATTTATTGGTTTCACAAACAAACAAGTAAACATAATTAGGAGAAACACTTAAAATTAGGACATAATAAAATTTATATAGAATAAGTCCCGTGCAAAGCCAAAGTAAAACGAAACGTTTAGTGTAAAAATAATCAGTTTGACAGCTGACTGTCTGTCAGTGATTAATAAAATTATGAAGCAAACAATTATTTACCTTCGTTTTCAGGTCTACTTTAGTGGTATCCTGAATTACAGGAGCCAATAGATCTAAGTATTAGAACCCTTATTAAATCTTTATTTAGTCTGAAGTTTTTAATGACTTCTGTTTCGCTCAAGTCGTAAATTAATATCGACGGCGGGATAGCTGTTGTCGCCGTGTATTGGCCAGTTGCTCGCCACTTTCCAACAACTCCGAGATAAAAATGCTAATAAACTCGTCCATCTTTCAGTGGTTTCAAGTCCAATCGTAGGTACACAAATTACAGTCTTGTTTTCTTGAAACGACGACCTCGTCGTTTCAAGAAAACACAATGCACAAATCAAAGAGTATAAATCGAATTTCCATTATGAGATGCCAAGCCGTATTTTATTTAAAAACTAAAGAAAAGAAAATACAGTGTACAATCCAAAACTCAACAAATTCACTCAGAAATTACGTATCTCGTATAATCGACATGACATCTGTACTGCTCAGAAGCACTCGACATGAACTCTAACGTTAGCCTTCGACAAATGTCGAATTCGACATCCCCAGAATAGCAACTTTTAAAATTTCTCGAAAAAATGACGTCATTAGAAATTTTTCTCGAGTTCAACACCATCTCTAAAACTGAGAATTGGCCCCCAGAGGCTTATCGAATTCGCCCTCGAACACAAACTAGCAATTCTAAATACTTTCTACCTCAAAAAGATGGTTACGATGATGCGACCATAGAAGCGGTCGTTCCGGACTGGAAATTGTTGCTGGGTAAAGCGAAAGTTTGTAAGTATGGATGGATGTATGTTTGTTTCTCTTTCACGCAATAACTACTATACGAATATGGATAAGGTACACAGATAGTTCATAACCTGGATTAACACATAGGATAGTTTTTATCCCGATTTTGTCTTCCTGTGGGATAATTTTCGAGTTGTAGCGGGCTAAGCCGCTGGCAACACCTATGAAACGTGTACATATGCTTATGCTATTGTTGTAACGGATTGACTATTGTACTTAAAGAGGTATCAAATTTAATTCTAAATACGTGTTTTGGCACGTCACCAGCTTGTTTTCCAAATAGTTTCCGCAGACAATTTCAAGAATAATAAACTTTTTTTTTGCGGATTGGTTAACATCATATTATTATGACCCCTCCCAGTCTGGGCGGGGCGGAAGGGAGTATCAGACTAAAACCCACCCATGTTCCTTCTTAGCCCCTTGTATTCCAAGGCCGTGGTATCTCATTTGAACAGTTTCGCAGCCCCGGCAGAAGAATTTTATCCAATGGTGCCTTTCTGTCAAAATAAATAGTGCTGCATAATTCTCTGGCGTACAGTCTTGAATTATTTTTTATAGAATTTTGAATAAGTCACTATCATCATCAGTCATCAGTTCATCACCATTTCAGCGCATTTTTCAGATTCATGGTGCGTAATTATCACTTGCTTTGGTGAAGGAAATCCTTGTGATGAAACCAGCATGCCTGAGAGATATTTCTCGATGGCATGTAAAACCAAGGTTGCCGACATAGCCCGAAGAATTGCCAAGCTTAAGTGGCAGTGGGCAGTGCACATTGCTCGCAGAACGGATGGCCGATGGGGCCGGAAGGTTCTGGAGTTGGAAGGCCTCCCACTAGGTGGACCGATGACCTGGTGAAGGTTGTGGGGATCCGCTGGATGCGAGACGCACGGGACCGGTCAATGTGGCGACACTTAGGGGAGGCCTATGTCCAGCAGTGGACGTCTTTCGGCTGAAATGATGATTCGATGATGATGATGTAAAACCAAGTCAGAGGTCCATGGCCGGCACAATAATAACTCATACACCAGGTTTGGAATTACCAGACGATAAAGAAAGAAGCCCATTACGGCCGAAATACGAGAGAGGTAGAGTGGAGTTCGACCATTGTGCTAGTATACTGCTGAAGCTCAGATTATGTTCAAACTAGATGACACTAAATGTGAGGAACCGCTTTGATGTAAATCTTTCAAATATCAACATCATTCTGCCCTTATCCCAGTTTATTTAGGACTAGCTTTTGCCAGCGGCTTCGCCCGCGTGAAAATGTCGATTTTCCATACAAACTTTCATCCCCTATTTAACTACCTTTGAATTTCGAAAAATCCTTCCTTTTTCCTTGTCTACATTATAAAGGGAACCTCTGTGCAAAATTTCAGTTTTCTAGGTCCAAGGGTTTGGGCTGGGCGTTGATGAGTCAGTCAGTCAGTCAGTCAGTCAGGACTTCTCTTTTTATTTATATAGAAGAAGATTGGCGCAGCATGTCTTCTTCTTTCATACTTCTATAATACTCATCACCTCAGCAGTCAGCTTCATATTTGAATGGATTAAGCTACCTACATGGGTAATTTTCCAGATCTTGTTGATTGAATAACAATTATAATTTCACGTTATCAAAACCAAGATTATCAGCGGTAAAATAATTGTTATTATGAAATCAGAGTGATTAATCTGCTTGAAGTATCAATGTCAAATTGATAACTACTTACTGTGCAAGAAAATTCAATCTTAAATGTAAGATTAGTTAAAATAATACCTAATCAATTACCTGTTTGACAGATTATAATCTACAAGTCTACAATATTCAGTTTCAATATAACTACTCGTATTTGAAGTGCATTGTTTTTTGTTTCGTTCATTGTGTTCTGTTTTAAGTTCTTAATAATGAAAGATGTATTAATAATTTTGTTTGTAGGATGTGTGTTGGTTGCATTAGGACAAAATAATATACCATGGAGTAAGTTATTATTATAACCAATTTTACTGGGGAAATAAATTATGAATGGAAAAAAAAGAAAAAAAAAGAAGTAGGTAGGTAAACGGTAATGTGACGACACGACGTGTGTAAAATAGAAAGAAACTTGTTGGACCATCCCCAAGTACAATACAAAGAATGAAAGAAAGAAGATAATGAGTAGGTATGGTGGATTCGAGTAAATGACGTGTTCGTTACGATTATAGAAGCTTACGTTCAGCTCTGGATTTCAATACAACCTATGACATAATAAACGCAAGGGGAGAGTGGTCTCTCGGATCATAAAACTGAACAACTATTGCGCTATGAGTTCTTCAATAATTTCCAAAATCGTAGAAAAAAGTTGATCAGCTGCACAAAAGCACATATTCACCAGCACCTAAGCTCGACAATTACCAGTTATTACTTGGGTAGCGATCTAATGGGGTCCAATTTCAGTATTCTTATGTAAATGGGACACTGCGCTTGTCATCTGAAAGCAATTGTTTCATACCGGACAAAACTAACGAAGTGTTCTCTGGAGACATTGTTGTAAAGTCAAATTTTAAAATTGACCTCTAGAGGTAACTGCAAGATGATAACCACACCAGCTGCTGCCATCTCCATAGAATAATATTGACACGGGATAATATTGACACGGGCGGTCGTTATTCTTCTTTGTGGTCTCATCAATCATCGTCAACAGCCTATTAATGTTCCCACTGCAGGGACTCAGGCCTCCTCTCTTTGAGAGGGAATGGGCTATAATCTACCACGCGGGCCCAGTGCGGATTGGTAGATGTCACATGTCTTCGAATTTTTTGGTTCTAAGACATGCCGGTTTCCTCACGATGTTTTCCTTCACCGTTTTGAGAGCAGCGGTGATGAAATAAATTACACAAAGTAATGTGCCTGCCTGGGTTCGAACCCACGACCTACTGTTCGTAAGTCGGGGCCGCCACCACTGGGCCACCGCTGCTCCTTTGTGGTCTGACACCTTCATAATAGTATCTTAACCGGCGTCAAGTTGCAGACGCACCAAAGATAAGTACAAGATAATCTTTGAAAGGACTAATCACCAGTTTTTTCTACAGCCACACGAGCCCGTGTTAGACACCACACGGAATTTTTCACGCAAGTGATACAAGAAACCATCTACGAACTGGAGAGAAGAGGATTTAGTAGTCTGTCACTGCCGAATATCACGCAAAATATTAAGTAAGTTTTATTACATAGGTACTTTGATTTATCTGTCCCTCTTAGCTGAAGGACTGGGTTCTGTAGACAGCTTCGTCCTGGCCGTCTGTCCGTCCGTATGGAACATTGCAGCTATTTTACTCAGAGACTGTTTGCACCATACAGTTGAAATTTGGAGAGTAGGTGGCAAAAAGTGAAATAATGTGGGTAAAGAATGGAAAAAGAACTTTCAACAAAAATTGGTTTGAACAAGACTCTGTGTAACAAAATACATGGAATCATAGAATACAACTGAAGAAGAAAAGGCTTTATGTCTCAGCAGTTAAGCTTCAGTTCTGCCAAAGAACCACTTGCCCTAATTAGCTCATATCGTTCCACTGCTGGGCACTGACCACCAGTCTATGAAACAGACCGGGCCATAATATGAATGGTGAAGCCCCTGGCGGATGCTTCTCTATAATAAATACTTGGTTGGAGTTTGATTATAAAGGAGAACAGATCATAATTGAAAAGTAAATAAAGCTTTGCTTTTGCCTCGACTTTTTGGAGGTGGGCGTTAATGACTGCGACACAGTTTTATACTAATGCAGTAATAGGGGATCGGACTGGGTCAAAATAATATGATTCTGTTTAGTCCGTAAGTTAGATTATCGAAAAATATTGAATACGTGTTTTTTGTTTTATCAAATCAATAAAAAATGACGAAGATAAAACGCGTCAAAGATCTTGGAGTGGGGCTTGAAACGTCACTTGTGTCGTCAAAATGTACTATCATATGACGTCACACGAGTTTTCGAAGCACTGTTTCGTCTTCATTTTAAGTTTACGTGAAAAAAGAAAAAATACGTGTCCAATAATTTTTGGAAATCTATCTGACGGACTAATTAGTTTTTTTTTGTCCGATCCCCTATTGTTATCGAACACAGAGTTTTTGTAAACTGAATTTTTGTTTCCAATAAAATTTATTATTATTATTAATTTTAGCATAACATGTTATAAAACTTTGCTATCTAACATGTTTCAGTAATGTGGAGCCTGAATGTCATGTTACGGATTCCTAATTCTTATTCTTATTCTTTATTGCACACATAAAAATAACAAATATAAACAAAAATTACAATTATAAAGCTTATGTACAAAGGCGTAACCCAGAATTGGGTTTTCTTACAGCAAACCTAATTTCGCTAGCGAGATTTGCAAAAGAGGAGGAACACTTAATGTATGATGTGCATTAACATTAAACTATGATACATAAATTAAGTAGACTTATAAACTAAACTACATACATACAATATCATATACGTAATACGTAAAGTATATATATATATACATACCTATAATTATTCCTCTCAAATAATAATTAAATAATAATAATTATTATTAAAAAATAATTAATTATAATTATTATTAAATTTTTATTATAATTAATTATAATTATTTCTCTCTATTTGATTCCTCTTAATTATTTTTAACATTTCAGCCAACCGTTCTACAAATGGTATATGAACGGTACAGTGAACTACACCAATGGCTTTCTAGTGTCCATGCAGAAGATCGACGTGACTACCATGACCCAGTCCATTGGTATACCTGCTATTGAAGGGGTCCCAACTCCTCGAGCCACCGTTGCTGGAAGACTAAATATGAGGGATGTGAAACTTGGCTATGATGTCTACTTCTTTGACATCAATGGTCCTGTACACAAATTCACCGGGGATTACACGCATACTTTGATCGATTGGCATATTACTGTAAGTTTTATTTTTTTATTTCAACGTCTGTTTAGCCTTTCCTAAGCTCTCTTATGGTGGGATAGTCCACCCCTTTCGCAAGACGGTGTTCACATGGGTGAACACCGTCTTGCGAAAGGGGTTGCTCGTTGCTAAAAAAGTACAATAGCACGGGTTGGTCAAAGGTTAAGTTACATTTGCTGCGGCCAGTCCAAGTCCATACTTGGACTGGCCGCAGCAAATGTAACTTAACCTTTGACCAACCCGTGCTATTGTACTTTTTTAGCAACGAGCTTTTTTTAATATTATTTGATTGGTTCTATGGAGCTGCTTTTAACTGTAACGCTCACAATCAAAAGTATTATTTTTAACACGACTGCGGCGAAACCCAAAAGGGGGGTTATGTGTTTGACTTGTCTATACGTATGTCCGGTTCTATGTTGCCTCATAACTCATAAACGGATTCAATGAACGAACTTGGATAAAATGTACGATGATACAGATTTGTCTTGGTGGCGCGAGTATCACTGGCTAAAAACAAGCTGCGGATTTTCGGGGCCATATCTTGGAACTTAAAATCTTTTTTATTCCATTAATTACCATCGAGCAGGATATCCAAATATAGGATTTTAAAATGAGATTTCAAAAATATAAACTACTTATAAAACACAGAAGCAGACGGGGTCCATTCTATTTTCATAATTTTATATACAAATGGGCCAATACCATTTGAAAAAAAACCTGCCTGTAGAAACTATTACCAAAGAACTTCAAAATATTATGATAGCCGGGACCAATAACGTGCTTACCGAGGCACTGAGAAAACTCGGTATATAATGGGTCCTCACCCAATCACGGACCAACAACCTAGGCAAGCGAGCTTTGACTTGTAGATCGACCCGTGGGGTTGTTATTATTTAGGCACGAGCTCTTTGTTACAATCACGACATTATTTACTTATTTTCAATTTTATTTTCCAGATTAATAAAGATTTGATAAACAGACATATAACGGTTTCAATGACTCTTGGAACATCTGGAAACCTCATTAGGATGGTATACAGACCAGCTAACAATATAACTGAAGGAATTTCTAGATTCGTAAGTATTTTATGACTCTTGTACTATTATGTATTCTGTGACTCTTGTCTAGTTTATCTCATTTCTTATTTAATGAGGACCCGGACCTGTACCACCTTATAGCAGTATTTTTACAGGACCTATCAGGTTGTATAATTCTGTAAATCCATACGGGTCACGGTTGCTTATCATACTTTGTTCAATAGACAGCCTGAAAATTGCAAAATACCTTCGTAAGACTTTTGATCAAGAACAGTCTTGATCAAAAAACTTGTTAAAAAATCTTACGAAGGAATTTTCTATCTATTAGTACCTATACATTTTTAGCTCATGCCTCGAATCTCCTGTGGTTCACCGTCTTTAATATAAGTTTTAATCCATTATTTCATTTTTTTTATCTTGTATGAATTAAAATATTATCGTTTTCACCAAGAGCAGCATAATAATCAATGCAAAATAAGCAAAATAATAAAGCATAATAATTCTAGCATAACAATTTTCTGGTCATAGTGCATCTACTTAAGTAGGTACTGTTTTTTTTTCTGTTTCAGTATTCGCCGAACCTTAACTCTGAGGGTGTCAGAACTTGGTGGACTGTTCTTGAATCGGTCATATTGGATGTTATCAAACACAAGGTTCCGTTTCCCGAAGTGTGCTACAATCACTGTTAGTAGAGGTGATGTGCTAAGGAATCCTGAAAAATTAAATAAAATAAATTGAGGCCTATTTTATTAAAACTTAGAGATAAAATATGTTTTTAATTTCTTTTCGTATAGTGAACTCATCTAACTTCGTAATTTAGAGGCATTTGTGCACTACAGCCCTATGATTCCGTTCAAACCAAATATCACCGAATTAGGCGAATCACAGAATTAAGTAGATGAGTTCACCCTATATACCTATTATAATTAAAAGTCTTTTTAGTTACTAATTTTTTTTTTATTCCTTGTAAAATATAAAACACGGCTGCCGCGGCCGCCTACACTTTGCGCTTAAAACAAAAGTAAAAAATAATATAATACTACATAGTTAGAAATGAATTATTTTACGGGAACCATGACACTATTGTATTGGTATTTGGTAATGGTAATCGGTACTATAAATAAAAGTTTTTAAACTGACATGGTCACTGACACTACTATTATTACTATGAACGGGATATTTATGTTTTCTTATTGTTTCGAGTCCGTGATCATGGTGCTTGTAACAGCGCTGAAATATCGGGAACTCGAAACAATAAGAAAACATGGTACCAAAATATCCCGTTCCGTAATAATAGGTCTCAACCTATGAAATTGCCGTTTTGTTTGAAAAAATTTAAACGATTTTTTTTCATGTATTTTTTATTTGTATTAATCGAAGTAATCACCCATGCAATCAATGCATCTTTGCCAACGCAGTGGCAGTTTATTGATGCCCTTCTTAAAGAAATCAGCTGGTCGGGAGGCAACAAATTCTTCAAAGGCATTTTGTACTGCCTCTCGGGTATTGAATTTTTTTCCCGCCAAGAAGTTATCCAAATTCTGGAAAAAGTAGTAGTCTGTAGGCGCAAGGTCTGGTGAGTAGAGCGGATGACGGAGAGCTTCCAACCCCAGTTCTTGCAACTTGGAGACCGTTTGCTGTGCAGTATGAGGTCGCGCGTTGTCGTGCAGGAGCAGCGGAGACAAGCGATTGACCAATGCTGGTTAGAGATGTACCAGCTTCTCCATCATTGTGTTCAGTTCTTCGCAGTACCTACACATCTGCAGTAATGCTCACCCCGTTTGGTAAGAAGCTGTGATGAATCACACCGGCGCTAGACCACCAAACAGTGACCATCACTTTTCTAGGGGTAAGTTTTCGTTTAGGGCATTGTTAAGGTGCTGAACCAGGATCCAACCAACTTGCTGAGCGCTTGCGGTTATCAAACATAATCCATTTTTCATCGCAGGTAACAATGCGGTTCAAAATTCCTTCATTTGTGTATCTGTTGAGCAGTGCAAGGCACGTCTCGACGCGTACTTTGCGCTGGCGATCATTGAGTTCGTGGGGCACCCATTTGTCAAGCTTTTTTACCTTGCCAATTTGACGCAAATGGACCAATATATTGTTTTGACGCTAACGTCGAAAGCTGCTGATAATTCAGCCGTAGATTGTGTATCATCAGCTTCCACAATCGCCTTTAATTCGTAATTGTCGACCAAAGTCTTCGGACGACCGCGAGGTTCATTTTTCAGGTCGAAATTTCCAGAACGGAAGCGAGCAAACCAATAACGTGGTGGTGCGTTGGTTTGTAGTGTTAGCTCCGTAAACGTTGTTGATGTTGCGTGCCGCTTGTGCCACGTTGCTGCCACGACGGTACTCATATTCCTTAATTACTCGAATTTTTAACGTAATATCCATGATGACGAAAAAGATTGAAATGCGATGAAAATTTAACACTAATCAATAAACAAATGACTACTTTTGGAAAAAAAATCCATGTTTTTAAAATAAAATTAATTTGAAATTAGAATTCTTAGCCAAACAAAAATTATTTTGATTTGAAATGGCCAGTACTGCAGAACGGCAATTTCATAGGTAAAGACCTAATAGTAATATGAATAAAGTACATACAAATTGTTCAGTAAAAATAAAAATAAATAGGTCCCAAGATATTTTTTTTGTAATTTTGAGAATTTAATCTTAATCAATCGAGAAACAGAGAAGTATGGAAGAAGAAGACATGCTGCGCCGACATTCTTTGGGGTCGGTGCAGCAGTCTTCTTCCTTGTCATCTCATGCATGGGACACTTCCTTTTTTGCCTTATCATACACAGTCCATCCATCGTTTCTTTGGTCTTTCTCTTCTGATAAAAACCAATTCACATTCATAATTCCAAAACCTTTCTCACGACACTTTCCTCATTCATTCGCATCACAATGCCCTTAGCACGACAACCGATTTCGACAGAACTTTTCTGTCACCGGCGCCACTTTCAGACTTCTTCTTATGTACTAATTTCTTATTTTATCCATTCGCGCAACACCACCATTCTTATATCTATGAACACCACACATCCCCCTAATAAGCATTCTCATTATTTCCAGCCACATATCCAAAACTATTACTTTTAAATTACAGGTCTATTCCATTCATTTTGGAACGAAAGTTTTGCCGTCAACCAACGTCAATTGACAGACGTCAAATCAATCGGAAACGACTCGATTGACAACGTCACAAATGAATTTGTTTTGCTAGCGGTTTATTTCTAAAACGAATCAGATGAGATTTATTTGCTCAAACAGCATTATTATTTCACGCGTTTACGTGTTATCCTAATAGTTGTTTAGGACAAACGTGTTCAGTTACAATGTCCATTTCATGACTGCAAAATGTGTGATGAAACGAACGAAGAACGTCAAGACAACGAATTTGCAGCATTACAGGTTAGTAAACTGTACTATTTGTAAATAAAAACATTTCTGGATGATGAAAATAAATACTGGTTTTCATAAGACTACGATATTTCTATACCGTTATGTTAAATTATATTTTATTCGATTTTTTTTTGGATCCCGGTTGTTTTTCGTCGTGGCGGGCATTTTAATTAGGCCAAGATAACTATTTTTACATACGGGAAGGAAAAAGTAGATATTTTGTTTTCTACTAATGTGTTTTTCATGTTCTCAGCCTATCTTAGTTTGATAAACAAAATAAACAATTCTAGTTTTGTCATAGATTACATACAGAGGAAATTTGGATGGGTTGATAATTATAATATCAGGTTCCCTAAAAGGATCTTGATAACAAATTGCTAATGCACTAGAACTTGATCAAGTGGGTTCATTTAAAATATTAATATTCACTCACTTGGCACTCAATTCTAATACTTATAATAATTCTTCATAACACTGAACTACGAAGTTAGTAACCTATGAGACTTATACCCATCTTACATTATCATCCTTACGTAGTTACATACATAGATTTGCAGGCCAGTGCTAGGTTGTATGTTAGTGAAAATATGATTCGCGGCTGTAAGACGTATGCAGTTACAGAATTATAATCATCAAAATCATCATTACAACCCTCCAAGTTCATGTAACTGTCAAGAATGAGTATTTCATCAAAAGGTCATTCTTGAGAGTTAGCACTGGCCTGCAAATCGCTAAAAATGTAAGAAAATTTGAATTTCGCGGGCTACCGTGAACATCCACCTTAAATCAAACTAACATAAGTAAAACAGGAATTATTTTCATCATTCTGAGGTTTTTTAATTACATACAGATAATCATCTCAATAAAAAGATACTTCACTTTTGTAAACTATGTCTTGATTGTTAAGAATGTGCCATACTAACGGGGTGTCCTGCGTGAGCGGCGAATACGTCGCGTCTTGCCACAGACTCCCACATAGCCCACAAGTAGGGTATGCCGTTGATTTGATCGCGTTAGTCGCGATCGCAGAGTTGCGTCGCGTCGTATTCGTCGCTCACGCCGGACACCCCGTAAATCAACAAATAGAAGATTATTTGCACAAAAAAATCCTACTCAAAATAATGGCTGAAGTTTAAAAAATGATTTTGACCGCTGACTATGTTACGGTGTTTCTTCTTTAAGTAGTCAGACAGGTAACGTCAACCTTATAACAGGCAGTGTGCATATTACCATCAACTGGTGATCTAATCCAGACTCCTTCGCTGCTACTGAGACGTTTGTGCACACTGCTTTATCTTTGACTCAGACCCAGGGCTGCGGGTTTGTTCGAAAGGGATACTGCGGCCTCGACACAGTAAACCATCAGAGAGGACAGCCTTAATGTCTTTTTCTTTACGTGTCGACAATCTCAATTGAGTCATTGCTGCATTGTGGTGAAAGGACTAGTCAGGTAGACTCTGCGTTACTGAATGCTAGCTGTACCAAGCAATTTTTTTTTACTGTTTTTTAAGTAAAAATGTGGTAAAACAAATAAATAAATTATTTTATATTACTTTGGCAGGCAATTTACACTGATGCTGTAGTGGATAACCGTGAAGCTGTTGCGTGGAAGATATGGAGGCCTATAGATCTGATGCTCACTTTGAACCCATTGCATAATTCCGATATCAAAGGCGTGCACTGCTCTGTGACATTACATTTTAAATGTTGTGCAAATTATCCTGAAAAGTAAGTTTTAAGTTTTCCTCATAATTAATAGTTTGATAAACAATTATATAATATATTAATAATAATAAGCCTTTTATTTCTAATCTCACAATATTTAAATTTTAAATGCAATAAGTGTTAGTTGTGTTAGTGTTTGTCTTATTCTAGTTAGTAGTATTATTTGTTTGGGTATCTTTTGGAGATGTAGTCCCATATCGGGTAAAGGCCTCCTCCATCCGCTTCCAATTCTCCCGATCTTTGGCAAGGGTTCGCCAGCTTGTGCCAGCAGTCTGGGCTATGTCGTCTGCCCATCGTTTGTATGGTCTTCCAACCTTTCTTTTCCCTGGCGGTCCTTTCCAGTTAGTGGCTCGTATTGTCCATCTGTCGTCAGTGAGCCTTGCGATATGTCCTGCCCACCGCCACTTTAGTGCTAGTGCTTGTGATAGAGCATCTGTCAGCATAGTCTTTGCCCTAATTTTTGTACTTCGTACCTTGTGAATCTTTCTAATTCCTAGCATGCTCCTCTCCATTGCCCTCTGGGTGGTTGTAATTTTTTTCTTGGTTCTGTCGGTGTGAACCCATGTTTGGCAGCCGTATAATAGGCAGGGTAGTATACAAGTGTCCAATACTACTCTCTTGAGATTCAAGGAGTAGTGGCCTTTTAGGATTTCTTTTAGTGATCAATATTTTTGCCATGTGATGTTTACTCTCGTTTGTATTTCCTCTTCGTTATTTGTTTTGCTAAATATATTATAAACCATTTTAAAAAGTAATTTAACAATATTTCAAAGGTTCAAGATGATGAAATTACATTACAATCTTAATAAAACTCGAGATCTTATGGTTTTTTTTTGTTGGTTAGAAAATGTTTAAATATATGTGGCGACTAGTGACATCTATCGCAACACCTGCGTACTAACAACGATCGACAGAAATTCCTACATCGCGCTATCAACATTATCCGCGACATAGGCCTATATGTATATATTATTGGAGTTCCCGACTTACATATGTCGGGCAGTTAGCCCGCCGGACACAACACCCGTCTGGTCGGAGGATCCTCCCTTTTCAATGGGGGATGAGGAGCTTTACACCCTGTTCCTCATTAGCCCCCCCAAATATATTTCCTCCCTCCCTCCCATACATGTTCAAAACTAATTAAAATTATTTCCGATGTTTTCAGGCCACTAAGTGTGGCAATCCACAAAATGCGAGGCTTATCAACTGAAAACTGTACAAAATTGTTGTCGGAATTGGAAGAACAGGCAAGAAACTTATGTGGGGAAGTCTGTATATTTCAATTGGCACAACATGCTCAGGTAATATTAGTTAATTTAATGTTTATTATGTTAGTATAATGACATAATTATGGAAACCAATCATGCTTATATCCTTCAAAGGATACACCACACTATTACTACTACTACGTATGTAGAAATGAATAGAAGACAATGAAATCGGAAACTAGAAATATGTAAATAGTAAACATGTTAAATATTCCATTACAAGTATTAAAAACAATATAAAGCTGGCATGTATGGGTGCTAACGTAAAGGTACAGGATTTCCTTCGCTTTCTGTGTTTATCATTTCCTTGCAAAAGGCAATGTTGGTGTCTTTTGCTGCTGTTCCCGACCATGGACTGAAAAAGAGTCAGGTTATCCACTGCTTGATTATGCCTTGACTTTCAGCTTAGGCTGCAGTTCCTCCTAAAGTACAAAGTAAAACTTTCCACACTTGAATCAAAATGTTTTATTTTTTTCAGCAATTTCTGCATGACTACAACATACCAACTCTATCTTTTTATGATGAAATGTTAAAACAGAAGAATGAGCAGGAGCAGTTAAAACTACATGATCTGAAGGTTAAGGAAAATGAGGAGGTATGGATTATTATCATTACAACCATAATCAGCCTATAATATTCCCACTGATGGGACCCAGGCCTCCTCTCTTTGCGAGGGAATGGGCTATAATCTAACGCGCGGGCCCAGCTGTAGATGTCTTCGACTTGTTGGTAGTATGGTATAATGGTTGCCTTATGATGTTTTTCGTCCCCAGTTTGAGAGCAGTGGTGTTGAAATAAATTACACAAAGTAATGTGCCTCCTCACGAATTATCCCATGATTTCGTCGTAAGTTGGGGCCGCAACCACTGGGCCACTGCTGCTCTCATCATCATATTCATCGGTACATACTTATACTTATTTAAACCCCTCACAAACAAAAGAGGGGTGTCATGTTAACCGTGTCTGTCTGTGACGTCGTAGCTCCCAAATTTTGATTGGGATTTCGTTTGAAAGTTTAATCGGGACTTTTCTTAGCTATGTTAAAATCTGAACAACCATTTCATTATTATCAGCTCTTTTCTAGGTTATAGTGCTTATAAGTGTTCTTTACAGTAAAACAGTCATTATTTTCACTATTTCAGCGACAAAAAATGAAGGATGAGATTCAAAGGCGGCAGGAAATCCTCAAGTCTGGCAGACGTACTCATAGATCTAGTTTTAGCCAGGAAAATGATAGTCTTGATGGTCACGGGGATGCTCCTGAACTTGTGTAGTAAGTATAGGCATTAAACCACCTATATTTTTATATGACGAGCCTTTTTCCCCTCATCATCCACAGCCCGAATCCAACCACTGCTGGGTATATATAGGCGACTTTTTTTTTGTGCTAAACTCCACATTTCTGTGTCAGCCTCATCCAGGTTTTTCCCTCGATGGCAACTATATCGTCAGCCTATCTCGCCTCCAGACGACCCACATTTCGTTTTCCCGTTTTTTGCCGCTATTCAGTGACAACCTTAGCCTCCACCTGTCATCACTGCGTCCAGCCCACCTAGCGGACAAACTCAAAAACTCAAATCATTTATTTCAATTAAGCCATTACAGGCACTTTTGAATGTCAGAAGAACAATTCATTTAAAAAAAAAACGAAACTACGAGTGCAATACGTCATTCCGAAAGCCACCACGCCGAACCACAGACAGATGTGTGCTGGGAAGTTTGTTCCGCCACTTCTTCTTTCCAGCTTAACACTAGGAAGTGTCGATGGGTGGGCGTTTTGGGGGACTGTCTTATAAAAATGTAAAGTAGAGTAAAGTAAATTTTTGACGTTCGAAAAGTGCTGATTATCAGCCTAGTTTGAATAAATGACTTTTGATTTGATTTTGCCACCGAATGCCCGCAACAACGAACACCACACGAACACAAATGCAAACTGCGCGCCTGCTACTGCCCAACCTGGAAAACGAAACCGGACCGTCAGCCCACCATCATTCTCCTGCCCTTATCCTAATTCATTTGGGGTCGGCGCAACATGTCTTCTTCTTCCATACTTCCCTATTTCTCGTAATGTCAGCAGTCACCTCCTTTCTAGCCATATCATCCTTCATACAGGCCATCCATCGTTTTTTTGGTCTTCCTCTACTTTAATAGCCAGCCAAAATTCACACTTCTTTTTTTTATTTTTATTTTTTTAAATAGGCTTGCTCTTGACTTCAATCTTGCCCTAAGGGCAGATGATGTCGACGATGGATCGAGCTTACCCAGTAGAAGCCTGTTTACTCGCGACTTAAACAGATTAGGGTTATATGAACTCGGAAAAACCGACGCAGGCAGGGAATTCCACTCCTTGGCTGTGCGCATAATAAAGGACCCAGCAAAGCGCTTCGTTCGAATGAGTGGATTGTCGACTAGGTATCGGTGATACCCTGCAGTACGTCTAGTCTCCTGATGGAAGAAGGGAGATGGTGGGATCAGCTCGTGGAGCTCTTGCGCACACTCTCCGAAGTACAGTCTGTAGAAGACCGACAGACATGCGACTTTGCGACGGTGGGCCAGGCTATATGTAGCTTGACTTCTTCTTTCTACTCAACATTTTCTCCACTACATTTTCCTTATTTCTTCGAATCACAAGTCCAGACTACGATCACCGATTTCCACACAACGTCTCATGCACCAGCGCCACTTTCAACTTCCTCTTATGTACTCATTTCATATTTTATTGCCACACATCCCTTGAGCTTTCTCGTCTCAGCCACATGCAATAGGGGATCGGACTGGGTCAAAATAATATGATTCTGTTTAGTCCGTAAGTTAGATTATCGAAAAATATTGAATACGTGGTTTTTGTTTTATCAAATCAATAAAAAATTACGCAGATAAAACGCGTCAAAGATCTTGGAGTGGGGCTTGAAACGTCACTCGTGTCGTCAAAATGTACTATCATATGACGTCACACGAGTTTTCGAAGCACTGTATCGTCCTCATTTTAAGTTTACGTGAAAAAAGAAAAAAATACGTGTCCAATAATTTTTGGAAATCCATCTGACGGACTAATTAGTTTTTTTTTGTCCGATCCCCTATTGCAACAATGCCAGAAGAAAAACCTAATATCATTTAGCCCATCTAAGGAATCGAAAGCGGGACGTCATAGTCATGATCAGCAGACCAGGGAAGAACTACTAATAACTCATCATTATCAGCCTATAATGTTCCCACTGCAGGGACTCAGGCCTCCTCTCTAGGAGAGGGATACGGGCTATGATCTACCACGCGGGCCCAGTGCGGATTGGTAGATGTCACATGGTTCTAAGACATGTCGGTTTCCTCACGATGTTTTCCTTCACCGTTTTGAGAGCAGTGGTGATGGAATAAATTACACAAAGTAATGCACCTGACTGGGTTCGAACCCACGACTCACTGTTCGTAAGTCGAGGCCGCTACTATTCTATTTTAATTTTCAGTTACGCCGACGACAAAATGTCTCCAGTTAAGAAAGTAGTTCGAACCAAAACTGTGGATATACCTTGCACTTGTAAGAGTAAAGGAGTTCAAGTGATCAGGGTTACTCAGAGGAATAATAAAAAAGTTTATATCGGAAACTGTTTAGGTAAGTTTTCAGTATAATCAACGAATAATGATAATTTGAGGTATGAGATTATATGAGAATGTTGAGGTTTAAAAGAAG
Organism: Diarsia dahlii; assembly: GCA_949775195.1. NCBI lineage: Eukaryota > Metazoa > Arthropoda > Insecta > Lepidoptera > Noctuidae > Diarsia > Diarsia dahlii. The sequence goes on from OX459209.1 coordinate 17,619,960, forward strand.
ATGTAGTGACAAACATTTAACCTTTTGACCGCCACAGACGACAACCAAAAAGTACCTTAAGTCAACAAGCTTAAGGTACTTTTTTGCTTGTTCGGCTTGTCGTCTATGCGTGACTGTGGCGCTCAAAAGGTTTAAAAAGTATGCTTACATGGTTTGGTTATGTGAAGAGGTTGTGTGAAAGGCGACTAACAAAAATTATTTAAAAGGCCGATGTGAGTAGCACCGTCTTTATATTATGCTTTTGATAATGTAAAATCACACGAAGCTCTAAACAAACTTTTTTAACGAAAGCTCGAATTTATGAAGACTAACAAGCTTCTTACTTCTTTTTCCTTATTCCTTAAATTTTAGCCAGAATATAAGTGTAGTTTTCTCAACAGGCCACTCCTCAAACGGCGCCACAACCTACCTAGCGATCGACGACGAAGGCGAGCGGTTGATCGCCAAAAAATGGATCGCGCCACCAGCCAACGACTTTCAAACAAGGACCCGGCAACTAACCTCCATGCAACAAGATCTGAAAGCCATGTCCCGACTGAATCACCCCACTTTAACCCCCTACATAGCAATGGAAACAATTAAAGACGCGAACAAACGGACAGCAAAACAATACATTTACTTATTCAGGAACTTTATTCTAGGTAGTGCGTTAAAAAGTGTTAAAAATCGACTAAGTGTGTTAAGTGATCGGTACGAGGGGTTGAAGTTACTAAGGCATGTTGGTTTGGGGGTGTTAGGGGCGTTAAAGGAGCTGCATAGTGTTGGGATCGTGCATAAGGATGTGCGAGGTCAGAATGTGTTTCTGGATGACTTTGGAGGGGTCAAGCTGGTGGGGATTGGTCTCGATATGAGGCTGGCGGAGATGATCGATGGCGATGCTTATTGTGACAGGTAAGATGAAGGTATGATCATGTTTTACTTACTTATTTTTCTTCTTTAACATACAAATTATTGGGACTATACACATGTTCGTTCACGCTGTCATAACCGGGCGACAAAATCAAATATATGTTAGCCACTGAGCTTAGATAAAATTTAGTCTCACTGACCTCAACACGATTGAGCGCCATTTGTAAACTTCCTCTAATATGTACTCATTCCTTACTTTATCCATTCTTGTCCTCCAACATCCATCGCAACATTCTCATCTCCGCTACATGCAATACTTTTTCATTCATCCTATTTCGTATGTATAAATACCCTAGGAACTGTCAGAAGATTGTGTGATTTAAACACTGGTCTGCAAGAATCAGTCCAGTCAATATTAAAAATTGTGGGTATGCATTTTTCGTGCTTACAGAACCCTAGTTATTTCAAAGGAGTTCCCTCAGACACTGCAAGATACAGTGCAGGAAAAAAATCCATTATTGGATATCAGATGGCGTTATAAAAAAGATATGTTAGTCCTCAATATCTGACATGTACTTCTAATATTTTTTCAGACAAACTGCAGCACAAGATATTTATGCTACAGGGCAGATGTTACTATCAATCGTGTCACAAGAACGAACCTATTTAGAAATACCTCCTGAGCTACCAAGTTCTGCTAAAGATTTCTTTGCAAGGTAGGTTTGAAGTCTACTGTCTCTTACTTCTTCCGAATAGATCATTATGTATTGTGAAGTTACTTGAATCCTGTAGGTAGTGTAGGCGTTTTTATGGCATGAATTTCTTCTATTTTAGGACCTGTTCATTTCATTACTACATTTATTAATATACAATTAAATAATTTATTTTATGATCATCATCAGCCTATAATGTTCCCACTACAGGGACTCAGGCCTCCTCTCTAGGAGGGGTATGGGTAATAATCCACCATGCGGGCCCAGTGTATTTATTATCACCCACTTTTATTTATTTGAGCAGTAGGAATTTATTAGTGTCCTTTATTGTTAGGAATCATTAGAAAACATAGAAAACTATATACAGTTGATATTAAATAGTAGTTACTGAATTTTTCTTTAAGGGATTTTTTGGAGATTTATATTTTTTTAAATTACGGCTGAGTATGAGGTGCTGGGTTCAAGTTCCATGTCAAACATAGTGTTATTGTATTTTTCCATCAGGAATTTCTCAGTAGTAGCCATGGAGCTTGGATTTGTGCCCACTTGATGGCAATAGGCTCGCCCGTATTATTACATGGGACAAGCATAAATGGTGAAATGTGGGTGCACTAATATTCCCCGCAGATTACCGAACTGATGTTACATTTCTTTTAAAACAGGTGTTTAACGGAAGACGAACAATCTCAGTGGTCGGCGGAACAGTTGATGAATCACGTGTTCCTTATCGACGCGCCTGCCAAACTGCCCAGCAGCAGGACCAAGGATGATGAAGGCAGCTGCTCTGAGGTAATGGTTTCATCATCATTTTCATTCTCCTGCCCTTATTCCGATTTATTTCGTTTCGAGTTAAGAAATGAAAGAAGAGAAAAGGAAAAAAAAACCGGCCAAGAGCGTGTCGGGCCACGCTCAGTGTAGGGTTCCGTAGTTTCCCGTCTGTCACAACATCCAAGTTCAAAATGATTTTCCTAGAAAGTCCTTAAAAAGTTCTACTTTACAGATTTTTTTCATATTTTCTAAACTTATGGCTCAAAATTTAGAAGGGGGGGGGGGACACATTGTTTTTTACTTTTGGAGCGATTATTTCCGAAATTATAAAAAATTATTTTAGTAAACCCCTATTCATTTTTAAATACATTTCCAACAATATATCACACGTTAGGGTTGAAATTAAAAAAAAAACAATCGCTTCCCACTACATATATAGGGGGGCTACCCTAATAAAACATTTTTTTCCAATTTTTATTTTACCACTTTGTCGGCGTGATTGATACACATATTGGTACCAAATTTCAGCTTTCTAGTGCTAACGGTCACAGAGATTAAGCGAGGACGGACGGACGGACAGAAAGACATGGCGGTTCCTAGTTGACTACGGAACCCTAAAAATGGGCTCATTATTATAAGGCCAAACAACAAAATTAAATTGAACCCAAAAAAATTACGATAATAAACCATGATGATTTACATGATAATTTAAAAATAAATCAGCCGTTTCCTATAAAAGTCACACACGGTTAAAATGTTTGAAACGGCTGATTTTTTTATAAAGGGGTTTGAACTTTTTTGTATGGGAGCTGGCATATCGACCCACCGCCATTTTGATTTTTTTTCGAAATCGCGGCCCACGATGAAAGTGGTATGTATGGATAGAGGACATATAGACGAACAAAAAATGTCCAGTAACACGGTACCCAAAGTGTCACGTTACCGAGATATTTGAAGGTAAAGATTGACATATAAGCACAATGACCACATAAAAAATAGACCGTTTACTTTTTCCTTTTTTTTGTCTTTAGGCGTTGATTATTATTATTACTTACTGGTTATTGAAAGAGAGTAGGTACATTACATACTACTACTACTAGGAGTATGAGAAAATTATTCTTTGACATAAAATAGCATTTCATTGCGATGCGAAGCGAATTCTCGTGCGTATAATAATAATCAAACTGGGAACTATTATTTGGATACAATTTAACGCTTACACGTAAAAAGGCTATTTTTTTAAATCATCATTTGTCGATCTTTACCTTCAAATATCTCGGTAACGTGACACTTTAGATACCGTGTTACTGGACCGCGTGGGCCGCGATTTCGAAAAAAAAACAAAATGGCGGACAGGTTGATATGCCACATCGGTTCTATCCCCTTTACCGCTGATAATTTTCGATGCGGAGGTATTTACAACACAATACAATACAAAACGACAACAACACTGAGTAACAAAACAGAGACACAAAACAATAAACAAAACTAAACAAACAATACAACAACAATACTGAGTACGTGTTAACCGTTTTTACGCCGGTGTTCCTTCCAGCCTACAATATCATAATGTATTACAGGATGATGAAGCGGTAAAGAAGATTCAACACTCCAGCCCCGTCACTAACGGTCATTCTCGCCTGCACGCCGAGTTTGAAGTGCTCACTTGGCTCGGAAAGGGAGCTTTCGGAGATGTCTTGAAGGTACATATTTAGATTAGCAAACTTTGCGACGAATATTTAGAAATAAACTTTGCTAAATGTAAAAAGAATCTCCAAAGGGTTAGACAGAGATATAGGTACCTAATAGTACACCCACATATCGCTAGTTATGTTTATGTCCCATGTAAAAGGGGGCGAGCCTATTGCCATCAATCGGGCACAAATCCAGACTCCGTGGCTGCTACTAAGAAATTTCTGATGGAAAAACTCAATAACACTTTGTCTGCTCCGGAAAAATAACGGTCGCTTTACTGAAAAATAACAATGCAAAATCAGTACCAGGTTTCCAATATAAACAGAGCGTTACAGGTAAAAAATAAACTCGACGGCGGCTTCTACGCGATCAAACGGATCAAGCTTAACCCTGAAAGCGTCCAGTTAAACAAGAAGATCACTCGCGAGGTTAAACTGCTGTCCAGGTTGAACCATGAGAACGTGGTTAGGTATTATAATGCCTGGATTGAGTCTAGTGTTGAAATAGATGGAGATGACAGCAGTATGGAAGTTGAGGTCCCGAATGTGAAGAAACGGGGGGATAGCTTACAAGGTATAGTATTCTTTTCTGAATATTTATATTATTAATTTATTTTAGTAAAAAAAATTCCATCTTACATAGAAAATTAAAAGAAGCACAATTTAAATAAAAAATTACAACAGTAACCAAATAAATTAATTTAAAAGTAAAACATTTTCAATTCGCCTATTACGCATAATTTATGTTAAATAACAAAGCATTCCATACTATTACTAAGGATCCACTGTCTATCTATCACAGAGCTATATCTTTTGAACCGCAACAAGTAGACACTGGTTATTACTATGGCCGTCTCAGCAACAAATAATAAAAACAAAATAAAGTTACACACATAATGGGTTTGAAAAATCTGTTAAGTATTGTGCAGGGGGTACGTATCCCTTCTCTCGGGTTCTCCCTCTCTCACTCGCTTAAATACAGAATAATAACACAATAGGGTATTTTACAAAAAAAAAATCTAATTATTCCGTCTGTTAGATTAGCGAAAAATATTTGATACGTGTTTTTTTTTATCAAATTAGTAAAAATTGACGAAAATAAAAAGTGTCAAGAGTGGGGGCTCTAGTGTCGTCACTTTCTGAGTAAAAAAGTACTAACCTAGTGACGTCACACGACTTGACACGACTTTTCGAAGCACTGTATCGTCTTCATCTTTTGTTTACGTAAAAAAAGAAAAAATATGTGTCCATAATTTTTTGGAAATCTATCTGACGGACTAATTAGAATTTTTTGGTGAAATACCCTATTAATAAATACCTCTTATAGGGACATGATACTCATAAAAAAGTTACGCCCTTTATACCACAGTTTAAACTTATTTGTTTTATGCAGGTCTTAGCTACACTCAGGAAACAGGTAGGATTTAATGAAAATTTGGTGTTAGGTTTGTGTATTTGAAGTGATGAGTCTAAATGTTTGTAAACGCACCCTCGATACAGGAGAAATTCTTAGTGTGTGTCTTAGAATATGACGTCACACGAGTTTTCAATGTACCGTATCGTCTTTTTTATTACTATACGTGAAAAAAAAAATGTGTCCAATATTTTTTTGGAAATCGTATCTGACGGACTAATTAGTTTTTTTAAATCTTTCCAAATAATTTTGGTCTATAGGCATCGTGGCCAAGCTAGGCCAAGATGTGAAGGTGGAATGGTCGATGTCAGAGGTTCCTATGCAGAAGACGAACTCCTCATCTGAATCCGAGGACGATGACGACGACGATGATGATGAACCGGATCCGTGGTTTGCTATTACAAGGTCAGTACAGTTAAACCAGAGAAGGTATGGTGGAAAAATTGTAACTCAGTTACAATATTCTTAAACTGGGAAAAAAAAACCTAGATGCACAGTTTCATGCAAATGACACAACAAATAGTGTTTGATCAAACTAAAAAACTACTGAGTACTACTTTGAACTTACACTAATTCCATACAGTTGTTTTTTAAACGCGAGCAAAGCACGTGTTATTGTCAGCACAAGTAGTGAAAAGTACGCACAATTTCGAAATTTAATTTTAAATCCCAAATATAAGAGGTCTTGGATTCAAACTCGAGACCGAAGATTCGGAAGTCCGACGGTTATACCTACCACTAGGCTATGTGTGTGCTTTAAGGTTGATGTTCTAGGGTAGCCCGCGAAATTCAAATTTTCTTACGTTTTTAGCGATTTGCAGGCCAGTGCTAGGTGCTACTCTCAAGAATGAGTGTCATTCTTGAAAGTTACATGAACTTGGAGGGTTGTAATAATGATTTTGATGATTATAATTCTGTAACTGCATACGTCTTACACCCGCGAATCATATTTTCACTAACATACAACCTAGCACTGGCCTGCAAATCGCTAAAAACGTAAGAAAATTTGAATTTCGCGGGCTACCCTGGAACATCCACCTTAATAAATATTTTCTTCCAACCCCCCAGACCAGAAGACGAATCCGGAAGCTCCGGCATAGAATTCGAAGTAGACTCGAATGCATCGCAGACTATACCCTCAGAGGACGTAGTGGACGCGCCCCGGCAGCGCTCAGAACGTATCCAGCAGGTCCTGTACATCCAGATGGAGTTCTGTGAGAAGCATACCTTGAGACAGGCTATTGATAGTGGACTGTATCAGGAACATTTTAGAGCTTGGAGACTCTTTAGGTAAGGTTTTTTTCTTTGTTAGTGTCAACTTTTGCGTTTTACTTCCGCACCCGATTCACGAGGAAGCCATCCAGTCATAATTTAACCGAAAAGTATAAAAATCAAACATATGGAAAGCTTAAAAATAAGAAAAAGAAAATACACGGTCGAATTGAGAAATCTCCTCCTTTTTTGAAGTCGGTTAATAAAATAAGATACGTTAAACTAAAATTGGTCAGGTACAATGCTAAAATGCCCCTATCTCAGCATAGCGCTGTAACATTTGAGACAAATATCACACCACTGGTATTCTGATAGGGTCCGAAGTGACGCCACGGTCAGATACGAATAAAAAATGCATCAATAATATTTGTCTATTCCATGAGTGTCAATGGCAATAACTAACTAACAAACGGACATATCTATAACTAGGCAGACATATCTATCTATATCTAGGTATTTACAATTTGCCATAGTATGTATCGCTTCAGACCACTAGACCATCCAGCCAGAAAGGCTATAATTATTATTTTACAAATTTCCAGGGAGATCGTGGAAGGCCTAGCCCACGTCCACCAAAGAGGAATGATTCACAGAGACTTGAAGCCGGTCAACATTTTCTTGGACTCTAACGACCATGTCAAAATTGGAGACTTTGGCCTTGCTACCAAAGCGTTCACCGCTTTACCTGTAGATGGTATGATATTCCAGTATTAATTGATGAATTTACTTTTTATACACAACATCCTAACACCGACAACACCCTTTACACCCACAACACCCTTATTCTCAAATAGTAAGGCAGAGGTGCACCCACATTACACCATTTATGTTTCTTGGTTGTTGATTGGGACTTCTGCTATCAATCAGGTACACATCCAAATTCCCAATGGATCGAACCCAGAGCCAAGCTACGTTTCTACTACAGTTTAATCAGTGTTCTTAATCTTTTGCACAATCATGTTCCAGAAAAGGCTAAACAGGAAGAAATGCATGGCTCACTTACTGGACAGGTATGTTTGTTTTTCAATAATATAAATGTATAATTCTGGAAACGTCTTTAGTAAATCTTAAATTTAACTGACACTTTGCTATTGTATCGAGTCTGGTTCTTCTAACCAACCTAACAGACAGATGTGTGCTGGGGAGTTTGTTCCGCCACTTCTTCTTTCCAGCTAAACACTAGGAAGTGTCGATGGGTGGGCGTTTTTGGGGGACTGTCTTATAAAAATGTAAATATAGTGAAACCTGGTTAAATGTGTCTCAGATATCCAAATCTGTCTCATGGGACCCCAGTATGAGTTCCAGTTATAGAGGTTTCTCACTTATCCAAGTCCCAGTTAACCAATTTTCACTGTAATAAAGTAAAGTAAATTTTGACCTTCGAAAAGTGCTGATTATCAGCCTAGTTTGAATAAATGAATTTTGATTTTGATTTTTGATTTTGATCGTCCGCAACTACGTTTATTTTATATATTTTATTTTTCAACTTTTTCACCACACCTCTCATCATAGACCTCGTCCACCGCTTTCCATTAGTCGTGATCGAGGTCAACAGCCATGTAACAATTAAAAAAAGTTAAATGAAACCCTTCTTAATGACCAAAGTACAGCCCGAAATCTATACCTACCAAAATACCAAACTCCATTTCCAGATCGGCACAGCTCTCTACGTAGCTCCAGAGCTCCTACAATCAGGATCCAAGGTCATATACAACCAGAAAGTGGACATCTACTCCTTAGGCATCATCCTCTTCGAGATGTTCCACCCAACGCTGGACACGGGCATGGAACGGATGGTGGTCCTCACTAGCTTGAGGAGCAAGGATACGATCATGCCTAAGAATTTTGAAAAGGAGGAGAATTCTAGGCAGATTCATGTTATCAGGTATGTTGGAACTCATGTTGCTGATTTTTTCTCCATCAACGAAGATTTGGACTTTTTTACCGAATGCATTATTATGAAAATACTAGTCAGCGGCTTCGCCCGCGCGTTTAATAAATCGTCGGGATCATACTACTAGGATAAAAGTATCCTATGTGTTAATCCAGACTATAATCTATCTCTGTGCCAAATTTAATTTAGATCAGTTCAGGCGTTCTGGCGCCGTGAAACTGGAACTAACATCCATCCTCACATATAATATTCGTAGGATATCCGGCACTCTGTCTGCTTGTCCTAGCTTATCTCCGAAAGGGCTGGACCTATTTTTGGACTTTTTTTTGGCAAATAGCTGATGTTATAAGGTCTGATCTGATCTCGCAACGTGTTTATTGCAGATGGCTGCTAAACCACGAGCCAAGTCTACGTCCCACATGCGCCGAGCTGCTGGCCAGCGAGCACGTCCCGCGCGCCGTGCCCGAGGGCGCGCTGTCCGGGCTACTGTCTCACGCGCTCAGCGACCGCGCCGCCAGGGGATACCACAGGTTGGTACACCGGGGCACAGGGTTCAAAATCAAAACATTTATTTCAAGTAGGCCAGTTACAGGCACATTTGAATAGTCGAATTAAACTAACAGCGGCACTCAGAGATATCCAACGATTACTCAAGCCGCCACCCAGCAAAGGCCTGACATACTTTTGTATGACAAAACTGCCAAAAACCTTTGCCAAAGCCTTTACCTGTTGGTCACAAAGATACCGCGGCCTTGACATAAAGGAAACATGGGTGGTTTTTAGTCAGTAGAAGTCTGACACTCCTTTTCGCTCTGCCCAAGAGCGGGAGGGGTTATTTGATAATTTTCCACCCACCACAAAAAAAAGTTAGGTACACCGGCCTTTCTCAGGCGAAGTACCGGGCTAGCAAAATTTTAAGAAAATGTCGTGCCAGCAGCGACAAAAAGAAGAATTACATAAATAACATTTTTTTATTAGCCTAATGTGTCTCACTTCTGGGTAAAGGCCTGCCCAATTCCTTTCCAACTCTCCCGTTGTTTTATCTTATGTGGCCAATCAGTCAGGAACGAATCCAAATCGTCACGCCAGCGTGTCTTGGGCCTGCCTCGGTGACGACGACCGTCTTCAAATACGTAATTAAATTAGTTAAAATATATAATTTTTATCATTTATTAAAATCTCCCGTACATCTATCATAACAGGTACCTAAATACCGAATGCGATAGCGTGGTCTTAAACTTAACTAATTTACAATATAAAACCGTAAAAAACTTAAAAAGCTAGTAGGTAAAGTAGTAGGTACTTATAATAATATCTTCTATACTAAGTTTCCTAATTAAAAAACACATTATGTTTATATATGTTTATTAAGATGATGATGATGATGATGATGTTTATTCCTAAAACTGCCACAGGTTGATAGCAGCGTGCCTGGACCAGAGGCCGACGGCTGTGGAAGACTACACCTACCACAACGATATGAAGAGCAAGGCCCACGATATGCTGCTGAAAATTAAGGATGCTGTCATTAAGGTGAGGCTTGTCACGTTTGTGTTGCGTGGTCAAGTAGTGACGTTATTAGAAAAAAAATAAGCAGTCACAGCCAAGTGACCGTCGGACTGCCAAGTCATAGATCTCGAGTTTGAATCTAAAACACGAACCTCTTATTTTTGTTCCATATAGTGACGTTATTAGAAAAAATATAAACAGGGATAGCCTGGTGGTGATGTGACTTCGAGCCCAAGATACGCATTTATTATCAGACTAGCTGACCCGTGCCCACTTCGTTGGGCATAATTAGTCGAAAGTGTGCTAATTACGTTTCGAAAAATTCAATTTCGGTGACGTCCGCTGCGTAAGGAGCCGACCTCGCGACTGAGCCGCGCGGGTACCTACCTCTCAGATGTAAAAGGCCACGCCCCCTTCTCCCGAAGCGAGCACGAACGCGAACCGAATTAAACCCGAAACCATCGCGCGCCGTCCGCTGCTTTGGTTTTTTCTCCGATTCACTTTGCAAAACGGACTATCACGTAAAAGCTTTTTTATTTTTCGGTTTTTTATATAACCTATGACACTCAGCAATAATGTGGCTTTCTATTGGTGAAAGAATTTTTAAAATCGGTTCAGTAGATCCCGAGATTACCTCTTACAATTTAACAAACACACAAACTTTACTTCTTTATAATATTAGTATAGATTTTCAATGTATCACTAGTGGAGAGCCGTAAGATTTATACCTCGAAATCCAGGGCCGGTCAATGAATCTTCTGAATTTTAAACTGCATTGTTAAGTCCAAATAAAAAAGTTAAAAAAAAAAGTATTACCACAATGTACTGAAAAACTAGCTTGTGCCAGCGGCTTAACCCGCTACAACTCGAAAATTATCCCACAAAAAGATAAAATCGGGATAAAAACTATCCTTAGTGTTAATCCAGGTTATAAAATATCTGTATACCAAATTTTATCCAATTCCGTTTAGTAGTTTTTGTGTGAAAGAGTAACAAACATACGCCCTCACAAACTTTAGTACTTTAAAATATTAGTGTGAAGTGTGATGTGATCAGGGCGCGCCACGACAGTGGCGGTAAGTCCCCTCTTTGAGGATTTGCTGGAAAGGCGCCGCGGCGCCCTCACCTTCCGTCTGACGCAGGTCCTCACCGGACACGTTGCTTCGGGAGGTACCTGCACCGAATCAGGCGGGAGGAGACGACCGGATGTCGCCATTGTGAGGATCGGCCGGAGGACACGGTGGAGCACACTGCGGAGGTGTGCCCTTCTGGCGGAGCCCCGCCGTGTTCTCGTAGCGGCGATCGGCGGCGGCGACCTCTCGCGTCCGGCCCGCCCGCAAGCCATGGTCCGGGGCGAGGAGGAATGGGACGCCGTCGCCTCCTTCTGCGAAGCAGTGATGCTAGCGAAGGAGGTGGCGGAACGTGTGAGGGACGACGGCTAGGTCGAAAGGTTCTCACCTTTCGACCTAGCCGTCGCGGGAGACGCTCCGGGCTTCGGGGGCCACGTGACGGCTTCCAGCCACCGTAACGGTGGACGGTGAGTAATGGGCTAGCCCGCCGTCTGTCCGTCTTATGACGATGACAGGCCGTGTCGACGGCGCGTTCGTGTTACACGCGCCCCTCAAAGAGATGTCAGCAACATGGGAGGGGCGCCAGGGCTGCAAGTTGGACACAAAGATACCGCGGCCTCGACATAAAAGGCTAAGAAGGAACATGGGTGGTTTTTTGTCAGTAGAAGTCTGACACTCCCTTTCGCTCTGCCCAAGAGCAGGAGGGGTTATTTGATCACTTTCCACCCACCCAAAAAAAAATACATAACTGTATGATGTGATGAGAGGGACAAGAGAAAAAAATGTTTAAAGCTAATAAATAATATTTGCATAGTAACTTTAATGTTAATTTATTAATATTTCGCAAAAAATAACGAGTTATAACCAAAAAAAAAATGTAAAAAAATGCGGTGAGTGTGTATGTTTGTTACTTCTTCACGTCTGAACGGCTGGAGCGATTTTAATAAAATTTGGTATGGAGTTAGCTGACACCTTGTATTAACACATAGGATAGTTTTTATCCCGATTTTATCTTCCCGTGGGATAATTTTCGAGTTGTAGCGGATGAAGCCGCTGGCAACAGCTAGTAATATCGAAAGCTAGATAGTAGTAGCGAAAGTTCGTGAGGGTGTATGTTTGTTACTCTTACACGCAAAAACTACTGAACGGGTTTGGATAAAATTTGGTGTACAGATAGTTCATACATAACCTGGATTAACAGGATCATTCTCATTAGTTCCACCAGCAATTAGTTCCATGGAACTAGTGAGACTTTTTTTTCTCAGTAGTTCCATGCACTTTGTTATTGGAACAAATGAAACAAAACTTAATCGAACTCGTCTCACTAGTTCCACCGTAGTTGTCCCATGGAATCACATAGGATAGTTTTTATCCCGATTTTATCTTCCCGTGGAATAATTTTCGAGTTGTAGCGGGTTAAGCCGCTGGCACAAGCTAGTTTTTCAGTAAATTGTGGTAATAAAAAAAAAATGACGAGCGCGCAATTTTTTTTTTAACTTTTTTATTTGGGCTTTTAACAATGCAGTCCAAATGTTTTTATGAAGATTCATTGACCGGCCCTGGATTCCGAGGTTTTACAATATTTACGTCTTACGGCACTCCACTACACTTGCTTCGGTGTTAGATTTTGCTTGGCCATGTAAAGCCAAGTCAGAGGCCTAGGCGCCATAAAACTCTGACACAAGGCACTAACTATATAACCACACGATAAAGAAAAAGATTGGAAAATTATAGATTGATCATCACCAGGGTTAGCTGAAAATACCTCATCAACATCAAAATCACACGATTTCGTAATAGTCTCTTGCCGATTCAAGACTCGAACTATCAAGAATCGCGGAACATACATAGGGTATTTTCGAATACCATTTGAACCAACATAAGAGGTTCCTGGCTAAACAACAGCAAAAGTTATAATACACTGGCCAAGGCCGGTCAGTGGAGGTTGTTATACACCGATTTATCTGCTCATAAACACACCCGTAATAACTTAAGTTTATCCGTGATCAGGTGCTTGCAACTGCGCTGAGATATCAGGAACTCGAAACAAGCCTCAACAGGAGTAAAACGCGAGTTTTATAATGCGTAAAAGTATATGATTCACTGCAGTAAACAAAATCAGAAAAACATATGATACTAGCTGATGCCCGCGGCTTCGCCCGCGTGGTTACTGTAAAAACAATCCTTGATGCGGATTATATATCATTCTAAAATTTCAGCTCGATCAGTGCAGAACTTTTTGAGTTTTTGAAGCGTACACAAACCAACATAACATTTTTATATATATAAGATATAGATTCTTCAGGATTTATAAGCTAGTAACATAGTGTTGTGAAAATATAATACAACTAACTTTGCTCGAGAGAAAAAAATCTTTTAACAAGTAAAAACCATACTAAAATACATGTCATCGTTCTGATTTTTTTTGCCATATAGTTCTACAAGCAACATACTGAAATCATAGTGTTTTACTTTTTTAGTCCAATCAATAGTTTTTTTTGTAAATCGCAAAATACCACTAATTTCGCACTATTCGGCCGCAGCGAAAGACGTGACAACCGCTTCGTAGTGCAAGCTGATTACAACTTTATTCTAACAGTATTTCAAACGAAGTTTGAACCACCACAAATAGAGTTGCTAATTTGAGGTAGTATAGGCTCATAATGATAACAAAAAGTTACTTTGGATTTGAAGCACCATAATCGCCATCTTCCTGCCCTTGTCCCATTCTACTTGGGGTCGGCGTAACACATTTTCGTAAGCCCATCACTGCCACTAGAGAATGGATTCTCTCCTATAAGACGTCACGGCATCATTTACTGTTTCCTCTTTCATATCATTTCTCACACATTCCATTCATTTTTGTATAATACCTACATCAAAATATTAAGTGGTATTTAAAACCTTATCAAATGTTTAAAAGTATGTACTACTTAATTAGGCAATGAGTGGCACATGACGAGGTGGCCGAGTGGTTAAGGCGTTGGACTGCTAATCCAATGTGCTCTGCACGCGTGGGTTCGAATCCCATCCTCGTCGTTTCTTTTTGTAATTCATTTTTTTTTCTTATTGTCATGTTTTCATTGACTTCACTGGCAATATAGTTTATTATAAAATATTTTAATAATTTATGATGAATTTTAAAATAATGACGTTTTTTTTAATTGATTGAAATTGATAACTTCGGTTTTTAACAAATTTTTTTTCTTAGTTTTGTTTTAAATTGTTTTCATACTTAAATGTAAAAGTAGACTCGCATACCAGTTCCAACGTTTCATTAATTGCTGGAATTTTATTTCGGAGTCCAGTCTAACTGGATTTAGCTAAATACCAGTTTTTTACATGGAGCGATAACCCTCGATGTCCTTGGTCAAACTGGTTGTCAAACTTTCGGGCCAATGACTATTACATTGGTCGACCGTTAACAGCCGGCTCAACCTTTTGAGCGCCACAGTCACGTATAGACGACAAGCCGAACAAGCAAAAAAGTACCTTATGGCTGTAGACTTAAGGTACTTTTTGGCTTGTCGCCTGTGGCGTCTTTGGCGGTCAAGTTATTTATTTATTTATTGATTTACACATACATTTGTTGTGACAGGTAAGCCCCAAGTTAACAAAAGTAGTCGTTAATTACAATCCCAATTATCACAGTTATACAGTGGACAACATACTTAGTGTCTCCCTCTGGAATTCCGCCAAGGAACAAGAAAATATGTCCAAACGCCGAGACACACTATTCAGTATTCTCATTGCACGAATCACAGGCGCAAACTTTAATAAGTTGGTACGCGTTGCCGGAACTCTAAACAGCCCCTCCCTCGGTTAACCTATTGAGCGCCAGTCACGTATAGACGACAAGCCGAACAAGCAAAAATGTGCCTTAAGTCTGTCGACTTAAGGTACTTTTTGGCTTGTCATTTTACTTGACCGTGGCGGTCAATGGGTCATGCTTTCATGAGACACAGAGAAAACTCGGAATGTAAGACATTGTCACCCTTCCACGGATCGATCTTGGCAAGCGCTGCTTAACCTTGAAGATTGACTTGTGCTGCCATTTAGCCTCGACCTCATTCCATATTTGATGACAACGCTAGCACATCAAGACACCCAAAACTGTATTTTTTTTCCATACAACTTTAAACCTTATTCTATAGCGATAAAATTGAAAATCTATTTGACAGATTGTAATAGCTTGATGTACTGTCGTCTGTACAATATACTGTATTCTCCTCCGTTAGTCTCCTGGTCGCAAAATGCGACTGCTGAGCGTGGGGTCCTGGGTTCGAGTCCCGGGTCGGGTAAAAACTGCTATTGGGTTTTTCATTAGAAATTTCCCAGTAGTAGCCCGGAGTTTGGAAGTTGGTGGTATAATACCCCCGTGCCTCGGAAAGCACGTTAAGCCGTTGGTCCTGCGCCTGATCTCTCTCCGGTCGTGTCGGATTGCCGTTCCTAAGGACTATGAGATAAATTGTCTGTTGATTTTTGGTTCTAAGTTTATATTCTTCGATGGTGTTACTTTGTTTGTTTATTGTTAACTTTTCTTTTTGTTGTAGTTGTTTTTTCTTTGTTTTCGAATTTTAACTGTGGAAACCTGTAATAGGGGATCGGACTGGGTCAAAATAATATGATTCTGTTTAGTCCGTAAGTTAGATTATCGAAAAATATTGAATACGTGTTTTTTGTTTTATCAAATCAATAAAAAATGACGAAGATAAAACGTGTCAAAGATCTTGGAGAGGGGCTTGAAACGTCACTTGTGTCGTCAAAATGTACTATCATATGACGTCACACGAGTTTTCGAAGCACTGTATCGTCTTCATTTTAAGTTTACGTGAAGAAAAAATACGTGTCCAATATTTTTTGGAAATCTATCTGACGGACTAATTAGTTTTTTTTTGTCCGATCCCCTATTGGCCTTCAAATGTTTATTGTTTAAGTACATTGTTTGTATTAGCTGTAAGTTTCCCAAAAATAATAAAATAAAAATAGGAACAGAGAGTGCACCTGTGTCAGCGCACACACTTGTGCACTTTAATATCTCACGCGCCGATGACTACTCTCCGCTAAGATTGACCACTGACATGTCCGAAAACGGTTATGAGAAATAGAATAGAATAAAATATTCGTTTATTTGCTTAGAATTTAGGAATTTACAATAAGGTGGTTACATCATTTTAAAGAATCCTTGTACCATTGCATGCCCTGTAAATATTGATGCTGTTTATCATTAGCCATGAAACAGCTCTACAACTTATCGGCTAGAAAGTCCGATACGGAATAAAAATTAACATTTATTCAATAGTAAATTAGTTAAGTTTCTTTTTGAAAATTGTTACTGGTTCCTCTTTTAAACAATTAGGAAAATGGTTAAAAATTTCCAGTGCCATACCGAAAACGCTTTTTTTCAATAAGGCAGTCCTAAATCGACCTCTGCATTGGTTTTTGATATTGAGATCGCAAATTTGCATCTCTGTATCTTCTAATTATAGGTAAATAGAACTTCTTTCTGAAAAAGTTCTATTTACCTATAATTCTGCCTTGTCCCCAGGTGTTCCGTAGTCACGGAGCTTCAGAGTTCTCCCCTCCACTGCTGATACCCCGCGCCTCTGCCTGGGACCAGTACCCGAACGCCGTGAAGGTCATGACGGCTTCGGGGTCCGTTGTGCATCTACCACATGATTTGAGATTGCCGTTTGCAAGGTATGATGGATCTTTTCATTTTTTTTTCTTAGCCCGCTCTTTCCCACTCCTGGGCAAAGGCCTCCCTCCACTCCTTCCATTTTTCACGCACCCCGGATCTTTTCATTATTACTTCTTAATACTCGGTAGAAATAAATAAAATCAAATAAGTGTCTGTTTTTAATATAAAACAGCAGCTTAATACTGAATGATAAGAATATACGGTACTTTTAACAGAACATCAATATTTTTGACTGTTTGCTCCGGCTAATCTCCGACAAGGCTAGATAGATTTTTACGGGATTTGTACTGGCAGATAGCTGATATTGTAAGGAGTAACATAGGCTAAAATATTCCGTGCTAAAAAAAGAAACCCCTGAAATTGTTTTCAAAGTCCGATTCGAATGTTTTTGTAATGATTTCAAAACATCCCGGTTTAGAAAAGGCCTCCCCTTTCTCCTTTGCTCAGCCGCGAGACACATTATGGGCTATGAAATTTAAAACACGCGGCTGACGGTCGCGGGATATAAAAACTTATAATAGCTAGTAATAATATAAAAACATATCATAAATAATCACCATATTATAAAAATACATCAAACTAAGCAAAAATATGATTATGAACTTGGAAATGACTTTTTTTGCGATTCTTGCACAGTGTTATAAAATGTTTTTTTATTTATTTCGTTTCTTTGTCATGTCCACAGGCACACAGCGTACTCCGGAACAAAATACATGCGACGATACGTTGTAGATCGGGTATTTCGAGAGAAGCATGTGCAAGGGTTCCATCCGAGGGAAATTGTTGAGTGCGCCTTCGATATTGTTACTCCTAAGAATGGTAAGAAAATTTTTTCTTTTCTTTTAAGGTTACTCACATGTTTTGAATTGCCAAAACCTGTGGCTAAATCGAATAATAGTTGTAAAAGCTTTGTGGCGACTAGCGACATCTATCGCAACACCTGCGTACTAACAACGATCGACAGAAATTCCTACATCGCGCTATCAACATTATCCGCGACATAAGCCTATATGCCTATATTTCATTCCGTCGTGCGCGCCGGAGTAAACCGGTCGTCTCGTCTCAACTCAAAGCGATAATAACTTAGTGCGCGAAACAGTGCGTGTGTGACTAACTAGAACTCATCGGTGTTATCAATAAGACAGTTTTGTGCTCGTGCTATTCACCTGTACCTATTGTCACAAAGTAGTGTCGTGGACTGAAACATGAACGCTATTAACAGCACATACGAACACATCAGTGACGTCGACGATCCATCTGGTGTGATGAGTGTTGATGGTTCCCTAATAGAGAAGGAGTCGCCTCCTCCTTACGTCACATTTCGCCAAGGGATGTCTTGTAAAACGGACCCAGACTGGCGTGACGAACTAAAAGTTTTTCAAGCCAATATTAAATCCATGTTCGAGACTTGTCTAATAAAACAGGAAGAAAAATTCTCAATACTTTTATCTGAATTTGAGGGTGTGAAGTCATCCATCAAGTTTATCAGTGACAAATATGATGTTCTGGAAGAGAAGTCGAAGGAATTTGCCTCCCGATTATTGAAGCTCGAGGAAAAAGTTTCCTGTCCCCTGGCAGTTCAACAACGAATTGCTACTCTAGAAGCAAAGTTAGAAACCGCAGAACAAAAATCCCGTAACTGCAATATTGAGATAAGTAATCTACCTGAGAAGCGCGGTGAAAATCTATTGTCGATACTTGAAAGTGTATCCATTTTAGTCACACAACCGTTATCGTCTCGTGACGTCATTGCTATTCACCGTGTTCCTCTAATGAATCCAGAATCCGTACGGCCAAGAAATATAGTGGTTAAATTGTCAAACCAAATACTACGTGATAACTTCATTGCGGCAGCCCGCCTCAAAAAGGGAATTACATCTGAAGATCTACAATTGAGTGGCAATCCACAAAAAATATATATAAACGAGCATCTCACACTGCAGAACAAGAAATTATTTCGCCAAACCAAGGAGATTGCAA
This sequence comes from Diarsia dahlii, assembly GCA_949775195.1. Classification (NCBI taxonomy): domain Eukaryota; kingdom Metazoa; phylum Arthropoda; class Insecta; order Lepidoptera; family Noctuidae; genus Diarsia; species Diarsia dahlii. The sequence goes on from OX459209.1 coordinate 17,638,824, forward strand.
AACAAAATGGACATCGATTTGTTTGGATTAAACATGGTGTTATACTTGTTCGCGCTGACGTCCCAGAAGCGGCTTTCACAATCCGTTCTGAAAACGATTTATCCAAAATTAAACCCTATAATAAAGCATCTGTTCAAAGTTCCAAATAAGTGCAATAACATTTACGTTAAAGTACAGTCTCCTTCATTTTTCATAACTTGTAGTTATAACTTGTCACTCTGTTTACCGCATAGTTTGTGCTCTCTGGCGCATACATTACTTCGAGTTGTTTACGCAGTTACTGCCAGTGCGCGCGCGATTTATTTTACGTTTACCCTCACGTATCTAAATAATTGTAACATTTACTTAAAAATTATAAAATATCTATATTGTTTTGTGCTGATTATCTGTAAACATAGTCTATTTCGTTTAGTACGTGTTAACTCAACATTCATGTTTTCGTATGGCTTTTATATTCACTTTTACTATAAAATAGGTAGAACCATAAAATTATCTACTTACCTACATTATCACATGATTTGTTTGCAATTTTTGTTAACATTTATTATATTATGTCCTTACTGTTTTCGTGTTAAATATCTTTTATTGCTTAGGTCAACAACTGTGGCTGAACTTGACTCCAGGCTTTGTTTAGGTAGCGTTTTTTACATCTTGTTCGATTCCAATGGATAAATATAATTTAACAGTTTATTATCAAAACTGTCGAGGGTTGCGGACCAAGCTACATACTTTATTTATGAATATTTTGTCTTTTTCCTATGACGTAATCATTCTTACAGAGACTTGGCTTATACCTAACATATCTGACGGTGAGTTTATAGATGACCGATATTTAGTATTCCGATGCGACCGCGACCGCTGCACCACGGGAAAGCGTGATGGTGGCGGGGTGTTGATAGCCGTCTTACGTACATTACGACCAACTAGTATTTTGACGCGCCCCACACACGCTGATATCGAACACGTCTTGGTGCAGTTGCCGGGGTCACACCCTGCAAAGCGCCACATCATAAGTGCATCCTACATACCGCCGCGTTCACCGGAGGGCTTGTATACATCACACTTAAATACATTACTGGATGTAATTAATGACACTAATACTGACACATTCTTTATAACAGGCGATTACAATTTACCAGGCGTTAACTGGCTGGATCGGAGTGGATGTCATTATGTTGTTCCACAACCTACTGACAATTTGTGCTGTCACTTATGCGACTTTATTTCGTTAACTAATATTTTCCAATATAACACACTCAGGAATAACTTGGGGCGTATACTGGACTTGTTTATGTCTAACGTTGACTGTGAGTCTAAAACATGTACACCATTGTTGCCGCTTGATGTTCACCACCCGCCTTTCTCGATATTAACATCACTTGATACGAAAATTATGCCAATGAAACGTCACATAACTACAAGACACAATTTTTTCAAAACTAACTATGACATAATCAATAAAGAGTTAAGTACATTGAACTGGAATCAACTGTTTTATGACCTTTCTGCTGAACAATCCGTTAATGCATTTTACGATCAAATCTATAGTATAATTAAAAAGCATATTCCGCTAACGCGTCTCAGAAATTCACGATTTCCTCTGTGGTTTTCTCCTTCGCTCACACGTATTTTCAAAAATAAAGAAAAAGCTTGGCTAAAATGGAAAACGTACGGAAATACCTTTGACTATGAAAGTTTTTCTACTCATCGTAAACGTTTTAAAGCTGAATGTGATAAATGTTTTGATAGATACATGAAATCGGTTGAAGATAGTATTCCGCTTAGCATTAAACATTTTTGGACTTACATTTCAAACAGGAAGGGCAGGGCGGAGATTCCTGCAAATATGTTCCTAGAGAATCTTAGCTCAAATAATCCAACTGATATATGTAACATGTTCTCCACTTTTTTCACCTCTGTTTATGAACCCACGAATCTTAACCCCGCGATGTGGCAGCCACCTAATACTTATGCGGATAATTCACCCTGCATCTCTGATATCTATTTGCCAGTAGATGTTGTGCATAAAGCGATAACACAATTAGACTTAAATAAAGGTCCTGGTCCCGATAGTCTGCCACCAATATTCATAAAGATGACCGCTGACACGATTGTAATACCACTTCATATTATATTTAATAAATGTTTACGAGAAGGCACCTTTCCCGATATTTGGAAGCGGGCGCATATCACACCGGTGTTCAAGAGTGGCGACAAAAAGAACATACAAAATTATCGTCCTATCTCCATACTGTCCGCCTTGTCGAAGCTTTTCGAGAGTCTTGTACACGGCGAAGTATACTCACACATTCACAGCCTCATTGTCTGTGAGCAGCATGGGTTTGTTAAACGACGTTCGACGAACACCAATCTCATGTTGTTCACAGACTTTTTATTCAAAAGCATGGATGAACAAGTTCAGGTTGACGCCGTGTACACGGACTTTCGGAAGGCTTTTGACAAGGTGGACCATAAACTGCTCCTAGATAAAATTGCTTACAACGGCATCCGTGGCAATTTATTACGATGGTTCATGGCATACATATACAATAGATCGCAAAGGATAGTCATTAATGGTTTTCAATCAAGTTCAATCATTGTCACCTCTGGGGTACCCCAGGGCTCAATTTTGGGGCCCTTACTCTTTATTTTGTTCATAAACGACATCAATAAATGCTTCATTCATTCTCGATTTCTAATGTATGCCGATGACATCAAAATTTACAAGTCGTGCAAAGGCAGACAAGATTGTCTGCTGCTGCAGGAGGACCTTGATAGACTCTCTCAATACTGTTCAGATAACAAACTCCAGCTAAGTTTACCTAAATGCAATGCAATCACTTTCACAAAAAACAAAAACATTATAAAGTTTGATTATAGTCTACACGGCATTTCTCTGCAGAAAGTTGACAATATCCGAGATCTCGGTGTTGCAATGGACTCTAAATTGCACTTCAATCTTCACATTGATAACATTATAAATAGGGCGTATCGTATGTTTGGTTTCGTCATGCGTTCTTCAAAAGACTTTAAAAAACCGTCTACGTTTTTAATTTTATATAAAGCTTTGGTCCGTTCTCAATTGGAATTCGCAGTACCCGTTTGGAGTCCTATTTTTGATATTTATATAAAAAGAATGGAAATGGTTCAAAAAAAATATTTACGTGCTATGCACTACAGATGTACTAAGTCTAAACTGCCATACACTCAATTATTAATACGGTACAAACTTCAAAGCTTGGAGTCAAGGCGCAGCCTACTGATGGTCATGATGCTTCATGGTCTATGTAATAACCGGTTCGACTGTCCAGAAATTACGAATAACCTATGTTACATTGTACCTAGAACAGTGATGCGTCGAGAGGCGCGCGTGCCCCGGCTATTCCACACCGCAAGGTGCAGAACTCACGCCGGTGCACGGGCGCCTCTCCGACGCATTGTAGATATATATAACACACAATTCATAGATTTAGATATTTTCGCACTTACGCACTTTGGGTTCAAAAAGATGGCTATTGAATTTTTATAGTGAACATTATAGTTATTATTTTTTGTTATGTAACTAATAAGTTATGAGTTTAAGAGTTATGAGTACGTGTACATCCTACTCCGCACGCATTAAACTAAATTTTACCTGTACCATTATTTCGCGGGCATTTTTGTGGGTTACATGTTTACCTAGTTCTTAAGATATCTGTAATACTTAAATGTAATGTGTAACTGTTTTATGTCCCAATAAAGTAAAATAAAAATAAAATAAAATAAAATAGGAGTTCCCGACTTACATATTATGTCGGGCAGTTAGCCCGCCGGACACAACAACCGTCCGGTCGGAGGATCCTCCCTTTTCAATGGGGGATGAGGAGCTTTACACCCTGTTCCTCATACTCCCCCAAAGCTTTAACGAAGTCGAAAGATAATACATACCTAGTTCTATTCGTCATTGTGATTTTTGTTTGTTGGTTACGGATATATTGAAGGTTATAAAACGCGCAAGACATTTGTCTACACGAAACACATGAAGTTGATTTTCTGTTATTGTATTGATAGTCTAATTTTAAACAGTCACGAACGACGAAAATCATGTTTAAAGTTAGCTAAGTGTATGTACATATTATTGGTCGTGCACCACGACCCTCGTGATCTTCGACCACCAATATGTATACCCGAAACAACTTTTAAAAGTGTTTCCTCCTACTGTATTGATTACTGTTTTGTTTTCACCAACATTTGTCATTTTGGAAGCCTTACTAATAATAGGTCTTATCTCAGAGTAGAAACCGTTAGATGGCAAGAAATAGCTTATAAATTTTGCTAAGTGTTTATGTATTACTAGCTTTTGCCAGCGACTTCGCCCGCGTGAAAATGTCGATTTTCCATACAAACTTTCATCCCCTATTTAACTCCCTTAGGGGTTGAATTTCGAAAAACCCTTCCTTATTCCTTGTCTACATTCTAAAGGGAACCAAATTTCAAAAAGGGTGCAAAATTTTAGCTTTCTGAGTCCGAGGGTTTGGGCTGGGCGTTGACGAGTCAGTCAGTCAGTCAGGACTTCTCTTTTTTCAGTTTCTCCCTTACACCAAATCGTCCTGCGGGAAATTACAGTTTCGACCAATTAGACAACGCTTGGATAAATTTCGACCTAACACTGGGTTATATTTTTTAATTATACCGTGTAACTGCGCAGCAATTTGATTTTAATTACAGTAATCATTCACTTTGATCCTTCGGGGAAAACTGGCTTTTCGGTGATGGAAATGGTGTGTCTTCTCTTTGGTAAGTTTTCTATATGAAGCACGATTTTTGTGCCAGAAAAGTTTTAAGTATGAATGTGGGTGGATGGGTATAAGAGTAGGGGTTGCCCCACAAACGATGGGACATTTCCTGTCCCGTTGTTGTCTTCTGCTTGTTCCTTGCTTGCACATCACAGGAGCTGATAGACGGAACAGAAAATGCCAAACTCTTTTTTTTTATTATTATTATAAATGGGCTTGCTCTTGACCTCAATCTTGCCCTAAGGGCAGAGATGATGTCGACGATGGAACGAGCTTACCCAGAAGAAGCCTGTTTACTCGCGACTTAAATAGATTAGGGTTATATGAACTCGGAAAAACCGTCGCAGGCAGGGAATTCCAGTCCTTGGCTGTGCGCATAATAAAGGACTTGGCAAAGCGCTTCGTTCGCCCGTCGCTAAATTTTGGGCTGACTCAGTTTAAATATTGTTTTCAACACGCTAAGTGCATGTTTACGTAAAGGAGGGGCGTCGCGCGGCGCGTGCAGCGTTTTTATTTCAAACACAAACATGGCAATGTATGAAAAAGTTAACGATTTCAATATTTGATTTTACGAGAAGCGATTTTTAACTCGTTTGTTTAAAATGCAGCGTTTGTTGAGGTGGACTCGTCTCTCAGTAAATTAATTAAAAAAACACTAAAAGAGCATTCTGCACGCGCCGCGCAACGCCCCGCGTCTCCGTAAACGAGCCCTAAGAAGAAGAGTAGAAAGAGACCAAAGATGACGACTGATGGATAGATTGTGTAAAGGATGATAGAGCCAGAAGAACATGTCTGATGAGACGATGAGAAACAGAGAAGTATGGAAGAAGAAGACATGCTGCGCTGACCCCAAAGGAATGGGATCGGCAAGAGAATTATTATGATAAGTCACTCCTAAGAGCCCCTGCAGATAGGCCATCGATAGGCCAATAGTTAAGTCAGGCTCGCGGATATAACGTTTCGGTACAGGGCCGATAAATAAATTTGTTAAAGGTACAAGTTGGTAGCCGACTGCACGCAGCAGCAGCAGACGACATGTCGTCGCTTCATGTCGTCACGACACGTCGTCGCGTCATGTCGCTGCAGTCATGATTTTGAACCCGACTGCAAATAACTATTAGTCACTATCTCTAAACACGCTCGACGTGTCGTTGCTCCGGCGTCAGTGACACTACTGATCTGCGGTCGGACGACACGTGCGTCTGCCGCTCGACGACGCGTCGCTAGCTTCATGTCGCTAACTACGGAGGGAATTTCATAGAAATACGTAGAAACCAGTCGTGTCGCTGCAACACGCCGTCTGCTGCGGCTGCGTGCAGTCGGCTACCAACTTGTACCTTAAGTTTCACGATTGCCTTAAAATGAATCCATCGGCCACATGCAAGTTCAGTATGGTGCTTTTATCCCACGCACACTAATTTGACAATAGTTTAACCCAAAACCACAAGTAACATGATAAATATCCCGTTTCCTGTGCTAATGATGCAGTTATAATTGTTTTCATTTAGGCTGTAAACATTCAAATCCCAAGCGAAACCTAGGTGTGCCTTTAGTTAATTGGTATAAGTACTGAGCAACAACTATCTGCATCAGTATAACTTCCATTTCACTTTATTGTTCGCAATGAGACCAAAGAACTACAGAGGCTTCAAGTTCTGAACGTTGTACTACGTTCTGCGGCAATGGTGAGAACTAGCAAATGTTTTGTTTGAGCTCCGAAAATATTAAATGTTAGCAGTTTAGATGAAATTCGAATTCAATTATCATTATTGTGGATGTACTAATGGGTAAACTTGTGCCTAACCCCTCGGGGATTACATGTGTGATGTTGTGTTATCATAATTTTGTAGATTTGATCTTTGACTGAACTTTAGAGGTAGGTACTCTTCCGAAGGTGATCCATGCATTCATGCAAGAAAGAAACTATTATTCCAGCAGCATAAAGTTCTTTATTCATAGGTCGCTGATCCATATCCGGCTCGAAGGACCACTTACTCTCTCATGTCTGTATGTATAACAAAATAAATAATATATTAAAATGCTGTTTTAAATGAAAAATATAACAGTAAAACTCTTGAATCACAACGAATGGCCAGCATTTGTAGAGCTTAAACAGTTTTGAACAAGCTCCACTGCATATTCCCAAATAATCCGCAAAAAGTAAGTAGGATATGATACAGTGCTAAACGCCGCAACACACAAATAATATCTACCGCCAGACGGCAAGGTTTCAGAGAGTAACATATTTTATGCAGGTCTACATGGAAACCTACTAAACCGAATATATTCAGCATAAAAAGGTGGTGGAAACGGTTTTAGAAGACACGATACGACTACGTGTATGGAGTCGTTTCACAGCAATAATTTTTCAGTACGGTTACCTCGGTTTAATTTTAAAGAATACTTGGTTGGCCTGTGGCACTGTGGGCGTGTGATGAATGATAGCAAATGTTAGAACCTTAAATCCACGCCTAGTCAGAGGTTCTGTGTCCCAGTAGTGGGAACGCTATAGACAAATTATGTTAAGATCATCACACTAGCCATCGACGCAGGAAATATTATAGAGTGCAGTTGCGTGCCTAGAAGGAGCTAAGAATATAGCAACCGCCACCTCCTTCGCTAGCATCACTGCTTCGCAGAAGGAGGCCACGGCGTCGCATTCCTCTTCGCCCCGGACCATGGCTTGCACAAGGGCCGGACGCGAGAGGTCGCCGCCGCCGATCGCCGCTACGAAAACATGGCGGGGCTCTGCCCAAGCAGGGCACACCTCCACAGTGTGCTCCACCGTGTCCTCGGACTGTTTCTTCCATTGTTCTTATAATCCGTTGGGCCAACATCCCGTCTCGGTTTAAGGGACGATTAGCCATCTCTAAATAAAATAGCATCACATCAGTGCCCCGAACCGCTCGTGGTGCGAAACGACGAACGACCCCCTGAAAGATTAAACAATAGGCCTAATGGAGCATCCTCGCTTTTGGTTTTAATTTAGTTGAGTTGATATGAGGCGAGCCTTTTGCCATTAATCGAGCACAAATTCAGACTCCGTGAGTGCTACTAAGTAATTCTTGATGGAAAACCCTTTGCCCGATCTGGGATCTCACGTTACGACTTCAAAAATCGTACGATTTAAACGGCCTCACAACAGCACTTGGCCACCGGACGCAAGAAATGTGCCCGTATAGGATATCTTATGATAATATATTTTGCAGCATGGCTTTGCGATTTCCGTGTCTAATATATTTCTATTTCTGTATTTAGTATCGCTGTATTTGCTTAGTGTAGTCAAATGGCGTGGAAATGTGTAAAAACTATTTAAAAAAGTAAAATATTCGTGAATGAAGGAACTTTCCTTGAAATTTGTAACTAAATTATTTATTTTCCGTTCTAAAAGTTTTAAAATAACATAATATTACTCCGGAATGGTTTGGCAGCGATGTACCATCACCTGCAATAATGCATGGGGAGTTTAGAAAAAATACCGTGTGAAGCAAGAAATGACGCCACCTGGCGTAAATAAGTACTCGATTAGCAACATTGATTATATTGTTGATGCTACACTAACTAGAGGGCGCTCACGCAGTATAAAATGTTTATGTAGTATCTTTTTTCTGTTTAAACATTCAAATAATTTATAATGAATTATTTCTATTATATAAATTTATTCCTAACTACCTACTATGTTTGTTTAAATTGAATATTATTATCATTTTATAACAATCTGATTTTAATTATCTATGTTTTAGTTTTCAAACTTGAGGGTAGGTCGAATATGAATTCATAAATAAATTAGTAGGTAGTAGAAATAATTAGATTGAAGATTTATGAGTTGTGACTAAGCTCAATTGATTGTTCGCTAAGTTTGTTTCGATTATCTCATTCGAGTGTGTTTAGCTCAGTTTTATTTTAATTTAGGTGAATTAACTTATTGCATCAAAATGAGTACGCGTTGTAATATAGTTTTCGTTACAAGAGCTCAAATAACTGATTTGCAAAATCAAGGCAAAAACTTATCGACACTCGAAACTTGTCGACTTATCTTATTGTTAACGTAAGTAGTTTCGATTTCAAATTTTTATAAGAAAAAAAAATGTTTTAGTAACGACTATACTTCTTAATAAATAATCATTATTGCGTATTATATATTTCTGTTATATTGTTGCAGAGAAAAACAGTTGTTCTATTGGTACGACGATTTGAAAACGAGGGTTCTTTGCAACACCATCAAAGAACTAGTAGACCACGGCGCATAAACACATTACAGCGTCAAATCGTGTTATGAGAGTATGAAGAAAATGGATTCCTGCCGATGACCGACTATGCTGCTATAAATGACTCAAGTGTTGACAATGCCCGTCGTGCTCTTAAAAGTGAAGAGCTGCATTATAGGAGGCATGTTGTGAAACCCTGGCCCACAGAAAACCTTAAAAGGGCAAGATTACAGTTCGCTTTGGATCATGTTAACTTTGATTTGAGTAATGTTTTTTCATCTTTACAGATGAAAAAACTTTTAAGTCCAGTGAACACGGACGCTTATGTTTGTGGTGCCGAAATAATACGTGATAAACAAGTGGTTATGTAGTGTCCAATATGCTGGTCATATTACAGTGAACGTGTGGGGATAGATAAGTGTTGCCGATCCAGGATTTATACACACATCAAAAGTGTCTAGGGATCAACATATATTTTTGCAATAACTTTTCTCCTGATTGATATTAATTAAAATTTTCTTTAAGGATTCATCAAATAAAGTGTTTTCGTTTGTCACAGTAACGATAAACCAAGTCACCTTTGCATTAATAAAGAAATTTGCCATTTTCCTAATAAAGGGATTTTTGACATTTGAACCACTAACATTAAAGTTCGAAAAAAAGACTGAAATAACAGTTTTCTTTAAATTTTATTGGGTAACTTAAACAATTAATAATCCGTGTTTCTACCGCGAACACTAACAACACAAGAACATCGGTTTGGCATACTCAAAATGAGTTCATCCAAATCACGCTGTGGAATGGCCGCCCATGTTCGTTGCAACAACAAAAAAAGGACTTCTTGCGACTGGATACCCTCCATATTCGGCAGAGCTCTTCTCTGTAGCATATCCCATGCATGCTCAATCGGGTTCAAGTCTGGCGACTGAGCAGGCCAGGGCAGGACATTGATGTTAGCTGCGGCGAGAGTCTGTCTTACAACTCTTGCGCGTGTGCGGTCGTGCATTATCATGCATTAACTGAAATAAGGGACCGATTTGCACTTGTAGAGGAACGATGACGTCTGATACAATCGTCTCAGCATAAATTTGAGCGTTGAGGTTGCCTCTGATCCAAATCAACTCAGTTCTTCCGCCGATCCAAATACCCGCCCATACCATGATGGTTCCACCACTATAAGGATGGACTTCCTGGCAGGATTTTAATCGCTGTTGGCGTCCAGGGGTTCTCCAGTGTCGTATACGTCTTGTATCCGGTCTCATACCAAAACGAGACTCATCAGAAAAGCACACGAAACGCCATTGTTCTTCTGCCCAATTTCTGTGTTCAAGAGCCCATTGATATCGAATCCTACGATTGTGCATTGCTATAGGTGGTACCCGTAGCGGTCTTCGGGAATGAAGGTTCACTTCATGCAAGCGGTTTCTGACTGTTTGGTCGCTAATTAAGTTCCCTGAAGAGTGATGAAGCCTCACGGCTAACATCATGGCGGTTATTGTTGGAGCTCTTCGAGTTAAGATTTGAATGTATCGGTCTTGTCTCCGTGTGGTGCAGCGATACCGTCCTCCATGGCGCTCAGCCACGGTACCAGTGCTTCGGTAACGTGTCCAAAGTCGACTGATAACACTCTGACTTGTATTCAGAGCTAAAGCCACAGTACGTTGCCGGGAACCAGCTTCTATCATTCCCACGGCTCTGAGCATTTCTTCCCTGCTTAAATGACGTCGCCGCTCCATAATAACGTTGGTTTTAATCAGAAAAATGTGTTATTTCAGTCTTTTTTTCGAACTTTAATGTTAGTGGTTCAAATGTCAAAAATCCCTTTATTAGGAAAATGGCAAATTTCTTTATTAATGCAAAGGTGACTTGGTTTATCGTTACTGTGACAAACGAAAACACTTTATTTGATGAATCCTTAAAGAAATTTTTAATTAATATCAATCAGGAGAAAAGTTATTGCAAAAATATATGTTGATCCCTAGACACTTTTGATGTGTGTATTTCATAATACTTAAAAATAATATTACTTAACTTTAGTACTTATTATTTATATTAACTGGGTTATTATAACCTATTACAAGACTTACGTATTTTTAATAACTAAAAAAAGTCAAACACAACATTTTTTTTTACATTACGTAAGAACCGTTTCGTATGTTTTTGTGCAATTGTATACCTGTTATCCTACTTATTTAATTCATTTAACTTTTCACTTTTGTGATAAAATAATCCGGTCTCCTGTTTGTCTTTGTTGAGGTTACAAAAGCTTCAATCCTCTTTCCGATTTTGGAAACGAATACTTAAGCTATGGCCTCAATAAGAAGTTTTATATAATATAATAATGTTGAACGATAATAAATGTCTGTTTTTGAATAATAAACTGTAAGAAATAAACCTCTTAAATTTGTGTGATAGTGTCTTTTTGTTTGTCTCCGTTCATCCCTGTTGCTAACTGACTACTAACTCGAATATTATATTTTTGAATGCTATGCGCACTTATTAGCTTAATGAAAACATTCCTTATGGTTTCCTTTGTTTTTTTTTATCATTTAACTTCTCACTTAATCCAACCTAATACGACGTGTTTCCTAACTTCTTACTTACCTAACCTATTCCCAAGTCAAAGTCCATTTTTTTCTATATCTCAGCAGAATATATTACATTTAGTTAGGACTAAGTTATAAAAATCTACCTCCTTTTTATTTCACCTACAGGTGACACCGGGTAATCCGGATATTGTCATTGCGGAAAGTAAAAACTTTAAAGGTTTAATTTCTTATTATTATTTAAGTAGGAATTACAAATTAAATTGCTGTGAGGTAGAAACAGAAATAAAACTTATGCCACCTACAACTGACACTGGGGATTGAAGAGTTTAATATCACAGTTGTGCAGAAACCAAACGCCATCTATTAATTGTTTTCGAAAATTTGATTTCTACCTTCACAGAAAAATAGGCCTTAAGGTATCCATGCACTTATGTGGGCGACTGTACTTAAGGGTACACGAATATTTTGCCAGTTATCTCTTTGGCCTATGTGATAGGGGGCGAGTCTATTGCCATCAACTGGCCTCAAACTCAATCTCCGTTTCGGCTACTAAAAAATTCCCGATTGCAAAATCAAATTAAAAATTCAATTACGTTTTGCCTTTTTTTTGGGCGGGTGGAAAGTCATCAATGACCCCTCACGCTCTTGGGCAGAGCGAAAGGGAGTGTGGTCTCTGGCGGGAAATCAAATTGCGCGGGTGTTTAAAAATTTCTCCTACGTATTAATTTGTATTTTTGTGTATATTTGCTTAGATAGTTTATTATATTCCCAGTGTATATAGTAAAATGGGAACGGAAAGCGATGGGGGCGATGCCCCCATCGATATAGAGCCAAAAAAACGAAAATTGGCTCTCATGGATTCGGCACAGTCTACAGCCTACAAAATATTTATGAAACCGAATTACAAGAGACAATTTCCCGAATGCCACAGTGGCGATTGTGTAGTCTTTGTGGAATCAATAGAAAATGAAAAATTAGGCAACAAAAACCCAATCGGACTTACGAAATTATTCACCGAAAATGTTAAAGGCATCATAGGTGTACATCGAGTCGGCTTCGGCCGTCTACGAAACCGTAGTTTCGTAACTGGTTTCGATGAAGGAATGATTTGTCCTTGTACGTAACTGGTTTCGATGGAGGACATATTTGTCTTTGTACGAAACCACGGTTATGTATCATGGTTACGTACGAAGAATTTACTGTTTAGGTTTCGATGAAGGAATGATTTGTCCTTGTACGTAACTAGTTTCGATTGAGGTATTATTTTGGTGATTGAAGTAGTTCAGTAGACGCGTTTGCTGTCTACTGAACTGACCTTCATCTTGTAATTATTATTGAAACAAGGTAAGTTGAAATATAGCACCGAACTACTGACACTCTTTAGTCGCAACAGTACGGATTATTTTTTTTTTGTTTTAGAAAATAAGAATAGGTAGTAAAGTCCCACAAATTACCAGGAGAACAGAAGTAGGCAGGAGGTATTGGAAATTGGAATCTTGAATTCAAATCTTTATGCCTTTCTAATACCATGCATTTTTTTTTGTTGGAGATAGGAAACCAGGATAGTAAAGTCCCACAAACTACTAGGAGGCCAGAATGGTAAATTAGTGTGGAAATCACCAAATGCCTCCTCCCAGTCTGGGCAGAGCGGTAGGAAGAGTCAGACTTCTACTGACTAAAAGCCACCCATGTTCCTTCTTAGCCCTGTGTCGAGGCCGCGGTATCTTTTTTTGTAATACAAAACCTCCTTCCTACTTCTGTTCTCCTGGTAGTTTTTGGGACTTTACTACCTATTCTTATTTTCTCAAACAAAAAAAAAAGAAACCGAACTGTTGCCACTGAGGAGTGTCAGTAGTTCGGTGTTATAATTCAACCGGACTAACAACCGGACTAGCCTGATATTTGCGGCTATGAGATCCTGGACCAATTATCACATAAATCAATAGTTTCGATAAAATAATTATTATTCCTTGTTCGTAACTAGTAAAATTTCATATTTTTGCATAAATTCTTTGTACGTAACCGTGGTTTCGTACAAAGACAAATATGTCCTCCATCGAAACCAGTTACGTACAAGGACAAATCATTCCTTCATCGAAACCAGTTACGAAACTCCGGTTTCGTAGACGGCCGAAGCCATCGAGTCAATGCCTACAAAGTTGGAATAACTTTTAAAAAACCTGCACCTGCGAATAGTTTTCTCAAAATGGACCATTTCTTGGGAAAAAATAAATTAAAAGCCTTCGTTCCTGCATACATGACGGAAACTACAGGCATCATCCGCTATGTACCGAAAACTATGTCAAATGAGGAAGTTTATAAAAACATTCAAAGTGACGTAGAAGTCACATCTAATAAAAGATTCATGAAGAAAGTTGACGGAAAACTTACACCATTAGGTACAATAGCAGTTACATTTGCCGCAACGGCATTGCCACAGTATGCATACATTCACATGTTTAGATACCCAGTACATATATATATACCACCATTGCTACAGTGCTACAAGTGCCTTAAATATAACCACTCTGCAAGAGCTTGCCGTGGTGAGCAAATGTGCTCTTCTTGCGCCGGTCGACATTCATACAAAGAGTGTGATGTTGAAGAAATTATTTGCATAAACTGCAGTGGCAACCACCTAGCAATTTCAAGGGATTGCCCCATTAAGAAGCAAAAAATGGAAGAAAAGAAGAAGAAGTTTCTCAATCGGAATCAGTCTTACGCCAGTGTGGTGAGTACACCTCCTCCAACTATGTCAGATACAAATGTTTTCCCAGCTCTCAAAAAACCAAATGAAAGGACTTTGGGTGAGAACTCAAAGTCATTTGCTGAAGAAATTGTAAATAATGAAATAATTATAAACGCCATTGTAAAATCACTAATTGGTCTTGGTAATAATAAGGATAATGCTCCAATAACAAATAAAAGAATAAAAGAAATATTGTTAGCAAATTTAATTATTAATTGATGGATACATTTTTAAATATAGCACAATTCAATGTACAAAGCTTACAGAGTAAGAAGGCCTTATTAAACAAATTTCTTTTTGAACAAAAAATAGATATATGCCTGCTAAATGAGACTTGGCTAAAAAATAGTAGTGTAATTCCTCGTTTTACATCATACAACTTTATATATAAAAATTCAGTAAATAAACACAATGGAGTAGGTATTTTGATAAAACAAAATTTAGCTTATAATGTTATAGATACAACTTTTTATGAGTCAATCCAAAATATATGTATTTCCATAGAAACATCCATGGGTAGATTGCATATCCTATGTGTTTATTGTCCTCCCAATAGCAACAGATTTGATACTAACAAAATGAGAAAGGTGCTTCTTGAAATTCCCAAGCCATGTCTTATCATGGGTGATTTTAATGCACACCATATATTGTTTGGATGTCATGCAAACAATAATAGGGGTAACAGTTTATATAACCTTATTGATGAATTTGATGTATGCGTTTTAAATGATGGTAGAGCAACCACTGTTCAGTACCCAAACAGGAATGCATCAGCTATTGATCTAGCTCTGGTAAGTTCCGCATTAGCTCCTCTTTGTGAATGGCAGGTCCATGACGATCCTATGGGCAGTTATCACTACCCAACCCAGGTAGTTTTAAATGTAAAGCCATCAACATATGAAGTCCGGCCTGTGGAAGAAAAATACATTTATAGTAAAGCAGATTGGTCTAAATATTATGAATTATCAGAAACCAGTTTCTCTCATTTAGATATTGATAATATTGAACCTCTTCATCTGTATGATAATTTTGTAAATATTTTAAATGATATAAGAATAAATACAGTCCCAAAACGAAAACCTAACCAAACTATGCAAATTTTAAGAAAACCAGCTCCTTGGTGGAACCAAACATGTAATGAGGCAGTTCAAAAATCTAAGGAAGCTCTGTTAGAATATAGAACATCACCAAGCATCCCCAACTTCATACATTACAAAAAGCTTGATGCTCAAAAGAAAAGAATATTAAAAGAGGAGAGTATCAATTCATGGCATGAGTTATGTAGTAGTTTTAATAGAATGACACCTGTTGCAAGAATATGGGGTTATATTAAAAAGTTTAAAAGGATAGGTTCTTCTTCTAACAAATATTTAAATGATGATTGGGTGCCTGAATTCTTAGAAAATTTATCAGACTCATCAATAATGAATGAAAATAATATAAATGATATTTTAAAAGAATCTGTTGAATCTGAAACCAACTGCTTTCTTAATAGTCCATTAACAATAAATGAATTGCACATAGCTCTTAAAAGTAGGAAAGATACAACCCCAGGTCTGGATAACATACCATACATGTTAATAAAAAAGTTACACCCTAATGCCTTACAAATTTTATTAAATGTTTATAATAAACTTTGGGATACACTACTTATACCAGAGTCATGGAAAACTCAATGTGTCATTCCAATATTAAAGCCCAATAAAGCTGTAAGTAGTCCATCATCATACAGACCTATATCATTATCATCTTGTTTGGGTAAACTTTTCGAAAACATGCTTAAGATACGTTTAGATTACTTTGCTGAAACTCAAGACAAGTTACCAGATATACAATATGGATTCAGAAAAGGCAGAAGTTGCTCTGAAAGCTTTGTTTCATTTATATCAGACCTAAAAAAGGCTAAACTTAGTCATTCTAATGTAATATGTGTTTTTTTGGATGTCAAAGGTGCTTTTGATAATGTTAATATTGAATGTCTAGTGCGTGTTTTGCATGAATTGGGCTTACCAAGTAAAACATTAAATTGGATTTTTAATTTTTTGTACCAGCGAACTTTGTATGTTAGATTCAATAATAAGCTCCATGGCCCTAGATTAGTTAGTAAAGGCACAATGCAAGGAGCAACACTTTCACCCCTGTTGTATAACTTGTATACATCCCAGATTTTTAAATATGTAGATACTTCTCAAGTCAAAATATTACAATTTGCTGATGACTTGCTTTTATACACAGTAAATCAAAACTTGAATATGGCTGTTAACAATATTAATACTGCATTGGCTCAATTACAATATTATTACAGTAATACTTTAAAACTAGATATAAGTTCTGAGAAAAGTTCGGTATTATTATTTAGTAAGGATTCATTAGCACAGTCCACTGTAAATATTGTATATAACCACAATGTTATTCCTATTGTTAATCATCACAAATTTTTAGGTGTTATAATAGATGATAAACTAAAATTTGATAAGCACATTGACCATATCTGTCAAAATGCCATGAAGAGCATCAATGTCCTTAGGAGCTTAGCAGGAACATTTTGGGGTTCTGACCCAAAAACACTTAGCATGTTATACAAAAGCATAGTCAGAAGTCATTTTGACTATAGTTGCTTAGCCTATATGAATGCAAGTACCACATTGTTAAGAAAACTGGATGTGATACAAAATATGGGCTTAAGAATAATTAGTGGAGCAATGCGCACCACCCCTATAAATTCTATGGAAATTGAAAATGTTATACCTCCCTTATCTTTGCGACGTTTACAGCTGGCTGAGAGATTCTGCCTCAAAGAGTTATCTTGCAATAATAGTACAGTTCTTGATAAAATTGAATTTCCTCTAGAGGTCACACAGTCAGCTGTCACATCCTCCATCTCAGCAAATACTTTTATTTCTGGTTCACTGCCTGAAATTTCAACCATTCTAGTTAAAGTAAAGAACCAGACAAGAGACATGTACATCAAAAAGAAGTGGCCAGTATATGAATTCCCTTACAAAACTTTATTAGCTTACTTTGATATCAAGTGTTTTATAAATACTGTCAAAAATAAATATGATTTTTTAGAATTTTTGAATGATAAATCACATTTCTATATAATTTACACTGATGGATCTAAAACTGCTGATTATGTTAAAGCAGCATATTATGACCCACAAAAGAAAATAACCAAATGTTTTAAAATGCCAAATAGTTGTAGCATATTCACTGCAGAAGGTTGGGCTATACTAGCTGCTCTAACATATGTAAATACTATTGTAAATATTAATGAACATGGTGTAAGCAAAGATGTAAATAGTGTAAATAATGTATTAGTTGTAAGTGATTCTAAAAGTGTTTTAACTAGTTTAAGTAATTGTAACTTTAGTTATAAACAAAATTATATTGTACATAGAATTAAGTACACTCTACAAAAGTTGGGAAAACATGTAGAATTTTTGTGGGTTCCATCTCACAGTGGCATAGTTGGTAATGAGGTTGTAGATCTGGCAACTCGTC
Organism: Diarsia dahlii; assembly: GCA_949775195.1. Classification (NCBI taxonomy): domain Eukaryota; kingdom Metazoa; phylum Arthropoda; class Insecta; order Lepidoptera; family Noctuidae; genus Diarsia; species Diarsia dahlii. The sequence continues at coordinate 17,656,609 of OX459209.1, forward strand.
AGGATCACGACGAGGATATTACAGAATCTTTCAAGGTCCCTTTCACAGATTATTATGAACAATTTAAAACATTATTTAAGACGATATGGAAGGATTATTGGGACGCAACAAGAGAAACAAAGGGAACTGGAAAATGGTATTCAGAATTACAGCAAGACTTACCAACAATGCCGTGGTACAATAAATTCAAATACTCCAGCAGAAAGTTCATAACCGTCATTAATCGCTTGCGATTTGGCCATTGTTTAGTCCCAGCTCATCTCTGCAGGATGAGAATCATCAGTGAAAGCAAATGTACCTATTGTTCTGAAGAAAATGCGGATATAAAACACGTTATATTTGATTGTGAATCGTTTGCCATGCAAAGACTGTTACTTGTCAGTGAAGTTAGTGACATAGCAGAACAAAACTCTTTATGTGTTCCCCGCCACGTTCAGGAATTACTTTCCAAAACGGTTTATTTTAATCCATTATTTAGATATATAGTGAGTACTATAGAAAAAATTTAATTGTTTTTAGTATTTATTTTTTAATTTATTGTTGTTGTTAATTAAATAATTTCATCGCCTCTCAGATGTATGTACTTGGCTCGTATGAGCGGTAAACACTTGATGAATGAATTTGTTATTGTTTTAAATACTTAGGATAAGAGTAGAATGTATAATGATTACGACTGAAGGACATGTATCCATGGTCATGAATAAATTAATAAAAAAAAAAAAAAAAAAAAAAGAAAGGGAGTGTCAGACTTCTACTGACTAAAAACCACCCATGTTCCTTCTTAGTCCTATAAGTCGAGGCCGCGGTGTCTCTTGCGAACATCCCGCAGCCCCGACGGGTGTCGGCCCTTGCGGGCCCCTCCCATGTTGCTGACATCTCTCTTTGAGGCGCGCGTGGAACACGAACGCGCCGTCGACACGGCCTGTCGTCGTCATAAGACGGACGGACGGCGAGCTAGCCCATTTACTCACCGTCCACAGGCCCGCCTCTACGGTGGCCGGAAGCTATCACGTGGCCCCCCCACGCCCGGAGTGTCTCCCGCGGCGGTTGGGACGAGAGATTCTCTCCCTCTTTTCGTTTTACCTGACCTGGGAATCAAAACTCATTCTCATGTTTAACATGAACCGCTGCTGAGCATTAGTTCCTTTATTCTATGATAAAGACATAATCAGCCTTTTTTAACCGACTTCGAAAAAGGAGGAGGTTATATGTTCGTGTGTATGTATTTTTTTTTAACCGACTTCAAAAAAAGGAGGAGGTTATCAATTCGACTGTTTTTTTTTTTTTTTTTTTTATGTTTGTTCGCTCATAACTTGCGACTGGGTGAACTGATTTTCATGATTCTTTTTTCATTTGAAAGCTGGTGCTTCCCGTGTGGTCCCATTGTCACCATTTCAATATCTGATGATGGGATCTTGTAGAAATCGGGGGAACTCTTCAATAAAAAACAGCAGATTAACCGCGATTTTTGCTATAGCATATCTAAACATTGTTTACGCCATCACACAACATAATATCACGCCTGAACTCACTACAAAGGTTATAAAAACTATTTGGTGAACATCTGATGAAGAATTTCGGAGATAGACAACGAAACTCCTCAATAAATGATAGCAAATGGACTGGGATTGCTGAAATCTCATGTCTGTCTATTGTTTACACCAGTTCATAACATAACATCACGCCGGTACGTTGTGAAGGGGTAAGCACATGTGAACCACTAAAAAGTGAAAAATAAAAACTTTTTTACAAAAAATAAAACCGACTTCGACAAAATTAGAACACAAAAAAGTGAAAAATAAAAATCAGCTTCTGAAGTCGGTGGCAAAAACATGAAATCAAACAAACAAAAGTCACCGACTTCAGAAGCTGTTTTTTATTTTTCACTTTTTTGTGTTTTATTTTTGTCGAAGTCGGTTTTATTTTTTTTTATGTATGTTACCTGATTTCTCCCCCATTTGTGGACCGATTCTCAAAATTCTTTTTTATTTGAAAGAGTATACTCCTGAGGTGGTTCTATTTTAATTTGGTGAAGATCTGGTGCTGATCTTCGGAGATATACAATGGAACTCTTCAAAAATAGACGGCAAATCTGACGTAATTGCTGGAATCGCTTGGATGTATGAATATACATAATCATGACGTAACATCACGCCTGTATGCTCTGAGGGGGTATGCAGATGTGTACAACACATATTTTTTTTTGTTGTTATTGAACTCCGACTTCCTATCTGTAGGAGATAGGATAACTATCTTCAATGCCCCACTTGGGTTAATGAATTTACCCAGAGTTATTAGACGTCGTTGTATCCATAGCTCTAATTTCTAGATAAGTGTGAACGGAGATTATAGTATTAGCCAAATATTATTATGAGGTAAGGTTTATAATCGAAAATCACAGGCGTCGCTAACAGATAATTAATTTTATGTAACTCAAATTATCTACTTTTATCTAGTGCAGCACCGCATCGATAAGTATTTGAAGAATTCTCGACACCGATAGACATGTTTCGGTTATTAATATTTGTTTTTTTAATAGTAAATGTTTTTGCTGACGATGAAAAGATAATTGAACTGGATATAGGAGGGTTGAGGGGGGAGAAGTACTGGCAGGGAGACTTCTATGAGTTCTACGGAGTGCCGTATGCCACGGCTCCGAAAGGAAGGGATAAATTTAAGGTTAGTAAATGTTTGAGTTTATTAAAATTGTAGGAAATATGGTAGGAAAGTAAGAGCAGTAGTGAGTAGGTCATTTCCGCAAATGACAAATTATATTTTTTTAAATAAAATTCGTTTTCTTTTCTGATCCAGCGATCCTTAACACGGTTCGTAACATAAAATCACGTCTGTAATCCCCAAATTGTAAGGCAGAGGTGTACCTAATAGTACACCCACATTTCGCCAGTCCTGTTTTAGTTCTTTATAGCACGAATAATAAAATTCAGACTCCATCACTATTATTTAGGTAATTCTGATCTGAGAACCCAATAACACTTTTCCCGACCTGAGAATGGAACCGAGAACGTCATATTTAGTCGTCTCACTTGCGACCTCTTTTTTCAAGTTTGCTCTAATATTGTACCTAAAAAAAAAACATTTTAAAAATTCCAGGCCCCTCTTCCTGTAGAACCATGGGAAGGTATCATGGACGCGAAAATTCATAACATTGGCTGCGAACAAGTCTACCTCCTCGAAGATGAAAACGACGAAGACATCATTCTTGATGGCGTAGAAGACTGTCTAGCCATGAACATCTTTGTCCCAATAGTTGCCAGTGAAGACAATCCAGTACCAGTTATAGTCTACATACACAGTGGGGCCTACTCAGGTGGAAACGGCAACATGGCGAAGTTCCACTATGTAGCCAGACATGACGTCATAGTAATCAGCTTCAACTACAGACTTGGATTCAAAGGATTCGCCTGTCTAGGCACTGAAGAGATACCAGGCAATGCCGCGTTAAAAGACCAACTAGCTGCTTTGAAATTTATCAACAAATACATCAGCAAGTTTGGTGGAGATCCCAAAAAAGTAACACTTGCAGGATTCAGCGTTGGTGCCAGCATGGCAGAACTTCTAGCATTATCGAAAGCAGCAAATGGTTTAATAGACAAACTAATATTAGACAGTGGATCCGCTTTGTCTCCTTTCGCAATAAACAGGGATCCAATAAATACCGCCAAGAATTTGGCAATATCTATGGGTTATAACAATACGGAAAAGATTGAGGACTTAAATGAATTCCTATTGAACGCACCGATCAAAGACTTGGCTGTTAAAAGCAAGAATTTCTACTTGAAAAACTCCACTTTTGGTTTAGCTCCGTGCATCGAGAATGTGATTGGAAATACTGAGCCTATTTTGACAGAGTCGCCTTTGATTACTTTCCATAGAGGAGATTATGAGAAAATTCCTGTGCTAACTGGTTTTTCAAACATGGAAGGTATAAGTAGAACTGTTAAGTTCAGCGACTGGATCGATTTGATGAATGAGAAATTTGAAGATTTCCTACCAGCAGACTTGGCTTTTGGAGATGATAAATCAAGAGATGCTTTCGTCAAAGAAATAAAGCAATATTACTTTAAAGATGAAGAAGTAAGCCACGATACAAAGCAAGAATACATAGATTACTTCTCTGATTCAATGTTCAAATACGCTATAATGAAATCAGCGAAGATGCATTCTCTTAAATCTAAAAGACCAGTCTTTCTTTATGAGTTTTCATACGTTGGAAAGTTAAGTTTCAAGCATCATTTCATGGATAAAATAAAAGGAGCCAGTCATAGAGATCAAACTGCGTACATATTGGATTTCTTTGAATATACCGAGAAACTTTCGGATTTGGATACAAGAGACCGAATGACAGCAATGTGGACCGATTTTGTTAAATATGAGTAAGTAGCATTTATTATTTAAACAAACTTTGTTGATAGAAATCAGTATACGTATTATTTTCCCGTAGGTAAATCCTTAGAAGACAATCTGATTGAATGAATATTCTAATTTAAGTACCCATTACTTTGAAAATACTATAACATAACATCACGTCTTGTAATCCTGGAAGCTTTAGATTTAGGAGGTTTACCTCAAAGTACACCCACATTTCACCAATTATGTTTTTTTAAGTCCCATGTGATATTGGGCTAGCTTAGTGACCCAAATCTAGACTCCGTGGCTGCTACAGAGAAATTGTTGATGAAAAAATCTAACGACACTTTGCCTGACTTGAAAACCAAACTGGGGATGCCATGCTCAGCAATCGCACTTACGACTACTAGACCAACGACGCAGTTTAAACCCAATGAAAATGTTTTAAATTGATTGTTTTTTTTTTACAGAAATCCTACAGCATACGAGAGCTTGCTGATTACCGTGAAATGGCCAAACTACACAAATGAAGAACAAAATCATTTGGAAATAAATAAAACATTGAAAATAAAGAAGGATTTGTTCGCAAACCATTACAAATTCTGGGACAGAGTGTATGAGAAATATTACTGGAATCCAATGCCTATTGCAAAGAAAAAGAGTAAATAAAGACTTGCAAGATAAGTTGTATTATTTTTATAAGATATCTGATTTGAGAGTGCTAATCTGCATATTCATCATCTCTGGTACCCCTGGATAATGACCTGTCATGACCATAGGCTCTTTTTATCCCGGTAAATATCCTCGTGGGATATTTTCCGAAAACAGTACGAGCGGAGTGGAGGGCGAGAGCTAGTAAAAAAACAAAAATATATATCAGAAATCCCAATATCAAAGGGGAATGATCACCATTTTTCAACGCCCAGAAGTCTCCCCTTCTGAATCGATGGGTTTTATAAAAAAAAAAATCTAAACCATACATTTTTCTACCAATATTAACCCCTGTGCAAGTGCCTTCGTTGTTGGTTTGGTACAATTCAATGGCGGAGGATTAAAAAACAGATCTGAAAAAAAAGACTGTTTTATAATCCAGTCATTTTAGGTTTTATCTGCGGAATAATTCCTAGTGGGCTGAATTTTGAATATAACTTTATTACGGCATTATAATGAAGATTAGAAAAATCGACATTGATATCGTGTCGGCTAAAGAAGTTATCAAGGTCAGAAGGTCACGAAAATCAGTTTTTCGCAAACATCTCGCGACCTTTTGCTCGGAGGTCAATAGCGGTCATTATAATATTGTTCCTAGTAAAATTATCTACAAAAATGCATCTGGCATTTTTCTGTAAAATCAACCGTTTTCGATGTAGAGCGCTGATAAAGCGACTCATGCATGCATTTGTTTTGTCCTGTTGGGAAACCAATAAACACTTTTTCTTTCTTTCTTAAATGAGATTTCAGCAATCCCAGTCCATTTGCTAACATTTATTGAGGAGTTCCGTTGCCTATTTCCGAAATTCTTCATCAGATCTTCACCAAATAGTTTTTATAACGTTTGTAGTGAGTACAGGCGTGTTATTATATTGTGTGATGGCGTAAACAATGCCTGATATGCTATAGGAACAATCGCGGTTAATCTGCAGTTATTTATTGAAGAGTTCCCCCGATTTCTACAAGATTCCATCATCAGATATTGAAATGGTGACAATAGGACCACACGGGAAGCACCAGCTTTCAAATAAAAAAAGAATCATGAAAATCGGTTCACCCATGCAGTCGCAAGTTATGAGGTAACAAACATAAAAAAAAATGCAGTCGAATTGATAACCTCCTCCTTTTTTTGAAGTCGGTTAAAGTTTCTGGTTTCTGGTAGCTTGATGTACTGGCTGTACTTTGAGTACACAGGTATAAGGATCTTTTGCCACACGAATGAAGTTGATAATGAGATGGTGCTGTTGGTAAACCTTGTTGGAAGTTGTTGCGTGAACAATAATTATGGTGAAAAAAAAGAAGTAAAAGAATAATTTTCCCAAGATTAACTTACAAGAGATCTTTTTTCTTACTTTTACAACGCTATCACCCCTAACTTACATCAGTGACCCGGTGTGACTGACACCTCTAAACAAAACTCCCCTTCCTTGTTGCAAATATTTGAGCGATTCCAAATGATGCACGTGCTATTGAAATTTTTCCCGAATTCCCGACGGGGGGTTCTCTGTATACCGAAATTTGCAGTTCATTTTCTATGAAATTGACTGACGGGTTAGTGTCGGTTACAGGACTTGTGGTATGTGAGGTGAATTTTAACTAGTTTCTGGAAAAATGGCGATGACGTGTGGAATCGCAAACCTGTAGAGATTTGCACGCAGTTATGGGCTGAATGGCTCGGTGGAGCGATGATCTTCGCAGGGTGAATGGTAGCAACTGGATGAGAGTTACTGAGAATTGGGTTGAGTGGCGTGGTGATTGAGTAGGCCTGTGTCCGGCAGAGAATTGCTGTAGGCTGATTATAATGTTGATGGGCTGAATAGTAGCATTCTAAATGAATGACAATAACAAATGTGCTGCTGCTCAAATGTAGAAACACAAATTGAGAGTTCAAAAAAATACTGCTATTCAACTGCATCCGATTAGACGAGAAGCCGCCGCCAATACATACTTGGAAAAAACCAGGCAGATAAAGACTTGCTTTAAAACAAATTAGTATCTAAGACTTAAGCGGACGCCTGGAAAATAAACTATAAATTTCTAAGCCACGGTAAAGACACCGTCTTCCTAAACAACAGCTGTCGCATAAGATATGACTTCTAATATAAGTGGGATACCTAGCTTTAATAAGAGTTTGAGATACAGGGTCATCATAGAGTCGAAGTGACGATTTATAAGCAAACGTTCGTGGACCTGTCCAGTCAGTACAAACATTTTGTCAGTAACTGTGTGACTCATGATCTAAGGAGCTGGAAGATCCATAACCCAACTCGAATGAAATTGACATGAACTTAAATATGAAAATCTTTATCGAGTACATTCTATTAACTTTCTAAACATTTAAATATACTCTTAACAACTGGCAAACACTTCTAACTTTTGTCAACCTAAACTCCCCATTGTTAACTCAACCGAGCTTAGGTCCTGAAGGTTGAAAATGGCTCGTGTTTGTTGAACTTAAAAGTATGTTTATGTTACGTTCCGTGACACAGGTGACGTAGAGATAAATAATGTCAATTTATAAACGTCAAAGTCATGAATCTACAGGGACTTAGATACTTCTTGTATCGTGTGGATAATGTCAGAGTTTTTTTATGCTAATATTAGATTATTTTCTTAGGTATTTTTGGAATTAAAACTTGAATGACTGCAGGATATTTTCACAGCCTCAGCTGTTAGTTATCATGCTCGTTGTCAAGTTGAAGTCAGGTGAGTAATACAACATCAAACCTGTTATTCCCGAGCGATTAGACATAATTATGTATATAGGTGTCACCTACAGGTTGGTGGACTAGGTAGAGCCTCACCTATTAGTTAAACATGGTTATGGCGTTCATCGTCTGGGGTATGTTAAAGTCAGCTGATTCAAATGACATCACGCTTTAAATCTGATGAGGGTGACAAAGGAGTGACTGCACCTGCCAAACCAAACATAACTTCAGCCTGTAAACCCCAAAGGGTAAGGCAGAAGTGGAACTAACATTATAGGTACCCACATTTAGCCAGTTTTGTTTAAGTCCCAAGTAATTGAGTGCAAGACTATCGCTAGTAACCGCACAAATCCGGACTCCGTGGCTGCTACTTAGCAATTTCTGATGGAAAGACCCAACAACAATAGGGATGTTAACAAAAAAAATCTAATTAGTCCGTCACATAGTTTTCCAAAAAATATTGGACACATATTTTTTCTTTTTTCTCGTAAACAAACAATGAAGACGATACAGTGCTTTGAAAACTCGTGTGACGTCATATTCTAAGAAATTAGTATGAAATTTCCGTCGCCACAGTGACGTCACCACCTCCCACTCAAATCTTTGACGCGTTTTATCTTCGTCAATTTTTATTGATTTGATAAAACAAAAATACGTATCCAATATTTTTCGATAAGACGAACTAATTAGAATCATTTTTTTTTAGTTAATAAACATCCTTAGTTGCCCGAGAATGGAACACAGAATCTCATGTTCCGCAGTTCGAATTGCGACCACTAAGATAAATGTGACAGTCACGGAAAAAAATTGTACCGTTACCCGAATGAACCGCTTTCTGGAGTAAATCGTCTTATATTAATGATACTAAAGCTGTGTCTTCACTATAGTATCTTGTGGTATGTGACTGTCACTTAATTAAGTGCAAGGAGAAGACGTCATTGAGAGCGATCGGTTTGCGGCATCCTGTCATCCGTGGCTACGGCGCTCGACATCCAACGCTGATGTACTTCCTTAGGATAAAGGGTGCTTCTGTTTTAGAAAATTGTTATATTAAAATTTATTGAAAATATAGGTGCGTTTTCACAGAAACAGCGAGGGAACATTTTAAGTTGATTATGTTTCTGACCACTATTTTATTTTATCTTACTACTCAAATAAATTTTAGAGAGGTGCGGAGAAAGGTTTTAATTCCAAAATAGTAGTAAACTCTGGTATAAGGTTTTGAGGCTATTGCATACGCCCCGTCGCCGCGTCGGGGCTGCGGATTGTCGAAAGAGATGCCGCGGCCTCGGCACAAGGGCGAAGAAGGAACATGGGTGGTTTTTAGTCAGTAGAGGTCTTACACTCCCTTCCGCTCTGCCCAAGAGCGGGGGAGGGGGTTATTTGATGATTTTCCACCCACCATAAAAAGGCTATTGCAAACGTCATGATTGCTGTAGGACCGCTGGGAGCTCAGAAAAATTTATACATAATATCAAAATATCTTTCTAGTCCATCTGCCGGTCTGTTTATCTGACTGTCTGTTTTTAACCGACTTCAAAAAAGGAGGAGGTTATATGTTCGTGTGTATATATATATATTTTTTTTATGTATGTTACCTGATTTCTCCCCCATTTGTGAACCGATTCTCAAAATTCTTTTTTTATTTGAAAGAGTATACTCCTGAGGTGGTCCCATTTGATTTTGGTGAAGATCTGGTGCTGATCTTCGGAGATATACAATGGAACTCTTCAAAAATAGACGGCAAATCTGTCGTAATTGCTGGAATCGCTTGGATGTTTATTGAATATACATTATCATGACGTAACATCACGCCTGTATGCTCTGAGGGTATGCAGATGTGTACAATACACATTTATTTAGTTGTTATGTATGAATTTCATAGACACGTATTACGTGTTTCGTGCTTTTTCCGACGCTATTCAAGTATTCGCATCTAGCAGTCTTCATGTTGATGAGCTGCTAATGAGTTTTTGCTTTCAACTCTTAACCGTTGAGGAGTAGTACCACTCCTCAACGGTTCAGAGTTGAAAGCAAAAATAGGGAAATCTTGAAGGTTAAGGGTTAGGTTTCTTGGTTGAATGTTAAATGCTAAGTAAATATTTGTATAGGTTATATAGGTACTTATTACAACTAAAAATGAAAAAATAAAAAAACTTTTTTGCAAAAAAAAACAACCGACTTCAAAAACACCAAAAAGAGAAAAATAAACTTAAGAAGAAAAATCAGCTTCTGAAGTCGGTGGCAAAAACATGAAGTCAAACAAACAAAAGTCCGACCGACTTCAGAAGCTGATTTTTCTTCTTAAGTTTATTTTTCTCTTTTTGGTGTTTTTGAAGTCGGTTGTTTTTTTTGCAAAAAAGTTTTTTTCCAGCTAAACTCTGAAACGGGTAATCCGATTTTTGACGGGATTTATTCTGCCAGATAGCTGATGTTCTTAGTTGAAACTTGATTACTTTTAATTAAAAAAAAAGATTCGGGTTCCGTGCAAAAAAGTAACACCCATTTAGTTGGGAAGTCATATTTTTACAATAGCTAGCTAGCTTTTTTGCCCTAATAAGGCAGCACGGCAGCACACAATTTAAATGACTACTACCCATATTAATTTGAATACAGTATTACAAGCAAACCCTCGTTTCCAAACCACTGAAAAAAGTGTAAAAGAATGTACAAAATTCCATTACTGCTATATTCAGGTACGTCAAGAGCTAGCCGGGGGGCTGTCTAGCTGCGGTTGGTATGCGACATGTTGACATCGACGGTCACGGCTCTAGACGTGGTCAGCACTCTATAGCCTGCATACAGGTTGTAGTCCTGTCATTTGTTTCTGAAAATGGGGGTTACCTGGGAATTTTGAAAATTAGTTATTTTATAGATTTTGATGTGCTCTTTTCGAATTCCAACCATGCCATCTCGTATCTTGGAAAAAAGGGCGCCTAATAGGAGTTTCTTGACGATATCTTCTTTCCGACTCATTCTATGATAAAAACATTTGAAACAAAATTAAACTCGAAACATAGTCCTACAATTTTTATGTTGTCATATTTTTTATATTTTATTTTTTTAGCGTTCGAGTACCGCAAAGTTGAAATTCGAAAAGAGCACATCAAAAGTTGTAAAATTGCCACTTTTGAAAATTACCGGAAAACTTTGCAGGTAAAACTACCAAAATGACTGTAATAATAAATTATGGTTATAGTGAAAACACTATAACCATAATTTATTATTACAGGCATTTATTATTACTGTCATTTGGTAGTTTTAAAATTCCCGGAAAACTTTGCAGGTAAAATTAATGAATGAATAATGTGAATTTTCAAAAGTGGCAATTTTAAAGAAACTAAAAAGTTACTTTAAATTAGACTGCTTAATAATGCTAAAGTTTTAACAGACTTAATTGTAAATAAAAATCGGCCTAAATCTAAACACAAAATAGTTTGTCTTAGAAACGTAAGTTTGTGTTGTTGTGTTTGTCCGCAAATTAAAAATTCATATGGACGTTAAGATCAAGAGGAAGACCAAAGAAACGATGGATGGACTGTGTGAAGGATGATATGGCTAGAAAGGAGATGACTGCTGACATGACGAGAAATAGGGAAGTATGGAAGAAGAAGACATGTTGCGCCGACCTCAAATAGATTGGGATAAGGGCGTCGGGGCCGCGGATTTTTGTACTAGATGACGTGGCCTCGGCCGAAGGGCAAAGAAGGAACATGGGTTCGGTTTTTATTCAGTAGAAGTCTGACACTCCCCTTCGCCCTGCCCAAGAGCGGGGGAAGGGTCATTTGATGATTTTCCACCCACCAAAAAAAAAAAAAAAGGAGAATGATGATGGACGACTTTAAGATCATAAATACTTCTTTCTTTCGCTTTTATCAAGTTAGTGAAGAAATAATTATTGTTCAAAAAGCAAGAGTGGTATGTTATGTGCGCGCTTATTCCATCACACACCTCATCTATCCCTTTCATCAAGTGTGATCGGGAGATCATCTTTAACGTACCTACAGATAGTTTTTGAAATATCAAAAAAAATGAATAAAACTATTTCAAGATACACTTAAATTAATACTCGTTTATTAGGTATACTTAAACTTAAATGAAAATAACGTAACTTTTCAAACAGCCTGTATACAAAGTCTTGCTTGCACATTCCAGGCGCGTTTCGCTATGCAAACTGGGATCGAACGCGTTCAGCCGGCGACATAACTATCCATGTCGCCCGCACAGACGGACAGACCGACAAATTACGTAGTTATGGCTTTAGTCAATCTCCTAGCTGACTCTATGGATATCTAACTGTCAAGTACAAGCTCTAAAGGCAAACGGTGTTATTCTGTTTTTGATTAGGACTGTTCATTCAAATAGGTGGACAAATAACACAGCGTTCAGTACGTCTAACCAAAGATATCTAAACAAAAAAAAACATTAAATTAGGTGTTTTTTTTTTTACTTAATGTAATAAATTGCCGGCACTCTAGAACAAACTCACTCTTTATGAGTAAGGTACTTAAATGCGTTTTTCTTATTATTAGGTATTTTTTACCATCGTCCTTATTTTGGTGGTCTGAATGATTTCTGAAAGAGCAGTGGTGGCCCAGTGGTGGCGGCCCCGACTTACGAACAGTGAGTCGTGGGTTCGAAGTTTCGAACCCCGTCAGGCACATTACTTTGTGTAATTTATTTCATCACCACTGTTCTCAAAACGGTGAAGGAAAACATCGTGAGGAAACCGGCATGTCTTAGAACCAAAAAATTCGAAGACATGTGACATCTACCAATCCGCACTGGGCCCGCGTGGTGGATTATAACCCATCCCTCTCCTAGAGAGGAGGCCTGAGTCCCTGCAGTGGGAACATTATAGGCTGATGATGATTTAAATGGGACCTTATGTTAACATAACATCACGTCTTCTAATCCCCAAAGGGTTAGACAGAGGTGTTCTCATTAGTACACCCACATGTCGCCAGTTATTGTTAATTTCCATGTAATAGCGGGAGGAGTCATTTGATAATTTCCCGCCCTCCAAAAAAAAGTAGGCATCAGTGATGAGAGCCATATGGTTTGTCAGTCGGACTGCCGCATGCCGTCATAGGTCTCAAGTTCAAACCCAACACAAGCCAACCTCTGATTTTTTGGATTTATTTGAGTATTATATATTTAAGTTTAACGTACTAGTTTGAAGCAATATATTTATTCACACATTACATTAGTGGCTTTACATATGCACAACTTAGTAGACATTAAAAATACGATATAACGTCGCGACTTGGGTCGCGGAGGATCGCTTCGTACGTCTGTTCCCGTCGGCGGTTGGGATACTCCACGGCGAAGCATTCCTGGATATCACTAGATTCGACGAAGGAAAACATCGTGAAGAAACCAGCATGCCTGAGGAATATTCTTGTCGACGATTTGTAAAGCCAAATCAGAAGTCCACGGGTGGAACAAAAACCCTGACACCTACGCACTAACCACACGAAAAACAAAGAAAGAACAACTTAAAAACGTAGCTGTTTCTTTCCTATTTTCTTTGTACCCTTCTATCAAGAATGTTGCCACCAATTTCAACCCCACATTGTTTTGACCCCTCTTCATAACGGAAAGAAAATCAGCGACAGTATAAGTACTTCCTTAAATAAAAGTTTACACAAAAAATCTGATAGCAATAAGTCACGTTTTATCTTCGGAAAAATTCTTTTAAAAAACCCTGTCGCTGCTGCCATAAATCTTTGAAAAAAAAAACGCTTTTCTACACCCGCGAGTTTCACCCCGCAAGCTTCGCCCCGCGAGCTTCGCCCCGCGTGCTTCTCACCCCAAGTCTTGGCTCGGATGACTGTGCAATTATCAATATCACCACAACATAGCGGTTGTGCCTCCGGAAAATTCCTATTTCGTTGCTATAAATCAGTTTTCCGTTTATTAAAACAGCTCCGGCACCTTCGATCGAATCGCCCCCTTAAGGCGGGGGTGTTCGTATTGGGGCTTTTTGAGTGGTGCCTAAAAACTATTTTTGAATATACCAATTTGAAGGAAACCCTCACAAAACATCTGTCACATACCAGATAAAAAATCTGTCGTTTGTTACAGGTGAAACCACTTGACAACCAAATTGTATTGACCTATCAGTTAATTATGTTTAACTAATTAATTATTTAATCAAAATCTAATAGATTTATAAACAAAATTGGTAACTGACACGATTAACTTTATTCCAACACAATTACATTTCAACTGGAAATGCAGAAAGGCGACAACTCTCAACCCCCAAGAGGAACAACCCTGCACTGCAGCACAGGGGGCGTGTTGTATTATTTTTAATCTGTTCAACCCCTGTGTAATCTACGTCGAGAAGCGACACCGAGGGCAAACATTGTTTAATGTTGTCTAACGAATACTAGTACAAGATAAGACTTTAGTAATCGCGCATTTAAAATGGCTGCCTTTTTGATGCTGCTAAAATTTTGTTGAGAATGTTTTAAAATTTTAATTACATCAAGAATTTCATTTCACCTTGGAAATATTCTAGGAAGTTAGCTTGAAGCTTGGCTTAGTACTTACTAAATAATAAGTATTTTAATACGGTAAATATCATAAGAATTTGAGTTTCTTAATAGTAAGAACTGGATTATTCTACGGAAACATTCTTTGCTTGGTTTTCATCTCTGTATACGCGACCCCGTTATTTAAAATGGCATCGGAGTAAGATGCCATTTTAAATGAGAATTTTCCCTATCTTTTACACAATTTTTTTGATAGGTGTTAGAATATAATACACTATTATTAAACTAGTAAAACTAGTGACGAGTGGAGTCAAAATCTCACATAATTTTGTTAAATTCGTCTTTTGTTTCTGAGATTCGCATGATCACGAACAAAGTGACACCTCATAAGGCATGTAATAAGATAACGTAATCTCTCTTTTTCAAGGGTAATCACAGAAAACTCCCATAGCACAGCATCATGCTGAGTGGTAACGGTAAAGTCAGCTTGCACCTTCGTGACTGCGACAGGCAGCAGTCACGAAGGTGCAAGCTGACTTTTTTGTTGTTGTTCCGTCCTGTCGCTTAGTGTTTTTTTGTCATTTTGAGTGCACGTCATGGTATCTCCGACATATTAAATATATATTTTTTTTACATTTTCTTCCCAACACCGTGTAGAGCAGGGGCGAGTAACTAGTTCCAAAATAATCAATTTATAATCCACTTGAGAAAATGGTAATAACAATAGAATTTAAAATTACATAACGGCTCGACAATAGACCCTCGATGGAGGGTCTGGGCCACTCAGAAACCTTTCAATTACCAAACTGTCAGGAGCATAAAGACGTGATTGGTACTCAAACCTTTTTTCCCGATTGTCACCCTGTATTTGAAATTATTGACGGTAATTGTTTAGTATTGATTTTATCACAGGATTTTATAGATATTTTTTAAGGAAAAGTGGGAGGATTGGCGAGTTTTACGTAATTATGTATGTATATGTATATGCAAGTAGGTTATGGCTATAGTTACTGATTTATATTGACATTCTTTTGGTAGGTACTGCTGACTTCGTAACAAACCGCCATTTTGCAAATACTGCATTTCCTGTAACGAGGCAGTACTATTCATACTGATATTCTATAATATTGGAAAGAATTTCTGTCTTTTAACTTTTATCTCGGATTCGAATGTACAATTAATGTGTGGCTGCTATGAACTGATTATTCCTGACGGAAAAACTCAATATTATCATCTCATGTGATGACTAGACCAACGACTACAAACTCAAGAAAAAACTCAGTTTTAATAAAGTCTTTCCATCCTTACCGCAAAAGATACTTAAAATATAAATATTACACAAACACACAAGGGAAATCAAGTCATATTTTATCGTATCACCCGTCCTCAGTTATTATATCGGAACAAGGTTGTGACTTTGCCTAATTAAATTCTTATTAATTTTACAAGATGGTACTGTAATTAAATTGTGTGTTAAAAGATTTGATGTTAAAGGTGAATTTCTTGTATGTTATTATGAGGGAAGTTTTGGTTACTCTTAGAATGTTTTAAACTTTTAATTAAGATCGTATGTTATTATATATACATGACTTAATCATGACCGACCCATAGTCACACTAAACTACCACACCAGTGTGACTATGGTTAATTATATTTATCCGTAGTCACACTGGTGTGGCTGATCCGTAGTCACACTAGTATGACCATGGATAATTTAACCTGATCCGTAGTCACACTGGTGTGACTACGGCTGAACCGTAGTCACACCAGTATCGTAGCTTTTGGTCACGTCACTCATACATGCAACGCATGTACTCCATGACGCGCGCTCGCTTCGCTCGCATATTAAATAAAACTAATATCTTCTGTCCCCGAAGTGCCGGGTCTCCGCGGGCCTCCTTCGTCGGCCTACGGCCCGGTGCCCATGCCGCCCATAAAGGATACTTTCGCGAGACGGTGATTCATCCACTTAGCGGACGACTAGCAACAGCCTATAATTTTGGTTATTCATCCGGGTGTGACTACGGATCAGGTTAAACTATCCGTAGTCACACCAGTGTGACCACAGATCAGCCGTCGTCACACCAGTGTGACTACGGAGCAGGTTAAATTATCCGTAGTCACACCAGTGTGACTACGGAGCAGGTTAAATTATCCGTAGTCACACCAGTGTGACTACGGATAAATAAAATTAACCATACTCACACTGGTGTGGTAGTTTAGTGTGACTATGGGTCGGTCACTGAATTTTGTTATCATGTTTTCGAGCAGCGCGGCAGCGGTGCTGAAAAATTACACAAAGTACCGCCTGTGTGTGCCTGCCTGAGTTCAAACCGGAGTCGGAGCCGCCACCACCGGGCCACCACTGTTCTTCAAAACTTTTCAGTCACCGGTGCCGCTTTCAGCCTAACATAATTATTATGACTAATTTACAGTAAAATATTTTTGAGTAAAATTGATTACGAAAGATGTCGCCTGTTCACTTTATGATTTAATGAAATTAGTCAAGAGTGTGCCGTGTGATATTAATTTGTTTTGATATTGTTACGGTGAAGCGCTACGCTGCTACAACGCTACGCGGCTACGACATTTGCTACGAAATTCAGAGAACGTAAACTGAACGTTTTACTTTTACACCTACAGAAGCTACGCGGTATCAAATGTAAATTCTTTAATTTATTGTGAACTTAGTATGACACATGTGATGTGAAAGAAGCTATATCCTCAAGCAAATTTCAGCAGGTGGTAACGGCCACCTTGGACCGGAGTAGATGGAGGCAGATGGTCCGCTTGAAGAAGTCCAGTGACCACGATCCTCAGTAATGAGGGACCGACTGAAGAAGAAGAAGTATGACACAGATTTGAAGATGTTAACAATAGGTTGGTAGGTGTGTAGGTACCGTCTATCTACTAATGTCTATAATAATACTATTGAAAGACGCTACCGTCAGCATTTGCTTCTCAATTTAGTATTGCAAACAATGTTATTGTTGCGAAAGTGTTTTTACGCAACGGACATCAATGGACGTCAAATAACTATTGGAGTAAAATTCATACATTTTTTTACTGATGTTCAACATCCACATAAGAATGCACAATATCCTTTGAAGTTAAATTATGATTGTGTTGGGTAAGAAAACAAAGTTATTTTTTGTATTTTGGAATCAGAATTAGATATACAACAGATCTGAGTACAACAGATTTACTTTAACAGTCTAACATCATCATAACCCTTGATATAATATTATATATGACGCTCGAATCTGAAAGCAGACAAAAATAAACCATTGTCACTGTAATTCAATCACAAGGCCCAAACAAACAGGTTTCCGTGAATTTATTAAAACATACTCAATATGCGACACTGCTCTGCATAAACGGATAATCGTCAGGTTTCAATAAAAATTCGCTCCGTCGCAGCGTGTGAATATTCATTAGTTATTGAATGTCCGTGGTGGCGGGGTTTTGTCGCGGTTAGGACAGTAGAATAGATACTCAACTCAACCCCTTGGAAAAATATGGGCTCTTAAGAAATTAAGGTAGATGAGCAATGAATCATCATTATTTTCTTGCCCTTTTGTGTATTTAGCGTCAGCTCAACATGTTTTCATTTGGCTTCCACCATCATTCTTTTCTTTGGCCTTCATGAGTCCAAAAGAGAGTGCCAGTCTTACTAAGGGGCCTCTTATTAGCCAGTTAAACTGGATTGTGGAGGTGAAATAGGCAGTCCCTCCATATAAAATACAGCGTGTATGCTGTATATAATATATTCAGCTATATCTGGTTAGACTGGAAACCGACCCTAGAATACAGTTAGAAAAAGGCTGGGCTAATGATGCTTAAAACCTGTTTTTAAATAAAATACATTAGACTTTAGAGCAGTGGTGGCCCAGTGGTAGAGGCCCCGACTTACGAACAGTAAGTCATGGGTTCGAACCCAGTCAGGCGCATTACTTTGTGTAATTTATTTCATCACCACTGCTCTCAAAACGGTGAAGAAAACATCGTGAGGTCTTCATCATCATCATCATCAACATTTCAGCCGAAAGACTTCCACTGCTGGATATAGGCCTCCCTTAAGTGTCGCCACATTGACCGGTCCTGTGCGTCTCGCATCCAGCGGATCCCCGCAACCTTCACCAGGTAATCGGTCCACCTAGTGGGAGGCCTTCCTTCGCCTTCTTATGGCCAAAAAATTCAAAAGATATGTGACATCTACCAACCCGCACTGGGCCCGCGTATTGAATAATAGGCCTGAGTCCTTGCAGTGGGAACATTATAGCCTGATGATGATGAGACTTTATAGAAATACAAAGCGTTCCAATTCATCATCCATAACGTGAAGCCTCACAAAGTTTCGCAGCAGATGTCAGAGGCGTCTAGACGTTCGCACTGCACCAACTCGGGCCACTTTTTTATTTTATTTTGACTTCACACTATTCCCCCCTAATCCCCTTCAATGGGGGAAGCCTTCGGAGAGCAGGAGTCAAAGAAAAATAAAGAGTATCAGGTGTTTTTGCAACGTTTTTGAAAGTCACGTCAAAAGGGAAATGGAAAATGTTGTTGCAATTAATAAGAGGGAGGGTTTGGCATTTTAAAAATTACATTTTGATTCTGATTTAGGACACTGTTTGAACTTACTGCTACACTGCTGTTTTTCACAATTATAAACTTTTCCTTTTGTTGTCTATGATGAATTAAAATTATAAGTTTATGATACATTACAGATTAATTATTTTACGTTAGGCATCAAGGGGAAAGTCATGATCCAGGAAGACCAATTAAAGGATGGATAGATTGTGTGTGGAATGATATAAAAGAAGGACTAAATGATAGGGTGACGGTTGACAGTGAATAATGGTAGAAAAAAACATTATGCGCCATCCCCAAGTAAAAAAAAATCGGGACTGAAGAAGTTAGTCAAAAGTTTAAATATTTTTTCTAACAATTTGTCATTAAGTCCAGTTCTAGTTTTACCGGATGCAGCTGAATACTAGTATTTGGCATGAGAGACAGCCTATCTGATCTCCACAACCAAGATACTGGGTAATACGCCATCTTTTATCTAAAACTTAAAAAGTAAATCTTAAATTTAACTGACACCTTGCTATTGTATCGAGTCTTGTTCTTCTAACCAACCTAACAGACAGATGTGTGCTGGGAAGTTTGTTCCCCCACTTCTTCTTTCCAGCTCAACACTAGGAAGTGTCGATGGGTGGGCGTTTTGGGGGACTGTCTTATAAAAATGTAAATTATAGTAAAGTAAATTTTTGACGTTCGAAAAGTGCTGATTATCAGCCTAGTTTGATTAAATGACTTTGATTTTAATTTTTCAGGCCTCTAACTACAGACACATATTTACATGAAGTGACAGCCGAGACCAAGACCACTTTAACGTGCTTTCAGAGACACGGAAGACGTAATAAATAAAGTATAATTAGTCACCCATCAACGAGCAGACCTCGCCAAGCGTAATTTAACTTACAGTCGATCCGTGTGGCTGTTATTATTTACCCACGAGCCCCTCGTAGATTCACAACACAACACAACAAACTAACAACTCATGAATTTCAATTAAAAATACGAGAACTAAGTACGAGTTAAACTGTGTTTTTTTTTCGAAAGCACACGCTATGCTTCTCAAAGAAATAAGTGCTGAACACTCGAAAAAAAATGTTTTTCACGAGAATTTAAAAACTCTTCAGTGCCTTAATGAAAAGTAGTCTTTAAGGGCATCAAAGGGTGTTCTAACTACATGATGTGTTTATAACTACTTTGGTGCGAATGAAAGCGGACTTTTATATTTAAAATAGAATATTTTCTTTACTAATTTTTCGTATTTATTTTTTATTTAAATATTTTAAACAAAGGTGTATTAAAAAAACACATCAATAGTCTAGTGGTCGCAAGCGCACCAACATAGTGTATTAAAACAAACGCATCTTTGGTCGCGCCCCTACAATGATGTCCTAGGTTCAAATCTCAGGTCGGGCCAAGTGTACCTAATTATGTTTTTCCATAAAACAGAGTCAGTGCCCACATCTGTAATCCCCGAAGAGTACCTAATAGCACACCTACATTTCGCCAGTTATGTGTAAGTCCTATATTTTAGGGGACAAACTCTGTACCTTTAGTGAAAAGTGATATAACTCGACTTGTAGCAGTTTTGAGTTCTGCATACAATCTTGAAGCTTGAATTTTATTTGATTTTTCTATCTAATCGGTATAACTCTATCTCTTATAGAAAGGGAAATAAGTTTCATGTTTAATGATACAAGTTGCATTCTTGGTTAATTTTGATGATATTTTTTGTGTTTAATGATATGTCTTTAGTTATATTAAATTGAACTAAAGCTTAAATTTAAACAAGTACGTGTAAATAAGGCTATCTCGATTTATATTACTTGACACATTTAATATTAATGACACGAGTTTTGTGCGTATTAATACAATACAATTTGTATTAAGTGACACTAAAAAACCCTACAATTATCAATTGTGAATGATGATATAACTCAAATTGTATCTCATAAGTATAAGCACCATAAAACATCACCAACGTGTCAAGTGATACAACTAAACCTGTATCAAACTACACGTGAAATATTTTAAGTAACGCGTTTAGTTCTCAATAATATAAATTGATTTATATCGCTGTAGTATAGGATTTTTAGAAACCGATCGATAGTGATTATTGTGTAAAGTGATCTATGCAGTGATCTATGTAGTAAGCGAGAAAAGCCATGATGGCGGGGGATGTAATCACGCTCAAACTACGTTGCCAGATGTACGAGAAATCTCGTACATTTGCGAGATGTAGCACTCTCTGTACGAGAAGCGAGAAAAAACACTCGTACTCCCTTTTACGAGAATTTAATAATGTTGCTAATACAAACCAAAAACATTTAAAGAAAAGAATAGTCGCAAACGATTAACTAAGCAAATCACTAGATTCATTAGCTTACCACTAAAATGCATCTTTAGTTGTTGACGGATAATGTCCGCTGGGTGTATTTTTTGTTATTGTCCATATTGCACTCATGATTATGTTGTTTTCTTATTTCTTTTGCACTGACTGAAACGTGAATAGAGCAATGTATTTTAGAAGTGACAGTGAATCTTCATCCACTCCATCATAAAATAACAAAAAACTGACCAAGTGCGAGTCCGACTCGCACATGAACGGTTCCGTACCATCGTAATAGTTTGTATCATCACCTTTAATTTGTATTTGTTGTTGTTATAGTGTCAACAGAAATACACATTTTGTGGTAATTTTGTTTTTCATAGTGTTTGTATGAATGACAAAGTTATATTTGCAGTTTTTTTTAATCTCGTTCAAACTATTAAACAACAGTATTTCTTTAACTCTATTTAAAAGTTGGAGGGGGGGAACTTTTGTGTGTGTGTCTTTCGTTCAAACGATTGACTTTGAGAAATAATGTTTTTAGAAACCTTAATGTCATTTTGAAAAATCTATCTATAGACACCCCATGCCCATGAGATTGACTTTGTGTATAGTTTAATTTCCTTGTAAGGGGGGGGGGGGGGGGGCTCCCCATACAAGGAAATCAAACTAAAACCCTTAATCTTTTATTTTTGTATAAAAATCGTAAAGCGTTTCACAGAACACATCTACCTTGTACCAAGTTTCTACTGTGTAGTCTTAATAGTTTCGGAATAAAGTGGCAGTACAGCAGACGGAATTACGGACTGGCGGACTGACGGACAGACAGACGTGACGAATTTGTAAGGGTTCTGTTTTTTTGCCATGCGGCTACGGAACCCTAAAACGGTAACACGATTTGAGAAACAAACCTGGTTCATCGGGTCTACAATCACAAAAGTTAACTTTATTTGGTTCATCATCATTATTCATCCTTTTAGCCGAAAGACGTCCGCTACTGGACATAAACCTCCCCTAAGTGTCGCTATATTGACCGGTCCCGTGGGTCTCGCATTCAGCGGATCCCCGAAACCTTCACCAGGTCATCGGTCCCCCTAGTGGAAGGCCTTCCAATTCAACGTCTTGTGGTTCGTGGTCGCCACTCCAGAACTTTTCGGCCCCATCGACCATCTGTTCTGCGAGCAATGTACCCTGCCCATTGCCACTTAAGTCTGGCAATTTTTCGGGCTATGACGGTAACCTTGGTTTTATTCGGATGTCTTCATTTCTGATTCAATCACGCAAGGAAACTCCGAGCATAGCCCTCTCCATTGCCCTTTGTTTGACTTTTTACCTTCTGATAAGGCTGATCGTGAGCAAACACGTTACGGTCCCATAATTAAGTAATCACTGGCAACACACTGGCCATTTACTTTCGTCTTGAGACACTGAGGTAAGTTGGACAAGAAGATACTACTCAGCTTTCCAAACGCTGCCCAGCCGAGTCGGATTCGACGATTGACCTCTTTCTCAAAGTTGAACCTACCTAACTGGACAGTTTGTCCCAGGTAGACACAAAATCGTCTACAACTTCAAGTGTAGAGTCTTAGATCTTGATAGGAATTTGGTTGCTGAAAATCAAACAAGCTCCATTCGACCGAAGCGTGGTTCCTCACAATGGGCCTCATAAGAAAGCTCTAAGTCACCCAAAAGGCAATGCACCCGATGGGGCTGAAAACTTCTAGAGTGGCGAATGCAAACCGGAAGTCGTTGCGTTGGAAGTCCTTCCACTAGTTGAACCGATGACCTAGTGAAGGTGGCCACCACTGGATGCGAGGCGCACGGGACCGGTCAATGTGGCGACACCTGGTGTAGGCCTATGTCCAGCAGTGGACGTCTTTTGGGTGAAATGATGATAATGATAAGGGCAGTAGGCCCCACAATAGAAATTAAATTAAACTTATATTACTTTACACCTCAGCTCATTTGATATAAATATAAAGATAAATCGAAATACACCACATCTTCTATTGTGTTCATTGTGTGTAAACTGATATAATTTAGATTTTGTCATAGCACACTAAAAAGACACGGTACCCATGAAATCTCGATGCTTTCGAAACAAAATTAGTTCCAGTGTTTTATTATTTATAACTCTGTTACTATTAAAAAGATGTTTCAAAAATACTTGTAACATTGAACACAAGTGCATTTTATATTAAATAAAATGATATAATTGAAATTGTATCATTATACACATAGGAACATAAATGTGGCTAATGATATAAGTCTAGATTTTTTAAATATCTCAAATTCTAATAATTTTTTAACAAAATCAAAACATATACGATGTATTAAAAAAAAATTCCAATTGATAAAAGTTAATACGTCAAAAAAATATACAGAAATAAAAAAGTTGTATCCGTTTAAAAAATGCAAAACTTATTATCTGTTTTTCTCAAAACGAGGATTTGTGACTTGTATCACTTTTCACTAAAGGTACAGAACTTATTCCATCAACGGGGCACATATCCAGACTCCGTGGCTGGGTGGTAAGAAATCCCTACTAAAATCCACCCAATAACAATAACACTTTTGCGTGACCTGGGAATCGAACTCGGGACCTCATGCTCCGCAGTCACGCTTGCGTTACTAGACCAACGAGACAATTCCTTACGAGGCACAGAGGCGCCTTTAATTTGCCAAACAAACAATATTTCGAGTCCGTACATAAATTAATCATTTCTGAGTAGCGCTGATCATGCGAGCGATATTAACAAATGAAATATTTATAACTACAGGAATTGAAATGGACACAAGTTTTATTTATTGTTTAACTGAGTTTCAGGCTCTGTAGGTACCTTTTGTAAATAATGCTTAAATATTTTGTATTAATATTATCCTCAGGGCATGTTCACAGCGTCCTTTGTTCTGTATTTCAATATTTTTCCCGGGGTATTGACTACTTATAGGGTTGTAAAACTGTAGGTTTAGGTTTAAGCTTGTAGGTTTATGAAATGAATTGTTTACATTCGAAAGAATGTTTAGTTTTAGTTCATTTCGTGTCATATTATTTCATAATCAATTTACTTAATTTCGAATGTAATATGCCCCACTAAAAGACAGTAGGTACGCAATAAACAAAATCTTGTAAAAATGCCAAAAATTACAATACTGTCGAAAATATTGGAAGTTTTTCCAAAATGGTAAAAATACTATTTTGGAGAGATAACCTACACAAGTTCTTGAAATAATTTACACAAAGTTAAGGGGTGGGTAAGTGGTTTCAGCGACAGCCTATCTGACCTCCGTAAGCCCCACAACCTTGGTACTTAGTAATACGATACCCCTTTTTTTTTTTTTTTTTGGTGGGTGGAAAATCATCGAATGACCCCCCCCGCTCTTGGGCAGAGCGAAGGGGAGTGTCAGACTTCTACTGACTAAAAACCGAACCCATGTTCCTTCTGTGCCCTTGTGCCGAGGCCACGTCATCTAGTACTAAAATCCGCGGCCCCGACGGGCGTCGGCCCTTGCGGGCCCCTCCTTGCTGACATCTCTTTGAGGCGCGCGTGGAACACGAACGCGCCGCCGACACGGTCTGTTGCCGTCATGACGACGGCCGGACGGCGAGCTAGCCCATTACTCACCGTCCACAGGCCCGCGTCTACGGTGGCCGGAAGCCATCACGTGGCCCCCGACGCCCGGAGCGCCTTCCGCGGCGGCTGGGACGTTGAGAGGTTCGCTCCCTCTCTCGTTCCGCCACCTCCTTCGCTAGCATCACTGCTTCGCAGAAGGAGGCGACGGCGTCCCATTCCTCCTCGCCCCGGACCATGGCTTGCACCAGGGCCGGACGCGAGAGGTCGCCGCCGCCGATCACCGCTACGAGAACACGGCGGGGCTCCGCCCAAGCAGGGCACACCTCCACAGTGTGCTCCACCGTGTCCTCCGGTCGATCCTCGCAGTGGAAGCATCCGGGCGTTTCCTCCCGCCTGATTCGGTGCAGGTACCTCCCGAAACATCCGTGTCCGGTGAGGACCTGCGTCAGACGGAAGGTGAGGGCGCCGTGGCTCCTCTCTAGCCACTCCTCAAAGAGGGGACTTACCGCCACTATCGTGGCGTGCCCTGCACGGGGTTGCAACAGTCGCTGTCTCCATGCCGCCATGAGATCGCACCGGAGGTCTGTCCGCCGCGCAGCAATGTGCCGCGGCAGCAGAGTGACCCCCCGGTGTAGCGCCTCCGCGCGCCACTCACGTAGGCGCGCGAGGACTATCGCCTCCAGATCCCACGGCGGCAATCCGGCAAGGAGATTCGCCGCCTCGCGGGAGATCGTGCGGTACCCGCGGACAAGCCTTACGGCCATGACCTTTTGGGGCGCGTTCAGGTAGTGGACGGCCCGCTTCCTCACGGCACGCGCCCACACCGGGGCCCCGTAAAGGGCCATGGACCGCACGATCCCCGCATACAGCCTACGGCAGGAGGCGTTTGGCCCCCCCAGATTGGGCAAGAGCCACCTAAAGGCAGCCGCGGCCCGCTCCAGTCTGGGAGCCAAACGTCGGAAGTGCTCCACGAAGTTCCACCGGCTGTCGAGGACGAGTCCGAGGTACTTTAAAGTACACTCGACGCCGATGGAAACCCCTCCCACCGATAGCTGGGATCCCGACGGTGGCACATTCCCACGCCCATAGAAGCACATGGCCTCGGACTTGTGAAGTGCCACCTCAAGACCCAGCTGCCGGATCCTCTCCACGACTGTTTCAACCCCGCGTGTCATATTCGCGGCCGCCGCCTCGTGCGATTCCCCCCGTGCCAGCACCAGCGTATCGTCCGCGTAGCAGACGACGCTGACGCCGTCAGGGAGGTCGGCACGCAGCACCCAGTCGTAACCGATGTTCCACAGGGGCGGCCCCAGAACCGAACCCTGTGGAACACCGCACGACATCTCTCGCCGGTTCCATTCTCCGTTTTGACCGGGGTAGATTACCGTCCTGTCGGACAGGTAGTCCCCGACTACACGACGAAGGTAGGCCGGCACCCGGTGATACCGGAGTGCCTCCCTGATGCAGCTCCAGGGCATGGTGTTGAAGGCGTTGGCGATGTCGAGAGACACCGCCAAGACCACACCGCCCCGAGAGACCGCATCCCCCGTCGTGAGGGCTCTCACGCGCATGATGGCGTCCACCGTCGAGCGCCTCTTGCGGAAGCCGAACTGCTGATCCGCAAGATCCGGACCCATTCCCTCAAGGTGCTCGGCGAGGCGGTTTGCAATTACTCTTTCAAAGAGCTTGCCCACCTCGTCGAGCAGCACAATGGGCCGGTATGCAGACGGCGAGTCCGCAGGGCGCCCCGGCTTCTGGATGAGGACCAGCTTCCCCGTCTTCCAACGAAGCGGGAACTGGCCTCTTTCCATGCACGCGCTAAAGAGCCTCTCCAGTCGGGGCCCAAGAGCCTCTGAGTCTGAGGCCAGGGCCCAGGCTTTGCCAGGCAAGCCATCAGGCCCCGGGGCGGTATTTTTGGCTTTAAGCCTCCGTACCGCCACTCTCAGGTCTACCCCAGTCACCTCCGGAATGTCGTCATCGGTTCCTGAACCGTCCGCTTCCGGCACCGCAGGTGGCGGAGCCATTGGCGGGGGACGATGCTCCCCTCGCGAAGGGAACAGAGCGCTCACGACGTCCTCCACGAGCTCGGGCCGGAGACTCTGCGTCAGCGGGGGGCCCCGGGTGCGGAGTTGATTCCGCACCATCTTATAAGGGCGCCCCCACGGATCTCTGTTGAGAGCCTCCAGCATCTCCTCGCGGGCCTGATCTTTGGCCCGCAGACGAGCCTCGGAGAGGGCTTTCTTCGCCGCTCTGTACCCTTCATAAAGCTCCGCCTCCACGGCTTCCGCATTCGGAGGACGAATGCGGCGCCTGCGATGCCTGGCGTACCGGCGCCGCGCCGCCACACACTGCTGCCGCAGGTGCGACAGCTCTTGCGACCACCAGTACACGTGACGCCGGGCGCTTCCTGGCCGGACTCGAGGCATTGCCGTGTCACATACCTCGGTCATGGCCTCCTGGAACCAACCTGCCTCAGTGTTAACGTCGGCGGGCCTGGCCGGTGATGACACCCAGGCCTGCACGATCGCGGCTTCCAGGAGGAGCTCCCGGTCCAGCTTCTTCAGCGCCCAACGCGGACCACTTGGGGTCCGTGGGACCGGCGCGCTCGAGGACTGGGCAGAGACCTCAAACCGGATATACCGGTGGTCGGAATAGGTCTCCACCCCCTCTATGACGCGCCAGTCAGCGACACGCTGCGACAGAGTGGGGCTGGCGAACGAAATGTCCACCACCGACTCGCCCCGCATCCGCACACACGTGGCCACAGAACCCCGGTTCAGGATGTCCAGGCCTGTTTCCAGAGCCCAGCACTCGACCATCCCACCCCGCACATCCGTGTAACGGGAACCCCAGGCCAAGCTCTTGGCGTTGAAGTCCCCGAGCACAAGTACGGGGAGGGAATAGCCTCCGACGACGACACTTAACTCCCTGAGGGAGTTTTGGAACTCGGCGAGAGTTCGGCTCGGAGAGAAGTAGACTCCCACTACTACAATCTCCCCGAACCGTGCTGCTACGCACCCCTGACCCTTCCTGACCATCTCAAGGGCCGGGGTGCCGGCGGCGGCCGACGCAATGATGGCCACCGTGCCGCTTAGGTCCTCCACCCAGTCTGGCCTGGGCGGGACAAAATACGGCTCGGAGACCACGGCGATGTTGATCGACCACTGCGCCATGCTCTGGAGCAACAGGTCCTGAGCGCAGGCGCAGTGGTTGATATTCGCCTGGAGGAGGCTTAGTGGGGCCATTAATGACACTCCATTTCAGCCCCCTCCGGGACCTCCTGTGGCACCACCGCAGTGGGAGTTGCGGTGGTGGCGGTTTCCGCAGCGGCATCGGCGGCTGCGTTGTTGACGACGACGGTGGGGTTGGGGGCGGAGGGCCTTCCCTTCCCCTTGGCCTTGGCGAGTGGAGCGCAGGCCTTGCTCCCTGCCCGGTGCTCGGCCGGCTTCCCAGCCGCCGCACATGCACTGCAGTGAGGCGTGGCCAGGCAAGCCGCGGCCTTGTGACCGGGCTGACCGCAGTGGAAACATAATTCGCTGCGGTCCACCTCCGAGGTGCATCGGCAGCCTACGTGGTGCCCCACATGGCACCGGAAGCACCTCAAAGGTTTGGGCTCCAGGAGCTTCACCTGCGCCCTGGACCAGCCCACCTTGAGGGTGCGGCCCTCCGCAATTTTCGTCGCCACCGTCACAGGGCAGCTAACCGTTATGGTCTGCATACCCTCGCGATCCGAGCGTAGGGTGCCCGCCTTGATTTGATCGGCAGAGCACCCCCCGGCCGCAGTGACGGCGACTACCACCTCCTCCTCGGAGACCGAGTCGTCCAGGCCCAGGATGCGCAGGCTTGCGCATTTCACTGGCCTGGACACTCGAACCTCGTCCGCATTTAGGGACGCTCTGAGCCTTTCAGCTAGAGCGTCTGCAGTCGAGGCGCTCGATTCCCCGGGAACCTCTATCTTCCGAGCACCTGTAGCGGTGGGTCGGATTCGGAGGCCCCCGACGATCCCAAACTCTTCGAGCTTCAACACCGTCTTTGCCTGCTTGAGCGTCTCGCCGTACGTCGCGCCCCTCTTTACCGCGTCCGGCTGTAGTGTGATGACTACAGCCGCGGTCTTCGGGGCACGAAGCCTCGCCGCTGCGCGCCGCTTCTTTTGCCGGCGCTTACGCTCGGTCCGCCTGGCCTTTTGAGCCGCCTTACGCCCCTTCTCCTTTTCCCCGGCCACCAGCCAACCGTCTCCGGTCGAATGTGGATCTGGGGGTGTAGGTGTAGGTGGCGGGTCCGCCTCTGACGCCGGCTTCTTGCCCTTTTTCTGGGCAGGCGCCTTGCTCCTCGGAGGGACAGGCTCCTTGCCCTTCGGGGGGACAAGCGCCTTGCCCTTCTCCTGGGTGGGCGCCTTACCCTTTGCCTGGTCAGGCGCCTTCCCCTTCGGAGGGGGGGGTCCTGCCTTGCCCTTCTGAGAGGCCGCCGTCTTAGGCGGTGGCGCTGGGGCCGGCTTACCAGAGGGCTTCGCAGCCCCGCCATCAGGCTGGCTGGACGGTCCCGGCTTGGGTTCACCGGCCAAAGCGACCGCATAACTTTTCCCCGCCACTCTTTCCGTCCGCAACTCTTTCACCTCAGACCGCAAGACAGCCAGCTCCTGCCGAATCAGGTTCAGGGCCTGGTCTTCGGCAGCTGGGGGCTGGCCTTGCCCGCACTCACGCCGGTCTTGAGGCACCTCCTTTCGGGCCAACTCCGCTCGAAGCCTCTCGTTCTCCCCCCGGAGATCCCGCATCTCAGCCGCCAAACGGGCGACCTCCGCCCGTAAGGTCTCGTCCGACGACGACGGCGGAGGCCCACAGCTTAACGCCTCTGCAGCCGCCAAGATGGAAGCTGAGGCCGCGATAATGGCCCTGTTTTTGGATTCGTGGACCCTCTTCAGGGCCACATTTTGGATCGCGGCCTTCACTACCTCCTGAAATTTGCCCATGCGCTCCTGATTGGAGACACCACAGGTCTTTGCCTCCAGCTCACCGCCGGAGGACGGTAAGGAGAGGTGAGTTCCCCCCCCGGCGCCCTCCGCAGGTCGCCGGCCAGCCTCCTGGGAGGCGATCAACCTCCCCCTGCCGCCTTTACCCCGTCCACTCCGGGGGACCTTTCGGGCTGACGTCAGGCCTTCGTTGGGAGATGACCCCTGGCCATCCTCCGATCTGGTCCGCTTACGGAAACGCTCTGCGTTCTCCGTAGCGGACCTCGCTCCCTCGTGCTCAGAACTCGCCGAGCTGCTAGACGCTGAGTCAGACTCCGACTCCGCATCGTTCCGCTGCTTAGACGAGCTCCTCTGCCAAAGTTTGGAGGGAGTCTTCTCACCTCGCTTTCCTGATCCCTTGTCAGAAGAAGAACCGATCGCATCCTTCTCGGATCGGGATCGGGAGCCTTCTCGGCTCTTGTTGCCCATGTCTTCTGAGCCTTCGCGCCCAGATCCTTCGCGCACAGTGCTCGCCGAGCTCGCCGAGCTGCCAGACACAGAGTCTGAGTCCGACCCCGCATCTCTCCGCAGCTCAGGCGATCTCAGTTTGGCTTGAGCTTTTGCGCCGCGCTCTCCTGACATCTTGTCAGGTCTTTTCGTTCTTTTACCGGCCACAGGACTTCTTGACCGGGACCGGGAGCCTCCTCGGCTCATGTTGCCACTGGCAAATGGATCCAAACTTTCGTTGCCCCCCCCAGAATACGAGGGGCTTGACGCCTCCAAAGGAGACGTGGCGGATTCTCCAACTGCGGAGCAGCTGGTACCGCCCTGGGGTAGTTCTCTTTCGATCGTTTGTTTTTTCATTTTGTTCCTTTTAAAGGGTGTGGTCCCTCTCTCTCCCAACCTCTCTCCCTCCGCCTACTCACTGCTCTCACAGTCACGTCTGATGAGCAGACGCGAACCAGAGAGCAGCGAGTAGGGTTTCCTCCTGCGACAGGCGCGCCGCCCGAGGACCCGAACACTGTTCACGTCTCCGGGCGGCGCACCCCCCGCGTGTCCTCTTTGTCTGGTCTCTCGCCTTGGACCTTTCCGGCATGAGTATATCTACCGGCAGAGCCCCAAGGGTCATTGAGACACGCAAGCCCCACCACGACGGCAACGTGGGAACACTCCGGTGGGGAATACGATACCCCTTGGTTAGCAAGCTTGTTTAGACTGCTTCTTCAGACTGCTTTTTCAGGCTTTCAGACCTCTGACTACCTGCAACGGCTGTCAAAGATCTACTACCACCTATTGTTTCAAAACGCCAAAATCACTTTTAGTCCCAAAATAAACGGCTCAGTCCGATCAACGAGTGATTGTTGGAATCTCGTACGAACTGACAGACCGATCATAAATATGCATGGAACGAAGCCACGGGGTCCACCGATTAATTGAACATCTACAGTTCTATCGAGTGTGGGATTGTACTGCTGCTGCAGATTGTTCGGTGGTCGGTTTATAAAATCTGCACTCGGATTTGTGAATGAAATAAATAATACTTATTTTGTAAATTGACTACGTCTGTTTTTACCCGAAGGGTTAACCAGAACCCATCGGGGCTGCGAGTTGTTCGCAAGAGATACCGGTAAAAAACAGGACATAAAGGGATAAGAAGGAAGATAGGTGGTTTTTAGTCAGTAGAATTCTGACACTCCCTTTCGCTCTGCCCAAGAGCGGGAGGGGGGTTATTTAATGATTTCACACCGGTAGGTAAAAAAATAATGTTAACCAGGAGTGTACTGTAGTGGCATTAAAAAAGTACCACAGCAACATAGTTAGAAAAAGAAAAGTACTACAGCGCAATCTATGGTACAAATGAAGAACTAACATCAACATTACAAATCGCGCTCAGGCGTTAAAGGTTTACATGACGTAGGCATGTACTTAAAAGCTCTTTGTTATCACCACATTAGCGGAACTATGATAACAAAAATATCGATGAAAATTCTAATTGAGCTCTCTTTATGACATAAAACTCACTTCAGCATCCGTTTATCCTTTTCACAACTATGTTAGATCGACCCCACCATAGTTGGGAAATGACTGGGAATTTTAAGACTTTAAATATACTTAGGTATCAAACTCAAACTCAATTTTTTTATTGCATTCATGTGTTTAAAAGTTGTTACAATGAATTTGGTTCCAACATGAAACCCGGCTAGGGCACGGCAACATAAGTAAATTAGGTAATATTATACAAAGTCAGTAGTCATACATAACTCTTATGATATAATTAGGTACATACTATGACAATTTTTCTAGCATTAAGTTATATTATTATAGTTATTTTAATTAATCATTATCATCATCGTTTGCTTAAAGTTTTTAACAAAATGTTTAAAGAATAAACAATACTCATAACTTTTATTATTACAATGTTAGTTTGCAACTTAGAACCATAGCATTCAGAAATCAAAATAAAATGTTTAAATTATTAATGTACAAAAGTATGTACCTATAATTATATCGCAAAAAATAAAATAAAATCACTAATTCCCAGTACAAATATGTCACATTAAATGCAATATCCAGTTAGGCTGGCCGTCAAAAGATAATGTCAAAATGAATTTTTACACCAGTTTACACAATAATGTCAGAGGAATTTATAATAATAAAGTCTTAGTTTATATAAAATAACATAAGTAATAAGGAAGTCAGGTACAAGTTAATACATCAATCTGTCATGCGTGCTTTTGTGAATGGTTCATGTCAAGGTAATTCAATTTAATTAAGTATTATTCATATTTTCCAAATAATTCATTCTAGGTATTCTGCGACCGAGTAAAAGCATTTCTGAGTTAGATATTCTTTTAATTTTCTGTTAAATATAGTAAAATTAGGTTCTCTTTTAATTTGTTCCGGTAATTTGTTAAATATTTTTACTGCCATATTGTAAAGCATTTTAATCCGGGAGGGTGGAAGATGTAATCTATTTTTATGGCGTGTGTTTACGTTATGAATGTCTTTAGTTTTAGGGAAAATGTTGCTATTTTTAACCGACTTCCAAAAAAAGGAGGAGGTTATCAATTCGACTGTATTTTTTTTTTTTTTTTTTTTTTTTTTTTTTTTTTTTATGTTTGTTCGCTCATAACTTGCGACTGGGTGAACTGATTTTCATGATTCTTTTTTCATTTGAAAGCTGGTGCTTCCCGTGTGGTCCCATTGTCACCATTTCAATATCTGATGATGGGATCTTGTAGAAATCGGGGGAACTCTTCAATAAATAACAGCAGATTAACCGCGATTGTTGCTATAGCATATCTAAGCATTGTTTACGCCATCACACAACAATATAATATCACGCCTGTACTCACTACAAAGGTTATAAAAACTATTTTGTGAAAATCTGATGAAGAACTTCGGAGATATTCAACGGAACTCCTCAATAAATGATAGCAAATGGACTGGGATTGCTGAAATCTCATATTGTCTGTCTATTGTTTACACCAGTCCTAACATAACATCACGCCGGTACGTTGTGAAGGGGTAAGCACATGTGAAACACTAAAAAGTGAAAAATAAAAACTTTTTTACAAAAAATAAAACCGACTTCGACCAAAAAAACACTCAAAAGTGAAAAATAAACTTGAGAAGAAAAATCAGTTTCTGAAGTCGGTGACAAAAAAATGAAATCAAAGAAACAAAAGTCACCGACTTCAGAAACTGATTTTTCTTCTCAAGTTTATTTTTCACTTTTGAGTGTTTTTTTGGTCGAAGTCGGTTTTATTTTTTGTAAAAAAGTTTTTATTTTTCACTTTTTAGTGTTTCACATGTGCTTACCCCTTCACAACGTACCGGCGTGATGTTATGTTAGGACTGGTGTAAACAATAGACAGACAATATGAGATTTCAGCAATCCCAGTCCATTTGCTATCATTTATTGAGGAGTTCCGTTGAATATCTCCGAAGTTCTTCATCAGATTTTCACAAAATAGTTTTTTTAAATACAAATATGCAAAGGTCCTGTATATATATAGAAGGTAAAGTAAGGAGTTTTAATTTAACAAAGTATGGCCTACAGCTTTCGGTATTGTCAATATGTGCCAGTATTCTAACACATTTTTTTTGTACTACAAATAGTTCGCTTGCATCTACACTGTTCCCCCATAACATCATACCATATCTTAGCCACGAGTTCGGTTCCATCGGTTCGGTTCCATCGGTTTCATTTGAGATAATACTGTTTCAAGCTGTCACGGTTCTTATCTATAGGTATTTAAAATGTCACTTACGGGATATCTTCCGTGATTAGTATTTGTTTTGAGTTCCCGATGTTTCGATATCCCGTAAGTGACATTTTAAATATAATTTGAGATAATGTTTTATCCTCACCATGATTATAATTATCATGTTATTAAAAAAAAAATAATTACCAGCCTGTCTTTTCCCAACTAAGTTTGTTACCCATCCACGGACCAACCTAGAGACGCGTCGCTTAACTCGAAGATTTATATATATTATTACTAGCTGAACCCGCGCATGCGTTGCAATGCTTTTTTTCCTACCTACTACCCTACCTACCCACTACCCTACCTACCTACTACCCTACCTACCTACTACCCTACCTACCCACTACCCTACCTACCTACTACCCTACCTACCCTACCTACCCACTACCCTACCTACCTACTACCCTACCTACCTACTACCCTACCTACCTACCTACTACCCTACCTACCTACTACCCTACCTACCTACCTACTACCCTACCTACCTACTTACTTTCCTACTTACTACCCTACCTACTACCCTACCTACCTACCTACTACCCTACCTACCTACTACCCTACCTACCTACTACCCTACCTACCTACCTACTACCCTACCTACCTACTTACTTTCCTACTTACTACCCTACCTACTTACTACCCTACCTACTTACTACCCTACCTACTTACTACCCTACCTACCTACTACCCTGCCTACCTACCAACCACTTTCTCACCTTATAAACCTTCTCTGGACTTCCACAAATAATTTAAGACCAAAATTAGCCAAATCGATCCAGGCGTTGTTGAGTTATGCGCTTACCAACACATTTTGCGATTCATTTTTATATTATAGATTTTACCTCCAACATGAAAAGTCACTTGCAGCTAGAAATACTCAATTTTGTGCAGGCGTACATGACATATATTTCAGATTGAAACGCCATATTTCAGCAATTTCTTCCAGTCCGTGAGTATATTTTCAGGTTGATCCGTATAAATCATCTTTCAGTTACTCGATCAGCTTTTCTATCACCATAACGGCTAGGATACCAATCGAAGCCACATGATTCTAAGAAACGCTTGCCGAGTCTGGGCCGTGGGTTGGTGACCATCCAATACAATACCAAGGTCAGATGAACAGTCGAGATGCAAAATATGTGTGTTTAGGCATCCATTTTGCAGGTCGCCTTGTTTTAGGGAAAACGGATAAAATATAATTACATTGTTTGGTATACACGGCTATCGTTACTCCGAAGTTCGAAATACCGAAGTACGGTATACAGAAAGTTTGTGAGTCCGAATTACGTTAGTCAGAATGTACGCTATGACGAAGTACGGTATTCAGAATGTTCGTTACTCCGATGTACATTACTCCGAAAGTTTGCTACTACGAAGTACTGTACTCAGAATGTTCGTCACTCCGATGTACGTTACTCCGAAAGTTTGCTACTACGAAGTACCGTATGCAGAATGTACATTATCGCGAAGTACGGAACTCCGAAAGTTTGCTATGACCAATTACTTAATAATAATGGTGAATATTCCTCATCGAGATTCTGAGAGAGTATTTTAACTAGTCAAATATTATAAATGATGATTATTGGGCAAACAGATTTTACAAGTCACTTTTTTTAAATACGTTATTATTATTATTTTAGATTCTTTTTACGGATGTGGTCTGTGGCAGATTGCGTAAACACGAATATGCAAACAACACAGAATTCAATTGGAAATTGGCACAACCCTTGAAACAGTCTGTTCAATAGAGACCAAAAACGGTCTAGTGGCAGTAGTTCGGTTGGAATATAGCACCGAACTACTGCCACTATTTATTTGCAACAGTTCAGTTAATATTTTTTTTTGTTTGAGACCATTAGGATAGGTAGTAAAGTCACAGGACACCAGAAGTAGGAAGGAGGTATTGAAAACTGGAATGATTTTTTTAAATAACTTATTTAGTAAAGTCTTACAAACTAGCAGGAGAACAGAAGTAGGAACGAGGTATTGTATTACAAAAGATATACCGCGGCCTCGACACAAAGGGCTAAGAAGGATCATGGATGGTTTTTAGTCAATAGAAGTCTGACACTCCCTACCGCTCTGCCCAGAGCGGGAGGAGTCATTTGATGATTTCCCCACTATATAATTCACCATTCTGGCCTCCTGGTAGTTTGTGGGACTTTACTATCCTTATAAGTTTTTAAACTGACATGGTCACTGACACTACTATTAATACCATAAACGGGATATTTACCATGTTTGATTATTGTTTCGAGTTCCCGATATTTCGGCGCTGTTACTATCCTTGTTTCTCATTTTCAACAAAAAAAACTGCCTGGTATTAGACCATAAAGATTTGATTTAAAGATTCCAATTTCCAATACCTCCTGCCTACTTCTGTTCTCCTGGTAATTTATGGGACTTCACTACCTATCCTTATTTCCTCAAAAAAAAAAAAAATGTAACCGAACTGTTGCAGAAGAGTGGCAGTAGTTCGGTGCTATATTCCAACCGAACTACTGCCACTAGACCGTTTTTGGTCTATATTGAACAGACTGTTTCAACGGTTGTGCCAATTTCCAATTGAATTCTGTGTTGTTTGTATATTCGTGTTTACGCAATCTGCCACAGACCACATCCGTAAAAAGAATCTAAAATAATAATAATAACGTATTTAAAAAAAGTGACTTGTAAAATCTGTTTGCCCAATAATCATCATTTATAATATTTGACTAGTTAAAATACTCTCTCAGAATCTCGATGAGGAATATTCACCATTATTATTAAGTATTTGGTCATAGCAAACTTTCGGATTTCCGTACTTCTCGATAATGTACATTCTGCATACAGTACTTCGTAGTAGCAAACTTTCGGAGTAACGTACATTGGAGTAACGAACATTCTGAATACCGTACTTCGTCATAGCGTACATTCTGACTAACGTAATTCGGACTCACAAACTTTCTGTATACCGTACTTCGGTATTTCGAACTTCGGAGTAACGAAATACAGTCTCACACTTTGTATAGATTTTCCGTACAATGAGAGATCGGCATAACCTGGTTTTGTACAGCTTGATTGGTCACCGTGCGTACATGTTATCAGTGGAACAAACCATTAGAATCCGATAACAGACATTCCAGTAACTATTTGATAACGAAACAAATCGATCACGATAACCGATGTATAATTTGAACGCATGAAATTACGTCAATAAAACTTAACGTCATAAAAAAAAAGTAAAAAACTAAAACCCGACTACGACAAAAAAAATGACGCTGAAAAAGTATGAAACAAGATTTTCAGGATAGAACAAAAAGAAAAGCCGTAGTCACACGGTATTAAAGTGTTTAGGTTGGTACCTATAACGTGTGACTACAGCTTTTCTTTTTGTTCTATCCTGAAAATCTTGTTTCATACTTTTTCAGCGTCATTTTTTTTGTCGTAGTCGGGTTTTAGTTTTTTACTTTTTTTTATTTAAACAATTTTGGTGTTAATTTTTTTTTTTTACTCTTTACTTTTTGTCCACTAGAGGGCGTGATTTTAAATTTGAACAATATTTTGGAAATGTACAAGTGAGGCCCTTTCAAATGATACCAAACACGGCGTATTTATCTCCATTTTTATTTTTTAAGCCTTACTTTTTGACCGCTAGAGGGCGCCAAATCGCTTTTTGTGACACGTCACGTAGCCTATGTTCAGCGGAAAATTAAGACGGTTCTAACGGTACCTCATATGTCGAGTTCCGTTTAGTAGATTGAGGGAACAGATGAAGATACACACATACATACATACAAACATACATACATACATAGCCAGTCAAAATCATAACCCTCCTTTGGCTTTGCCGTAGTCGGGTAAAAATGTCTTCGGTTAAACAAGGATATGCGCCACCTATCCTGTCCATCCTGCACAACCACTTGCACCTTTCAGGATTAACTCGAAGCAAATGATAGAGATGCAGTTGGCTACATACCTACTGGTCTAACATGATTCGAGATCAACGACACGTAAAGAAGAAGTTATGTAAAGCGAGTTTTGTGGATCCACGGGTACGTCAACCCTTTTCCTGACTATGTTGGGGTCAGCTACCAATCGTACTGGATGCTGCTAATTACTAGAACTTTTCACGGAGCGACTGCCTATCTGTCTTCCATAACCCAGTTAGTACTGGGTACTCGTAAAACGATACGCCTTATGCGGGCGCCACACTATGCTCCTTGCGCTGCTCATCGCTATGCTCCTCGCGCTGCTGCTGTTTGCCGCGATGTTGCCCGCTGCCCTACTCGCGCAATTAATCGCGACGCTCCTCACTTGTTATTTGCCTTTTAATGGACGATGAAACTGTGGCAGCGTGCGCGCTATGCATTTTTAGAATAGTTAATTATACCATTGTCATACAAAGAAATATACATCGTCGTCATCGTCCTCGCCAACGGAGATGGTGGATCACATGTATTCATCGCGCGATCATCGCGGAGCGGTGGGCAGGACGAGGAGCATGACGTGCGGCATGACGAGTAACGTTGCCACACTATGTCCCTGCCTCCTTTCCTCGCTACTTCCCATGCCACTCGTCGAGTGTGTGGCGGCCGCATTAGGGAGACTGATTGATATACTTTCGGATCTCAGTAACGACCGCCAAAGATCTAGAAATGGCAGCCAAGATCAACTA
Source organism: Diarsia dahlii (assembly GCA_949775195.1). Lineage (NCBI taxonomy): Eukaryota > Metazoa > Arthropoda > Insecta > Lepidoptera > Noctuidae > Diarsia > Diarsia dahlii. The sequence goes on from OX459209.1 coordinate 17,695,251, forward strand.
ATATTAGCAAAACGCTCTTCTTGTAGTTTCCCCGATTACTAACTCGAAACTACGGGAACAAACCATCAACTCAATATTCCAAGAGTTTTATTCTTCATCGTAGCAGTAATGTTTAGTACGTCAGTTAGATTATCGAAAAATATTGGACACGTTTTTTTTTTATTTTATCAAATTAATAAAAAAAAGACGAAGTTAAAACTCGTCAAAGATGGGGTTTATCGTCTTCATTTTTTGTTTACGTGAAAAAAGAAAAAAATTGTTTCCAATATTTTTTGGAAATCTATCTAATTAGATTTTTTTTTGTCAATTACCTCATTCCCATTATCAAGGCTAATGCAGCTAATGTAGTTATTGTCAACGCTAATGTAGCGTTGACAATAACTCTGTCACATCAACTCCGTTGGTAGTAGCTTTGACAGGTTTCATAAAGCGCAGATGGAGTTACACAAAAAGCAGGATAGAAGGTGAGACAGGTTCGTGATGAAGCTACATAGTCGAATTCTGTTTCGTCGGAATACTGCAAAGACCCATCTGATCTGTAGTATTTCTACGTTTGTACAAAAGAAACCTTTTATTACCAAAGTACTTAAAATAAACTTCATTTACCTAATAAAACTCTCCAAGGGCGAAAATATCTGAAATTCACATCAACACGCTCCCAACTGTTTTATACAGCCAATTCGTATTCTATGTATTTTATAGAGCTTTTTAAATGCTCGTAAAAATAAGCAGTAAACATGTTCTTTCTATAAAACGGCCGTTTAAGGTGATGCTTCACTGATATAGATAATTTAAAGTATCCAATCAAAAATGATGTATTTTTCTTTGTCGTGTGGTTAGTGCCTATCCTTGTGGCACAATGCCGATAATATAATTATGTCAGGCATGCTGGTTCGTTTTTTTTTTTTTTTTGGTTGGTGGAAAATCATCGAATAACCTTCCCCCCGTTCCTTCTTCGCCCATGTGTCGGAGCCGCGTTAAATGCTGGTTCCCTCATGATGCAAGTGATAATTACACAATTACGCACAAACCTCTGAAAAATAAGAGACGTCTTGAATTCGAACTTGAGACCTATGACTTGGAAGTCTCACCACTCTAGACTCTCACTGCTCTAACGAACTGAAACGAGGAAATCTGACAGAACACCAAGATATAAGCAAGCAGAAGTGAAGGGTAGACGTGTTCTTGAGTGGAGACTGCAAATCGGTAAGCCTACGATGTGAGGCCTTTTTTTGAGGGGGTGGGATATAATCAAATGACTCCTCCCGCTCTGGGCAGAGTGGTAGGGAGTGTCAGACTTCTACTGACTAAAAGCCACCCGTGTTCCCTTTAAATTGTGTTGAGGCCACGCTATCTCTTTCAAACACCCCGCAGCCCAGATGAGGGACCCTCTGTCAGTCTATGTGGAACGATAATCTTTGAAGGTTGGCTGCTAGAAGCTGAATACCAAGAATCGAGTTTATTGGCATACGATTGAAGAGGCTTTTATGCCGCAGTAGACTGTCGAATGATGATGATGACTGTATTGATATAGTTCCCCATTTTTCTGCTCACACTGGAGGAAATTCTAACTCTCGAAACATTAAAATGTTATAGTCAAGCATTTAATTTGCGACGATAAGTGGAAAGGACATTGCTTGTTTAGACCCTTGATTTCTGATTTTAATAAACTCTAGTACAGAACGTAGACACAGAATTTTATGAATCTTCCAGTCATTTCGTTGTCTTAGTATGTATGCGTAAGAAAATGCTAGCATAGGAATATAAAAAGCCAAAAAAGAGGTCATCTCCATTCTCTTCTCATCCCTATCCCAATTCATTGGGATTGGGGTCGGCGCAGCATGTCTTCTTTTTCAAAACTTGTCTATTAGTCGTCATCACACCAGGTGCCTCCTTCTTGCCATAATATCATGCTTTACATATTCCATCCAAAGAGGTGTGTACCACATAATAATTATGTCCTGAATCCTCTTTATCATTTCCGCGACAATGGTCATAGAAGTTTCATTAAAAACTCGTATGCTCCTGGATTAATAAAATAAAATAAAATATTTTTGAAACTAATCCATTGTTTTAATGTTCTTTCACAATTTAACCCCTTCATTTAAGAGGGGTACACAAAAACTTCATTAGTAATCCGATTGGCTCAGGTGGTTTGTGTTTAGTAGTCCAAGTCATAAGATAAGAATGACTTTGTCTTATTTAACTCATACCAAGTTTCTTCCGCGTCTAATAAAGCACGTAGGCTGTCATTTGTAAATCTTTGACAGTCGTTAGTTCGTTACCAACCAGTCTTAACAAGGGGTATCTTATTACCATTACCTAATAACTGGGCTATGAAGGTCAGATAGGCATTCGCTCATAAAAATAATGGCATTCAGCTGCATTCGGTTAGACTGGAAGCCAACATTAACATAGTTGGGAAACGACTAGGCAGATGAAGAGGTCGAGAGGGCAATGTTGGTAAACATTAGTTGTGTTTTCTGGGAAATTTGCATTGAATAACATCACTTGCATAAAGGGTGTAAAAGTACCCTTAACGCAAACGAAAGGCACTTGTTCGACTCACCACTGCGATCATTTTTTTGTTCTAGACCATACCTAGGAACCCCCTAGTTACGGAGATATAGGGGGTCAAAGATCCAAATTTTACACAGCTAAAAAGCAAAAAAAAAACAATATGAAAAAAAAATACTAGTTAAAAAAAAGTAGTAGTAGTACCACAGATAATATAATACTAGCGTAATAGTACCTAGTTAGTTAGTGCTGTAAATACTAGTTTTTCAGGTTATAACTTTACTTAAATTACCTCCATGACCTATTTACTATTCAAAGCATCCACTAGAACAATGTTTTAAGAGTGCTACATTGAGTTTTACCGTAAAATGTGATTTTTGACCCCAAAAAAAGTCATTTCCCAGCAAAAAACTTTTGCGTAGGGTTACTTAGTTTGATGTACAGAATGCTTGGTTGGCGGCTGTGTGATGGGTTACTTTACACCCTGTATATAATGCCAAGTAAAATTATGTTTTCTTTCTTCCTTTTAATTTTCTCTCTAAAGCTTCTGCTTTTGGCCAATCCCTCAAACTTGATACGCTACGAGACCTGACAGAGGTCCAAGTGAATCGACACATTTTGACAGCTCACCGGACAGATGTCACGCTGGAAGAGGGACTCGAATTTGACAGAGTAATCTAAATGGATTGAGTGTGGGTTCGGCTTTACATGTTGAAGGTAGATGTTTTAGAATTAATTGGTTTTACGAGGCTTATGGCGTTTTAATTGTTAAAATAGGTCGGTAATAATGTCTGTTTTAATTAACGCTTTGCTTTTTTTTCCTACTCCTCCGCTATTCTTTTCTGAATAATTTCGTTGCGGGATCCAAGACAGTTAAATCATTTCTCTGGGACTTCGTCGAGCTTCATTGTCTCGGCGCTTTTCTTGTGGTCGCCACTGTTGATTCTGGCTAAAAGGAGTTACAGTGGTTTGGGAATAGTGTGGCGGGCTTGTCCCAATTAACGCTTTGCTTCGTTGGTCTCTTATTTATTATATCTATGGTTGGTCTTGTGGTTGTAAGAGCTACTGCTGAGCTTGAGCTCCAGGGTTCGATTCCTAGGTCGGAAAAGTGTTATTAGGTTTTTCCCTGGGGCATATAATTCTTGATATTTTTTATTCTTTTTTCAATAATCTCACTGTTGGGTCATTAATAGTACTATTAAGTTTGTCAAAATTGATGTCGCCGATTACGCGACTTACAAAATACACGACGTGCAGTGAATGTATGACTCAAATGCACTGGACGACCCATTAAGCTATACAAAACCCAGTTTATGCAGATCTCTCTGCTGCTCCGCATACTGGAAATCTATAGCGTGATGCGTAGCCGTGTGCATGCCATGTGTACCTACCAGCCTTTTTGCGCGGGTAATGAAAATTAAAACACCGTTATTTTGTTTTTAAAACACTTCTAAATATCCACCAACAGCACCTCATCATCATCATCAGCCTATAATGTTCCCACTACAGAGACTCAGGCCTCCTCTCTAGGAGAGGGATGGGCTATAATCCACCACGAGGGCCCAGTGCGGGTTGGTAGATGTAACATGTCTTTGAATGTTTTGGTTCAAAGACATAAGTACAAGTTTCCTCACGATGTTTTTATGAGCAGCGGTGATGAAATAATTACGGTTTCGAACCCACAATCTGCTGTTCGTAAGTCGGGGCCGCCACCACGGCCCTCGACAATACCTGGCCGTCTTTAATTTGAACTTCATTTTACCTACCTAAATATTCGTGTATCACTAAATGCAGACATGCATTGTACCTACTCATGTAATCAAAAGTCACCGAGATGTTTATCTTAAATACATTAATCAACATATTATATCTTATCAAAAATATTACTATGAGACGATAACCAATACGTCTGTTAATGAGAAATTAACGTTTTAATCTTCGATGTTCAGAATTTAATTGTTATTCAGTGATTTTTGTTAAAACAATGAAGGTACACAGTTTATTGGTTTTGTTATTTAGTGGTTGCACTTTGGGTAACGTTAGTAAGTATTTTTTTACTTTCTTATAATAATATTCTAAGGATTAAACGGTAAAGGAATTCGTGGTTAAATAAGAACGAAATTAATCATCATCATCATCAGCCATAAGACGTCCACTGCTGGACAAAGGCATCCCCCATAGAACGCCATTACGAACGGCAACCTGCCGAACCTGCCGTTATCCAACAATATCCAGTCTCGGCATTTTTTTTTTTTGATTAGATGGAAATCATCAAATAACCCCTCCCGCTCTTGGACAGAACGAAAGGGAGTGTCAGACTTCTACTGACTAAAAACCACCCATGTTCCTTCTTAGCCCTTTGTGCCGAGGCCGCGGTATCTCTTTCGAACAACCCGCAACCCCGACGGTACACACGGCTACACATCAAGCTATACATTTCCAGTTTACGCTGATCTCGCACTGTACGGAAGTCCTGTACAATGTGAGACCAGCTGGAAATGTATAGCTTGATGTGTAGCCGTGTGTACAGGCCTCCACTTTAGAGACGTAATAAAACGTAGATACATTACACCACGCCTGTAACCCTAGACGGTAAGGCAAAAGTGTACCTTCCCATTAGTACACCTAAATTACACCAGTTATGTATAAGTCTCATGTAATAGGGGGCTAGCATAATTGTTTCCATTCTCGATGGAAAATCCCAAAAACACTTGACCCGATCTGAGAATGGAACTCCAGACCAGGGCCCCGAGTCTGCTATTCAATAGTGTCAGAATGGTCTATCATTGATCTCATAATTGTTGATTTTGACAAGTAGACGACAAGCCAAAAAGTACCTTAAGTCGACAATCTTAAGGTACTTTTTGGCTTGTCATCAATCAACAATTATGAGATCAATGATAGGCCATTCTGACACTATTGAATAGCAGACTCGGGGCCCTGATGCACTGCAGTCGCACTTGCGACTACTAGACCAATGGATCATAAACCACCACGAAGGTCTAGTTATATAGGTGGATGTCTGTCACACTTTTTCGAAAGCGTTATGCGAAGTGTTGCCAGTGGCTACAACTCGTAAATTATCCCACGGGAAGATAAAATCGGGATAAAAACTATTTTATGTGTTAATCCAGGTTATAAACTATCTGTGTACCAAATTTTGTCCAAATCCGTTCAGTAGTTTTTGCGTGAAAGAGTAACAAACATCCATCCATCCATACATATACACACTTACAAACTTTCACGTTTATAATATTGTAAGATCTTTGAAAACCCAGAGGTTCAATTACTTTAATATGTTGCTTCGTTTTGCTTTCAGTTAACAATGTCCGTCTGGTCGACCATACTAGCTACGCGATAGATGTTGTAACAAGGACAATGAATATTGTCGAACAAAGAGGCTGGAGTAACCTGAAACTGCATGATTATAACTTCCAGATAAAGTAAGTGATCATAGCTGAAACTTTTGGTCAACTGAGTCTATTGCAGTCTAAACTGCGACGCAACGCTCCCGCTCTTTTTAGTGGATGGGAAATTATCAAATGACTTCTCCCGCTCTGGGTAGAGCAGAAGGGAGTGTCAGACTTGTACTGACTAAAACTCAGTTATGTTCCTTCTCAGCCCATGTGTTTCGGGGCCGCGGTATCTCTTTTGTACAGTCCAGCAACCCCGGCAACGCCGCAACACCCTATCCTTTGCCTTTTTTTTTTTTTTTTGGTGGGTGGAAAATCATCAAATGATCTGACACTCCCCCGCTCTTGGGCAGAGCGAAGGGGAGTGTCAGACTTCTACTGACTATAAACCGAACCCATGTTCCTTCTTTGCCCTTGTGCCGAGGCCACGTCATCTAGTACTAAAATCCGCGGCCTATCCTTTGCCTTCCGTATTAGAAATGAAAAATATATCGGCTGTTGGTTCATGTTGATGTTTGTTTTTGTGTCAAGCTCCAGTTAAGATGCTGGTACATTGCCAAACTTGCTTCATGACTTCAAGGTCAATCGTGTCGGAGCTGTAGTACTATTAGAAAGAGATACCGCGGCTCTGGAACAGGGCTTTAGTCAGGGGGGGTTTTAGTCCGTACAAGTCTGACTCTCTTTTCCACTCAGCCCGGAGCGGGGGGCTTGTTTGATCATTTCCCATCCAAAAAAGGGTCATGCTCGTGACGATACTCCTTACCTATTAATATTAACTAAGAGTTTGCTCTGTTTCTGTCTTACAGCGACAATATCCTGAACTCACCCACCAGAGGTTCAATATCGTACACCAACGGCTTCGTGACCTCGATTCAACGTGTGGACATCCTGCAGTCTTCGGTGAATCAAATATGGAGGTTCAATGCTTCTGCTGCGAGTACCCACACGGCGACTGTGCAAATGACCATGAGGTTGCATGACGTAGCCGTTGGGTTTGACGTCACCGGTCACATGTTGGATGATGACCAGATATATCGGTATACTGTGGAGTTCGTGCATCCGCTGATCTCGTATGCTTTTGCTGTAAGTTTTGTCACTTTGTATTATTAGTTTATAGGGTCAAAGGTTAGGGGTATCCCATTACCTAGTACTAACGGGATTGTGGAGGTCAGATAGGCAGTTGCTCCATGTAAAATACTGGTATTCAGCTGCATCCGGTTTTAGTGGAAGCCAACTTGGTTGAGAAAAGGCAACGCAGATGATGAGGGTTGTAGGTTCAAGCAAACTCTGGAAAAAAGGTCCATTTAATATTAGTAGAACCAATGTCTCCACAAAAAGCTGTGTTTTTCGTTAAATCGCTCTTTCATACAGGCAATCGTACCCAACTGAAATGCGCATAAATAACATCCTCGTTTTTGGTAAAGAAAATCATAAGTTATGGAATCAGGCGTTACTTTGCGGAAATCCATGACATTAAATGCTATGAAATATATGTAGTTTTAATACCGCGAGACATATAACCAGGTCTGAAAGCAGGACACGAAACACACCGTCATGCATATGCACATGCACAAATGGGCCCACCCTCCCACCCTCATGCATATGCACACATACAAAACAAGTGTGAAATAATTAGCATGCCATGCAATCAAACCTATACTCGACACGTGTTTCGCCCCTCCACGGGGCATCCTCAGGAGTTGTTGACTCGTCGAGCGTTCGTCGAACGCTCGTGTCCTGCTTTCAGACCTGGATATATGTCTCGCGGTATTAAAACTACATATATTTCATAGCATTTAAAGAAAATCATGTCATTGTGTGGAGTCACAAAAATTACTTCGAAGAACCCACACTATGTTAATACTGTTTAAACATTTTCAGATTATAAAAGACGTACACACGGATGCCATATCAGCGACGGTGGTAGGAACTATACCGAGGATAACCACCCGCATTGCAGAATTTAGACCTCAAGATGCCACGTCTGACATGTTCCTTCAAACGGTAAGAACATAAGGAAAACAATGCATTTTATGTGATCACGTCTATAATCCTTCAAGGGCAGAGGAGTACCTAGCTAACCTCAAGGTCTAACCCGTACCTTTACGTTCCTTGTAAGTGAGGGCGATCTTGTTGCCAGAAATCGGGCACAAGTGGTCCGCCGATATTGGGAGCAGAGTCCAAGCTACCAGTGCTTAGGGCTCCAGAGATAGGGAAATCCTGACATTGCGAGTCATATCGAAAAGAACTGCCTTCTGAATCAGGGTTTGATCCTACCGCCTAAAGCGGGCCTTTAAAGAGGTGCATCGCAAGACAATCGGCGCATCCAAACTCCAGGCTGCTACTGAGGAATTTCTTTTGGAAACATCTTAAAATGCTATGTCCGACCTTGGAGTCCTTGTCCCCCCTGTGTTCTCTTCCCCCTACAAAACGTCAAGGTACGGGTGAACATTCATCTTCTGGGTGCGTTCGTTCCATAGACCTCACACATCGCTTTATATCTGACTACTGATTCTAGTGCAGTTCTTTCTATTCAAATCTTTCAGTTATTTTGGTTCTTAAAGGAAAAGAACCTCACCTATTAATTGTATTATGTTGAACAAAAAGTTTTGTAAATTGAAGAACTGCCGCTTAGTAGTGCAAGAGTAGTGGCTTAATTATCGCAAGAGCTTTGTCAGCTCCGTCATTCATCATCATTTCAGCCAAAATACAGCCACTGCTGGACATAGGCCTCCCCCCAGGTGTCGGCACATTGACCGGTCACGTGCGTTTCGCATCCAGAAGGTCCCTGCAACCTTCACCAGGACTGTCAAAACAGCTTTGCTCACTTGCAGCTTGCCTGAGCCTAAATATTTTCTACTCTTGATTTCAGTTTGACCCCAATGAAGTTACACCGGCTGGTATGCTTGCTTGGGGCCCGGAAATCTTTCAACCTATAACGCAAGCTGTGGTGACTCAAATGCCTTTTCCGGAAATTTGCTATAACTGTGCTGGATAATAAAGAAGTTACTTCTATTTATAAAGCTTGAAACATTTGAAATTATTATTTGTATTCTAGATTTGTATAATAAATTGTTTATGCTGATATAGAGTAAAATTATGTATAAAGCAATGCTAAAGTTATTTGTTTACGTATAAGTTACGTTATTAATTTGAAAAGAAAATGTGTTTATTGGTTTAGATACAAATACAGTCTTTTCACAGTTATTTCACTTGACAATCCTGTCAAAATTACAATATCCTGTAACTTCGTTGTGATGGTTTGTAGATGTCAGAAAAAAAAAACTGGCCAAGTGCAAGTCGGACTTATACATCAAGGGTCCCGTACTATGACTTCATATAGGTTTTCCTGTAATCTATACGTGTTGAACTAACTTTTGTATTTTTTTCAGAATTTTAGGCTCAGTAGTTTCGGAGATAACGGGGGGATGGTCGGACAGACAGAGACACGAGTGATCCTATAAGGGTTCCGTATCTCCTTTTGAGGTACGGAACCCTAAAAATTGTAAAAAAATTACTGTGCGGCTTCCATCCTAGTCTACTATAACTATACAATAATTCATATTGTATGTAAGCCATCCTGCCTTCCTTCCTTCTTTCCTAACGTGACGACAGACAGGGCAGAATGGAAGAAAGAAACGTGTTGCCGACCCCAAATGACATGGGATAAAGGCGGGAAGATCATGATGATGTAAGAGAGCAGCGGTGGCCCAGTGGTGTCGGCCCCGACTTACGAACAGTAGGTCGTGGGTTCGAACCCAGGCAGTCGCATTACTTTGTGTAATTTATTTCATCACCGCTGCTCTCAAAAACGGTGAAGGAAAACATCGTGAGGAAACCGGCATGTCTTAGAACCAAAAAATTCTAAGACATGTGACATCTGCCAATCCGCACTGGGCCCGCGTGGTGGATTATAGCCCATCCCTCTCCTAGAGAGGAGGCCTGAGTCCCTGAAGTGGGAACATTATAGGCTGATGATGATGAAGCCTGCCTCTAACTCTACAAGCCGTTGCGAACAGATTTATAGATCTTTGACCAGTCTTACCAAGGGGTATCGTATTAACCAGTAAAATGGGCTATGGAGAGTACACTGGCATTCACTCCATGTAAATAATGGTATTCAACTGCATGCGGTAAGACTGGAGGCTGACTCCAATTTAATTGGGGGAAAAGCCCGGCAGATGGTTACGATGATGCGACCATAGAAGCGGTCGTTCCAGAGTGGCAATTGTTGCTGGGTAAAGCGAAAGTTTGTAAGTATGGATGTTTGTTTCTCTTTCACGCAATAACTACTATACGAATATGGATAAGGTACACAGATAGTTCATAACCTGGATTAACACATAGGATAGTTTTTATCCCGATTTTGTCTTCCTGTGGGATAATTTTCGAGTTGTAGCGGGCTAAGCCGCTGGCAACACCTATGAAACGTGTACATATGCTTATGCTATTGTTGTAACGGATTGACTATTGTACTTAAAGAGGTATCAAATTTAATTCTAAATACGTGTTTTGGCACGTCACCAGCTTGTTTTTCCAAATAGTTTCCGCAGACAATTTCAAGAATAATAAACTTTTTTTTTGCGGATTGGTTAACATCATATTATTATGACCCCTCCCAGTCTGGGCGGGGCGGAAGGGAGTATCAGACTAAAACCCACCCATGTTCCTTCTTAGCCCCTTGTATTCCAAGGCCGTGGTATCTCATTTGAACAGTTTCGCAGCCCCGGCAGAAGAATTTTATCCAATGGTGCCTTTCTGTCAAAATAAATAGTGCTGCATAATTCTCTGGCGTACAGTCTTGAATTATTTTTTATAGAATTTTGAATAAGTCACTATCTATCCTATATTTTTCAGATTCATGGTGCGTAATTATCACTTGCTTTGGTGAAGGAAATCATTGTGATGAAACCAGCATGCCTGAGAGATATTTCTCGATGGCATGTAAAACCAAGGTTGCCGACATAGCCCGAAGAATTGCCAAGCTTAAGTGGCAGTGGGCAGTGCACATTGCTCGCAGAACGGATGGCCGATGGGGCCGGAAGGTTCTGGAGTTGGAAGGCCTCCCACTAGGTGGACCGATGACCTGGTGAAGGTTGTGGGGATCCGCTGGATGCGAGACGCACGGGACCGGTCAATGTGGCGACACTTAGGGGAGGCCTATGTCCAGCAGTGGACGTCTTTCGGCTGAAATGATGATTCGATGATGATGATGTAAAACCAAGTCAGAGGTCCATGGCCGGCACAATAATAACTCATACACCAGGTTTGGAATTACCAGACGATAAAGAAAGAAGCCCATTACGGCCGAAATACGAGAGAGGTAGAGTGGAGTTCGACCATTGTGCTAGTATACTGCTGAAGCTCAGATTATGTTCAAACTAGATGACACTAAATGTGAGGAACCGCTTTAATGTAAATTTTTCAAATATCAACATCATTCTGCCCTTATCCCAGTTTATTTAGGACTAGCTTTTGCGCGGCTTCGCCCGCGTGAAAATGTCGATTTTCCATACAAACTTTCATCCCCTATTTAACTACCTTTGAATTTCGAAAAATCCTTCCTTTTTCCTTGTCTACATTATAAAGGGAACCTCTGTGCAAAATTTCAGCTTTCTAGGTCCAAGGGTTTGGGCTGGGCGTTGATGAGTCAGTCAGTCAGTCAGTCAGGACTTCTCTTTTTATTTATATAGAAGAAGATTGGCGCAGCATGTCTTCTTCTTTCATACTTCTATAATACTCATCACCTCAGCAGTCAGCTTCATATTTGAATGGATTAAGCTACCTACATGGGTAATTTTCCAGATCTTGTTGATTGAATAACAATTATAATTTCACGTTATCAAAACCAAGATTATCAGCGGTAAAATAATTGATATTATGAAATCAGAGTGATTAATCTGCTTGAAGTATCAATGTCAAATTGATAACTACTTACTGTGCAAGAAAATTCAATCTTAAATGTAAGATTAGTTAAAATAATACCTAATCAATTACCTGTTTGACAGATTATAATCTACAAGTCTACAATATTCAGTTTCAATATAACTACTCGTATTTGAAGTGCATTGTTTTTTGTTTCGTTCATTGTGTTCTGTTTTAAGTTCTTAATAATGAAAGATGTATTAATAATTTTGTTTGTAGGATGTGTGTTGGTTGCATTAGGACAAAATAATATACCATGGAGTAAGTTATTATTGTAAACAATTTTACTGGGGAAATAAATTATGAATGGAAATAAAAGAAAAAAAAGAAGTAGGTAGGTAAACGGTAATGTGACGACACGACGTGTGTAAAATAGAAAGAAACTTGTTGGACCATCCCCAAGTAGGACATTAAAAAGAATGAAAGAAAGAAGATAATGAGTAGGTATGGTGGATTCGAGTAAATGACGTGTTCGTTACGATTATAGAAGCTTACGTTCAGCTCTGGATTTCAATACAACCTATGACATAATAAACGCAAGGGGAGAGTGGTCTCTCGGATCATAAAACTGAACAACTATTGCGCTATGAGTTCTTCAATAATTTCCAAAATCGTAGAAAAAAGTTGATCAGCTGCACAAAAGCACATATTCACCAGCACCTAAGCTCGACAATTACCAGTTATTACTTGGGTAGCGATCTAATGGGGTCCAATTTCAGTATTCTTATGTAAATGGGACACTGCGCTTGTCATCTGAAAGCAATGGGACGGGCAACTGGTGGAACTAATGGCGCTAGCACCGCATGAACCTAAGCTCTTCATTGGTTGAATATCTGTCAATGTCATTTTATATTTCAAAATAGCTTGACCTCATTGGTCGGATTGGGACAAGCTATGGACACGCCATCTACAATCAGCTTTCACTTGCCAACCCCATTGTTTCATACCGGACAAAACTAACGAAGTGTTCTCTGGAGACATTGTTGTAAAGTCAAATTTTAAAGTTGACCTCTAGAGGTAACTGCAAGATGATAACCACACCAGCTGCTGCCATCTCCATAGAATAATATTGACACGGGATAATATTGACACGGGCGGTCGTTATTCTTCTTTGTGGTCTCATCAATCATCATCAACAGCCTATTAATGTTCCCACTGCAGGGACTCAGGCCTCCTCTCTTTGAGAGGGAATGGGCTATAATCTACCACGCGGGCCCAGTGCGGATTGGTAGATGTCACATGTCTTCGAATTTTTTGGTTCTAAGACATGCCGGTTTCCTCACGATGTTTTCCTTCACCGTTTTGAGAGCAGCGGTGATGAAATAAATTACACAAAGTAATGTGCCTGCCTGGGTTCGAACCCACGACCTACTGTTCGTAAGTCGGGGCCGCCACCACTGGGCCACCGCTGCTCCTTTGTGGTCTGACACCTTCATAATAGTATCTTAACCGGCGTCAAGTTGCAGACGCACCAAAGATAAGTACAAGATAATCTTTGAAAGGACTAATCACCAGTTTTTTCTACAGCCACACGAGCCCGTGTTAGACACCACACGGAATTTTTCACGCAAGTGATACAAGAAACCATCTACGAACTGGAGAGAAGAGGATTTAGTAGTCTGTCACTGCCGAATATCACGCAAAATATTAAGTAAGTTTTATTACATAGGTACTTTGATTTATCTGTCCCTCTTAGCTGAAGGACTGGGTTCTGTAGACAGCTTCGTCCTGGCCGTCTGTCCGTCCGTATGGAACATTGCAGCTATTTTACTCAGAGACTGTTTGCACCATACAGTTGAAATTTGGAGAGTAGGTGGCAAAAAGTGAAAAAATGTGGGTAAAGAATGGAAAAAGAACTTTCAACAAAAATTGGTTTGAATAAGACTCTGTGTAACAAAATACATGGAATCACAGAATACAACTGAAGAAGAAAAGGCCTTATGTCTCAGCAGTTAAGCTTCAGTTCTGCTAAAGAACCACTTGCCCTAATTAGCTCATATCGTTCCACTGCTGGGCACTGACCACCAGTCTATGAAACAGACCGGGCCATAATATGAATGGTGAAGCCCCTGGCGGATGCTTCTCTATAATAAATACTTGGTTGGAGTTTGATTATAAAGGAGAACAGATCATAATTGATAAAAACTTTTTTACAAAAAATAAAACCGACTTCGACAAAAATAAAACACAAAAAAGTGAAAAATAAAAATCAGCTTCTGAAGTCGGTGACTTTTGTTTGTTTGATTTCATGTTTTTGCCACCGACTTCAGAAGCTGATTTTTATTTTTCACTTTTTTGTGTTTTATTTTTGTCGAAGTCGGTTTTATTTTTTGTAAAAAAGTTTTTATTTTTCACTTTTTAGTGGTTCACATGTACTTACCCCTTCACAACGTACCGGCGTTATGTTATATTATGAACTGGTGTAAACAATAGACAGACATGAGATTTCAGCAATCCCAGTCCATTTGCTATCATTTATTGAGGAGTTCCGTTGTCTATCTCCGAAGTTCTTCATCAGATGTTCACCAAATAACCTTTGTAGTGAGTTCAGGCGTGATATTATGTTGTGTGATGGCGTAAACAATGTTTAGATATGCTATAGCAACAATCGCGGTTAATCTGCTGTTAATTATTGAAGAGTTCCCCCGATTTCTACAAGATCCCATCATCAGATATTGAAATGGTGACAATGGGACCACACGGGAAGCACCAGCTTTCAAATGAAAAAAGAATCATGAAAATCAGTTCACCCAGTCGCAAGTTATGCGCGAACAAACATAAAAAAAAAAAAAAAAAAAAAAAAAATACAGTCGAATTGATAACCTCCTCCTTTTTTTGAAGTCGGTTAAAAAGTAAATAAAGCTTTGCTTTTGCCTCGACTTTTTGGAGGTGGGCGTTAATGACTGCGACACAGTTTTATACTAATGCAGTAATTGTTATCGAACACAGAGTTTTTGTAAACTGAATTTTTGTTTACAATAAAATTTATTATTATTATTAATTTTAGCATAACATGTTATAAAACGTTGCTATCTAACATGTTTCAGTAATGTGGAGCCTGAATGTCATGTTACAAAATGTTATTTAACTTGTTATAAAACACAAGTTATACAATGTTAAATAATCTGAACGCATCTTAATTTATAGGTATTTGATTCTAATACATTTATGATATATTTTTTGATAATGATAGAGCACGATGCTTTGGATTCCTAATTCTTATTCTTTATTGCACACATAAAAATAACAAATATAAACAAAAATTACAATTATAAAGCTTATGTACAAAGGCGTAACCCAGAATTGGGTTTTCTTACAGCAAACCTAATTTCGCTAGCGAGATTTGCAAAAGAGGAGGAACACTTAATGTATGATGTGCATTAACATTAAACTATGATACTTATATTAAGTAGACTTTACTAAACTACATACATACAATATTTTATCATATACGTAATACGTAAAGTATATATATATATATACATACCTATAATTATTCCTCTCAAATAATAATTAAATAATAATAATTATTATTAAAAAATAATTAATTATAATTATTATTAAATTTTTATTATAATTAATTATAATTATTTCTCTCTATTTGATTCCTCTTAATTATTTTTAACATTTCAGCCAACCGTTCTACAAATGGTATATGAACGGTACAGTGAACTACACCAATGGCTTTCTAGTGTCCATGCAGAAGATCGACGTGACTACCATGACCCAGTCCATTGGTATACCTGCTATTGAAGGGGTCCCAACTCCTCGAGCCACCGTTGCTGGAAGACTAAATATGAGGGATGTGAAGCTTGGCTATGATGTCTACTTCTTTGACATCAATGGTCCTGTACACAAATTCACCGGGGATTACACGCATACTTTGATCGATTGGCATATTACTGTAAGTTTTATTTTTTTATTTCAACGTCTGTTTAGCCTTTCCTAAGCTCTCTTATGGTGGGATAGTCCACCCCTTTCGCAAGACGGTGTTCACCCATACTTGGACTGGCCGCAGCAAATGTAACTTAACCTTTGACCAACCCGTGCTATTGTACTTTTTTAGCAACGAGCTTTTTTTAATATTATTTGATTGGTTCTATGGAGCTGCTTTTAACTGTAACGCTCACAATCAAAAGTATTATTTTTAACACGACTGCGGCGAAACCCAAAAGGGGGGTTATGTGTTTGACTTGTCTATACGTATGTCCGGTTCTATGTTGCCTCATAACTCATAAACGGATTCAATGAACGAACTTGGATAAAATGTACGATGATACAGATTTGTCTTTGTGGCGCGAGTATCACTGGCTAAAAACAAGCTGCGGATTTTCGGGGCCATATCTTGGAACTTAAAATCTTTTTTATTCCATTAATTACCATCGAGCAGGATATCCAAATATAGGATTTTAAAATGAGATTTCAAAAATATAAACTACTTATAAAACACAGAAGCAGACGGGGTCCATTCTATTTTCATAATTTTATATACAAATGGGCCAATACCATTTGAAAAAAAACCTGCCTGTAGAAACTATTACCAAAGAACTTCAAAATATTATGATAGCCGGGACCAATAACGTGCTTACCGAGGCACTGAGAAAACTCGGTATTTAATGGGTCCTCACCCAATCACGGACCAACAACCTAGGCAAGCGAGCTTTGACTTGTAGATCGACCCGTGGGGTTGTTATTATTTAGGCACGAGCTCTTTGTTACAATCACGACATTATTTACTTATTTTCAATTTTATTTTCCAGATTAATAAAGATTTGATAAACAGACATATAACGGTTTCAATGACTCTTGGAACATCTGGAAACCTCATTAGGATGGTATACAGACCAGCTAACAATATAACTGAAGGAATTTCTAGATTCGTAAGTATTTTATGACTCTTGTACTATTATGTATTCTGTGACTCTTGTCTAGTTTATCTCATTTCTTATTTAATGAGGGCCCGGACCTGTACCACCTTATAGCAGTATTTTTACAGGACCTATCAGGTTGTATAATTCTGTAAATCCATACGGGTCACGGTTGCTTATCATACTTTGTTCAATAGACAGCCTGAAAATTGCAAAATACCTTCGTAAGACTTTTGATCAAGAACAGTCTTGATCAAAAAACTTGTTAAAAAATCTTACGAAGGAATTTTCTATCTATTAGTACCTATACATTTTTAGCTCATGCCTCGAATCTCCTGTGGTTCACCGTCTTTAACATAAGTTTTAATCCATTATTTAATTTTTTTTATCTTGTATGAATTAAAATATTATCGTTTTCACCAAGAGCAGCATAATAATCAATGCAAAATAAGCAAAATAATAAAGCATAATAATTCTAGCATAACAATTTTCTGGTCATAGTGCATCTACTTAAGTAGGTACTGTTTTTTTTTCTGTTTCAGTATTCGCCGAACCTTAACTCTGAGGGTGTCAGAACTTGGTGGACTGTTCTTGAATCGGTCATATTGGATGTTATCAAACACAAGGTTCCGTTTCCCGAAGTGTGCTACAATCACTGTTAGTAGAGGTGATGTGCTAAGGAATCCTGAAAAATTAAATAAAATAAATTGAGGCCTATTTTATTAAAACTTAGAGATAAAATATGTTTTTAATTTCTTTTCGTATAGTGAACTCATCTAACTTCGTAATTTAGAGGCATTTGTGCACTACAGCCCTATGATTCCGTTCAAACCAAATATCACCGAATTAGGCGAATCACAGAATTAAGTAGATGAGTTCACCTTATATACCTATTAAAATTAAAAGTCTTTTTAGTTACTTTTTTTTTATTTTTTTTATTCCTTGTAAAATGTAAAATACGGCTGCCGCGGCCGCCTACACTTTGCGCTTAAAACAAAAGTAAAAAATAATATAATACTACTTAGGTAGTTACAAATTAATTATTTTACGGGAACCATGACACTATTGTATTGGTATTTGGTAATGGTAATCGGTACTATGAATAAAAGTTTTTAAACTGACATGGTCACTGACACTACTATTAACACTATGAACGGGATATTTATGTTTTCTTATTGTTTCGAGTCCGTGATCATGGTGCTTGTAACAGCGCTGAAATATCGGGAACTCGAAACAATAAGAAAACATGGTACCAAAATATCCCGTTCCGTATTAATAGGTCTTTACCTATGAAATTGCCGTTAAGTTTGAAAAAAATTAAACGATTTTTTTTCATGTATTTTTTATTTGTGTTAATCGAAGTAATCACCCATGCAATCAATGCATCTTTCCCAACGCAGTGGCAGTTTATTGATGCCCTTCTTAAAGAAATCAGCTGGTCGGGAGGCAACAAATTCTTCAAAGGCATTTTGTACTGCCTCTCGGGTATTGAATTTTTTTCCCGCCAAGAAGTTATCCAAATTCTGGAAAAAGTAGTAGTCTGTAGGCGCAAGGTCTGGTGAGTAGGGCGGATGACGGAGAGCTTCCAACCCCAGTTCTTGCAACTTGGAGACCGTCTGCTGTGCAGTATGAGGTCGCCATACCAACCAGCATTGGTCGATTGACCAATGCTGGTTGGAGATGTGCCAGCTTCTCCATCATTGTGTTCAGTTCTTCACAGTACACATCTGCAGTAATGCTCACCCCGTTTGGGAAGAAGCTGTGATGAATCACACCGGCGCTAGACCACCAAACAGTGACCATCACTTTTCTAGGGGTAAGTTTTCGTTTGGGGCATTGTTTAGGTGCTGAACCAGGATCCAACCAACTTGCTGAGCGCTTGCGGTTAGCAAACAGAATCCATTTTTCATCGCAGGTAACAATGAGGTTCAAAATTCCTTAATTTGTGTGTCTGTTGAGCAGTGCAAGGCACGTCTCGACGCGTACTTCGCGCTGGCAATCATTGAGTTCGTGGGGCACCCATTTGTCAAGCTTTTTTACCTTGTCAATTTGACGCAAATGGACCAATATTGTTTTGACGTTAGCGTCGAAAGCTGCTGATAATTCAGCCGTAGATTGTGTATCATCAGCTTCCACAATCGCCTTTAATTCGTAATTGTCGACCAAAGTCTTCGGACGACCGCGAGGTTCATTTTTCAGGTCGAAATTTCCAGAACGGAAGCGAGCAAACCAAACTGGTGGTGCGTTGGTTTGTAGTGTTAGCTCCGTAAACGTTGTTGATGTTGCGTGCCGCTTGTGCCACGTTGCTGCCACGACGGTACTCATATTCCTTAATTACTCGAATTTTTAACGTAATATCCATGATGACGAAAAAGATTGAAATGCGATGAAAATTTAACACTAATCAATAAACAAATGACTACTTTTGGAAAAAAAATCCATGTTTTTAAAATAAAATTAATTTGAAATTAGAATTCTTAGCCAAAACCTTTCTCACGACACTTTCCTCATTCCTCCGCATCACATGCTCTTAGTACAACTGATTTCGACAGAACTTTTCTGTCACAGGCGCCACTTTGTACTAATTTCTTATTTTATCCATTCGCGTAACACCACCATTCTTATATCTATGAACACCACACATCCCCCTAATAAGCATTCTCATTATTTCCAGCCACATATCCAAAACTATTACTTTTAAATTACAATTCATTTCGGAACGAAAGTTTTGCCGTCAACCAACGTCAATTGACAGACGTCAAATTAATCGGAAACGACTCGATTGACAACGTCACAAATGAATTTGTTTTGCTAGCGGTTTATTTCTAAAACGAATCAGATGAGATTTATTTGCTCAAACAGCATTAATATTTCACGCGTTTACGTGTTAACCTAATAGTTGTTTAGGACAAACGTGTTCAGTTACAATGTCCATTTTATGACTGCAAAATGTGTGATGAAACGAACGAAGAACGCCAAGACAACGAATTTGCAGCATTACAGGTTAGTAAACTGTACTATTTGTAAATAAAAACATTTCTGGATGATGAAAATAAATACTGGTTTTCATAAGACTACGATATTTCTATACCGTTATGTTAAATTCCATTTTATTCGATTTTTTGTTGGATCCCGGTTTTTTTTCGTCGTGGCGGGCATTTTAATTAGGCCAAGATAACTATTTTTACATACGGGAAGGAAAAAGTAGATATTTTGTTTTCTACTAATGTATTTTTCATGTTCTCAGCCTATCTTAGTTTGATAAACAAAATAAACAATTCTAGTTTTGTCATAGATTACACAGAGGAAATTTGGATGGGTTGATAATATAATATCAGGTTCCATAAAAGGATCTTGATAACAAATTGCTAATGCTCTAGAATGATCAATGATCTTGAAATTAGACTTGATCAAGTGGGTTCATTTAAAATATTAATATTTGCTCACTTGGCACTCAATTCTAATATAATAATGTATTCTTCTTAACACTGAACTACGGAGTTAGTAACCTATGAGACTTATACCCATCTTACAATAAACCTTACCATGATTAAAATTATTTACTGAGTAGATATGTATTAGTGAGACAATAACAAAAACTTTTGAAAGTTTATTAAATCAAACTAACATAATTAAAACAGGAATTATTTTCATCATTCTGAGGTTTTTAGGGTTCCGTAGTCAACTAGGAACCCTTATAGTTTCGCCGTGTCTGTCTGTCCGTCCGTCCGTCCGTCCTCGCTTAATCTCTGTGACCGTTAGCACTAGAAAGCTGAAATTTGGTACCAATATGTGTATCAATCACGCCGACAAAGTGGTAAAAAAAAATTTTATTAGGGAATTTATTTTTTTTAATTTCAACCCTAACGTGTGATATATTGTTGGAAAGGTATTTAAAAATGAATAGGGGTTTACTAAAATCATTTTTTGATAATGTCAATAATTTTGGAAATAATCGCTCCAAAAGTAAAAAACAATGTGTGTCCCCCCCTCTAACTTTTGAACCCTATGTTTAGAAAATATGAAAAAAATCTGTAAAGTAGAACTTTATAAGGACTATCTAGGAAAATCATTAAGAACTTGGATGGAAACACCAGATGGAAACAGCAGTTAACCAATATAATTTGGTCCCTGAATCGTATGAGCGCCTATACAATCCAGAGGTCAAGTTTCATTGGCTCGAAGAAGAAATTGTATAAAGCATACCGTTTTGGTACGGAACCCTTCATGTGCGAGTCCGCCTCGCACTTGGCCAGTTTTTTAATTACATACAGACAATCATCTCAATAAAAAGATACTTCACTTTTGTTAACTATGCCTTGATTGTTATGTATGTATAATGTACCATACTAACGGGGTGTCCTGCGTGAGAGGCGAATACGTCGCGTCTTGCCGCAGACTCCCACATAGCCCACAAGTAGGGTACGCCGTTGATTTGATCGCGTTAGTCGCGATCGCAGAGTTGCGTCGCGTCGTATTCGTCGCTCACGCCGGACACCCCGTAAATCAACAAAAAGAAGAATATTTTAAGTAGTCAGACAGGTAACGTCAACCTTATAACAGGCAGTGTGCATAATTATAACCATCAACTGGTGATCTAATCCAGACTCCTTCGTTGCTACTGAGACGTTTGTGCATACTGCTTTATCTTTGACTCAGACCCAGGGCTGCGGGGTTGTTGAAAGGGATACTGCGACCTCGACACAGTAAACCATCAGAGAGGACAGACTTAACATCTTTTTCTTTACGTGTCGACAATCTCAATTGAGTCATTGCTGCATTGTGGTGAAAGGACTAGTCAGGTAGACTCTGCGTTACTGAATGCTAGCTGTACCAAGCAATTTTTTTTTACTGTTTATTAAGTAAAAATGTGGTAAAACAAATAAATAAATAATTTTATATTACTTTGGCAGGCAATTTACACTGATGCTGTAGTGGATAACCGTGAAGCTGTTGCGTGGAAGATATGGAGGCCTATAGATCTGATGCTCACTTTGAACCCATTGCATAATTCCGATATCAAAGGCGTGCACTGCTCTGTGACATTACATTTTAAATGTTGTGCAAATTATCCTGAAAAGTAAGTTTTAAGTTTATATAATAATTAATAGTTTGATAAACAATTTTATAATAATAGGTCTTTACCTATGTAATTGCAGATTCTACATCCGGCATTTTCAGATTTAATTATCTGTGGATTGGCGCGTAATTCGAAATTCAAGTAAATTTTATTCGAAAGACGTGTTAATTTAATTTCAAATTTAGTCATTTGTTTTTTGATAGTTTTTTGTTTTTCTGACTTTTTGGTAGTTTTTGGCGCCATGGATAAACTACAAATTCGTACAATAAGTACAATTTTCGAATATCAGTTCATACGTGGAAATACCGCTGCGCAAACAACACGAAACATTAACGACGTGTACGGACTTAACACTGCTTGCATAAACACGGTCCATTAATGGTTCAATCGTTTTCAATCTGGAAATTTTGAGTCGAAGAACGAGCCTCGCGGTTGGCTGGTTAACATTGTCGACAACGACGAATTGAAGCGTGGAAGCGGATCCAACTCAATCTAAGGCTGAGCTTACTGCAGGCCTTGGAGTTAGTGTCAAAACAACATTGAGGCACTTGCGTCAAATTGGAAAGATAAAAAAAACTAGATAAGTGCGTGCCACGCGAACTAAGCGACCAACAGCGAGATTTACGCGTCGAAGCATGGATAGCACTACTGAATCGGCATAGAAACGATGAAATTCTTATCAAATAGTTACCTGCGATGAAAAGTGGATCCTGTACGACAACCGTAAGCGTTCGTCTCAGTGGGTGGACCCGGGTACATCACCTAAATCAGTGCGCTACAAAAAAGATTACTCATAGGAAGATGATGGTGACTGTCTGGTGGACCAGTGCCGGACTTGTACACCACAGCTTCTTACCGAATGTCACAACAGTGACGGCAGATGTCTATTGCAAAGAATTGCAAACAATGATGGAGAAGCTCGCAATTCAACAACCAAGACTAGTCAATCGTTCTTCCCCATTGCTTCTCCACGACAACGCGCGAGCTCACACTTCACGAAAGACCATCGCAAAGCTACAAGAGTTACAGCTGGAAGCTCTCCGTCACCCACCGTACTCACCGGACCTTGCCCCAACAGATTTCTACTTTTTTCAAAATTTAGACATTTTTTTAAGTGGTAAAAAATTCGACACCCGAGAGGCAGTACAAAACGCTTTCGCTGACTTCATCGCCTCCCGTCCGGCAGACTTCTACAGTAAAGGGATAAACAAACTGCCATCAAAATGGCAAAATTGTATAGATCATTTGGGCCAGTACTTTGATTCGCTGAAATAAAAAAAAATACCAAATTTTTTATATTTTAAAATTCTCACACAAATCGGCAATTTCATAGGTAAAGACCTTATATAAACCATTTAAATAAGTAATTTAACAATATTTCAAAGGTTCAAGATGATGAAATTACATTACAATATTAATAAAACTCGAGATCTTATAGTTTTTTTTGTTGGTTAGAAAATGTTTAAATATATGTGGCGACTAGTGACATCTATCGCAACACCTGCGTACTAACAACGATCGACAGAAATTCCTACATCGCGCTATCAACATTATCCGCGACATAAGCCTATATAGGAGTTCCCGACTTACATATGTCGGGCAGTTAGCCCACCGGACACAACTAATCTGTGACACAACACCCGTCCGGTCGGAGGATCCTCCCTTTTCAATGGGGGATGAGGAGCTTTACACCCTGTTCCTCATTACCCCCCCAAATATATTTCCTCCCTCCCTCCCATATATGTTCAAAACTAATCAAAATTATTTCCGATCTTTTCAGGCCACTAAGTGTGGCGATCCACAAAATGCGAGGCTTATCAACTGAAAACTGTACAAAATTGTTGTCGGAATTGGAAGAACAGGCAAGAAACTTATGTGGGGAAGTCTGTATATTTCAATTGGCACAACATGCTCAGGTAATATTAGTTAATTTAATGTTTATTATGTTAGTTTAATGACATAATTATGGAAACCAATCATGCTTATATCCTTCAAAGGATACACCACACTATTACTACTACTACGTATGTAGAAATGAATAGATGACAATGAAATCGGAAACTAGAAATATGTAAATAGTAAACATGTTAAATATTCCATTACAAGAATTAAAAATAATATAAAGCTGGCATGTATGGGTGCTAACGTAAAGGTACAGGATTTCCTTCGCTTTTTGTGTTTATCATTTCCTTGCAAAAGGCAATGTTGGTGTCTTTTGCTGTTGTTCCCGACCATGGACTGAAAAAGAGTCAGGTTATCCACTGCTTGATTATGCCTTGACTTTCAGCTTAGGCTGCAGTTCCTCCTAAAGTACAAAGTAAAACTTTCCACACTTGAATCAAAATGTTTTATTTTTTTCAGCAATTTCTGCATGACTACAACATACCAACTCTATCTTTTTATGATGAAATGTTAAAACAGAAGAATGAGCAGGAGAAGTTAAAACTACATGATCTGAAGGTTAAGGAAAATGAGGAGGTATGGATTATTATCATTACAACCATAATCAGCCTATAATATTCCCACTGATGGGACCCAGGCCTCCTCTCTTTGCGAGGGAATGGGCTATAATCTAACGCGCGGGCCCAGCTGTAGATGTCTTCGACTTGTTGGTAGTATGGTATAATGGTTGCCTTATGATGTTTTTCGTCCCCAGTTTGAGATCAGTGGTGTTGAATTAAATTACACAAAGTAATGTGCCTCCTCACGAATTATCCCATGATTTCGTCGTAAGTTGGGGCCGCAACCACTGCAGGGCCACTGCTGCTCTCATCATCATATTCATCACACATACTTATACTTATTTGAACCCCTCACAAACAAAAGAGGGGTGTCATGTTAACCGTGTCTGTCTGTGACGTCGTAGCTCCCAAATTTTGATTGGGATTTCGTTTGAAAGTTTAATCGGGACTTTTCTTAGCTATGTTAAAATCTGAACAACCATTTCATTATTATCAGCTCTTTTCTAGGTTATAGTGCTTATAATTAGTGTTCTTTACAGTAAAACAGTCATTATTTTCACTATTTCAGCGACAAAAAATGAAGGATGAGATTCAAAGGCGGCAGGAAATCCTCAAGTCTGGCAGACGTACTCATAGATCTAGTTTTAGCCAGGAAAATGATAGTCTTGATGGTCACGGGGATGCTCCTGAACTTGTGTAGTAAGTATAGGCATTAAACCACCTATATTTTTATATGACGAGCCTTTTCCCCCTCATCATCCACAGCCCGAATCCAACCACTGCTGGGTATATATAGGCGGCTTTTTTTTGGTGCTAAACTCCACATTTCCGTGTCAGCCTCATCCAGGTTTTTCCCTCGATGGCAACTATATCGTCTGCCTATCTCGCCTCCAGACGACCCACATTTCGTTTTCCTGTTTTTCACCGCTATTCAGTGACAACCTTAGCCTCCACCTGTCATCACTGCGTCCAGCCCATCTAGCGGACAAACTCAAAAACTCAAATCATTTATTTCAATTAAGCCATTACAGGCACTTTTGAATGTCAGAAGAACAATTCATTTAAAAAAATCGGTTGTCTGTAAAATCGGTTTACTGACGATAGTTGAACGTGACAACGTCTTATGAAAATAAAACAAAACAATTGACACGCCGTTGCTATGGAACGCCTCAGAGCGAGGTAACGACGCATGACGTCATCTTTTTTCGTGCGTGCAGCCGGCCATCGAATTATAAGACGTTATCACGTCAAAAAAAACGAAACTACGAGTGCAATACGTCATTCCGAAAGCCACCACGCCGAACCACAGACAGATGTGTGCTGGGAAGTTTGTTCCGCCACTTCTTCTTTCCAGCTTAACACTAGGAAGTGTCGATGGGTGGGCGTTTTGGGGGACTGTCTTATAAAAATGTAAAGTAGAGTAAAGTAAATTTTTGACGTTCGAAAAGTGCTGATTATCAGCCTAGTTTGAATAAATGACTTTTGATTTGATTTTGCCACCGAATGCCCGCAACAACGAACACTACACGAACACAAATCCAAACTGCGCGCCTGCTACTGCCCAACCTGGAAAACGAAACCGGACCGTCAGCCCACCGTCAATCTCTTGCCCTTATCCTAATTTATTTGTGGTCGGCGCAACATGTCTTCTTCTTCCATACTTCTCTATTTCTCGTCATCTCAGCAGTCACCTCCTTTCTAGCCATATCATCCGTCACACAGGCCATCCATCGTTTTTTTGGTCTTCCTCTACTTTAATAGCCAGCCAAAATTCACACTTATTTTTTTTTTTTTTTTATTAAAAATGGGCTTGCTCTTGACTTCAATCTTGCCCTAAGGGCAGAGATGATGTCGACGATGGATCGAGCTTACCCAGTAGAAGCCTGTTTACTCGCGACTTAAACAGATTAGGGTTATATGAACTCGGAAAACCGACGCAGGCAGGGAATTCCACTCCTTGGCTGTGCGCAAAATAAAGGACCCAACAAAGCGCTTCGTTCGAATGTGTGGAATGTCGACTAGGTATCGGTGATACCCTGCAGTACGTCTAGTCTCCCGATGGAAGAAGGGAGATGGTGGGATCAGCTCGTGGAGCTCTTGCGCACACTCTCCGAAGTATACAGTCTGTAGAAGACCGACAGACATGCGACTTTGCGGCGGAGGGCCAGGCTATGTAGCTTGACTTCTTCTTTCTACTCAACATTTTCTCCACTACATTTTCCTTATTTCTTCGAATCACAAGTCCAGACTACGATCACCGATTTCCACACAACGTCTCATGCACCAGCGCCACTTTCAACTTCCTCTTATGTACTCATTTCATATTTTATTGCCACACATCCCCTGAGCTTTCTCGTCTCAGCCACATGCAATTGCAAAAATGCCAGAAGAAAAACCTAATATCATTTAGCCCATCTAAGGAATCGAAAGCGGGACGTCATAGTCATGATCAGCAGACCAGGGAAGAACTACTAATAACTCATCATTATCAGCCTATAATGTTCCCACTGCAGGGACTCAGGCCTCCTCTCTAGGAGAGGGATGGGCTATGATCTACCACGCGGGCCCAGTGCGGATTGGTAGATGTCACATGGTTCTAAGACATGTCGGTTTCCTCACGATGTTTTCCTTCACCGTTTTGAGAGCAGTGGTGATGGAATAAATTACACAAAGTAATGCACCTGACTGGGTTCGAACCCACGACTCACTGTTCGTAAGTCGAGGCCGCTACTATTCTATTTTAATTTTCAGTTACGCCGACGACAAAATGTCTCCAGTTAAGAAAGTAGTTCGAACCAAAACTGTGGATATACCTTGCACTTGTAAGAGTAAAGGAGTTCAAGTGATCAGGGTTACTCAGAGGAATAATAAAAAAGTTTATATCGGAAACTGTTTAGGTAAGTTTTCAGTATAATCAACGAATAATGATAATTTGAGGTATGAGATTATATGAGAATGTTGAGGTTTAAAAGAAGATGAAATGACAAACATTTAACCTTTTGACCGCCACAGACGACAACCAAAAAGTACCTTAAGTCAACAAGCTTAAGGTACTTTTTTGCTTGTTCGGCTTGTCGTCTATGCGTGACTGTGGCGCTCAAAAGGTTTAAAAAGTATGCTTATATGGTTTGGTTATGTGAAGAGGTTGTGTGAAAGGCGACTAACAAAAATTATTTAAAAGGCCGATGTGAGTAGCACCGTCTTTATATTATGCTTTTGATAATGTAAAATCACACGAAGCTCTAAACAAACTTTTTTAACGAAAGCTCGAATTTATGAAGACTAACAAGCTTCTTACTTCTTTTTCCTTATTCCTTAAATTTTAGCCAGAATATAAGTGTAGTTTTCTCAACAGGCCACTCCTCAAACGGCGCCACAACCTACCTAGCGATCGACGACGAAGGCGAGCGGTTGATCGCCAAAAAATGGATCGCGCCACCAGCCAACGACTTTCAAACAAGGACCCGGCAACTAACCTCCATGCAACAAGATCTGAAAGCCATGTCCCGACTGAATCACCCCACTTTAACCCCCTACATAGCAATGGAAACAATTAAAGACGCGAACAAACGGACAGCAAAACAATACATTTACTTATTCAGGAACTTTATTCTAGGTAGTGCGTTAAAAAGTGTTAAAAATCGACTAAGTGTGTTAAGTGATCGGTACGAGGGGTTGAAGTTACTAAGGCATGTTGGTTTGGGGGTGTTAGGGGCGTTAAAGGAGCTGCATAGTGTTGGGATCGTGCATAAGGATGTGCGAGGTCAGAATGTGTTTCTGGATGACTTTGGAGGGGTCAAGCTGGTGGGGATTGGTCTCGATATGAGGCTGGCGGAGATGATCGATGGCGATGCTTATTGTGACAGGTAAGATGAAGGTATGATCATGTTTTACTTACTTATTTTTCTTCTTTAACATACAAATTATTGGGACTATACACATGTTCGTTCACGCTGTCATAACCGGGCGACAAAATCAAATATATGTTAGCCACTGAGCTTAGATAAAATTTAGTCTCACTGACCTCAACACGATTGAGCGCCATTTGTAAACTTCCTCTAATATGTACTCATTCCTTACTTTATCCATTCTTGTCCTCCAACATCCATCGCAACATTCTCATCTCCGCTACATGCAATACTTTTTCATTCATCCTATTTCGTATGTATAAATACCCTAGGAACTGTCAGAAGATTGTGTGATTTATACACTGGTCTGCAAGATTCAGTCCAGTCAATATAAAAAATTGTGGGTATGCATTTTTTGTGCTTACAGAACCCTAGTTATTTCAAAGGAGTTCCCTCAGACACTGCAAGATACAGTGCAAGAAAAATTTCCATTGTTGGATATCAGATGGCGTTATAAAAAAGATATGTTAGTCCTCAATATCTGACATGTACTTCTAATATTTTTTCAGACAAACTGCAGCACAAGATATTTATGCTACAGGGCAGATGTTACTATCAATCGTGTCGCAAGAACGAACCTATTTAGAAATACCTCCTGAGCTACCAAGTTCTGCTAAGGATTTCTTTGCAAGGTATGTTTGAAATTGTACTGCCCACTCTCATTTAGTGGGCTAGTCAAAACGGGCATAAGGCACAACTTCTAGAATTTAGTGATATTCTAAGATGGCTATCCCAAGAATGTTAATGTCAAATCTACGATTAAAAATGAGAATGAGGGAATTGTATGTAGGGACATGTATACATTTTTCGAGTTGCGTACGTAATGTGCAAAAATAAACAATTAATTTCTCTGGCTGTATTTCCTCAAGTTACTTAAAAAACTGGCTTTTCTAGTGACCACTAGCACAATTTATGGTTCGATTCCCAGGGTATACAGGAGTTTTTCTAGAATTAGTGCCTGTTAATGACAATATATGCGTCTCTTATTACACGGTATTTAAACATAAATGGCGATGGTGAAGGTACTACTAGGTACACCTCGGCCTAAACCTTCGGGAATTTAACAACACGGCGCAGTGGCTGAGCGATTAGACTGCTGCGCTGCATGTCGCGGGTTCGATCCCCGCACAGAACAAATATTTGTATGGCCTACAGATAGTTGTTCCAGGTCTGGGTGTTAAGTGTTTGTAAACGCACCCACGATACAGTAGAAATTTCTAGTGTCGGGCCACGTTTAAAAACAAAAAAAAATGACTGATTTGATGTTACTTTAAAAACAGGTGTTTAACGGAAGACGAACAATCTCAGTGGTCGGCGGAACAGTTGATGAATCACGTGTTCCTTATCGACGCGCCTGCCAAACTGCCCAGCAGCAGGACCAAGGATGATGAAGGCAGTTGTTCTGAGGTAACTGTTTTGTTTTGTCATCATCTTCATTCTGTTGTCTGTGGGGTCCGGTGGGGTAGACACAGCATGTCTACTTCTTCAATACAAACTTTTATTTTAGTTCTATTAGAAAAAAAAGAGTAAAAGTGACAATATTGGGTTCACATAAGACAAACAACAAAACTAATAAATAAACAAGACAGCGAAATAAAACACAAACTACACTAAACTGTTTTCAGCAGGATGCTGCGATATTTGAAGCTGACTGTATGTCGTAGCGACAGCGACTTTTAAACAGGAGGAGATTATGCATTCCACCGGCTATTTTTTTCCATGTCTGTACACCGATTTCTCCGTGATTACTGGGCCGATTCACGAAATTATGTTTTCATGTGTTAGAGAACGAACGTGCGGTAGTCCCACATTAACTAATTAATTTGCCTGAGTTTTAGTTTTCAATTTGTTTTTTTTTTAACATACACAGCCTACACAATCGTAATGTATTTCAGGATGATGAAGCAGTAAAGAAGATTCAACACTCCAGCCCCGTCACTAACGGTCATTCTCGCCTGCACGCCGAGTTTGAAGTGCTCACTTGGCTCGGAAAGGGAGCTTTCGGAGATGTCTTGAAGGTACATATTTAGATTAGCAAACTTTGCGACGAATATTTAGAAATAAACTTTGCTAAATGTAAAAAGAATCTCCAAAGGGTTAGACAGAGATATAGGTACCTAATAGTACACCCACATATCGCTAGTTATGTTTATGTCCCATGTAAAAGGGGGCGAGCCTATTGCCATCAATCGGGCACAAATCCAGACTCCGGGGCTGCTACTGAGAAATTTCTGATGGAAAAACTCAATAACACTTTGTCTGCTCCGGAAAAATAACGGTCGCTTTACTGAAAAATAACAATGCAAAACCAGTACCAGTTTTCCAATATAAACAGAGCGTTACAGGTAAAAAATAAACTCGACGGCGGCTTCTACGCGATCAAACGGATCAAGCTTAACCCTGAAAGCGTCCAGTTAAACAAAAAGATCACTCGCGAGGTTAAACTGCTGTCCAGGTTGAACCATGAGAACGTGGTTAGGTATTATAATGCCTGGATTGAGTCTAGTGTTGAAATAGATGGAGATGACAGCAGTATGGAAGTTGAGGTCCCGAATGTGAAGAAACGGGGGGATAGCTTACAAGGTATAGTATTGTTTTCTGAATATTTAAATTACTAATTTATTTTAGTAACAATTTTTCCAACCTGTCTTTGGTACGTCAAAGTGACATGTCGTAATTTTTTCGGTCTCCGATTTAAATTTAATTTTTCAACAATTTAATTCAGTCTAATTAGTCGTGTGTACAATCCAACACAAATAACGGTTTGTGATAAGAAATATCTAGATTCGTCGCCGCCGCGCTCGGCCGGCGGACGTTTGTTTACGCGGTAATGAGTACTGGACCTTGTAATGGTTGTTCAGAAGAAGACCCAGGGGATAGAACACAATTGGATATGGAGGTGACTACACTTCTTGGGGAAAGTACAGAAGGCGATGAAAGTAATTCTATACGGAGAAAAAGGTCAAGAGAGGATGATTCGTCAGGAAGTTGGTCAACAGTTAGACGCGAGAAGAGAACAGCTAGAAGACAAACACCACCAGAGGAGATAGGCAGTATCAGCAGAGAGGACAAAGTTGAGATATGTGTTACTAATAGCGAGATGTTTCCGAAACAGTTTGCATTAGCTAAGCTATTCAAAACAAATATGATTTACGGTATATCTCGAGTAAAATACGTTAATCCGTACAAATTAAAAATCACTTTTGATAATGAAACCTTTGCCGAGAAAATTCTTAATTGCAAAGTATTTTACGAAATGGGTTGGCGCGCACAAAAATCATGGGAAGTTGGAGTATCATATGGGGTAATTAAGGATATAGAACTAGAGCTTACTATGGAGGAATTTGTCAGTAATGTTTCCTGTGATGTAGAAATTTTGTCAGCGAGACGTCTCGACCGAAAATGTAAGGATCCAGATAATATTGTTGATAATGGATGGATTGCAAGTGAGTCTATTCGCGTTTGTTTTAAAGGGGCATTTCTACCCTCGCATGTTAATATATACGGCATGAGAGCAAAAGTTGAGAGATATACATTCCCCGTAACACAATGCTCCAAGTGTTGGAGATATGGCCATGTTGCAAAAATGTGTAAGTCCAGTAAAGTTACTTGTCCTAGATGCGGGGGTAAACATGATCGGTGTGAGAAAACTACGTTTGTGTGTGTAAACTGTAAGGGCAGCCATATAGCCCTAGACAAATCGTGTCCGATTTATATCAAAGAGAAAAAGCTCCGCGACTTGATGTTTAAATTTAATTGTACATACCGTAAAGCTTTGTTGTTATATGTACCCCCATCTCCTTCCCCTACATCTCAGGAACAAAATACTGTTGTGTTTGAGAGGATGAATACCACGCAACAAATTTCGACGCAACAAAATACTTACTTATTGGACGTAAATGAGAATCTTACTTGTACAACATACGCTGATAAAGTTAAGGCAGATGTCACTTCGTCTAAGCAAAAGCAGACGCATACGGAACGAGTTACGAGGCAGAAATCAACACAACAACATAAAAAACGTCGGCAGTCTCGGCCGGCCGCTGGCGTTATGGAAAGGGAATCGGATGATTCGTCTATTGTCAGCGATTGTGAGCCCGCGTCGTCGCCATCAGAATTACCACGGAAATCTAGTGATCGTCAGAAAAAAACACTACTTTTGGTAATTTAATGAGTAAAATTATGGAAAGAGTTTTACAGAAAGGTACAATTATGGACAAAATACACAGTGTGATTAAAATAATCGTAGATTGGTTAGTATTAGTTGTGTTTAATAATATGTCGGATAATTCTATGTTAAGTAAACTTTTTAATGGATTGTAATGATAAATTGATTGAGCTAAATATTATACAATGGAATGCACAGAGTCTTAGGCCCAAGTCTTTATTGTTAGAACAATTATTATTTAAAGATAAAATTCATATTGCCGTTATAAGTGAAACCTGGTTCGATCCAGATAGCCATTTTAATGTTAATGGATATAACGTTTTCAGATTAGACCGTGATGACGGATATGGGGGGGTAGCTATTATTGTACATAAATCCATTAAAGCTCAAACTTACAATATTCAGAATTCTAATTTGGGTATAGAACTTTTGTGCATTAAATTGTTTAATTGTCACCATATTGAGAAAATCATTGCAGTATACTGTCCGTCAACTGTTCGTACTTTACAGAGGGATTGGGATCATATTTTTTCAGTAGTAAATAACAAATCATTAATTCTAGGTGATTTCAATGGCCATCATTCCAACTGGTCATATAAAACCGATCAGCGTGGGTCTCAAATCTTCGATTCAATGATAGATCATAACTTTATATCAATTAATGACGGAAGCCCGACCCGTATAAAATTAGTTAATGATGTTATTCAGCAATCTTCTCCCGATATTTCTTTTATTTCTTCGGATTTAGCTTTAAGTTTTAATTGGAAAGTTACGAATGAATCGTTAGGGAGCGATCATTTAATTATTAAATTATCGACCAGTTTTAATGTTACTAATCATATTATTCGTAAAAGAAATTTTAAAAAATCTAACTGGGAGAAGTATGCCTCGGCCATAGAAAGTGCGATCAATAATTCTATAGCTCCGGAAGATCCTCAGTTGTGTTATGATTTTTTTGAAAAAACCTTACAGGAGGCAGCCGATGCTCATATTCCCCAAATTATTATTCCCCAACATATCAGCAGTAAGTTTAAGCCAAAGCCGTACTGGAATTCCGATTTGTCTAGACTTGTAGCAATACGACGGTTGGCACTAGCAAAGCTTAGACGTAACCCCACACCTCAAAACTATACATCATGGCAGAAAGCAATACAGGAATCCCAACAGCAATTACGTAATGCTAGGTGTGGTTCTTGGAAAACCTTTTGTTCAAGTATCGATGCAACAACCTCTGCTAGTGAAATGTGGCGCAAAATGAGATGGGTAAAAGGCCGTAGATCTCACAATCAACATGTCGATTCTAATTTAGCAGGAAAACTCCTTAAAGATTTAACGCCTGACTACGTGTCCCCCCCCAAGCCTTGTTTTCAATCCAACAATTGCAAATTAGAATCTGTCATCTCTATACAGGAACTGGAAAATTCTATTAAATCAAAAGATACGGCCCCTGGGTGCGACGAAATTTCATTTTCTATGGTCAAACACCTTCCAGACATTGGTAAATTGTTACTACTTTCTATGTACAATAGGTTTTACGACTTAAGTTTTGTCCCAAGTCAATGGCGTCACATTCAGATCATTCCTATCCCTAAGCCGGGGCGCGAATCAGGATTAACATCTTCCCTTCGACCAATCTCCCTGATGTCATGCCTATGTAAAATTTTTCACTCAATTTTAAACAAACGATTGGAATGGTATCTTGAAAATAAATTTATCTTCTCTGATAACACTGTGGGATTCCGCAAATCAAAGTCTTGTTTGGATAGTCTTAATAATTTGATAGCAAAGGTCCAGCTTGGGTTTGCCTCTAATCTTACAACAGTTGGCTGTTTTATAGACATCAGTAATGCCTATAACAACGTCGATATTGTGGGTTTGCTCATCATTCTCGACAAACTAAAAGTAGGTCATAAAATATGCTCATATTTGTGGCAATTCTTAAAAGAGAGAATACTTAAAATTGCTGTTAACAATGTTGAATTTTTGAGATCTACGGGTCGAGGATTGGCTCAAGGAGACCCCCTGTCCCCTTTATTATTTAACATTGCTACTTACAATATTTGCGAAACTATTAAGAACGTTGATATTACTCAGTATGCTGATGATTTTGTCCTATTTAAATCGGGTATTAATGTCAATACAGTAGTCTCAGAGTTGCAGTCTGCAATAATTTCATTTAATTCTTTAGTTACCGATTTAGGTTTAGAAATTTCTCCCACTAAGACTAAAGTTTGTATTTTTAAGAAAGGTATGTTTAGACAATCCGTTCATCTAAAAGTAAATAATTGTAATCTTACCGTAGTAAATAGCATTAAGTACCTGGGGATGTGGTTGGATCGGTCTTTAAGGTGGGGGAAACACATTAATGAATCTGTAGAAAAGGTTTTAAAATTTATCAATATTTTAAAAGTTTTAGCAGGTCCTGGTTGGGGTGTTCATCCTAAGCATTTGCGTCGACTTTATATATCTATAATTCGCAGTAGGTTAGACTATGGTAGCTTCCTGTATGATTGTAGTTATAACTGTCATTTATCAAAATTAGACAAAGTACAAAATAAAGCTCTTCGTATAATTGGGGGCTTTATAAGAAGCACTCCCATTCACGTAATGGAGAGTGAATTGAATTTGCCTCCATTAAACATTCGTAGGAAATATTTAGGAAGTAAATATTGTCTAAAATGTATGTCATTTCAGGGGAACATTTCGATTGATTTGATTGAGTCTTTTAATTCTAGCATTAATAATAACCCTCAATACTGGAGACGTAGGAAACAGCCTTTATTAGTAACAATTTACAACACGCTTAAATCTTTTGCTGTTCACTCTGTTAAGTTAGTTGAAATGTTCTCTCTGGATACATGGGTCAGTAATATAAATGTTCATAAAGCCATAAACCATAATATCTCAGTTATAACTAAGCCCAAACGTGATTATGACATCAGTAGAATTAGACAAATGTGTATTCGTTTCATTGCAGAGAATTATGAAGATTACCATAAGGTTTATACAGATGGCTCTAAGACTGTTGCTGGTAGTGGTGCTGCTGTTTGGGATCCACAATTGAGTACAGATGTTAAACTAGCTATAGACTCCCATTCCTCTATTATGCACATCGAGTTAATTGCAATAGCAGAAGCTTTATCTTATATTAACTCTATTAATCACGACAAATTTGTCATTCTAACAGACTCTAAGAGTGCTTTGCAACATTTGGCTCGGTGCACCTCGCCCATGCGAGGAGTACCGATAGCCTACACGATTCTGGAGTCTATACATAAGTTGGCCTGTAAGTCAATTGATGTGATTTTACAGTGGATTCCGTCTCACATACTGATTCAGGATAATGAAAGAGCAGATATTTTGGCGAACCAAGCCGTGACAGACGGAATTCCTATAAATGTCTCACCCCTGTACACAGATTACATCACATTTATTAAGCAGCAAGGTATAGATGTGTGGAGTGAACACTTTGACCAGAGATCGACTGAAAAGGGAATATGGTACAAAACCATCCAGCCACAACTCTCAGTGAATAGTTGGATTGATCATTTGTCTAGTAGGAGTGTTATAGTTATGGCTCTAAGACTTCGTTCCGGTCATATTCCATCGAATAAGTTTGGCTTTCTTATGAAAAAGGTTACTTCTCCCAACTGTGAAGATTGTGGAATAGTCCAAGATGTGCAACATATTTTGATGGAGTGTGTACGGAATGAGGCTATGAGATATAGTTTACTTGGAATTACCAAATTGTATGATGTGGGAGTATGTAACGCAATCCTGGCTTGCCCTTTATCGGAACAAGCTCGGATTTTATATAAGTTAGCAGCTTTTGTTTTAAAATAATTTTTGTTAGATAAACAGTGTTACTGTTAATTTTACAGGGTGACGTTATCGCCCAGCGATAAAGCCCTTTAAATAAAGAAAAAAAAAAAAAAAAAAAAAACAATTTTTCCATCTTACATAGAAAATTAAAAGAAGCACAATTTAAATAAAAAATTACAACAGTAACCAAATAAATTAATTTAAAAGTAAAACATTTTCAATTCGCCCATTACGCATATTATGTTAAATAACAAAGCATTCCATATTTTTTTTTTTTTTTTATTATTATCCGATACAAAGTTTTACATAAATTACTTAAATATATAACCAGCCTACTAAAATCCCGTACATTGGGTTTATGTGTCGGCTTGAGTCGCTTATCGCACTTTATTTTTGTACGTGAAAAATTAATCTTACCTACTATGCGTTTCACATAAGAAGGAAGGTTTGTTGTGACTTTATTCAAGCTTTTTTAGCATATACTCGCTTTTATATACTATAAAAAGTGTAATTTTAAAATAACTCCAATAAGATAAAAAAGATAAAATACCTATGCTATTAAAAGTTATTTTGCACAAGTATTTCATTACTAAGGATCCACTGTCTATCTATCAGAGAGCTATATCTATTGAACCGCTACAAGTAGACACTGGTTATTACTATGGCCGTCTCAGCAACAAATAATAATAACAAAATAAAGTTACACACATAATGGGTTTGAAAAATCTGTTAAGTATTGTGCAGGGGGTACGTATCCCTTCTCTCGGGTTCTCCCTCTTTCACTCGCTTAAATACAGAATAATAACAATATAGGGTATTTTACAATTAAATCTAATTAGTCCCGTCTGTTAGATTAGCGAAAAATGTTTGATACGTGTTTTTTGTTTTATCAAATTAGTAAAAGTTGACGAAAATAAAAAGTGTCAAAGATCAAGAGTGGGGGCTCTAGTGTCGTCACTTTCTGAGTAAAAAAAGTACTAATCTTGTGACGTCACACGACTTGACACGACTTTTCGAAGCACTGTATCGTCTTCATCTTTTGTTTACGTGAAAAAAGAAAAAATATGTGTCCATAATTTTTTGGAAATCTATCTGACGGACTAATTAGAATTTTTTGGTGAAATACCCAATTAATAAATACCTCTTATAGGGACATGATACTCATAAAAAAGTTACGCCCTTTATACCACAGTTTAAACTTATTTGTTTTATGCAGGTCTTAGCTACACTCAGGAAACAGGTAGGATTTAATGAAAATTTGGTGTTAGGTTTGTGTATGTGAAGTGATGAGTCTAAATGTTTGTAAACGCACCCTCGATACAGGAGAAATTCCTAGTGTGTGTCTTATAGAATATGACGTCACACGAATTTTCAAAGTACCGTATCGTCTTTCGTCTTCATTGTTAGTATATGTGAAAAAAGAAAAAAAAATGTGTCCAATATTTTTTGGAAATCTATTTGACGGACTATTAGTTTTTTTAAATCTTTCCAAATAATTTTGGTCTATAGGCATCGTGGCCAAGCTAGGCCAAGATGTGAAGGTGGAATGGTCGATGTCAGAGGTTCCTATGCAGAAGACGAACTCCTCATCTGAATCCGAGGACGATGACGACGAGGATGATGATGAACCGGATCCGTGGTTTGCTATTACAAGGTCAGTATAGTTAAAATGATAAGAAATCTTCAATAAGGAATTTTTAGTTCGCATGAACGCTGTGCCATCGAGTACCACCCAGTAAAGCAAAGCCTCTATACGACTTGATAAGCTTATTGGCTGATTAATTGATTATGCTACTCTTAAAACGCTGAAGTAAAACTTCGTGAGGAAAACCATTTGTAGAACCAAACATTCAAAGACATGAGGCATCTGCCAATCCATACTGGGTAATAGCGATTATAAATTACTAGCTTTTGCCAGCGGCTTCGCCCGCGTGAAAATGACGATTTTCCATACAAACTTTCATCCCCTATTTAACTCCTTTAGGGGTTGAATTTCGAAAAATCCTTCCTTATTCCTTGTCTACATTATAAAAGGAACCTCTGTGCAAAATTTCAGCTTTCTAGGTCCAAGGGTTTGGGATGGGCGTTGATGAGTCAGTCAGTCAGGACTTCTCTTTTTATTTATATAGACTAGGTCCAAGGGTTTGAGCTGGGCGTTGATGAGTCAGTCAGTCAGGACCTCTCTTTTTATTTATATAGATTATTAGTCGATAGAGCAGTTTGCAGTGTGCATTCTTCTTATTTTCGTGTAGTTGGCGCCTAACCTTGTGGCAGAATTTTTGTGCCGCCCATGGACCTCAGACTGGGCTTTACATGTCGTCGAAAAATGGTTCGCTCACGATGTTTTCATTCACCGAGTAAGTGATAACAGGGGATCGGACTGACTCAAAATCTGATTCTGTATAGTCCGTCAGTTAGATTATCGAAAAACATTAGATACGTGTTTTTTGTTTCATCAAATCAACAAAAATTTACGAAGCTATAGCGCGTCAAAGATCATGGAGTGGGGCTTGCAACGTCACTTGAACGTACAAAATGTACTATCATATGACGTCACACGAGTTTTCGAAGCACTGTATCGTCTTCATTTTTTGTTTACGTAAAAAAAGAAAAAATATGTGGTCAATATTTTTTGGAAATCTTTTTGACGGACTAATTAGTTTTTTTTTGTCCGATCCCCTATTATGTGGTACGCACAATTATTCCGAAAAAATATATTCACCTAACCTATGACTGCCAAATTAATCATAGGTCTCGGCTTTGACCGTACACACCACTGTGTGTTATAAACTTATAATAAATATTTTCTTCCAAATCTTCAGACCAGAAGACGACTCCGGAAGTTAGGTAGGGTAGTAGGTAGGAGGGTAGTAGGTAGGTAGGTAGGGTAGTAGGTAGAGTAGGAAAAAGAGCATTGCAACGCATGCCGGGAATACCTAGTAATAAATATTTTCTTCCAAATCCTCAGACCAGAAGACGACTCTGGAAGTTCCGGAATAGAATTTGAAGTAGACTCCAACGCATCGCAGACTATACCCTCAGAGGACGTAGTGGACGCGCCACGACAGCGCTCAGAACGGATCCAACAGGTCCTGTACATCCAGATGGAGTTCTGTGAGAAGCATACCTTGAGACAGGCTATTGATAGTGGACTGTATCAGGAACATTTTAGAGCTTGGAGACTGTTTAGGTAAGGTTTTTTTCTTTGTTAGTGTCAACTTTTGCGTTTTATTTCCGCACCCGATTCACGAGGAAGCCATCCAGTCATAATTTAACCGAAAAGTATAAAAATCAAACATATGGAAAGCTTAAAAATAAGAAAAAGAAAATACACGGTCGAATTGAGAAATCTCCTCCTTTTTTGAAGTCGGTTAATAAAAGAAGATACGTTAAACTAAAATTGGTCAGGTACAAGGCCAAAATGCCCCTATCTAAGCATAGCGCTGTAACATTTGAGACAAATATCACACCACTGGTATTCTGATAGGGTCCGAAGTGACGCCACGGTCAGATACGAATAAAAAATGCATCAATAATGTTTGTCTATTCCATGTGTGTCAATGGCAATAACTAACTAACAAACGGACATATCTATAACTAGGCAGACATATCTATCTATATCTAGGTATTTACAATTTGCCATAGTATGTATCGCTTCAGACCACTAGACCATCCAGCCAGAAAGGCTATAATTATTATTTTACAAATTTCCAGGGAGATCGTGGAAGGCCTAGCCCACGTCCACCAAAGAGGAATGATTCACAGAGACTTGAAGCCGGTCAACATTTTCTTGGACTCTAACGACCATGTCAAAATTGGAGATTTTGGGCTTGCGACTAAAGCGTTCACGGCTTTACCTGTAGATGGTATGATATTCCAGTATTAATTGATGAATTTACTTTTTATACACAACATCCTAACACCGACAACACCCTTTACACCCACAACACCCTTATTCTCAAATAGTAAGGCAGAGGTGCACCCACATTACACCATTTATGTTTCTTGGTTGTTGATTGGGACTTCTGCTATCAATCAGGTACACATCCAAATTCCCTATGGATCGAACCCAGAGCCAAGCTACGTTTCTACTAGAGTTTAATAAGTGTTCTTAATCTTTTGCACAATCATGTTCCAGAAAAGGCTAAACAGGAAGAAATGCATGGCTCACTTACTGGACAGGTATGTTTGTTTTTCAATAATATAAATGTATAATTCTGGAAACGTCTTTAGTAAATCTTAAATTTAACTGACACTTTGCTATTGTATCGAGTCTGGTTCTTCTAACCAACCTAACAGACAGATGTGTGCTGGGGAGTTTGTTCCGCCACTTCTTCTTTCCAGCTAAACACTAGGAAGTGTCGATGGGTGGGCGTTTTTGGGGGACTGTCTTATAAAAATGTAAATATAGTGAAACCTGGTTAAATTTGTCTCAGATATCCAAATCTGTCTCATGGGACCCCAGTATGAGTTCCAGTTATAGAGGTTTCTCACTTATCCAAGTCCCAGTTAACCAATTTTCACTGTAGTAAAGTAAATTTTGACCTTCGAAAAGTGCTGATTATCAGCCTAGTTGAATAAATTAATTTTGATTTTGATTTTGATCGTCCGCAACTACGTTTATTTTATATATTTTACTAGCTGAACCCGCGCATGCGTTGCAATGCATTTTTCCTACCTACCTATCTACTACCCTACCTACTACCCTACCTACTACCCTACCTACTACCCTACCTACTACCCTACCTACTACCCTACCTACTACCCTACCTACTACCCTACCTACTACCCTACCTACTACCCTACCTACTACCCTACCTACTACCCTACCTACTACCCTACCTACTACCCTACCTACTACCCTACCTACTACCCTACCTACTACCCTACCTACTACCCTACCTACTACCCTACCTACTACCCTACCTACTACCCTACCTACTACCCTACCTACTACCCTACCTACTACCCTACCTACTACCCTACCTACTACCCTACCTACTACCCTACCTACTACCCTACCTACTACCCTACCTACTACCCTACCTACTACCCTACCTACTACCCTACCTACTACCCTACCTACTACCCTACCTACTACCCTACCTACTACCCTACCTACTACCCTACCTACTACCCTACCTACTACCCTACCTACTACCCTACCTACTACCCTACCTACTACCCTACCTACTACCCTACCTACTACCCTACCTACTACCCTACCTACTACCCTACCTACTACCCTACCTACTACCCTACCTACTACCCTACCTACTACCCTACCTACTACCCTACCTACTACCCTACCTACTACCCTACCTACTACCCTACCTACTACCCTACCTACTACCCTACCTACTACCCTACCTACTACCCTACCTACTACCCTACCTACTACCCTACCTACTACCCTACCTACTACCCTACCTACTACCCTACCTACTACCCTACCTACTACCCTACCTACTACCCTACCTACTACCCTACCTACTACCCTACCTACTACCCTACCTACTACCCTACCTACTACCCTACCTACTACCCTACCTACTACCCTACCTACTACCCTACCTACTACCCTACCTACTACCCTACCTACTACCCTACCTACTACCCTACCTACTACCCTACCTACTACCCTACCTACTACCCTACCTACTACCCTACCTACTACCCTACCTACTACCCTACCTACTACCCTACCTACTACCCTACCTACTACCCTACCTACTACCCTACCTACTACCCTACCTACTACCCTACCTACTACCCTACCTACTACCCTACCTACTACCCTACCTACTACCCTACCTACTACCCTACCTACCTACCTACTACGCTACCTAAAATAAAAAAAAAGTATCCTATGTCCTTCTCCTGGTTCTTAGCTACCTCCCTACCAATTTTCAGCTAAATCCGTCCAGCCGTTCTTGAGTTATAAATGGAGTAACTAACACGACTTTCTTTTATATATATAGATTTTTCAACTTTTTCTCCACACCTCTCATCATAGACCTCATCCACCGCTTTCCATTAGTCGTGATCGAGGTCAACAGCCATGTAACAATTAAAAAAAGTTAAATGAAACCCTTTTTTTTTATCATCAAATGACCCCCCCCCGCTCTTGGGCAGAGTGAAGGGGAGTGTCAGACTTCTACTGACTAAAAACCGAACCCATGTTCCTTCTTTGCCCTTGTGCCGAGGCCACGTCATCTAGTACTAAAATCCGCGGCCCCGACGGGATCCGCGGCCCCTTCTTAATGACCAAAGTACACCCCGCAATCTATACCTACCAAAATACCAAACTCCATTTCCAGATCGGCACAGCTCTCTACGTAGCTCCAGAGCTCCTACAATCAGGATCCAAGGTCATATACAACCAGAAAGTGGACATCTACTCCTTAGGCATCATCCTCTTCGAGATGTTCCACCCAACCCTGGACACGGGCATGGAACGGATGGTGGTCCTCACTAGCTTGAGGAGCAAGGATACGATCATGCCTAAGAATTTTGAAAAGGAGGAGAATTCTAGGCAGATTCATGTTATCAGGTATGTTGGAACTCATGTTGCTGATTTTTTCTCCATCAACGAAGATT
The DNA here is from genome assembly GCA_949775195.1 of Diarsia dahlii. NCBI lineage: Eukaryota > Metazoa > Arthropoda > Insecta > Lepidoptera > Noctuidae > Diarsia > Diarsia dahlii. Next base: position 17,738,014 of record OX459209.1, read on the forward strand.
TAGACTTTTTTACCGAATGCATTATTATGAAAATATTAGCCAGCGGCTTCGTCCGCGCGTTTAATAAATCGTCGGGATCATACTACTAGGATAAAAGTATCCTATGTGTTAATCCAGACTATAATCTATCTCTGTGCCAAATTTAATTTAGATCAGTTCAGGCGTTCTGGCGCCGTGAAACTGGAACTAACATCCATCCTCACATATAATATTCGTAGGATATCCGGCACTCTGTCTGCTTGTCCTAGCTTATCTCCGAAAGGGCTGGACCTATTTTTGGACTTTTTTTTGGCATGTAGCTGATTTTATAAGGTCTGATCTGATCTCGCAACGTGTTTATTGCAGATGGCTGCTAAACCACGAGCCAAGTCTACGTCCCACATGCGCCGAGCTGCTGGCGAGCGAGCACGTCCCGCGCGCCGTGCCCGAGGGCGCGCTGTCCGGGCTACTGTCTCACGCGCTCAGCGACCGCGCCGCCAGGGGATACCACAGGTTGGTACACCGGGGCACAGGGTTCAAAATCAAAACATTTATTTCAAGTAGGCCAGTTACAGGCACATTTGAATAGTCGAATTAAACTAACTGCGGCACTCAGAGATATCCAACGATTACTCAAACCGCCACCCAGCAAAGGCCCGACATACTTTTGTATGACAAAACTGCCAAAAACCTTTGCCAAAGCCTTTACCTGTTGGTCACAAAGATACCGCGGCCTTGACATAAAGGAAACATGGGTGGTTTTTAGTCAGTAGAAGTCTGACACTCCTTTTCGCTCTGCCCAAGAGCGGGAGGGGTTATTTGATAATTTTCCACCCACCACAAAAAAAAGTTAGGTACACCGGCCTTTCTCAGGCGAAGTACCGGGCTAGCAAAATTTTAAGAAAATGTCGTGCCAGCAGCGACAAAAAGAAGAATTACATAAATAACATTTTTTTATTAGCCTAATGTGTCTCACTTCTGGGTAAAGGCCTGCCCAATTCCTTTCCAACTCTCCCGTTGTTTTATCTTATGTGGCCAATCAGTCAGGAACGAATCCAAATCGTCACGCCAGCGTGTCTTGGGCCTGCCTCGGTGACGACGACCGTCTTCAAATACGTAATTAAATTAGTTAAAATATATAATTTTTATCATTTATTAAAATCTCCCGTACATCTATCATAACAGGTACCTAAATACCGAATGCGATAGCGTGGTCTTAAACTTAACTAATTTACAATATAAAACCGTAAAAAACTTAAAAAGCTAGTAGGTAAAGTAGTAGGTACTTATAATAATATCTTCTATACTAAGTTTCCTAATTAAAAAACACATTATGTTTATATATGTTTATTAAGATGATGATGATGATGATGATGTTTATTCCTAAAACTGCCACAGGTTGATAGCAGCGTGCCTGGACCAGAGGCCGACGGCTGTGGAAGACTACACCTACCACAACGATATGAAGAGCAAGGCCCACGATATGCTGCTGAAAATTAAGGATGCTGTCATTAAGGTGAGGCTTGTCACGTTTGTGTTGCGTGGTCAAGTAGTGACGTTATTAGAAAAAAAATAAGCAGTCACAGCCAAGTGACCGTCGGACTGCCAAGTCATAGATCTCGAGTTTGAATCTAAAACACGAACCTCTTATTTTTGTTCCATATAGTGACGTTATTAGAAAAAATATAAACAGGGATAGCCTGGTGGTGATGTGACTTCGAGCCCAAGATACGCATTTATTATCAGACTAGCTGACCCGTGCCCACTTCGTTGGGCATAATTAGTCGAAAGTGTGCTAATTACGTTTCGAAAAATTCAATTTCGGTGACGTCCGCTGCGTAAGGAGCCGACCTCGCGACTGAGCCGCGCGGGTACCTACCTCTCAGATGTAAAAGGCCACGCCCCCTTCTCCCGAAGCGAGCACGAACGCGAACCGAATTAAACCCGAAACCATCGCGCGCCGTCCGCTGCTTTGGTTTTTTCTCCGATTCACTTTGCAAAACGGACTATCACGTAAAAGCTTTTTTATTTTTCGGTTTTTTATATAACCTATGACACTCAGCAATAATGTGGCTTTCTATTGGTGAAAGAATTTTTAAAATCGGTTCAGTAGATCCCGAGATTACCTCTTACAATTTAACAAACACACAAACTTTACTTCTTTATAATATTAGTATAGATTTTCAATGTATCACTAGTGGAGAGCCGTAAGATTTATACCTCGAAATCCAGGGCCGGTCAATGAATCTTCTGAATTTTAAACTGCATTGTTAAGTCCAAATAAAAAAGTTAAAAAAAAAAGTATTACCACAATGTACTGAAAAACTAGCTTGTGCCAGCGGCTTAACCCGCTACAACTCGAAAATTATCCCACAAAAAGATAAAATCGGGATAAAAACTATCCTTAGTGTTAATCCAGGTTATAAAATATCTGTATACCAAATTTTATCCAATTCCGTTTAGTAGTTTTTGTGTGAAAGAGTAACAAACATACGCCCTCACAAACTTTAGTACTTTAAAATATTAGTGTGAAGTGTGATGTGATCAGGGCGCGCCACGACAGTGGCGGTAAGTCCCCTCTTTGAGGATTTGCTGGAAAGGCGCCGCGGCGCCCTCACCTTCCGTCTGACGCAGGTCCTCACCGGACACGTTGCTTCGGGAGGTACCTGCACCGAATCAGGCGGGAGGAGACGACCGGATGTCGCCATTGTGAGGATCGGCCGGAGGACACGGTGGAGCACACTGCGGAGGTGTGCCCTTCTGGCGGAGCCCCGCCGTGTTCTCGTAGCGGCGATCGGCGGCGGCGACCTCTCGCGTCCGGCCCGCCCGCAAGCCATGGTCCGGGGCGAGGAGGAATGGGACGCCGTCGCCTCCTTCTGCGAAGCAGTGATGCTAGCGAAGGAGGTGGCGGAACGTGTGAGGGACGACGGCTAGGTCGAAAGGTTCTCACCTTTCGACCTAGCCGTCGCGGGAGACGCTCCGGGCTTCGGGGGCCACGTGACGGCTTCCAGCCACCGTAACGGTGGACGGTGAGTAATGGGCTAGCCCGCCGTCTGTCCGTCTTATGACGATGACAGGCCGTGTCGACGGCGCGTTCGTGTTACACGCGCCCCTCAAAGAGATGTCAGCAACATGGGAGGGGCGCCAGGGCTGCAAGTTGGACACAAAGATACCGCGGCCTCGACATAAAAGGCTAAGAAGGAACATGGGTGGTTTTTTGTCAGTAGAAGTCTGACACTCCCTTTCGCTCTGCCCAAGAGCAGGAGGGGTTATTTGATCACTTTCCACCCACCCAAAAAAAAATACATAACTGTATGATGTGATGAGAGGGACAAGAGAAAAAAATGTTTAAAGCTAATAAATAATATTTGCATAGTAACTTTAATGTTAATTTATTAATATTTCGCAAAAAATAACGAGTTATAACCAAAAAAAAAATGTAAAAAAATGCGGTGAGTGTGTATGTTTGTTACTTCTTCACGTCTGAACGGCTGGAGCGATTTTAATAAAATTTGGTATGGAGTTAGCTGACACCTTGTATTAACACATAGGATAGTTTTTATCCCGATTTTATCTTCCCGTGGGATAATTTTCGAGTTGTAGCGGATGAAGCCGCTGGCAACAGCTAGTAATATCGAAAGCTAGATAGTAGTAGCGAAAGTTCGTGAGGGTGTATGTTTGTTACTCTTACACGCAAAAACTACTGAACGGGTTTGGATAAAATTTGGTGTACAGATAGTTCATACATAACCTGGATTAACAGGATCATTCTCATTAGTTCCACCAGCAATTAGTTCCATGGAACTAGTGAGACTTTTTTTTCTCAGTAGTTCCATGCACTTTGTTATTGGAACAAATGAAACAAAACTTAATCGAACTCGTCTCACTAGTTCCACCGTAGTTGTCCCATGGAATCACATAGGATAGTTTTTATCCCGATTTTATCTTCCCGTGGAATAATTTTCGAGTTGTAGCGGGTTAAGCCGCTGGCACAAGCTAGTTTTTCAGTAAATTGTGGTAATAAAAAAAAAATGACGAGCGCGCAATTTTTTTTTTAACTTTTTTATTTGGGCTTTTAACAATGCAGTCCAAATGTTTTTATGAAGATTCATTGACCGGCCCTGGATTCCGAGGTTTTACAATATTTACGTCTTACGGCACTCCACTACACTTGCTTCGGTGTTAGATTTTGCTTGGCCATGTAAAGCCAAGTCAGAGGCCTAGGCGCCATAAAAACTCTGACACAAGGCACTAACTATATAACCACACGATAAAGAAAAAGATTGGAAAATTATAGATTGATCATCACCAGGGTTAGCTGAAAATACCTCATCAACATCAAAATCACACGATTTCGTAATAGTCTCTTGCCGATTCAAGACTCGAACTATCAAGAATCGCGGAACATACATAGGGTATTTTCGAATACCATTTGAACCAACATAAGAGGTTCCTGGCTAAACAACAGCAAAAGTTATAATACACTGGCCAAGGCCGGTCAGTGGAGGTTGTTATACACCGATTTATCTGCTCATAAACACACCCGTAATAACTTAAGTTTATCCGTGATCAGGTGCTTGCAACTGCGCTGAGATATCAGGAACTCGAAACAAGCCTCAACAGGAGTAAAACGCGAGTTTTATAATGCGTAAAAGTATATGATTCACTGCAGTAAACAAAATCAGAAAAACATATGATACTAGCTGATGCCCGCGGCTTCGCCCGCGTGGTTACTGTAAAAACAATCCTTGATGCGGATTATATATCATTCTAAAATTTCAGCTCGATCAGTGCAGAACTTTTTGAGTTTTTGAAGCGTACACAAACCAACATAACATTTTTATATATATAAGATATAGATTCTTCAGGATTTATAAGCTAGTAACATAGTGTTGTGAAAATATAATACAACTAACTTTGCTCGATAGAAAAAAATCTTTTAACAAGTAAAAACCATACTAAAATACATGTCATCGTTCTGATTTTTTTTGCCATATAGTTCTACAAGCAACATACTGAAATCATAGTGTTTTACTTTTTTAGTCCAATCAATAGTTTTTTTTGTAAATCGCAAAATACCACTAATTTCGCACTATTCGGCCGCAGCGAAAGACGTGACAACCGCTTCGTAGTGCAAGCTGATTACAACTTTATTCTAACAGTATTTCAAACGAAGTTTGAACCACCACAAATAGAGTTGCTAATTTGAGGTAGTATAGGCTCATAATGATAACAAAAAGTTACTTTGGATTTGAAGCACCATAATCGCCATCTTCCTGCCCTTGTCCCATTCTACTTGGGGTCGGCGTAACACATTTTCGTAAGCCCATCACTGCCACTAGAGAATGGATTCTCTCCTATAAGACGTCACGGCATCATTTACTGTTTCCTCTTTCATATCATTTCTCACACATTCCATTCATTTTTGTATAATACCTACATCAAAATATTAAGTGGTATTTAAAACCTTATCAAATGTTTAAAAGTATGTACTACTTAATTAGGCAATGAGTGGCACATGACGAGGTGGCCGAGTGGTTAAGGCGTTGGACTGCTAATCCAATGTGCTCTGCACGCGTGGGTTCGAATCCCATCCTCGTCGTTTCTTTTTGTAATTCATTTTTTTTTCTTATTGTCATGTTTTCATTGACTTCACTGGCAATATAGTTTATTATAAAATATTTTAATAATTTATGATGAATTTTAAAATAATGACGTTTTTTTTAATTGATTGAAATTGATAACTTCGGTTTTTAACAAATTTTTTTTCTTAGTTTTGTTTTAAATTGTTTTCATACTTAAATGTAAAAGTAGACTCGCATACCAGTTCCAACGTTTCATTAATTGCTGGAATTTTATTTCGGAGTCCAGTCTAACTGGATTTAGCTAAATACCAGTTTTTTACATGGAGCGATAACCCTTGATGTCCTTGGTCAAACTGGTTGTCAAACTTTCGGGCCAATGACTATTATTACATTGGTCGACCGTTAACAGCCGGCTCAACCTTTTGAGCGCCACAGTCACGTTTAGACGACAAGACGAACAAGCAAAAAAGTACCTTAAGTCTGTAGACTTAAGGTACTTTTTGGCTTGTGCCTGTGGCGTCTTTGGCGGTCAAGTTATTTATTTATTTATTGATTTACACATACATTTGTTGTGACAGGTAAGCCCCAAGTTAACAAAAGTAGTCGTTAATTACAATCCCAATTATCACAGTTATACAGTGGACAACATACTTAGTGTCTCCCTCTGGAATTCCGCCAAGGAACAAGAAAATATGTCCAAACGCCGAGACACACTATTCAGTATTCTCATTGCACGAATCACAGGCGCAAACTTTAATAAGTTGGTACGCGTTGCCGGAACTCTAAACAGCCCCTCCCTCGGTTAACCTATTGAGCGCCAGTCACGTATAGACGACAAGCCGAACAAGCAAAAATGTGCCTTAAGTCGACTTAAGGTACTTTTTGGCTTGTCATTTTACTTGACCGTGGCGGTCAATGGGTCATGCTTTCATGAGACACAGAGAAAACTCGGAATGTAAGACATTGTCACCCTTCCACGGATCGATCTTGGCAAGCGCTGCTTAACCTTGAAGATTGACTTGTGCTGCCATTTAGCCTCGACCTCATTCCATATATTTTGATGACAACGCTAGCACATCAAGACACCCGAAACTGTATTTTTTTTCCATACAACTTTGAACCTTATTCTATAGCGATAAAGTTGAAAATCTATTTGACAGATTGTAATAGCTTGATGTACTGTCGTCTGTACAATATACTGTATTCTCCTCCGTTGGTCTCCTGGTCGCAAAATGCGACTGCTGAGCGTGGGGTCCTGGGTTCGAGTCCCGGGTCGGGTAAAAAGTGCTATTGGGTTTTTCATTTGAAATTTCCCAGTAGTAGCCCGGAGTTTGGAAGTTGGCGGTATAATACCCCCGTGCCTCGGAAAGCACGTTAAGCCTTTGGTCCTGCGCCTGATCTCTCTCAGGTCGTGTCGGATTGCCGTCCCTAAGGACTATGAGATAAATTGTCTGTTGATTTTTGGTTCTAAGTTTATATTCTTCGATGGTGTTACTTTGTTTGTTTATTGTTAACTTTTCTTTTTGTTGTAGTTGTTTTTTCTTTGTTTTCGAATTTTAACTGTGGAAACTCTGTTTAGTCCGTAAGTTAGATTATCGAAAAATATTGAATACGTGTTTTTTGTTTTATCAAATCAATAAAAAATGACGAAGATAAAACGTGTCAAAGATCTTGGAGAGGGGCTTGAAACGTCACTTGTGTCGTCAAAATGTACTATCATATGACGTCACACGAGTTTTCGAAGCACTGTATCGTCTTCATTTTAAGTTTACGTGAAAAAAGAAAAAATACGTGTCCAATATTTTTTGGAAATCTATCTGACGGACTAATTAGTTTTTTTTTGTCAGATCCCCTATTGGCCTTCAAATGTTTATTGTTTAAGTACATTGTTTGTATTAGCTGTAAGTTTCCCAAAAATAATAAAATAAAAATAAAATAAAAATAGGAACAGAGAGTGCACCTGTGTCAGCGCACACACTTGTGCACTTTAATATCTCACGCGCCGATGACTACTCTCCGCTAAGATTGATCACTGACATGACCGAAAACGGTTATGAGAAATAGAATAAAATAAAATATTCGTTTATTTGCTTAGAATTTAGGAATTTACAATAAGGTGGTTAAGTACATCATTTTAAAGAATCCTTGTACCATTGCCCTGTAAATATTGATGCTGTTTATCATTAGCCATGAAACAGCTCTACAACTTATCGGCTAGAAAGTCCGATACGGAATAATAATTAACATTTATTCAATAGTAAATTAGTTAGTTTCTTTTTGAAAATTGTTACTGGTTCCTCTTTTATACAATTAGGAAAATGGTTAAAAATTTCCAGTGCCATACCGAAAACGCTTTTTTTCAATAAGGCAGTCCTAAATCGACCTCTGCATTGGTTTTTGATATTGAGATCGCAAATTTGCATCTCTGTATCTTCTAATTATAGGTAAATAGAACTTCTTTCTGAAAAAGTTCTATTTACCTATAATTCTGCCTTGTCCCCAGGTGTTCCGTAGTCACGGAGCTTCAGAGTTCTCCCCTCCACTGCTGATACCCCGCGCCTCTGCCTGGGACCAGTACCCGAACGCCGTGAAGGTCATGACGGCTTCGGGGTCCGTTGTGCATCTACCACATGATTTGAGATTGCCGTTTGCAAGGTATGATGGATCTTTTCATTTTTTTTTCTTAGCCCGCTCTTTCCCACTCCTGGGCAAAGGCCTCCCTCCACTCCTTCCATTTTTCACGCACCCCGGATCTTTTCATTATTACTTCTTAATACTCGGTAGAAATAAATAAAATCAAATAAGTGTCTGTTTTTAATATAAAACAGCAGCTTAATACTGAATGATAAGAATATACGGTACTTTTAACAGAACATCAATATTTTTGACTGTTTGCTCCGGCTAATCTCCGACAAGGCTAGATAGATTTTTACGGGATTTGTACTGGCAGATAGCTGATATTGTAAGGAGTAACATAGGCTAAAATATTCCGTGCTAAAAAAAGAAACCCCTGAAATTGTTTTCAAAGTCCGATTCGAATGTTTTTGTAATGATTTCAAAACATCCCGGTTTAGAAAAGGCCTCCCCTTTCTCCTTTGCTCAGCCGCGAGACACATTATGGGCTATGAAATTTAAAACACGCGGCTGACGGTCGCGGGATATAAAAACTTATAATAGCTAGTAATAATATAAAAACATATCATAAATAATCACCATATTATAAAAATACATCAAACTAAGCAAAAATATGATTATGAACTTGGAAATGACTTTTTTTGCGATTCTTGCACAGTGTTATAATAGTAGATTGTATCATAAGGGAGCAAAATAATATTTTTACGGCGAGGGCGCTTTTTTGAATCCAGAGCGAAGTGAGGGATTCTAGAGTAGAATCCCGAACGTAGTGAGGGATTCTTTAGTAGAATCCTGAACGTAGCGAGGGATTCAAAGTACGTCGCCCGAGCCCAAAATATATTTTGCACCCGAGTGATACACTCGACTTTTCATCACCCTCTATGAGAAAATAAAAGGCGCCTCATATTTTATTGTAATATTATTATTTAATAAAAATAGAGTGACGACACGTTTAAATCCATCAGACATATTAATTACGAATATGTGTCCAGTTTTACGTCCTTATTAAGACAACACGTTACTAAACAACCTTCTACTCCATATTAAGAAATTGTCGTATGCCTTTAAGAGGCCTTGTACAGACAAGACTTGCGGAACTTTAGGCAATTTCTATGTTTGTGTGCAGCGATAACACCGACGAACGCACACACGGGCATTTCGAGCGTTGAACTACGGTTGAAAAATTTGATCATTTAGACGATTATTATTTTAGGTGACATAATTTTATAGTAAGTAAGTACACGCGTACGGCTTTGAAAAAAAGTCTGGAATGTGTGTTGTGTATAGGTACAGTATATCAATCAACATAAAAATGGTTCAATTAGGTGTTAGATGAATTAAAATCAAAAATTATGATATCTACTATTTTAATCACATATTTTAATATTTGCTGTAAATTGGTTGTGAAAGCACTTTAACACGTCAAAAATAAATAATTTTTCAGTCTCTTTTTAACCGACTTCTAAAAAGGAAGTAGTTTCTCTATTCGTATGTTTTTTTATGTGCGTCCGCGCATATCTCCGACAAGTGTGGACCGATTTTCAAAATTATTTTTTTGTTTGGAAAGGTATACTCCCAAGGTGGTCCCATTGTCACCAAGTCAGTTTCTGATGATGGGAACTCTGAGAAATTGAGGGCAACCCTCGAATATCATAGGCGCACATAACGTTTTCCATACATTTACAGAAGCTGTTCAAGTATTTGCGTCTGATAATCATAATTTCATGTGGCTGCGCTGATGACGGAAGGTGCAACTCCTCAACGGTCAGGATTTAAAAGAAAATTCCTTCAAAATTACACGTACTTATGGATCGATAGTTGTATTCTTTCAGGCTATTAGGTTGAACTGATGATAGACGGTAAATCTCATTAACCGACTTAAAAAAAGGAGGTTCTCAATTCGTCGGCTAGGAAAATTTTAGGTTTTAGGTTTATTTTTGGTTTAAATCCAAGATGGTGGCCAGGTTTGTCCGTCATGGGTGTCGTTTTCATGGTTTTCGGGGTCGCTGATTACGAAAATGAAGCCAAAATGAAAATCCAAGATGGCGGCCAGGATTTCTTTTTGTTTTTCCGTCATGGGTGTCGTATTCGTGGTTTTTGGGGTCGCTGATTACGAAAATGAGGTCAAAATGAAAATCCAAGATGGTGGCCAGGTTTGTCCGTCATGGGTATCGTTTTGATGGTTTTTGGGGTCGCTGATTACGAAAATGAAGCCAAAATGAAAATCCAAGATGACGGCCAGGAAAATTTTTGGTTTTTCCGTCATGGGTGTCGTTTTCATGGTTTTCGGGGTCGCTGATAACGAAAATGAAGCCAAAATGAAAATCCAAGATGGCGGCCATTTTAGGTTTTTCCGTCATGGGTGTCGTTTTCATGGTTTTTGGGGTCACCGACTACGAAAATAAGGTCAAAATGAAAATCCAAGATGATGCTGACGAAATTTTTAGTTTTTCCGTCATGGGTGTCGTTTTCATGGTTTTCGGGGTCGCTGATTACGAAAATGAGCTCAAAATTTAGTAATACATAAAATGGGTTTGTTAAACATGAAATCGAAATAAATATTAATAAGTTATACTAGACAAAATGTAAAATAACTGTCATGAAAAGAAAAACATGGAATTATAGGCATTGTCATTCAAATAGTCCGTTAGCCGTTATCACGTTTCCACCGGGCACCACGTGGAGGTGGACTGACACCCAGCGTTTTTTTTGGTTGTTGTTTTTCATTGATTTTTATACACAATGTTCAAATCAGATTTTAAGTATTATACGTGATGATGAAGGGAAAAAAATATTTGATTTTTTGTTAGGTTTTGTGTTTGTTTTGGTTGTTTTTTTTTCCATTGATTTTTAAACACAATGTTCAAATCAGATTTTAAGTATTATACATGATGGAGGAAAAAAAAACCATGATTTTTTGTTAGGTTTTGTGCTTTCCAGGTCAAGAATCTCGATCACACCTGAAGGAATGCTGGCTTATTTTGTAAAAACAAAGGTCATTGGCCGTATGCAGCATGTAGACTTTGACCCCAGATAGATATGATTATTTCTTTTAAATTTTTATATTTTTTAGTTTTTTACGTTTAATCATTTTGTTTGTTTCGTTTTTTTTAAATGTATTTTTTAATCAAATTTGTTGGAATTCAAAATTATGAGCAATGGCCGGTAAGTAATCTGGGAGTGGTCTCTCCTCAAATGATTCAACTAAATCTTTCAATCTTGCTGATGTTTGCCTATATCTTGGCTGACTAGTTGTGTGTGATCCACGAGACAAAATTTGCTCCAGTTTCAGCTCTGTCAGGCTTTGCTGCCGACGAAGTTCATCCAAAAACTTCCATATAGATGGGTGATGAGCCGTTAGAAGTGACGAGAATCCCCTGTGAAAGCCTTCAACGGAGTTGTTCGTTCGAGGAATTTCCTGAAGAAATGCATCAAAAGTATTCCACAGATCAATAGGAAATCTAGGAGCTCACCTGCCCCGTCTATCCAACCTTCCGATCCAGTTATCTTCAAAATAATCAACGACTTGTCGGAGGAGGCCAGAATGCACAATATAAAACTGAGATTCGAGCAGTTCGTCAAAAGCGTTGATAACTTGTTCTGATGGAACATACGCTAAAGCACATAATTGGCGAATATGCAATGCGTAATCAGGGGTGTGTAGTGTACTCAGTTTTAATAAACAAAAAGTCAAATATTTTCTTCCCTTCATCACGTATAATACTTAAAATTTGATTTGAACATTGTGTATAAAAATCAATGAAAAAAACAACCAAAAAAAAAAACGCTGGGTGTCAGTCCACCTCCACGTGGTGCCCGGTGGAAACGTGATAAAGGCTAACGGACTATTTGAATGATAATGCCTATAATTCCATTTTTTTCCTGTTCATGTTAATTAACATTTTGTCTAGTATCACTAAATTAATATTAATTTCGATTTCATGTTAAACAAACCCGTTTTATGTATTACTAAATTTTGAGCTCATTTTCGTGATAAGCGACCCCGAAAACCATGAAAACGACACCCATGACAGAAAAACCAAAAATTTCGTCGGCGCCATCTTGGATTTTCATTTTGACCTTATTTTCGTAGTCGGCGACCCCAAAAACCATGAAAACGACACCCATGACGGAAAAACCAAAAATTTCGTCGGCGCCATCTTGGATTTTCATTTTGACCTTATTTTCGTAGTCGGCGACCCCAAAAACCATGAAAACGACACCCATGACGGAAAAACTAAAAATTTTCCTGGCCGCCATCTTGGATTTTCATTTTGACCTTATTTTTGTAGTCGGCGACCCCAAAAACCATGAAAACGACACCCATGACGGAAAAACCAAAAATTCCGTCGGCGCCATCTTGGATTTTCATTTTGACCTTATTTTCGTAGTCGGCGACCCCAAAAACCATGAAAACGACATCCATGACGGAAAAACTAAAAATTTTCCTGGCCGCCATCTTGGAGTTTCATTTTGGCTTCATTTTCGTAATCAGCGACCCCGAAAACCATGAAATCGACACCCATGACGGAAAAACCAAAAATTTTCGTCGGCGCCATCTTGGATTTTTATTTTGACCTCATTTTCGTAATCAGCGACCCCAAAAACCATCAAAACGACACCCATGACGGACAAACCAAAAAATTTCCTGGCTGCCATCTTGGATTTTCATTTTGACCTCATGTTCGTAATCAGCGACCCCAAAAACCATGAAAACGACACCCATGACGGAAAAACCAAAAATTTTCCTGGCCGCCATCTTGAATTTTCATATTAACCTCATTTTCGTAATCAGCGACCCCAAAAAACATGAAAACGACACCCATGACGGAAAACCAAAAAAATTCCTGACCGCCATCTTGAATTTTCATTTTGACCTCATTTTCGTAATCAGCGACCCCAAAAACCATGAAAACGACATCCATGACGGAAAAACTAAAAATTTTCCTGGCCGCCATCTTGGATTTTCATTTTGGCTTCATTTTCGTAATCAGCGACCCCGAAAACCATGAAATCGACACCCATGACGGAAAAACCAAAAATTTTCGTCGGCGCCATCTTGGATTTTTATTTTGACCTCATTTTCGTAATCAGCGACCCCAAAAACCATCAAAACGACACCCATGACGGAAAAACAAAAATTTTCCTGGTCGCCATCTTGAATTTTCATTTGGCCCTCATTTTCGTAATCAGCGACCCCAAAAACCATCAAAACGACACCCATGACGGAAAAACCAAAAAAATTCCTGGCCGCTATGAGGATTTTCATTTTGGCTTCATTTTCGTAATCAGCGACCCCGAAAACCATGATAACGACACCCATGACGGAAAAACCAAAAATTTTCCTGGCCGCCATCTTGAATTTTCATTTTGACCTCATTTTCGTAATCAGCGACCCCAAAAACCATCAAAACGACACCCATGACGGACAAACCAAAAAATTTCCTGGCTGCCATCTTGGATTTTCATTTTGACCTCATGTTCGTAATCAGCGACCCCAAAAACCATGAAAACGACACCCATGACGGAAAAACCAAAAATTTTCCTGGCCGCCATCTTGAATTTTCATATTAACCTCATTTTCGTAATCAGCGACCCCAAAAAACATGAAAACGACACCCATGACGGAAAACCAAAAAAATTCCTGACCGCCATCTTGAATTTTCATTTTGACCTCATTTTCGTAATCAGCGACCCCAAAAACCATGAAAACGACACCCATGACGGAAAAACCTAAAATTTTCCTAGCCGACGAATTGAGAACCTCCTTTTTTTTAAGTCGGTTAATGAGATGTACCGTCTATCATCAGTTCAACCTAATAGCCTGAAAGAATACAACTATCGATCCATAAGTACGTATAATTTTGAAGGAATTTTCTTTCAAGTCCTGACCGTTGAGGAGTTGCACCTTCCGTCATCAGCGCAGCCTCATGAAATTATGATTATCAGACGCAAATACTTGAACAGCTTCTGAAAATGTATGGAAAACGTTATGTGCGCCTATGACATTCGAGGGTTGCCCTCAATTTCTCAGAGCTCCCATCATCAGAAACTGACTTGGTGACAATGGGACCACCTCGGGAGTATACCCTTTCCAAGACAAAAAGAATTTTGAAAATCAGTCCACAATTGACGGAGATATTCGCGGACATAAAAACACGAATAGAGAACCTCCTCTTTTTTGGAGGTCGGTTAAAAATATATATCGAAGTACAATCGACAATAACAATCGATCTTGAAATTCGAATTCGATTTGAAGATGAAAAAAATTTTAGCAATCTTTACAAACTAGCAAAAAAAACATGTTTGATCAAAATTAATAAGTGTATCAAATTGTGGTAATCGGCTTACAATCTCGAAAATATGTTTACGAAAAACACGGGAGCGTTTGTGACACAAAGCGATACGTCCGTCCCTTGGCAGTGGCCGATTCGTACTGGCGAGATAGAGTTTGCGCGGTCGATAATATAGTTAACTTTGGATTCAATTTACGAAATGAAATTATAGTTTATTGATAAAATAAAAATATGATTCTATTAGAAGGTTACCTTAAAATTAATACGTAGTTTTTGAATTTTCTCTAAAGTGATTCTAAGGTATAGAAAAAAAATCTTAAATGTCGAGACATTTTGTAAAAATTGCGATGTTTTGACATTTTTTTTCTGCTATTTTTTGTATTGAAGTCGAAAATGTGACTCCTTGGTACACCAGTAGACCATATGGTGATGTTATTTATATTTTTTTTAATGTTTAGAATCGTTTGTAGTGTTGTGTTCGGCTAAGCCAAACGTAACTCGATCGGTATTTTTGCGGAAAAGGGCTTTTGAATACGGGTGATTGCCATTAATATAAACATTATTTTGAAAATTCTTGTTCACTATTCACCAGAAAAAGAACTCGTCTCTTATGATAGCCAAAAGGAAGCTTCAAATTCTTCATAGATTTCCCACACGAACCGATCAAAATTGATCAAAATGAGATGATTTCGTTGAAGGAACCTTAAATATTTCTCCCGGGATTTCGTAGGGATTAAGTTTTGTATGACGTTATTAGCTTTTATTTTTATTGTTTCAGGAGTTAATGCACTATCACTTTCAGAACACGACGTAGAGCTCATTTTTTTTGCACAAAATACAATAAAGTCCGTACCGATTATTAGAACAGGGAAGTAAATCGCGCGCTTTTGTTTTTTTTTTTAATTTAGTTACCGCGTCTCCTCGCACCGTACAGCCAACACAATACAATTTGCGTTCGATTTCGATGAACGATTCATGTTCTAAATTCAAATCTCATTACTGCCCGCTAAAAAGTCTAATGGAGAAAAGAGCTACTTTGCTCGCACTTAAAGAGGAACAAAACGACACTTTTCGAATTGAAGGGATGAAAAATGTTTTTTTATTTATTTCGTTTCTTTGTCATGTCCACAGGCACACAGCGTACTCCGGAACAAAATACATGCGACGATACGTTGTAGATCGGGTATTTCGAGAGAAGCATGTGCAAGGGTTCCATCCGAGGGAAATTGTCGAGTGTGCCTTCGATATTGTTACTCCTAAGAATGGTAAGATAATGTTATTTTCTTTGAGGCTTACTCACATGTTTTGAATTGCCAAAACCTGTGGCTAAATCGAATAATGGGTGTAAAAGCTTTGTGGCGACTAGCGACATCTATCGCAACACCTGCGTACTAACAACGATCGACAGAAATCCTACATCGCGCTATCAACATTATCCGCGACATAAGCCTATATATTATAGGAGTTCCCGACTTACATATGTCGGGCAGTTAGTGTTGTGTCCGGACACAACACCCGTCCGGTCGGAGGATCCTCCCTTTTCAATGGGGGATGAGGAGCTTTACACCCTGTTCCTCATACTCCCCCAAAGCTTTAACGAAGTCGAAAGATAATACATACCTAGTTCTATTCGTCATTGTGATTTTTGTTTGTTGGTTACGGAGATATTGAAGGTTATAAAACGTGCAAGACATTTGTCTACACGAAACACATGAAGTTGATTTTCTGTTATTGTATTGATAGTCTAATTTTAAACAGTCACGAACATAGCATTTTGAAAATCATGTTTAAAGTTAGCTAAGTGTACATGTTATTGGTCGTGCACCACGACCCTCGTGATCTTCGACCACCAATATGTATACCCGAAACAACTTTTAAAAATGTTTTCTCCTACTGTATTGAATACTGTTTTGTTTTCACGAACATTTGTCATTTTGGAAGCCTTTACTATTACGCAATAGGTCTTATCTCAGAGTAGAAACCGTTAGATGGCAAGAAATAGCTTATAAATTTTGCTAAGTGTTTATGTATTACTAGCTTTTGCCAGCGACTTTGCCCGCGTGAAAATGTCGATTTTCCATACAAACTTTCATCCCCTATTTAACTCCCTTAGGGGTTGAATTTCGAAAAACCCTTCCTTATTCCTTGTCTACATTCTAAAGGGAACCAAATTTCAAAAAGGGTGCAAAATTTTAGCTTTCTGAGTCCAAGGGTTTGGGCTGGGCGTTGATGAGTCAGACAGTCAGTCAGGACTTCTCTTTTTGTTTGATTAGATTAGATTGCTCGTAACTGTAAA
Source organism: Diarsia dahlii (assembly GCA_949775195.1). NCBI lineage: Eukaryota > Metazoa > Arthropoda > Insecta > Lepidoptera > Noctuidae > Diarsia > Diarsia dahlii. The sequence goes on from OX459209.1 coordinate 17,754,804, forward strand.
CATCTAACCTTTTTTTTTTTTGGTGGGTGGAAAATCATCAAATGACCCCCGCTCTTGGGCAGAGCGAAGGGGAGTGTCAGACTTCTACTGACTAAAAACCGAACCCATGTTCCTTCTTTGCCCTTGCGCCGAGGCCACGTCATCTAGTACAAAAATCCGCGGCCCCGACGGGAAACATCTAACCCTTCAGATTATACAGGTGTGTCGTTGTATTATAGATTCCCTATGGCCGGACGCAGAACTTTTAGTAGTGGCAAGTCGAGCGGCTACAGAGAGCCACCTCAAAGTGTCGCTACAGTTGAACCACACAGAGTTGCTGCGAACTTTGCTGATGTCTTGTGGAGTTCCACTGGACAAGCATGCTGATATGTATCCAGTACTTGTCGATGTTAGTTTCGGTAAGTTGTGTTGAACTAGCTTGTGCTCACGACTTCGTCTGTATTTCAGAAATACATATACACAAACTGAAGTACCCTTTGCCAGCGGCTACGTCTGCGTTTACTGCCGGGCTAAAATTTATCCTATGTATTAATCCAGGTTATAAACTATCTGTGTTCCTAGCGCCACCTTAGTTCTAATTTTAGCTAGGAATCGTCCAGGTAACCCCGTAAGAGCATACAACATATTCTATCATCGATTAGAAGGAGAATTATTACGTAGAATATATTAGATATTTATGAAGATACTAGGTTTTGCCAGCGGCTTCGCCCGCGTGAAAATGTCGATTTTCCATACAAACTTTCATCCCCTATTTAACTACCTTAGGGGTTGAATTTCGAAAAACCCTTCCTTATTCCTTGTCTACATTATAAAGGGAACCTCTGTGCAAAATTTCTGCTTTCTAGGTCCAAGGGTTTGGACTGGGCGTTGATGAGTCAGTCAAGACTTCTCTTTTTATTTATATAGATAGATGGGACCCACAAAACGGTGTGGTAGGTCCTACCTTGTTTCTTATACAAATTACCTGACAATGGATCATGATTTATAGAAACTCGCACCAACTCCTATCAATACAAGGGTCTGCCCACTACACCGTACTTTACCATGACCGCGCCGTGTCTAGAAGGCGCTGCTGTTTGCGTGTCTCTCTTCTTAGTCGTTTACTCTTGTCAGAGTCGTTGTGGTCATGAGAGGTCGCCCATAACTGAGGCCGCTGCCTTCGCGATCCTTTTCTACCGCGATTGGCCGCATTCTGCAACAGAGATCTTGGTGACAGATTTGGCTTACGTTTACTCCAACACTTTTCTTACCGTTTCCACAGGCCGCATAACATCTCTGCAACTACAAACCCACCTAACGTCCCTCTGCGTGACAAACCGCGACGTGTCAAACCTCCTGCGTCTGATGGAAGCCGACGTATGCGTACATGAAGTGCGGGAGCTCGTCACGCCCTTCGTGAAACACGCCAAGTGGAGCAAGCTCGTGTCACGCGCCGTGCACGACCTGGAGGCCGTGTATAGGAACGCTAAGGCGCTGGGCGCTGAGGTAAGTGCGTAGCCTACACTTCGTGAAACACGCCAAGTGGAGCAAGCTCGTGTCACGCGCCGTGCACGACCTGGAGGCCGTGTATAGGAACGCTAAGGCGCTGGGCGCTGAGGTAAGTGCGTAGCCTACACTTCGTGAAACACGCCAAGTGGAGCAAGCTCGTGTCACGCGCCGTGCACGACCTGGAGGCCGTGTATAGGAACGCTAAGGCGCTGGGCGCTGAGGTAAGTGCGTAGCCTACACTTCGTGAAACACGCCAAGTGGAGCAAGCTCGTGTCACGCGCCGTGCACGACCTGGAGGCCGTGTATAGGAACGCTAAGGCGCTGGGCGCTGAGGTAAGTGCGTAGCCTACACTTCGTGAAACACGCCAAGTGGAGCAAGCTCGTGTCACGCGCCGTGCACGACCTGGAGGCCGTGTATAGGAACGCTAAGGCGCTGGGCGCTGAGGTAAGTGCGTAGCCTACACTTCGTGAAACACGCCAAGTGGAGCAAGCTCGTGTCACGCGCCGTGCACGACCTGGAGGCCGTGTATAGGAACGCTAAGGCGCTGGGCGCTGAGGTAAGTGCGTAGCCTACACTTCGTGAAACACGCCAAGTGGAGCAAGCTCGTGTCACGCGCCGTGCACGACCTGGAGGCCGTGTATAGGAACGCTAAGGCGCTGGGCGCTGAGGTTAGAATAGAATATAATGTATCTTTATTCGAGTATCCATGACACAAAAACTGTTAGTACATAGTAAACAGTAAAGCTTACGACTATGTTAGTAAGCAGTAAGCCACATACACGCAGTTCAGGCGACTTGCAATCATAGTTAGGATACTATTGGTGCTACCCCACCCTGCATACCAGGGAAGCGCAGCTTTTACGCTTTTTTAGTGTCCAATGTAATGCCTTAATTAGAATCTTCGAGAGATACCACACGATGCGTCAGCGGTGCGTCGCGGTCTGGAGAATCAGTCCGAAATATTGGGGGTCAAAATTCCAACATTTTTATAATTTGAGTTGAGTTGACTCGAGGACTTGAACTGATGATTTGACTTGAGGACTTTTTGACTACCTGCGATATATTCTTCTTAGAAAAAGGCCAATCCTAACTTTATTCTGCTCTCATTGTTTCAGTGCTCAATGTCAGTAGCGCCATTCCTGGCGTACAACGCGACGCAACACTGCGGCGTGTTCTGGCAGATGTCAGTAGTAAGGAACACTGACCATAAGCCCACTGCCAAACATCGGGCTGGGGACTTAATAGCGGCAGGTGGAAGGTAAGCCATTGTACGCATGATGACCAACCAAGCTATAAAAAGGAAAGCGCCTAAGTGTGGACCTCTCTGCCAGAGTCTGTGTTCCTCCTCCCACATTTAACCCGTTTGCCTTCAAAGCAAGAGTGAGCCTATCTTCTGGGCAGGCTCGTTCCATCATAGACCTCGTCTATCGCTTTCCTTCAGGCGTGATCGAGGTTAAGAGCGGGCCTACTTTACAATAAAAAACCCTTTTGTGCGGATCTCTCGTTGTACAGCAAATCTAAACAAAGTTTGACCATTTTATACCGGAAATGTTTAGCTTGATGTGTCCTTCATACGTACAGGATGTCATATTCATATCAGTGAAATATACTCCGTAAATAAAACACTGATTTAATAAAATACTGCTACTTGCGAGTAGGAACACAAACAGAGAAGAGTTTCATAGTCGAGATAAATCCTACTAATAATAACATTTACGAACATTTTCCACAGATACGATGCCTTAGTATCAGAATTCTGGAAGGTAGCGCGAACGGAGAAGGAACATGATAGTGCCGAACTGAAGTCCAGTTCAGTTGGCTTCTCCATGTCTCTGGAGAGAATGACAGCCATTTTAAAGAAAATGGAGGCTGATGTACCTTCGACAGCACTGCCTGATGTAGAGGTATGTGTTTTTTGGAGTGTGTGTAGCGCAAGCATCATAGCGTGGATAAGGATATGTAGACATATAAATATATGTTTACATATTTTTACGGCTGAAAATCGCCAAAATCCGATTACAAATGGAATCACGAAGGTTCAAAACTCCGATTTTGGCGGTTTTCAGCCGTTTCGGAGATTAGGCGTAACAAACAAACAGACAGACAAACAAAATTTGATAAAAAAAAAACTGGGGACTTGCACATGAAGGGTTCCGTACTATTGTAGTAGATATTGAGAGTATTTTCCATGTTATTTTAGCACCATAGACTTCTTATAGGTTTTCCTGTAATCTATAAGTGATGAACTAATTTCTGTATTATTTTCTGTATGGTCGGACAGACAGGCAGATACTTCAGTTTTTTTGAGGTACGGAACCCTAAAAAGTTCGCAAGCCAGTATACTAGCTTGCAAGTTTGGCAGTAAGTACTTAAGTACTGGGGTGTGGTCTGTGATCAGATAGGCAGTCCGCTCCACGTAACATACTGTACTATGGCGACAGTCAATGATCTACAATAGGGGATCGGACTGGGTCAAAATAATATGATTCTGTTTAGTCCGTAAGTTAGATTATCGAAAAATATTGAATACCTACGTGTTTTTTGTTTTATCAAGTCAATAAAAAATTACGAAGATAAAACGCGTCAAAGATCATGGAGTGGGGCTTGAAACGTGATCATGGAGTGGGGCTCGTGTGACGTCATATTATGACGTCACACGAGTTTTCGAAGCACTGTATTGTCTTCATTTTTTGTTTACGTGAAAAAAGAAAAAATACGTGTCCAATAATTTTTGGAAATCTATCTGACGGACTAATTAGTTTTTTTATGTCCGATCCCCTATTGACATCCGGAACCAACGACGACTTACCGTACTTCGCAAAAAACTACGTATCGTCTGCTAAGTGCATATTTACGTACAGGCGGGGAGTCGCGCGGCACGTGCTGCGTTTTAAATTCAAACACATGGCGATGTATGAAAAAGTTAACGATTTCAATCGTCGATTTTACGAGAAGCTATTTTCGCACGTTAGTTTAAAATGCAGCGTTTGTTGTGGCGGACCCGTCTCTCAGTAAATTAATAAAAAAAACACGATACGAGCCTTCTGCATCTCCGTCTCCGTAAACGAGCCCTAAGAGTGTAACCCTGCTAACTCCACTTTTAGCCAAAATTACATTTTTATACAATCTGTTAGAGAAAGCTAGGCCACACGGGCTGTAAAACCAGCTAAACTCACTCTTAACGTAAAATCGGCAAAAAAGTGTGATGCGTAAAACAGACAAATCCACTATATTCAAATGGCGCGGCGTTACATCGTTCCGTGCCTTCGATCAATAATGTACTAGATTCCAGATAAGCGCTTCAAAAACGGCCCGAAATATAAGACCACAAACGTATTTGTGGTCTTATTTCAAATTAGTATGGTCCACTCATAGCCAACAATAAGACGTCAAAATGCCGCAGTATGCGTTCAAAAACTGCGTAAATAACCACCGTAACACCAAGGTTTTGGAAGGAATATCTATTTTTCGGTAATTTAATATCATTAAGTGCTTTTTCATAATATTTAAACATAATTAAACTGTAAATATAATTAAATCAGCGAATATTATAATTGTTTGGCCAATGTTTGCTACAACGCACCAACTATTGTATCATGTTCTTGAACAGGGAACGCTAGTTCCGCAATAGAATAAGCACGACATTGTACACAAAATGCTTTTAACCGTATTGCTTAGAGTTTAAGTTTCATTTTAGAAAGAATATTTTTGTACTGATGATTTTTTACGTTGGAGCGACATTTAAAATGTTTTAAATGTCGAAAGGGCTTAAATAAATATACTTTACAATGATAATTAAACGTTATGTTTAAGTGTTAAGGTTTATAATCATCTGAAGTGGTAAATAATATTGAACTTTTTTCTAAGATGTTATGTAGATGTTTACGTGTGTGCAAACGTGGCCACTTGAGCGACTTAGTTTTGTTCCTGATGCTTAATCAAGTACTATTATTGATCGAAGTTCCGTGCAATAAAAATTAGTTTTCAATCAAATACCTCAATTGTTTCAAGATTTCATGGTTGAAATATAGCGGAGGTAAAAACAACTTTTCTGCAAAATAAACAACCGACTTCAAAAACACCAAAAAGTGAAAAATAAACTTCAGAAGAAAAATCAGCTTCTGAAGTCGGTGACATTTTGTTTTTTTAAACGGTTTTATTTAGCTCACCCCGTTTGTTTTATTCTTTCTTGGATCAAATTTACACCCTCTTCCTGTCAACCGATTAATCTGAAATTTTGTATACACTTTGGATTTTGGTGACAATACAATTATGTTTATTCATTATCATTATAAATTCAAGATGGCCGCCGCTACAAAATGGCGGATAATTTATGTTTTATTAATCCCATCAATATGGGTATCAAATGAAAGGGCTCAACAAGCAGAATACAATATACTATAAAAAATTGAAATCCAAGATGGCGGCCGCTACAAAATGGCGGATAACGTAGGTTTTATCAATCCCATCAATATGGGTATCAAATGAAAGGGCTCAACAAGCAAAATACAATATACTATAAAAAATTGAAATACAAGATGGCGGCCGCTACAAAATGGCGGATAACTTAGGTTTTATCAATCCCATCAACATGGGTATCAAATGAAAGGTCTCAACAAGTAGAATACAATTTACTATGCAAAAATTAAACAGAATGCGAAATAAAAACTAAAAACTAGAAAATAAAAATAGGTAAAAAAACTTTTTAAGTTAAACGGTTTTATGTTAAACATACATTGCAATGTTTAAGATATATGTACTAAAAACCAAAAAATAATAAAATAGATACAGTCGTGGGAATTATAAACATATGCATAGACTAGACTAAAATAAAACCGTGGGGCACGTCAATTGTCTACAATCGTTGATTAAAATGTTTGTTTTGTAATGTTACAAAACAAACATTTGACGTGCCCCACGGTTTTATTTTAGTCTAGTCTATGCATATGTTTATAATTCCCACGACTGTATCTATTTTATTATTTTTTGGTTTTTAGTACATTTATCTTAAACATTGCAATGTATGTTTAACATAAAACCGTTTAACTTAAAAAGTTTTTTTACCTATTTTTATTTTGATTTCGTTTTACTGCCACCGACTTCAGAAGCTGATTTTTCTTCTGAAGTTTATTTTTCACTTTTTGGTGTTTTTCAAGTCGGTTGTTTATTTTTTCATTTTTAGTTGTTATATCCTATAGAAATATTTACTAGGCATTTAACATTCAATCAAAAATCCTAACCCTTAACCTTCAAGATTCCTTTATTATTGCTTTCAACTCCTAACCGTTGAGGAGTAGTGCCTTCCATCATCAACATGTGCCTATGAAATTTGAGGGTTGTCCTCGATTTCTCTGGGATCCCAACACCAGGTCCTGGTTTCCATATCATGGTACCACCCTTGGAATATCTCCTTTCCAATAAAAAAAAAATCATCAAAATTGGCTCATAAACGACGAAGTTATTCGCGAACACACCTAAACGAAAAATGTTTATAAATTAAAAAAAAATGTTCATAATATGAAAAGTTCTGGGCCAAACTATGTTAAATTTTTATGGGACCAAATGGCAACTATTCTGCATAAAAATTGGTTGCCTGTAAAGTCGGTATACGGGCGAAAGTTTTACGTGACAACGACTTTGAGTGGTAAAATAATTTTAATGTGAATATTCATTCGTATAGTAGGAAGAAGGATGAAATATGTCTGTCTCTCTCGCTCTTAGGCGGGCTAACCATGCCCGAGTGGAAGGGACGCGTGCCTCTCACTCGCTCTCATTGTGAGCGCATAACGTGAGCGGAGCGTAACGCAGTTTCTTGAAGTGTCACCCGGCAAACCAATTTATAAGACGTTGTCACGTCAAAAAAAGAATCACGTAAATCGGATCACAAATCTCAGCGTAATCGGTGTAAGTACATACATAAAAAAAATACCAGTCGAATTGAGAACCTCCTCTTTTTTGGGAAGTCGGTTTTAAGATCTTCAATACTTGAAAAACACCTTACCTGAAGATTATCTCTCTTATTACGATAGCTTACCTCATGATTGAAACTTAACTAAACAATTAAATTTATTTTACCTATCCTTGAATTCTTTCGAAAAACCTGCTATGTCCACAAAATAAAACGTTTGCAACCAAGAAAACCTGCTAAGTCATAAAAACACTTCACCAACTGTATTTTTGGTTTTAACCTAAAATTGTAACATTCATATTTATTCAGTTTTATTATTCTCCTGTAAATGTGGGTTAAAGTGAGTTAAATAAATATATAAATATACATAAACATATATTATAAACGGTCACTCTAGGCAAGCCCTACTCCTGATCTTTGTCTCATGTGAGTTTCTACCACAATCCGCAGTGGCCGCTCATAGTGGCATGCGTGTGGGGCACGGCAGGCAGCGGTCGCGACGGGCAGGCCGCGGGGCGGCGCGCGGCGCTGGCGCGGGACGCCTGGGCCGCGGGGCTGGCGGCCGCGGCCTGCCCCACCGCACCGCACGCACCCGCCGCTGCGCACGAGCTGGCTCATGCCGCGTTAGTGCTGCTGCAGGATGATGCAGCTGCTGTTAGGGTGCAGATTTGGGACGGAGTCAGGTACGACAACTTGAAGGACCACTAATATGTAAACACTTGGTACAGCTACTAATTTAAACCCAACTACTACTATTCAAAAGTGATTTTTCTTTACTTCTGTTATTGAGACTACGTGTGCTTGAAAATGGCCAATTTACTCAAAAACTTGTTATCGCTCCTGCTGCATTTGCCCAAATACTGACCGAAAATTAACAAAATTTTAACGTTAAACAAAAGAAATAGATAGTGTGATTTTTGTGAATTCTTAGACAAAAAAATGACTTCAAACAATTTAGAAACTTTAGTTCAAAAGCCCATTTTTTTTTTTAGCTTAATATTTCAAATCCCGTTAAACGTCACAAAAAGTTATGTCATAACTCATAATATCGTGTCTCGAATTTTTTTTTTTGCTGTTTCTGCTTTCTCTAGTACTGAGACACACAAACTTGTGCTTGTGCCGAGTAAAAATAATAATCGCCTTTTACGTTGTCCTTCTCATCGCTTTGGCTTCATTAAGTCTTCCTTCTTTGTCCAGGCGGTTTTCCTTTGGAATGACCTACCTCAGGATATTAGGACGGTAAACAGTCAGTTCACTTTCAAATTAAAAGCTCGTGAACACATTCACAAGAAGTTGGCAGATTCGTCTCAAAATTAAGTTGTTTTAGTCTTTCTTGCTTATCTTTCAGAACTTTATATATTTTATGTATGTATATATGTATGTATTTATTCTTATTTCATAAGTATATATCTTTTCTAACATGATTTTCTGTTTTTGCACCTACTGTGTGTTGTCTCTGCATCACCCTAAGGTAGACTGGTAGAAAATGCCCAAGGCATTAAGTCCGCCTTTGTACGTTTTGTTGTGCATAAAGTTTTAATAAATAAATAAATAAAAACCGCTTACGTACACAAAATTAAAATTCCTAAAATCTTCAATCAAATCACACCAATTTTTCTCGTTTCAGGTTAAGAGAACACAAAGTGCCATACATAGATGTTTTAGACTTTATCAAACAAAAACTTAACCCAGATACTGTGAGGAGTCCTGAAGGTAAGTCGAAATACATCATTATTACCATCATCATATCAGTCGACGACAGAAGGACGACAGACGTACTGCTAGCAAATGCGATATATTAGGTCCCATTAAAATAGGTGGACAAATTTTAACACAGGGTTCAGTACGTGTAACCAAAGATATCCAAGTAAAAAATACACTGATTAAAGTGATTTTTTTTGACATAAAATGTTGGGTAACTAACACTTCTAGTGTATTTTCGCTAGCTGTTTTATCTTCTTGTAAGTATATAATGCGTTTTTCTTATTATTTTTTTTACTATCGTCCTTATTTTGGTGGTCTGAATGATTTCTAAAATTTTGTCCACCTATTTTAATGGGACCTTATATTTCGACGAAATAGTGATGAACCAAAACCCGGTATCAGTTGTTTTAAATTTACAAACTACTTAAATCATCATTCTCCTGTCCTTATCTCAATTTATTTGTGGCTGGCGCTGCATACCTTCTTCCTTACTTCTCTATCACTTATTATCTCAGCAGTAACCTCGTTTCTGGCCATTTCTCATTTATTGTTTTGTTCTGTGGCTAATACATACTTTCTCTTTCTTTCTTTCTTTCCATTTTATCCTTCACACTGTCTATCCACTGTCTCTTTGGTCTTCCTCTAGCTTTATAGCCATCCATATTCATTTAACTTTTCTCACGAAACCAACATACTTCAATATAACATAACTTCCCAGCAGGCACAAACCGTGCGCTGAGTTGGAGTGAAGCCGAGAAATCGAACTGCAGTCAAACGACGTCGGTCACCTTCATCACTGCCAGTGAACGAATGAGTAAAAACTCCAAGAGACATTGCGAGAACCAGGTCAGTGGAAAATTACAATAAAAACATGGAATCACCGAAGCGTATCCGTGATCAGCTGCCTTATTCACAAACCCTTTTTTTTTTCTTTTTTTGGGGCTGGGAAATCATCAAATGACAACTCCTACTCTGCCCAGAGCGGTAGGGAGTGTCAGACTTCTTTTGACTAAAAACCAGCCATATTCCTTCTTAGCCCTTTGTGTCGAGGCCGCGGTATCTCTTTCGAACAACCCGCAACCCCGACGGGCATTCACAAACCCTTCGATTCGATTTCGATTCGGAAAGTTGTATGTCTATCTCGCTCACGTTCGTAATGCCAAAAAAAGATAGACATATTACGACTTGTCGAATTTAAGTATTTGTGAATAAGGAACCAGTAAGCCCTAGCCTGCACTGCGCTAAATAAACAAACACTCGAACTCGGGATTTAAATTTGTATAAACTCGTCGCAGAGACAATGCAAAAATGCCTGTTATTACAGAATTAAGTCGACTCTCAAACGCTTCAAACTGTTGATGGCAATGGCATTTGTCTAAAACATGTAGTTCTCGCGCACTACATGTTTTAGACAAATAATTTTACTATATTTGAAGGTTCATGTATTATCATAATATAATACAATTGTTTTTCTACAGATAAACACCCAAATAACATCAGTGCTAGTATCGCTAGGGCTGCAGCCCGTACTGAGCCGGGTCCGGGTGAGCGTGCTGGCGCTGTCGTGCGAGGCGCCGTGCGTGCGCATGCTGGCGGCGTCGCTCGGCGCGCCGCTAGATGTGGATGAGCTTGCGCACGCGTTCACACCGGTTTGCGAAGCGTGAGTAATTGCCAGTGTTCGTAAAACTAATTAAAGACGCAGTGGAGTTGGAGCGGTTTTTACCCGACTACGGCGAAGCCAAAAAGGAAGGGTAATGATTTTGGCAGTCTATGTATGTATGTATGTATGTTCCACCGTAGCGCCTAAACTACTGAACGGATTTTTTAACTACCCTACTTGGTGCGAGTGCGATCTCAGCACGGAACAAATATTTGTATGGTCTACAGATAGTTGTTTCGGGTCTGGGACAGTCTGGGTGTTCTGTGTATGTGAGTTTAAATGTTTGAAAACACGATACAGGAGAAATTCCTAGTCCCGAAGTAGTTGCACACAGTGTTTTGCTTAAAAAAAATATAAATACCAAAAAAAAAGCAATACCTTTGTGCTCTTCTATTTTTTTATGTTTTTATCCTTTTTTGTATTTTGTGTGTACATAAATAAATAAATATTTAAACTCACTTGCACAAACAGCCAGACCCGGAACAACTACCTGTAGGTCATACAAATGTTTGTTACGTGCGAAGATTGGACCCCGCGACACCCAGCACACCGTCGAATAACGTAACTGTTCTGAAAATACAAAACGTGATATTCTTTCTTTATTTTCCAGATATCCAAAACGTCGCAGCATACTCGACGATGCTCTCCAAGAACTTACAACTTTAGCTAAACAGAACCACCAAAGTAGGTCGTCAGAAGAGACACATCTTTACGCTCTCTACTCCATTCCTGACTCGCTTTGTCGGTTGATTACTTGACCAACAGTACTTTTGCCTATATTGCCGACGCCCGATGTAATCTATGGCAAAATACTTGGCCCTTACTCGCTCACTATCTGCGTATAATCTTCATTGGGCCTCCGGGATCTAACGGAACTGTCTGTGGACCCAAATGGGAAGATATGACTCCAATATTGTAATATAGGGATACCTGTATGGAACAGCAGTAGGGGGTAGGTGTGTCGCCAAATATGCTCAACCTTCAATCCTGTCTGCTGAACCGCCAAAACTGCGGCCTAAGAGACTTCTTTGACGCCGGTATAGCCAAGTTTTGGGCGTATATGATAAATAGTGCCAGTGAAACTAAGAAGAAGAATATTAACATTTAACACTAAGCTAAACTTATTTTAATGCCTTAACTTTAAGGTGTATTGTCGGAATTTCTACCGTCCGCTGAGTTAGCAATAAAAATCCAACAGATGGCGCGCGTCGATACGTCGATTTTATAATCGAAAATTTACTAACCTCATTGGTTTTCGCAACAGTGGCAACCAATGACAACACATCTGATAAACAAACTGATAGTAAAACTTACGACTATGTGAGTAATAAGATATTCGTAAGTTTCACTAACAGTTTTTGAGTCTTGAATAAATAGAAAATTCTATTCTTGTTTTACCTAAATTGTTTAGAACAAGCACAAGCAGATATGAATAAATTATGTGTGAAATGAGCATATATTTCAATTTTAAAATTGACGTATTATCGTTACGTTAACACCGCGCGGTCATACTAGAACCTTTTATTTAAGTTTTGCTTATTGTTAGTGAAAACGGGCATAACGATACTGCTATACTGTACAAAAAAGGGCACTTATATGCCTAATGCCAAATGGCTTTGCCATGGCGTTTATGTTTGTAATTTTTCACTTCTCTCGCTCTAAAATTCGTCTTTATGTCGTGCGTAGGCGACATAAAGTCGCGTTTTATGCTCTAGAGCATAAAGTAAAATCTTCGTCGAAGACCAAGGTAATCGGCACAGGTAATCGGCCCAACAGCCACACGAACAACTTCAACTTCATAGAATAACCTCTTTAATTCGTTTCGTTAGTATTCTAAGAAGAAGGGATTACTGCTTTTCATTACGAATACAAGGAAAGTTGATGGGAATAGGCTTCCCCCAATTTCCTAAATCGCTTGACGGCAATAGGTTTGCTCTTAATTAGGTTGTTTGATGGCAATAGGCTTGCTCCTAATTACAACATTTGATGGGAATAGGCTTCCCCCAATTTCCTAAATCGCTTGACGGCAATAGGCTTGCTCTTAATTAGGTTGTTTGATGGCAATAGGCTTGCTCCTAATTACAACATTTGATAGGAATAGGCTTACTCTTAATTACATTAATTGATGGCAATAGGCTTGCTCTCAATTACCTAAATCAGTGGATGGCAATAGGCTTGGTCCTAATTACATCGGTTGATGGCAATAGGCTTGCTCCTAATAAGATTGGTTGATGGCAATAGGCTTTTCCTAATGACATCGGTTGATGGCAATAGGCTTGTCCCTAATTACATCAGTTGATGGCAATAGGCTTGCTCCTAATTACATTGGTTGATGGCAATAGGCTTGCTCCTAATTACATTGGTTGATGGCAATAGGCTTGCTCCTAATTACATCATTTGATGGGAATAGGCTTACTCTTAATTACATTAATTGATGGCAATAGGCTTGCTCTCAATTACCTAAATCAGTGGATGGCAATAGGCTTGGTCCTAACTACATCGGTTGATGGCAATAGGCTTGCTCCTAATAAGATTGGTTGATGGCAATAAGCTTTTCCTAATGACATCGCTTGATGGCAATAGGCTTGTCCCTAATTACATCAGTTGATGGCAATAGGCTTGCTCCTAATTACATTGGTTGATGGCAATAGGCTTGCTCAAAATGTTTTTATATCTGAGCAGTATGAGTAACGACATAAGTCAGGTGTTATGTCAAGTTTCCTACTGAAAAAAAAAAAGTTAATTGACGGGAACAATAATTATTTTTACAATATTTACAAGTTGCTGTTTCATTTCCTCGCAATCGAAGTGAAAAGTAGAGTGTAAAACTCGTCCATAAAACCCATTTTGCTCTCTACTTTATATCCATCCTCGCTCGCAAGCTCGCATCGGATGGATAAACGTCTCGCGCAAAATGGTGCGTTTTATGCACTTGATGTAAAATCTACTATTGTTACACCGGTTTTGATTTCTGTGTAAACTACCTAAGTGTAAAAATACTTTATCGTAAGCATTTAACTTTTCATTTACATTTATTAATTTAATTATTAACTAAGTATATTGTACTTACTTTAAATTTTGTGTTTGAATTTTAATTTATTTAAATCTAATCTAACATAAAATCACGTTAGTAATCCCCAAAGGGTTAAGCAGATGTATACCCATGAGTACACCTAAGTCCCATGTAATAGAGGGCGAGCCTATTGCCATTAATAGGTATATAAGGTCCCATTAAAATAGGTGGAGAAAATTTCAGAAATCATTCAGACCACCAAAATAAGGACGATGGTAAAAAAAAATAAGAAATACGCATTTACGTACCTACTCATAAAGGATGAGTTTGTTCTAGAGTGCCGGCAATTTATTATTTTAAGTAAAAAAAAAATCACTTTATTTATTGTTTTTTTTTTGTTTTGATATGTTTGGTTAGACGTACTAAATGCTGTGTTTAAATTTGTCCACCTATTTTAATGGGACCTTATATAATATATAGTTTAAGTTCTTCGTGAAAGATAAATAATAGTATAATTCCATATAAATGTGCAATGACAAAAGCTTTCCGATATGATAATATTCGGTTTCTATGGTCCCTTTATACTTTGTATACTTAAACTCGTCCAGTATTACGTGAAAAGCTAAATAAATTATTCAAATAAGCGAGTGACATTTTTTTATAAGCATTAATGTAACTTTTGTAGGTACCTTACAGTAAATTGTTTACCAGGTCTTGTAAATAGCTGTACCTAGTATAATTATGATTGAAGTTTAATATTTTATCTTTCGCAATATATTTCTGTCATTGTAATTCTGCCGCGCTAAGCTAAAAGGTGGTACGTACTTATATAAAACGGAAATAAGCCAATTAATAATCAAAAATTCAATCTTTAATTCCATTTAATAAGCAAAAAAAAGGAAAGAAATAGAAAACTATTTTCACAACTGTACCTACTAATCTTTATTTTTATGGAAAACAGCTTTTCTTAAGGTACAGCTTTTGCTTTTAGAACGGCAGAATCATGGTTTACGTATAATATGTTACTCGTATAAATAAAACCTGATACACAGCTTGTTTCGGAAATGTACATGATCATAATAAAAACAAAAATGTATGATAAAAACTAAGCGACTTCCTCCATGGGGCTAAAACGTAATCACCAAAAAAATTAACCGAAAAGGATTCAATCCAACATGGCAAAAATTTACTCAAACACATCAAACTGACCATCAATATCGACGTTGATAAGAAAAGAAGACACTTTGGCCATGTTGTTGATTGGATTCTTTTCGCTGAACCATGTCCAATTAACAGTTGTCCCAGTAGGTACTATAGTTTATTATGTCACTTTTGCTGTCTACCAGTAACCATCAATTTGGTGTATTTATCAATAGTATATTTTGGCGTTATTAACGGCCAAAAAACTTTTATACAAACATAGTTTGTGATAATAAAAATGAATGGAATTGTTTCATTTGCGTTTTATTTTGTAAACCTACCTAAATATTCCGTTTCATAAAATTTCAAATGCATACAGGGCCTACTTAATCAATACGATGAGAAAGATAATATCGCTTAAAGCAGATTTTTTGAATTACCGCTGAAATATTTCTACTTGGGGGCTCAGAATGATGTACTGAATACGGTTAAGTGTCCTGTGTTCACCTGGGTGATATCTACAAGGTGAAAATTAGTCACTAAATTAGTACCTACCTACAAATGCACGGAGTAGTTGCATAGATCAAAAGATTATAAACAATCACCAAAAAAAAATGGTTGTGTCCTATCACCCAGGTGAACACAGGACACTAAAGTAGTGCCCGAAATTCACCTGGGTGATATTAGTTTCATCCAGGTGAACACAAGACACTAAACCTTGAACCGTTTATGCGTCTGTCCCTTCCGCCCTGTGCATAACAGTAGTTTGATATCTTAAGAAGCCGGGGTAAGAAGCTCGCAATTGCAATTCGAGGCGAGCATAAAAATCGAACGATACATTGCTATCTCTATCTGACTTGTCGCGGCGCAGCGCGCAGCTGTGTGCGTGCGTGTAGTACCTATGTTTGTAGCGAATCATTCATAATGACTGATAACCATTTCATTGTAATAATTTTGTTCAATATTTGGTTTATTTTTGTTAACTAATTTGGGGAATCGTTAGTGAACGCACAAACCCGCAATGCGTTTTTTGGAAATTACTCTACAATGGCTACATTAGAAGATTTTAGGACATTATCTAAAATCTAATAAAATAAAACGTCTATATTTAAATCTCTAGATTATAGAGATATTTTTTTTATATACTTAGATATAAAAATAGACGTTTTATTACCACCACCGCAAAGCGAAACAACCTGAACCCTATTCCCAAAGACTCAGCGGCTTGTCAGTGTCGACTACGGTTTGTCTTTAGTAGATTTTCAACTTTACAAATAGGATAATGCAATGCAGCATAATGAGCTACCTTGGTCATTACTCTCGAGGGTAAAATACCTACAGTCCGAGCCTAAGCCGGAAGTGTAATGGATAGGAATGCGAATGCCTATCTTAGGCTAAGTTCACATGACCGCGCGGCATCGTGCGTCTCCGTGCTGTGGAAGCATTCACATGATAGCATTTATGTACGCGGCAGTCTAGCATCAAAATGGTCACAGTTTGACACCATACCTACCACACCAGATTGTCTCTCAACCGCATCAGTGATCGATGCTCAACCGTGATCATCTGAACGGGTCGATTTAAGTTTGTAAAACTTTTTTTTTTCTTTCTTTTTTAATAGACGGTAAACACTGATTATTTTGATTTTGTCCCCGAGCGGTCATCTGAACTTAGCCTTACACGCGCTTAGTGGGTATTATTTGTTACCAGTAGCTAAACGTGTCCGCTTGTCACTATGTACCTATTATGTATGTTGTCCCGTTGTCCCCAAACAAAGCTCTGGGACACAAACAGTCCCGTTTTCCGAAACTGCGTGAAATTTTTAAAACTATAAAACTCGTCAGACGCAACTGTGGTAGACGTGGTAGACCACGTCGCAAGGGCCGACGCCTGTCGGGACTGCGTGTTGTTCGAAAGAGATACCGCGGCCTCGCATACAAAGGGCTAGAGAACATTTGTGTGATTTTTTAGGGTTCCGTAGTCAACTAGGAAGTAGGAACCCTTATAGTTTCGCCATGTCTGTCTGTCCGTCCGTCCGTCCGTCTGTCCGTCCTCGCTTAATCTCTGTGACCGTTAGCAATCACGCCGACAAAGTGGTAAAATAAAATTTGGAAAAAAAGTTTTATTAGGATAGCCCCAATATAAATGTAAAGTGGGAAGTGATTTTTTTTAAATTTCAACCCTAACGTGTGATATATTGTTGGAAAGGTATTTAAAAATGAATAGGGGGGTTTACTAAAATCATTTTTTGATAATTTCAATAATTTCGGAAATAATCGCTCCAAAAGTAAAAAACAAACCCCTCTAACTTTTTTATTTCTTTATTTTATTTATTTATATTTTTGAACCTTATGTTTAGAAAATATGAAAAAAATCTGAAAAGTAGAAATGTATAAGGACTTTCTAGGAAAATCATTTTGAACTTAGATGGAAACAACAGATGGAAAAAGCAGTTAACCAATATAATTTGGTCCCTGAATCGTATGAGCGCCTATACAATCCAGAGGTCAAGTTTCATTGGCCCGTTGAAGAAATTGTATAAATTACTAGCTGATGCCCGCGGCTTCGCCCGCGTGGATACTGTAAAAACAATCCTTGATGCGGATTATATATACATTTTTTTATTTGCCCCACACTAGGAATTTCTCCTGTATCGTGGGTGCGTTCACAAACATTTAAACTCACATACACAAATACCCAGACCCGGAACAACTATCTGTAGGTCTTACAAATATTTGTTCCGTGCGGGGATCGAACCCGCGACACGCAGCGCGGCATTCCATTGCTTGAGCCACTGCGCTAACCGTGCCGTCAAAGTAAATATCATTCTAAAATTTCAGCTCGACCGGTGCAGAACTTTTTGAGTTTTTGAAGCGTACACAAACCAACATAAAATTTTTATATAAATAGATTAGCATACCGTTTTGGTACGGAACCCTTCATGTGCGAGTCCGACTTGCACTTGGCCAGTTTTTTTTCAGTAGAAGACTGACAGCGGGTGCCGATCCGCCTAGAGCGGGAGGAGTAATTTTATGATTTCTCAAATTCCAAAAAAAAACGACCTACCTAACTGGACCGTTTGTATAAGGTAGACATTTATCGTCTACAACTTCGAGTGTAGAGTCCCTGATCTTGAGAGGAGAGGGTGTTACATAGGCATTTAACGTGGCCTTGGTTTTTGCTAAAGTAACTGTCAATATAGGTGTATAAATCCATGTCCCGTTCTGAGTTAAAAAAATAATGGTCAGTTTATCCATAACTTCACTCAAACCAAATCGTGAAAAAATCTAAGCCCGTAAACAAAGCAAAAGTCGTAATAATGGTTCCACAGTACCAAGTCACAAGGCAAATCATTATTCAAGTCCGTAGCAGAGGTCAATAGTGTCAGAATAATTTATTACAAAACAATTTCGCAAACAATAACGCACGCGCAAGTCAAGTCAAATAAGTAACACTGACAACCCCTACTACCCCGGAGCGGAGGCCAGCGCGCGGGCGCCGGGCGGCGCGCGGCGGCGTGCTCATTCATACGAAAACGGTACGCTAGTGTGAGTTTCTGCGATCACGTCTACGACCAGTGCGTACACGCACACAAACGCAGCCCATGCTTGATGCGACAGCGCTACTGCCGTTCCAGATTTGTGATAAATTTGATTGTGTTCCGTAATACCAAAAATTATGAATGAAAACTTGATATTTTTCCAATTTTTTTTTGATAATCTGCTACTAGACAATATAAGCTATGTTCCTATTACAATAACATTACGAATATTAATGTTTTTAATACAGAATAATTAAGTTGAAAACATGCTATTAGCGGTGTTAAAATGTACGAAATGCAATTCGCTTGCATTTCGAAAATAGTGAATTTTTTTAAAAAAAAGTTTAATAGGAACCTAGATAAATATCGTCTGTATCCGAATAACATAATTTTAAGTTGGTAATATGTTCGTATCGCGAATGATTTTGGTATTACGTTTGTATGGAGAAATGTCCGTACACCGTCCCCTTAAGAACGCAGTGTAGGTTAGGGTAGGTACCTACACAGAGCCAGAGTTCAAGAAACGTTGGACGATAAGATAATGATGCATAAATCAATATGAATGCAGTTGTTTTACAATGTTGCAAGGTTTAATAAGTTCATTGAATGCGTTGATAACGTCTGAGATTTTATTTAAAAGTTACTAACCAACATAACTGGACACTCAAGGGTGGCAAATTTTATACGCTTCAATCATAGTTCCAAACCATTCTGCATCTCAAGAGCTATGTTGTTTTTTTTTTAATAAAAGTCAACTTGTCGTAACACCTTTTTTATTATTTTTAAAAATTATATATTCAGTCTTATACAATTTAAACTAGGTGCCTACATAATTAAGTATATCTACTTAAACAATTTAAATCATAACATCCTCCAACCTTTAATCCTCATAGGCTTAGACAAAGCGTGTGCTAAAACACCATATTTCGATAGCTATGTTTACCTTATGTCACTTACGAACAGTAACGCCCAAATACTCGAACGTCACTCAATTTTAACTTGCACTTAAATCTCGTGCTGTCTTTGATAATTTGACGCAGAGTGGCAGAGATAGCACGAGTTTTGAGGGTTACTTATAATTGAGTGACGTTTGAGTATTTGGGCGTTTGTTACTTTAACGCAGAGTGACAGAGATAACAGAAGTTTTGAGGGTTACTTATAATTGAGTGACGTTCGAGTATTTGGGCGTAAGTCATTTATTTCACCACCACTGGACTCAAAACGGCGAAGAAAAACAACGTGAGGAAACCGGCATGTCTTAGAACCAAAAAATTCGAAGATATGCGACATCTCTACGAACCCGCACTGGGCACGCGTGGTGGATTATTATAGAGGGGAGGTCTGAGTCACTGCAGTGGGAACATTATAGAGTATAGACTAATGATGAAGTCCCAACTTACCACAGTGTCTCAAGACGAAAGTCTATAACTAGTGTGTGTTGCCAGTGATTACATACGGGATCGAAACGTGGTCGCTCACAATGGGCCTCATCAGAAAGCTCAAAGTCACTCAAAGGGCAATGGAGAGGGCTATGCTCGGAGTTTCCTTGCGTGATCGAATCAGAAACGAGGACATCCGCTTGAGAACCAAGGTTACCGACGTAGCCCGAAGAATCGCCAGACTTAAGTGGCAATGGGCAGGGCACATTGCTCGCAGAACGGATGGCCGATGGGGCCGAAAAGTTCTGGAATGGCGACCGCGAACCGGAAGACGTTGCGTTGGAAGGCCTCCCACTAGGTGGACCGACGACCTGGTCAAGGTTGCGGGGACCCGCTGGATGAGAGACGCACGAGACCGGTCAATGTGGCGACACCTGGGGGAGGCCTATGTCCAGCAGTGGACGTCTTTTGGCTGAAATGATGATGAAGTCCCATGAACATAACTAGCGAAATGTATGTGTGTATATATCCCTAAAAATATAAATCATTAAAAAATCGAGTCTTCTACAAAGCATACTGCACTACTCGATCTTCATTCATCTTATAAATCAAAGGCGTAAAGGTCATGTGCACCGGCGGGACACTTGGTAGATTCCCCAGATTCCGTCCAGCACCAGGAGTGTTACATCTTGGGGCTGAGACCAGGATACAGGTGATGATGGAGAGGAACATGGCTATTAATGCCCAGAACATGAGGACAAGGAAGAAGCGAGTCCGACGCCATGTTATCTCTTGGCGGGCGGTCTGTACTTCTTCTGTGGTTAATGGTCTGAAACAAGGAAGAAAGTGGAATTAGTGATACCGATGCCGCAACCCATCGTGTGACATGGCATATGGGCCTACCACACACTCAAGCTTCACCACACTTTTGCCTGCGCGATTACACGGTGCACACAGTAGCACAGATATTATAATACACAGAGGTACCTACATCAATGTACTGTGTAGACTGTGGTGAAGCCTGTGCGTGTGGTAGGCCCAATAGGGCGAGGCCACAACACTGCGTTGCAGCACTTGCCGCGTCGCATCGTCACAGCATTGTATTGCTGTGCGAAGTCGTTTTTGCGACACGACGCGCGACGCCGCGCGCCGCCCGCTGCAAGCTGCAACACAGTGTTGTGACCTCGCCCATAGACGTGCCCATAGTGACTTGTATGTAGGGATGACGTTGCGCCTCACTCTTAGCGGGCGGCCTTGGTCGGAAAAAAAGCCGCCGTCTTAGGTTTTCATTAGGATTTCCACAGACAATTTTATATTACCTACGTGTAGGTATAGGTACCAACCTACGTAGATAACAGGGCCTCTTAACCGTGCCACTGAAATATTATCTCCGTTAATTATTTACTACTTAATTATCTGTTGCTAACCAAACACACATGTTGATCATTTTTTTAACCCAGAACGGAGAATACACAATCAAAATAAACTGATAAAAATACAATTAGTTACTGCGTGATAGAGTACCTACATAAAAGAATCTTCCAAATTACTTCAAATTAACGTATTTCAACTAGTAATCATGTTAGGTTATTGTGGGTCAAATATAATTAAGTGTCACAAGACTCGGTACCAGATAGATACCTAAAATTATTTTAATACCTATTCAAGAGGCAGATAAAATATAAATAGAACCATAGTACCGTGATAATCACGTCAATTGTAGGTATCTACATTGTAATCGTAACATAACATTATAAAATCACGCGTGTCATAAACTAATAACTCATTTTCGGTATGTTTGTTTAAGTCCATAGTCCATGCCATATACAACCGAGGCACACATCAAGGCTTCGAGGCTTTTACTAAATCTAGTCACCGTCACGAATAACGAAATGTGTATGATCTTCAGACCAACGAAGCAGTCCACAGGATTCCATTTTTCAGGAACTCTGATTTTATTCATAGAGGAATTCTCTGGGCATCAAAAAATTCAATAACACTAGGCTTGCCGACCGAAACTTGAGAATCAGTTGGACAGAAACTAGGCTCTATCTTTTTCCGGGCGGAGAATCGAAGGCGGTGAATCAAATTTTGTCCACCCAATAATAGCGACCTAGATGGAGTGTATAGGTTACAGACACAACTAGCAATAACAAATTAAGTAAAGATGCAATGCAAAGGATGGAAGGGCTATCGACGCTAAAACGGAATCACCACGCATTCAGTGCACCATTCTGAACCCCTTTATATAAACATATTTCATCGGTAATTTAAAATCACATCGAAAAAAAACAGCTTTTCCATTCATGTCGACCGGTAACCGACATCAGGGGGGTCAGAATACGTGGCGTGGTAACCATTTTAGCGGCGGTGTCCCTATTTGTTTATGATGAGATATTTATGTACCCAAATCTTCTGCATCTGACTTCAGAACCGTGTCCCAGTAATGGCTGCCTTTCAGGATCCATTACCTTCGCTGTTCTTGAGGAGTCTTTCCAAGAATACTCGTTTCCTCTTGATTTGTCTTCAATCTTCCTTTTCCGTTTTTCCAATTAAATAGTTCAATCTTACTAGAGCTGACAAATTTCTTGTCTCTTTGTAAGTAGTTACTTATACTAAACACAAAACCTTAATTTCTGAAACACTTTCAGTAAGACAGTAGTTTCAAAATACGTTCACAAGACCGCTCGCAAGCTCACATAAAACTACACTGATTGGGTTGAGTTAATTAGCACTGGTGTCAATAATAAGTTTATTATTGTGTCAATTAAGTGGCCGCTTATCAGTTCGTCTCGTACTAGGCGCCTAGGGGCCATTGGGATTCTTAACGAGAATAGTAAAGCTAGGCTTTTATTATCGCGGGCCGTAGCGTGGGAGTGAAGGAAATGTCACCATAATTATCACCATGGCAAACAATGACAATCGAAATTGGCAATCGTTTGTTTCTCATGTCGTTTGCTGCGAATGGGATGGGGGCTGGATTCTGGTTCGATCAGTTTGAACGTACCTTTTTCCCGGAAACAAATTCAACCGAGCGGCGGCACCACGGCCGCTACAGTTTAAGAAGAAGTAGAAGAAGAGTGACCTCGTTTCTCGGTGATGATCCGTTGATGCTGACAGTGTACAGATCTAAAACTCAACCTAATCTTACTGCCCCACTACTACTACCCCATAAGTCCGGCCCAACAGATACACGTGCATGGAAATGCACGTAGGTACACTGATCCCAAATGATATGATCATGTGCAGCAAAATTAAATCATGCTTAGCAGGCATCATCATCGAGTGGAGCCAATTTCACTACATCGCGTGGGTACGACCAAGTTATAGCCCTTATACTATAGGGGGACATCTTTTTGGGCCTGGCTGGTGGCGTCCTACGGTACACTCCTTTCTGCAAGCAACGTCCTCATCTGCCTATAAGTATTTTACCACAAACCAAGTAGTGGCCATACCCTTTGGTAAGACTGGTTGTCAGACACACTTTCTGACTACTCGTAACGACTGTCAATGATTTACAAAAATGACTGCAGAAGCCAACGCGGCAACGGCTTAAAGACGTGCATTCGGATTTCCGAGCCACGGACGGGCACCTATCGGTAGGTATTCATACGATAATCAACCACCGCAGGACCCTCGTCCCTGTGTGCAAGCAACGATAAAAAAAAACCTTATACAAAATCAATTTGCCAAGAAAATCGAACAATCAAATCGTGAATACGAACAATACGAAGACATTTTGCGGGATTTTTTCAACGTTGTGTTCACGAATGACAATGTCATGTGGGACATTGTCGCAGTGTATCGGAGTTAGTAGGTAAGCCCACTAGTGCGGGACTAGTCCGGGATAACAAAACGGGATTTATGTGAAGCCTGGGTGAAATACGAGGTTATTTTTTCGTTTGTGAAAAGCTATGCACGCTTTTTGAATAATATGGTGTAGTATTTCAAAGGTTTTTTCAGAGGTTTTTACACAGGATATTAGAATGTAGAAATTTAAATATCATGATAGTTTTATTATAACTTTATGAGTTACCTATTATTTATACTTATTGTAAAACTGTCTGTAATTGACTTAATTATTAGTTTAAAATAGGTCAATCAAGACAGGAGTCGATATAATATTTAGCATAATATTATCATAATGTCTTCGGATTTTTAGTTCTAGAACATGTCGATTTCCAGAAGAAGTTTTTCTTCACAGTTTTGAGAGAAGTGATGATGAATATTAATAATTTTCACAAACTAATCGTTTGGGTTGGAACCCTCGACTTATGTCCCCTAAGTCGAGGTGCCACCACTGAGCCACAAACACTCTCACATGCTTGTAGGATGTAAACAGTTAAAACGTAAAACATCCCGTGAACCCGGGACTCGCAAACCGCGTGCAAAGGCTACGTTTCACTTTAGAGGGCCATACTAGGGCCCATAAATTGGAATTTAGTGCGGGACCAATTTCGTGGCGTCGTTTTATTTAGGCTCTTTTGCAACCCGTTTGTGAACAATACTGTATTTTCCTGCGTATTCTTAGGTTTTTGTTTGTTAATCGTTGCCTTTTGTGTATAACGTAGGCCAAACGTAATATTAGTAAAAACTGGGTTCTAATAACGAACAAATTTAGTACTTTTTGTAAACACTTAGGTAAAACATGTTTTTTTTAATTCGTTTTCATTAAACACTTTCTGCCAGTCTTTAAAGTAATAGATCATAAAAAATCTGAGAATAGTAGAATAACCGTAAAAGTTGCAATGTTTGTAATAAATCAAACTGTATCTTAAATCACACAATGGTCAACTTTGAGAAGCCATTATAGTACAACAATTATGGATAATTACAATTTTTTCAAAAAAATCGAAGATTTGTGAAATCTGCCAAACCGCACTGGGTCCGCGTGGTGGTTTATAGCCCATCCCTCTCTAAGAGAGGAGGCCTGAGTCTTTGCAGTGGGAACATTATAGGCTGATGATGATGATTATTTTTTCACTACTTATTTCTATCAAAATAATTATGATCTCTACTATAATTAGAGGTATTATTTGTCCATGATAGGAGGCTTTTTTTAATAAAGAAGGGAAGACATTGCCAAACGAACTGGCCAAATATTTCAAAAGGAATCGGAATTCAGAATTTTAGGTTGACTCGAAATCGTTTTACTAATGGATCTCGATTGGAAAATCGCACTCGAAAAGTATTGATTTCGTACATCCAATCTAATTTGAGTCTCCTTAATAAACAAGTAGGTATTGGTCCCGTTTTTAAACCAAATCTGAGATTCTCATCGATCCTCTGTGACTTTTACTAACAACCAATTAGTATTTATGTAACTGACGTGAAGCGATGGCCGTTTGTGTCACTGTCGCCCAAATACTCGAACGTCACTCAATTTTAAGTTGCACTTAAATCTCGTGCTGTCTTTGTCACTTTAACGCAGAGTGACAGAGATAGCAGGAGTTTTGAGGGTTACTTATAATTGAGTGACGTTCGAGTATTTGGGCCTGTGAAACGTATTTTTCGTCTGTACTTAGCGCAGTTTCATAACATCACTTGCAATCTCCGAAGTTTTAGTGGTAGAGCTGCAGTACCTAAATACCTACGTATTATTGACATCATGATATAACGTGCAAAATGTGGGTAGGCCGACTTTCACGCCGGTCAAAGCTAGAGGGTCTTTACCCTGCAATAAAATCATTAAGAGGCCATCATCATCTGCCTAGCTATGTTCCACCTATACCGGGATTGGATTCCAGACTAACCAGAAGCAGGTGAATACCAGTATTTTATATGGAGCGACTGCCTTCCGGACCTTTACAACTCAGATAGTATTCGGTAATATAGGTACCCCTAGATACGAATGGTTGTCAGACTTTTGGGACACCACAAACTACAAATCGCAGCCGGGACAAACGGCTTAACGTGCTTTCCGAGACACGGAAGAAAGTCTGGGTGCCTATAAGAATCCTCGAGCCACCCGTAGCCAGCGTGGCTTCACCTGATCTTAACCGAGTGCTTGTCAACATTTGATCACGAATCAATTTGAATGAGTTACAATAGTAAGGGTAAATAACTTAACTCATTTCGGTATCTCTCCGCGTCGCTGCGTCCGGCCGCACAGTTTTACTGTTCAAATTTATTTTTCCGTCACTTTCCTTATCTACTTGTTTAAGCTAATAATCTCGTAATCTTCCCCGGTTTTCCCAATAATGATTTGTTGTTTATTTTTCCTGGTAACTTTGAGAGATAATGATTTATTTTTTTAGGTAGGCTTTAATTAATTAATTTATTTATTACATTATTAAGTTATAGGATAGGTGTTTGTTTATGCTTTCGTGTGGGCTTTTAATTCTCTTTAATATTGATCATAAATACAAATAGTGAAAAACCCATAGGAAACGAGATATTCGCAAAAAAACGATTTTTGTGACCTTTGACCTTAGATTTTTAATAACGCTGACACCCTACCTTAAGTGGGTTTTCAGACTCAAGACTTTTAGGATGTCAAAATACAAGTTAGTTTCTAATACGAGTTTGTAGCTGGGTATCTCAAATTCCGAGGTGAAACTACCAATTTGACTGGAATATAATACCACTTCACTTGTGCACTATGTTGCAGTGCGTTCAGGTGGCACTTGCCCGTGAAAGCGATGGAACACCACTCTCTGCGGCCAAAAGTCCTCTTTCAAGACGAGGTTCAGGAAACTCGTTGGTATCTTTTGACGGTTGACCTGGCCGAAATGGCTAGGTAACTTCCATGTTTTAAGATGGCAAGCTTCAAGTTATGACGGTAACTTCGTGATTTCCTGGAAATTAAACAGGGTGGAAAGGACATCGACGAAAAACGGAACTTCTCCTTTTTTTTTTGGGGTTGGGAAAACATCAAATGACTCCTCCCGCTCTGGCCAAAGCGGTGGGTAGTATCAGACTTCTACTGACTAAAAACCACCCATGTTTCTTCTTAGCCCTTTGTGTCGAGGCCGCGGTATCTCTTTCGAACAACCCGCAGCCCCGACGGGGCGGAACTTCTCCTCACATATGAATTTTTCGTTGGTAATTTAAAATAGCCCTAATTACACGGTCAAAATGTATGAAATCTAAATTATCGACGAAAAAATTCAATGTTGGGTGGAGGGGTTTCAGAATGATGTAGTGAATTCGTGGTAGCTTTTGTAGCGCCAGTATCCTAACGGGTCCGTAACTTAACTTCGAGCGTCATTTATTCGATTAACGGAAAGTCGACTGAACGATATGTTCCGTATGGTGTCGGACGCAAAGAATAGCACCATCCCATATCTTCCCGTGGGTGTCGTAAGAGGCGACTAAGGGATGTACCAGAGAATGGGCAGCAGCGTTCTCTGTGCTTTTTGTATCGACCGTACTGCGATCGCTAACCCGCCTGCCAAGCGTGGCGATTATGGCAAACCCCCCCTAAGCAAAAATGACACTTAGGGGAGGCCTATGTCCAGCAGTGGACGTCTTTCGGCTGAAATGATGATGATGATGATGATGACTGAACGATTGTTCGAATGAACTTTATTTCTTTTTACGCGACTGCGGCGAAGCCCAAAAGGAGGGTTATTTAAATTAATTATGCCAGCAAAAATGGACGTCGGTCACCGTCGACACAGTCAAAGCTGTGATTAATGACCTCTGGTGTTGTTTAACGTAATTTCCGATAGATGGCGTTGGCAGGTCAGACAGACAATGATGTATTGATGTACAGACGACAGAACATCAAGCTACTACAATTTGTCAAATTTCTCTAAAAGATTTTCAACTTTATCGCTGAAAGTATTAGGTTCAAAGTTAATTGTGAAATCTTGACAGTTTCGGGTACCTTGCCCCGCTGACCTCTGTACTAACTTTTGATCTCAGGCTTGTTTAATTTTACAATACTATGGTTTATGAAGTAGAAAATGTTCTTTGTGAAGTATTTCTCTAAGTTGTGACGTACTGATGATAGGTGCTTGTCCTTAATTATTCGATATCACCGTTCTACTACCGTTGTTCTTATTTGTGGTCAGTGCAGCGTGCCTTGCCATGTATTGCTAAACTTCTTTGAGGATCACTGAATCTGGTTCCGTCCAGTATTAACTCTATATTAGTCCGCCTATGTATCACTATTGTACATGAAGTTTAAATAAATAAATAAATATATTTTGTCTGTTTCTTGTGCTACCCTTAGGTATATTGCCAGTGAAAACTTTTAATTGGTCTTGTCTGTAACTGCTCTGTGTGTATATCATTCTAGCTAGCTAGGATACAGACAGAAGACAGTTATCTTAAAGAAAAAATAGTCACCTCACAACTGGTCCCCAGTTGAAAATCAGCGTCAGTCACTTGCTCTCTGATTTTTGTTTAAGTGAACTGGTCTCTATTATGCACAGCCGTGAGGCACACATTCTTGTTTTTTTTTTCAGTATCTCCAGAGTTAAGCAGAATATTATATTGTTTGACATTATTTACACAACATTAGACCAGTCCTAATTTTTAATTTCCTAGTTTTTTTTCTTATGAGGAGAGCCTCAGTTATTGCCATGGAGTCTGGATTTATTCCCAGTTAATGACAGTCTATTGCCTTAAACCGGGAACTAATTGCCGCCTAACGAACCAATGCCTCTTCAAATCTTATGTTTTTTTATTCGAGTGCCAGAATATTTTCCTAAACCAAATCCCAATTTTTTTAAAGTATAACCTTAGATTAAACTACATGGAATACTTATTACAGTTATAATAAAACGTAATGTTCGCTAAAACCAAGCTTAATGAAACCGAAATCACAGTAATAATGAAGTGGTTACTCCAAAAAACTTCGTTTGCATTTTGTATAAAATGGACCATCCCGTTTTGTGTGATTATCCCATTAGTGGGGGTGGCACGAGGGTGGGACTTCCCCCTCATCCAGTCGACAGTGATTACTTCGCCGCGTTTGATCAAAGTCCACATAATTTGCGACGAGATTTTCGTTTCACTGTTGTGTACGGTGTATTCAAGTTTTAATTATGATAAATAAACATAACACAGAACACGTGATCAGCACCTAAACCGCGTTTAAGAGCTATCTGCAGTGTCAATTTCGGGTAACACTAATGACACTGAACGCGTCTACGATGTGATGACTACATTCAGTTGAAAGCAGCCCAAAGCCATCGCATGTCGGTCCCAAGTTCCTGACTGTCATTACAGATAGTCAGAAGCCTGATAACTATTCGTAGGGGAGTGCGGTCGAGTAATGGGAGCTATGTTGATTGAACAGAAAGACACACACGCACATTTACAACCGTCCCTCAGCATTTCTCGTGCCCAGCATTTCTCGTGCCCAGCTCGCTATCAATATCCATGTGGACGACCTGGAACGCAGCAGTGGGCTTCTGAATCGGATGAAGCAGGGCTTGAATAGCGCCTGACCCTTTTGAGGTCTTATATACAACATAATTGTCCACAAACGTCCTGATGGCTGTACTCATTTTGTGGGACCAGTACAGCTTAGCTTCTACAAGAAGGCCCACCACCTACGGATTCGAGGAAGGAGATCCTTTTTCTTGGACGCTTTCAAGGCGTTCAGTCTGTTATTACTTAAAATTTTTTGGCTGTATAATATGTAATGCCGAAATGCTTGACAGCCCTTACCACCACTAAGGTCTTGAGCTAGTGGCTTTCAGCATCGGTGGTGCGCTGGCTCATATATACGCGACTGGATGTTGACGACATGCGATGTTCTGCACAAGTACCGCCCCGTAGCCGTTACTGCTGGCGTCTGAGTAGAGCTCGATTGGTGGAATCTTCCTGAAACAGCGTAAGGGTAGGCGCAGTAGACAGGTGTTGTATGCTATGATTTTTAGCCTCATGATGCCCTTCGCTCCATTCCCACTTCACATCGTTCTTGGTGAGTTCATAGAAAGGAACCATCTGCACACGCGAGAAATTCGGAGTGAAGCGTCTAAAATATTTTTATGTTATACCTTTAAATATACTTTAATAATCAAAGTTCTTAATTAAAAATAAGAATGTTAAAAAAAATGACTTTTTATCAAAATTTTCCCTTAGTAGACTCGCATTGCCTTGGTCTCCCCTACCAAAGGGTATTGTCTTACCCAGCCACTGGGTTATGGGGCTCAGATAGACAGTCGATCCATGTAAAATATTGGCATTTATCGTTATACTAAAGCCTACCCCAATATAGGAAAAAGACACAACACACTGTGTGTAAAACAAAAAGAATAAACATAAAACCATAGAACAAAATCATTATGACATTTAGTTCTTTGTATAAACTTTATAACGCTTTTATGACTTTTGAGAAGATCTCTTAGCCGTGGGTCGAATCGCCAGGCTGTGGTGGACTTTAGAACGAGCTACAAAAATTAAAAAAAATAGGACATTTATTTCATGCCTAAGACCGCTTTGACATTAGGACGTTAGCAGCGCGACTAAAAACAAATACTAACGAGTTGTTACGACTGTTATAAAATGTAAAGGAATTTGCTTGACTGTCGTGCTGAGCTGCTAACGTCCTAATGTGAAAGCGGCCTCATACATGGCCTTCCGCGCTGACAAGCACCGTGTTCACCAGAAAATTGAAGCGTAAACGCAACAACTAACCTCCCGTATGTGCATCACCTGCAGAAACCAAAGTTCTTTGTCTCAAACCGTCGTCGATCTCTCAATGGCTCCACTAATTTATGGACTCCACTGCAAGAACAAAAGATCTTTCTATTCAATTAAATTATCCGCTAAATGTGAAAAGTTTGCCATCGAACGACATAATACAGACGGGACAATGGGAAAGTTCGGGCCTGGTTAAACGTACCGCTTCTTACGAGAATAATTTCGAGATTGGAACAGGTATTCTTTGTGGAAATCTATTGGGGTATTTATAGTCAGAATTCTTTCATAGTGATTGATAAAAATAAACTTGAGAAGAAAAATCAGTTTCTGAAGTCGGTGACTTTTGTTTCTTTGATTTCATTTTTTTGTCACCGACTTCAGAAACTGATTTTTCTTCTCAAGTTTATTTTTCACTTTTGAGTGTTTTTTTTTTTGAAGTCGGTTTTATTTTTTGTAAAAAGTTTTTATTTTTCACTTTTTAGTGGTTCACATGTGCTTACCCCTTCACAACGTATCGACGTGATGTTATGTTATGAACTGGTGTAAACAATAGACAGACAATATGAGATTTCATTTATTGAGGAGTTCCGTTGCCTATCTCCGAAGTTCTTCATCAGATCTTCACAAAATAGTTTTTATAACCTTTGTAGTGAGTACAGGCGTGATATTATGTTGTGTGATGGCGTAAACAATGCTTAGATATGCTATAGCAACAATCGCGGTTAATCTGCTGTTATTTATTGAAGAGTTCCCCCGATTTCTAACAAGATCCCATCATCAGATATTGAGATGGTGACAATGGGACCACACGGGAAGCACCCGCTTTCAAATGAAAAAAGAATCATGAAAATCAGTTCACCCAGTCGCAAGTTATGAGCTAACAAACATAAAAAAAAAATAAAAAATACAGTCGAATTGATAACCTCCTCCTTTTTTTGAAGTCGGTTAAAAAAATTAAGTAAGAAAAATTCAAAACTAAACATTGAACCCAGAAACATGAAACATTGTCATGTTGCAGCTGCTGAACATGAGATCGTGGGTTTAATTTCATGGTCAGGCTGTGTTATTTGTGCTTTTCTATCAGGTGCAAAAGCCACAGCTTTTTTTGAAAAACCACGGGAACCAGAATTATATGACAAAAATCAATGTTAGCAAACCACATTCAATTTTCAACACAAAC
Organism: Diarsia dahlii; assembly: GCA_949775195.1. NCBI lineage: Eukaryota > Metazoa > Arthropoda > Insecta > Lepidoptera > Noctuidae > Diarsia > Diarsia dahlii. The sequence goes on from OX459209.1 coordinate 17,786,420, forward strand.
TGCATCACCATTTTTATCAATATCTTACCTATCAGATAGACTTGTCAGTAAGATGCTGCTTTATCTTTTATCTCTATCTTTGGACTCGAACTTCGAGATAAGTCGCCTTAGTCATTGCAAAAATGTCTCAAGCATTGGACATGTGGTTCGTAATTTTATTGGTGTATGGGTGTGGTCTGGTCCAGGGCCTGTCCAGGGTAGACCCCCTTGTGTCTACTAAAGGAGGTTTGGTCCGAGGACTTGGGTCTGACCTTGGCTACGCTAAGTTCTTGGGTGTGCCGTATGCGGTTGTGGATAGAAGCAATCCTTTTGGGGTAAGATTACTTTTTTTTAAAAGGTGAGGTGAGGTGAGGTCAGATTAGCAGTCGCCCAACGTAAAATACTGATATTATTATCTAGCTGAATCCGATTAGAGAAGCTAAATAAATAAACCCTAACATAGAAAAAATCTAGTAAGATGATGAGGATGATTACATTATGTTTCAAACATTGCGATAAGAAATCGGTTGTCACGATATAGCCATATGATGCTAAGGACTAAATGAGAAAATTATGACACAATCCAAAGATTTCAGTTGTAGAATGAACTACTACGAAAAAGTTATTGATTAAGTAACAATTTAATCCACAGGCAGCAGCCCCACATCCTGGCTTTGACAGCATCTTCGAAGCATACGAATCAAACGCTTGCCCTCAAGTAGACAACGATGTCATCTTCGGTACACTCGACTGCCTCACCCTGGATATCTACGTACCAACTACCGCCAGCTCACAAAACCGCTTACCAGTTATGGTATGGATCCATGGCGGCGCTTTCGTTACTGGCAGTGGAAGTATCTTCGGCCCTCCAAATCCATTGCTGAGAAATGACGTCATTGTAGTATCAATCAACTACAGGCTTGGTGTTTACGGCTTCATGTGTCTGGACATTCCAGAAGTACCAGGAAACTCAGGACTCAAAGATCAAGTGTTGGCTCTGAGGTGGATCAATGAGAATATCGAAGAATTCGGAGGAAATTCGAGACAAATTACTGTGTTCGGTGAAAGTGCTGGTGGCATGTCTGTGAGCCTCCACCTTCTGTCCTCATATGAAAGTTTATTCCAGAAAGCCATAATTCAGAGTGGCCCTGCGTTAAGCCCGTGGGCGTTGGTGGATTCTGATAGCACAATACCTTTGAAACTAGCAGCAGCGTTGGATTTTAATACTGAAGACACGCTTGAAGCCCTTAATTATCTTGCTTCTATTGATGCACTCACATTAACCCAACTAGCTTACGATTTGAAAATAGCAAACTTTGGAAACAACGAGTTACCTGTCACATTTCCTTGTGTTGAAAAGAATATTGAAGGCGTTGAACATTTTATTACTGATGATCCTGCGAATATAGTTTCCAATAAAGTCAGAAATACGCCTATCATTATTGGGAACACAGACAATGAAATGCCGTTCATGTATACACAGGCTGATGCAGATTTCTTTACAAACTATAATTTCGATTTAGTAAACCTTGCATTTGATTTAGGTGACAATTTAGAGGCTGCTTTAGAAGATGTCAGACATTTTTATATTGGAGATGAGGACACAAGTGTAAACGTTGAAGACGAAATCACAGACTTTGCATCAGATTTTATATTTAACTACCCAACGCAAAGGACAGCTGAAAGATTTTTAGATATTGGTGCTAGGACTGTTTATCGGTATGTTTTCTCATACAGCGGTGGCAGAAACTTCTTGAAGGTACTCTATAATTTGAATACTACGGGAGCTGTTCATGCTGACGAGCTCGGATATTTATTTGATAATGATTTATTTAGTGGAGATACTATTACTCCCGATGATGAGCTCATGGTTCAAAGGATAGCGACTCTTTGGACTAACTTTGCTACGTACGGGTGAGTTATAAAATTATATAATTTTAACAAAGTCAAGTTTATAAATGCGATGTTGTAAGTCGGCAATATTTAAAAACGGTTTTAGCAATGTAGCAAGTCTTAGACGAAGTCAAGAGTAATTTGTTGTAATTGGTGAAAAAAGTACATTTAACCAAATTGCGTTTAATACTATTCGTATAAATCGATGACGATGACCTGGTGAAGGTTACGGAGACCCGCAGGATGCGATATGCACGGGACCGGTCAATGTGGCGACACCTGAGGGAGGCCTATGTCCAGCAGTGGCGTCTTTTAACTGAAATAATCATTATTAGCAAAATGATTGCGAGATATTTCAGCTGTAAAAAAATATTTGTTTGTTTTAGAGACCCGACACCTGAAACATCGGAGTTGCTTCCAGTCAAATGGGAGACTATCACGAGGACCTCTCAACCTTACCTAAACCTAGACTCCGATCTCACTCTTGAAGGTAGACCCTTCCAGGACAGAATGGCTTTCTGGGACGTTTTCTACAGACTCTATAGAGACCAGCAGAGATGGTACGGAGGTTCCAAGAAATAAGAAGAAAAAATCTGATCACGGAACGTTTGAGACAAAGTTTTGTAATAAATTAATATGAAAAGTAGATGAACATTAGTTATGTACTTATAATTTCATCGGAAATAGTGTCGTTTACCTAATATTTGTAATGTCGTTGTGACATAATAAGTATATTTAAAAGCTTATATTTAGTTTTATCTGTCCCGATGTCTGTCTTATGCATATATATGTTTGTGGAAATTATCATACTTTAGTAATTTGTCAAAACACCTAAGAAATATTAACTTCAGATTAATAATTAGATTAAACGTTCAATAATAAATTGTTGTATTTATTTCGTTTAGACACTCATTATTATTCTCAAGTCCTTTTCCCAATTTATTTGGGGTCTGCACAACATATTATTATCTTCTGCTATTCTTCTTCTTCTTTTACTTGCTCGTATTCTGGTATTACGTTCAGCCAATCTAACAAAGTGTTTATTTCATTTAGTTACGAGCTCCTCTTACTATTCAAACTTTCAACCCGTATGCAATCAATTCGTATGAATTTTCAAAAATGCAGGCAAATGCACGACTAAAATTATGCTCATATTGTTACCAAGCCACTTATCATCAGCTTATCAATAATATAATCAGCTACCATATCGATATCACAACGATGCTGACTTCTCATTTATCTCATCTTGACTTACAACATTCAAGATAATTTCGTAGTCATTGCCATTAAAATGTCTAAAGCATTAGAGATGTGGTCTGTGGTTGTTATGATTTCTTTTTGTAGTCTGATCCAATGTCTGTCCAGGGTAGACCCCCTTGTTTCTACGAAGTCAGGCCTGATCCGGGGTCTTCGATCTGACTTTGGTTACGCGAAGTTCTTGGGAGTGCCATATGCGGTCGTGGATAAGAACAATGCTTTTGGGGTAAGATTTCCTTGATTTTTAATTGTTTTTCCTAAGCATTCTAAATCTTTATCAATAACGCTCCTACAAATCAAAACAAATCGAATTTTCTTACGTTGTTTTTTAATTTTCCCTGCCTGTGTCAGATTGTATTAATAAATAAATGCATAAAATTACGAATATAATAACCCTCTTGAGTTCATTTAATTCCATTGAATGACTATTTGATGAAAAAGTCGGTTCACCTTTGTTTGGTATGACAACTTTTGATGTAATGTTACTTATTCGAACAACGTTTATGAAAATAATCATTTTGTATAATATCGATTAAAATAATTTTCTTTTCATCGAATATTTATTTGCGATAACAACATTTGCGCTATTGATCAAAGGGTATACTTAATATTCATTTGATGTAATGTTCAGGTGGTATAATTTGTGTTTTATAGAATATTCAATTGGTCCCCCAAAGAAACACAGATGCTGACAGACCCTAGACGGTCGACGTCAGGGGCACCCCGAGGTTCGGTTAGTTAGGTCCCTTTAAACCCTGCAGACAGAAATAGGAGCCCCGCACAGCGGGGCTCCGTCGACCTGCTGACGGAAACGAATGAAAGGAAACGAATGATTAATGAACTGAATATTCGATACGATGTTTCGACTAAATCATTATTAGTCTAGTGAAACATTAGTTTAAATAAAATTAGTGCATTTGAAAATTCGGTCAAATGACATTATTTCAAATAAATAAATATGCTAAATAAAAATCTACCAATTAATTATTCGGTCAAATGAATAATTATACGAAATAACTTTATTGTAACTAAAATTAGTCGGAGTGATTTTCGACAAAACGTTGTTTATACCAAACAAGGGTGAACCGAAAAAGTCATTCAGTCATTAAATTAAATTGGAGGATTGCATTGATGATTTTGATCATAGTATCTAAGAAGAGACATTTCTTTCAGTCGCAAACCAAATTTTAATAAAAAAATTAATTTCGCGAGCTGGATATTTTTTCTTTTTTATTTATTATTGATCTTATTTAAAACTCTGTCAGTCTCAAAAAATTATAAAGCCGTGGGTATAGTGTTTCACAGTACCTGGATTAATGAAGTCAAATTGTTTAGTTTATTTAGTCAAGTTGCTTAGAATGGAAGCCGGCCTCAACAGAGCTCCACATTTGTACAGAGCTAGCTAAGCCTCGGCCACTTGGACCACCACTAGGAATAAATAAAGCAGAATGAAATAAACATTCTTTGCTTTCTCAAAAATTCGTTATAATGTTTAGCTTCAGCACATATTTATATTGTGGCTTCAGTGCACTTACAATAAACGGTATTATAAAGTTCGCGATGTAACAAGTTCGGACTTCATGATTTATACCTTTCGATGTAACTAAACCATAGCGCGATTCAGAAATCTGACGTCATCGAAAAACGCCATCTGTTAAAGTTCGGCGAACTAAATAAAATTCCTTAACCTCTATGAAAAAGAGAAAAAACATGACTTAGAATGATTTTAAAATGTCAAGATTTTAAGGATATGAGAACATTTTATATGTTGGTATGATGATTGCATAGTAGGTACACCTATAATAAGCTTACATAATATACCAGCTCTTCAGTTATTGTTATTTAACCCATAAAATGCTTGTATTTATTGATGTTGGTGTACTAAATAAATTAAGAGTAAAATAAACATATTTTGCTTTAAAACTTTTACTATGAACTTATAATATTATTACACAAATGTATTTTAAATTCATTATCCGTCTGTGATGAGTGATGACCCTGTTTGTCTTCATAGATGAAACCATTCAAGCTTCTAAGTTAACACAATAATAATAATAATATTGAGATTCGGTCAATAAATTATCTCACATAATTATTTTTATCTCACTTCGAAACCTTGCTGCTAACATGGGTACTCTCTCCTGTTGCCGGACTGTGATTCCTATCGATTTATGAGGGTAAAAGAATGCACTTGTTTCTACGTACAGATTTTCGCACTCTGTCTTCTCCGTACTTGACTAATCCCTCTTGAGATTGGCCGACTGACTGAGTTAAACCACTATAACGTTCTTACGCACCAAAAATAGTTTAATTGCAAATAATGATTTAAATACACCAATTTTGTTTACAGCCATCAGCCCCACATCCTGGCTTTAACGACATCTTTGAAGCATACGAGTCGAACGTATGTCCCCAAGTGAATAACGATGTGGCCATCGGTACCATCGACTGCCTCACCCTGGACGTCCACGTGCCAAGTATTGCTGACTCTCAACACCGCTTACCAGTGATGGTATGGATACACGGAGGTGGCTTTGTTGGTGGCAGCGCTGGTGACTTCGGCAACCCTAATTTTTTACTAAGAAATAACGTCATCGTGGTAGCAATTAATTACAGACTCGGTGCTTATGGATTCATGTGCCTGGGTATCCCAGAAGTACCAGGAAACCAAGGACTCAAAGATCAAGTGCTAGCTCTGAGGTGGATCAATGAGAATATAGAGGCTTTTGGAGGAAATGCGAGACAAATTACTGTGTTCGGTGAAAGTGCTGGTGGCATGTCTGTGAATCTTCACCTGTTGTCTTCATATGAAAGTTTATTCCAGAAAGCAATCATTCAGAGCGGACCTGCTTTAAGTCCGTGGTTGATGGTAGACGTTGACAATGTGGTACCTTTGAAACTGGCAGAAGCATTAGACTTTAATACTGATGATATAGTCGAAACTATTGAATACCTTGCATCTGTAGACGCACACATTCTAGTAAAACTAGCCCATGATCTGGAAATGACTAGATCTGTTGGCACCAAAAATCCTCTCACATTACCCTGTATCGAAAACAATATTGACGGCGTCGAACATTTCTTAACAGACCATCCTTTAAATATTGTGTCTAGTAAAGTGAAGACTACTCCAATAATAATCGGTAACACAAATAATGAACTGCCCTTCGAGTATGGGAACCAAGATGCAGATTTTTTCTCAAACTATAACTTCTACACAGTAAGCAAATCATTTGATTTCGGTGACAACCTAGAAGATGTTTTAGATGACGTTAGACATTTTTATATTGGAGATGAGAAAACTAGTATAGATGTAAAAGACGAAATCACAGACTTTGCATCAGATTTTATATTTAACCACCCAACACAAAGAATGGCTGAAAGATTTTTAGATATGGGTGCTAAAACTGTTTACCGGTATATTTTCTCATATAGCGGTGGCAGAAATTTACAGAAGGTGGCGTACAACTTGACTACTCCGGGAGCCATTCACGCTGATGAACTTGGATATTTGTTTGACTACGACTTATTCAAAGGAGAAATAATTAATCCCCAAGATCAACTCATGATTGACTGGATAACAACTCTTTGGACTAATTTTGCAACGTACGGGTAAGTATAGCAGTTCTTAGTTGAGTAAATATAAAATTAAAAAGAAGTCCTCAGTTTGGGAATGTTCATCAACGGTTTTATAATAAATAGTTCCTGCCTGTCCACTAAGAACGCCGTATTTTTTTTTTAAGTCTCATTAAAATTAATGTATTTAATCAATTACCTATATTTTTATGATTAACTAGCTGATGCCCGCGGCTTCGCCCGCGTGGATACTGTAAAAACCATCCTTGATGCGGATTATATATCATTCTAAAATTTCAGATCGATCGGTGCAGAACTTTTTGAGTTTTTGAAGCGTACACAAACCAACATAACATTTTTATAAATATAGATTTGACGAATCGGTCTAGCAGCGCTAGGATGGCATCATCACGGCATCTTTGTTGATGATGCAAGTTGGGTTTCATTTTATACAAGATACAATATGTTTCGTTTCAGTGACCCGACACCTGTAACATCGGAGCTGCTTCCAACCAAATGGGAGCTTATCACTAGGACTACGCAACCATATCTAAATTTGGACTCCGAACTGACCCTTGAAGGTAGACCCTTCCAGGACAGAATGGCTTTCTGGGAGGTTTTTTACAGACTCTATAGAGACCAGCAGAAATGGTACGGAGGAGAAAAGTAGATAACTGTAAAAATTATACAAAGATTAAAAACATACGAATATATTTTTTTTTTTATAATTGAGTCTGTATATTGCTCCTCCCTTAAACTTGAGGGGAAGATTTATAAAACAATGGTTAGACCTACGGCCTTTTAAGGATCAGAAAGTTTGGCCACAAAAGGGATGAATAGAAGGCATTGCGTGTGGCTGAGATTAGTATACTAAGGGATAGCTGGTGCCCGTCGGGGCTGCGGGTTGTTCGAAAGAGATACCAAGGCCTCGATACAAAGGGCTAAGGAACATGGTTGGTTTTTAGTCAGTAGAAGGCTGACACTTTCTACCGCTCTGCCCAGAGTGGGCGGAGTCATTTGATGACTACTCAACCTCCAAAAAATAAAAAAGACCATAGCTGGTGTTACGCGAATACATAAATAAGAATTGAGTAAGTGCATGATAAGAGGAAACCTGAAAGTGACGGCGCCGGTGTCTGAAAAGTTGTAAGGTAAACGGTTGCCTTTGTATGGAAAAGTAATGCGAAGGAATAAGGAAAACGTCATGTGAAAAGTTTTGAGTATGAATTTTGATGGTTTTACAAGAAAGGGACAACCAAAGAGTCACCTGAGAAAATAGAATAGATAAAATGATGATGAGATGAAACAAAGTAAATTAACTAACCAGTGCTTTGAACCGTTTACGGCTGAAGGCGATGCGACTTGGTTAATTGTCACTATCCTGTTTTACTTGTTTCCTTTAAGTGAGTACCGCCGCAGCGCAAGTCAAGTGACGCGCATCCTTATCGCTTTACCCGAGGCCGTGAATAGGGCTATAACTTGTAGCTCGTGGACAAGAGGTAAGAACGCTAACAGTAAGTGCTACTTGTGTGTGCTCACGTAAATCTTAGCGCTGTCACTCGGCGCTTTGGGCGCGCCATGGTAAGATGTTGTTACAGGCTTGCGGTTTCGCTTGTGTGGGAAGTTGAAAATTTTCCCACGATATACCTACCGAGATAAAAAAGTATCTATGTTAATCTAGGTTATAAAATAGGTGTATCTTTCTTAAAATCCGTTCAGTAGTTTTTGCAAAATAGAGTTACAAACATCCATCTATTGTCAGAAACTTTCGCATTTATATAAACATAGTTACAGTAAGATTGAACCAAATGGAAAAACCCTAAAAACCGGCAGGTATGTGGTTGAGTAGATTAGTGAATGCAATTAGATTTTAAGCTATTGCATAGCTTCTATCGCGGGCCTTGAGCGTGGAGAGCGAATCCAGAAATTCCGTAACGAAAATATTCATGATTCAGTATTCAACCAGGCTGCTATGGTTACGGAAAATAACAAGGTTGTCAACTGAGGTTGTCAAATTAAATAATTAATTATTTGCATGTTGATAAAAATGCTATGCAATAGCTTTACCGCGGCAGTCTCCGAGTGCCACACGTTTTTTTTTTCCTTCCGTAGCTGCAAACTCGGATACATCACTTACCCATTTTATAGAACGTTAGGTTTTGTAGAGAATCAACTGTCATCTATTTGGCGAAAACGTATATGTACCTCTATGCCATTTTTCACGGCAGAGGTTTCCACAACATGATTTCGCACCGCACCACGACGCGACGTTGCAATATTTCTATAATAATATTCTCTTTTAATATGTGTTTTTTTGCATTCCACATCATCAAGGCAGAAACATACCGGGTCGCGTCTGGGTGCTCCCGGCACCGGAAATGATGCAACTGGCGGCCCTTGCCATCTGCTATGAACGTTTTCCACTTGCTCCAGGGCCGGACTTTGAGAGATATGAGGAAGTGGTAATTTTTTACCTTCCCTCTTATTAAAAGTATAATTTGTGTTACATAATTTACTATTTTTCTATTTTTTACTGACTTACTTATTTCGTTGCTTTGTCGAGCTTCATTTTGAGGCGCTTTTCTGGTAGCCACCACTGTGGCGGGCTTGTCCCAATTAAAAAGCTGTTTATCACGGGCAACCGGTAGATGAAAACGGCAGGTTGACGTTCTTTATGGCGTTCTATGGCCTTTGTCCAGCAGTGGGCGTCTTATGGCTGATGATGATGATGATGATGATGCCGTTCTTGTATTGCTCTGCGAATGTTTCGTCTAATACTCCGAACATGCTACTGGTCATATAACCGATACCTTTAATGAGACCACGATTCTGTCTGGTGCGCGCGGTAAAGTGCTGATTGATCATAAACTGATTATATAAGTGTTGTATTTCTTTGTAGTCTTGATTTAGTTGCAGCGTTATTTTGATTACATTGACTATAGGATCGTTTAAATCAAATCCAATTTTATTATCAGGCAACTCAGCAGATAAAAATACACAATAATAATAAAATCTTGAACAAACAATAATAATAAACTAAACGTATCCTACTAATATTATAAACGCGAAAGTTTGTATGTATGTATGGATGTTTGTTACTCTTTCACGCATAACTACTGAACAGATTTGGATAATTTGTATGGCCTACAGATAGTTGTTTCGGGTCTGGGTTTTTGTATAAGTAAGTTTAAATGTTTGTAAACGCACCCGATTAGGGGTATGTTCATCAGACAAGAGATGGTTGGTAACATAACGAAAAACTCTTTACAATGCAATGACTTGCCAAGAATGGCTGCAGTGGCGGTTGCTGCCCACAAAAGTGTATAGTGGTACACAGATAGTTTACAACCTGAATTAACACATAGGATAGATTTTATCCCGATTTTGTTTTCCCGTGGGACAATTTTTGAGTTGTAGTGGGCGAAGCCGCTGGCAACTGTCGTGTCTGTCTCCGTGTCGACTGACAGGGCAGAATGGAAGAAAAGAACGTGTTGCGCAGACCTCAAATAACTTGGGATAAGGGCAAGAAATTGATGATGTTAGGGTTATAATAATAATAATAATTTTATTTCAGGCATCTATGGCCCATACATAAAATACACACAATAATTTATAACAATAATAACAAACTATTATTATTATTTTATTATTATTTAATATGGGCTTACTCTTGACCTCAATCTTGCCCTAAGGGCAGAGATGAGGTCGACGATGGAACGAGCTTACCTAGAAGAAGCCTATTTACTCGCGATTGGGGTTATATGAATACATATAAAACAGTAAAACCATAACTAAAAATGATGTCGTCGTTGATGTCGTATGTCGTCTTGCCTTTTGGTGTTCTGCTAGAGCAGGTTTTTTGTTTATGTTCCAGATTTTGGAACTGTGCTATTGGTATCCTTTGAGATGAACCTAGTTTTTCATTGATATCTCCGTTTATTGGCAATTTCACTAAATACCGGCCGTCTTCGTGACATTTTGTTGTTGATGAATGAACATCGACATATTCTTCAAATCAATCATCATTCTTTCTTCTTATACGTCAATTAAGTACATACATAATAAATAAGTCATTAATGTAATTGACTTATCTATTATCGTTATCTCTGTTATCGTTAAATGTCACTTTGCCCCCTAATCGGTTATTTAAAAGATCCTTTTTTAGATAAGTAGCTGTGCAGTGCCATGTATGGATTACATAAATAGAATCTAATCTCGATACCTAATAATACCCACACGGATTGGATCGGCCTTTTTAACAAATTATATACCTAGATTGTTTGGCCAAACTTTGCTGGCATCCATTGTTGTTTTTATTTATTTTAGCCGAATTCATTTTCTGCCATTTCCCAATTTCGTGGGGTCAGCTTCCAGTTTAAACGGATGCAGCTGAATACCAGTATTTTACATCGATTGACTGCCTATCTCACCTACACAACCAAGTAAGAAGGTACTGGGTAATATGATACCCCTAGCCCCTAGCCAAGACTGGTTGTCAGACTTTCGGCACACCCGTTACGACTGTCGAAGATCTACAAAATAATAACAGCCGACACGCGTTTGTCTCGGCTCTTGGAGTTAAACAACGCCTTAACGCGCTTCCTGAGGCACGGAGGAAACTCTGTGTATAATGGGTGATGATCACCCATCCAGCGACCAACCTAGGCAATCCCGCCATAACCTCATTATTGATTCGAGTGACAGTTATTATCTAGTCATGAGCTTATGTTTAGGTTATAGCAGTTATATTAACATAAATGAAGTGCTAAACTAAACGAATCGTAACTGAAGAAACGATAAAAAACATTTTTTTCGGGAGAAAAAATCCGGTAGAACTAATACGATTCAAAATAAGGAGCTGAACGAGCTGAACGCACCGTGATAGTTTACGGAGGGCAGAAGGAGAACCTTACGTTTGTGATTGGTCCTATTTTAAATGGATATCATTTTTATTACCCTTTATCCCAAATCCGTGCCAGTTACATATCTATTTATCGATTCCCGGCCAGCAATCTGATATATTATGCGCTTACATTCGCCGGTAAAATTATCCTCAATCAGATCTATTGTATCAGTTTAATCGGTTTTGTAAGAACGCATTGCAACTGATTGAATTTTCACATTACCGAAATGTATCGAAAGCACTTAGAACCACAATGATCTTGAGACCCAATCACTAGGTTTTTTTTATAAGTTCCTACAAACGGTGGACCTTAATTTTTCTGGTAGAAGACACAAAAAGGCCAAGAGTTGTTATACAACTTGGCAATACCGCCAGTATTTTGGGTTGGGTTAATGGTTCTGGCAGGGTGTACGTACACCCAAATTTTGCCAGTTATGTTTCAATTTCCATGTGACAGGAGGCCAACCTATTATTCATTTCATCATCATTTCAGCCGAAAGTCGTCAACTCCTACCTAACTGGACCGTTTGTGTCAGGTAATCATAATCGTCTACAACTTCGAGTATTGAGTTTCCGATCTTGATAGGAGCGATTGTAAGAAACCTATAATTGTCATAAATCAATAATAAATCCTTTAATGATCCAATTTATAGCAATCAATATTATTAACAATATAGATCGCATCTTAATTGCCACACCTGCGGACGTGCAGTGCACGCGTATGGACCATGTACCTACGCTACGTGCCTCAAATGGCTGTGAAAGGGTCACATTCGAAATGCCTCTCCCGAACATGTCCAAACCTATCTATAAATATATCCAAAATGATGTTGGTGTTATTGAGAGGACATTCATCAACATCATCATCGTTTCAGCCGAAAGACGTCTACTGCTGGTCATAAGGCCTCCCCCAAGTGTCACCACATAGAACGGTCCCATGCGTCTACATCCAGCGGATCCCCGCAACATTCACCAAGTCATCGGCCCTGTGAGAGGATTTTCAACCACTAAAAAGTTCAAGTACACATGATGACCAATTGAGTACAAATAGAAGAATACAAATGCGGATCTCTGGAAGAAATCCTACTCGAAATTTTTCACAGAACCACAATCATTCTAAAATTATCGTGTTCCATTCAACAGCAAACAAGTCCATAAATAGGGTTAGTCTACACGGCTCGCTGTTCGATCAGGACCAAGCCCGGGTCAACGGTGCGTTGTGTTCCACTCGCGCCTTAAAGTTGCCAGCATAGTAAATGGGCTTTGTTCCCGTAGAGCCACACCATGGGGTCCAGTGCCTGCTAGGGTTGCGAAATTTCTTCGATGGACTCATCGCGGCCCTGGACCGCAAAGGGCATTGGAAGGAACACAGGTGGGTTTTGGTCAGTAAGAGTCTGACACTGCCTTTTGCTCTGATCAGGAGTAGTCATTTGATGATTTCTCATCCATAAAAAAATTTTGGTATCCACGAGCGCGTTGAGCATCGAATGCATTTGAAACGTAATGTTCCGAAACGAATCTTTAATTTATCTTTTTACATTACAAGTACATACTCCAATGCGGATCCTTTAAGTAAGTGTTACAAATAGCACCTCAGTATAATGTAAGTAATACCAGCTTGTGCACGCGGATTCACTCGGGCAGAGGTCGAAAAAAATGGGATCAAGCGAAAAATATCGTAAAGTTTCAGGGCAAAAATGTAATTTTGTTTTAAGGTGTAGCTTAGACATGGGAGCATAATATTTTTTATTCTGGTATCTTATCTCTAGTAGACATCTTTCTTTAATATCTTTGGTTCTAGCCATGTTCTAGCCAAGTTCATAAATACTAATTATATTGACAGCAGTCCAGAAGAACTTATTTAAAACCATTTGGAGAACGGTAATTATTTATTGAAGAAAAATATCACAAAATAATATATATAAAACAAAAATATCTCCCTGTTTTAATTTCAAAATAACTGCTTTTCTTAAGAAATAAGCAGTACCTTTGTATTCAAATATTATATTTTGTTATTTTCCTGTGTTTTCTAAGTGTGTACATAAAAAGTAAAATTTAAAAAAATCAAGTCACCATAACAAAAAAATCTAATCTCCAAAACGGCGGGGTCGATTTTGACAGACTTTATTATGGAAAAGGATTAAACGAGCAAAAAACAAAAAGCCCTTGAAATTGTTAACAAAAACCGATTCAAACAGGTAAGTGACATTTTTGTAACCATTTCACATTCACATTTCACATCATTTCAACAGCTAATCATTATTTTTATCTTCAAAAAACTATTTCGAGCAGTATTCCGCTAGTTTTAAGGGTTAGTTTTAGTTTATAAGCTGGCAAGAGTGGCTTTTCAAACTGCTGCAGAACTCAACAACATGAAATATTGTGGAGAGTATCTAGAGTTTTGCTTTTTGTTATTTAACAACCTTATACAACGTGGAACAAAAAGAATAGAAAATAAAAATTATACTGAAGGGCGTGCTACAGACGATGAAACTAAACATTTTTTTTTTTCATATACCCAATACTAGTATTTTACATGAACCGACTACGTATCTAACCTTTCACAACCCAGTTGGTACTGGGGAATCGACTGGGTAATACGATACCCCTTGAAAAGACTTGATGTGACTTGGTTTTGGGGCCACTGACTACTTGTAATGACTGTCAAAAGATCCACAAATGGCAACAGGGAACGAATGGCACAAATGCGACTTATAACGTGCTTTCCGAGGAACAGAGAAAACTCGGTATGTGAGGGTTATCCATCCTTGGACGAACCTAAGCAAGTAAAGCTTAACCTAAAGATTCCTTAAACAGCTACCCTTACACATAGGTCAAGAAGGTATTCAATTTTTAGAAAAAAAAAATTACTCATAATTATGTGAATACGTAGACAAAGTCGCGGACACTTAGCTAGTTATCATATCACTAGTTTGGCTCTTGAAAATACCCACTTGAAATATCGAGGATAGTGAAGTGGGTTTCCGCAGCAAAATATCAAGCATTAGTCTGTCCCGAATAGTTTTGTAAACATGTCCCTATTTATTTATTTCCTGGTGTTACTGATATCGATATTTTATTTTTGCAACGTTCAAAGTTTAACCACACCGGCTGGTATTATCACAGGATCTTCAAACGAGGCAGGGTATACCGAATACTTGGGAGTGCCATGGATTGGTAAATGAAAGTAATCCTTTTGGGGTAAGTAAAAACTTCAATATTTAATTATATTATATGATATAAGGACATAAACACGGAAGCAGTCATGTAAATATTTATTTGCAAGCAATACGGGACAAGTAGTTCCTAGGAGCAATTTAAAGAATTACGAAAATCGATCTAAAATTACGGGACGATTAGTTCCCAAGGGTACTCAACCGGCTAAAGGTGAAGTTCATTATCTAGCCTTATCCGATATTGTGACAGGGTGGACACTATCGATAATCCAGAGGTTTTCTGAATGTATGTTAGCGATCTCATTCTCTGATATTATGTATGTTCAAGATAATTTAGAAGATGCATTTCAGAAATTCCATTCGGCATTACCTATAGCTACGACTTTTTTTTCGTTTGCTTTCCTGTACGAAAAATAGAAAGGTCGAATAGATTCAATAATATGTTGTGGTCGATGAAAGACATAAAGATTCCATAGTATCTACATGCATATAGTAGACTAAATGCATATATTATGTAGAAAAATATAATTTGTTACTACAAGAACAATTTTAGGTTCTGGAAAAACTGCACCACTTTGCTGAAATGTTTCAATCTAATAAAGACAGTAACCCAGGCTATGAATGCATGGCATACCCGTGGTACCTTGGACATGAATACCTTACCTTTGATTTTGTTGATCGTATACTATTGCTAAGTAAACCAAAGAAATATGGCATAAGGGGAAAAGCTAATAATTGTGTTAAATCTTATCTAAGTAACAGACATCAATGTGTGCAAATATCAAAAGTCATTGACTGAAACAAAATAGACTTTAAATCGAACTACAAAACTTACGCAGTAGGAGTCCCTCAAAGCAGCGTGATGGGATCGTTTCTATTTGTACGAGTACTTTACATAAATGACCTTCCCAACGCAATACACCATGAGACAATCCTATTTGCTGACGTCTGTGTAATTATTTTTATGACATTACACTTAAATTAATTATGAGTTTATGACATAAAGTTACAATTTTTTACTCACTATATATTCAATTAAATTTTTATAAATATCATCGACTATAATGTTCCCAGTGCAGGAACTCAGGCATCCTCTCTAGGAGAGGGATGGGGTTTAATCAACCCACGGGCCCAGTGCGGGCCGAATGTACGAATAAAACTGTAATTCTAATATGATTTGGGATCAATGACCGAAGTGGATTGCATTTTAAAAGAAGACTACGCCCAGCATGATTAAAATCTAGGTACTAATGGATTGAATTAATTGATCATTCAAAAAGAACGTCTAAGTGAATGACGGCATTTATTTGATCATTTTCAGAAACTACAATGTAAATTAAATTATATAGACCTACAATATTTTTATAGATCACAGAAGCTCTGTTCTGCTCTGTTAATTTATTTCATTATTATTTGCAGCCAGCAGTCAGATATCCGCGTTTTGAACAACCTTTTGAAGCAAACAATGACAACATCAACTGTCCTCAAATGGCTTTCAACGGTGTCTATGGAGGTACTATCCAGTGCCTCACTCTAAACATTTATGTCCCTGACAGTACCACCACCAAAGTTTTTCCAATAATGGCATATATACACGGCGGGGCATTCATTGGAGGCAGTGGGGCAGGAAACACATTAACCACCCTGCTAAAGAATGACGTCATTATTGTAACCATTAACTACAGACTTGGTATTTACGGCTTCATGTGTTTAGATACACCCGAAGTGCCAGGCAACCAAGGGCTTAAAGACCAAACATTAGCGCTGAGATGGATTCAAGAAAACATTGCAGCGTTCGGAGGCGATGTCAACAAAATTACTCTATTTGGAGGAAGCGCTGGTGGAATGTCCGTGAATTTACATTTATATTCGTTAAATGAAAAGTTATTCAACCAGGTAATTATAGAAAGCGGGCCAGCTTTGAGTTACTGGATGATGGTGCAATCTAACAATACAATACCCATAACACTCGCAAATAAATTGGGCTTTGAAACATCAGATATAAATAAAGCACTTAGTTTTCTTTCTAGTATTGATGTTAAATTACTTGTTGAGACAGCTGCTGCCTTGAAAATTGCTAGTGGTGGGAACCACGATCAACCTCTTACCAAACCTTGCGTCGAGAAAATATTTGAAGGTGTTGAACATTTTGTAACGGAGCATCCTATGAATGTTTTATCTAGTAAAGCTAATAACACTCCAATAATCATTGGTCATAACATAAGAGAATTAGCTTTTGAGTACGCTACTGAAGATGACGCGTTTTTCGAATCTTTCGATCCGAAAACACTATTTGAATTGGGTTTTGATATGAACAATGATTTAGAAGACGCTTTGAATGCAGTTAGACACTTTTACTTTGGTGATGATAAAATCAATAAAAATTACTCAGAAAAGGTTATAGAATTTGGGACTGATTTCATATTTGGTCACTCGACACAAAGAATGGCTGAAAAACTGTTAGAAAGTGGTGCCTCTAAGGTTTACTGCTATGTGTTCTCATATCTTGGAGCTGCTCATGGAGCTGAACTGGCATATTTATTCGACAACAATTCAAACCCGTCCGAAGATGCTACAGAAGATGAGAAACTTGAGCAAGCACTAGTTAAAAGTCGACTAAATACGCTTTTTACCAACTTTGCTAAATACGGGTAAGCAACTTTGAATAAATTACTTGGAAATTAAGTGAATCCATTTGGAAAAAAAATAATTAGGGGCAATATTTTAGTCGATAACTTGGTGAAGTTTACGGGGATCTGCTGCATGCGAGACGCACGGGACCGATCAACGTGGCGACACTTGGGGGAGGCCTACGTCCTGCAATGGACGTCTTACGGCTGAAATAATGATGATGAATATTTCAGTCAGTACTACGAGTACTTAAACGCGAAAGCCTTACTATGCAATACGATTCGAAAGCTAGGAACTTAATTGATGTCGCTAAAATTTTGGTCTTTGTCATCAGAAACCCAACACCGGAACCGTCAGAACTTTTGCCATTCACATGGACCCCTATAACGAACACCACTCAGCTTTTACTTTGGAACTGGAGAATTTTTTACTGAGTTACAACTTGACATTAGTAATAAATCAACCCACCAGGCTCAGTAGTAACACATGTATCGATCATTTCGCGCATAACTTACGAAGGGGATGTAAAGCTGAGATTGTCGATCTTATCCTTTCTGATCACACAGCACAGATACTCAGGGTTCCCATAAATAGAACATGCCGCTTAAAATTCTGGAAACTTGTAAAAAAAGACTACTCCACAGAGAACCTCAAAAAATTCCGCGAATGCATACGAAGTTTAACCTTTACGGAAGTTTATGCAAGTAACGATGCCAATATAGCCTACAAAAGATTTTATGAAACGTTCTCCCTATTCTACAAACTTTGCTTCCCTGATAAAATAATTAAAATAAATACTAACAAAAACGTAAAATGGGTATCGAGCGGTATAAAAAGCTGTAGTAAAAAACAAAGAAAATTATTGTGGACATACAGACTAAATCCTGTATTAAAAAATAAAATAAAATTTAAAAAATACTCCTCGCAATATAAGAAAATTATAAGACTTACACAGAAAGCTCAAAATGACTACTTTATAAAAACCTCAAAGAATACGTCAAAAGCTGTATGGCAAATTGTCAATAGACCTAAAAATAACTCTCCTAAAGAACAAATAATGACCATTAATAAATCTGACCAGACCTTCTCAAAACCTATTGACATTGCAAATGAATTTAATAATTATTTTATAGATGAAATTGAGAATAACATTAAAACTGACATAGAATCCAACAGAAAATTTGATAATCTGACAAGCCAATCAATGTTTATGCAGCCTATTCTACCAAACGACGTGATTTCGGCAATAAGATCACTTAAGAGTACTAGTACTGTGGGATTTGACGGTATGTCAACAAAGGTGATAAAATTCGTAAATGATTCTATAGCACCCGTATTAGCGCATATTATGAACCTTGGCATTGTTGACGGAGTTTATCCTGAGGACTTGAAGAAAGTTATTATTAAACCACTTCATAAAAAGGATGAAAAAACTGATATGAAGAACTATAGGCCAATAGCAAAAATATCTGTATTTTCCAAGGTTTTCGAAAAAATTATTTATAAGTCTCTGTATGGTTACCTTAATAAATTTAACTTATTATGCAAGGAACAGTATGGCTTTAGAAAAAACACCACGATCAATATGGCTATTTTTGATTTCTTACGTGGCACTATGTTGGCAGTAGACCAAAAAGCTCCTATTTGTGCCTTATACACAGATATGACCAAAGCCTTCGATTACGTAAAGCACGACGTCTTGTTGGACAAACTGCGTAGCTACGGTATCAGAGGTAACATTTTAAAACTACTCGAATCCTATCTCTCCAACAGAATGCAGTGTACAGAGATTGCAAGAATATGTGAAAAAACAAAATTTGAAAAGAGTTTTTTATCGCATTATAGATTAATAAAGTTTGG
The DNA here is from genome assembly GCA_949775195.1 of Diarsia dahlii. NCBI lineage: Eukaryota > Metazoa > Arthropoda > Insecta > Lepidoptera > Noctuidae > Diarsia > Diarsia dahlii. The sequence goes on from OX459209.1 coordinate 17,805,695, forward strand.
TGTCCCACAGGGTAGCGTCCTTGGGCCACCTCTTTTCTTGATCTATATAAATGATCTACCAAAGGTGACTCAACATCAAATGGTGATGTTTGCAGACGACAGTACAGCTGCCATAGTAAAATGTATTGATCGCAATACTTATCAAGTTGACATAAATAATACACTATCGGACATAATTAATTGGCTTGACAAAAATAATTTAGTTATTAACTTAAAGAAAACGAAAATCATGCACTTTCACCAAAGAACTGAAGTACCAAAATTTAAGGCACAAAAAAGATGCATAAGATCGATGTGTGGTCTTAGAACTGATGATAGCTGTGTACCATTCTTTAAATCGCTCAAAATACTCACCTTGCCATCATTATATATATTTGAAATTAGTGTTTTCGTCAAAACAAACATGAGCTTGTTCGAAAAAGTGTCAACTTTAAGACATGTTGCGATTCGTAGCCAATACGCAAACTCTTTAAGCAATCAGCGTTGTAAGACAGCCTTATTGAGAAAGAGCGTTTTAGGCATGGCGCCGCGCATTTACAACAAGATACCGGATGTAATAAAACATTTAAATGTTACTCAATTTAAAAAAAAGTTAAAATTGTTATTAATTGAAAAATGTTATTACACTATTGATGAATTTCTGAATGATAAATTAATGTAGACTTATTTATTTATTTTGACTGGAGAATACACACAATAGACGATTTCTAGCTGAATTTGACATTTGTTATTATTATTTCCTTTATTCATTTGTATAAACAAATTTCATACATTTTTAAATATTTCCTATAAAAACAATAAAAAAAACATTTAAAAATATAAAAAATTGTAACCCACCGGTATCGGGAACAGGGTCCAAGCTACCGGCGGTCAGGGCTCCAGAGAAAGGAACCTCCTAACAATGCGAGCCGTGTCCAGGAGTACCGCTCTCTGCATCAAGCCCTTGATCCAGCCGCCTAACGAGAGCCTCCTCAGATGTTGGTCGAGGCTCTTGGCAATTAAGCCATTGGCTGTGATGACTATCGGCACAATGATCGCTGAGTCCACATCCCACATGTCGACAACCTCGCGAGCCAAGTCAAGATACTTGATTTGTTTATCTTTCTCGGCTTTCACGAGGTTCTCGTCATGCGGGACGGTTATGTCAACAATCATTGCGCGCCGCTCTGATCGATCCACCACCACTATATCAGGCTTATTAGCTATAATAGTCCTGTCAGTGATGATGGATTGATCCCAGTACAGTGTGATACTGCCATTATCGAGGACTGGGTCGGGCACTCAAAAACTCAAACTCAAATCGTTTATTTCAATTAAGCCATTACAGGCACTTTTGAATGTCAGAAGGACGGAAGAAGAACGAAACTACGAGTGCAATGCGCCATTCCGAAAGCCACCACGCCGAACCACACGCCACCGAATGCCCGCAACAACGAACACTGCGAGCACGAAAGCACCCAGCGACGCAAACCGCAACAACGAATGCTCGAGACTGCACATACCTGTAGTACGGCACTTCCGATTCCACAAGGTTGTATTTCAGAGCAAGTTGCTGATGGATAATCCTGGCTACAAGGTTGTGTCTATGCAAGTATTCTCCGTTAGCTAGACGAGAACACCCGGAGATAATGTGACGGATTGATTCGCCCGGACGGTGGCATGCCCGACATATGTCAACCGTACCGTCCTTCACAATAAATCTCCGGTAGTTATTCGTCATCATAACTTCGTCCATAATTGCACAGACAAAACCTTCGGTTTCTCCAAAGAGTTCCCCGGAACGTAGCCAGGCTACGGACGCTGGGAAGTCTACATCTTGCCCGTGTAGGGCCCGGAAAAAAAAGTCCGTGGAGCTCCTTGCTCTGCCATACCTCCATGCGGTCTTTAGTGTCAAGCACTACAGGTTTGCGCCAGTTCTCTTTAGCCAAGGAGAGCGGGGTGAGGCCCTTGTCCACCGCGACAACATCTCGATGCATCCCCACGTCGGCTTCCAGGAAATATTCCCTGAGACTGCATATCTCACGATTGTGGAGAGTCTTAGCATTTAAAAAGCCTCGACCTCCACACTTCCGTGGGATATACAGTCTCATAACCGAAGAACGTGGGTGATGCATTCGATATGTCGTCAACAATGTACGAACCCGTCTATCCAGGGCGTCTAGCTCTGTTTGAGTCCATTTGAGTATGCCGAAAGAGTACATCAAAACCGGCATGACCCAACCGTTGAAGGCACGCACCTTATTTCCGCCTGATAAAAGACTGTTACATACTTTTCTCAGGCGGCCAAAGAAGCGTTCCCTCAACGATTGCTTCATGTCGGCAACGTTGATGCCCAGCGCTTCCGACATACCCAAATACTTGTAGGTTTCGGTTGCTGAGAGGGATCTAAGATTTATGGAATCTGTGAGCTGGGTTCCCACAGACTCCACAATCCCCCCTCGCTTTACATGCATGACCGCACACTTATCTACACCAAATTCCATCCTGATGGCGCTACTGAAAGCTTCAGTAGCGCCATTATTATTTTATTATTATTATTATTTCTTTTTGGCTGTAGAATTTACTTGATATTAAGACATTTTATAATACTTGTTTTTAGCATAATTCTATTAATTTTGACATACCTACCAAATAATTTGTGTTTACCTCTCGCATGATAAATTTTTCTTTTATTATTTCGCATGCTATGCAACCATAAATATTTGTACGTCTTTTGGCATAACATAGCGATCTAACATTAATTTAAGAACTGTATTCACTACCTATGTTACACAAATAAAATTGACTTTGACTTTGACTTTGACTTTACCTAAGTAAAGTATGGACATGACTTAGAATTTACACCTAGTAGCAGACCTAACCATGACAGAATGGCATTTTGGGACTTATTCTACAAACTGTATGGAAACTATCAAAAATGGTATCAAACCGAAACAATATTGGGCAATGAGGGGCCAAATCTAGGGAGCAATGTATTCATGACTGTTGCCATTCTATTTTTATATTTTTTATTCGTCAATAATCAATAATATTTTGAAATACTTTTGTTTGTTTTATTTATGTTGTATCCTCTGAAGCCCTACAAAACCGCCATTTTTCTGCATGCTTCTGATGACACTGCGTTAATTGGAAGAAAAGATACCACGCAACTTCCCGAACACTACCCAGCTGAGCCTGATTCGACGATTGACCTCTTTCTCGACTGACTTTTTTCTGTCCATTTGTTGTATTTGTAGACATAATCGTCTACAACATCGAGTGTAGACTTTAGAGTAGTAGACTTTAGAGTGTAGAGTTTCCGATCTTGATAGAAGTAGGTATTACAAGTTTATTGCCATCAATCAATGATAAATAATCCTTTATGATAAAATTTATAACAATCAATATTATAATAACAATATAGATCGAATCTTAAATTGCCACACCTGCGGACTTTCAGTGCACGCATGTAGACCATGCACGCTACGCGCTTCGAATAGCCGTGGACGCGTCACATTCGATAGTTCAAGATGTATGCGAACCGCATGGTTCGTGTTAATCACAAAAGACATTAACCGCTTTATTAATAAAAATAGTTAAACATGGTTTAACTTACGATTGGTTTATCTCGCATGCCGTCTCACTTCAAACATATTCAAAAGAAAGTTTTAGTTTTAGGTTTATGCGAGATAAACCAAGCAAACCAGGTTTAACTATTTTTATTAATAAGGCGGTAAATGAAAGGTACATTATTTTAAACCACAAAAGAGAATTTCTTTTTACCGCCAAAAGTGGTCACTTTTATAATCAGTAATTTTCTTAATTTATAAGTTATTTACGAGCATGATAGTGTTTTGGATTTTTCAAATTTGATGTGATTTTAGAGTAAAAGAAGAAATAAGATGTGGGTGGCGCTAGTTTCGGTGCTGTTAGTGCCTTAAGTGTACCTACTGGACTAAATATAGACTGCCTCGTTGGTCTAGTGGTCTCAAGCCCGACTGCTGTGCATGAGGTCCTGGTTTCGATTCCCAGGTTGGGCAAAATGTTATTGGGTTCAATCATCAGGAATTTCTCAAAAAAGAGTTAGTCTACACGAGCTCGTGGAGCATCGTAAGCATCGAAAGCATTTGAAACGCAATGTTCCGAAACGAAACTTGAATTTTCCCTTTTTACATTACAAGTGCATGTTCTAATGCGAAAAATCGACTGTATTTCGTTACTTCGAAGTTCGAAATACCGAAGTACGGTATACAGAAAGTTCGTGAGTCCGAATTACGTTAGTCAGAATGTACGCTATGACGAAGTACGGTATTCAGAATGTACACTATCGCGAAGTACGGTACGCCGAAAGTTTGCTACTACGAAGTACTGTATTCAGAATGTACACCATCGCGAAGTACGATACACCGAAAGTTTGCTACTACGAAGTACTGTATTCAGAATGTACACTATCGCGAAGTACGGAACACCGAAAGTTTGATATGACCAATTACTCAATAATTATGAGGAATATTCATCATTAGAGAGTATTTCGAATTAGTCAAGTATTATAAATGATGATAGTCTCGATCGAATCGAAGGCTTTCTCGTAGTCCACAAATGCTAAACAGAGAGGCAGGAGATACTCTTTAACCACCAATTACTCAATAATAAATGAGAATATTCCTCATCGAGATTCTGAGAGAGTATTTCGAAATGTACACGATGTGAGGATAAATGACCTAAAACAGTGACTATAGCTACTGAAATAAAAAAATCGTAATTTAAATAAGTAAAAGCATTTTAATCTATTCAAAATAAACTTAAAACTTAGGGTAAAAAAAACTAAATTAACTTTTCTTTACAGTCAAACATAATATAATTTAATTATTATAATATATAAAATTAAAAAATTAAGTTTTAAAATAAATTATATAAGCCAGACCGCTTAAATACTCTTTTAAAGACATGGTGTCTTTTTTGACGATATGATCTTTAATCTTTTTAGTGAGCACTGAACTGTTTCTTTTGCGTTTCATTATAAAAATGAATCAACAAAGTTCTTCTGGCATGAAACTGGCGGCCAAGCGCGACCCAAATGAAAATAATATTATTCCTGATACTATAGAGAGATAAAATATGGCCTCAAAATAAAGATCACAAACAATTTTTTTAACTAACAAAACTAACTAACTTTTTAACTAACAATTTTTTTTTATTCAGTAGACTAGCTGAACCCGCGCATGCGTAGCAATGCGTTTTTCCTACCTACCTATCTACTACCCTACCTACTACCTTACGTACTACCCTACCTACTACCCTACGTACTACCCTACCTACTACCCAACCTACTACCCTACCTACTACCCTACCTACTACCCAACCTACTACCCTACCTACTACCCTACCTACTACCCTACCTACTACCCTACCTACTACCCAACCTACTACCCTACCTACTACCCTACCTACTACCCTACGTACCTAAAAAAAAAAAAAAAGTATCCTATGTCCTTCTCCTGGTTCTTAGCTACCTCCCTACCAATTTTCAGCTAAATCCGTCCAGCCGTTCTTGAGTTATAAATGGAGTGACTTGTAAAACCTATTTGCACAATAATCATCATTTATATTGACTAATTCGAAATACTCTCTAATGATGAATATTCCTCATAATTATTGAGTAATTGGTCATATCAAACTTTCGGTGTTCCGTACTTCGCGATAGTGTACATTCTGAATACAGTACTTCGTAGTAGCAAACTTTCGGTGTACCGTACTTCGCGATAGTGTACATTCTGAATACAGTACTTCGTAGTAGCAAACTTTCGGCGTACCGTACTTCGCGATAGTGTACATTCTGAATACCGTACTTCGTCATAGCGTACATTCTGACTAACGTAATTCGGACTCACGAACTTTCTGTATACCGTGCTTCGGTATTTCGAACTTCGAAGTAACGAAATACAGTCCGAAAAAGACTTCCTTTAGGTAAGTATTGCGAAGAACACTTTAATTTATAATGTAATACTAGCTTATGCCCCGGTTTCACCCGTGGTTGGAAAAGATCGGAACAAGCGAAAAAACGCCATAAAGTGTCAAGACAATAATAAAATTGTGCTTTAAGGCATTACAGATATGGGAATGCAGTTTTCTATGTTTCTCCTCTCTTGTATCTATATACCTTTGATCCTAGTCAAGTTCATGCTAAATGCTTGTTACTTTGACAGTAGTCCAGAAGAACCTATTTATGAAATATTTGTAGAATAGTTATTTATTTAAGTACACGCAAAGTACTTAACAGGACATTACACGTGTTATGTCAATATACACACATATAAGTGTATAAAATGGAAATGTCTGCTAGTATTTCCAAATAACAGCTTTTTAATGGATGCTATGAAAGTATACACGATACTTTTGTAACAAACAGACCATGAAACTGGACCATCAATTTTTTCCACATCAGACCATAATATGAAATATCAGTACCATGAAGCGATGCCCGATCTGACTTACACAACTCAGGTGTAGTATAGTGAACTCATCTAACTTCGTGATTAAAGCATTTGTAGAAATATAAAAATAAAGTACTAACTAAGTATCAAATACTTATCACCGAATTAGGCGAATCACAGAATTAGATGAGTTCACCCTACTAATTAATACGATACTCCTTGGTAAGATTAGTTGGCAGATTTTCATGCCACTGAAACGACCAAAGATCTACAAATGAAAACCGGGACCAACAGTTTAACGTGCTTGCCTCCGTGGAGGAAACTAGGTATATAATGAGTATAGTCACCCATCCATGGACCAACCTAAGCAAACACAGCTTAACACGTTGAGGGACGCACTGAATTAGCAGTAGATTTTTTGAAGATGAAAAATGACAGTACGGGCACCGCCGTACAATTTTAAACTCTTCTAAAGTGAGGTATAAGCATTACAGCGAAATTTTGTATAGAGGAACAAGGAAAACCGTTTTTACTGTCTTATCACATCAATCCCTCATACGTATGAGTTATTGCGTTTTCTACGAAGTCCTCGCAGGCACACTACGGTTATGCCCGTAATCGGTCTATAGAGATTCTATGCGACGGCTCGAGTAGTGTTCATGTTACGGCTATGAAAGTACTATCGTTGTATGATTATTCTTTAGTAATGCTCTAGGTAAGTACGGATATAGCAGTGGTCGTAACTTGTATGGGCAATTTTACTGTCATATCGCATAATTTGAAAAAGTCATTACCGTCCCGCAACGTGTTAACCTAAAGATCAACCTGAACGTCTGTTACTTATTATTAAGCTGCAAGCTCCCTCAATATTTAAATAATTGATTAATTTTCACAATATTATACAAATTAGGTCCAGCAAATAAAAATCGTATCTTACTCATTAATATTTATGAATGTGTGAACAAAGTCGTGGGGACTTAGCTTGTTATCAATATCACTAGTTTGCCTCTTGAGAATACCCACTTGAAGTAACGAGGACATCGAAGTGGCTTTCCGCAACAAAACAGTTTATTATAGCAAAGTGTTTAAATGAACCATTAGTCTTTCCTGACTAGTTCTTGTAAACATGTCTCTATATATTTGGTTCTTGATTTTACTGGTATCAATATTTTGTTTCTCCAATGTTCAAAGTTTAACAACACCGGTAGGTATCATCACAGGATCTTCGAACGAGGCAGGGTTTACCGAATACTTGGGAATACCATACGGATTGGTAAATGGAAGCAATCTTTTTGGGGTAAGCATTTTAAAATTAATTCTTTCGTATGAATAATCTTTTCATTTACCTACTGAAGTGAACGGTGATTAAAAGAAGAAGCTACGTCCAAATAATCATCCTAGTTCTGGAACTAGGATGATTATTTTAGATACTGATAGGATTCAAGAAATTGATCATACAAAAACAGTGTCTAGTATAATAGGACATTCATTAATTTGATATTTTAGGAAACTACAATGCTTCTTCTTTACGTTTTGATGAACTCTGTACTGCTCTGTTAATAATTTATATTATTTACAGCCAGCAGTCAGATATCCGCGTTTTGAACAACCCTTTGAAGCGAACAATGACAACGCTAGCTGTTCCCAAATGTCCTTCAGTGGTGAATATGCAGGGACTATGCAGTGCCTCACCATGAACATCTATGTTCCTGATAGAACTACCATTAAAGTTTTTCCAATAATGGTATGGATACACGGCGGGGCATTCATTGGAGGCAGTTCACTAGGAGCAGGAAACAAACCCACCTCCCTGCTAAAGAATGACGTCATAATTGTAACCATTAACTACAGACTTGGCGTTTACGGCTTCATGTGTTTAGATACACCTGAAGTACCAGGCAACCAAGGGCTCAAAGACCAAACATTGGCTCTGAGATGGGTTCAAGAAAATATTGCAGCGTTCGGAGGCGATGTCAACAAAATTACTCTATTTGGTGAAAGTGCCGGTGGAATGTCCGTGAATTTACATTTGTATTCGCTAAATGAAAAGTTATTCAACCAAGTAATTATAGAAAGTGGACCAGCTTTGAGTTACTGGATGATGGTGCAATCTAATAATACAATTCCTATAGCACTCGCAAATAAATTGGGCTTTGAAACATCAGATTTACATAAAGCACTTAGTTTTCTTTCTAGCGTTGATGCTAAATTACTAGTTGAGACAGCTGCTGACTTGCAAATTACCAGTGGTGGACACAATCAACCTCTTACCAAGCCTTGCGTTGAGAAAATATTTGATGGTGTTGAAAATTTTATAACGGACCATCCTATGAATATTTTATCTAGTAAAGCTAGTAATACTCCAATAATCATTGGTCATAACATAAGAGAATTAGCTTTTGAGTACGCTAATCAAGAGGATGAGTTTTTCAAATCACTCGATCTGAAAACACTATTTGAAATGGGATTTGATATGGATAATGATTTAGAAGACGCTTTGAAAGCAGTTAGACACTTTTACTTTGGTGATGATAAAATCAATAAGAATAACTCAGAAAAGCTTATAGAACTTGGAACTGATTTCATATTTGGTCACTCGACACAACGAATGGCCGAAAAACTGCTAGAAAGTGGTGCCTCCAAGGTTTACCGCTACGTGTTCTCATATCTTGGAGCAGCTCATGGAGAAGAACTGTCATATTTATTTGACAGCAATTTAAACCCGTTTGAAAATGCTACAGAAGATGAGAAACTTGAGCAAGCACTAGTAAAAAGTCGGCTAACCACGCTGTGGACTAACTTTGCTAAATTCGGGTGAGTACGACTTTGAATAACTTACTTAGATATTATTATTAACTGAAGATATTTTATTACTGTGATAGAGTTTCCATAGATCTCGAGTTGTAAGCCAAGATTTGCACTTTTGATTTTTTAGTATGCATGTTGTATAATAATCACTTTCTTCGGTGAAGGAAAACATCGGGAGAAAACCAGCACGCCAGAGAAATATTTCTTAAGGGCATGTAAGGCCATAGGCCGCATAAGAACTGTGACACCAGGTTACGCACTATAAGCACACGATAAAGAAGAAGAAAGAAAGCAAATCATTCCTTGAAAGAGATTTGGTTAGGGATTTATTTAGTTATCCTAGACGGTACCATCAAATTTCAGTCGTGTATATGCGAAAGGCTTGCTAAGCAATTTGATTCGAAAATTAGTATCTGTGGTGGTATCACTGAAATGTTGATCTTTGCCTTCAGAAACCCAACGCCGGAACCATCAGAACTTCTGCCATTCATATGGACCCCAATTACGAAAACCACTCAACCGTACCTTGATATGGACTTGGATTTTACACCTCGAAGCAGACCTGACAATGACAGAATGGCATTTTGGGACTTATTCTACAAACTGTATGGGAAGTATCAAAAATGGTATCAAACTAAAACAACATTGGGTAATGAGGGGCCAATCCTAGAGAGCAATGTATTCCTAACTGTTGCCATTCTATTTTTATATTTTGTATTCGTCAATAATCAATGATAGTCAGAAATATTTTTATATGTTTTATTTAAATGGTATCCTCTGACGTGCTACAAAATAGCGTTTAACCCCGATACTTTTTTTTCTACATGGCATCTCGTAGGTCGACTCGGACTCGGAGGCGAGGTATGAGGCTGAGTTCGGCTTTACCAGAATGTCCTGTGGGTGCATTTAGGGTAAGACATCTAGCCGGGCCATAAAATCTTATATAGACTAAGTGTCAGACGCACGGCATAAAATTAGAGTTTACCATTTTTTTATCAAAGATTGATTTGGCCAGCCCTAGCAGATTTTCGACTAAAATGTTGAGAGAAACAATATAGGACCAAGAATTGAGCCCTGTGGAACTCCCAAATGCACTTCATATGCCTACAATAAATTAATATATTTTTCTTTATTTCTTTCTGTATCGACAATGTTTCTGTAACGACATTCGACGTTAGAAGCAGTAAGCAAGAAAACTGTAGTTTAATGCACATAATATTCTTGCACTACATTTTAGCTATGATACTTAGGTTGAATGCCGAAACTTCAAGGCACACTGTTTATAGAAACCGCTTTACAAATTAATGATCTATTACTCAGTAATATTGCATATTTAGTTACAAGCTTTCTTATTACTCAAGGTATGCCTATCCTATTTTTTCTTTTCTTCTACCTTTTCTTTTACTAGACTTTTTCTTCAAATTATAGTACATTATTGCAGAATCCAGTAAGTAAGCCTTCCTGGCCAAGTATGAGTTAACCGGACCGAACCGCAGGTGAGGTCTGGTTATATACGAGGCCAGGATGGCTTTCTTACTGGTTGAGGTTTGTATAATGCTTTTCTCAAAAATTAAAGAAAGTTTAACAACAAATTCGTTTAATTAATATTGAAGGTTACATTCATATGTGAAAAACACAATAGCACTTTTTGGCCGACCCGGGAATCGAACCCAGGACCTCACGCTCTGCAGTCGAGCTTGCGACCACTAGACCAACGAGGCAGTTTAGGAAACAACTTTAGAAAAAACTTTTTAATAAACTGAAATTACTAAATACAATCATAAAATCCCACACTATACTTCTACAACATTACTAAGTACAAAACGCAACGTATAAAATGGCTGTTTAAGGTTCCAAAAATATATGTATCTCATAAAATGTCATACCAAAAAGAGAGAGATATATATTTGGAACCTCCCTTCTATAACCATGTTATAGGCTAAACTCTAATCTGTGTCTGGTACTATGTTTTTTTTTCTAAACAGATCTAAAGAGGATGACCTAGTGTCCAGTAAGTAAATTACATACTTACTTACTGGACAGTAGGAGATACCAAGTTTAAAATCTCGCTTCTTACTGGACAGTTGTGAATAAGTCTCCGGTAAAGTTCACTTTCTGGATACTTTTTAGAGATGTTATGGCAACATTACATACCATTTTTGAGAAAAAATTGAAACGGGGTACTACGTAATGAAGCCGGCATTTAATAATAATAATTAAAATTTGTATCAGTTGTGAAACTGATTACCAAATGACGAATTAAACTGATAATGATCTTTTAGATTCCGTTTTTATAATAATATCTTTTATCTGAATCTCTCTCCCGCGGTACGTGATAGGAAATACCAAGCCATTCCAGATTATTTTGTATACATTCTCGCCATAATCTTTGTATATAAAAAGCAGGTTTATCTTATTATTTGTAGTAATGTCTCAAGGCTTGGCCATGAGAATGTGGTCGGCGGTAGTGTTGCTCTTAGTGTGTGCTTCAGTGCGAGGGTTACCTCGAGTAGATCCTCTTGTGTCTACCAATTTAGGTCTTATAAGAGGCCTACACTTTGGGGATGGGTACGCAAAATTCTTGGGTGTACCTTATGCGGTGGTAGATAAAAATAATCCATTTGGGGTAAGCTTCTTTATGTAACTCTCGTCATCATCTTTTTTTTGTAACTAAAATAAATAACAAAATTTGTCTTACTGATACAATGCCTCACAAAACGTTTTTCAAATAATGATGTTCAGACTTAAATCTGAAATAAAACCTAATACTCAAATACTAAGCCGTTCGAGTCACTATCGTCATCTATCTGTCTAAGTTTATAACTGTTTTATTGCAAAGCATTTTATCAATGTATTTTACTTTTCAGCCATCAGTGCCACATAATGGCTTTGACGACATTTTTGAAGCGTACGAATCAAAAGCATGCCCTACACTAAGCAGAGGTGTCCCCGGGGGTACCATTGACTGCCTTACCCTGGACGTCTACGTGCCAAGTGTCGCTGACTCCCAACACCCCTTGCCAGTAATGGTATGGATACACGGCGGTGCTTGGATTGGAGGCAATGCATTAAGGGAAGCAAACGAACCAGTCTCCTTGCTAAAGAATGACGTTATTGTCGTATCCATTAACTACAGACTTGGTATTTACGGCTTTATGTGTTTAGATACACCTGAAGTGCCAGGCAACCAAGGGCTTAAAGACCAGACATTAGCGCTGAGATGGGTTAAAGCAAACATTGCCGCGTTTGGAGGCGATGCCAACAAAGTTACTCTGTTTGGTGAAAGTGCCGGTGGTATGTCCGTGAATCTACATTTATACTCGTTAAATGAAAAGCTTTACAACCAAGTGATTATACAAAGTGGACCAGCTTTGAGTTACTGGATGATGGTAAAATCTAATAATACATTACCGTTAATTCTTTCCGAAGAATTAGGCTTTAAAACTACGGATTTAAATGAAGCTTTGAGTTTTCTGTCTACGGTTGATCCTCATGTGTTAGTTGAGGTTGCTAATGTTTTGAAATTTACTAGTGCTTCAGGCACTGATCAACCTCTTACCAAACCTTGCGTTGAGAAAAAATTTGATGGAGTTGAAAATTTCTTAACAGAACATCCCATGAACGTTAGATCTACAAAAGCAAGTAATATTCCAATTATCATTGGTCATACCGCAAGAGAATTCGCTTTTCAATATGCTAACCAAGACGAAGCGTTTTTCAAAACATTCGATACGAAAATACTATTTGAATTGGGCTTTGATATGGAAAACGATTTAGAAGACGCTTTGAATGCAGCGGGACACTTTTACTTTGGTGACGAAAAACTCAGTATAAATGTCTCAGAACAGCTTATAGAACTTGGAACTGATTTAATATTTGGGCACTCGACTAAACGGATGGCCGAAGACTTGCTAGAAAGTGATCCTGAGAAGGTTTATCGGTTCGTTTTCTCATACGGTGCAGCTAGTCATGGAGAGGAACTGAAATATTTATTTGATACAACGACTTTTGAGGATGACGAGCAAAATCTATTAAGGAGTCGTTTAACCACGCTTTGGGCAAACTTTGCCAAATACGGGTGAGTAAGAATTCATAGGTACAAAAATATAGTTCTGAGGAGCGAAGACTCCCCCTGCTTGGGCGGAGCCCCGCTGTGTTCTCGTAGCGGCGATCGAGGCGATCCGGGGCGAGCAGGAATGGGATGCCGTCACCTCCTTCTGCGAAGCAGTGATGCTAGCGAAGGAGGTGGCGGAACGTGAGAGGGAGAGAACCTCTCGTCCCAGCCACCGCGGGAGGCTGTCCGGGCATCGGGGGCCACGTGATGGCTTCCGGCCACCGTAGACGCGAGCCTGTGTACGGTGAGTAATGGGCTAGCTCGCCGTCCGTCCGTCTTATGACGACACCAGACCGTGTCGACGGCGCGTTCGTGTTCCACGCGCGCCTCAAAGAGATGTCAGCAAAATGGAAGGGGCCACAAGGGCCGACGCCCGTCGGGGATGCGGATTGTCGTAAGAGATACCGCGGCCTCGGCGCAAGGGCAAAGAAGGAACATGGGTGGTTTTTAGTCAGTAGCGGTCTGACACTCCCTTTCGCTCTGCTTAAGAATGGGGGGGGGGGCAAAATCATCAAATGACCCCCCATTTGATGATTTTGCACCCACCCGAAAAAAAAGGAGCAAAGACTTCATGGTCGTGGTTGGGGTTAGGTGCTGCGTTCGATTACCAAATGGGGAGAGTGCTGATGTGGGTTTTCCATCAAGAAATTCTGAATAGCATTCGAGAGTTTCCATACCACTTAGTCTTGCTCTCGCCACCTATTAAATGCAGCGCATTTAATGTGGGTGTGCTTCGGGGAAACAAATGAGTGATCGTTTGTTTATTCGAAAAGTGATCTTGATTTTTTTTTATATTCGTCGTAAGCGTAATCGTTTATTGTTTTTTTTTTTCTTATTAGAACCCCGACTCCGGCGCCTACAGAGCTCCTGCCTTTGACGTGGACTCCAATAACAAAGACTGCTCACCCATATTTAGATATGGATGCGGAATTCACACTCCGCAGTAGACCTGACCATGCCAGGATGGCATTTTGGGACTTGTTCTACAACCTGTATGGAAAGTACCAAAAATGGTACATAAATTCTGAAGAAAGAAATGAACTTTAATTGTATTCAATGAATTTAAATTTTTGTAATTAAAAAGCTGTAGAATTTGTTTCGGATTTTTGATTGTTTTTTTAACGCTAACATTTCGCCAGTTATATGTAAGTACCATGTACCTAATATGGGGCGAGTCTATTGCCGTTATCCAGCTACTACTTGTCTCAGCTGCTTAAGCAAGTTAGGTGACAGAATTCTCAAATATTTCGTAGATTTTATTCTCGTAAATTATTTACTCTACCTTTTCAGAGAGAGTGTAATTTGTTTCATCAGTAGCTGTCTCTGTAAATGTGCTGTGTCATCCACAATTATACTATTCCATGATCATTCTTTAAACAGGAAGGAAGATCGTTGATATACACATGAAATAAAATAGGACCAAAAATGTAACCCTGTGGAACTCCCTTATAATTATAATATATATTAACTTTTAGCCTTAAAAATATTTTAGTTGTAATGTAATTCTACTGAACGATACAATATTTATGGAGTTTATCTGCACCAGTTGTAAAACTGATTACCACATGAAAACTTGATTTGATAAATGTCAAGATTCTGTTTTATCTTTTATCTTAACTCCCGCGGTACGTGTTAGGGAATACCAAACCATTCAAGATTATATTGTGAAAATTCTTGCCTTAATCTTTGTATATAAAAAGCAGTTTTTCATCTTACACTTTGTAGTCATGTCTCCAGTGTTGACCATGGAAATAATAATATTCTGGGCGATAGTGTTGCTCTCAGTTTGTGCTTCAGTGCGCGGGTTATCTAGAATAGATCCTCTTGTGTCTACCAATAGAGGTCTTATAAGAGGACTCCAGTTTGGAGATGGGTACGCCAAATTCTTGGGTGTACCTTATGCGGTGGTAGATGAGAATAATCCATTTGGGGTGAGCTTTGTTTTTTTCTGTAACTCTAATTATTAATATTGGTTGCGATATAAAAGTTCTTCCAAATGTTAGTTTTTCTAAAAACAAGGTCTCCCAGAATGTTAATCACAATACTGTGTGCAGTACTATGCTCAGTATGTGTTCATTTAGATTAAATAATCTAAATGAAACCTAATGCACAAATACCGAGCCGATCGAGCCACTGTCTAGGATCTTCCTCTATCTGTCTAATCTTAAAACTATTAAATTGCAAGGCATTTTATCAATGTATTTTACTTCACAGACATCAGTGCCACATAATGGCTTTGACGACATCTTTGAAGCTTATGAATCAAAAGCGTGCCCTCAAGTACACAGAGGCGTCCCCATGGGTACCATCGATTGCCTCGCCCTGGACGTTTACGTGCCAAGTATAGCTGACTCTCGACACCGCTTGCCAGTAATGGTATGGATACACGGCGGAGCATTCATTGGTGGCAGTGCTTTAGCACAAGCAGACGAACCAATCTCCTTGCTGAAGAATGACGTTATTGTTGTATCCATTAGCTACAGACTTGGTATTTACGGCTTCATGTGTTTAGACACACTTGAAGTGCCGGGCAACCAAGGGCTTAAAGACCAAACATTAGCGCTGAGATGGATTCAAGAAAATATTGCAGCTTTCGGAGGCGATGTCAATAAAATTACTCTGTTTGGTGAAAGCGCCGGTGGCATGTCTGTAAATCTACATTTATTTTCCTTATCTGAAAAGCTATTCAACCAAGTGATTATACAAAGTGGACCAGCTTTGAGTTACTGGATGATGGTGGAGTCTAATGATACAATACCTTTAACTCTTGCTCAAGAATTGGGTTTTGAAACTTCAGATATAAATGAAGCTCTGAGTTTTCTTTTTTTTATTTATTTATTTATTGGATCTCCAACAGAAACTACACAATCACATGCAAGTATACATATAAGAGGGACAAATACAAGTGTGCGCTTCCAATTATAGAAGACCACATCATTCACTTATAATCTAGGTAGGTACAGTAAGTTTAACAAGGTAATAAATCTAAAATCAAAATACGTTACACAAAAATTGTACAAAAGAAACAAGGTGAATTACAAAAAAGATGAACTAACAATAACAACTGAAATGAACAATAAAAGAAAAAAAATATAATTTAATAATCATACAGGAATCCTAAAATATTACGACTTGGGTACGGTGACACATAAGTCTTTTTTAAACCTTGCGATTTTACATGTAATATCCACTTCATTACGCTTCGATACTTCGTTATACCGCCTACAGAGCCTTGGCAAAACGGCAAAGTGTCCGAGGTTTGTTTTGGATCCCGGCACATGGAAAAGGTTATAGTTACATTTGCGTGGCAAGCGAGACGGTGCGCTTATCTGCAGCTTTCCCAGAAGCTCGCTACAGTCAACAACCCCATTGAATAGTTTGTGAAGAAATGTGAGATCTAGAACCTGCCTTCTATCTAATAACGAGGACATTTTATAATGTTGTAGTCTCAAGTCGTAGCTCCTGATTTTTTTTGCCAGACGGTCTTTATAGCACAGATGGTACAGAAAACGTCTTTGTACACTTTCCAAGCGTTTAGTGTAAATGTCATAGTGAGGATTCCATACGGTGCTGTTGTATTCAAGGAGCGGGCGAACTAATGCGTTATATAAATGAATTCTAGTTGACGCTTTAGAAAATTCTTTGCTGTTGCGCAAGACAAATCCGAGCACTTTGAACCCTTTTGAGGTAATATTTATTATGTGCCTATCAAATTTCAGTTTTTTGTCAAACACAATTCCCAGGTCACGAACTTCGTCTACCTTTTGTAGTGTTTGCTGGTGCAGTGTGTAATTGTGGGATTGCACTGTTTTATTGCGAGAGAAATGCATACAATAACATTTAGAGACGTTAAGCGACATTCTGTTTACTCTACACCAATCCGCCATTCTATCGAGATCAGCCTGTAACAGTGCGGCATCTATGTCTGACAATATTGGTCTCATGATTTTGACGTCATCAGCAAACAGGTAGAAACTAGAGTGCTCGAAACATACCGTAATATCATTGATAAAGATGTTAAAGAGGACAGGGCCCAAGTGCGAGCCCTGTGGGACTCCTGAAGTTGCTGGAAAGGTGTCAGAATGGTGACCGTTGATTACCACTTTTGAATTTCTACCAACGAGGTAAGAATGGAACCATTTAAGCAACTTTCTTTCTACGGTTAATCCTCATTTATTAGTTCAGATAGCTACTGACTTGAAAATGACTGGTGGTTCGAGCAGCGATCAACCACTTACCAAACCTTGCGTTGAGAAAGTATTTAATGGAGTTGAAAATTTCTTAACAGAACATCCTATGAATATTAGATCTACGAAGGCTAGTAGGATTCCAATAATCATTGGTCATACCGCAAAAGAATTTAATTTTCAAAATCAAGATGAAAAGTTTTTCGATTCATACGATCCGAAAACACTATTTGAAATGGGCTTTGATATGAATAATGACATAGAAGACGCTTTGAATGCAGTGAGACACTTTTACTTTGGCGATGAAAAAGTCAGTGTAATTGTCTCAGAACAGCTTGCGGAATTTGCAACTGATTTAATTTTTGGGCACTCGACAAAGCGGATGACCGAAAAACTGCTAGAAAGTGATGCCGAGAAAGTTTATCGTTTCGTTTTCTCATACCTTACAGCTAGTCATGGAGAGGAACTGAAATATTTATTTGATACAAGCACTTTTGAGGATGACGAGCGATTACTATTAAGGAGTCGTTTAACCATGCTTTGGGCAAACTTTGCCAAATACGGGTGAGTAAGAATTCACAGGGACAATAGTATAATTTCATTGAAGGAATGTGCCTAGTTTCTAAGTACGGACGACCTCACAGTCGGGGTTGGGGCATGGTGGAGGGATTTCAAGATCGGGGTGAGTACTTTGGGTTTTTCCATCAGGAATGTCTGAATAGCATCCGAGAGTTTTGCATTTCTGCCCACTTGATACAAGGCTGAAAATATGGGTGTGTTTCGGGGAAATAGAAGAGTGGCATTTTGTTTATACGATAAGAAGTGATCTTGACCTTACTCAATATGTGTCGAAACCTATTTTATCGATCAATTATTCTTTATTGTGTTTTTTTTTCTCATCAGAAATCCGACTCCGGCGCCCACAGAGCTCCTCCCATTCACGTGGACTCCAATAACGAAGACTGCTCAGCCATACTTAGATATGAACTCGGAATTCACACTCCGCAGTAGACCAGACCATGCCAGGATGTCATTTTGGGACTTGTTCTACGACCTGTATGGAAAGTACCAAAAATGGTACATAAATCCAGAAGAAAGAAATGAACTTTAACTGTATTAAATAAATTTAAAATTTTGTCATTATACTGTTGAATTTGTTCCTGTTTTTTTATACTATGGCACTTCTTAAAAACCACATAGGTGCATCAGTACTTCAGTGGTAAAAAAATTAGCTTGTCAAAGTCTAAGTATTCTACGTGCAGTTAAGGTGGCACAAAATATATCATCATTCTCTTGCCCATAAACCAATTCATTTTGGTTCGGCGCAGCGTGTCTTCTTCTTCTGTACTTCTCTGTTTTTCGTTACCATAAGAGACCTCCTTTCTTACCATTTAATTCTTAAGACAGTCCATCCATCGTTTATTTACTCTTATACACACATTCATATTATTGAAAACCTTCCACACGACATTTTCCTCATTCCTCCGCATCACATGCCCATACCACGACAACCGATTATCACACAATGTTTCAGTCACCGGTGCCACTTTCAGACTTCATCATATGTACTCATTTCTTATTTCATTCATTCGCGTAACAGTTGGTACAAAATATAGTAAAACTAATTTGTAGTCAAATGACACATTTAGCCATAAAGTTATTCCCATAGCCATAAGTATATTCATATAGCCATAAGTATATTCACCACCACAGGTTTTTCTTTTTTAATTATTTTTGTTTGTTTTCCTAATAAGTTCACAAGCATTTTCATAATGTGATAAATGAGACTATTTGCATTAAATCATTAGGTATGATATATTTGAATATTTTTTTTTATCATTGTTCCTCTCAAAAAGAGCACCTGCCATCTAATCTCTACACCACCCTTGGATGACTGGTAGAGAATGCCTAAGGCATTAAGTTCGCCTTTGTACCTTTTTTTGTGTGCGAGAATTTTAAATAAATAAATAAATAAATTTGCTATCAGCATGTAGTTTAAAAACTCTATCCAAAATACCAAGGAAAGCCAAACCAAAGAAAGTCTGATTAAAACCTCTTTTGATGATGATGAGTACACCAAAGTCTCGAATGGTTAAGTTATGATGCCACAATCCTGGCTGTAGGATAAACTTATACTACAAACATACCTCTGTTTTCGAGTGGTAGCATATTATGATGTTTACATGATAATTGTAAATTGAAAACAGATCATAATCTGTAGACCTAAAGCCACTACGATGTATTTAACGAATTAAACGCATTTACTATTGAAAGGTACATTTTAAGCTTTTTAACGCAATTCATATTATAATCTGCTGTAGTGGCCATTTTAGACGCCCTGTAGGTACCTTGTTCTTTCCAAAAAGACGCAAAACAAAATACAAAAATGATAAAGCATGTTTAATGCTTAAAGGATCCGAGTACATATTAAAATTATTCCGGATTATTTCGTCTCCGGGCTACACTTTTCAAAGGTGCTATTTTTCCTACCGAGCCACATTGTACCTGTCGTTTATAAAGAGCAGGTGTACGTTTATGGAATTATGGATAATCCCAACAACACCAGAGGCAGAACAGGCCAGTACTTTATTCAGGAGATTTGTCACTTTTTATGCGAGCTTTTCTTTTATTTTGCAACCTGTAATATGCTACACTGTACCGTTGGCGTTGCTACAATGTATTTTATCTACCCAAATATCATAAACCCTCTCTAATGCGATCAAAAACCATAGGCAATGACCAGCATTACCAACCAGCAGAAATAAACGGAACTGTTATGAACTCATAACCTACTGAAAACAGTAGGTTATGAGTTTAAATTTGGAACAGGTGTCAAATTCAAGTGAGTGTGCTATTCTAGTATCTACATTAAGACCATCAAAAAGACATCTGAACATCTACATTTTTTATTGCATTACACTGGTAACAATGCTGGTCATTTCCCTATGGTTCCTGAACCCATTAGAGCCCTTATGATATTTGGGTTGATAAAGTAGTGTATGCAACTATACATAATTAGGCATTACAACACTCGTGTGATGCTATTAAGAAACTCACCTTCGGTTCGTTTCTTAAACCCACACTTGTGTTGTAATGCCCTTCATTATGCACAGTCGCATAAACTACTACTATCATTGGGACTAGCACAAACGCACAACATTAAGTTAATATAACTTACTAAACAGGCCAATGTTTGATAGACATTCATGCACTGTGTTTAAGTCGACTTTTAAAATAAAACTACATCTTCCTACCGACACCCGTGACCTGTTAACATAATGCATTCGCGGTGGTCCAGTTAAAACGGCTTTTTTCACTCGCTTTTCACTGACCTGAAAGCGGTTACAGTATCTTTATTCATGCTTGAGAGGCTACTATCATCAACGCGGATTTTCCGGATTTTTAAGCTCTGGTAAGGAGGGTTTTTGAAGGCAAGGCAGAGGTGCACCTACTTATACACAAACATATCGCCTGTAATATTCAAGTTCCAAGTAATGGGGGCGAGTCTATTGCCGTCAACCGGCTACTACGTACTCTTTCTTCGTCGATAAACTATTCATAAACACAACACAAATCGTTGATAAACACAGAAAATAAAATGGGACCAAGAATTGAGCCCTGTGGAACTCCCATATTGACTCTCAGAGGCTCACTTTAAGCCTTGAAAAATATTTTTGTTTGAGAGCAATTCTACTGTACAATACATGAAGCGACTATGGTATTTAAATAATAATAATTAACATCCGTTTCAGTTGTGAAACTGATTCCCACATGCCGAATAGAATTGATAAATGTGATCTTCAAGATTCTGTGTTATCTTTTATCTTAACTCCCGCGTACGTGTCAGGGAATACCAAGCCATTCAAGATTAGTTTTTAAAAATTCTCGCATAATCTTTGTATATAAGAAGCAGTTTTATCGGCGACTCTCTAGTAATGTCTCAAGGCTTGACCATGGGAGTGTGGTCGGCGATAGTGTTGCTCTCAGTGTGTGCTTCAGCGCGAGGTTTGTCTAGAATAGATCCTCTTGTGTCTACCAATAGAGGTCTTATTAGAGGACTGCAGTTTGGAGATGGGTACGCCAAATTCTTGGGTGTGCCTTATGCGGTAGTAGATGAGAATAATCCATTTGGGGTAAGCTTGGTTTTTAATGTAACTCTGATTGTTATTATTATTCGTTACAATAGGTATAAAATTCTTCCAAATGTTGGTTTTTCTAAAACAAGGTCTCCCAGAACGTTAATCCCAATACTGTGTGCAGTATTATGTTCAGTGTGTGTTCATTTAGATTAAAGAAACTAAATGAATTAAGATTCAAATAGATTTAGCTCAAATACTAAGCCGTTCGAGCTTTTATCTAACTATCTAGGACTAGGATCTGCCTCTATCTGTCTAATCTAAAAACTTTAAATTGCAAAGCATTTATCAATGTATTTTACTTTTCAGCCATCAGTGCCACATATTGGCTTTGACGACATCTTTGAAGCGTACGAATCTAAAGCATGCCCTCAAGTACACAGAGGCGTCCCCATGGGTAACATCGATTGCCTCACTCTGGACGTCTACGTGCCAAGTGTCGCTGACTCCCGACACCGCTTGCCTGTGATGGTATGGATACACGGTGGAGCTTGGATTGGAGGCAGTGCATTAGGAGAAGCAAACGAACCAGTCTCCTTGCTAAAGAATGACGTCATTGTTGTATCCATTGGCTACAGACTTGGTATTTACGGCTTCATGTGTTTAGATACACCTGAAGTGCCTGGCAACCAAGGGCTTAAAGACCAAACTTTAGCGCTGAGATGGATTCAAGAAAATATTGCAGCGTTCGGAGGCGATGTCAACAAAATAACTCTGTTCGGTGAAAGTGCCGGTGGCATGTCTGTAAATCTACATTTATTTTCCATAACTGAAAAGCTATTCAATCAAGTGATTATACAAAGTGGACCAGCTTTGAGTTACTGGATGATGGTGGAGTCTAATAATACAATACCTTTAACTCTTGCTCAAGAATTGGGCTTCGTAACTTCAGATTTGAATGAAGCTCTGAGTTTTCTTTCTACGGTTGATGCTCAATTATTAGTTCAAATAGCTTCTGACTTGAAAATTGCTAGTGCTGCGGGCACTGATCAACCTCTTGTCAAACCCTGCGTTGAGAAAATTTTTGAAGGAGTTGAAAACTTCATAACAGAACATCCCATGAATGTAAGATCTACAAAAGCTAGTAAGATTCCAATAATCATTGGTAATACCAGAAGAGAATTTGCATTTCAATATGCTTACCAAGACGAAAAGTTTTTCGAATCATACGATCCAAAAACACTATTCGAATTGGGCTTTAATATGGATAATGATTTAGAAGACGCTTTGAATGCAGTGAGACACTTTTACCTTGGCGACGAAAAAATCAGTATAAATGTCTCAGAGCGGCTTGTGGAATTTGGAACTGATTTAATATTTGGTCACTCGACGAAGCGGATGGCCGAAAAGCTGCTAGAAAGTGATCCTGAGAAGGTTTATCGCTTCGTTTTCTCATACGCTGAAGCTAGTCATGGAGATGAGCTTAAATATTTATTTGATTCAAACCCGTGGGTGGATATATCAGAAGATGAACAGCACGAGATTAATGAATCACTAGTAAAGAGTCGTATAACCACGCTTTGGACAAACTTTGCTAAATACGGGTGAGGAAAAATTCATAGAAAAAATATCATTGAGGAACTTTGAATTGCCTCGTTTCTGAGTTTGAGCACCTGGGTTCGTTTTTCAGATCGGTGTGAATTTTATTGGCTTTCTTCCATTAGGAATTTCTATGTAGCGTACTAGAGTTTGCGTTTCTGCCCTGTTGATGCATAGGCTGGCTCATTTTCGAAGAATAGTGTTTCGAAGAAACGTAGGGGACCCATTTTAACTGTGTGTGTGTGAAATGAGGATGTGCTTATGAATACAACTTACGAATAATATTATGTTTACAAGCAATAACTTTTAAAGTAATTTTCTCCTACTGTATCGATTGTTATCTTATGTCGCTACAGATATAGCATTATCTAACTCGTACTATTACGAAATAGGGCCTATCTCAATGGGTCTTATCTTTGAGTAGTTAGTTTCAACGAAATATAGGTGTGAATTTTTGTTTATGCCATAAGTGATCTGGATCTTTCTGTATTTGTGGAGACCTTTTTATCGATTTATCATAATAGTGTTTTTTTCTCCCTTTTTTATTAGAAACCCGACTCCTGCGCCTACAGAGCTCCTGCCATTCACGTGGACCCCAATATCGAAGACTGCTCATCCATATTTAGATATGGATGCGGAATTCACACTCCGCAGCAGACCTGACCATGCCAGGATGGCATTTTGGGACTTGTTCTACAACCTATATGGAAAGTACCAAAAATGGTACATAAATCCGGAAGATAGAAATGAACTTTAATTGAACAAATATAATTAAAATTTAAAAAAAAACCGTTAATCTTGTTTCAGTTTTTGAATGTATGTTGGATTGTTGGTGCTTCTTAGAAATCACATAGTACAGTTTAGCACCTAACATAACCTGACCCCTCTCCTCTTCTTACACCACTGGCCCTTTTCTTCTTTATACGTGGGGTCAGATAATTATGGGCACTGACTGCACATCAGGAAACACTTTAGTGAAAAAAAAACAGCAAAATCTGTCCTGAAACTCCTTACTAAGATAGATAAGCAAAATCATGAGACTTACAGCTCATAACATGACGAGGTCACGCTGGCCGATACCACAGACCCGCCATAACCGCGTGTCGTTCAATGTCATAGTTGCAAAACGAAATTGATAGCCTTTTTTTTAAATTAAAGGTTGTCTTTTTCCAGCCAGGCATTTCTTTTTTTATTTCTTTGTGTTTACTTCATCCTTTTTGATTACTCTTTCTACTACTTTCACAAGTATTTCATAATGTTATTGCTACGAGTATCAGGACTATCAGGGTGTTACTGAAAGGTATATCCAAAAATCAAGATAATCCCTCTACCAAAAGAGGTTGGCTTTAAAGACTGCAATTTGGAGATTAGTCGTCAAACGTTTTACTATCAAATATAAACTCAAATGACTTTATACCACTTTATAGCATACTTTATAACGTGTGGATTCACTGGCAAAAGAAAAAAGGCAGACGAATAAGTTAGTAGGCGACCAAGTGGTGAGTCAATCGATAATGTATGAATTGGCGTCTATTTAATTGACAAGTTTTAGGGGCTTCGCTCATTACGCGTCTATGACCATCACTGATTCTTGTATAATTGGCATCTATTTTGAACAGTTGGGAGTGCTAGCTAACTAACAACACTAGAGTTATATATTGTAATACAGGACGAGCTTATAGACATCAAACGAGCCTCCTGGCTGCTCAGATTCAGAAATTCCACACATGAAAAAACACAATAACACTTTGCCCGACGTAGTAATCTAACCCAGGACTTTTTGCTCGTTTACGAACACCAGACCAAAGAGGCAGACTCAATTAAGTCATTCAATTTAAGTAACAGTTGAGGCGAAACACAAACTGAACACCGGAATATAATTATACTCTTGTTAGTGGAACAATACTCAAACAAACTTAACATACTCAAACATTCCCAGCAGGCTCAAGTTTCACTTAGTTGAGTATCACTGAGTCACATATCAGTGGCAACTGGCAGAGTAGAAATGTGGCCTGTACACACTTGAATTGTGACTTTTAGAGCGAAATTGTGTAGAGTGTGGTATGATTTGTAGGAGGAAGCGATTTGACGCCTCATCATCTGCAAGACACTGCAAGTACACAGGCCTCCTGTCTGGGAGAGGGATGGGATGGGGATCCACCACGCGTGCTCAGTGCGGGTTGGTAGATGTCACATGTCTTCGAATTTTTTGGTTCTAAGACATGCCGGTTTCTCCACAATGTTTTCCGTCACCGTTTTGAGAGGAGACCATTTTATTTATGAGAACTTCATTCCCTTATAGTACCAATCCTGTAATCGACTCAGTGAAAGAGAGTGAGCCGTACCACAATTGTTGATAAGCTTTAATTTAACTTCCAATATTAGATTATTGGAATTTTTAATTCTAGGACACGTCGTTAAGAGAACAGTGGTAATGAGATAAATTAGACAAAATGAAATGCTTGCAAGTTGGCACCGATACAACCACCACCAGTCTCATTGATGTAATGAGCACACATAATTAAAAATACATAATTCAGTCCTTTCTGTTCTATACTAATATAATTATCATACATAAACGTGACGATGGTGAGCTTTTCTTGTGGAAGGAAGAAGGAATGGGGGGAGGCCTTTGCTCAGGAGTGGGACAATACGGGCTAAATAAATAAAAAACCTGACAACATGCTAGTATAATGCTCGAAGGGTTAGGCAAATTTATACCAAATAATACACCCACATTTCGCTAGTACTGTTATTTTTAAGTCCCATCTAGTAATATAGGATGAAACTATTGTTAGTAAACAACCTGCGACCACTAGACTAACAAGGCAATCAGTCAGATATTTCTAACGCTTCTAAATCGCTTCTGCTTATAGTTGAGACTACCGCCGCCGCAAGTCAGACCGCAAGAAGTTGCATTCCACCGCCGGCGGTTAGCTGAACAAGCCGCAAATAAAACTACGATAACAAGGAACACTGGAGTTGTATCTCATGGAATTGTGGCAATGTCTCATACACTGTATTATTTTTAAGACTAGAAATAATAACAGCGTCACGGTTCGAGGTAAGGCAGCTTCACAAGGTCTGTCTGTTGATGGGTTCACCATCCATTACACACCGAGTTGCCTCCGTGACTTGTAAAGCATACATGTTCAATCGTTGATTTGTATTTGTCATTTAGGTCTTTGATAGTAGTTACAGGTGGTCAGTTGCTCGAAACTCTAACTAGACGACAAATATTTGTAAATGTGATCGTGTTACCCAGGACTAACTAGGTTGTGGAGGTCTGTTAACCAGTCACTCTGCATCTGGTTAGACTTGAATCCAACCCCAATAGTTGGAAAAGGCAAGGTTGGAGTTGGACAAGGTTGGGTTGGGTTGGGCAGATGACTCTGTAGAACTAGAAAGGGGCACGTAGATTTGCTCACGGAGTCATGAGCATATCACATGACTACTTACTAGTTTTTAAGAAAGATATAACGGGGTCTTCGGTGGAGAAAAAGAGTGGCGGTGGTGGCTTCACTTTCGGAAAGCTTCTAAGTCGACCCCACTGATCAAACAGGGCCACCACTTCTGCACAGGACTACCTGATAAGTACCTATAGGTGAAAATATTTTGCTTAGTTAAACATTCATCATCAGCCTAATAATGTTCCCACTGCAGGGACACAGGCCTCCTCTCTATGAGAGGGATGGGCTATAATCCACCACGCGGGCCCAGTGCGGGTTGGTAGATGTCACATGTCTTCGAATTTTTGGTTCTAAGATATGCCGGTTTCCTCACGATTTTTTCCTTCACCGTTTTGAGAGTAGTGGTGATGAAATAAATTATAAGTAATGCGCCTGCCTGGGTTCGAACCCATAGCTTACTGTTCATAAGTCGGGGCCGCCATCACTGGGCTACTGCTGCTCTCCTGTAACCATTAGGTACTAACTTAATCATCACTTAATTCAATCTTTAAAATAATCACAGACCCAAAAAAAAACTATCCAGAACATAGATTAAAACTTGCATATTTCAGAGCAGACCTTCACATGATTGCTGAAACTAATTTGGACTTTGTGGAACTAGGTTCTCAGTTGGAACGATTCTTCTTGGGGTTTTTACGAGCCGACATTTATTTTCAAGAAGTACTTACGTTACCCAAGGCGCGGCGGGCGAATTAAAAATGCATTTGAGCCGTTTACTTCCATTTCTCTCCGAGGAACTTACGGGCGAAGGTTTCGTTGAGAACAGTAGCGTTTTATTTATCAAAATTAATTTTGGAGGCACATTAAACTCAAAGCAAAAATCAATACTTTTATTACAATTAAGTAGACCATTTCAGACACTTTTTAATGTCAGAAAATAATAATAATAATAATAATAGTCCTCCCGACCGTTTTTGGTCATGGTGGCCAATCTTAGCAGAGATTAGCCATCGGCGCGGGAGATATCATAGTACATAAGTGTGTGCGCAGGCACAGGTGCACTCTCTATTCTTTTTCTCGCATAGTCCGATGGGACGGCAATCCGAGAGAGATCAGGCGCTGAAAGCGAAGATAAAGCAGAGTAGACCTCTATGGAGAAGAACAGGTAAGAAACTCCA
The DNA here is from genome assembly GCA_949775195.1 of Diarsia dahlii. NCBI lineage: Eukaryota > Metazoa > Arthropoda > Insecta > Lepidoptera > Noctuidae > Diarsia > Diarsia dahlii. The sequence goes on from OX459209.1 coordinate 17,833,480, forward strand.
TCTACACTATTAAATTAGTTACAAAATCTTGGTAATATAATTCATATCAATGACATTATACATATGAGAACGAAAGACGTGCAAGTTAAGAGCAGCAACACACGTAAAACCACTTGTCTTGTGGTGATGGCGAAGCAGAACTTTATAATTCTAAAAAGAATTAAAGTTAGTTGAAAAACTACGAGTGTATTTCCCTATGTTTCTACGGAAGAGAAAAGAAATGAGCGCAAAATGAAGTTAAGCTATCAATTACGTCAGCAAAATAATTTCAAGCATCATTTGCTAAATACAACTTACATCTCAGTTAGGTACAGTTATGGGCACTTATTCCGTATCAAAAGTCTCATCACTTAGGAGTCATCCAAGCATTCTGTACATCAAACCAAGTTACATCATCATCTGCCTAGCCTTTTCCTTACTATGTTGTTGGGGTCGGCTTCCAGTTTAAACAGATGTAGATGAATATCCGTTTTTTACATGGAGCGACTGCCTTTCATACCTTCACAACGCAGTTAGCACTGGGTAATATGATACCTATTGGTGCGACATCTGACGGTTTCGGGCCATTTACCTGTTACGCCTGTCAAAGATCAGAAGTTACATTAGTGACAGCCGGGAATAACATTTTTTTTAAAACCGCAGCACGAAACAGTAGAAATTGTTAGAGGCGGCAACCTCTAACAATTTCTACTGTTTCGTAGCTGCGTTTACAAAACTGCAAGACCCAGAATAACTAACTAGACCGTACAAATATTTGTTTCGTGCGGGGATCGTATCCGTGACACTCAGCGCAGCACTCAATCTCTAAGCCACTGCGCCAAAGCTTACCTACGTCTTTATTATGACATTTCTTGAGAAAACCTTTTCAAAATCTGCTTGCAGGCCATCCGATCGATACCCTAAAAATCTTGTATAAACATCTCAAGTAACCGAAGACTGCGGCGGTCTGCAATCTCCTAGCGATATTGGCTATCTATCGACTAATGATCGGGACGGATACCCCGCCAGAGGTTTGATAAGATTATTCCCTGAATAATGCAGTTTGAAGTGATATTCTAATCTTCTGAATCTGTAACAAGGGATTTTGAACCTTGTGTTGTTGTGAGCTTTTATTTAACTTCCTTCTTATGTAACTATGTATCATAATCGTCGTCATCAATCACCTTCGAATTGGGCTTTTCATCAGGATTTTGTGAGTTGCAACCACGGAGGTTAGATCTGTGCAAGGTTGAAGGCTCGCGCTCTATAATGGGCCTTAAACATAACTGGCTAAATATGGGTGTACTATGTACACCTCTGCCTAACCCTTCAGGGATTACAGGCGTGATGTTATATAAACATAGTCTTATGTTACGATATGACGTACTGAAACGCGACGCCAGTGATACAATCTGTCTCATTTTATCATGTCTTCAGAATCTCAAGCGATCTACTGATAGACTCATCCTTAAACTGACATTTATTTGTGATTTTCTTTTTTAAGAAAAGCTATATATTTTCTGTATGTTTTCTGTTGGTAGTTTCTTACACAGTTTTTAATTAGCAATGATGTTTACGTTTATTTTTTATCAACGCCTGTCACAGTTTAGTGTTATTAATAAGTTCACGATAAGTCTCTATTATGCAGACACGGAGACTCATCCAGGAACAATTTTATTCTTCAGCTAATCTGCCGTCGTCGCCAATGTATGTAGATATATAATTATACACAAACACCTTTATATTTTTTAAGCGATGGTAAATCATCAAATGTCTCCTCCCGCTCTAGGCGGAGCAGGAGAGGAGTGTCAGATTCTTACTGACTATAACCCATCTGTGTTCCATCTTAGCCCTTTGTGGGCTACAGTATAATATCTCTTTGGAACAAACCGCAGCCCCGGGAATACACAGACACCTACAATTGAATTTCATTCACACATTTCGCTCGCAGTATCTATCAAAAACAAGCGAATCGGCCTTTTCAGTTCGATTCCAATTTTATTCCACAGTGAACGCGCTGGCGGAAAATCGATTTCGGCTTTTGTTTTGCCCGATTCGTTTTTTTTTGTGGTGCATTCGTTTACACTAACCTAGTGGGTGGAAACTAAAAATAAATAAACTGGGTTGTATTTTTGTTAATATTTACGCAAAACCATACACCTGTGATCCTCCAAGCATTATGCAGAGTACAATTAAAATCAGTTTAACGTTATCACTGCTGTAACATACAGGGTGTAATTATTAACCCTTCACACAGCCGTCAACCAAGCATTCTGTACATCAAACTAAGTACACCTACGCAAAATGTTTTGCTGGGAAACTTTTTTTTTTCTGGTGTCAGAAATCGCTGATAAAACATTGTGTTTGTGAATGCTTTGAATAGTTAACTGGTCATGGGGGTAATTTAAGTAAAGTTATAACCTGAAAAACTAGTAGGTACACACGGCTACACATCAAGCTATACAAAACCAGTATAATCTGATCGTTCATTGTGCGAAAAGATCTAGTCAAGAGAGGCCAAGATTAACTGGTTTTGTATAGCTTGATGTGTAGCCGTGTGTACTTACAAAAACAGCTGTGAAAAATTTGAAACTTTTACCCCCAATATCTCCGTAAAATGCTCACAGTGGTGGGGAGAACAAGACAAGTGCCCTTCGTTTGCGTTAAGGGTACTTTTACACCCTTTATGTGCCGCCACTTCATAAATGCATTTAGAGATTTTACATAATATATCTTCGTAGTTTTCATCACTCCTGTAATCTCAGAAGGGCTAGCTAGAGGTGTATATAATCGTACACTCATCCATATTTCACCAGATCTGTTTAAGTGCCAGGTCATAGAAGACTGAGATCTGGGAATCGAACCTAAACCGTCAGAACTAAAGCACTGGCAACCACTAGACCAACGAGGCATTCAAGAAAATCGGTAAATGTTGACGGAAAACTGGAAAAATCATGATTTCATGAAACTATTATTTTATAAGACATTGTTGAAAAGGTTGGTGGACAAAATAAAATATCAAACATAGTACTTAACAAACACTTTATTTTAACAATAATTATTATCAAAATAACATAATTAACTATAACGACTGTCGGCGTGCTGTCTCTGATACAACTAACATTTAATATTTGAATGTCATAACATTTAAAAAAAGCATTTTATATCTATCTCTTTCTTCCACACATGAAAAGTATACTTTGAGTCTATCTCTCTTACTCTGTAATCACACTTTTTAATAAAAATCGCCAGACCAATATCGTAACATGGAAGACTTTTTTCATAAATGTTGTGATAAACAGCAATCATTTAAATCGCCAGATTCACTCTTCGCCTTTAGATTTTTCCGGAAAATAATTTTGACAATACATAGACAGGAATGTTTTAATTTCCTGTACTGCTTCAGGTGGCAAATCATGACGTCTTAGAGCAGTACGTATTGTTTGAGTCAGGATAGGAGAGAGATGGCGCTAGACGTCCTGTATAGCTCCGTCTCTTTTCCACACTGCAGTGACATTTAAACAATACTGCTATAAGAAGTCATTGTAACCCCCCAGACCTGACTAAGATGTTGACATTTTAGTATTTATTTATAAACCCCACAATTTAACGCTCTTTTCAAGTGTTTAACTTAACTCATTCTTGTAGTTCCATTTATTAGATACCTATTTGATATTTCCAATAATGCTTATTTTAACAGTTATGACATTCATCTAACTACGAAATAAAATACATTCACATTTATTTTCTATTTATAGTACAGCTAGAAAGATTGAAGTTAGTTTAGAGATAAATATGTCAGAAAATAAACGCTTATACGAAGTTCTAATGCGCAGTCGGCTACTTAGCCGGTGTAAAAAAACATCCTGTATAGAACTTTCCATACAGGGTGTTTTCTTTATACCTATTAAAAAAAAATGTTTGAAAAAACACATTTCTAAAGATGTTTGTAGATCTGACGCATCGGGTCCAGTAAAGCATAATAGGCCAGTAACTATATTTAGGAACTATAAATTACAAATAATACATTAATTAAGATTATAAAGAGGTTTACTTAGGTATCAGATTGAAACTTCACTAAATATAATCATTCTGAGCGTTAATTTTGTCCGTTTGCATCAAAACTCGAAAAACTGTAGGTAAAAAATACAACAGGATTCAGTTATTGCGTAACGAAAACATAATTATTACGATTACTTATTAATAAACTCAAGCTATGCTCATTTCTTTATGATTATTACTTTTCGTAACCAATTACCTATATAAATGAAAACATAGTCTCATTAGATAACTCACATTTTAACACAATATAATGTAAATGTATGTTTCTCTACATAAACTTTTCATAATACTATGGCATTTATCTACATTTTTCTTTTATTTATTTTATATATTTATTCGGGTTGGTTAACCATATTTTTTTTATTACGTTCTCACACATTAAAATATTTATATATATATATATATTATATATATATATATTTATCAATAAATCTAATGAATAAACGTAATGGCATCTTTTATACGAAATAATAAACAATTTGATTGTGAGTATATACTATAAATATTCGCTGTAATAACTTTGTATATGATTAAAAATAATGGAAAATAAGGAAGCAAATTATTCGACATAGATTTTAACAAGTGATTTTCTTTCGCTCTCTGCCATTCGAATGAGTTTCCATACAGTAAAATAATGTATTTTATTGAATTATACGTCCTTAAGTATAGGACAACAAAATAATATTCAAATGTGTTTGCCATCCATATAAATATAAAATTTATTATATATATTTTTTTTATAATTCTAATAAATCTACCTGTATATAATATCTATTATAAATATTTGTCGTATTTTTAAATAAATGTATTTACTTATTGAATAAAATGTCATTTGTTTAAAACCTAATGCAATATAACTTTTTTATTTAAAGTTATTTCGGCAGGTATACTTATTGTCGATTCCTAAAAGAAACACTTTTTCTTGGTTTTATTAATTTGGAACACTAATAAAATCATTTTCATTCAGAAAAAAAAAGGATTCATATTTGCCATCAACCAGGGACAAATTCAGACCCTGTGGCTGATACTGAGAAATTCCTAATAGAAAAACTCAATAGGTCAACGGGGCAGTCAAATAAAAAACTTTTCTTATTAAAAAATAAATGATTATTGGTGTTCGAAATATTCGTTTGCGACATATTTTTCCTGAAAATTAATTTAAAAAGTTGAAAGGTTGTTATCGAAAACGAATATCAAAATGGAGAAGCGTGCTAACTTTTAATTAAATGGGTCTTAGCAGTAGATATATATTTTATATAATGAACTGTCCGAGCATCAATAAGTACATAATTCGCAACTTTTAAAAGTGATTTTCTCCTATTGATCTCAATTCAAAGTTTCTTACTAACTTAGTATCTTTGACCCATCTCATAATGAAATAAGTCTCATCATCGAAATCGTTCTTTCACGAGAAAATCGTTTTAGAACTTTGGGAAGTATATATAATATGTACATTTACAAACACGAAGATGACTCTTAGCAAAATTCAAAAGCATTTTTTCGTGAAATAACATTTTACTTTGAGCTAAGACCTATTTCGTTATAGTTTGGCTTCCAAAATACAATGTTGTGAAAACATGCCTTGTTAATCAATATACCTAGTAGGTGAAAATCACTTTGTATACAATATTGACTCCTCGTGACACTACGATAATAATTTTTACTCTTTCGATGAAAATAAGTATAAAATGACCATTTTTCCATATCCTTCAAATACATAAACGTTCGTACTATTTTACTCCAAAATGAAACAAAATGAACTATCGCCATTTAATATACACTATCAGTTCAATATAACTACAAAACATAATTCTTATATTACAATAGGTACGTTATAAGAATCTGAGGAATCTAATCACGAACGACATTAAGATAGAAATATGAAATATTTTGTCGATAGTACTGTGCCAAAAAGACAAAAAAAAGAAGTAATAACATTCCAAATTAAATCCCCAAAAGAAAAGTACAGTCCACTTATAATTTTAGTCATTATTGTGTGTTTAACATGTAATATGTAACACAAACTTCCTAATTGAACCGTGAGTGACCTAGGAATTGAACGCAAGACAGACAAAGAATACGGCAACTGTTAGCAACAACGCTATCTGCGACCAGCTTGCCAACTCACCTGCGATGTGGTCAGGAATAATCCTACAGAATCGTATTACCGGAACGAAAAGTATCCGTTATAACCAAAATCTTAAGAAATCGCTAAAATCCGTTCTGCCAAGTTAATGCGGGTTGAAGTTACAGAGTTACTTTTGCATTTATAATATTAGAACGGATTGATTTATCGGTACAAAACCAAATTAGCATAAAAATCTTTGGGTCTCACCGTTTTGTTTCCGCTTTTAATTGAGAATTGAAATATCCCGTCTCTCTGTTTTCAATACTTACAGTCTTACATTTAGATCAACTGTAATGAATATTCATTCCGGGTTTTCAAACGAACTAGAGTCACTTGGGTATGATTAAAATAAAATTAAACTTTGCTTCAATAAGACAAGTAGGTCCATCCAGTCGGTAGCTACTGAAACGACGGCAATTCGTGGCGAAAATCGGAGCAATAAGAAACTTTGGTCGAAAGTCAACATGCAAGTTCATTTAAAACTTGATGAGCTGTAATTGGCTTGTGCTTGATTTAATCAAGATTTTTGAAGACATTTCGTTAAAATGATCGAAAGGGACAATCCTACTCTCGATTGGTTCAGTCGAATGTAACCTGAAGAACTAGAAAAAAAAACATAAAGGTCAGCCTACTTGTAACCCAACTATGTCAGTGTCGTCTTCATATCTGACCTTTAGAACCCAATTACTGAAGTCACAAGATACCCCTTGGTAAGAAGCTAGTAGCCAGACTTTCAGGGTACTGATTGCCTATAACGAGTGTCAAAGATCTGAAGAAGAACAAGAACAAAAGACAGCGGAGACAAACAGTTTTATACTTTCTTAAAAAGGTATAATTGGGCCTAGTAGGTAAAGTGAAAAACGGTCATCTATTCAGTAACTGACTTCGCTATCTTCAAGGTCAAGCGTTGCCTAACCTTGAAGATCGACAATTGCGGCCACAAGCTCGTTCACACAGTGAGTTAAAAAAACGAGTCACCCATCCAAGGGCTGGCCTCGGTAGGCGTTGCTTAACCTTGAAGAACGATCCTTGCAGCTGTAAGACCACTGATTCAGCGATTCAATAAACCGATCATGTAACGTTTTACAAAAAATACTTTTTGAATATTATAACACATAGCAACACGCAACTACAGGCACAGTACTATCCACAGTCCAATAATAGACCTTGACTATCGAATATTCATGTAGAATGACTAGTATCGATTTTAAATATAGGTTAGCTTAAGACATTATTCTTCGCAATAGTTTTGTTCAAGGAAATTGGGAATTTTGATACTTAGTAAGAATTTATATACACGGTGTAATGAACTTTGTGACTTGAGAGGTTACCACGAAGTCTTAGATTCACCATTTTGTTTTCCACCATTTCTTTTTCACACTTGAGTGAAATTAAAACAATAATACGGTAACCTCTCTGAACTTCAACTAAGAATTCATACAAACATACATAAACTCCCGCCCTTTTCCCATGGGGGTAGGCAGAAACGCACACAGAACGCCACCTGCTACGATTCTTACATACCCCTTTTGCCTCGTCCACATTCATACATCTGGTCATACACGCACGCCGGTTGCGAGTACCACGCACCTGTCCTTTCTGAAGAACATCACTAAGAATTCAGTAGTATTTTATTCTACATTCCCCAGCGAAAATATAAATATATTTTTATATTAGTTAATTATATATTGACCAAGAAGTAATAGCTTCATGATTAATAATTATGTACGTAATTAACAGACAGGTGTCTGATGTAAGCTTTAATAAAATACCTGTATAAAACAGCTGGAAAAGATAGAGAAGCACTGAATTCTTGATAAAAAATTGTGTAATAATGATCCATCCTACACCGTGTATAAATTTATTAATTTAGCAGGTAAGGTAAAATTTTAGGTACTCATAAAGAATCTAAAACTTTAAAAAATGTAGGGTCATAAAATGATGTCCACACAAAAGCAATATTTAAATAGGACGAAATAGCTACAAGCATAAATATTTTAAGAAACGTCCAGTGAAAATTTTTAGAAAATCTACTGAAAGCGTAGAAAATATTCTACTTTAAATAAATTCGAAAATAACAATATTGGTCCGAAGTCAGGCAGAAATTTTAATATAGAGATAGATAGAACAAAGATATAGATTAGAGATAGTCGTGAAATAGTAAAGCGTAAGATTCTTCGACTCGATATAGTTTTCTTATATCGATAGTGATACATTTAAAATCTACTACGGTGTGCTGTTTTAATGAATCATCATCGTTATTTGCCTAACCTTTTCCTAACCGTCTTGGGGTTGCCTTTCACTCTAAGCAAATGCAGCGCTATACATAGAGCAACTGCATAAATCACGTCCACAACCCAGATACTAAGTAAGGAGTATTTAGTCAAATGGTCCCACTCAAACTGGACTCGCGGGATCTTTCATTCAAATGGCATTTTAAGTTGGTCGACGGGTCGCGGGTCCAGTTGACAAAAGACGCAAGACTGGTTGACAGATTTTCAGGATTTTGACTACTCGTAACAACTGTAAGTAAAAGATGTTCAAATGACAGCGAGACCAACGTATGAAATGGGTGATATATTTATAAGACTACGATTATTTATTTGATGGCACAAAGATGACTATGTGGGTACGTAATGATAATACCTACGTTTTACTTGAAATGGTACTACCTACTCAATGAAGAATTAAGTTTAGTGATATTTTAATGTTTTGACTAATTTAGTTAAAAGTTTGAGATATTATGACATTTTATGTGTATTAATTGATTTTAAATCCTTCATTCGAGTTCATTTTTATTACTAACATACCACTTTCAAACGACGTTTAGATACTGCACTTCAAGTGAAAGATAAAACTAAACATCTGATATCGTCCTAATCATTTTATGTTTTTTAGTTTTTACGAATATTTTTGTATCAAATCGATATCAGATTTTAAAATACTCAGCGAAGGAGTAAAAGCTCAGAAGCAAGAAGTGACGCTAAAACAATATTCGAGGGATTAAAAAAATAAACCAATGAGTTTTTCCTACATATAATATCTAAAAATAGCGATAATGTCTTTTAACATAAGCCATCTAAAAATAAATATCAATGCTTAAAGTTATGGCAGTTCTTAAAAATATTCGATTTTAGTCGTGATTTTGATGTTTTTCAATTATTTTGTTAATAACCATCATTTCAGATGTAATTTTATTCCTTTAATTTGTAGCACGTTAATAAACAATTATAAAATTGTTTTCTGAATTGGGGGCTTACCATGACGTCTTAAAGTAGGATGGTTTTAATCTTATTCTAGTGTGGAAAAGTGACAGAGCTATCTTTTTTCCACTCGAGCATGAGATTAAAACAACCCTGCTTTTAGAAATCATGGTAACCCCACTGATAAGGTCTTATTTTGCTTTCTAAAGGTGCATCCACATTCTACACTGAACGTTAATAAAATCGGTGTGGATGCACCTCAAGTGAAATTCATTTATACAGCATAGTCCAAAAAGTGACGTCATACAAAAATAGTTTCCTCATGCACGGGGGTATTCGAAAATACTCCATGTATGTTCCGCCAAACCCCTGGGCATTAGGTTTTTTTTCATGCCGCCACTATTTGTACCACCCAGTATTTGTCAAAGCAATTCTTCTGTTAAATTTCATAGCCAATTCTATCGGCAAATACCGATCCAATACATTTATTTTATTTCACCAACGCACCGTGCAAGCGTTTTAGCTTTGCCAACTTTCTAGTAATATCTCTAAAGCTTTATCTAATGCTAAATAAATCTGAGTTTATCATATTATTTACATAATATTCTCTAAAGTACTACGGTATTATCGTTTATGTTCATTCTTGACTGTGATTAAAGTGGCTTTTTGACTTAAAATTTGAAGTTTAGTAAGAATGTCTAGTGCTATATTTTTACATTAAACGGTCTTAGTACATAGTACAATTCTTCAACGGCTTTTACTGAGACTTTCCTTAAATGCTTCATAAACGTTCTAGAAACCAAAAATCTTCCCGCACTGGCGTAGTTGATTACCTTTAAAGAGAGGAGGCCTGTGTTCCAGCTGTGGGAACATTGTAGGTTGATTATGTGGATATTCACGATAACATTTAAACACAATCTAAATTAACCATAATCAGTCACACTCAGTTTCATTTCTCGAAGCAGTTGGAAATTGTTCAAAGCAATTTCTATTTCAATAAAACCATTTAGCATAAGTATTTTATTAGACAAACCTCATTTTGCGGTTAGTTTGTTAATGAGTTCTGTCTTTTTGCGGTGATTGGAAACTAAATAGCGGAATTTACTTCAAAATAATCACAGACTATAATATAAACTCTTATAGCATTAATAGTTTAATGTCACTTCGGTGTGAGAAAAAGGTGCAGGTAAAAGACATCCATATCTTTCCGCATTGAAGTTAGATTAAAATAAGCGAGGTGATGGTCAGCCCCTAGACCCTAATTATATTTAGAATTTGTTGATTTTCTTTTGTTGCGAATGCGGTCTATGATTGTTTTCACAGACCAATATTCTCTCTGAGACGGACTTGCCTCGGTTAGTGTCCAACTTTAATCACAGTAAAGCCAAACATATTGAACACTGCGATTTAACTCAATTAACTCCTATAGTAATCATGTTAGTTTGCAAGTATTTACACCAACAAAACATTTTCTAGCGACAACACAGTAAACACAAATAATTAAGTCTATTTCTAACATAATTATTTACATACTCAAATTGGCTTTTATTCAATAATTAATCACTTCGTTTGTTCATTGCGATATGATTGTAACATTTAAAAAGTTATGTCATCGTCGAATATGTTTATCGCAAATACTGTCGCAAAAATTCTAAGAGGAATGCCAGACGGGCGTTGCTGAAACGCTGCGACGACGCAATGCTATGATTTCGAAGCACTAAGTGACACTCGAACAACGGGACGCACGTGCGGTGTAACAACCCAGTGACGCTGCTACTTCTACTACTTAATGCTTCTAAAATACTTTCGAAATTACAAAAAATACAGCGTTGAGCTGCTTTGACTATCCATCGTCGCACTCCCATCATTCCTCCTGGTTCATCTCTTTGCCCCCTTGTCCAACACGCACGCGTTATTCGTAGTGTAATTACTCAGGCGTCTCAACGTACCGACAGCTCATCGTGTGGCATCTCCCTTACGTCAAAATATTCTAATACCGTTAATTGCTATTTAAAGTCTAAATGAACCCGTGTATACAAAATCTTGGCTCACATTATTAAAATATCATCGTCACATCAAATTAACTGCGTTAATCCTGTCTGGCGGTAATTAAAATTAATAACTTCTAACATGATGTTTTTATAGACATTTTATACCTAGGGTGGCCCGTTTAGGTGCTAATGTTAGTAGCGGTGATATTGATTTTCGAAAATCATGAAAATTTTTGAAAATATAACGTATATAAATAAAGACAGGAAGTATGACCAAAAGCTTAAGCTTAGCAGTAATTTAAGTCTTGTGGACCGGAGACTGAAAAAGTGAACAAAATAATGTTTTCAATTGAGCTTAGGATTAGCGCCAAAGAAACATGAGGGTATTACGAAAAGCTCTTCGCAAGAGGCTTGAAAAAAAGATTTTATTCCTCTGTGAAAGGGACCAGCCTGTAAAATATATAACGTGCACACATTGACAAAGAACGATGTCGTCGTCAGATTTTAATTTTAGTCATTATTTTTATCAACATTTTGATTATGTTATGTATTTGGTTTGGTTGGATGTCATTTGGTTGATCCCCAAAAGCTTTCTGACATGTTTCACACATTCCAAGCCAATATATGCGCATTTTGTCACAACATCCCCTGCAAAAACTACAATACCTATATTATGATGTATAGAATTCTTTTTTTTTGTTGTTAAATCTATTCATATTCTTATCTTCTATACATACCACAGCCTCAAAGGCTAAAAATGATTATTATCAAGGGGTCTGCCATGACCTTTTATAGCAATAGATTTTAATCTTACTTAAGTGTGAAAAAGAGATGGAGCTAGACGGCCTGTATAGCTGCATCTCTTTCCCACACTGAAGTGACATTATTTTGATTAATACTGCTTTGAGAGATGATGGTATGGACCCAGAATATTATAAGAGGATCGAAAGAGAAAGTTCTAGAAGGAAGAAAGAGTACAATCGACGTCTAGACTGTACATTTGAGCACATAGATCATAGAGTTCAGATGCAGCTGATTATGAGAAGGTGGAGGATGAAATTATAATTGATTTATAAGCAAATAATCATATTTAGCAGCTCACAAGTGCAACAAGTTTAACAAAAAAAAATCGTATAACAGGATATCTTAAAGATTTAATATAATGCTAATTAAATACTCTGATGCAAACAAGCAATATTTGAAGTAAAATAATTCCACTTTGAAATTCCTACTGTTTGCTAGTTTTCACATTTCGTTGTTCCGTTGCATTGAATGAAAACCCCTCATCATCAGCCGCAACACGCCCTTCTGAACACGGTACACATTTAGACTATCCTTATCACAATTATTATTCACTGCAAACTTCGTATTGTCATTTACAACCTTCTTACTTTTAATTTTTCGCACTAGAACTACATCGAGCAAGAATGTCATAACCAACAATACAAAATTTGAAGTACTAAAATTTCGCTTAACACAAGCACGTGTCAACCATTACAAATTGAACCTTAAGTATACTGACATAAAAGTTAAAAGACACGCGCTCGTTATTCATAGACACTATGTTACCAGATTTGGACATTCAGAAGCCTGGAATGACGTCGTATGCCTCTAAACTGGACATGGTCAGGTAGATCAGCCAGAGGGAAAAGAAGAACATGGAGGTGACGATTTTGATCCTCTTGGGTCCTCCGAGCTCTCCTCCGATGCTCTTCCGTCTGCGGAGGACCAGGACTAGGACAGCCACGCAGGCTTCGGAGCAGTACATTGTGACGCTGAAGGCTAGGCTGTGGAAGACAATAATCATGATAATGCAAATGCTTGATAGGGGTTCTACAGCTATACTCATGTCGGATATGCTACAACATCGGCCGAGTTGTCATTTGGCAAAACCCGCGGCAACATCTTAATATTGGATTCATTCTTTGGGTTGAAATGTGCTGAACTTACTCGTAGGTACATTCTGTATCTCCTAAAGTTTTACCATGAACGCGCGAAAAACGTAACGCAAGATATGTACAATGATTTATAAGCCCAAAACAAAAAAGTTTTTTGGCCCAAACACAATAAATGTTACACATAGATAATTATGAGTCAAGTAAAACTAAGGGAATTTTATTATCATCATCATTATATCAGCCCAGAATCACCCACTGCTGGGTAACTCACTTTTTGTCTGCCAGACTTCTTGCCCCCGTAGCATGGCGATTCTATCTCTATTCTACCAAGAATAGACAAAAATTATGCCATACAATTTGGCATGAAACTTTGCTACAATCTGTCATTTTGTCGATTCTTCCGTCGACAAAACCCGTTTCTTCGGTGGTCATGCTAAGCCGGCTGGTTCTGTGTGTTCCTCATCTAAGTGTTTCCCGCGACTTTAATTCTTAAGTGTAAATTTAATATTTCCTATTTAAAAATACTTACTTCCCAGGATCGATATAGAATATTTCGCCCCTATACCAGTGGACGATGGCGGCCAGAGTCCAGGCCACTCCGATGCCAAGGAACACGTTCACAGCATTCGACCCTGTGACGTTTCCCACTGAGGCGTCTGCATACTTGTCTTGACATGCTGCTACTTTGCTTGCGAACGTGTCTGGGAAGAAGAAAACATGTTAGAAGATACGGAAAATGCATAGCATCAAGTATGATTGACCTATAATTTTCATTATGGAGTATCGAGTGCATCAAGTTTAGTCGACCAATAATGTTCCCTCTGCCGTCCGGGTCGATGTTCAGGTTAAAACGCGCTTGCCTAGGTTTGTCCATGGATGGATGACTCTCATTATATACAGGTTTTCTTCCGTTCTTCGAAAAACTTGATAAACCGTGGGTTCCAGCTGCCATTATATATATCTTTATCGGATTTTACATAGTTTCACTGTAGGTGGCAAAAGTCTTTATTTGGATCCGGTTACTGGCTATTAAGGCTTGTCTCTTGTTTACATGGAGCTTTAAAATAAGGTACAGAACTAAGTTTCCGATAACCTTATAATTTGGCTTAAGAAACGAATTTTTGCATGAAAATAAGAGCTGTTCATGATGTTTACGAAAAATAAAAACATTTTATGTTACAAACTAGAAACTAGACGCGATCAAAGTCGCGAGCAAAACCCAGTCATAAATAAACCGACAAGCAGAAAAAACAAAACACATTCGTTCTCCCTGACTGTATTAGTTACTGTCAACCTACTTCAGATTCCTGTAATGGGCATTATTCCAGAGAGTAATGAAAATGGACTCTAAGCACAAGAAGAAGCCGTCATTAATTATATGAGCTCATAAATAATTTTGGTTGGTTCATAATATCGCCGGTACTATGCTTGAGGAACCTGGCAACGCTGCCAAAACTAGTTGGTGTAGGAACTACGAAGAACAGTGATTACTGTTGGTAATGTAACATCATGCCTGTTATATTCGAAGGATTAGGCAGAGATGTACGTAATAGTACACCCATATTTAGCCAGTTATATTTAAGTCCCCTGTAATAAGAGTCGAGCCAGATGCTGACTTGGTGAGAACGGGACCACCTCGGGAGTAAACCCTTTCAAACACAAAAATAATTTTGGAAATTGGTCCACAATTGACGGAGATATGCGCGGACATAATTATATATAAAAAAAATAGAAACACACGAATAGAAAACTTCCTCCTTTTTGGAAGTCGGTTAAAAATTCAATAAGCCTTTGTCTAATCTAGGAATAGAACCCAAGACCTCATGCTGAGCAGCAGTAGTTTATTCAAAACCATGGACTTGAACTTTCAATGTTTCTGTAACCAGAAGGATCCCGTCTCTAGTAAAAAATTCAACATAGTAATTAATGACAAAAAAAGTTGGTGATTTTCGTTTCCTATTTAAAATAATTATGTTTTACCTGACTACGGCGAAGCCTAAAAGAAGGGTTATTTATTATTTCCTCTTGCCAAAGAATATCTGAAACAAAACTTATTTTTTCTTGGAGTTAAAGATTTTAGAAAAGTATCTCGCTTTCTCAGAGAAACTTTGAAAGCCAACAATATTAAATCACGGGGCTGTCTTCAAAGAGAAGCTTACTTACAAAAATCTCAAAGATTTTCTCGAGCTCTTTTTCTTTAGGTAGTTGTCTCACTGTCAGCGATTAGCAAGTAGAGTTACTAAAAACGCGGTTTTGTTTGAAAACATTACCACTTGCCCCGTACCTCCTTGGTCGACTAGGCATTGAAGTTGTGTATTGGACAGCTAGTATTTTTTTCGTGATTATGATTCAATATCGTGTACATTTATTTATACTACAAATAAAGTGGTTCAGTTTCATGGTCTGTTCCACACACCGCCTTCTGATCTATCTTATTTTCTTACTTTTTTTTTCTTCCCACTCCTGGGCAAAGACCTCCCTCCACTCCTCCCATTTCTCTCGAACCCGTGCGTCCTCCTTCCAGTTCTGACGGAACCCGTCTAATTCCGAATTCGTCCCGCCATCTCCTTGGTGGTCTGCCGCTATTTCGTTACTCCGAAGTTCGAAATACCGAAGTACGGTATACAGAAACTTCGTGAGTCCGAATTACGTTAGTCAGAATGTACGCTATGACGAAGTACGGTATTCAGAATGTTCGTTACTCCGTTGAACGTTACTCCGAAAGTTTGCTACTACGAAGTACTGTACTCAGAATGTTCGTCAATCCGATGTACGTTACTTCGAAAGTTTGCTACTACGAAGTACTGTATGCAGAATGTACATTATCGCGAAGTACGGAACTCCGAAAGTTTGCTATGACCAATTACTCAATAATAATTGAGAATATTCCTCATTAGAGAGTATTTCGAATTAGTCAAGTATAAATGATGATTATTGTGCAAATAGGTTTTACAAGTCAGTAGGTAATTCTCAGTTATTATTGAGTAATTGGTCATAGCAAACTTTCGGAGTTCCGTACTTCGCGATAGTGTACATTCTGAATACAGTACTTCGTAGTAGCAAACTTTCGAAGCAACGTACATCGGAGTGACGAACATTCTGAGTACAGTACTTCGAAGTAGCAAACTTTCGGAGTAACGTACATCGGAGTAACGAACATTCTGAATACCGTACTTCGTCATAGCGTACATTCTGACTAACGTAATTCGGACTCACAAACTTTCTGTATACCGTACTTCGGTATTTCGAACTTCGGAGTAACGAAATACAGTCGCCGCGACACCGCCTCACTGTGTCAGGGCACCAGTTTCCTGCTATTTTGGCCCACAGTTTGTGACACGTCAGCTATTTTTGTTTTTGGAGCGCAATATTGTGTTTTGAACACGATGCGTTAATTCCGTATTTCTCAATAAGTAGGTACTATTATAATGCGAGGATGGATGTATGTATGAATGTTCGTTACTTGCTCAATCAAAAACTATTACCGTTAGTATCATGTAAAAGTAGGTATGTGTAGGTATATATAAGCCTACAACCTGGTATAAACTTTTTACCTCGGTGGTACTATCACATGGGCAGTCACCGAACTAGCCAGCAGGGAGTTAGCTTAGAGTTAGTTAAAGTTTAGAAGTTAGCTAGCACTTTAAAGCTCCTTTGTATATTACTTGAGCAAGAAAATCGTCGAATCGCCTCCTGGACGGTGGGGTAAGCGCCTTAAGCTGTTTGGTTCAGCAGCTAAGCGGTCCTCGCTAAGAACATGGGTATTGAGTACCGCTCGAAGCTGTGTCCTCATCTTAGATAACATGAAAAGATGGTTTCTTGAAGCGGATTTATAAAATTGAGTTGTTTTAATATATTGAACAGATAAGATGAAATAGTTTGGTCGTTCTGATCATGTTTTTATTTTGTAGGTACGGTCAGTGACAGAAGTAGCGTAACATTTCGGAATTTTAATTATTTGATTTACAAAACACCAGATATTATTTTAATGTTTCAGAAGATTATTCTTTAAATTGATAATAACGAGTTATATCTAACATTTTTTTTAAACAAGCTTTGAAACTTTGAGTAGTGTTACAGTTACTTTTGTTGCTGACCGTACCAAACTAGAAAGGATGTGACTGCTGAGATGACGAGTAATACAGACTGATGTTTGGTAGAAGACATGCATAATTGACCCCAAATGAATTGGGAAAAGGCCATGCATGCCCTTGTCGTAAACTATCTTTTAAAGCGCTTACACTAATTTAGATTTAAAAAAAAATATACATACTTCTTATTTTTTTTAAGTTAGTCTAAATATAGGCAAGGACTCAATTTTGGTCATGTTCACAAGTCTCATCGGAGATTAGACATCGACGCAAGATATAAATAACTATGTCAAATTGCACAAGTGTGTCCGCAGACAGAAACTCTCGCTTCCTTTACTCTCATAGTCCAATGGGACGGCAACCCGGAGAGGAAGCAAAGGGTCAACGGCTTAAAGTGCTCTCTGAAGCTCAGGCGTTTATATAATAACATGAACTTATTAACACCGGGCTAGAAACCTAGATATTCCCAATGAAAAGACACCATATCACTGCCTGACCCGGGAATTGTATCGAGGACCTCATGCTCAACAGCAGCACTTGCAACCTCTAGAGCAACGAGGTAATCAAGTAGAACATCATCATCCACGGCCTGAATTCGCACACTGCTCGGTATACTCTATGTGTCACTTTTTAGGCTATCCCAAATTCTAGTGCCCAGCCTAATTTTTTTTCTCCAAAGGCTGCAATGTCGTCTGGCCCTCTCGCCGCTGTACGACCAACATTTCCTTTAGTCTTTGCACGCTACAGCTTTCATCATCATCATAAAGAAAGAAAAAAGAAAGAAAAAATGTTTATTGACGTCATTATGTACATCAAGCACACACACAATAATATTAAAAAAAAAAAATTACAAAAATGGAAAAAACATAGTAGGTAGGTACCAATGATATTCAAGAATATCATTGGTAGGTACCTATGTGCTGTGTGCCTCACGGCTGCGCCAAAAAGGTTCATTTCAGCATTCATGCCTGACAGGTGATGCTGTCTGACGCTGGTCTTCCAATGAACCTTGAGGAGGTAAGTGACAGACAGAAAACAGTTTCAAACATATTATGATTATGAAAATTAAGTAAATAAATGGTTACAATAAATAGATATCGAGTAAGTTTAAGAAAATGTGTATGTAGGTACGAGTTCAGATAAAAAAGAAAAAAGTAAGCAATAAATATATTTTTGTGTTAGAAAGTAATAATGCTGGTCCACAGCCTGAATTTAATCACTGCTGGATAAAGGCCTCTCTTTTCTTGTGCCAATTTCTATGGTCCTGTCCTGAGTCAGCCTTACTTTTTATAGGAGGGTGGGAAATCAACAAATGACTCCTCCCGGTCCGGACAGAGTGGTATGGAGTGTCAGACTTCTACTGACTAAAAACCACCCATGTTTCTTCTTAGCCCTTTGTGTCCGAGGCTGCGGTATGTTTTTCGAACAACCCGCAGCCCATCGTCCATACCCTGAATTCAATCATTGCTGGGTATAGACCTCTCTTTTCTTGTGCCAATTTCTACAGTCCTAAGTCAGCCTCATCCAGGTCCCCCCCCCCTCCCATGGCAAATATGTAACTACAGCTTTACTCCAAACAATTATCAATAAAACAGCAGCTTAGAACACAAGTGTTATTACTCACCAGGTATGCTAGTCCCCAATGCTACAAACACGATAGCTGTGACAGAGTCTTTGATGCCCAGCGTGCAGCCGAAGTGTGAAGCCACATCTCCGATGATGGCAGTCACCAGGCCGATGCAAATGATGGACACGACGAAGCAAACGTAGCCACCGCCTATGTCTGTGGAACAAAATATCAAGAATTAGCTTCATCATGATCATCACCAAGTCAGTTCACTGCTGCCCAATCGCACGTATCTCTATTATCAGCAACTCTCATCCAGCTGCTACCAGCTACCCTGTTCGGGATCGTTGCTCCACCGAGCCTGAGGGTCACACCTTATGTTCAGTTACAATAAGTATAGAATAAGCATAAATCAGCCTTTAATTTTTCTACTGCTGTGACACAGGCCCACTTTCCAAGAGAAGGAATGGGTTGTAATCCACCACGCAGGCACAGTGCGGGTTGGTAGATGTCACATGTCTTCGAATTTTTGGTTCTAGGACATGCCCGTTTCCTCACGACTTTTTCCTTCAAATCAGAGCAGTGGTGAGGAAATTAATTACACAAAGTAATGCGCCTGCCTGGGTTCGTATCCACGATTTACTACTCGTAAGTTGATTTTACCTCCTCTGGGAAAGCATCGATAAATATTAATCAATTAAAATTCTGTATAACTTACCCGTTGGTGGAATCAACGCAAACACGATCTTCCAGAAGAGGGTGACGATGTGGAGCACGTAGTCGAAGCACGAAGGTGGCTCGTCAGGGTCATCAGATCCTAAGAGTATGGTATATATTAGAAAACATTTACCATTCATTCATTTAGTTATTAGCATCGACGCGAGACCAAGTCCGACTCGCAACGTGGGTGTGTTTTTAATCTTTCTTAATATTTTTTTGTTTATCTACCTCACAATTTGTTATATTATGTGTGAACCTTATAGCTATGTTTATTGGTTAGTTACGTTAGTTTTAAGATAGTTCATAAGTGTTTAAACATCCTTGTTATTTATATTTTGTTTTTTTTCTTTAATAAATAAACAATTTAAAAATAAACTGTTAAACCTACAAGGGTTAAAATTAACTATCCAAAGAGACTAAAGCGATTTTCAAACAACACCGTTAGGCGTACACATAAATTAACATAACATAGTATCATGTCTGTAAGTGCCGAAGAGTTAGGCAGAGGTAAATAGTACCTAATAGTATACCAACATTTCACCAGTCATCTTTAAAGTCTCATGTAATAGGGGTCGAGTCTAGTGCCCTCAACCGGACATAAATCCAGTCTTCGTGCCTGCTAGTAAGAAATTCTAGACGAAAAACCCAATGACACTCTTTGCTCGCCCCGGGAATCGAATCCTGGACCTCATGCTGAGCAGTCATGCTTGCGAGCACTAGACCAACGAGGCGGTCAAAATATACGTGTATAATAATATAATAGTTCAATATATTTGCTTAGAAATTTGGTAATGACTTACCCGAGCTCGCAGTCAGCGCTTCCGAAAACTGTTCTTTCCACGAAGACGTGCCTATTATAATTGATGCGTTTGCTCTTTGTACAAGTTTGTCTACTGTGTTCTGAAACAAAACGCTCCATATATTCAAGGTGTATTTTTATTGGGACAAGCCCGACACACTATTTCCAGACCAATAACTCTACCACTACTGTAACTCCTGAAAGCCAGACTCAACAGTGGCCCCGTTGGGGCTGCGGCATGTTCGAAAGAAATACCGCGGCCTCGACACAAAGGGCTAAGAAGGAACATGCGTGGTTTTAGTCAGTTGAAGTCTGACATTCCCTACCGCTCTGCCCAGAGCGGGAGGAATCATTTAATGATTTCCCACCATACAAATAATGAAATAACAGTGGCGACCAAAAACGCCGAGACGAAGTCCCAGAGAAACAATTTAACTGTTTAAACAGGGTGTAACAAGTTTGTTGCTGTAAACATTTACATTTGATTCAGTCACACACGTCACCTGCAGATTTTTGTCGCGCGAGTAAAGGTAGTTTTACACTGGTAAGGCGAGGAGTGGATACTATAGACGAGGATATTTGAGTTTCAATTTGTTGCTAGATCATTTTGTGTTTCTTTTTGTCAACTAACCTATTTAACTATCTTGAATCCCGCAACAAAATTAATCAGAAAATGATAGCTGAGGAGTAGGAAAACAGTTGTCTATTGTTGGATAAGCTCATCACCTTGGCTAAATAATATAATTAACATTAATTTTGTGAGCGATATTTGATATTGCTGTATATAAAGAAGTGCCGAAATACATTTTTCAATGTGAAAGATTAAAATCTTGCACATCCCATTTAATCCTCGCCTTGCCAGTGTGAAACCACATCATAATTTTTTATGCCAAACTGTTGAGCGACCACGTTTCGGTCTCATATGTAATCATTGGCAACACAAACTGGTCATAGACATTCGCCTCGAGACAATGTAAGAAATCGGAATAAAAACAACCTTTTTTTTATAAACCTGGCTAAAATGTATTCTAAGTTACTAACGCAGACATTCTGCGAAAGCGACGAAGTTATGAGAAAGATACATTTTGCTACCAGTAGACACTCAGTCGCGACACGCTCACTCATTTGTTTTCTCCACAATTCTGTGTAGGTAATTAACTTACTTTAAACTCCTTGCTCTCCTTAATCCTGAGTTGAGCTCTGGTGATCTCTCCAGCTCTTGGGAGTCCCATCATAGCGACGACTGCCTCCTCCTCTGGCAGAGTTGCTAGGTGATTGGCTTCATTCCCAGGATTTACAGGGTTGTCATCATCTGCGACAAACAGTTTAATATTAGGGTTCTGGCAAAAAAATATGCCTCATTTCTGGCAAAATTATGCCGGAATATTTGAATGTGGACAGAGGAAAATGGAAGTAGAAAACGTGTTGCGCCGACCCCAAATAGGATGGAAAAAGGGCAGGAAGATGATGACGTTGAATGTGGACAGTATTGAAGAAAGAAAGAAAAAAAAAATTGGGACATGGAGTGATTTAAAAGGAGAATGTATAGGACTCAATAACAAAACAGTGTAGTCTGGGGACTGGCTGAATCATAATTTCAAACTTACCCGGGTAAAATATGTGCCTTAACTGCGTAACACACTTACTGCCCCAATCAGAGATATTTAATGATTACTTAAGCCATTTTTGACACTATTTTGAAGGTTTTGTATGTCAAATCTTTACTAAGAGACGGCTTAAGTAATCATTAAATATCTTTGAGTACGGCAGTTACAATGACAATCCGAAAAATTTCAAAGGAGATTCCTAATTAATTGCTGTATGTGTAGAAAAATATTTGCTTAGCAACGTATATATCGCAATGTATTGTTGAAATGTCAAATAAAGGACATTCCAATGTTAATGTGTTACGCAATTTAGCTGTTGGTTGACATAAGCCAATCAAAATGGCAATTATACTTGTTTTGGCTGTGATTAATAATCTAGAATTAATATTGAACATGTCTTCATTTTAATGAGTTTCTGGTTTCGTGGTCTCCGATTGAAATAAATGAATTCCATTAACTGTAATTTTAAATTGAAAAATATCGATCGTACTTCTAAGCCTTTAAATATTTTTATGAGTGTTTTATAGTAATAATAATAATATTCCACAACTATCACACAACGCCATCTAGTCCCAAGCTAAGCAGAGCTTGTGTTATGGGTACTAGACAACTGATAAACATACTTATATATTTCTAAATACATACATATTATAGATAAATTACACCCAGACACAGAACAAATGATCGTGCTCATCACACAAACATTTGTCCTGGGTGGGAATCGAACCCACGACCTCCGGCATAGCAGTTAGGATCACTAACCACTAGACCAACAGGCCAGTCCAATAGTCTAAATTTTGCAAGAAATAGTTTGAGTAGAAATTATTCACACATATTTGATTTGCCAAAAAACTTTTCTAGTAGTAAGTACTCTCTTAAAGTCTTCGGCGTCATTATTTTGAAACTTTTAAGTCAAAACCCTCAATAATCTCAAAATAACGACTAGTGATCCGCCTCTAAAAACAATATTAGTATACGACTATAGCCTTACCAACCTAGCTATCACAAAGTATTGTTCGAATTATCAAAGACCGTCAGTATATACTTATCATACGCCAACTTCGTTACTGAAAAATTCCGTTCGTTTACACCCTGGATAAGAACAGAAGCAAAACGGATGGACTCAAGACCTATTTTGCAAATGAAATGGACCAGTATCCATATATCAATCCGGTTTATCCTCCTAATTGCGAAACGGATAGTGGCCTTAATTTCCGTAATAGAACATGGAAACAATAGCCCGCCATGTCCATTTATCACTGGCTATTAGAAAGTGGCTTTACTAAGGATGCTACTCACTAATTCGGGTTCTCGACTTGTGGTATTTGTCGAACAACAAAGACTCAAAGCAACCACACATAGGTAATCGAGTTTTATGTGACTCCTGCCGACCGGCAAACTCAGCAAGCTCAGCACTTTCGGAAAGCTCAGCGTGATGCATAAACCTGACCCAACATTTGTTTACATCAATTCGATTTTGTTACCCTGCTTCACCAATTTTTAGCGATTCGAACTTTTGTGTATCATCCCTGACAGCCATAAAATATGATTATATACCGATCAGTATCCAGGATAGTGTGTAGTTTATTGCTTCGGGTTAACTTTATTTTTGTAAATACTGGCGAAATGTGTTGTGGTGGGCCTTAAAAGAGAAAGGTATACCAGGGAAGTATGTAGAGTTAATTCGTGCTATGTACAGTCAATCTTGTACCTACGTCCGGTCAGCTGCTGGCAACACCGACAAGTTCAGTGTGGCTGTAGGCTTGCACCAAGGGTCGGCTTTAAGCCCTTACCTCTTCTTGTTGATTATGGATGCTCTGACGTCGGACATACAAGAAGAGGCACCCTGGTGCATGCTGTTTGCCGACGACATTGTTCTTGTTGGTGAAGATGGACCTGAGATCCAGAGCAGATTGGAGAAATGGCAACAGAAGCTGGAGAATGTTGGCTTGAAAATCAGCAGAAGTAAAACTGAATACATGTTTTGCGATTTCGGCGGTCTCTCCAGTTCTGGAGCCATAGCGCTAGATGGCGTGCTTCTTCAAATTTGCCCTGACTTTCGGTATCTCGGTTCACTCGTGCAAAGCGATGGCGAAATAGATCGTAGTGTGAAGCACAGAATTAGCACTGGATGGATGAAATGGCGGCAGGTCACGGGAACAATATGCGACGTCCGCATTCCCCTTAAACTCAAGGGGAAGATTTATAAGACCATGGTTAGACCTGCTGTCGTGTATGGATCAGAATGTTGGGCCACAAAAGGGATAAATGAAAGGCAATTGCATGTGGCTGAGATGAGAATGCTAAGAGGGATGTGTGGTGTGACGCGAAAGGATAAAATAAGGAATGAGTACATAAGAGGAAGTCTGAAAGTGGCGCCAGTGAATGAAAAGTTGATTGGTAATCGATTGTCGTGGTATGGACATGTGATGCGAAGGAATGAAGAAAATGTTGTGAGGAAAATGTTGAGTATGAATGTAGATGGCTATAAAAGGAGAGGAAGGCCAAAGAAACGATGGATGGACTGTGTGAAGGATGATATGGCTAGAAAGGAGGTGACTGCTGACATGACGAGAAATAGGGAAGTATGGAAGAAGAAGACATGTTGCGCCGACCCCAAATGAATTGGGATAAGGGCAGGAGAATGATGATGACTGGCGAAAGTGCCGATCCCAAGAAGTCGATAGTACGTCGTCCTTGGATCGTTGAACATAGCTTAAATATAATATTAATTAGAACATTTAAAGTTCCTATACTAAAAGTATAATAAAACCAAAATAATTTAACTTTACCGTTTTTATGTAAAGTCATCTCGTTCAGGGTAATAGCTTCGGGGCAGTTCTTTTTATATACAAGGGTAGGACGTGATCTGTTTAATCTATGCAACGTTCATTCTATATTGTCTTCACTGACTAGAATTTTAAATAAGACGTGCATGCGAGCTGGGTCTTGTGCTATGTTCCGGGAAATTTTATATGTTGGGAAGGGGGCTCATGCACCGATGAATAGCAAGCAATAGATTCATCTCGCTTGTAATACAAAATAGTAGAAAGGTTCGGTGGATGATGAGGATTGATCATCATTATCTTGGCCTTATTAATTAATTTGGGGTCGGCGAAGCAAGTGTTTTTCTTTCGTGCTTCTCTATTTATTATCAGTATAATACAAAAAATATCATCAAAATTAACCAAGAGTGCAACTTATATTATTAAACACAAAACTTATTTCCCATTCTATATGAGATAGAGTTATATACTGATTAGATAGAAATATCAAATAAAATTCAAGCTTCAAGATTGTATACAGAACTCAAAACTGCTACAAGTGGAGTTATATCACTTTTCACTAAAGGTACAGAATAGGGGATCGGACAAAAAAAAACTAATTAGTCCGTCAGATAGATTTCCAAAAATTATTAGACACGTATTTTTTCTTTTTTCACGTAAACTTAAAATGAAGACGATATAGTGCTTCGAAAACTCGTGTGACGTCATATGATAGTACATTTTGACGACACAAGTGACGTTTTAAGCCCCACTCCAAGATCTTTGACGCGTTTTATCTTCGTCTTTTTTTATTGATTTGATAAAACAAAAAACACGTATTCAATATTTTTCGATAATCTAACTTACGGACTAAACAGAAACATATTATTTTGACCCAGTCCGATCCCCTCTTTCTTGCCATATCATCCTTTACACAGTCCATCCATCATTTCTTTGGTCTTCTATCATCAACATTCATACTCAAAACTTTCCTCACGAGATTTTACCCCTTACCACGACAAACTCTGCTTTAAGTTTCATAAATGAGGGTTATAAAACAACCCGTCGCCCGTCGGGGCCGCGGATTCCCGTCGGGGACGCAGATTTTAGTACCAGATGACGTGGCCTCGGCACAAGGGCAAAGTAGGAACATGGGTTCGGTTTTAGTCAGTCGAAGTCTGACACTCCCCTTCGCTCTGCCCAAGAGCGGGGGGGGGGGGGGTCATTTGATTATTTTCCACCCACCAAGGGTTAACAATATTCTTTCATTTTGGTGTACAATACACGTATAATAATTCTATATACTCCAATACAAAGTTGATATAAAACGTATTTTCACCCGAAAATACGTGTATAACCTACGGGACTTGAATTTTGTAGAACTGACAGGCGTCCGTGTAGGAATCATAGCCGATTGCGTATTCCGTTGACTCCACGAACGAAGCCGTAGAATAGTGAGTAGGTAGATCGGTACTCCCGTCAGATTTAGTTTGTATTCTAATAACAAAAAAAAGAGTTTATTAATGCTTCAGTTGACATGTTGGGTTTAGTGTTTCGAGCCTTCGTTTAAGCATATAGTGCCTATGTTCTGGCGTATTCACGTAAAAAGCTGATAGATCGGCACCGGTAGCACCGATATACCAGCGCTTATCGGTACCATTCAGACAACCTCTACATAAAGCAAGCGGGTATAAGCACAACCTGGCTGGCAGTACAACAGTTAATACTGTTCCCTTGCAAATTAGAGCGCCTTCACACTAGCGTTTGTCCAGCGTAGGCGTTCGGTAAACGTATGCGCAGCGCAGGCTCCGTGACTACGTGGCGCAAGCGTCGCATAGTCGCGGCGTCAGAAAAAGGGTAAATGCATACACCGCGTTAGCACCGCAAGTGCGTGACGCATGCTCAGCGTTAGAGTCATGTACAAGCGATAGAAGCTATCGCAATTGTGTGACGTCTGCGCCACGTTAGCGCAGCGTTCAATTGACTCCAGAGGGAATGCCTAAACAACGCGACGTCTGCGCTGCGCATACGTTTATCGAACGCCTACGCTGGACAAACGCTAGTGTGAAGGCGCTCTTAAACAGTAAATGGCAGCCTACAAGCGCTTATCGCACTATCTTATGTGTTCATTGGTATTGATTGAAAGAAACTTCGAGAATATTTCGTTTTTAAAGTCAGTTAGAACTTGTCGGCGAAGTTCTGCGCTTATCGGCGCTGGTTTTGGCACAAAGAATAGAAACTGCATGCCTGCGCCGACTACCTGCGCGCACCGGTTCCGATAAGCACTGGCAGATTGGCGCCGGTAGCCAAGAGACTCCACTCTTCCATAATATAGCAATAATTACTCGTATACTAACACACTCACAAGAATTACAAGAAGATGCATGTAAAGCCAAGTCTGCAGCCCACAGGTGGCATAAAAAGTCTAGCACCAGGTTAGGCACAAACCACATGATAAAGAAAGAAAGGTGGTTAAATTAAAAAAAACCAACGTGTTGCACTCCATGAGTGCCGGCAGAAGTGAAAACTTGAACATTAACGTTGTGCATTTTTGAAAATTTTGGAATGGTTAGGAACTAAATTTTGCACGAATTGCTTACAAAACCATGAAAATTTATATTGTATAAAAAAGGGGATAGGCGGTGTGGCATATCACCTGGCCGCTATTTTGATTTTTTTACAAAATCGCAGCCCACAATGAAAGTGGTGAGAAAATATAGACAAGCAAAAAATGTCCAGTAACATGGTACCCCAAAGTGTCATGTTACCGAGATATTTCAAGGTAAAGATCGATAATTGAGTACAAAGACTGTAATTAAAAGTAGACTTATACCGTTTATAGGCGTTAAATTATATCCAAATAATAGTTCCCAGGTTGATTATTACTATACGCACGAAACAATCGCTTCGCATCGCAATGAAACGCTATGTTATGTCAAAGAATAGTTTTCTCATACTCCTAGTAGTATGTGATGTGTGTACTCTCTTTCAGTATACTGTAATAATAATAATCATCGCTTATAGACACGTAAAAGGTCTATTTTTGATGTGGTCATTGTATTCATATGTCGATCTTTACCTTCAAATATCTCGATAACTTGACACTTTGGGGTACCATGTTACATGACATTTTTTGTTCGACTAAATGTCCTTTAACCATACATACAACTTTCATCGTGGGCCGCGATTTCGAAAAAAAAACAAAATGGTGGTGGGTCGTTATGCTAGCTTCCATACAAAAAAGTTCAAACCCCTATAACACTCTTCAGAACTATTACAATTATTTTAAATTAAAAAGTTTATCTCTTTGAAAAATCAACTTGACATTTGAGTTTTTGGACATTTGACACACACGCACATTCGCGCAAGCGCCCCGGGCCGTTTTACGATCAGTAGGGCTATTGCGTATCTTTTTAATGTCAGTGGCTATCATAAGTGTCCATAGATTAACTGTAAATTGGTTATGGTTTGGTACATTTTTTTCTTAAAAACTCACCATTTGACAGTTATTTGATAGACACTATACGTTAACCACGATACGCAATATTCCTGCAGGTCACGTTTCCTCCTGACGCGAGTTTAACAGTTTATACTCATCTCCAAAAAAGTGCACAACGCCGCTAAAGAAGTTTTCACTTCAAAATCAACCTGTATAATCAATCAATCAATCAATCAATTTATTGCATACATGTTGTACATGAGTTAGAATTTTTGTAAAAGTATCAAACATGCACCCTGTAAGGGCACTGCAAAACATGCAAATATAAATATACTCTACTTAAGTAAAGTTCAAATTTAAATGAAATTGTAATGAAGTCACGTCTAAGCTGTAACTCTTTATGTACCAAGTACAATAACAAAGTAAAGACGATTAAATTGTTATTTATGTAATCAACCCTTTGACGATCTAATGAAAATGTAATTTATTTTGATTACAAAGTGAATTACTCAATTCACTTGTTTTTTAATTGCTAACGTAAAGTAGACTTACGCTGTCTCAGTCGGTTTTGCTTATGAATATAATATCGAAGAGAGGAAAAGTCGTTGGATGCAGGATGCTGAAAACGTATTTCATCCCTCCATGGAGATATCCTCAAGAGATGGTGAATCGATATGTCGAGTACTTTTTAGCATGTGAATATTTTTAAGGGCGGTACGGCATCCTATATTCAAGCCTGAATCTTTTTCGCCGAATTACCACCACAAATTTTAATAAAACCACGTTTTTTCTTTTACTCAGTATACCGACAGATACTAAACGATTACATTGGACTCCACCATTGTCCACTTTATTACCACACTATTAATACGAACAAAATTCCCGGCAAAACCTAGCCAGCAATAAAAGTATTAAAAGCCGGATCATATCTGCCAGTTAGATTAACACGTCCCGATCCGACCCGTTTTACTGAGCCCGTAATTTCACGCTCTGTGGCATCGTGTATTTGCTCTGCTCTCGATCTACTAACACAATTTTAACCGGTTCAAATACCCTGTTTCTGACAATTCTTGGTTGTGAACTGAATCGGGGATCACGGTGCTTGCGTATGCCAAAAATATCGCGAAAAACATCCAGTGTTTGACATATCAAATTATGATATGTCACATGGTACAGTTAGCAAACCTCTTTTTTTCTAAATTGCCTCTCGACAGGGTTGGGGACGTTTTTCCCATTGTCCTCTAATATGGGATATAAAATGTGATCTTATAACGGGGCCGTTTTTCAGTAAGTAGGTACTGAACCCTATAATAAATGAAGTAGCTGTTTTTTGTAATATATTTGTAACATGTAGGTAAGTAGGTACCTCGTCTAAGACGTAAACTGCGATAATCAGAGATATTTAATGATTACTTAAACCGTCACTTAGTAAAGATGAAAAGTATGTCAAATACTTTTGTATGACAAAACTGTCAAAACCTTTACCTACTAAGTGATGGCCTAACTAAGTAATCATTAAAGCTCTCAGAGTGCGGCAGTAAATCAATTATCTTTCTTTTAATAAACTTTGAAAGAGACAGTGACCTCTGAGTTTGTTTCGACTAGTTAAAAAAAATACTTTTTCACTTTCATGCTCTGAAAGTGCTTATTTGTGCAAAAAATCAAATTTTGTGCACAAGGGCATTAACGTATCTACTCATAAATGTATTTTAATTAATGCAAAATGAGCCATACAGCCAAACACAATAAGAAGTTCATAGATAGAATTTGTTATTTTATAATATTTACTTTAATTTATTTGCCTTATGTGTTTTTTAAGACTTAAAAGATATTAAAATTTAAATTCAAGTACGGTAAGTTATTTAATTAATTAATGAAAATTATTGTTACAAAATTAATTTGTAAAGAAATATGTTATACTACTGTTTTATTTCCTCGCATTCGAAGTGAAAAGCAGAGTTTATAACTCGTCCACAAAACCATTTTTATCCTCGACATTACTATCAAAGTCTATCATGCTAAAAGTCTCGAATAAAAATGGTTCGTTTTGTGCGCTTGTTGTAAAATCTACTATACATTGCACTACTTTATGTTTCTTCACAGTGGTCAGGTACGGAACACTGGCCCCATCTTGTTTAAAAACATAAAGTAGTGCAACGTGTAAAGTATTTTTTAAACCTCGACTCTGCACGCTCGATGTCGCTTACCTACGTTATTTCTGATTAGACATAAAATGTTTTTTTTTAATAAACCAGAAACTCACGTAGAAGAAATTCATGTTTATAGTCCTAATCATTATGTAAAGATCTTTATGGAATGCTTTTTTGCTAAAACTCTAAAATTAAATAGTTGGGAAAAATGCTACATGCGTAATAGCAGTATAGTGCTGCAAATATGCTAAATGCTTTCTTTTTTCTAGAATAATATGCTTTTTTAACAAACATTTTAACTAGCACAATGCAAAGCCGTGTAGGTAGCCTAGAGCACTAGTGTATTATTTACATTAAATACGAAACGTCCCACAAAAAATAAACCAGCAGTAAGTAAAAACAAATGTATTTGGCATATTTATTTTTATCGTTTTAAGACACGGTAGGCAATACTACAGAAATAAGTAAAAAAGGTAAAATTAAACTGTCTAGTCGAACTCCCCTGACATAACAAATCGTTATCGAAACATAGTATTGTACAAAATAAACTGATTTCACTAAATTATTTTTGCAATTTCCAAAAAATAGCAAAACTTTTTTTCTATTTTATAGGATTTTCAAAGCCATCACTCCTGCGGCATTACAAATTGACGCTGTATTTTGCTACACATTGCATCTACCTGTCTAAATATCTACCTTCTATAATATTGATTGCATTACTAAATATAACAAACCATAAATAATCTTACTTGTGCACACATAGATACAGTTCCGACGACAGAAAGCAGAGAGAAGAAGAAAGAAGAATATAAAATAAATATTAGAATATCAAGAAGTAGGGTTTTACGTTAATAAAGTGCAATAGACTAGCATGAACTCACGAAGTAAGCAATAGTCACGTAAAACTTGATCTGTGCCATCTTACACTAGTGGTAAATGATACTTAATCTGGGCTATTCTCCCTTTTAAACGCCAATATTAAAGAACATGGTGAAATAATTTTCCCATTAGTTAATAGACAGAGTGGGGTCGAAGGTATCAGGGAAGAGATGGAAAGTAAGGGTAGGATAGAAAAACAAGTGCTCGCTTGATTACCTGTTATTATAGTAAAAAGTGGTGCAAGACTAAAAAAGGGCCTGTTTTAGTTTTCAGGCTAAAAAACTTGCTAAAGTTCTATCTATGTGAGTGTCTAACACTTGTATCTATAGTAAAGTTAAAGTAATTACTCGAGTTTCAGTAATTACTAAGGCAACCATTGTTAGGCAATAGACAAGAATATCAACAAAGTGAGAACCGCCAAAGAAAGTAGAGCTAAAAATTCTAACTTTTGACAGTTCTAACTTTGAGCAATTACAGAATTATAGAATAAAACTCGTATTATAAGTCATTACTTTACTCAAGTAATCACTTTGACTTATAGATAACTAGATACGCAGTTAATGTGTTGCAGATGCTGAACCGAGGGTTGAAAATAAAAAAGCGTTATGTTTAGATAATACCTGTATTTAGGAACAATCTAGAGTAAGTGCAAACAGGCATAAGTCGTTGATTGATAACATAATAATATCGAGTTAAGGCCACTCCATTTATTTTCCTCTAATTCAGAGGAACAAAACATATAGTAGGTAATATCTCGCCTTTAATGACCATCAGGGACAGCCAGAGATGTCCCTATGACAAACTATTTTGTCCCATGTTATAGGGCGCGAGCCTATTGCCATAAACCGTGCTATCGTCTAGACTCAGGGTTGCTACTGAGAAATTTCTGATTCAAAAAACCCAATTTCATCTGACAGAGGTTCGAGTAAATCAGTAAGTAAAGGCAGTATTAATACTTAACAGTAGCGTCCATAAGAAGTTAAGTGAAAGATTTATGTAAGAGTTCTTGTCTCTCAAAAATGAGGAAGTTATAAAACACGGAAATAACAGTGCCATTTTCCCGATTAATTTACGACATGCCACGCCAGAGTGAATCCAATTATTATAAAAAGAGGAGTAAAGATGGAGCTATCCGAAGCTGAATACATCACGGGGGACTGTCGCCCTAAATTGTGGCAATCAAATTATCCTAAATACCGACACGGTTGCATTCAAGCCTCTATCTTGGTAGTTACATAAAAAGATTTGCTTTATCTTCTCTTCTCTATGCATAAAATTCTCGTGTCACAGTGTTAGTTACCATACTCCACGGAAACGGCTTGACCGATTTTAATAAAATTTTATGTATATATTCAGTACGTATGA
Source organism: Diarsia dahlii (assembly GCA_949775195.1). Lineage (NCBI taxonomy): Eukaryota > Metazoa > Arthropoda > Insecta > Lepidoptera > Noctuidae > Diarsia > Diarsia dahlii. Next base: position 17,866,123 of record OX459209.1, read on the forward strand.
GAATAGGTCATAAAGTATTTTTCACCTTCCTAACCCCACCCAACCACCCGCTGCTCTCAAAACGGTGAAGGAAAACATCGTGAGGAAACCGGCATGTCTTGAAACCAAAAATTCGAAGACTTGTGACATCTGCCAATCCGCACTGGGCCCGCGTGGTAGATTATAGCCCATCCCTCTCCTAGAGAGGAGGCCTGAGTCCCTGCAGTGGGAACATTATAGCCTGATGATGGTGAACCCCACCCAAAGGTTGGGCAGGTAGGAAAAGGTGCAATGCAACGCATGCAGGGCACCGCTAGTTTCACATAAAAATACACAGACTGCCTCGTTAGTGTGTTCACCATAAGCGCAACTGCTGAGCATGAGAACTTGGGTTTTATTCCCGTCGGGCAACCTGGTATTGAGTATTTTTTATCAGGAATATCTCAGTAGATAAGAACCGTGGAGTGTGGATTTTAGTCCGGTTCATAGAAATAGCCTGTCCTTTTTTAACATGGGAATAGTTCCATGGGAATAATAATAGTATTAGGTACACTTCTCTGCCCAACCCTATGCACATTACAGGCGTGGTTTTATCTTACATTATTTATCACTAGCTTTAGCCAGCGGCGCGGCGTCGCCCCTGTGAAAATGACGATTTTCCATACAAACTTTCATCCCCTATTTAACTCCCTTAGGGTTTGAATTTCAAAAAATCCTCCCTTATTCCTTGTCTAAATTATAAAGGGAATCTCTGTGCAAAATTTCAGCTTCCTAGGTCCAAGGGTTTGGGCTGGGCGTTGATGAGTCAGTCAGGACTTCCCTTTTTATTTATATAGATATTTATCTCGTAAGTCGTAGCTCTTAGATTAGAATGAAGATGTCCCCATATCCCGTCGGGGCTGCGGATTTTAGTACGAGATGACGTGGCCTCGGCACAAGGGCAAAGACGGAACATGGGTTCGGTTTTTAGTCAGTAAAAGTCTGACACTCCCTTTCGCTCTGCCCTTGGGCAAATCAAAAAAAAAAAAATGACCCCCCTTTGATGATTTTCCACCCACCAAAAAAAAAGATGTCCCCATATTCACATACAACATTGCCGTATAACCTCGTAGTTACCGTATTCAAGTCAGAAATATTTTACAACCTCCTGTTTCAATATTTATGGCAGAGTACCAGCACCATCGATATCACAGCGAAATAGTAATCTTATTTAGTCTCTCAAGCAACCTTTATAACCCTTAGGGAAACTAGAGTTTCCAAGCAGGTATCGATAATGTAATCACTGTAAAGGAAGAGGCACCGTCTAAGGGTATTCGCACATGGTGACTTTTAATAGCGGTACGGTCGCACAAAACTTGAAATACTTGAAAGATCCCTTTTAGTGATAAGACTGTCGTCCATATCCCGTCACAAAAGGAAGGAAAAAAATGTTTAAAACTAGCGGACGTCACGCGATTTCAACCGCGTAGTTCCCCTTCCCGTGGGAATACATAAAAAAATTATAAAAAGTAGCATATGTCACCCGGGGAAAGTGTAGCTTTCCAACGGCTTTCCAATTCTAAAACATGCCAGTGATTAAGAAATGAGATGCACAATAACTTGAGTCCAACATACAACTTGCAAGTTGGAACTGATGAGCACGTTTGAGTTTTCAAATCTATGCTAGATAAACTTTTAACATTAGCACTTTAATGTTTTTGCGTCATTGATCATGCTTAATCATTTTTAAATTCTACATTCAACAACTATCATTTTATTATATCGGTTTCTCTTAAATAAATGCCCCAATTTTTTTTTTTAATATTAAGTGTGTTTTCAACTACTCTTCTCTTTTTCTATTCATGAAAACTAGATTGAAGTAACATCTATGCACACTAAAAGAAATGGAGTGGCCTTATACTCTAAAACTGTAGATCTTTACTTATTTTTGTAACTAAAGACTTTAAATTGTGTCGTTCAATTAAATCCACTACTGGATATAATAACTAATTAACATTCTAGATGTTTCTACAAGAAAACAGCTAATAATTACAAAAATAAGGACGAAAATGACTTCACAATCTTTGAACACGATGTCTTGAAATTGCAAAGTCTCGTGTAGCTGTAGATTCAAAGGCAAAACTACGAACATAATATCCATATTGTTTCGTAGCCCTTTTAAGGAAAAAGTGGCTTTAAAAAAATAAACATAACACAAAATAGCGCCTGTAACCCACGAAGCGTTAGGCAGAGATCTACCTAATAGTATGTATGTATGTTGTAGTGTGTGTGTATGTATGTTAGAGAGGTAAGGTATTTATCTATGGGCCTTTATAGATGCCTGAAAATAAATTGATTTTTATAATTTTTTTTATACCCACATTTCACCAGATGTCTAATCCATGTAATAGGGCGAGCCTATTGCCATCCACCGGGCATAAATAAAAACTCCGAGGCTGCTGTGAGAAATTCCTGATGGATAAAACTTTCCCGACCCAGGAATCGACGCAAAGACCTTATGGTCAGTAGTCACGTTAGCAATTGCTAGACCAACGAGGCAGCATATTTTTTCGCCTTTTGAATTAATTAATTCTCTATAATCATCATAAAACATACCCTAAATACTACAATACCAAATAGTTTTTTACCCAATATACCCTAATAGTTTTTTACTTTTTTTATTTAAACAATTTTGGTGTTAAATATTTTTTTTACTTTTGACTTTTTGTCCGCTAGAGGGCGTGATTTTAAATTTGAGCAATATTTTGGAAATGTACAAGTGAGGCCCTTTCAAATGATACCAAACACGGCGTATTTATCTCCATTTTTATTTTTTAAACCTTACTTTTTGTCCGCTAGAGGGCGCCAAATCGCTTTTTGTGACACGTCACGGAAAATTAAGACGGTTCTAACGATACCTCATATGTCGAGTTCCGATAAGTAGATTAGAAGCTATGAGGGAACAGATGAAGATACACACATACATACATACAAACATACATACATACATACATACATAGCCAGTCAAAAATCATAACCCTCCTTTGGCTTTGCCGTAGTCGGGTAATAATCATAACCCTCCTTTGGCTTTGCCGTAGTCGGGTAAAAAGTAACTGACAATCAAAAGTAAAATTATGTTCCGTGAAGTGAAACAAAATGTCTGCCTGATATATTCAGAGGTGATGGTTTGCATAACAAATTTTAGCCTGCTTTCTCTATTTCCTCATAGCTCTGAAATGTACTGAATAAATGTTTTTAATGTAGACTGAGGCGGATAACTTGTGTTTTCTTGTTTCTGTATTTTTTTTATATTTGTGCGCATGTTCATTAAATATGTACTTTAATGAAGAGATTTGAATATTTTAGTAGGGAGCTTGGTCGGCTGAACTGTCGGGTTTTTATTTAATAGTAACAATGCATAAAACCTGTATTGATAAATGCAAACAACAATGTAAAATTGTGTATAATAAGCAGGGTTTCAAACCTCTTATGTATGTGTGTTGTCGGATAAAATTAAAAAGGATGGTACGACCGTGCCGCTTTTTTCTCTCTACTTTCGTGCCCCCAGATAAATTGTTTTTAGTTCGTTTTTTAAAACAGTATGGCATGGAAGATAATTATGAACAAACAAGACATTTAAAAAAAATAAGACATCCACAGCATTTATCACTAATAAAAAGTGAAAAATAAAAACTTTTTTACAAAAAATAAAACCGACTTCGACAAAAAAAACACTCAAAAGTGAAAAATAAACTTGAGAAGAAAAATCAGTTACTGAAGTCGGTGACTTTTGTTTCTTTGATTTCATTTTTTTGTCACCGACTTCAGAAACTGATTTTTCTTCTCAAGTTTATTTTTCACTTTTGAGTGTTTTTTTTGTCGAAGTCGGTTTTATTTTTTGTAAAAAAGTTTTTATTTTTCACTTTTTAGTGTTTCACATGTGCTTACCCCTTCACAACGCACCGGCGTGATGTTATGTTAGGAACTGGTGTAAACAATAGACAGACAATATGAGATTTCAGCAATCCCAGTCCATTAGCTATCATTTATTGAGGAGTTCCGTTGCCTATCTCCGAAGTTCTTCATCAGATCTTCACAAAATAGTTTTTATAACCTTTGTAGTGAGTACAGGCGTAATATTATGTTGTGTGATGGCGTAAACAATGCTTAGATATGCTATAGCAACAATCGCGGTTAATCTGCTGTTATTTATTGAAGAGTTCCCCCGATTTCTACAAGATCCCATCATCAGATATTGAAATGGTGACAATGGGACCACACGGGAAGCACCAGCTTTCAAATGAAAAAAGAATCATGAAAATCAGTTCACCCAGTCGCAAGTTATGAGTGAACAAACATAAAAAAAAAAAAAAAAAAAAAAAAAAAAAAAAAAAATACAGTCGAATTGATAACCTCCTCCTTTTTTTGGAAGTCGGTTAAAAAGTAAACTACAACCTACAATTGAAAAATGATATTGACTACAATTCAAAAATGTACGTAATCAATGATAAAACCCAATCCAAAAAAATTAACCGAGGAAAATAATAATAGTAAATTGTACATCAAGTGCATAAAACGCACCATTTTGCGCGAGACGTTGATGATATAAAGTAGAGAGTAAAATGGGTTTTATGGACGAGTTTTACACTCTACTTTTCACTTCGATTGCGAGGAAATGCAACAGCAACTTGTAAATATTGTAAAAATAATTATGGTGCCCGCCACAATTATCTTTTTTTTTCAGTAGGAAACTTGACATAACACCTGACAGGTCGTTAGCGTTACTCATACTGCTCAGTTATAAAAACATTTTGAGCAAGCCTATTGCCATCAACCAATGTAATTAGGAGCGAGCCTATTGCCATCCACTGATTTAGGTAATTGAGAGCAAGCCTATTGCCATCAATCAATGTAATTAAGAGTAAGCCTATTCCCATCAAATGATGTAATTAGGAGCAAGCCTATTGCCATCAACCAACCTAATTAAGAGCAAGCCTATTGCCATCAACCAATGTAACTAGGAGCAAGCCTATTGCCATCAACTGATGTAATTGGGACCAAGCCTATTGCCATCAACCAATGTAATTAGGAGCAAGCCTATTGCCATCAACTGATGTAATTAGGAAAAGCCTATTGCCATCAACCAATCTTATTAGGAGCAAGCCTATTGCCATCAACCGATGTTATTAGGAGCGAGCCTATTGCCATCCACTGATTTAGGTAATTGAGAGCAAGCCTATTGCCATCAATCAATGTAATTAAGAGTAAGCCTATTCCCATCAAATAATGTAATTAGGAGCAAGCCTATTGCCATCAACCAACCTAATTAAGAGCAAGCCTATTGCCATCAACTTTCCTTGTATTCGTAATGAAAAGCAGTAATCCCTTGTTCTTAGAATACTAGCGAAACGAATTAAATTAAAGAGGTTATTCTATGAAGTTGCAATGTGGCTGTTGGGCCGATTACCTGTACCGATTACCTTGATCTTCGACGAAGGTTTTACTTTATGCTCTAGAGCATAAAACGCGACTTTATGTCGCCTACGCACATTATTTTCACTTCTCTCGCTCTAAAATTCGTCGTCGTGCGTAGGTGACATAAAGTCGCGTTTTATGCTCTAGAGCATAAAGTAAAATCTTCGTCGAAGACCAAGGTAATCGGCACAGGTAATCAGCCCAACAGCCACACGAACAACTTCAACTTCATAGAATAACCTCTTTAATTCGTTTCGTTAGTATTCTAAGAACAAGGGATTACTGCTTTTCATTACGAATACAAGGAAAGTTGATGGGAATAGGCTTCCCCCAATTACCTAAATCGCTTGATGGCAATAGGCTTGCTCTTAATTAGGTTGTTTGATGGCAATAGGCTTGCTCCTAATTACATCATTTGATGGGAATAGGCTTACTCTTAATTACATTGATTGATGGCAATAGGGTTGCTCTCAATTACCTAAATCAGTGGATGGCAATAGACTTGCTCCTAATTACATCGGTTGATAGCAATAGGCTTGCTCCTAATAAGATTGGTTGATGGCAATTGGCTTTTCCTAATGTCATCGGTTGATGGCAATAGGCTTGTCCCTAATTACATCAGTTGATGGCAATAGGATTGCTCCTAATTACATTGGTTGATGGCAATAGGCTTGGTCCAAATTACATCAATTAATGGCAAAAGGCTTGCTCCTAATTACATTGGTTGATGGCAATAGGCTTGCTCCTAATTACATTGGTTGATGGCAATAGGCTTGCTCCTAATTACATTGGTTGATGGCAATAGGCTTGCTCAAAATGTATTTATAACTGAGCAGTATGAGTAACGACATAAGTCAGGTGTAATGTCAAGTTTCCTACTGAAAAAAAAAAGTTAATTGGCGGGGAACCTTAATTATTTTTACAATATTTACAAGTTGCTGTTTCATTTCCTCGCAATCGAAGTGAAAAGAAGAGTGTAAAACTCGTCCATAAAACCCATTTTTCTCTCTACTTTATATCCATCCTCGCTCGCAAGCTCGCATCGGATGAATAAACGTCTCGCGCAAAATGGTGCGTTTTATGCACTTGGTGTACAATCTACTATTGGAGGCGACCGCAGTGAGTATAAATATTCTGAACTAATATTTTCCGTATTCTCAACAGATACGGAGAAAAACGAACCGGAAGATCGCAAAAATACACTCGAGAGCAATGAATCCGGGTCACTTAAAGAATGTTAAAAATCTCGGAAACTAAAAATGATAGGTTAATGCAATAAATTGTATTTAATAGACAATGTAATACTCCTTAAATGAAGGTATTAAAACTTCTTAGTTATTGTAAAGTTATATCATAAAAAAATCAAATTTGAAAAAGGGCCACTTTCGAAGATGGAACTACGTAATTACAGCATTTGGTTTTGCTTTTGTTTGTAATCTGTCATTTATGTGGGTACATAAACCATGTTGATAGTGCTCTATATTCATTATTCAAGCTGAAATTATGTCGCTTACGCCTGAAGAATGCACCAGAATACTTACAATGCTGGAAACCGGCCGGAGTCAGCGCGATACAGCCAGGACTGTCGGTGTGTCGCTGTCAACAGTACAAAGAGTTCTCCGACGTTACGAAGAAACTGGTTCTAACCTACGCAGACCAGGAACGGGCAGAACCAGGTGTACCACAGCACGAGAAGACCGATACTTGGTGAACACCATGCTTCGAAATCGCTTTCTCACAGGAACTGAACTCACAAATCAGTTTCGACGCCTCGGAGGAAGTAACCCAAGTGCATGGACAGTAAGACGTCGGCTTGCTGAATCTAACTTAAAACCCCTTAGACCTGCAAACGGCCCTAAACTGGAGCGTGGGCATCGTATTTCAAGACTAAGATATGCCCAGAGCCACGTAAATTGGAGTATTGAAGATTGGTCAAAAGTTATGTTCTCCGACGAATCGAAATTTATGCTCTACAAGCACGATGGAAGACACAGAGTGTATCGAAGACCAGGGGAAAGATTCAAGCAAGCATGCATCGAAGAAAAAGTAGCCTACGGTGGTGGGTCTGTACTTGTGTGGGCCGGAATTTCTTCTATAAAGTCGCACAGAGCTGGTGATCATAGAAAACGGCTCTTTAACTAGCGAAAGATATGTGGAAGAAATCCTCAATGATCACGTTGGTCCATTTATGGTCAATTTAGGTGAGGATGCTATATTTATGCATGACAATGCCCGACCTCATACAGGTAGGATTGTGAATGACTACCTTCAAGAGATGAACATTACTCGTATGGAGTGGCCAGCGCGCAGCCCGGATATCAACCCGATCGAGCATGCTTGGGACGAGCTAGGCAGATGCGTAAAACAACGAAACCCTCCCCCAATCACGCTTCGTGAGCTCAAAATTGCTCTCACAGAGGAATGGGAGAATATTCCCCAAAATCGTATAAGGAACTTGGTGTACAGCATGCCAAACCGCGTAAACGCAGTAATGGAAGCACGAGGAGGCAATACGAAGTATTAAAATTCAAGAAAATCGTAATAAAGTTCAAAAATTTCATGTTTCCTATTTTTGTTTTAAGGAGAGATCAGCAGTTTTTTTCTTTATGTAATTTTGTGTTAATAAAATGTATGGTGACTCATATTTTTTTTACTTTCATATAAGGAGTATTACATTGTCTATTAAATACAATTTATTGCATTAACCTATCATTTTTAGTTTCCGAGATTTTTAACATTCTTTAAGTGACCCGGATACATTGCTCTCGAGTGTATAAGTTCCTAGCGTCTCAGAAATACCCGTGTTTTCTGAGTTTCCTAAGCTTGCCTTAGGCTATATCGTGATAGTTTTATAAAACAAGTGATAAGGTATTCTTTTAGTTAGTGTTGTCTTGTACCAAACATAACATCACGCATTGTAATTGCTGAAGAGTTAGGCAGAGGTGTACCTAACAAGTACAAGTCCTATGTAATAATGCCAACAGACATATTGAGTTCAGAGATATGTTTCATAAAATTAATATAAACCGTTTGTAAAGTTATGGTTAAGAGGCATAATGGTTAAAGGTATATTATGCCTATAAAATTCCTCTCGAAATCAAATCATTAAGTTTTTACAAAAAGGTCACTCCGAGCCATATATTATACCATAACACCATTAAAATATTAGAACGCCCAACTTTTTTCACAGTTCCGTTACACCATCCCATTTTGCCACACCAAAAACGTTTTTATGAACTCCCTTCAAAAGTTTCCAATAAAATCTTCGTCACAATTTAGGGTTCCGTTATAAAGTATTCAAGAGACGCGTACGGATAACGGGTACGTGGGTTCTTTACAAGATAAACATAATGTTTCGGGCCCTCAGATTTCCGTGTTATTGAGATTCGACGTCTACTTTCATTGGCCGGTCCAGAAGTTTTACTTTTTTATGGAGATCCTTGCTTACTTGAGTTCCGGAATAGTTTGCTTTGATGGGCTTTCTTTCAACAGTAGAAATAAACTTTGGGACGTATTTTACTTGGTAAATTGAGGAAGCTTGTATTCCACGGAGGGTTATGTTGGTCTAGGTAGGCATGGTGACAAAAGACAATCTACCATGTACAACATGATTTCTTTTTCCACAATTCTCTATTAAAATGCGATGCGCTACGGGCCAATCACTGCACTTTCCCCGCCCCGCGTCTCACTTCATACCACCAAAGGGACCCAATAACTCACTTTTGCGTCAGCGCTCAAATCGTGCCGATGATAATACCTACCTACCCGTCTTGCCATCAGACACCTCCTTTCTTGCCATATTATCATTAACACAGTCCATTCATCGTTTCTTTGGTCTTCCTATACTCTTACACCCATCCACATCCAACTCAAAACTTTTCTCACTACATTTTCCTCATTCCTCCGCATCACATGCTCATACTACGCTAACCAATTAACACACGACTTTTCAGTCTTCATACTTCTCCTTATGTCATCATCATCATCAGCCTATAATGTTCCACTGCAGGGACTCAGGTGTCCTCTCTAGAAGAGGGATAGGCAATAATCAACCACGCGGGCCCAGTGCGGGTTGGTATTTATGTCACATGACTTCGACTTTTTTGGTTCTAAGAGATAATGATGTTTTCCTTCATCGTTTTGAGAGCAGCGGTAATGAAATAAATTACACAAAGTAATGCGGCTGCCTGGGTCGAACCCGCGACTTACTGTGCGTAAGTTGGGGCCACCACCACTGGGCCACCGCCGCACCTTTTGTACTCATGTCTTATTTGTCGGGTCGCTACTAAAGACATAAAAAGTATTCTAGCTTGTTTATACAGCTCCTACACGTTTCATTGAAGGATTGATGAGAAATTCTGATCAGAATTAAATGAATGAAATAGAAAAAGCTATTTCCTTGCCGTTTGATAGATTGATACGATTGCTCGGAGCAATGAATCGTGTTCGTGAAACGACTATCTTTTTACCCGATTGTGGTGGAATAGGAGTGTGATGATTTTCATGTTAAGTTTTTCCTCGTTAGTTGGTACATTGGTAGCTGTTTTAAGTGTACTTATTTTTGTTTACTTGCGTTATTTGATAAATCAAAAAGGCGTCGAATTGTTAGTTTGCTTAACATCTTAAAATAACATCAAGCCTGTAATCCTCGAAGGGTTAGGCTGAGGTGTACCTAAAAGTTATTCTTCATAGATGAATAGTTAATCTTCTTTTTAATTTATAAACGCGTTTAAGTTTTTGCGAATGGATGTTATACAGATCGGAAGAACATAGGAAAATTATCAAACCCCATGCGGGAGAAGCTATAGTAGTTAATAATATTTACAGGTTTTTTTTTATTAGTTGCCTTAGATCCAACTCAAATATGTGTGTAGCAATCCCTGACTTTTCCATCTGATATAATCCCTTATTTGTCACCAACATAAAAAGGAAAGGTGTCGTAGAATCAATAAATCGTCCACCAATTCTATCAAAGGTTTTATTTGACTTTCCTTCTGCCAACTATTGGCCAGTCGACCGAAAATGTCGTATTATGATGTGTTGTGGCCAATGCTGTAAGCTGATTTGAGTTGGTTCACTCGATAGAAGCTTCACTTGAGTTAATGTTATTCCACGTTAAATTACAAAGGATTGCTAAATTATTGTTTTTATAAATGTCTTTTTTGACGTGACGCCGGCTTCATGCACGAAAAAGGATGACTCATTGTCCCGTTACGCTCATTATCTCGTTACGCTTATTGTAAGCTTGCGCCGCGTCTATCTCTCTTCCACTCGAGTTTTGTTATGATGTTGTCACGTTAAGCTATCGTCCGTAAACCGACTTTACAGACAATCAATTTTTTTTGCAAATAGATTTTTACTCACACTTTAGCACGTTATGTTTTTTAACCAGATGTACCCGGTGATTCGTACCCGACTACTCTGAGAATAAGCTGCCGAAACTTACGCATCTCACGCCCGAATACTCGAACGTCACTCAATTATAAGTAGCTCTCAAAACTCGTGCTATCTCTGTCACTCTGCGTTAAAGTAACAAAGACAACACGAGTTTTGAGGGCTACTTATAATTGAGTGACGTTCGAGTATTCGGGCGTTAGGTACTTTATTTAAGGAAAAAAGGGGCAATTGTTTCAAAATTAACTGCATCTGGAAAAACAAGGTGAGCTGCACAGAAACTCTACTCCAACATAGTTGGGGAAAGGTTCAGCGAATGATGATGGTTACTATTATTTCCAGACGTTTCGAGAGAAAGTTGCACAATGGAATGAAATTACGCAACAGTCTAACTGCTAAACCAATTACTAAGTGCGGTGCGGTCAGCGGATTCACTTCACGGCGGACACTGGACTTTTGTATTGTTGGACTCGACTATTCTAGAACGTAAGATATTTCGGTCAATTATCTGTCAATTTCCAAGAACTGGACTGTAGAACTTGGAATTTGAACTGGACTTAGGTCCAGTTGTCTCGATTCAATCGCACGAAAACAATGAACTTATTACTTTAGCAACGCACTAACACTGCTATTGACGGGATATTTTCCGTTATTATGAGCTCCCGATATTTTGACGCTATTGTAAGCGCCATGATAGTGGGATGACACCTAGCTTACAATAAAGGATTGTCATCATCAGCCTATAATGTTCCCATTGCAGAGACTCAGGCCTTCTCTCTAGGAGAGGGATGGGCTATAATCCACCACACGGGCCCAGTGCGTATTGGTAGATGTCACATGTCTTTAAATGTTTTGTTTCTACGACATGCGGGCTTCCTCACGATGTTTTCCTTCACCGTTTTTAGAGCAGTGGTGATGAAATAAATTACACAAAGGAATGCGCCTGCCTGGATTCGAAACCACGACTTACTGTTAGTAAGTCGGGGCCGCCATCACTGGGCCACCACAGCTTACTACTCACTAGGATAGTAACTGAAGATAATTCTCGTAAGTGACAGTATTGGTCTAGTTATAAATTGTGAAAGCATAAAACAGTGTTTTAGCAACGCATTTCATACAATACATTCACCATACTGTATCTAACCCTTTCACATGAGTAAACCTTGTGACAAACACGGACACATGGATACAAAAGACCAATTTAACAGCTGAAGCCTAAATTAATCAGTGGTTTCATCCAATACCCATTGTCCACAACGGCTGAATTAACACTTTGTAAGCGACTTCCGCGACTCCCTAGTCGCGGATGTCGATGTACTTTATTTACATTTATTTATCGATACCGTATCGAATGGTTTTGATCCGATTTACCAAATATCGGGTCGCATTCTGGTATGCACGATAATTTGTATCGATAAAAGTTCAAGTATCCTACCGTATTTATATATAAATCTGTCTAATGAAAAAATCACAAAAAAGAAAGGAACAAAGACAAAAGAAAATAAAAGTTGAAAGTTTTTTGGTAGAAGATGTCAACGGCATTAAGTCCGCCTCTGTACTATGTGATTGAAGTGTAATAAATGAATAAAAATCCATGGTTTTTTATCGTTTTGAATTAACTGATCACGCAATTTAGGATTATGTAACACAATACTTCTATGTCAATCCAAGCAGTCACCATATTATTTTGTACCAATCCAAAATATCGCATAATCGGATCCAGTCGTATCGATATTGAAACCGAAAGTATCGAATCGAATCGTGCGGCACTACACATTCGGATGTAAAATATTACTGATGGAACTGTTACCCAATGATTTACTGTGAACGATTTTATTTCGATTCATGGAGTTGGAGTACAATTTGTACTACAATTCACTTTTAAATTATGCGGTTTGACCTATTTTGTGACGTTTATTTTGTCGTGTGTCGAGAAATGGAAGAAGCAGATTTGATAAGTCCGTATTAGTTTTAAAGCATTATCAGTCTGTCATGTTCCCACTGCTGGGACGGGAACGTCCTCTCTATAAGAGAGAACGGGCTTTAATAATAATCCACAACACGATCCCAGTGCGGTTTGATAATTGTCACATGTCTTCGAATTTTTGGTTCTCGGACATGGCTTCCTCACGATGTTTTCCTTCACCGTTATGAGAATAATAGAACTAGAAAAGGTATGTTTTTAGAAGAACATGTTCAATATTAATACAGATATGAAGTCATTTAAGTGCCTTAAATAGCACATTAATAATAACAATCACCAGAAAGCTACACACAGTATTAAAAAATAGAATACAACAAACTACAGGCATACCTTCTAACTGAGACTGTGCCAGAGGTCCTGTTTATTGTTAATTGTGAACTTTATTCTCATTGATATAATTATGATTTATAAGTAAATAAGTCAGCGGTAGAAAGAGGTTCAGTTTCCACCAAGAGGAAAAATCTTCATAAGTTTTCGTTGAAAACTCGACGCAAAGACGGGCCAGGATACGATGTCCCGATTTTATACTGGAAGTCATTACTCGTAGGCCCATCTTCAGTTACATCAAAAAGTGCGCAAGGATTTAGCCGACTCTGACTGAAATCTCGCGACACATCACCAGACCTCTCCCGCGTCGTGCAGCTACCTCAAGCATCCTCACAGTTAAGCGGTAAGCCTTAACTAGCGCAGGCACAAACATATAACAAAACATGATATACATACAAGCATAACATTAAAAGCTACGTGAAACACAGACAAAACAAAACCAAATGAATGAAAGACATTCTGCAAAAAAGCAGTTTACTCACCTTATTATTTTTCAAAAACACACACAAGAAAACCATCCGCTGGCGGTCCATACATAAACAAGTACGTACAGGTAGCAGCACTATTATGTACCTATTCACTTAGCAACGTTTAGAAGCAATTTTTTGACTGCTGATTGAATAACGACACTAATAATAATTGGTACCCACATTACCTTAAAGTAGATCATAATATTATCTAAAAGTTGCAATCGTTATTACACGAAAAAATCGCATTTGAACTTTAGCCAAGTGAATACATATTATTGCTGTGCACATCCAGTGCATTCGGGACAGTCAGTTCCACTGCTACCTTTGTGCAGTAAGCCACACTTCGGTGTCACAAGAGGCCAAGTTACACTGTTTTTGACCGATTTCCAAAAAGGAGGAGGTTCTCTATTCGTCTAGTTTTTTTTTACTACCACTGTTTATCTCCCGTACAATAGATTCCTAAGCCAAATCACTTCTGTAAGCTTCACCAGAATATATCCTATTTCCCGACTTAACATCTCAATAGTTTTTTCGCGCATTCAGAAACCCATTTTCTTAATAGAAAGAAGTTATCGGCTTGGGAAACTTGTCTAAATCGGACGTACCAATCGTAAATCAATATCTCGGATCATTTAGCAATTCCATTTTTTCCTATCTAGGAATAATCTTTCATTTCGGAGGGTAGTTTGTGTGATGTATAAAGAGATAAGTCTGTTCTCAAAGTATCTGATGAAAGTGTTAACAAAAAAATGTAAATCGTTACTTTTTGCCAATAATTCTTGTTTGATTAATTAATTATTGAATTGTAGTCCAAAATTACAGGTATACATAAAACCTTTGTTGCACGTAGTAATACCAACATGAGACAATTCACAATCTCTTACTAATTCAGTTAAATACTTTAAACTTCACCAATATTTTAAATGTGGACTCATCAATCAGCGTTGACAACCCAAATCATTACAATTTTATTACAAAATCATTACAATTACGTCACAAAATCATTACAAAATTACGTCACAAAATGGTAGGAATTTTATTGTGCGTTGGTAAATTTATGCAAAACTAAGCTCAATTATTGTCAATATACAATAAAAAAAATGCTTAATATGCAATCATGTTCATCATTTTAAAATTGATTTTTTATATTGCGTGATGAAGTAAAATTTTGGATTTGGTACTAAAAAATTAAATGAAAAGAGAAAAAGATTTGTACGTACATTTTCTTATTTACTTGTTTACCTATTTCACCAGATACTTTTCTAACAGACCGAACAGACAGTGTACCTTCAATATAGGTCAGACAAACACAATTGCTTCAACGGACAGCTAATATTATTAGCGTCGAACTAAGTGCTTATCACACCAATCCATTCTCGGTGACAAACGGTTTGTAATGGACGCAACGTCAGTGTGGTTAGCTATGATGACATGTATATGATGCAAGCTTTATTTATATTTAAAGGTGTGGTTTCTTGGAATATGCTGTAATAGTAATCTTATACCTTATTCTTCTTATTTTGGAGGCCTTGGTATGAAAGTGCGGAGTATACGCAACGTACATTATAAAATTGAAAATTCTCGCATGGATCATCATAATAATAAATTAATTTGTTTTAGGATTTTCTTAAAAATCTGTCACTGAATAGAAAAGTGCAGGAAGTTCAAGAGCCATATAGTTGGATAATATTTAGAAAAGTGTGGGCTGTTTGAAACTAGACCACCTACAGATATACCTTAAATATCGTCAATGGTGTTCTGACATGTCTGATTTGTGCTCGAAGTTTCATAGCCAAAGTTGGATATACTGGTCACTTGAAAGCACTTACAAGAGCCACACACCAAAGCTTTGGAACTACCGTAAAAAGCCATCGATGCAGACGCTGCGAAATGCTAAAATCAGCTAGATGGCATCATCGTTATCTCTTTTTATACCCTATTGAATACGAGCATCAAAAAAATAACGAATACAGATTAACTGCAGTCGTCAAACTATGTCAGAAGCCATTGAGGCGGTTAAGAAACTCTGACACTAGGGTGTGTGGGGTCGTTAGACCTTACTACCCACACAATAAGAAGAAGAATGCGAGAATAATCAATTCCCAAAAAAAACCTTCGAAGCAAGTCAAAAAAAACAATCAACTTGACACTTTATCCACATTTTCCTTAAAACCAACACCAGATTTCCTTTACCATAAATTCTCGCTTCAAGAACTGCGTACGTTGCGTCCATTACACAAATTGCTTTGCCATCACTTACCCGGTGAAAATTGTACTGATACCGATGCCGACGCGTCGGGTAGAAACGTGTGAAACACCTCTGGAGAATTAGGGATATATCATGCACAAACAAAAGGAAATAATAAGCGATGGACGACTAATTTTCTAAGTTATTGCTTACTAGTAGAACACACAGCATAATATCTCGAATGCCGCCTGCATGCTCGTAAAAAGATGACTCGTTGTCCCGTTACGCTCATTGTCCCGTTACGCCCATTGTACACACGGCTACACATCAAGCTATACATTTCCAGTTTACGCTGATCTCGCATTGTACGTAAATCTTATTCAATGCGAGACCAGCTTATACTGGAAATTTATAGCTTGATGTGTAGCCGTGTGTACGCTTGTGCCGCATCTATTTTCATCAATGTTTTGTTAAGACGTTGTCACGTTAAACTCTCGTCCGTAAACTGACTTTACAAACGACCAAATTTTACGCGACTACGGCGAAGCCCAAAAAGAGAGTTATTGCTTCTCTTTTTACCTGGCCGCGGAATGAAATGGAGGCGATTCTTACAGCAATAATAATTGCTTTGAATATTTTGCTGTGAGTTCTATAATTAATTTGGTCACATTTCCTGTTACAGTTTTGTTACAATACTTTAATCGTGAATTATGTTGAGTTTTTGCAAGTATCATTTTATCTAATTCAACCCAAATATATGAAAATAAAAAGTATGATCATTTTAAAATTACGATATGAAGTTAGACTGGGTTCAGTCTTACTTTCTAACTTTCAACAAAAAACGATGAAATATGACCAAACTGTACACAATAAAATTAAATACAATATTACCGACAAACCTTCTAAATCATCCATTTAATTCAACAAAATCTATAAATATTAATATCCAGTAGTGGAAATATCAATTACTTACAAAATATAATCACCTAATGCACGATTGTATTTAGACATGCTAACGAGTGGTAATGGTAACATCATGCTATACTAAAATAAAGGGTATTTCTGATATCTTTAATAAACATGCGCTAGAAACTAAGGCTATTATTTATAACTCGAAACTAGTACCAAACTAAACTAAATGCCTGACAATTTGACCTGTGAAATTGGATTAATTTTAAGTTATATCTTACACACATAAACATTACATCACACATAAACGTTAGTCAGACGTGTACCTTATAGTACCTACACACCCACGTTTTGCCAGTTTTGTTAAGTCCCATGTAAAAAGGGCGAGCCTGAAGCAATCAACTGGGCATAAATTAAGACTTCGTGGAGTCAATCTGAGAGATTCGAAACGGAAAAACCCAATGACACTTTGCCCGACTTGAGAATCGAACCCAGGACCTCATGCTCAGCAGTCACGACCACTAGGTCAACGAAGCAATTCAAAAAAACATAGATCATACTTAGATCAAATCATTTTGCCGCCTATAACATGGGACCTAAACATTATTGGCGAAATTTGGCTGTACAGTCGAACAAGCTAATAAGTATACAGGCAGAAATCTATATAATTCTTGTACACTGAAAATATTGATTGCAATTTTGTTATAAAAAGCGTTTCGCATTAAGCGACTGATGTCAAACACTGTATCGTTTGACATCAGCCTCTAAATGCACCTGTATAATTGCTTACGCAAGTTTTATGTAGCATACGTTTTTTTTTACTATAATATTTCCGAACGTGGTACAACACGCTACCACATATCCGAAACACTTTTACCGCGTTATATATTTCCTGTCATGTTGCCTGCGCTGGTTTTATCTACCCCTCTCTTTCCCTCCTATACCGCCTCCATGCGACAGAAAGAGAAAGGAGTATTGCCGCAAGCGTCCAATGACGCGAGCTTCCGAGGTGATGAAAAAAGCTACCACGCCATGAAAAAAAGGAACACTTCAAATTCATATCTTCAACTGTCTCCAACGGCTTAACACCTCTTTACGCGATACCGCTTAGTTATTGCGGTGCGCACCGCAAATACACCAAGACGCAACCATAAAACCAAATAACCAATCTGTGAGTGTCGGCCGACACAAGTGGGACAATAATAAAAACGTGCTGGGAAGAAACCACATTCAAGACCTCTACACGGCGCTTTCCAGTCGTCAGCCATCGTTACAGGCGATCCTTCAAACTGCAAGTAAGTCCTAATACCGTTCCCTCTAAATAAAACCAGTTGGCAGCATTCACTCCCGCTTAAACTATAATTTACACAACGCTTATTGGTCCTTCGCAGCCGCTACTCTCATAACTCCACCAATAATCTTAAAATTAAATTCAAGTTAGCTGGCTGTATACTACTTATTAGCTTGGTCGACTGTACTATAAGTGATACACTTCTACCTTTTCCCTCTGGATCACAGGCATGATGAAATAT
Organism: Diarsia dahlii; assembly: GCA_949775195.1. Lineage (NCBI taxonomy): Eukaryota > Metazoa > Arthropoda > Insecta > Lepidoptera > Noctuidae > Diarsia > Diarsia dahlii. The sequence goes on from OX459209.1 coordinate 17,884,360, forward strand.
TATTATGCATTAAAACATTTACTTCAGCTAACAGAGACTCATTGGCAAAAACATATATGTATATAAAACAATAAAATCATACGTGTAAACTTTAACGCCATTTATATACTGACTTTAAAACAGATTTTATGTTTACGAGAGTCATATTTTTATTTCATCATTAAACTTCGAAATAAAAACGTCAATAAACACAAACTCCGATTATTATTATTCAATTACTCGCAATGTGTTTTCAAACAAAAACAAATGAATCCTTTTAAAACAATCAGTATTGTAGACTGAAATTCGATATCGCAATCAGTACGAACTCCGATTTTATTTTCATAATGGTTGAAATGTATTAAACCTTTTTGGAACTCAATATTTTCGTTCAATCTCTGAAGATCTCCATTTTATTTTATCGTGATCCAAATTGACAGGTCAAATCACAAAGGCTTAATTTTTGCAAGTCAAATTAATTGAAATGTCTAATTAAATATTCTTTTTAAATGTATATCTAAATCTACGTATAAAAGATCTAAATTACGTCGAGTAGAATAATATTACTTTACACGTTTGTATATGAAAGTCCCACCTGACTTTAGGGTCGAATTTAATAAGATAATACCTAACATAGCAGGCATTTTGTTTTTGCTACCATCTATTTTTGTATTTATATTCAAACTGGATGAAACATATTGCAAACGCATATTTTCTGATATTTGATCTGCTTAAAGCAGACTTTATTTTAGATTTTTAGACTGCAATAAATCAGTTAGATGGGACTATCATACATACAGTTATTGAAGTAAATACCTACCTACTATATTTTAGATACAGTTTTTATACAGTGCCACAATGCCTTCCAGTAACCAAAAATTTACGTCCATTGATTTAAAAAATAGAATCTGAATCAAACACGTCATATTTTTTTAGGTTCAGTCGTCACAAATCAAACTACCCGAAACTGACAAATTTTCTCAATCAACCAAGCCTTATGCTTTAGCAATAAAGTTGAAAACCTAATTGACAGATTACAGTAGTTTGATTTCCTGACGTCGGTACAATGAAATGAATATGTGGATCAGTCATTTTAATTAATCAATGGAAGTTGACAATGGATTATCATGGGTCATTGTGTACAAGAGAGTCATAAACACATTCCTATAATAATTAAAAAAGAAGTTATAAAAAAAAACTCTTACCCCCGAGTAACTCTGGGTCTCCGAGGTTGACGTAGAAGAGTACATCTTTCTCGTAACTGTCTTCTTCTATTATATGTAGAGGGATGAATTTTCTGTAAACAATGAGAAGAAATAGGTTAACTTTGAAAGGAATTACCTAAATTCTTTTTGTTTTTTTTTTTAACAGAAACAACAATTGTATAGCACTCAAACAGCCAAGTAAGGACACAAATAAAATCCTTAGGAAATAAGAATTTTATTTAGAGAAGAAATAGCAAGTAAATCGAACGACTATCAGTGAACTTATATTTTAAGTTCAAGTTGCATTGTAATAAATTTCTGTGACTTGTTGTTGCATTGAATAAATTTGTGTGAATATTGAATATATTATGTTTGAGGCAGATACTAAATGAATGAAACTTTCTCCAAATAAAATTCTAATCTCCTCGGGATTTATGTAATCCTAACAAATCACAAAAACGTCATTCTTTGACACAACATTTTTCTGCTTTATAAAAAAAATAAAAGGCATTCCTTTTCCAAAATGTAAGAAATAGACTGCTCTCAATCACTGTATATAATTTATTTTCTGGTTTACAACTACTAGGATGTAACTCGAGACAACCTTCGACGTCTGTATCCGCAAAAGCAATGACCGTTGCAACCAATAGTTTTTACCAACTGTCAGTAACGGTATTGCCACCTTAAAATGAACGAATGGTTTACTAATAAATTCAGTATTCGATTATTGTCTATGATGTTATGGTATTAATGAATCGACAATTAGATATGCTAACATTCGGCTAATCCTGACGTCAAACGCGGCCTCGCGTTTTACAATTTTTAAAATCAGAGGAAGAAAGTACATAAATACTTTTATAAACAAACATTGCGGTAATTAATATCTATAACTAATATATGACTCACTCTTATAACTAACATCGCCTAAAGGCACTCTCACCAATAGCGGCTCACTCTTATATCTAACATCGCATATCGGCACTCTCACCAATAGCGACTCACTCTTATAACTAACATCGCATATAGGCACTCTCACCAATAGCGACTCACTCTTATATCTAACATCGCATATAGGCACTCTCACCAATAGCGACTCACTCTTATATCTAACATCGCTTATAGGCACTCTCACCAATAGCGACTCACTCTTTTAAAATAATATCTCATAAATACATTCTCTTAATTATTCATCTCTTAGGTTATGTGATACATAATTCACTTTTACTCACTCATAAATCTTTATAGTAGATACATAATATTGATCAACTTCATTTTGCTCATGAACTATACCCATAACAACTTTAAATAGTTAATAACAAAATCAATTGATTTTACTTCATTCTCTTATACAATCACAATCACTAATAAGGTCTCTCTAGTTAATTTTACACAACTCAATATTTTTCCACACATTATTCATTTTCTCAAACATATATCGTAATATTGTTTTAAAGCCTTTATGATAACCATTAAACATTATATATTTTACAACCATGATTTCATCTTCATCATCATCATAATCATCATCATCATCATCATACAATTCTTGCATTCACTGACTGATATTAAAAAGGACAATCATAAATACTACCATACCAAATACATTTATATCTACTCTGAATCACTCGATATCGCATCGTGGTTAAAAACAAGCCAAGGGTGTAATTTGTCGACAGCAAAAACCGATCTGTAGGGTTTGCAACCTTCTTTTCTAGTAATAGGAGTGTCCTCTATTTCGTAACGATCATTACCGATAACTTTAGAAATCCTAAACGGCCCTACACATTTAGGTAATAATTTACGACTATGTCCAGGTTCAGTGCGGATATCTTTTTCGACACGAACTAAATCGCCTATTTTATACTGAGTAGGTTTTTTATGTGATTTGTCAAAACGCTCTTTTTGTTCCTGTTGATTAAGGTGAATTCGCGATTCTGCATCTGATCTAATTTCGTCACGATCTACTGGAGTATGGGATTCTGAGACAAGCGTATTCATGAAACCGTCCGAAACACCTGTAGTCTGAATGCCAAACAGAATTTCTGAGGGGGTACGACCGGTTGACTTATTTATCGTGTTATTTAAGGACCACTGTATTTGCGGTAACCGTAAATCCCACTCGTTTTCTGGTCTATTATGGTTTGCGGTCGTTATAGCATCAACTATAGTCCGGTTGTATCTCTCCACTTGACCATTGGCCCTAGGAGAGGCTACCGCATTTAAAATATGTTTGATTCCCTTTTTATTTACAAAATCGGAGAATTCCTTACTGGTAAAACTGGTACCTCGGTCGGATATTAATCTACGGGGTACTCCAAAAAGAGAGAAATATTCTGTAAATACCTGAATACTAGTACTACTTTTAACATTCTTGACTGGTTTTATATATATGAATTTTAAATGTTTTGCCTAAGACATAAACCCTAAATCTGTTTAAGGCGCAAACCACCGCCAAAGTACATATTTGTTTTACACATATTTTAATGAACTGTTTCTTTTTATTATGAAACAATTTTAATTATACAGATTTTTTTTTCATATAAATTTTATGTACATATTTAATAAAAAAAGTAACTTCCATTTTTGTAATTTAAAATTAAATTTTATACAAATAATATTTTAATGAACTGTTTTCTTTTTTTTATTAATAAATTGTAATTATATAGATTTTATTTCATATTAATTTTATGTATTTAGTAAAAATGTAACTTCTATTTTTGTAATTTAAAATGTAATTTTACACATACTTAAATGAACTGTTTTCTTTTATTTTTATTGATAAATTTTAATTACATAGATTTTATTTCAAGTCAATTATATATATTTAATAAAAATGTAACTTCCATTTTTGTAATTTAAAATGTAATTTTACTCATATTTTAATGAACTGTTTTCTTTTATTATTAATCAATTTAATTATACAGATTTTATCTCTTATGTAAAATATCTTCTGCCTGTAGGGGGGAGTCCCTGGTGTCCTGAAATACAAGTCACGGCTTAGTTTAGGCACCAGTCTCCCACAAATACACATTGTAACTCTTATTATTTTTTTTTTTTTTTCCATTTCTAAGTTTTTAGTTTTAAGTTGTGTTTGTGGAAGAAAATAAACATTTTTATTATTATTATTATTATAAAGTCTCCAATTCGTATGAGTGAAGTTTGCTTTCGTCGGAAGTCGTTTGACGACTGTAATACACTATAGGATGTAACATATTATTATCAAGATTATCACGTTGCAGTAAAATTGCTCCAATGCCAACTTTACTAGCGTCAGTATGAATTTCTAACTCAGCCTGGGGATCGTATAATGCTAAAACAGGTCTTGTAGTTAATTTTGATTTTAATTCATTGAATGCAGTTAATTGAGGTTCATCAAAACTCCAGGGAGTGTTTTTTTTTGTAAGAATTGTCAAAGGTTTTGCTATTATTGAATCTTCTAAAGTAGCTTGTAAGCCCAACAAACTGTCTAACCTCATGAACATTTTTAGGAATGGCAAATTCCATTACAGCTTTAATTTTTGCGACACCAGGACGGATTCCATCAGAACTAATCTCATAGCCCAGATAATTTATGCGAGTTTGAAAGAAATCACATTTTTCCAGATTAAGTGTTAGATGAGAAGATCTTAACAATTGTAATACCCTCTCCAGCTTATCTAAACCCTCTTCGATTGACTGTGATGTCACCAATAAGTCATCCATGTACGCCAGTGCTAAATTTTGTTTACCCCTAAGCATAGAATTAATCGTACGTTGAAAAACACTAGGTGCATTTGAAAGCCCAAATGGCATTCTTTCAAACTCATACAATCCATCGGGTGTCACAAATGCCGTAAATCGCTTACTATCCTCATCCATTGGTACCTGGTAGTACCCTGAAAATAGGTCTAGACTTATGAAGTACCTACTACCTCCTAATCTATCTAATTGATCCTCAATGCGTGGTAACGGATATTTATCTTTAAGTGTTTTTCTATTAAGAGATCTATAATCAATACATAGCCGTTTATCACCATTTTTCTTATTTACTAGTATCACGGGACTTGAATAATCCGAAGTACTCTCACGAATGATACCATTCGTCAACAACTCTTCTATCATTTTACTTAAATGCTCACGTTCACTTTGTGATATTCTATATGGATTATACACCACCGGTCTGTTATCAGTTAATGTAATATCCATTTTTGTTATGTTAGTTTTACCCAACTCTGCCAAGTTCATTGCAAAACAGTCCCTATACTTTTGTAATAGTTCAAACATTTTTTGTTTTTGTTTCTCTGTCACATCTGTGCGTGTGATAATGGTAATGGTTCATATTTAGTAGTTTCCGTCATTATGCCTATATATTCACTACTCACTTCCTGATATATTTGGCCCCGTACTAATAACATACCTTTAAGAATCTTTATATCATTGCATGATAAGTTTGTCAATAGTAAATATCCCCTACCCACTCGAAATTCAAAAATACCAGAACAAATAACATATTCATTATCATGTAAAATTCGAAGACCACACTGCACAAACAAGCCACCTGTGTAATTTCCATCAGCAATAACATCGATTGGCATCGTGGTCTTAGGTTTTACAATTTCATCTTTGTTAGCGTAAACTTTAACCTTTAAATTATTTTCATCACAAATATCTGGTATTTGCATAAAAATCAGCTCATCGGCTGTTTTCAATAGTATAACATTTGGTTTTTCCGTAAAAGACTGCCCCACTAAAATTGGTGTCCTTAAATAATGATCTTCTACTATTAGAATTTCAGTTTCAGCTTTTACGGAACCAATCTCTAACACAACCATTGATTTTCCTATTGGCCTGACTAAAGAATTACCAAACCCCTGTAACATTGGTAAATCACTGGTATCCCAATTAGCTAATATAAGCTTTGCATTCGATTCTCCTATAAGAGTACATTTACTGCCTAGGTCAATGTATCCCTGCAAACTAATGTCATTCACTTTAACTTTTTTATAATATTTTTCATTATTGGACTCACTATTATTAATACACATGACAGTCTTACTTTGTTCTGTAACCTTATTACTTTTACTAGTTTCATCGCTATTATTGGCGTTCTTTTTACGACAGTCCTTTGTATCATGTCCTAATTTAAAGCAAAAGTTACACTTTTTGATAGGTTTATTACATTTTGTACTTATGTGACCTATTTCATTGCAATTAAAGCACCGGACTGGTTCTGAACCATTATTTTTTGTTTGTTCGTTTGTCATCTTATTAGGTTGTCTAAGCGACGCCGTGTTCCGGTTTCGGAAGTTAGAAGTTGGTGCATTATTTTCATGTTGAGACACAGTACGCAAATAGTTTAGGATCTGTTCCGGTTCCTTGAACATACAAGTACCTGCCCCCATTCGTACAAATTTATCATCAATGCCGTGTATAAGACTACCAACTGCTTTAGTTCCCGTTATCTCACATTTATTTATTAATGCCATTTTATCATAATAATAATGTTCTAACGACTGTCCAAATCTACATCGAAGTTTTAACATTGTAGTTAATAAATCTCCGTAATTTTCGTTAGAAGGAAAAGCTAATTTTAATTTTTGGGTCCACTCATGCCAACTATATAAAACTGAGGGTAGACCCTGGTACCACTTTTTCGCTAAACCAGTCAATTTAGGAAGTGCATAATGACATATCTGACGATCATTCCAGGAATAAATCTGCGCACATTCACTGACCTTGTTTATCCAGTTTTCTATCGTCTGACTATTATCACTTGGGTCGAATTCAGGTACAACACTAAAAGAAACAGGAAAATTGTTTTGACCCCAGAAATTAGGAACTGGGGGGGTCGTAAAATGACTAATAGGTTCATTGACCGTGGGAATGTGCACTGTAGAATTACTACTATTCGCTGGAACAGGTTCGGATTGATTATTTAACGCACTAGAAATGTCCGATACGATTAAATGATTTGAAATTGGCAATGGAGGAGTTTGAGTTAATTCACGGTTGACACTTCTTAGAGAAGACCCTTGCTCATGACGTTTAGAACGCGCTTGTCTCTTACTATGTCTTTTATGGCTATGGCTATGTTTACGAATATGACGTCTTTTTTTATGTCGCGATCTACGATGATGGTCGTCACTGTCGCTAGAGGTTGTATTTACAGACTTACTGTCTTCACTAGTATCGCGTCGCCTCCGTTTCGAATTGCCCATTATCAATACACAACGGTTTTAAGTGATTCAAAGTAAAAATAATATAGCACAATTTAGACTAACCAATAAAATACAGAAAATTTAATCATTATTCAAAGTCAAACAATGAGGGTATTAGATTAAACTAATATCAGTTATCACCAGTTGACACGGACGACATCAGCTAATAAATTATAACACTTTACACCGTCACTATTTAATATGTTATAAAAAAAAAATATGTTGATCACAAAATCGTCTTCACTTTGATATCAATTTTGTTTTATTCGCACACAGTTCCACCGTAAATCTTCATATAATTACGCAATTACATATATTCCGATGATAAACGTATGCAGACTTCTCATTTCACTATTCCCAGGAATCGGTTTGTAAGGGATAAACGTAGTCTTTCCCAATACGTTTTGTATCGTTATAACAGTTATAAGCAGGCAAATAATCATGTGGCAGCAAAATAAGACATCAATCTCTGACCTTTCATATTCCTTGAGTCCAGGAAACCGCACAATCAGGCACGTGGATAAACTATAGCACACTTCTGAATTGTAAGAAATAGACTGCTCTCAATCACTGTATATAATTTATTTTCTGGTTTACAACTACTAGGATGTAACTCGAGACAACCTTCGACGTCTGTATCCGCAAAAGCAATGACCGTTGCAACCAATAGTTTTTACCAACTGTCAGTAACGGTATTGCCACCTTAAAATGAACGAATGGTTTACTAATAAATTTAGTATTCGATTATTGTCTATGATGTTATGGTATTAATGAATCGACAATTAGATATGCTAACAAAAATAACTCAAGAAAAACACTGTTCTTTTTTTAAACCACCAAGTTAGAACAATTTACGCTGTGTATTATCTTGTTTCGTCTAAAAAGTTGTTCTATTTATGAAAGCCGGCGCTTCCTTGTTCTCCCACAAATTAAATAATAAATCAGGGTTGTGTGTTTTGAGTGTAAATTCTAACATTTTTGTTACAAGCTTATTAGTTTTTTTGGGAAAATTGTAAAGGTTGTTACAGTTTTTAGAACTAATAAATTATCATAATATTGGTGATGATTATAATGGTATTGGTTTTATCAATTATTCATGTCTAAGATCGAACGGTGACGGTCTTAACGATTTTGTTGAAAAAAAAAATGTTTGGATAAATAAATTAAAAATGAGAAAGAGAACGACTGAAACTTTCACATTACGTTTCGACAAAAATATATGACGAAGGTAGCACAACTATTTCGGGTTCATCCTTATCAGAGTCCAAGTTCGGCATGGCGGAGGTACGAAATAATAGTCTCAACACTGATTACAACCGCCTTTTTATTTACTTCCGATAACAAATTAACAAAATCTCAAACGATCAAGCCGATGGAAATGGATTAAAGTACGGAAACGCGGTCAGTTCGATACAGGCGGGCAGAACGACCGTTCGCACTCGTGTCTCACCAAAAAGTCCCATCCCTCAAATCAAATGCGTCTGATGTCAACGTCAACCGACCACTGACCACTGACGTCTGACATATCACAACTGACATTTGACATATGACGACTGACAGCTGTCAAACCAGACCTGCCACGCTCTGTATCGACCTCACCCAAGCTCACTGCTTGACGTTTCCGAGTTTTCCGACAAACGATGATAGATGGCGTTATTCTAAATTGTCAACTCTAAATATTGTGCCTCGGTGTTGAATCTTCGACACGGCCATCTTGACATTTCACACGTCCTCGTGTGAGGTATCTGCAACAAGAAGTCACGGAAAGTAAATCGTCCCTTACTCGGCCTCCCTGACCAAGACGTCGGAGTATTAACACACACACACAATTCAAAACAAAATTTTGTTCTGATCCATAATCTCATCAAATCTCATAAAGAAAATCTCATCATTGAAATCAACATTCTTCAAGAATCATCAACTTTCGACCAAATCTAGTATCCGATCAAATCCGGTATGCAATGCTCTGCTCGGTACCATACAACACACACAGCTTCCAACAGGCAACCATGGGACCTCCATTCGGTACCCAACCTCAACACATCTCATTGCCTCCATCCGGCAACCATGGGACCTCCATCCGGTACCCAACATCAACTCAACTCAACACATTGCCTTTATTTAGCACCTTTAGCTACATTGCCATGATGGACGTTGGTCACAGCCCTCAAATAAACACTTACACGCGTGCAGCAACAAACAGCATTGCAATGTATGCAATCTGAGCCACTTGCATACTACATTTGCATCTTTTACCTCTCACTTAAGGTCTAACCCCTTCATCATCACCCGATCTCGTTTTGTCAGTGTCTATCGTTTCAAAGTCAAATTTACAGTCAGCAATTGCGTCACATGTCGCAATTGACCGTATTTTCTCAAATCGTATCTCATTAGATGACATTATGAACCGAAACTAATCGCAAATAATTGTCGGGTAAAACGTGAAATAGAATTTTTAAAACAATTCCATCGGTCTCAACAGAAGTCAAAATTTGTACAGTTGACCTTACAGAAGTCTGCCCAATACCAGTCGTTCGGCCATTCCTGGCCCAAGTGGGTGGGGAATACAAGGTATTCTGATCAAAATCATTACAGGTTCTAATAAAAATCATAACAAACTCTTTCGTTTAAAGCTGACATGTCGAACAAAACCCATACTCATTCAAATAATAGGAAACTCATTAAAATATTGCAGTGCTCATACTCTGACCTCTATCCGGTCTTCATCATCACACTTATAGCCTCCATCCGGCCATAAGCATCAAAACAATCGACCTCCATCCGGTCTTCATCATCACACTTATAGCCTCCATCCGGCCATAAGCATCAAAACAATCGACCTCCATCCGGTCTTCATCATCACACTTATAACCTCCATCCGGTTATAAGCATCAAACCAATCGACCTCCATCCGGTCATCAACACGTAACCTCCATCCGGTTACATACTCAACAGGCAACCTCTATCCGGTCACCTTCACATGTAACCTCCATCCGGTTACATACACAACAGGCAACCTCTATCCGGTCACCTCCACATGTAACCTCCATCCGGTTACATGCACAACACCATCAAGATAATCATTTCGAGCCTTTATCAAAATAATTTTTAAAGTAGGGTTGTTCAACATGTTACTTTATTTTTTCCTGTAACGTTACAGGTTATAAGAAAACTTTTACTATGCTAGGTACTTTAAATGTTAAGTTGACCACTTAGTATTCAACTAGTCTTGTTGTAATAATATGGGATCTAGAAATCACTAGTAAACAAAGATGAATATGCTGTCAATAGATTAATTAATTGGGAACGAAATTCTAAAGGAACATCTGTATCAACTGTATTGAAATCAATTTGAATATTAGAAGCATTCTTGAGCTTATTTGAAACATCACATAACCTAACAACCTTTTCACGACACAAAAACAACACTATCACACGTCTAACTAACATTAAATCCTTGTTGTAAAATCTCAACGCCAATTAAAATATATTTTTTTTTAAAACAACTATCCGGTACAACATGAAATAAAATCTCTAATAGTAAATCGATAATCATAACCTCAGTAAATAATTGTGAAGTACAAACTATCATGACCTATCCCGGGTCAATTTACAATGTTACTTACACGCTTGCCACTGAACTGAAACGAAACATTTTTGATCAGAGAGCATTCGGCACCAGAATCATAGTAAAATGGATACGACTCACCAGATATTCATCGGCACACTGCTGGGATTGCTCACATAGCAAACTTCAACACGTCGCTCGCTATTTGCCTCTGCTGCAGGCTGCAGGCACTGCTTGGTCAGCCTGCAGCGCCGCCGCGCTGCCAACCGCGCGCCGCCAAGCCGCGTCCCGCCGCCGCGCCGCCGGCGCCACTGCCGAAGTAAATTCTCAGCGCACCGTGACGTCATCGCGCCATTCTTCGTATTTTCTTTAGCTCGAGTGAATCCCGGTTCTGATGTCGCATCAGGGTCTTCGCGATCGTCATCACCATACGGGGCACTCCAGACTATAAACAGCTCCTTAAAATCGCTCCATTTCATCCCAGGACAAGATATGGACGACCGCCATGACGAAACTTCTCCCATGAGTCTCGTGGAATTCGCTGCGTCCCCTGTAGGCACGCCACAGCGCCGGTTTCACGGCGCTGCTGTCTTCACAGCACCCCGGCGGTCCATCCCCACCAGGTGAGACCAACGGTTACCCGGAGGAGGCCCAGCGGAGGACGACCAGCGACGGAGGTGCCGACTTACGACCCACCTACAGTGAATATGTGACTCCCGTCCGTCCCGTTTGTCCCATGAGTGCGCGGTTCAAAGCAATCATCAACGATGCACCTTGACTATTCAGATCGGTAACACACATGTCGGCTGTTGCCAACCAAGCCCGTGGAACAATATTCCGTTTTTCAGGGTCAAAATGCGGTAGGTGATTTCATTGCTTGCACAATAGTCATAAAGTTTTTGTTTATTTGCTCGAACAGAAAACACCACATTTCCGTTTCTATGTCACTTTCAGACGCACGCGCATTGTCTTTACACTTTTCCGGCCTAGTACTGTCACTTACACTATGCAGGCGTTAAAGTTACATACCACTTCTGATGACGAAGGTAGCACAACTATTTCGGGTTCATCCTTATCAGAGTCCAAGTTCGGCATGGCGGAGGTACGAAATAATAGTCTCAACACTGATTACAACCGCCTTTTTATTTACTTCCGATAACAAATTAACAAAATCTCAAACGATCAAGCCGATGGAAATGGATTAAAGTACGGAAACGCGGTCAGTTCGATACAGGCGGGCAGAACGACCGTTCGCACTCGTGTCTCACCAAAAAGTCCCATCCCTCAAATCAAATGCGTCTGATGTCAACGTCAACCGACCACTGACCACTGACGTCTGACATATCACAACTGACATTTGACATATGACGACTGACAGCTGTCAAACCAGACCTGCCACGCTCTGTATCGACCTCACCCAAGCTCACTGCTTGACGTTTCCGAGTTTTCCGACAAACGATGATAGATGGCGTTATTCTAAATTGTCAACTCTAAATATTGTGCCTCGGTGTTGAATCTTCGACATATATATTTGCTTGCCATGAGCTTCACTCGAAATGTTGGTAGCACGTTAAAAACGTTGCTCATACACAAAGATAAAAATACAGACAGTTTTCTTTTCAATACATAACACCAACGCCATTGAAAAAATAACAAAACCTTAAGCTAAAATTTTAGCTTTTACATCAAACCGAATTGAGACCACGTCAAACATTAAAAAGCTTTTATTTTGTCAAAGATAACGGTGCCGGCTTCTTTTGAATCCATTATAAGTTGTCAACTTCAGTCTTATTGATTTTATGGAACAGCAATGCAAAGAGGAATAAATTCTATTATTGATAAGTTGGTTGATTCATTTGGGCGATTTTATTAAATCATTGGAGGGTGCGGTCTTAAGAGCTATTTGGTATTTCGATATTTGGTTTTTGGTATGGTGAAATTCGCACAGACTTAACTTTTACTGACTTGTAACTCTGCAAAATCCTCAAACAGTACAGTGCGGGGGTTCGATCCCCACACGGAACAAATATTTGTATGACCTACAGATAGTTGTTCCGGGTCTGGGTATTTGCTTATGTGACTTTAAATGCTTATGAACGACGCACCCGCGATACAGGAGAAATTCCTAGTGTGGGGCAGCGTTTTTTAAAAAAAAAAGTAAGAATAATCAGGCTCACTAATCGGGCTCAAGCATCCTCTCTTTGAGAGAGAATACATACCTACATGGTATACAACGCGGTTAGTAAATGTCTCGTGTCTCCAAATTTTATGTTCTATCTGTTTTTCCCACGGTGACTTCCTATAACATTTTGAGAGAAGTGGTGCTGACATAAATGTCAGAAAGTGTCTGTCCATTTGCCCCCAGTTCTAAACTCATGACCTATGACAAAAATGGCAACCATTACTTAAACATTGCCACTGTAAACATTCTAAGTAAATTCTCCACTTCTATGTCACGTTACTTCTCAATAGAAAATCGCTGAAGCCGAAACAAAATAGTGTATGCGAAAATAATATCTATAGATCATTCAGAAAGCCATTACTGAGATGAGACTTCATTCATAGAGAGCTATTCTGCAAATTGAAAGTACTTAAATGGAAGCACGATAGTTGTGCACGCCAAGTTTGCAAAAACAATGAAAATATTATATTTCGAAACGATTAGTTTTGTGATGCCGTAGATATACTATTACGCTTTCAATTTTAATTCGATAATGATTAGAGAAATTTCTATGAAAAGTAAATGCCACCGTGACGTTTAACAGGGAAGAAAACGTGTTGCGTCGACCCCAAATAAAATGGGACAAGGACAGGAAGATGATGATGAATGATTAGAGAAATTTTCATGAAATTTATTTATTTATTCAGTATTACATTTTAAGCTTACAGTTTTTTACCAAAATGCTTAAAAGCTAACAATAATCATAATAGTGTCAAATAACATCTTATAGTTACAATAATTCATAAAGCAAAGTAATTTTTTATTTTTTTTTTATGTCAAATGGTGTCATATTATACAAAACAAATAAATTAAAATTAAATCAGTAATTTTCCATGTGTCAAAAAATAATATTAATTAATGAAAAGATGTCAAAATGTCAAATGATGTCAAAATTAATACACTTAAAGTTTTACACAAGCATGCCAGATGAATGCATTATTAAATAAATAATACAGTACCTACCAATACTAAAAAAATTCAAGAGGGTTAGGTACCTACACATCAGTGGTTTAAAAATAACAATACATCTTTCCTTAAAGTGCTAATATTATCCACAAATATGTCGGCATCTGGATTGCTGTCAAGGTAACGATTAATGAGACTGATTGCATTAGAGGTTGACTCTCTCTGTCTGTTAATTTCGCACACCTTAAACGCTAGGGATGCGGCCATGGATCACGTTCAGTTACCAAAAGAGTATTCAGGCACTTCAAATTACTTTTAAATAATGTTATAAGTGTGAATGTGTTGATCCATTTGAAAGACTAAGTGCGGATATTAAACACTTGGTCTTAAAAATTAACACATAAGTAGATCAAGACCTGGGTTAAGACATAGAATGTTTTTCTTATAGAATAGAATGTTCTCGGTAGTACATTACTTACCATATAAAAGTTTATATTTTTGTTTCCATTTTATCCCACATACCTGTGCCTCCACACACACTTGTGCACTATAATCTCTACTGCGCCGGTGTCTAATCTCCGCTAAGATTGGCCACCACGATCCAAAAAAACGTCCAGAAAGAATAATATATCCTGCAGTAATAAATAGACCCTAAAAAAAACTGCCAGCCTATATAAAGCTCGACCCCAAAAACCCGCAAAATGTACGAGAACTTGGCGTTTTTACCCAAACACTCTCAATTACGGATCGCACGTGATAGTCTTAGTTAACGAAGGTTTCCGACCGTTACCGATTGCTAGTATACAGGGTGGTGCCGACAATAAATGAAACCACTGGTAGTTTTATAGTTTAAAATATCAAATAAATCCTAACACCCACACAAAAATATTGAAAAAAAAAAAACTAAATAGCATAAAACTGTAAACGAAATACAATACAATTTACAAACAAATATTGGTTTTGGTACTAACCTTAGGAATAATTTGCACCGATTAACGTGTGGAAATAAAATGTAATAAACGAATTTGGCAAAGACATTTAGGTAGGTTGGTGCTGACGATACGACGGATTTATTTGATAGTTTAAAAATGTTCCTGTACTAGAACTACCAGTGGTTTCATTTATTGCCGTATTGTCGGCACCACCCTGTATACCAGCAACTACTAGCTAGTGAGTAAGTATATACTTACTCACTTAACTTTACCAGTTCCCCTCAGGGAAGTAGCGTGAGTGCGAGAGGAATTTCTGAGGACTCTTTACTGCATTGTTTTAGTCGTGGTGGAAATAGTTTGGTGTTGTGTGGCTTGTGTTTTAAAGAAAGAAAGAAAACATATTTATTTAGCACAATATGCCACAAGTG
This sequence comes from Diarsia dahlii, assembly GCA_949775195.1. Taxonomy (NCBI): domain Eukaryota; kingdom Metazoa; phylum Arthropoda; class Insecta; order Lepidoptera; family Noctuidae; genus Diarsia; species Diarsia dahlii. Next base: position 17,899,796 of record OX459209.1, read on the forward strand.
CACACAACAAACAATAAAAAATAAAATGAACAAACCCAAAAAAAAAAAAAAAAGAGTGTGCATCTCACGGCTGCGCCAAATAGGACCAGTTCAGCAAACTGCCGAGCAGCTAGTGCCCGACGCTGGTTTTCAACTGGCCCTGAGATGGTGATGTAACGGAAGTAAAACAGTTTTAGTCCCTTGTTTATAAGTGTGTATGTGTCTGAGTAGATACTTAGATATATGAAATAGACGTATAATAATAATACTTACAAATAAGAAAACTTAGCAATAAAATAAAAATAGAAAAATAAATAAATAAATAAAAATGGTAAAAAGTGCAAGACAGAACGGAACAAAAAACTATAGTATCTAAATAAATGAAACGGGAGAATAATTTAAACAAAACCTGTTTCGAACGCTCCCAACTTCCAAACGCATCATTACGAAACCATGCAACTCGTCGCTCAATACGCTGCAAGCAGCCGAGCGCGATGGTCTAATAAAGTTACGTTAGATGTCAACGGAGAATATTTCCGAAATTAGGTGCGATTGGCAATTGTGTGGATACGGTACATACATATAATATGTTAATATATTTCCGACGGGAGTGGACGTAAAAAAAATAAAAAAGGTAAGCTAGTCTAAAGATTGATTATTATAAAGGTGCCACATGTGTTAAATGAGAAAAATACCTAGTTATCTTTAATTGATTTATGCATTTTAAACTATACTAGGTTCTTAGAAAAGAAAGAAATAAAATTGATTTGTTGCATGTCGCAGATACATGCCGTGCATGTAAAATTACAAAAACAATAAGCATACAACGCATAAGAAATAATAATTATTTAGAAACAAAACAAGAGTGAACAAAAGCACCACCACTCAGCATGGTGATGTGCTATGGCGGGCCCACAACAATGCGCTGGTTCTTAGTGATGGTCCCCCGAGAAAAATGCCCAAACTATTGCCAAATGGCGGTGAATGGTAGCGGATCTGCGTGGCCTTAATTATCAGAATAAAACGTTTTGTAATCCAGGTTAAAAACTATCTGCGTACCAAAAACACAAATCCGTTTAGCCGCTTTTGCGTGAGAGTTTAAAACCCTTTTCGTTTGTACTAGGTATCTATAACCTACCTCTGAATTAGAAAGTAGTGAAATGGGCAGACGATACAATTACAACTACAATTGACAGTCGGAACCAATGGCTTAACGTGCTTTCCGATCCATGGACCAACCTATGCAAGCACTGCTTAACCTAAAGATTGAACCGAGCGGTGTAGTTGACATTTGGGGAAAAACTTTGTTGATTTTGGCTGGCACAAGAACTCGGAAACTGGCACAAAAAGAGAGGTAGATGGGCTGATAGGGTAGCAGTGGATGAATTCGTGCTCATTATGTTGATTATGATGAAGGTAGGGGTTGGCTTCCAGTCTAACGAATTAAACAGAGTAGCTCATAGAATTTACAAACATGGATTAAATATCTATCTGATCTCCACAACTTAGTAATTGGATTACACGATACCACTTGGTCAGACAAGTAAGTTGTCAGACTTTCGTGCCACTGACCACCCGTTACGACTGTCAAAGACAGCTGGATGTCATGCTTACCGAGGCACGAAACAGTCTGAGTAATATATTAATATTAACTTGATATACCTAACATAACTTCTTAAACTAACATGGTCAGTAACACCATCATTTATTATGTTTACTTAATTTATTTTTGTTTACTCTCTTTTTATACCTAAATTATGTTTACATTATAATCTGTTTATTTGTCAACACAAGTAACTTGTAACTAAATAGATTTATACATGTGGAAGCTTGTAACTTATGCATGATATTTAAAATGGTTATTAGTCTGTAAGCTTTCTTTAAAACTTTAATCATCATTTCAGCCGAAAGACGTCCACTGCTGGACATAGGCCTCCCCTAAGTGTAATTTTTGCTTAGGGGGGGTTTGCCATAATCGCCACGCTTGGCAGGCGGGTTGGCGATCGCAGTACGGTCGATACAAAAAGCACAGAGAACGCTGCTGCCCATTCTCTGGTACATCCCTTAGTCGCCTCTTACGACACCCACGGGAAGATATGGGATGGTGCTATTCTTTGCGTCCGACACCATACGGAACAGCAAAACTTTAATAAATATATAAAATAACAAATTGTTACCATGCAAATGTGTTATATTATATGCATCAGCTAAAAATAAACATAAAACCTTCAGCAAATTGACTTCCCTCGAAACCCCAAGACATGCACGCCCGATTACCTCCGAACCATATACATTTACCATGCCGTCCGTTAAAGTGAAGGACAATTCTAAACTTGGAATATAAACGATGGGCCGGCAACAAAATCGATATGACTTAGCAATGCAGACGTAGGGACAACATACCTATCATACATTATTAGGTAATTTAGATTCAAATTCAAATCGTTTATTGCAATCCATAATGTACATTTTTACAGGTGGTATAAAATAATTTTAGACACAATTATGGACCCTGTCGGGCACAGCAATTTTCTATATAAAATAATTAGAGAATTAGAGAGAGGAAGAGCGCTTTGCTTCTTTTAATATTAAAGTTGGTATTATTTCTATAACTAGCTTATATCTATTAATCTATATATCTATATTTATTTACTTATTCTATTAATATTTTAGCTGTCTATCTATTCTTTAATTATTTAGTTAGTTATATTCATTAAATTACTTATTTGTTTACCTACTTGGTTTCAAAAATTTTGTTATAATTTTATTAGTACCTAGTTAAACGTTATAATTATGTATTATTATCGGATTTATCTGTTAAATATTCGTGTATTGTATAGTAGCTTTTTTTAATTAAGTATTGCTTCAATTTATTTACAAATATATTGGTTTTCTTTTGTTGCTTTATATTGATTACCTGCTGATTATTCTATCAGTTCCTTTATAGGGATCGATTGGAAAATTAGTATAGGATTAAAACTGCTTTTTTGGTGTAGTGGTTGAAAGGGTTACTGCTGAGCAAGTCCTAGGTTCAATTCTCAGGCTGAGAAAAATGTTATTTGGTTTTTCCGTTCAAAATTTCTCAGTAGTTGTTTGAGCCCAGTTGATGGCAATAGGCTTACCCTTTATTACATAGGACTTAAACAGAACTGGCGAAATGTGCGTGTACTAATGAGTACACCTCTGCCTAACTCTTTAGGGATTACAAGGTTGATGTTAAGTTATGTTTATGTTAAACTGTTGTGAAATAAATTGGTTGAAATTCACTGAAGGCCGGAATAATCTAATATGGTAACTACAACGTAGCCTTATTCATTGAACAGTCACACGGGTGGATCATTGAGGTTCTAAGCCTCGATGACCCGTGTGACTCCGTGTGAATCCTGGATGGGTAACCATTCATTACTCACTGGGACCTCTTACGATCGACAGCCCGGACAGTTAAACCCAGCTGCGGCTGTTGTTTTTTTTATCTTTGACTAGCTGATGCCTGCGGCTTCACCCGCGTCAAATTATATACTAAAACCTTCCTCGAGAACCACTTTATCCATTGGTGAAAACAGTATAAAAATCGGTGCAGAAGCTTTTGAGTTTATCGCAGATAGACAGACGCGGCGGAGGACTTTGTTTTATAATAAGTAGCGATAGTCGTTCCGGGTATCAAAAACCTTAAAGACTGAACAGCTAATCTGATTATCGTGGTCATGGGCAGGGCACATTGCTCGCAAAACGGATGGCCGATGAGGCCGAAAAGATCTGAAGTGGCGACTGCAAACTGAAATACGCTGCGCTGGAAGGCCTCACACTAGGTGAACCGATGACCTGGTGTAGATTGCGGGGACCCGATGAACGCGAGACGCACGGGACCAGTCAATGTAAACACTTGGGGTAGGCCTATGTCCAGCAGTGGACGTCTTTCGGCTGAAATGATGATGACGATCGTGGTCATGTAAAATACAGATCGTATTCAGCTGCATCCAGAGACACTGGAAATCGACCTAAACATGGTTGGAAAAGGCTAGTGTAGCCCGTGGTCACACCTCGGACACTCCATACAACGCCCGCAAAATAATTACCTATTACTACTACATAAACAAATAACGTTTGTGCACGACGTGCACGTGCAAATGTGTGCGTAAACTCTAGTAGGGTTATCGTAGCCTAAAAAATGGCGCGGAAAGTGCAACGGGCTGCGTCGCGAAAACCGAACGACGACTAATACGAGCGCGAGCCATTGCTCAAGTGTCGACGACGAATACCTCAAAGTGCGGGGTGAGGTGCGGTATTTAATATCAGCGCGGGGAAGGGAGTGTCCTTTCTGTACGTAGTACTATTATGTATTCTGTGCCGTGGTCACAGTTTTAACAGCGTCTTTATTTTATAGCTATACTTAGGTGTGCTATTTGTAGTTCGACGTGTGACAGGCCATCGTTTTAAATGTCGCCACTTTTTCAAAGTAGGTCAAGTCCAGTTTAAAAATGTAAGCCGCGTTTAAACGCTTTGTGTGTATTTTTTTTTAAGTAATCTGGACTACCTTTACAAACAATCCGAAAGTACGTCTGTATGTTTCTGAACTTTCATGTATTAAGTTTAATGGCTGAAAGGATAAACCATGACCTTGCCTAAAATAAAGGACACGTTTCATCTCGCCATTGCTCCAGTGGGATTAAAAAAAATAGTTATACTTTTACCGTAGTCTACTCAGTTTTATAACCAAAAGATACTATGGTGAATTGATTGGAAACTGCTAGGCATTAGGTCTTGGCTTCGATTCCCAGTTCGAGCAAAATTTAATAATTTTATCCATCAGGAATTTCTCATTGTCAGCCACGGAGTCTGGATTTGTGTCTGGTTCATGACAATAGGACATACATCATCATCATCATTCTCTTGCCCTCACCCCAATTCATTTGGGGTCGGCGCAGCATGTCTTCTTCTACCATACTTCTCTGTTTCTCGTCATCTCATGAGACACCTCCTTTTTTGCCATATCATTCTTAACACATCATCATCTGCCTGCTTTTTCCCAACTATATTTGGGTCGGCTTCCAGTCTAACTGGATGCAGCTGAATACCAGTATTTTACATGGAGCGACTGCCTATCTGACCCCCACAACCCAGTTAATACTAGGTAATACAATACTCTTTGGTAAGACTGGATGTCAGAATTTCAGGTCACTGACTACCTGTAACGACTGCCAAAGATCTATATATATTGCAGCCGGGACCAACAGCTTAACGTGCTTTCCGAGGCACGGAGGAAACTCGGTATGTCGGGCGGTCCCCCATCCACACTAGGCAAGCACAGCTTTACCTAAAGATCGACCTGAGTGGCAGTTCTTATTAAGCCACGAGCTCCTCATCATTCTTAACACAGTCCATTCGTAAATCATCCGTACAATAGGGCTGAAACTTAACTACTAGGTACACCTCAACCTAACCTACGACTGTACAAGGTCGTAGTCTTACAAACAGCAAACCTATTTCGCTTAGCCGCGCCAGTCGCTACTTGTATGGCATCCTACAATAAATTTGCAAGGTGACAGTGTACCGAAGATACGAATAAATCTAAATGATGTATGAATTATTCATGAGAATAATGTCGGTGTTTACCTGCAGGGAAAATGTTGACCTAAAATTTATTGGGATGTAAAGTATTGTGGCATAATCAGGCGTTCCCACTGCTGGTACAAAGGCTTTCAGAGTGGGCTGTAGTACACCACCGGATGCAGCAGAATAATAGTATTTTGCATGGAGCGACTGCCTATCTGACCTCCACAGCCCATTGAGATTGGATACGATATCCCTTGGACAAGAATGGTTTTCAGACAGTAATGTTATTTTAATTATTTTAACTAAGAGCTGCAGGAGAATACTGCCGACAAACTGTCCTGCAGTTTGGCAGACGATTTGTATGTTACCCACTCATGTAACTTTTATTGAAATAAATATTTCAAAGCAAAAATCTACAAAGGCACGGAGGAAACTCGGTATGTAATAAGTGGTCACTCCTCCACGGACCTCAGCACAGCTTTACCTAGAGAACGACTGGCTGTTCATATTAAGTCACGGGATCCCTTGGGCCATATAAATCAACTTAGTCTGATTCATTTCTAATTTCCTAACATTTCTCGCTAATTAGACTTCACCCTAATCTGGCATGATTTATGTTATTCCTCATAAATATAACTTCAATTTAGTAGTTAATGTATTATTTACGACCACAAGCGTGTCATAAATGATATTATCACGACGTTAACCTCATTATGGGGTGGGTTGTTTGCCATCATAATGAACTGGAAACGTTATGACAGCGTCTTGGCAGATGGTAGGTAGTACTCGTTAGCGTTGGAAAAATGTTCGAGTGAAATAATGGTATTGCATTTAAAAAGGTACGTTGGATATTATAAGAGCGTTTTTGGCGTCTATACAAGAAGGCGCCAACAATACTACAATAAATAAAACACTGGTTATGAGAATAATTAATATCTATCGAATAAATTGTAACATCGAAATTAAAAAAAATTACATAGGTTTCAAAACAAAACTAAAAAGGATAAATCGTCACTAACCCAAAGTACTGTATAATTAACACTAATTCGCATCTGGAAATAATATTAAATGAACGAATTTGCCAAAGGTTTTTAAAGATTTGGTAACATGTGTTTAGTGATTACACTGATGAGAGGGTCGTTAATCTGTCGGTGGTAGCTTGTAAACCGTGAAAAATATGCTAAAAATGAAAAATATGTCCTGTAACTAAACTACTACTTTTCTTTTTGGAGGGTGGGGAATCATAAAATGATTCCGCTCTGGGCGGAGCGGTAGGGAGTGTCATACTTCTACGGACTAAAAACTACCCATGTTCCTTCTTAGCCCTTTGTGTCCAGGACCGCGGTATCTCTTTCGAACAACCCGCAGCCAACTACTTAGATAATACTTTAACTGCTAAGGTCGAAACGGCTACAAAATAAAGTAGTTTCTAAAGTCAAACGGTACCCTGTCACATTCTCAACCGTTCAGCTCGTAAACGTCGCTCTTGCAACGTAAGTACGTGTGAACATTTGTTGGCGACTGTAGTAAATAACGTTGTAACATACGTTTCGTTACCTTCAATAACGCGTTATAACGTATGGGGAGGTCGAAGTTATGTGTAGTACAAGGTGAGAGATCGAGCGGTTTTACTGTGCATTGTGGCTGACGAAATGGTCCCACAATCCCCGCGACCGCGAAACGCATCCCCGCAATGCACGCTCGTAATTTCGTAGGGAAAAACTATTGATTGGATTAAAAAGCAAAACACTATCCGCCTTATTAATAAAAATAGTTAAACCTGGTTTAACTTAGGCTTGGTTTATCTCGTCACTTTCTTTCGAATATTTTTGAAGTGAGACCGGCATGCGTGATAAACCAAGTCTAAGTTAAACCAGTTTTAACTGTTTTTATTAATAAGGCGGTATGACTTTAGGTGGCTTATTGAATTATTTGCCAAAAAATCAGAACGATCGCATATATTTTAGTATGGTTTTTACTCGTTAAAACAAAACTTTTAGAGATATCTTCGCGATTTTTTTCTATAGAGTTAAATTAGTTGTATTATGTTTTGAAAACACTATATCACTAGCATAGATCCCGAAGAATATTTTTATTGTTTACTGCTGTGAATCATATACTTTAACGTATTATAAACTCGCATTTAGCTCCTGTTGTCCCCTTAAACCACACTCAACTGACACGCACATAACACACACAACAACACACATTAACACATAACACGCTTACATGTATGTATATTTAGGTTAAGGTATTTATCTATGATTTTAGAGCAGTGGTGGCCCAGTGGTGGTGGCCCCGACTTACGAACAGTGAGTCGTGGGTTCGAACCCCGTCAGGCACATTACTTTGTGTAATTTATTTCATCACCACTGTTCTCAAAACGGTGAAGGAAAACATCGTGAGGAAACCGGCATGTCTTTGAACCAAAAAATTCGAAGATATGTGACATCTACCAATCCGCACTGGGCCCGCGTGGTAGATTATAGCCCATCCCTCTCCTAGAGAGGAGGCCTGAGTCCCTGCAGTGGGAACATTATAGGCTGATGATGATGATGATTTATCTATGGGTCTTTGTTACCTGAAAATAATTAAATTATTATATTTCTATTAAACATGTTATCCGTGAGAGCGAGAAAAAGAGATTTCAACAAGTTTCGTTTGTGCATTAAAACATTGATTTTATTGTTGATTTAACGCTTCTTTCCTTGAATTCATAAATCGCGCTTCTGTTGTATGTTTCCTGGCAATAAACAATAAATGTAGTTTATTTTGCTAAAAGGTTTTTAATCACGTAAATAGATATTATTATACAAGTTGTTTACAAATCATTTGTTTAAATAGCTAGATATAAATAGACCGGTCAATGTGGCGACGCCTGGGGGAGGCCTATGTCCAGCAGTGGACGACGTCTTTTGGCTGAAATGATGATGATGATGATGAAATAGCTGGGTCGATGTTTCGTACCTGACTACTCCGAGATGAAACAACCAAATCAAACTCAGAGGTCGTAGTCTCTTTTAAAGTCGAGACATAATCTTGGTCAACTCACATGAGGACTATATAAATTAGTGTCTGAAATGGTCTTTTGAAGAAATTACCACACTGATTTGGGTGGACCAGGAATCTGTATACTCAATGCAAGAATTCGTCAGTTAGCGTGTAGCTTCACTTACAACTCTTATATCTCAATGTCACAACAAATAATAACAAAGAAAGGCCTACTCCTATGTGTTGGGCCAAACAAAGCAATTGAAACGGTAAAATGTTCACGTGAAGGAAAGAGGTAGGTCGTGACGAAAATTTATAAATGTTTCACGATCCACAACTGACAGTGAAGGCTTCATAAGAATCATATTGTGATGTCTTTGGTGTTTAATATAATAATATAGCCGTCCAACCATTGTACAAACTAAACTTCAATACTTAGTCGACCCAGGAATTCATGTTGGTCCCATGAAAAAAGTTGTTCAATTTGATCATCATCATCCGAAGCCCGAATTCACCCATTGCTGGGTATAGAGGCCTCTCTTTCCTGGTGCCAATCGCCACGTTCATGTGCCAGTCTCATTCAAGTTATTCAATTAAATGGTCAAGACGATTCCGATAAATCACATTTTTCTGATAAACAGGTGGAAAACGAAGTCTTTGAGTATGAGTTCGGTATATGATTGACCTACATTTACAAGCATTAATAATTATGTAACATCGGTAGCTTTAAATAAAATTTGCTGTTCTAACCGTCCTGATCTGACGGTGTGGGTAGTGTCATCATCTGCCTAGCCTTTTCACAACTATGTTGAAACTATTCACTCTGGGGGCTTTTTATCGTACTAACAATAGGGTAGTTGACAAAAAAAAACAATAATTAGTCAGTCAGATAAATTTCCAAAAAATATTGGGCACGTATATTTTCTTTTTTAACGGAAACAATAACTGAAGACGATACAGAAAAGTCACGCGACGTCACAGTTTGGTACATTTTTTACCAGAAAGTGACGCCAGCAGCCCCCTGCACTCACGGTCATTGACACATTTTATTTTCGTAAATTTTAGTTATTTTGATAAAACAAAAAACACGTGTCCAATATTTTTCGATAATCCAAGAGACGGACTATACACTATATTTTTTTTTAGTCAGTCAACTACCCTATTTACACGACGATATCCTTTACACTGTAGAAGTACAAGAGTACAAGCCTTTTTTTTTTTTTTGGTGGGTGGAAAATCATCAAATGACCCCCCCCCCCCGCTCTTGGGCAGAGCGAAGGGGAGTGTCAGACTTCTACTGACTAAAAACCGAACCCATGTTCCTTCTTTGCCCTTGTGCCGAGGCCACGTCATCTAGTACTAAAATCCGCAGCCAAGAAGTACAAGCCTGACATACCTTTCAAAGATTACAAACGTGATGTGTAACAATCGATAGTACCTTTTAGGCTAGTTATATTTACTACTGACGCCATGGTAACCCAATTACTGGTCTAGACTCTTGTCGGCAACTGTAGCCTACTTTTACTCGATAATGCTGACGTAAACTTTCGCCTGTTTTAATTGTTACTAGGGGAGTATTTTTCTTTGTTTTTGAAAGTGATTTATCTGTAAAACGAGTTGCTTGATATATCTATCTTAATATTGTAGTAAAAAAAAAACCTGCAGAAATGCATTCTTTAACAAGATAGTCCAAATTCTATGGTTCTGTTTTTATTTTGGTAGGACATAAATATTTCTTCCATTTTTCTGAAGATTTTGGATAGTAAATGATGAATTTTAAATCTGTTCCAAGCATACGTTTGAGTTGTATGAGACGACTGTTTAACGTAACAAATTTTATTGAACAAGTAATGAGCACTGCTTCGTTGGTCAGTTGGTCTACTGCTGAGCATGAAGGGAAATCGTACCTAAGACGGGTACGCTCACCGTCCACCTGTCTTATGACGACGACAGACCGTGTCGACGACGCGTTTGTGTTCCACGCGCGCCTCAAAGATAAATGTCACAGGGGAGCGCAAGGGCCGACGCCTGTCCGGGCTGTGGTTTTTAGTCAGTAGAAGTCTGACACTCCCTACTCCTCGAGCGGGTGGAGTCATTTGATGATTTCCCACCATCCAAAAAAAAAAAGTAAGTACCTAATTTAAACTCAAAGGCAATATTACTTTGTCTAAAAAAATCTTTATCAGTATCCCTTGGACAATGCTCTTAATCCATAAAGACACTCATCCAAAATCCTAAGGATCTTTTAACAGATTATCTACCAAAGAAGGCCTTATCATCGAAAATTCCTTTTATACTAAGATTTATCTTATACGGAATTTGTTAGCACGGATTTATTTTTCCTACCTTCGGATAATCCTATAATTCAGTTAGGAGGCGTTTGTCCAATTAGTTTGCCAACGAAACGATGGAATGAGATTAAAAACGTGTGAGAACTCGTGTATGATACTTGTGCTGTGTTCTTAATCCATTTAAGATATTATATTGTTCTTGTGTGAAAAATGGTAACGGAAAATTGATACGTCGTAACGTAAGATTTGTAATGTCCATTTTCGATTACGCAATAAACGACAGTTATCTATTTATTTATTTAAATAGGTACTTACTTAAATAATGTATGTACCTAATAATTAAGCACAGCTTTATTGCTACTCATAAACAGATCTAGATCCGGTTCCTGAGCAATCATCAAATTCAAATTCATCGCCTGGGTTGTGGGTGCACGCATATCAAGCAGTTTGGGTACACACGGCTACACATCAAGCAATACATTTCCAGTATAAGCTGGTCTCGCATTGTATAGGATTTCCGTACAGTACGAGATCAGCGTAAACTGGAAATGTATAGCTTGATATGTAGCCGTGTGTACCTACGCACAGAGGGAGCCGCGAACAAGCTTCGCGAGGCGCTACAATTATGAATGCTTGACTTTACCTAGCGTTACTTTAACCGGACATCTATATAATAATTGTCTGGATGTCTATCTGTGTTTGTTCGGGATAATCTCCGAAACGGCTAGACCGATTTTGTGCAACCGCGTATACACTACGGGCAGTGTTCACGGCCGCGAATTGCAATGGTATATTGTACTTATTTACTATTTTTTTGGATGTTGGGAAATTATCAAATGCCTTTTCCCGCTAAGGGCGGACCGGAAAGGAGTGTCAGACTTCTACTGACTAAAAAACACCTATGTACCTGCTTAGCCCATAGTGTTCCGGGTCCGCGGTATCTCTTTCGAACAACCAGCAGCCCCGGTATCGGTAACTTAGTTCGAATTTGGATCAAGACGTGTATACGGGACTCTGAGATCTATTTCACTAGACTCAGCCGCACAACTGTGATGTTCGTAGAATGTTCGTAGTGGACTGTATGATTTTTACGTGGATAAGGAAACACAACGAGACCAAACTGTGGCCTCTACACAAGTACTAGATCTTCTTAGGTCTTCACTTAGGACCAGAATGTGTGGGACTTATATTACTGTATGTAGCACAATAAAACACTGTTTTATAATTATACAATAAAGAAATAAAAGGTTTATTTGACTCACTTAGTACTTATTTACACTTGAAAGTATTACTAGTAGGAGAGATCACTGTCGACTGTGTTTTCAGTACAAATCCTTGCCTCATATATCCTTTTACATCATGATTCAAGTAGTGGCAAAATGTTTAAAATCTCTTTTATAGATATCCAACAGAAATTCTAGATTTAAGGCAACCTGCGTGCCAGATTCTTATTGGTTAAAATTAAGGCATTCTTATTGGACTAGAATTCAGCCTTTGAAATTGCCCAATCAAAAACATTATTAAACTTTTACGAGTGGAATTTTCCATAACTTTTGTACCTATTCTTGACAGACTTTGAAACACATAAAGTCGTTATGTAAAACTTACGTAATACACTTATATAACTTAAAGAATCGAAGTTAGACTAATTTTAGGGTTCTGTTTACATTACAATTGGCTAACTAGTACTATCTATTCTTAAGTTATGTTACACAATCTTTACAAAGCTTTAGTTATTGAATGTCTTTATATACTTCTTATGTACTTCTTATATACTTATCCTAGCTTATCCTAGGTATTCAAAACAAAGCTATTCTACTTAATCTACTTATTATTAACATATTACAGATTAAGTTTTAGGAGTTCGGCGTCCGTAACATTCCTCCCCCCGGCGCAGCTCGCGTAGCCTCTTCTTTCATCCTTAAGACGACGAGCTTGCTCACTGGGCGTCGGAAGATGCCGGTTCTGGTCCGCACCTCGACGACTCGAATGCTGCCATCTGGTCCTGGGTGTGTTCGTTCGACGATTCCCATCGGCCAGGTGTTCCGGGGCAGCGTGTTGTCGACCACGAGGACCACATCTCCAGCTTGCAGGGGACGTGCGTCGTTCTTGGGTTCCCCGCGTGGTACCAGTGTTGGCAGGTACTCTCGCAGCCAGCGCTTCCAAAAATGGTCAGCAAGCGCTTGACTGGCTCGCCACGTTCTTCGGTCAGCTTCTTCACAGGGTCCCGTTGCTGGTAGGCCATTAGATGATCCCAAAAGAAAGTGGTTGGGAGTCAGAGCCTCTGGATCGTTGGGGTCCACGCTGACATGTGTTAGAGGTCGTGCATTAATGCAGAACTCAGCTTCGGTGAGAAGTGTGCTGAGAACTTCTTCAGCTGGTGCCTTCTCTTCTGATGTTGACATAGTAGGCCACTGCTCTTCCGGTTGGTAAAGGAAGGCAGGCCCTTGGAACCATCGATCCGTTGTGCTCAGTGGAGTGTTACTGAGCCTTGTTGCGTCGTCTGCCACGTTCTGTTCTGTGGGCAGCCAGCGCCATTCCTCCTTTTTTGTACGTTCGGCGATCTCACCCAATCTGTGTGCGACGAATGGAGTGTATCGTCGCATGTCGTGGTGAATCCAATGGACCACGGTGGATGAGTCGGTCCAATAGGTCGTTCGACCGATCTTCATTCTGTGTTCTTGTTTTATCGTACCGGCGAGTCTTGCCCCGATAACAGCTGCTTGCAATTCGAGCCGAGGTATGGTCTGTGTTTGCTTCGGCGCCACCTTAGCTTTGGCGGCTACCAATACCACGGTGATGCTCCCGTCGCTGCCTGTGATCCTCCAGTAAGCTACAGTTGCATAAGCTTGTTCGCTGGCGTCACATAGCACGTGAAGCTCGATTCTTTCTTGTTTTCTTGTTATGTAGCAGCGTGGCAATCTGATCTCAGCAATCTCAGTTAATTGTGACAACCAAGATGCGAAGAGCTCGTTTTCTTCTGCCGGTATCTGTTCGTCCCACGTAGTCTGGAGGCGCCATAAGCTCTGAAGTATTATTTTAGAGCGGATAGTGTAGTGGCTCAGCAAACCGAGTGGGTCATAGATTGACATCACGGCGCTGAGGGCTTCACGCTTGGTCGGTGCGCGAGTTCTGTCTCGTACCTCCGCTGGTACTCGGTTCATCGATGTATTGAACCCGAGTTCATCTCGTTCTGCGCTCCAGAATAAACCGAGGATCTTGCTCTCTGGTTGCTCTCCCCCCAGTTGTGTGGGTGTAGTGGCGTGCAGCTCAGGAGATATGTCACGCAGCACAGTCTTATCGCTGGCGTTCCATCCCCGCAGTGTTAAGTTGGCAATGGCGTGTACAGTTCTGATTTCTTCTACTGCCTTCCAAGCTTCCATTGGGTCGTCATAGCTTGCCACTAGATCATCCATATAATGGTTTTCTTTTATTGCCGCTAGCGCTCGTGGGAACTCCTGCCCGTAAATGTCTGCGTTGTGGTTGCGAACATAATGGGCCATGAACGGGGAGCTCGCTGCGCCGAAGATCATACTTCTCATTTTATATTTGAGTGGAGATGATTCTCTTTCTTCACCTCGCCACAGGAACTGTTGTGCTGGTTGATCTTCTTCTCTTATGCGGACTCTTAGGAACATTTCTTGAATGTCTGCAGTTATAGCTACCGCCTTTTCTCTGAACCGAAATAGGATTCCCGGTAGTGATAACAATAGGTCTGGTCCCTCTAGCAGTTCGTCATTCAGACATATTCCGTGGCTTCGTGCTGCTGCGTCAAATACCAGTCTCCACTTGCCGGGCTTGTTCGGGTTTTGTACGGCAAAGTGTGGTAAGTACCAGCACACTGGGCTCTCACGTTCCGAGCCGTCACATAATACAGCGTAACCTTTTTGTAGTAGGTTGTTGATTTGGTCGGAATATTCTTTGGCGAACGTGGGATCGGTGTCCATCTTCTTTTCTATAGTTGTAAGACGACGGAGTGCTTGATTATAGCTGGGTGGCATGACAGTGTTGTCTGCCCGCAATGGTAGCCCCACTTCGTAACCGGTTTCGGTTTTCCTCGTTGTCGCTTCGACGATTTGAATGGCGCGCTGATCTGCTTCTCTTATTCGTGGCTTTTCTTCTATACAGAGAGCCTCTATCTTGAAATGAGCTTCAACCGAGTGGTGTAATTCCTGATTGCTAACACTTTGCTCTCGGTCTGGCTCGTACACGTGCAGTACACTGCCCTCTTGCATGATCGCGCTGCGTGGTGCGGTTCCGTGCACCACCCATCCCAACTTAGTCTTCGAGGCGGCTGGTTCGTTCGGGCCACCGGTCCTGAGCTCCCTTGAGACGATACACTCCCAGTGGTCAGTCCCCACTAGAAGCCCGGGGCGTGCTTGTTCGTAGCACACCTCGTCCTTGGGAAGGTCTCTCAGGTGTTCGTACAGAAGAATACTGTCAGAGATTGTCTGCTTGTGTAGTTGCAGGTCTCTTATCGTTCTTGCTTTAACTCTGTATTCTTCTGTTTCTTTCGTCCCTCTGACATTGATTGTGACAAGCTGGCTCTTAGTCTCTTGTTGTGACATGTTGACGCCGTTTAGGTGTAGCGGTTGAGACGGCCCCTCTGCTCCGATGCTGGTTGCTAACTCTTCATCTATAAGAGTGATGGTTGCTCCTTCGTCTAGAAGTGCGTAGGTCTGCACCTCCCCCCGTGGTCCGGACACGATGATAGGACACATCTTTAGTAGTACTGTCCTTTGCCCCACAGTTGGTCGTGGTGTCACAGACAGGACGGCTTCTTCTTTAGGTGCCTCTGCTGGCTTGTTGGTATCTTCTTTTTTCACCTCCTTTCGTGGTGATGATTGATGCAGTGTCGTATGATGTGGTCGACGACACTGATTCACGCCGCAGGACTTAGCTTTGCACCCGATGCGTCGGTGTTTACTTTGGACGCACTTGAAGCAAATCCCTTTTTCTTTAAGGAATTCCCAGCGTTGTTCTGTAGTAAGTGCCTTGTATTTGGACTGGCCTGTTGGTCTAGTGGTTAGTGACCCTAACTGCTATGCCGGAGGTCGTGGGTTCGATTCCCACCCAGGACAAATGTTTGTGTGATGAGCACGATCATTTGTTCTGTGTCTGGGTGTAATTTATCTATAATATGTATGTATTTAGAAATATTGTATAAGTATGTTTATCAGTTGTCTAGTACCCATAACACAAGCTCTGCTTAGCTTGGGACTAGATGGCGTTGTGTGATAGTTGTGGAATATTATTATTATTATTATTATTTAGGGCACTGGAGTAAGGTGTGTGCTTGTTCACACCCTGATGGGCATGGCATCTTCTCTTCTTCCGCTGTGGTGTTGTAGACAGTCGCCTTTTTCTTTAATGTTACGGCGGGTCGTGTCTCTTTCTTCTGACTTGCGGCGCTCGTAGACGGGGCATAGGTGTATCTTAATGCCCTATCTGCCTCCCTCATAAGGAAGTGGGAAATCATGACGATCTCTGGTTCGGTCGTCCCTTCATTGTCGTAAGCGTAGTCACACCAGCGAGAGCGGAGATGTGGACTTAGTTTTTCCAACACCTCTCTTGTCAGAAGGGGATTAAATAGATAACCCTTTTTATCTATTGTCTTCAGTACACAGATTATATTCTGTAATTTCACTGCGAAGCTGTTGAGGTCGGCTGCCGATGCTCCAGGTCTTGGGAGTTTCTTTAGATCGTCGAGCGCCCGATCGATGATAATTTCAGGTCGCCCGAAACATTGTTCTAATGTCTTCATAATAACATCTGGGTCTGTGGCTGTGTGTAGTAGTGCGGCCACAGCATCCCGAGCTTCTCCCTTTAGGCAGCTCCTCAGTCTGTGTATGTTCTCAGCTGCAGGAATCTGGTACATGCTTGTTGAATCACGAACAGCTGCTTTGAAGGGCAGCCATTCAGTAGCGGCTCCAGTGAATGTAGGCAGGTCTATATAACGTGGACGGGGTCTGGCCATCCTCTCCAGTGTGTTGGCTAACTGTTCAATGCTGTTCCTCGCCCTGGTTGGAGTTGGCGATCTTGGTCTGGGCGTCTCGAACCTGATCTGTCTGGGTTCCTCTCGTGTACCCTTTGCTGCCTCCTCCCCCCGTGTGTCGGGCTGGTTTGTTCGTAGCCACTCGTCTACCTTAAGATGATGTTGTTCGTCGGGTAGAGGGTCATTGTTTACACTTTCTTCATCATTGAGCACAGACACTTCCACAGCCAACCTCTTCTTTACTAGGTCGGCTTCCATCTCAAGTTGCTTCTTATGTAGAATGGCTAACTTCTCTGCCGCGTTGAGCTCAGCTACTCTTAGTCGCGTAGTAATGCTTGTGTTAGATCGGTGCGACCGTAGTGATCTTGTTGGTGACCTCGCTCGTTGTTGAGTAGTGGTCACTGTAGTTCTGACCCCGGAGGGCCCAGCTGTACTTGTCTCCGCAAGCCTTGAAAAGGGTGAGGCAGGCGGGTCTAATGACAGTCGTCGTAATCTTTCAACTTCAATTTGTTGTTCTTCTTGACGACGTGCAGCTTCTTTAAGACGTCGCTGTTCTTCTAATTCAGCTACGTCTGACTGGCTTCTTGTGATAACCATCTTGTTAAGCTGTGCCTGAGGTTAGCACACTTAAACTTAACGTTCGATTGACACGCAAGTGTTAGGGTACAAGCGGTCAATACTGCCTATATGACTTAGGCGCAGGCACGTAGTTGCAGGCGCACGCAGAGTCTGCCTAGGTAGTTTAGGCACAGACACGTAGTTGCAGGCACGCAGTGGAGTCTGCCTAGGTAATTTAGGCACAGACACGTAGTTGCAGGCACGTAGTGGAGTCTGCCTAGGTAGTTTAGGCACAGACACGTAGTTGTAGTCACGTAGTGGAGTCTGCCTAGATAACTAGGCACAGGCACGTAGTTGTAGGCTGCCTAGGTAACCTAGGCACTCTAGGTTCTGCCTAGGTAGCTATGGCACTAGATCTTTTCACCCAATTTATATTGGGCACACTTTTTATTCACTGGTTCACTACGTACTGTTTACTTTTAATACTGACACGCACTTTTGTTATTTACTTTTATACTACGAGGCGCACTATACATCTATCTTTCAAGATAAGTTCACTGACTTGCACTGCTTATGTTCGTTTTATAGAGCGGACACTGGCACACGTTCCAGCTTAGTGAAACTTCCGTCTATGTACACAATAATAACGCGCACTATTTACTTTGTTTATAAGCGGACACTAGCACACGTTCCGGCTAAGTGATTCCTCCGTTTATATACACTTGAAGAGCACTATGTACTTTCACTTTAAATAGTCCATCTACGCTTATTACTTGTTTACACGATAGGCGGATACCGACACTTCCGTCTATATACTCAGTGACGCACTATATACTTGTTATCTATCTAGATAACTCACTGATGTATTACTTCCTTCGCTAGATAGGCGGATACCGGCCTACGTTCTGGCTCGGCGACACTTCCGTCTATATACCGTGTTAGCGACGATACGTAAATACACTGATAACGCGCACTTCACTTTTTATCTAGTTTATAGATAAACACTGATGTTGTACATAGCAGGCACGGACACGCACTTAATAGTTTATTGCCTGACGGCTATGTACTCACGTTTTAACGCACTGTATGATCTGCCTTTGATACAGTTACCGGGCGCACTTTTCGGCACGGCGACTATCTAAATATCTAGGCACAGGCGTTAGGATCTGAACGGCGACACTACTTAAACTCTGGCCGTCGTTTCCTGAGATCCTTTTGACAGCCGAATCACTCTCCTACTTTACCACTGAATTTAACACTGAATTTAATACTTTGCAACTTTTAAAACTTTAAAACTGTATAAATTCACTTTATAAAAACACGTAAGTACTAGCAATGTTCACTTATCCGGCTCGATAGGACCAGAATATACGGGACTCTGAGATCTATTTCACTAGACTCAGCCGCACAACTGTGATGTTCGTAGAATGTTCGTAGTGGACTGTATGATTTTTACGTGGATAAGGAAACACAACGAGACCAAACTGTGGCCTCTACACAAGTACTAGATCTTCTTAGGTCTTCACTTAGGACCAGAATGTGTGGGACTTATATCACTGTATGTAGCACAATAAAACACTGTTTTATATACAATAAAGAAATAAAAGGTTTATTTGACTCACTTAGTACTTATTTACACTTGAAAGTATTACTAGTAGGAGAGATCACTGTCGACTGTGTTTTCAGTACAAATCCTTGCCTCCTATATCCTTTTACATCATGATTCAAGTAGTGGCAAAATGTTTAAAATCTCTTTTATAGATATCCAACAGAAATTCTAGATTTAAGGCAACCTGCGTGCCAGATTCTTATTGGTTAAAATTAAGGCATTCTTATTGGACTAGAATTCAGCCTTTGAAATTGCCCAATCAAAAACATTATTAAACTTTTACGAGTGGAATTTTCCATAACTTTTGTACCTATTCTTGACAGACTTTGAAACACATAAAGTCGTTATGTAAAACTTACGTAATACACTTATATAACTTAAAGAATCGAAGTTAGACTAATTTTAGGGTTCTGTTTACATTACAATTGGCTAACTAGTACTATCTATTCTTAAGTTATGTTACACAATCTTTACAAAGCTTTAGTTATTGAATGTCTTTATATACTTCTTATGTACTTCTTATATACTTATCCTAGCTTATCCTAGGTATTCAAAACAAAGCTATTCTACTTAATCTACTTATTATTAACATATTACAGATTAAGTTTTAGGAGTTCGGCGTCCGTAACAACGTGTATGTAACACACGATCCAAAATCGAACGACACATAAAAAAGTATTTTCAGAGCCAATGAAAAACGTCTTCAGTACATGACATTATGACGTCACACGCCCTGTATTGCCATGTTCCTCGTTTTATTAAATTTTTGTCGGGATGATATTTTTTTGTACTTGTTATCCAAAAAGATTACATTCATGTAATCCAATATTTATATCTATTAATACCCTCACTAATCGGGCAGGTTCTTTTTTGACGTAATGTATACTAATAATATAATATTATAAAGGTACCTTTTTTATATCCACTTGTGAGGTTGTAGGGGATATATTTTTTTTTTCGACCAAAACGCTAGTGAAGTCACGGGAAAAAGCTAGTTGTAAGAATAAAGGTAAAGTCATAAGTGAATTACTAGTCCCCCATGAAATCTGTCAGCGCTTCAATTTATACTGAATATAAAATGAACCCTGCTGGCTATAAAATTAAATTACTTATAGTAATATTTTAACTCGCCTGCATGGTAGCATTATATTACGCTGCAGTCCCATGGGTTTTATTAATAATATTATAGCCGGAAGAAAATAAATTTAATATTATAAGTCTCTGGAGTAATGAAACTTGTGCAGCGTATTTTGCCTAAGGACGCAAACGAAACATATAAACCGTTTCCAAAAGCTATTGATGTAAAAATTCCCATTCATTTCATTTCATAAACGATAATAATAAATATATATCATTAATAGATAACATAACATCGAACCTATAATCTTCAAAGGGTTAGACAGAGGTTTTTTATTAGTCACATGTCGCCAGTTGTGTTTATAGCTCCGTCTATTAGCCAAACAACAACAAAACTCACAATAATAGTACACAGTAACAATAGACAATACATGGAAAATACCTGTTTTAATGTAAACAAACAAAAACTATCAAGACTATTCCAACTCAGGAACAAAACACTCCAAAATAAATCATCAATCAATCTTGATCCCTATTTAACACTCACTTCCCTAAACTCCACGAACTAAAGAATATTCAAATCCCTCTAGGCGAAGAAAGCGCTATAAATCTCTTATACCGTAAATCATAGCACCTACCTTAGAAAAAACGGGTAAGCACGAGGCGAGCTTGTATACTAAGGGTTCCGTAAAACAGTGCTGAGAACGTCAAACAAAGTGATCCCACAAGATTCTGTTTTCTAACGCCCCTTTGAGCATATTCACCTAGCTTTGTTCTGTGTCTTGCTAGATATCTAACTCCTCTGCTGTGCCTTCCTGATAAACATTGCGCGATGCAAGACAATTGAATTGCTCCTACGGTACTATGTCTCAGCGCTATTTTGGTGGTCGTTAGTTTTGATTCTGTATTTCGAAAGGTACGGTGAGCTTGTCCAAATTCAAAGCATTAATTACAATTAAACGATAACACGCACTTTTGAATATCAGAAAAACAAAGAAAGTGAAACTACAGTCACAGTCAAAAGGCACAATAACTAGTGAAAGTTCTGTATTTATCCATTCCAAAGCGTAGAGTTCTATGGAAAAGAATGGAAACTTTAAAAAACCATGGACACTCTTTTCATCAAAATATTGTTACAAAAATCTTGGTTCTGTCATTCATGTTGATATCATACATAACTTAAGTAAAAATAAATGATAACAATACAAAAAAAATAAAAAAATGACTGCTTAAAAATTACCAGCCCCTACTGAAATTATGCATGGCATACCATGCATGCATGCATGTTGTGCTTGCTCAACCATTCCGCTTCACGAAACGGAACCTTAATAAAAAGAATTTAAAAGATGCACAGCTCAGCACGCTTAGACGTCCACCATTTATCAAACGTCACTTTAAGAATTGAGAGCAAAAAGTGGCCTGTCCCGCAGTTTAGCATACGCCAGAGCCGGATTAGGGACGGGCAGCATAAAAAGAAGTAGCGGTATTATGTTGTCTAGGATTTAGGGTCTAACTAAAATGATTGAGAGTCGGGTTTGGTCGGGTTTTCTTTTTGTTAAGATAGTGCAAGGATTGATTTTTTTTGAAGAGTCGGAGGGTTTTGTGACAATATTATAATTATGTTTCGGGTAAATATCAAATTGAATTATATCTTAAAATTTACATTTTTATAATATACTAGCTTTTGCCAGCGGCTTCGCCCGCGTGAAAATGACGATTTTCCATACAAACTTTCGTCCCCTATTTAACTCCCTTGGGGGTTGAATTTCGAAAAATCCTTCCTTATTCCTTGTCTACATTATAAAAGGAACCTCTGTGCAAAATTTCAGCTTTCTAGGTCCAAGGGTTTGGGCTGGGCGTTGATGAGTCAGTCAGTCAGTCAGGACTTCTCTCTTTATTTATATAGATAGATCTGTGTCTTTTTCCCTACGAGTACGAGTTTTATTTTTAAGTTTACTTCACACATTTCTTTTCTGTATCGTGGGTCTGTTTACAAACATTTAAACTCACATCCAAGAATAGCAGAACCCCTAGCAACTGTCTGTAAATCATAAAAATAGTTATTCTGTGTGGGGCTTGAAACCACGAGACGCACCACAGCAGTCAATCAGACCGCCACGCCATCGCCACTGCACCAAACTTGCCGTCAATTTATCAATCTAACTTTACATAAATTTACTGTATGTATATTTAAGTGACACCACTTTTTCTCAGCTGAAATATCAAAATCAAAATATTTTATTTCACATAGGCCTCCATGGGCACTTACTTATAAAACGTCGAGAAAAAGGTGCACGGCTCGGGTTGGTCGTTTTCTATGGAGAAGAACCGGCAAGAAACGCCATGGGTACTCTTTTAAAATGGTTTGGTTTAACAATATTTTTATGTTCACAATGTTTACACATTCACAAAATAATCGTTAAAAAGAATCTATAAGAAAATAAAAAATATTAATTATAACAAGACTATATTTTACTGTATACGTATAGCTATACCTACTGTATACGTCTATGAGAAAATATAGTTGGCATAGTGCTCCAATTAGCGACGTCCTCCATCTGCATGAGTTGCTAGCAAAGTGTGCACCACTCAAAATCTTTCACCGCCATTTTTCTACCCTACCTTTATAGTTTGTCCACTAAAAGTTTTATTTTTAACTTGAGTGTTCCTGGGTTTTGCCATAAAAAAAAGTCTTAATCGCTTTCTGGACTAAAATAAATCTATACTAATATTATAAAGCTGAAGAGTTTGTTTGTTTGTTTGTTTGAACGCGGTAAACTCAGGAACTGCTGGTTGGAATTTTAAAATTCTTTTTGTGTTGGTTAGTCCATTTATCGAGGAAAGCTATAGGCTATATAACATCACGCTACGGCTAATAGGAGCGGAGCATAAATGAAAAATGTTACGAAAACGGGAAAAGGTATTTATTTCCTTTTTGAGAGCTTCCGCTGCGTGCGCTGCGAAAACGGTTTAAGTTACGCAAATATCATGTATGAAGGAATTGTTCCTCTTTAAAATTTCTAAAAAAAAATCCGCGACAGCATATATCTATCTTTTAAGATTGACTCACTGTAACCTTTCTTACTATTAAACTGTTAGGTTAAAAATAATTATTTATTGCGAAGCTTATTTAACCCATATGATATTAATCTATATCTAAATAAATGTGTTTGTTAGAACGGAAATTTAATATAAAATATTTGTGCCCTTTACTCTATACAGTTTAAACAAATGTCTTAGAAGATATCGCAATGTAAAAATATCCGCGCGGCAAAAAAAATACGCGTGCAGGTCGCAATGTAGGTACGGAGGATTCGGGCTGGCCTCCGGGAAATTCAAATTCAAAATATTTACTGCACCGTAATGTTTACAAGTACAGGGTGTTATCGTATATTTAATAGTAAGAGATACCTATAGTAATTTTCACTTTAATATAATCTAAGCTAATCTAATTTTATACAGGAAAGATAAGATATTTTGTTAGTTACGATTTACCTTAATTTATGTTGGATAGTCGATTTATCGAGAAAGGTTATAAGCTATATTTATGTGACGCAGACGAAGTTGCGTGGGTCAGCTAGTGGTAATATAAGTTTTTAAACTGACATGGTCGTTCACGTTATAATGAACACCCAAAACTGGATATTGGCCACGGATAAACTCGCTTTATAATGGCAATAGTGGCAATATTCCGTTGGCATGGTAAATATTCCGTTTTCAGTGTTAATTCATTTATTTATTCATTAAGGCATTCAACCCCGATTTGCATAATAATACAACATTATTTAAAATTATGAAACTGGCAACCTAATAGGTTCGACTATTATAAAAGACTTTGACACACGCACAATGGTCCACCTTAAGGACTAAGTGCGGAAACCTAAAACCCCATAAAGAAGAAAGACTTTGACATAACAGGCCAAATGTGGAAGTACATACAATACATCCCTGCCTATACCTTCAGAAATTAAAGACGTATAAGCGAAAAATCTCAAAACTTTTACAACACATTCCAATTCGAATATAATTGCAACAATGAAACAGCAATAACCGTCTCATAACCCATAAAATATTTTATATCCATCGCAGACAATAAGAGAACATAAAATGCACACACGATATACAATAAAATCATTTATTGCATCCTAAATCACGGGACAATGGCATACATTTTATCCACCTCTTACCGAACTGATACGGGTCTGGACTTTCCAAGGATATTAAACATTGTCAGAATACTTGGGACTAGGGAATAAGTTGTGTGCACTGCAATCGTTTCTAGACCAGTGCCGAAGCCTTCAAAAATGGTAAAAAATGAAAAAAAATTACAGTAGGATGAAACCCAATGGAAAAAGTAGAGAATATAACAAAAATTAAAGGAAAAATAAATTACGGTCGATCTGAGGTCGGGAAGTGGGGGTGGGGGGGGTTTTAAGGGGGAAAGCGGTTTATCTCGATTTCCGGCAAAACTACAAGTCCTATCGAAAAAAATACAAGGGCAAAGTTGTAGAGAATAAAAAGATCTACAACTTTGATTTAACATTTTTTTCACATAACCTCAAAATTTAGGTGAAAAATTCAAAAAACCAAGTTTTTGGTTTTTTATTTATATCTTTTTCAAAAAAAAACTTTTTTTCTACGAAACTTGGTGAAGAGTTACCATACTATGTCCCAAATACACTGTAATTTTTTTATTAAAAATATTTATTTTTCACCTTATTATTGACTTAGTATCGAAAAATCAGCCATATTTTCAATCGAAAATTCACCCGTCAAAATATCAGCTTTTTTTAAAAAGTCGGTGGGCGTTGTGTTCCTTATAATCTCTACTTGCTGATGATGTATTAAAAATATACATTGCAATGGTAAATTTTCTCAGAAAATGCAAAATCAGCTGCTGCGAAATAATCCCACTACCAAATATTAAGGCCTAGACAAGAAATTATAAGCGTATTTATTGCTGTTTTATGCCTATTTATTGTTATTTTAAGATAATTTATATATCGTGGAGACCTACGGAAAATTTTAGCCCATCAAAAGGTATTTCACAGAGAAGTGGGGAAGGGGCTAGGAGGGTTTGGCCCTTACTACCTGTTATTTCGTAGCAGCTGATTTTGCTTTTTCTGAGAAAATTTACCATTGCAATGTATATTTTTTATACATCATCAGAAAGTAGAGATTATAAGGAACACAACGCCCACCGACTTTTTAAAAAAAGCAGATATTTTGACGGGTGAATTTTCGATTGAATATATGGCTGATTTTTCGATACTAAGTCAATAATAAGGTGAAAAATAAATATTTTTAATAAAAAAAATTACAGTGTATTTGGGACATAGTATGGTAACTCTTCACCAAGTTTCGTAGAAAAAAAGTTTTTTTTTGAAAAAGATATAAATAAAAAACCAAAAACTTGGTTTTTTGAATTTTTCACCTAAATTTTGAGGTTATGTGAAAAAAATGTTAAATCAAAGTTGTAGATCTTTTTATTCTCTACAACTTTGCCCTTGTATTTTTTTCGATAGGACTTGTAGTTTTGCCGGAAATCGAGATAAACCGCTTTCCCCCTTAAAACCCCCCCCACCCCCACTTCCCGACCTCAGATCGACCGTAATTTATTTTTCCTTTCATTTTGATCATATTCCCCTCCTTTTATAATTGGTTTCATCCTACTGTAAATTTTTTTGGTTTCAAAAATTATCGACCCTGGTCTATTCTTACTTTTCTGAGTGTTAAGAAAGGACTGGTCTCTGAATGCGGCACAGATTGCAAATGCAGTATAGTCTCAACAGTCTTAATTAAATTTTAATTTTGACGGAAAATGTGGTGAGTTGGTAAGATTGCATTTTTTCAATGAATTCTAGCTACAATAGGACGCACGTCAGTGGTAATAGAACCAGTGTAATATTGATCTCTAATTATAATGAAAGTCCGTAATAGGCCAGTAAAAGAGTAACAACGAACATCCATCTATTCATTCATCTATCCGTCCTCACAAAGTTTCACATTTTTAATAAAGTAAGATTGCCTAAAACTTGCTTGCTTGCTTTTCTATCCAAATGAGTCCAGAAAAGTATCAAGTTTTGCCCTATTCTGACCTGGATACGTCCCTGTCTAAAATCTAGAATATTAAACATAGTCTGAATGCCCCCGAGTAATAAGTTCTAAGGCGCTGCCATCCGATTTGTTCGTGACACTATTACGTGTGCGATACGGGTATGTCTCGACTTGATCTACGTATCTTTCGCTTTTCTTTTAAGTTCTTTTGTGTCCTTTCTTTGGACGTATGTTTTATTATTATTCTCACTCAGACGTAAAGCTTGCGTATACATAGTTTGGTAAGCTGTGTTTTGTACTGATGAAAGTCTTCGATGAGTAGAATGTGGTCTTCAAAAACACGGAAATGAAAACCGGCACAGGTGTAGGTACCTAACAGCAGTACTTTTAATGTCATCAACTTAATTACTTTGCACGACCAGGGAATTAAACCCAAGTCCTCATACTCAAAGAGATGTCAGCAACATTGCAAGGGCCGACGCCTGTTGGGGTTGCGGGTTGTTCGAAAGAGACACCGCGGCCGACACGAAGGGCTAAGAAGGAACAAGGGTGGTTTCTAGTCAGTACAAGTTTGACACTCCCTTCCGCTCTGCTCAGAACGGGACGAGTTATTTTTGGATGATTTTCAACCCTCCTCCAAAACCTGATACTCAGCACCCGCGCTTTCATATTAATTTATGCATGTTTATTATTGTGACACGCCCTGTGTCTGTACCAATAAATGTTATTTCTTTCTTTCTTTCTTTCAACGGGGCAAAATTATGTAAATTTTTACATGAGTTTATTTCTGAAATTTATAGCCTATTCAATTTTATGCCAAATCTATTACAACCAGAAGGAAAGCTACTAAAACGCAGGCCCATTATCACTTCCAACAAAATAGGGTGTAAATCATCAGGCATTATTCTTATAGGTATTTAATGGAGTTATAAGTTAAGATATAAAGGTTCAGGCGTGGAAGTTATGGCGTATTGTTATAGTGGGATCAGAAGTTTACGGCAGATATTGAGTTTGGTAGAATTTAATAAGTTCGCGTGATTTATTGTGTTGCTGTTATTAAAATAACGGGATATAACCTATAGCCTGTATATTAGCTTTGATATTAAAGAACTTGTGTGTTGTTGAGGAGTTTGTGGTTAAGTAGTGGCAGTCAGTCGGGTTGATCTTTAGGTTAAACCACCCAGACATCACGTTAAGCCGTTGGTCCGGGGTGACATTTGTAGATCTTTGGCAGTCGTTACAAATAGTCAGTGACAAAAGTCTGACAACCAGTCTTACCAATATTAAGATTATTTAGATTAAATGTGACATTGAGGTTTCATTTTCTGACCCAGCCTGTATATTTCCTGAATACAAAAAGGCTATCTTACTCTCAGTCATAAATAAAATAAAAATAACGAATCATTTAGAAATAAAGTATTCCATTTCAATTTCAAATAATTTTCCCCAAAGGAAAATACAGTAGACACTTAAACATAAAGTACCGATATAACTCAAAGTTAATGATACCACAATCAATATCGGTACCGAAATCAGTACCAGGTAATCGGTACCAGGCGTCCGAAGTAGATAGATGATTTAATTTAGGAAAATACTTTACGGGTTATTAGGCTGGTAAAGTACCGTATTAATCGGAAGATTGCGGCAGTAAACTTAAAGTCTCGTTCACGACCTCGACCGATGCGACTTAACTCGTGTCAAGTAACCTGCGACTTCAAGATGTTTACTATTGAGATTTGATGTTGAGGTCAATGTTTGGGTTTTAGTCTGGCAAAAAATACCGAAGAAATAGTACAAACACAAAAAAAAAGAGTTAAAGAAGCAGCCGAGACCAAAGGTTTCACCTGCTTTCTGATGCATGCAGGAAACTCAGTATGTAATAAGTGGTCATCCATCCACGAACCAAGCTAATTTAATTTACACAAGACGACCCGTGTAAGATGTGTAAATTCACTGTAAATGACTTATTCCATTGAAAAGTTACACCCCCTTGATATCTGAAAAATTAAATTGCATCCTCTAACAAATGCACGCTAATAGTAACTTTTTAATGGACTAATAACTATAGTATATTAATTTGTTGCTATCGTCCAAAGTAACTCGTCATGTGTGAAAATCGTGTCGTAGTGACTCGTAGTGCGCTGTAAACCACGTAATTAATTTGTTTCTGCACAAGACGCGCGTCACTTGGTAGTGTAAATTGTGGCCAAGGCAGAAGATAAATAAAGGTGGTCGTATAAAATGGTTAGTGGTATAATAGATCATATAGTGTGCTAAGGTCGCTATATAAGAAATGATGTGATGAAATAGATTGAATTTATCGACTGCAAGCTTTGTGCCTTACCTTCCATAAACGTCCATAATATTTAAATTGAGTGTCTCAATTGATACTGTTTAGTTGCTATAGACTTCGTTAGGATGTTTTTTGGAACAAAATATACTGTATAAAGTAACTTTAATATTAGTTATGTCTCAGGACTGATGAGCTGTTATACTTTCTTGCTCTTTTTAGGGTTCCGTACTTCAAAAGGAAAAAACAGAACCCTTAAAAGAGCAAGAAATCCTCTGTCTGACTATCCGACCACATTTCTCTCCGGAACTACGGAGCCTAAAATTTTGAAAAAATACACATTTTAGTTCAACAATAATAGATTACAGGAAAGGCTCTAAGAAGTCTATAGTGCTAAAATAGCATGGAAAATCTCTCAATATCTACTACAATGGAAACCCTTTATGTACAAGTCCGACTTCCACTTGGGCAGTTTTTTCTTCAACCTTTGACCACCCAACACTAAGTGAAGGATTCTTCCACATCTCTCCACTTCTGCGGTTTTGTCTTTTGGCTTACTTGCTTTCTTCCGGCCTCTTTAATGATATCGTCTGTTCACCTAATGGAATACCTCTGCCTAAACCTTTGGGGATTAAAGGCGTGAGGTTTGGATGAGGATCTCACCACGTGAATGTCGTAAACAGGCCAGACCGCGCTCACTTAAGCGGTAGTCTCCTCATTTTTCTGCCTTTATCCCAATTTATTTATTGTCGGCTCAGCATTTTTTTTTTATTATTTTATATGGGCTTACTCTTGACCTCAATCTTACTAAGGGCAGAGATGAGGTCGACGATGGAACGAGCTTACCCAGAAGAAGCCTATTTACTCGCGACTTAAATAGATTGGGGTTATGTGAACTCGGGAAAAGCGACGCAGGCAGGGTGTTCCACTCCTTGGCTGTACGAATAATGAAAGACTTAGCAAAACGCTTCGTACGAATGTGTGGAACATCGACAAGGTATGGGTGATACCCTGCAGTACGTCTAGTTTCTCAATGGTTTCAGTTCAGTTTCAGCATGTCTTCTGTTTCCATACTTCTCTATTAGTCATTACCTCATAATTATGTCACCCTCTTCATTTTCTAGCCACTTAAACGATATTGCTTAGTAAAGCAATATCGTGAAACTGTGGAAAACGGAGTGGCTATCTAGTCTTACTAGACTAGATAGCCACTCCGTTTTCCACAGTTTAACGACATGGCGAATTATCGAGATTTCTTTATTAAATATCAATTTTATTGTATGGATAAATTCTCTACTTACAAACTGAATATAACATGGAGACCAAAAATATCTTTTACATTCGGTAAGGATCTTTTTACCCGACTACGGCAAAGCCAAAGGAGGGTTATGATTTTGACTGGCTATGTATGTATGTATGTATATATGTATGTATGTATGTGTGTATCTTCATCTGTTCCCTCATAGCTTCTAATCTACTTAACGGAACTCGACATATGAGGTATCGTTAGCACCGTCTTAACTTTCCGCTGAACATAGGCTACGTGACGTGTCACAAAAAGCGATTTGGCGCCCTCTAGCGGACAAAAAGTAAGGCTTAAAAAATAAAAATGGAGATAAATACGCCGTGTTTGGTATCATTTGAAAGGGCCTCACTTGTACATTTCAAAATATTGTTCAAATTAAAAATCACGCCCTCTAGCGGACAAAAAGCCAAGAGTAAAAAAAAAAATAATAACACCAAAATTGTTTAAATAAAAAAAAAGTAAAAAACTAAAACCCGACTACGACAAAAAAAAACGACGCTGAAAAAGTATGAAACAAGTTTTTCAGGATAGAACAAAAAGAAAAGCCGTAGTCACACGTTATAGGTACCAACCTAAACACTTTAATACCGTGTGACTACGGCTTTTCTTTTTGTTCTATCCTGAAAAACTTGTTTCATACTTTTTCAGCGTCGTTTTTTTTTGTCGTAGTCGGGTTTTAGTTTTTTACTTTTTTTTTTTTACTCTTAATATAGGGTAGGTTTTCAAATGCAGCTGATTCAACTCGATTTGATCTGGCGGTAGATGGTGGAAGAAACTTGATTTTGATTTAGGTATATAATTAGAAAAACATAAATAATATCTTCACATTCTTTTATTTCACTTATCCGTAACAATTAGCTACTTAGCATAAAATTCAGAAAAGTTATTCAGCGAAACAATACAGTCGCAATTAGGCGCCAAGTCGAGAATAGGGGCGTTTAAAACCCAAATATTGACAGGCAAAAGAGGCCTAATATTGTAAGAAATTTTCAAGGGTCTGGGAGCCTTAAGGGCCCTCAAATCCTTTGGGGATTCGACTAAAGAGCCTCGGAATGTACATTGCTTTTGAAAACCATTGTGATCGTTCATGTATTTATTTTTGGGATAATTGTGTTCAAAATGTTTCTTTTAATTGAGGTTATAGCGGTGTTCAAGGGAAAGTATTTTGTGTCAATTAGTAAGTTGTGTTGTGTTGTGGTGTGTTTTGTGTTAATTAGTTGTTATTTTTAACCGACTTCAAAAGGATGACGAGTTTCTCATCTCGTTGTATTATTTTTAGGGTTCCGTAGTCAACTAGGAGTTTCGCCATGTCTGTCTGTCCGTCCGTCCGTCTGTCCGTCCTCGCTTAATCTCTGTGACCGTTAGCACTAGAAAGCTGGGTACCAATATGACGTGTATCAATCACGCCGACAAAGTGGTAAAATAAAAATTGTAATGAAATGTTTTATTAGGGTAGCCCCCCTATGTGTAAAGTGGGAAGTGTTTTTTTTTTTATTTCAATCCTAACGTGTGGTATATTGTTGGAAAGTATTCAAAAATGAATAGGGGTTTACTACTATCATTTTTTGATAATGTCAATAAAAAACCACCTTTAAATTCATAAGTGGGAACACTTATTGTGACGGACGGGAAACTACGGAACCCTACACTGAGCTTGGCCCGACACGCTCTTGGCCCGTTTTTTCGGTGGTAGAAAAGTCAATGAATCAAACAAAGTCAGAGACTTCCGTAAGTTTAAATAATTTAGTGTGTTTTTGGAAGTCTTTTTTTCGTTGTTTTTATTATTATAATGACACATTGCATAGCGCCTCGCCTTAACTTAGTAACACTCAATCTGCGCCTCTTTTACGACTGTTTGCGATCCACTCGAGCCTTTCATACGAGCAGCATTCGAGCAGCATTCGAGCCAAGCATTCGAGCCAGAGCGTTCGAGCCAAGCATTCGATCCAAGCGTTCGACCCCGTAGCCTTGCATTTTGTGAATGCTTAATTTTACTGTACTGTTCATTGACATTCAAAATGAAACACACTTGCGTTATCGAGAGAATTTTATTAATTTAAAGAGAAAGAGTTTAAAATTGAAAAAAAATTGAGACAACATCACATACATTGTCCTGGTCCCAAACTAAGGTTTTCCTTTGTACTATGGTAACCAGGAACAACGAAGGTACTACAAACACCCAGACCCAACACAAATATCTATTTCATCAACAAACATTTGTGTTGGTGCGGGAATCGAACCCTTGCGTCTCAACCGGCGCTCTAAACCACTGCGCTAAACGGGTCGTCAAGTAAGAGTATTTAATTAAACGAATTTCCGTTTTCCTACTTAATTTGGTTTTGCTCATAGGCTTATTTCTTGTAAAAGGTGTGACTGTGGGTAAAGTTTTTATGAAATAACTGATTTTTGTAGTACTCAAACCAAAGTTGTTCTGATTGAGTATTTTAGAAATAAATAGGATCGATTGTCACAAAAAAAGGTTGGGTTATCCGTTCTATGTTGATAGAGTTCTTTTTGAACTGTCCACTACAAGATCATGCTTTGTGTAACAGACAATGAGACAACCTGTTTTTATATTACAACCCAAATACAAGCAAACCACGGCTCAAAAGCTAGTTCAATATAGATTCTTCCTATCTTACCTTCAAGCAGCTTTTATTACAAAATGGACTTTGTTTTATTGCAGCGAGAACGGAAATTAAAACTTCAGCACTATAATGGTATCACGGACCATCTTTACGACTGCCACGCGTCTGTCCTTTCAAGCTAGTTTTCTGCTTCACTGACGCTTTATGATTCAATTAATGTGGGAACTTCATGAAACATATGGATTTTATGCCTACAAGAAGTTTTCCTGATAAGGATGTCCCTTTAGCAATAATAACGTAATCTCATTTTTCCCCTTACTTTTAACCCTTTAATTCGCAGTGTTGTACCTGAACGACATAGTAAACAAAAAAATCTGGTTAATTTTCTGCTGATAAGTTTTTGTTTTTTTTTAAATCAAAATGTAGCAAAAATGATTTGCAACCTAAAAATAATATAACTGTTAATTCGCGCAATTTTTTTCTCTCTTTTTTTACCAAGATGTCATCGAGATGAACTGTCATGCGCGGATCTAAGATTAATTATTTTCGATTTTGGACATTTGCATTTAGATAATGGGTATTAATCATGGAAAATTTCTGAAGAAATATCGCCTTTATTGATTAATGTAAAAATCATCTCATTTGAACCATGAATATTCAACCTATGAGGCTGTGAAATGTTATGTTGTTTGTGACCAACACTGCGGAACTCTCAGAAAATTACCGAACTTTCTGTATGTCGTACAGAAACAACGCTGCTCTCTTGCTCGTCAAGTACTGCATATATTTTATGTCGGTTCTTACAATGAAAATCGACCGCAAGAGTAACTTCCTTTCATGCTAAATTCAGTATCATCAATCCTCTCCCTTTTGACTAATTCACCAGCAAGTACAACTCATTCAAAGAGAAAGGTAACCACTGTACATAGGCATCTGACAAAACGGGTGAAGGAGTTTGGTCGAAAACCCCTAAACTTCAAAGTCAAAAAAGGCAAATTTCACCACACAGCAATAGTAGAATTATCACAATATAATCTGCCTTTTGATGTAGGCCTGAAAAACCCTCTTGAATACTTCCAGCGCTTGAATACTTCCAGCGTTTTTTCTCCCACCGTAGAACTAAACGGGTTTTGTTGACGGAAAGATTTGACGAAATGACAGATTTTAGAAAGATTTCATGTCGATTTGAATTATTGAAAAGCTTTATTTATCCTTGGTAGAATAGAGATATTAGAATCGCCATGTTACGCGGGCAGTAAGTAAGCGCCAGTATCTAACCAAGAAGCCCAAGAAATGGGGATTTAAGTTATTTATACGAGCAGGAGTCTCTGGACTAATAAATACTGCTTCCCATATGCTGGTGAAGATACACCCAGAAACCTCTGTTTTACGGGCTACGTAAATAGCTTAGGTCTTGGAGCTGAAGTTGTCATAGCTCTATGCAAGACTTCACGGGATTAACCAGTATAATAATAGTCCTCCTGAAGTCCATTTTCTGTCATGGCGGCCAATCTTAGCGGAGATTGACAATCGATGTAGATACAGGTGCACTCTTTGTTTCTTTTTCCACTCATAGTCCGATGGGACGGCAATCCGACATGACAGGCGATAGATCAGGCGCGATCAGGCCAACCAAACCACCAACTTCCAAACTCCGGGCTACTACTTGGTTTCTAATGAAAAACCCAATAGTTATTTTGGCCCGACCCGGGAATCGAACTAAAGACCCCACGCTCAGCAGTCGCGCTTTGCAACCGTGAGACCAACGGGGCAGTCTACCAAAAGGGGCAGAAAGCCGGTATACCAGTGTATTATATTGCAATAAGTGTAACCTTAGATCGTGGTTGTTGGAAAAGAAAAATGGTTACTACCATTACGATGTCAACGTCTACATGACGATAATTATATTTCAAAGAAAGATGATTTTGTGTGTTGTTTTGAACAGTAAACTTTGTTTCTTCACACTTTATTTGTAATTTAATTGTAAATTTTACTGTCCACTCAAGCCGCAATGTTGGTAGTGTACAACATATATTCTGCAATTTACTCTTTAGAGTGTTTCGCAACGTTGTACCTCAACAACATACGTTTTCTCAAAAAGTATTTAAGTTATATTTTTTTAAATATTTTTATAAAGCCATTTAGACTATAATTAAACCCCCCAAAAAGAAAAAAGAATGAAATCGCAACATTTTTTCACCTGCGAACTAAAGGGTTAAAATAGTAAGAAAAAAGGAACAAACACATAACCCTCCTTTTGGGCTTCGACCGCAGCCTTGCACAGGACCTAGATTACAAAAAAAATATGGTTAAATTAACAATAAAACCAAACGATATAAAAGAAAAACTATACTGTCCTGGCTAGCACTGGTTGTGCCAATTCTGTAAGAATTCCTTACCTTATACCTTTCTGTATCGATTGTTTGTAAATGTGTGAATAACTGAATATTAAAGGTCTTGTAGATTCCTAGAGGCTTGTTAACATTTATTTTGTGTTTGGTTTTTTATGAAGTAATCTACGACTTATTGTCGGAACATGATTGCAAAACTAAGTCACTACATTTTACCAGTAAATACAATCTGTTTTGTTATCTACGTTTCTGTGTTGTTAAAGTGAACTTGTTTGAACGTAACAACTTCGTTTTGGCAACGTTGCCTCAGAAGACACATAAAAAACAAGAACTTTCATTCGTTATACAATAAAACTAGATCCTCCGAGCTGTAATACAAAGTGTATTGTGAATCAGAGGGAACTACGAATAATACATAAAATAAGGGACTGGCTTAAAATACCGCGGCTTTGATACAAATGGCTAAGAAGAAAGATGGGTTAGAAGTCTGACACTCCCTACTGCTCTGCCCAGAGCGGTGGGAGTCATTAAAATTAATGATTTCCCACCCTCTAAAAAAAAAGAGACTGACTTATAGGAATGTTTAGTCCAGTCCAGGCGATGAATCTGCTAAAAGCCCTGATTGCACAGGAACTGGATCTAAATATAGTCACGATTAGCCATAAAGCTATGCCTTAATAATGCATACAATATTGTTTAATTGAATAACGTTAACCTTCGTTTATTGTTGAATTGTATAATACCTGTTTTTTTTTATTTGTGTAATATTTTAATGTGATTGATCTTTTATTTTATTTTTTATTAATGGACTGATATTTGATGATCGCTAATATAAAGTAATTTTGTAATGTCTGTAAAGTAACTTTGTAATTTGTATTTTTTATGTAATTTGGGATTGAATGCCTGTTTCAATAAATTATTATTATTATTATTGCATACATAATAGTATGGAAGACAGAAGAACCGGTCCTTTTTAAACAAGAAAAAGATGTCAATAGTGATTTGCGGCTGCGGGTTGTTCGAAAGAGATCCCATGGCCTTAACGCAAAGGGCTAAGAAGGAACATGGGTGGTTTTTAGTCAGAAGAAGTCTAACTCTCCCTACCCACGGGGCCGCGGTAACTAGAGGCCCTGGTTTCTATTCCCAGGTTGGACCACTTTGTACTAACCTAATATTTATTGAGGTTTTACTTCAGGAATTTCTCAGTAGCCAAGCCATGACAAAAGATTACCGCATAACTTTTCAGTACCTAATCGGTGCCACATCCAGGTTTTAAAAATAAAGCTGTCGTGCAAGCCTCCATCTAGGCCTTAACGGCTACGACACGAATGTTTACCCACGGCCCTTTTACACGCCCCTCCATAAGAAGTCTTTACAATTCACTATTTGTATGTCTCACTTTTTGCTATTCAGTTTTTGATAGTCTATCGTTTTGTCAATAGACGAAGAGGTTTTTTAAAATGCTTCAGGTCATGGTAACATAGGTAGAAACCACAGAACGCCACCTGCTACGATATTGCATACTCCTTTTGCTTCGTTCACGCTCATCATCATCATCAGCCTATAATGTTCCCACTGCAGGGACTCAGGCCTCCTCCCTAGGAGAGGGATGGGCTCCACGATTACGATTTTTTTTATTCTAAGACATGGCGGGTTCCTCACGATGTTTTCCTTCACCGTTTTGAGAGCAGTGGTTATGAAATAAATTACACAAAGTATTGCGTCAGCCTGGGTTCGAACACTTCAAACCCACGACCTACTGTTCCTAAGTTGTGGCCGCAACCACTGCCTGGGCCACCACTGCTCCTATATATTTGACTATTATTCTGTAATATTGACTTGATTCATTTTTTTGGTTTTACTAGACAAAGGGGAGAATTAATTCGATTCCCACATTAAGCATACTGTAATTTTGGTTTTTCGCCTCGAATTTGTGTTCTTGGTTTACAGCAATATCGCCCCTTTTTTTTGAGGTGTGGGAAATCATCAAATAAATGAATGTGTCAGACATCTACTGACTAAAAACCACCCATTTTCCCTCTTAGCCCTTGTGTCGAGACCGCGGTAAGTATCTCTTTCGAACAACCCGCAGGCTCGACGGGAGTATCGCCCCCTTTTACATAGAACTCAAACAAATACAAACGTCAGGTACACCACTGCCTAACCCTTCTGGGATTACAGACGTGATGTTACAATGATGGGAAAACTCGCATCAAATTCTGTTGCGACGTTTAAAAGAAAGAAAGAAAAAATGTTTATTTGTCGCGGGGACATGACGTGCATACAAAAAGACGAAAAAATAACATACAACGCGGAATAAATATTTGTGGGGTTGTCAGGATTTATTCCGTTAGACTTGAGCTTTATGTGGACAAAAGATATGTTTTGTGCAATGAACACATTGTGCGATACACTGTTTTTATTAAACTAAGTACTTCTTTCATTTTAGGGTTCTGTACCTCGAAAGGAAAAAAACGGAACTCTTACAGGATCCAAAGAAATATAATTATGGCAGTCGGGACCAACAGCTTAACGTGCTTTCCGAGGCACGGAGGAAACTCGGTATGAAATGGGCGATCACCCATCCACAGACCAACCTAGGCAAGCGCGGCTTAACCTAAAGATTAACCCGAGTGACAGTTCTAATTAAGCCACGAGCTCCTCCTAGATATCACTCTTCTAAAAGTTTATGGTTTTTCATTTATAGAGGTTTTAATATACGCTATACCTGAATCTTTTAAAACTAGCCTGCAGTAGCCCAATAGTACTGGGCTCAGCGCAATTTCACGCCCCGTTGCTTCCTACTTGGACAGACGTGACCGGCAGCCGGCTTAGTACAGTCGAACAAGCTAATAAGTATACAGCCAGCAAACTTGTATTTACTTTTAAGATTATACAGGTGCATTTAGAGACTGTTGTCAAACGATACAGAGTTTGAAATCAGTCGCTTAATGCAAAACACTTGATAAAACAAAATTACAATCAATATTTTCAGTGTTATAGAATTATAAAGATCTCTACCCTGTATACTATTAGCTTGTTCGTCTGTACTACGCTGAGGTATTTTACAGTGCATAGGACTAGATTGAATTTATTGGATTTAAATTGAAATAGCTTACTGCTATTAGATTGAAAAATCACAAGGTTGAACATTAAACATACACAAGTAAATGTGCACAAATTCAGACTCCATGACTGCTGCTGAAAAGGTTTTGATGAAGAAACCCAATATCACTTTGTTTGACCTGGGAATGGAACCCGGGCCTCATACGCAGCAGTCGCATTTGCAACCACTAGACCAACGAGCAAGTCATACCTTCTCTAGTACATTATTTATCATGAACAGCCTATTAATGTTCCCACTGCTGGGACACAGGCCTCCTCTCTTTGAGAGGGGATGGCCTATTATCTAACACGCGGGCCCAGTGCGGATTGGTAGATGTCACATGACTTCGATTTTTTTGGTTCCAAGACATGATGCCGGTTTTCCTTCACCGTTTTAGAGCAGCGGTGATGAAATAAATTTCACAAAGTAATGTGGCTGATTGGGTTCGAAACCACGACCTAATGTTCGTAGGTCGGGGCCGCCACCACTGGGCCACCGCTGCTAAGTACATTATTATGCGTCAAATATAATTATAATAATATTCCGTGTGTCCACAGTCTGGACCGCTAGACGGTTCGAACTTTTTGACCACCGTCTTTACAAATGAAGTGTAAAACGAAAGTATTTTAGAGCAATGTGTCATTCTATGACCTAACTCCACGTGTTTGTACTAAATGTCATTACCTTGAAGGAAAGTCAAGGTAGGTTATATGTTTATCTTTATATCGACATTCTAACCGAGGCCGCTGTATATAGGAAATGAGGCGGATATAAACAGAATATGTAAACATAGTAATCAAATCAAATAATTTATTCGATTATTATGGGTAAATAGATGGAAGGTACGTTAGCGCATTACATCATACAACATTAAAGATCCTCATATTAACCATTTACGGTACGCAAAACTTAAAATTTTAAATAAAATTTTATAAAAAAATAATTTGGTACAAATACATTTACATAGGACGTACACATTTACATTTTGGACTACCTACATACTAACCTAACTAGCTATTATTGCACATAATAGAAACATAGTAAGGCGCTACACTAATTTCCTATTCTATAAATATCATGGTTTCAGTATTACCGACCATTGTCAGTTTAAAAACTTAAAATTCGCTCCATGTAAAATACTGGTACACACGGTGACACAACAGGCTATACATTTACAATTCTTCTTCGTATCGTGTTCACCCTAGTGTCAGAGTTTCTAAACCGCCGCAAGGGCCTCTGACATGGTTTGACGACCGCCATTTGGCGGCCGGGACCACCGGCTTATACGTGCCTTCAGAAGCACGGAACCATCTTTTTATCAGACAATCAGGTGATTCAAGCCTGCAATGTCCTAACCAAACTGGAAACAACTTCACAAAGAATGCTTCCCGTGGGAATCAAACCCACGACCACCGGGTCACAAGGCAAACGCCTAAACCACTCGACCACGGAGGCAGTTTACAATATAACATGTCCTCACATTGCGTAGATTTTCGCTATAATAAGAGATCCGCATGAACTGATTTTGTATTACCTAACTTGATTGATTGTCGTACGTACCTGCTTCTGCAATCGGTAAAATTTAAACTCAACGCTTTATTTTATTTCAATTTGATCATTCCAGCCACTTTTAAACGCCAAAAAATAACAAAAATATGAAGCTACAGTCCCAGTCACAAGGTATAATAACTTGTGAAAGAACTGTTGTTACCCTTCCTAAAGTGTAGATCTCAGACGAGAATAGGTTTGAAAGCCGACCTCGCATAGTTTTGTAAAGGTTAAACTTTATTTGAATATTCCATAAAGATATACCTAGGTAGAATTGTTTACTATTTTATCAAAAACAAAGTTTTTATAAATCTAGCCGGTTTGTCTGTGGGAACGAAACTAACTATTTAACTAACTTATTAGTGTGGACACTTTAACCTAAATATGACTACTATTTGTCCTCCTGCAACGATATGTAAACCACCTTCCTAACAACATAGGTCACAATCACCGGAGAAAGAATCACATAAGTAGGTAAGTAATTCGGTAAAGCATTTTATACTCCGACTTGTTATTGCAGCAAGTATGGGAAGGTATGGTACTCTTTAATCAAGAGGTCGCTCACCAAAATAATTCCCTATTCTACGTATATCAAAACCGTTACATACTACCCTTGACACTTGCCACGGTCATCGAGCCAGGATCTCGTGGTACCCCGGCTGGGCTGCGGGTTGTTCGAAAGAGTAACCGTGGCCTCGGCACAAGGGCTACATGGGTGGTTTTAAGTCAGTAGAAGTCTGACACCGCTCCTCCCAGCTCTGAGCAGGAGGAGTCATTTGATGATTTTCTACAGCCCAAAAAGAAAAAAAAAACATCCTTGTTGTATCGTCATCTCATCAAATTAAGAACAATTTCCACAAACGACGGGGCACTTAATATCGCGTCCTGCGTGTCCTGCTGTTTGTTCATTACAGGCACTAATGGAGGTTACTGAGAGTAGCAAACTAGTGGCGCAGTTCTGGGTGGGAACAGTTTAGATTGCCATCGACACGCTAGGAAAGAAGAACGCGCCAAGAAGAAAGAAATTGCGTATGAATTAATATGTTCTTAAGCAATTTCTGAATCTTTGTGCTCTTCTCATCATCAGCCTATAATTGTTCCCACTGCAGGGACTCAGGCCTCCTCTCTAGGAGAGGGATGGGCTATAATCCACCACGCGGGCCCAGTGCGGATTGGTAGATGTCGCATATCTTCGAATTTTTGGTTCTAAGACATGCCGGTTTCCTCACGATGTTTTCCTTCACCGTTTTGAGAGCAGTGGTGATGAAATAAATTACACAAAGTAATGCGCCTGCCTGGGTTCGAACCCACGACCAACTGTTCGTAAGTCGGGGCCGCCACCACTGGGCCACCATTGCTCCCTATCTTAATGTAATATTCTGATTATTTGCGTGAAAATGAATAAATTAATGAGAAGTATCATGGTAACTAAACTTGGAATGTAAAACATTTCTGTAATTATTATAGTCACCAAAACATAAAATAAACATATGTTTTTGCACATAGACCTACATACGCGCTTATAAAACGACTAGAAAAAGTGCATGGTTCAACCATAACCGTGCACTTTTTTTATAGAAAAGTATTTCGTTTCCTATAAAAAAGTACCGGCAAAAAACCCCATGGTTACTCTTTTAAAATGATTTGGTTTAACAATATTATCATGTTACAGCCGTATTGGGGGACAACGTAGGCTCGTTAATAAGTAAAAGTACTGAAAAATAAAAAAGGGTTACTTTATTACAAATATCTGATACTGTTGAGCAAGGTTTTAAAACTTTTAAAGTATTAAGTGTTTGTAACGGATATTTTAAGTTATAAAATGTTATATCATTCTTGTTCGAGCTATTAATAATGACAAGGCCTTGTTAACCAGTTTATTACCGAGAATTGAAAGTGGGTCATTAAATAGGGTGCGCCAAAGTTCACCTAAAATTTCAACTCCGATAATTGGAAATCCGAAAATGTTCTTCCTAACATTTTTCATCCTAACAATCGCAATTCCTAACTTCTCTGTCTCTAATGTTTTAATTCCGAAGCATTCGACTTCATAATGTCTGTAGCAATAAACATCTATTACACTATTATTTGTTTTCCTATATTTTCTCAACATAACCATCTTTTACACTATTATTCAAAGTCATATCTTTTTTTTGTTTAAATTACTTTTTATTCA
Organism: Diarsia dahlii; assembly: GCA_949775195.1. Taxonomy (NCBI): domain Eukaryota; kingdom Metazoa; phylum Arthropoda; class Insecta; order Lepidoptera; family Noctuidae; genus Diarsia; species Diarsia dahlii. Next base: position 17,941,271 of record OX459209.1, read on the forward strand.
TAATAATCAGTATTATAAAAGGTCCCATTATAATAGGTGGACAAAATTTTAGAAATCATTCAGACCGCTAAAATAAGGACAATAGCAAAAAAATATATAAGAATAAGAAATAAAATACCTACTTTTATAGGATGAGTTTGTTCTAGAGTGCCGGCAATTTATTATTTTAAGTCAAAATAAAATCACTTTATCTAAAGTGTTTTTTTTTTGTTTAGATGTCTTTAGTTAGGCTTACTAAACGCTGTGTTAAAATTTGTCCACCTATTTTAATGGGACCTTATATACTATGCAAAGATATCCATAGGTTAGGTTAGGTTAGAACTGTGACCAACTACGCGCGAGCCGAGCGAGCGAAGCGAGCGGTGCCGCGGTAGCGGCCGGCGAGCGCTACCTCGAAATTGGTCGCGAAATTAAGTATTTTTTTCATAGTGCCCCCAAGACGACACTGACCTGAATTTCATTCATTTATTTTATTTCAAGACAAAAACCAGTGAAACGACCTTTAATCATTCTAAACAGTTGTATGAGTGAAAATATTATGGTAATTATGTTTAGGAATAAAAGCGTTAGGATAAAAAACAGTAGGAGTTTAAATATATTTACACTAATGATATTATGAATTCCAATTTTCGGAAACATGAGTGTTATGAACATCGTCGGTAGGACTACAAATAGTATGAATGAAAACTTTAGGATGAAAAATTTTAGGAAGAGTGATCATTCGGATTACAAATCGTTAGGAAGAACAATTTCGGATAAAGAACTTTAGGTGAGCCAATATGGACCCCATTAAATATTTATTAAAGGGGTGTTGATTGTTCTTCGATAACTTTAAGTGCTATTTTTTTATTGGTTGTCTTTAGGTTTCAGAGGTAGTTTATTACATTTGTGTACTTAGTAAATATTATAAATGTCACACCTATTTTTCTCAACGGGTTAGACAGTGTACACCCACAATTTTCTATTTATGTTTTATCACCGACTCCAAAAATCAAATCAAATAGATAAGCGTCGTGATGTTACGTTTCTAGAATCTAGATCTGATGTACTACTACTATCGAAAAGCACTTCTCTACCGAAATAGATTCAACATTTGAACAAAAACATTCTTCAGCAGCAACAAACATTCTAACTGATGTAAAATTACAAAGAAACATTTAATTGCTAACAATTTCCACGGAAATCGTAAAACAACTGGAGACGCGCAAAGTTTACAAAATTTCATGATAAAGAACAACAAATGTTCGGATTCATACATTTATTATGGAGTTCCTCTTGCTCGGGGCTATAATGTAGATAATATTCACTGTTGAACATTGAGATATATTACAATACACCATTATTGTAACAATACTGTTGCTATAAAAATATATGTTTGGCACAATACTTGTTATTTTTTTATTATTATGGCTAGCCCATATCGTCCCCTGCTTGCCAAAGGCCTCCCTCCAAAACTTGTTATCCTTTAAAATAGGTTCCTTCTTTTTCAAGTCGGTCAAGAGAATTTGAATCTGAAATAGGGCTTATCCCTATCTCATGTAAAAAACGTACTCAGATAAAGGTCCCGACAGCTGCCGAGACAGTGCTCGCTTCGCTCGCTCGGCTAGCACTTGATGTTCACAGTACTAACCTAAGCTTTTCAAGTTAGAAACGTGGCCTAACTTATAACTGCGACTATGTTTAACTGATTTTTATAACTTCAGAATTTATACGATTAGTCGGTAAGAAAGACGATCATCATTAAAACACCAAAAGTTATTAAATGATTAATAATAATCCCTTTTTATAACCTAGCCTAACCTTATTGATTTGGTTCTTCAGAGAGACGCTAGGTGTGTAGTAATCGTAGCTGGCATAACTAGATGTATGAATGTGAACGAGGCAAAATATCGAGATCGTAGTAGGTTGTGCTTAGTGTTTTCTGCCTACCCTCATGGGAAATAGGCCTGTTTCTTTATTATTAAAAATGAAAATAACTATTCACCTCGTTGAATAACACAATAAATGCAAATGGAAATATTATACTGTTACTGTTCCCATAAAATATTGTTCCCAAGCGGGCCACGGAAAGAAATAAATTGAAAAAAGGGGGAACTTAAAAATGATTTGTGGCCTCCTTTTGTATAGCATCAGTTTCTGGTTTCGTTGATAAGAAATGGAAGTGATCATTCAAAATTAATGAGACGAGATATAAATCATGTTGTCACCTATTAGACAGTTATCCGAAGGTCTGGTAGCGTGGTTTTGTTGATAAGGGGCCTTTTTTGGGGGAGGGGATGAAATCATCAGATAGCTTAGCTCTTGGGCAGAGCGAAAGGGAGAGTCAGACTTCTACTAACTAAAAACCACCCATGTTCCTTCTTAACCCTTTATGTCGAGGCCGTGGTATCTCTTGCAAACAATCCGCAGCCCCGACGTGTTGATCAGGGGCCTAAATCGGTCAATTTAGCAGAATTATAATAGGATAATAATATGAAGTACGTTAATGAAAAAAATAGGCACATACTCGTATCATGAATTGTCACTTTATGATCGTTTTACTAATTGTTACTTATTTCCCCTAAGTACAGGTATTCAGGTGTATTCGATTATACTGGAGTTGACTCCAATATAGTAAGATTTTATATAAATAATAACGAAGATCTATTTCAGTCATATTTTAACAATATTCACTTTTTTTAGAAATGCAAGTCTTTGTTTCTCCACTAAGAATTTCTCTCTTTCTATAAATACCCACGTTTTGTGACCGATTGTCTCTGCTCACAGTCATCAGACCACAAGCACAGAACCAAACCCGACTCAAGAATCAAACCTCATTCACAGCAATAACGCTTCAACGAGGCAATAAGCACATCAATAACAATCCAACCTCGATTAAACCGTTTTCAAGATCACCACAAGGCGACAAACAAAGACTCAAGCGAGGCTTACCACACAATACCTACCCTTCACGAATAAAGCGAAAAGCGCTTTTTTTTCTAAAGCGCCCATGATGAATGACTGTGTCCCTAACAAAACGATGGAATTCCAACCCTTGCTTACAGTACTAAGGTTGAAATTTCTATGGTAAATGATAGTTAATTACGAAGACGTGTGGTGTGGTATTAATAGAGTGTATTGTATAGCCATCATCGCGGTTTAATAATGTCTTTTCTTACGGTGGGAGCTCATTATATTTTATGGGGTCATGGGCTCATGGGCTCATGGGGTATTTTTAATAATAATAGGTGATTATTAATTTATATTTGGTGTTATTTATTGTTCGCATATAATTAATATGGGGTTATTGAAATTTTGGCGTATTTTGGTGTTCTATAAAAAGGACTTTTCTATTCAAATGAACACATAACATTACGCCTGTAATTACGAAGACGGGTTATGCAGAGGTGTACCTAACATTAGTACACACCCACATTTCACACATTTCAGTTATCTTTAAGTTACATTTAATAGGGGGCAAGCCTATTGCCATCAAACGGGCAGAAATCCAGAATTCCCGGCTGCTACTGAGAAAGTCCTGAAGGAAAATTCAAAAACAATTTCTTCCTTCCCTTAATCCTTATAACTACACTAGACCAACGGGACAGTCAGTGTTATTAATATTGTTCGTTTACAACTTTATACTATGGATGCATTGAGATTTTGGCATCGCACTGTATACTTTGTGTGTACTTTGCTATTGAAATGTACAAGTTGAGTATTAAATCATGCAAACGTTTGCCTAATGAGCAAGAATTTATTTTTTTTTTCAATAAAAAGGGCTTTGTCGCACATGCGATTATGCCGCCCTGGTTGGTTTTACAAATTTTAACAAATAGTGCTACAACTAATTAAAATCTATTATTTAAGTAAATCTTAGCATAGCTAGTCTGTAAAGTGCTCTGGTTGCGTCAGACAGTGGCGCAGCCAGAACACTGTTGCCATAACCTATTTCCCTAAGCCTATAACCTAATCTAAACCTAAATTCTTCGTTGCGAACACACTCAGTCAATATGTGGTGAACATCATCAACGGAATTATTACAAAAATCACACTTATCTGTTGTTGATTTTGCCATAAGGTATAAAAACTTATTACACGGTATGTGTCCGGAACGTAGTCTGAAGGCAATAACAGTGTCACTTCTATTCAACAACTGGTTATCTATCCATGAGCATGAGTTACTAAATTCGATTCCCAGCTTGGGCTTTAGCTTATATCTTAAACCTTCACATAACTCTGCGGGGGTTACAGGAGTGATGTAATATCATGTAAAGTTCGCCAGAGACAATCCCGCAGAACAAAGATATTCATGATCTCATTTACGAGTAAATAAAGACCTGTATATATTTACATCTTTTATTACGACTGCACTTTGTTCTGACGGAGAAGAATGAGTAACGCCAGAGTGCGGCGTTGCATTTAAATATATGACTACTGAATATACGAGTGTTACTATATCTATACTAATATTATAAAGCTGAAGAGTTTGTTTGTTTGTTTGAACGCGGTAAACTCAGAAACTGCTGGTTGGAATTGAAAAAATATTTTTGTGTTGGATAGTCCATTTATCGAGGAAGGTTAAAGGCTATATAACATCACGCTACGGCTAATAGGAGCGGAGCATAAATGAAAAATGTTACAAAAACGGGAAAAGGTATTTCCTTTTTGAGAGCTTCCGCTGCGTGCGCTGCAAAAACGGTTTAAGTTACGCTAATATCATGTATGAAAGAATTGTTCCTCTTTAAAAGTTCTAAAAAAAAATCCGCGACAGCATATATCTATCTTTTAAGATTGACTCACTGTAACCTTTTTTTACAGTTAAACTGTTAGTTTAAAAATAATTATTTTTTGCGAAGCTTATTTAACCCATATGGTATTAATCTATATCTAAATAAATGTGTTTGTTAGAACGGAAATTTAATATAGAATATTTGTGCCCTTTACTCTATACAGTTTAAACAAATATCTTAGAAGATATCGCAATGTAAAAATATCCGCGCGGCAAAATATTTCGCGCGTCGCAATGTACAGTGCGATCAAATTATCTTGGCAGCTCTGAACATAGGCTTTGCGAAATTTTACGCATGTAAACTTGGGAATAAAACTGTTATTGCCAGATAAATCAATACATAAACGATCAGAAAATATCTAATTTAAACAGTGAGAAATACAAATAAAATAAATATCATAACACTTTTATACATTCGTTGTAACAAAACGACCTGCACGAAGTTCGGAGCTGCCAAGATAATTTGATCGTACTGTAGGTACGGCGGATTCTGGCTGGCCTCCGGGAAATTCAAATTCAAAATATTTACTGCATCGTAATGTTTACAAGTATAGAGTGTTATTTATAGTTTAATTAACAGTAAGAGATACCTATAGTAATTCACACTTTAATATAATCTAGCTAATCTAAACCATCTGAACTATTATAATAAAGAGGAAAGATAAGATTTTTTGTTTGTTATGATTTAGCTTAATTTATGTCGGATAGTCGATATCGAGAAAGGTTATAAGCTATATTTATGTGACGCAGACGAAGTTGCGTGGGTCAGCTAGTATCATAATAATACTTAGTATACGTTTACAAGAATGAATGATTCTTAAAAAGATATCTTATGTAACTTCCTAAAAGAGAATAGAATATATTTTACTAGCTTTTACCCGCGATTTCGCCCGCGTGGATGTCTACAAACTTTACAAATTATATACTAAAGCCTTCCTCGAAAACCACTCTACCTATCCATCGGTGAAAACAGCATGAAAACCGGTGCAGTTTTTGAGTTTCGCGAACATACAGACGCGGCGGAGGACTTTGTTTTATAATATGTAGTGATTGTACACTAGCTGTTGCTCGCGAACATAGATTGCGTGAATATATTTAAAAAATAATACTTCCCTATTTTAATCATAGTTTATAGGAGTTAATTTTTTAGGCACGAAATCCTTATTATGTTTTTTAAATAGAAGCAGTATTATGTTAGAGCTTATAACATCACCATGTTAAAAAGTCTTATCAAAATCGATTAACCTGTTTCGGAGAATAGCCGAAACAAACATACTGGTTTTCAACTGCATCCGATTAGACTGGAAGTCGACCCCAACCTAATTAGGAAAAGGGCTGAACAGATGATGATGGTCTGCTCTCCCCCCAACCCCCTTTTTTTTGCGCGTGTTGGACTATAGCCTATCCCTTTTTTATATTGGAGGGTGGGAAATCATCAAATGACTCCTCCCACTCTGGGCAGAGTGGTAGGGAGTGTCAGACTTCTACTGACTAAAAACCACCCATGTTCCTTCTTAGCCCTTGTGCCGAGGCCGCGGCATCTCTTTTGAATAACCCGCAGCCTCGACGGGTCCCCCCAACCCCTACAACCAGGCTTCTCCGATACACATGCCTTAAGTGTGTGATCAAGAACTAATAACGCCCCAACACTAACGTTGTCACACCGTGTCGTTTTTGCAATGTGCCGCGTCATTCCTTTCGCATTAGGGGCAAGAGCCAGAGTGGGGGGGATGTTTGATGTATACGTGTAATATCAACAACATTTGTAACACAATTTGTTGGTAAACTGGATATTCTTTTGGATATTGGAGAAGTTGGAAAACTATACTGCCTCGTTAGTCTAGTAGTCGAAAGCGCGACAGCTGAGCCTAAGGTTCTGGGGTCGATTCCCGGGTCTGGCAAAGTGTTATTGGGTTTTTTCATCAGGAATTTCACAGTAGCAGCCACGGAGTCTGGATTTGTACCTAGTTGATGGAATTAGGTTCGCACCCTATTAAATTAGACGAACAACTGGCGAAATGTGAAGTGTAGTACACATCTGCCCAATATTTGGGCAAATACAGTGTTATTTTATGCAGTAACACTATTCAATTTCCTACTATCAACGCAAAAACGTACAAAACCATCTTTTTTGTCACCATTACCACTGGACTGGCCCATGGGGATCGAGAGGGACGAATAACACCCATCTCTAACATTTTGTCAATCTCCAGGTTGAGAATTTTTAATTTAACTGGAGATAAAGGATAAAACCTTTGACGAATAGGATGCCCCGTTTTTTTAGGACACTTCAAAAGTGCCTTTAACTGGTCTACTTAAAACAAATACTTTGATTTTGATTCATTTGATTCATTTGATTTTACTACTGAAGGAATCCCGTAAACATGACTCAAAGACATGCGAAAAATATAATGTTTCCAAACAATCCCGACACAGGTATGAAATAAAATACACTTTATTCTACAAAAGAGATATAGCAACAAACTAACAAAAGAGGAAAATATGACATCACCGACTACGCGGAAATAAATCCAACACCTGACCTATATATAACAACACACACACACACACACATACATGCATACAGGGTGGTGACGACAATATGACAATAAATGAAACCACTGGTAGTTCTAGTAATTCATAGGAAAAATTTTAAACTATCAAATAAATCCTACCACTGAAATAAAAAAAAATAAAAAAACTAAGTAGCATAAAACTGTAAACGAAATACAATACAATTTACAAACAAATGTTGGTTTACTAACCTTAGGAATAATTTGCAACGATTAAAGTGTGGAAATAAAACGTAACGAACGAATTTGGCAAAGGCATTTAAATAGGTTATTGTCATATCGTTGGCACCACCCTGTATATAACAACATACACACACACACACACCCACATATATAGGTATATTTCACCACGGCAACAAATCGTAGAGAATTGAAATCATCATGAATCATAGCTGTGACATATCACACGTTATGGCGACGTATGCGACCAACACACACGTACTGCGTTTGCGATTTCATTTACAAACATCACGTTTGGAATCCCTGAATAGTTATGCAGAGGTGTACAATACCCATTTGTATACCCACATTTTGCCAGCTAAGTTTTACTAGCTGTTGCCAGCGGCTTCACCCGCTGCAACTCGAAAATTATCCCACGGGAAGATAAAATCGGGATAAAAACTTAATCCAGGTTATAAACTATATGTGTACCAAATTTTATCCAAATCCGTTCAGTAGTTTTTGCGTGAAGAAGTAACAAACATACACACTCACACACTCACAAACTTTCGCCTTTATAATATTAGTGTGATGTGTTTTGTGTGATTCCCAAAATGGCATTATTTTTACCTCCAACTTTTATGCGGAATCTAAAAGTTTTCAGTGGCTATTATGATTCAATCCTTTACACACTCATTCGTACAAAGTGAGGCGGTCTCAGGCCGAGTCTACCTTCATTTTCACACAAAATGAACCTTTGTTTAGCCCTGGACTGTGTAGTGGCACCTATATCGCTTTATTGCATTTGACTGTTGACCACCACGCTATGCACGGATGATAATCATGCAGTCATCCGTGCGTAGAGAGGCGGTCGCAGTGGACGGGTCCACCTACATTTAATACAAAACGAAGCTTAGTTCAGCCGTGGGGTGCTGTGTAGTTTCACCTTTGTCATCGTTCCTGTGATGCTACGCCGCGTAGTCGTAAGTTACGAGCGCTACGCTGGTATGAAGAAACGACCAATTTTTTATTTATAGTAAATTTTTTCCGCACACTTATAATTTTTCTTGTATCGTAGGTGCGTTTACAAACCTTTAAACCGATATACACAAATCAAACACTCAAGACCGGAACAACTATCTGTAGGCCATATAAAATATTTGTTCCGTGCCGAGAGCGAACCTGTGACACGCGGCACAGAGTAAAGCTCTCAGCCACTGCGCCAACTGTGCCGTTATAACGCTGCTACGGACCCAGAGGCGAAACAATGAAAACTTTGTTGTTACTATGCATCAATATTTAGTACTATCTATATCGCTTTATTGCATTTGGTTGTTCGAGCAGTATGTTTAATCTAACCGCACTACGACCACATCGTTCAATTCGCATTAGGGAATATATTGTTATGTTGGTAGTGCCTTTTCAGGCGGAAATGGCGACTGCGTGTTAGTGGTCTCAATATGCAAAGATATTTATTGTATTGCAGCAATTTAAATATGTCGCATCATGGATGGCCGAGATGCAAAACATCGGGTCTTCTTCGTGATCCGACATAGTTTTACTTAGATGTGGGCACTGTTGTGGGTACTCGAGCGAAACAGAATTTAAATCAAATAACTTTTTATTTAAATAGGCTGACGGTTTTACATTTTACGAGAAACAAACACGTGCGTTGGTATTACTGAGCGTCTGCCTAGACTGTCGGAGTTCAAGTGAGTGAACACTCCGTTCTTTCGCCAGTCCTCGCTGCATCCCCTCTACCGACGATCGTGTCCAAGCAGTAGGGCGCGCTTGCGTTTCCGGTAAACATTTATTTAGTTCCAAATCAAATTACTAGATGGCGCTGTCCGTTGCACCATGGCGCCATCAATCCACGACAAATATATATTTAAACGTCATCATCATCTGCCTAGACTTTTCCCAACTATGTTGGGGTCGGCTTGCAGTCAACCCGGATGCAGCTGAATACCAGTATTTTAAATGAAGCGACTGTCTATCTGACTTTCACAACCCAGTTAGTATCGGGCATCAATAGGATAAAGGATAACCCCTTGATAAGACTTTTTGTCAGACTTTCGGCCACTAACTACCGGTAACACTATCAAAATAGGGTATTTCACTAAAAAAATCTAAAATTTAGTCCGTGTGTTAGATTATCGAAAAATATTGGATAGGTACCTGTTTTTTGTTTTATCAAATTAATAAAAAATGACGAAAATAAAAAGTGTAAAAGATCATGAGTGGGGGAATTTAACGTCACTTTGTGGGTAAAAAAGAACTAACCTTGTGACGTCACACGACTCATCTTATCATCGTATCGTCTTCATCTTTTGTTTACGTGAAAAAAGAAAAAATACGTTTCCATTATTTTTTGGAAATCTATCTGACGGACTAATTAGATTTTTTTGGTGAAATACCCAATTGACGTGCTTTCCGAGGCAAGGTGGAAACTCGATAAATAATATCTGGCCACCTATCCACGGAAATTTACTAAAAAACAGATCCTAATATTCTATTATAAATCATTAAAATGCGGTGTTTATTGTGGCACACGATCAAACAGGCCTCCGTTGACACAGACCACTAAATAAATTGCGTATGATTAAGGCTATTCGTTTTTCGGGACGTCTGAAAGAGCCCTTAATGTATCAAATCTGATGACGCCATAAAGTTGATTTCAGTATCTTCACGGTCTATTTCCCTTTTGGGATGAGTAGGGATGTTTTTACAAGGTATTTTGATATTTTTAACGATTTTAGAATTATTAATGGTGCCGGTGGTTTTTCTACACATTTCGCTAGCTATGCTTCAGTCCCATGTTATAAGGGGGTGAGCCTACTGCCATCAACCGGACACAAATCCTGACTCCATGGCTGCTACTGAGTCAATTTTCAATAACACTTTGCCCAACCCGTGATTCAAACCCAGGACCTCTCGCTCAACAGTCACGCTTGCAACCATTAGACCACTATACGACACTAGACGAGGTAGTCGTAGTATTCCTTCAAATAGTTTTTAATATTCCTTCTGATTTTGTCCTACGAGGATAGATAAAACTTTTGGATTACATCTTACCACTCATCAAAGCATACAATAAAATGTGATTCACTAAAAGAAATACTAGACAAAATTACTGTCAAGCAAGAAAGCTTGTAATTAAATCAAATAATAAAACTCCGTCACGACCTCTTCTAAAATGATTACGCTGTCGGTACTTAAATGTATACGACCTATATACGATGTTATAAACCCTGGTTCGCTCAATAATAATATAATTAAATAATAAAAAAAACCTTAAGAAGCAAAAATTGTCACGTATTTCTTTCTGTAACTATTTTGTGGTTGCGGTGGAATAGTATACAAAATCAAAGCATTATTTCACAAGGCATAATCTGTCCCGTCGGGTTAGGGGTTATTTCGCACCTTTTTTCAATTTAATGAAATTAAATCCAAAGGGGTCGATTTAAGTCATCATCATCATCATCATTTCAGCCAAAAGACGTCCACTGCTGGACATAGGCCTCCCCCAGGCGTCGCCACATTGACCGGCCCCGTGCGTCTCTCATCCAGCGGGTTCCTGCAACCTTGACCAGGTCATCGGTCCACCTCGATTTAACTACGATAATTTTTACCATGGTATTCTGGCCCACGCATTCGGCCGAGTTTTCCACTACTGGTCCTACTCCGTGTAATCTGGGCCTCGGACCAGAGGCCAGTTGCCCCCTAACCCGTTCCGTCGGGGCTGCGGGTTATTCGAAAGAGATACCGCGGTCTCGGAATAAGGGGCTAAGACGGAGGAACATGGGTGGTTTTTAGTCAGTAGAAGTCTGACACTCCCTACAGCTCTGCACAGAGCGAGAGGAGTAATTTGATGATTTCTCACTCTCAAGAAACAAGAAAAAAAATTGGGTCAAAGGTACGAAACCGTCAACCAACCCGATAAACAGACTCCATTGAATCTGTCACCAGGATCCCTGTGGCAGAATTTGCTCGCCACGGAGCCAATAGAGACTTAAGGGGACGGTGAACGAACATTTCTCCATACAAACGTAATACCAAAATCATTCGCGATACGAACATATTACCAACTTAAAATTATGTTATTCGGATACAGACGGTATTTATCTAGGTTCCTATTAATTTTTTTTTTTAAAACATTTACTATTTACGAAATGCAGGCGAATTGAATTTCGTCAATAGTAAATAGCAATTCGCTTGCATTTCGTAAATAGTAAATGTTTAAAAAAAAAAGTTTAATAGGAACCTAGATAAATATCGTCTGTATCCGAATAACATAATTTTAAGTTGGTAATATGTTCGTATCGCGAATGATTTTGGTATTACGTTTGTATGGAGAATGTTCGTTCACCGTCCCCTTAAGAGCTTATGGTACCTCAAACGCGAGTTTTATAATGCGTAAAAGTATTATATGATTCACTGCAGTAATAAACATCAGAAAAATATATGTCATTCTTCAGGATATATGCTAGTGCCATAGTGTTGTGAAAACATAATACAAGTTTGCTTGATAGAAAAAAATCGCGAAGATACCTCTAAAAAATTCTTTAAACGAGTAAAAACCATACTAAAATACATGTCATCGTTCTGATTTTTTTGCCAAATAATTCTACAAGCAACATACTAAAGTCATAGTGTTTTATTTTTTTAGTCCAATCAATAGTTTTTTTTTGTAAATCGCAAAATACCACTAATTTCGCACTATTCGGCCGCAGCGAAAGACGTAACAACCGCTTTGTAGTGCAAGCTGATTAGAACTTTATTCTAACAGTATTTTAAGCGAAGTTTGAACCACCACAAATAGGGTTGCTAATCTGAGGTAGCATACGCTCTTAAGTAAAAGGATCGCGAAGACCACAGTTCTGTTGTGAGTGTTGTGACCCCCCATGACAACGACCATTCTGTCAAGAGTGAACGACTAAGAGGAATCATTGAAAGCGCCATAATTCTTGAAACCTCTTTATTACACACCAATAAATTCGTCATTTCCAAAAGAAAAAATAAAATACAAATATTTCATTTCGCTACGGTACTGAAATGTCGCCGTGATTCGTGAAATGAAATTATTTGAGCAAAAACGAAGGTATTCAGCGACACGACACGGAATATTCTTGACAATTTAAGACCTATTTTGCATGAAACGCTAATGATTTCGGAAAGCAATTTTCGTCTATACAATTAAATTAAATGAAAATATCTGTTTGTTATTTCGAAATAACAGTGGCTTACTGAATGCTTATGTAAACAAACACACACAAATTTTTGACTGTCCGTTTGTTAAGGCTAATCTCCGAAGCAGCTAGACCTAAGTTTCTGGTTACCGCCATGAGAAATAGGCGTAAGTTAGTTGTATGTATGTATTTTAGGAAATTGTAAGCGATTCTTGGACAAGGCAGTTCCGATACCACCTCGCTTACTATCTTTATTCTCACACTAGCTGATGCCCGCGGCTTGACCCGCGTGAATGTCGGTCAAATTATATACTAAAACCTTCCTCAAGAACCACTCTAACCATTAAATAAACAGCATGAAACTCGGTGCAGTAGTTTTTGAGTTTATCGTGAACAAACAGACAGACGAGGCAGAGGACTTTGATTTTAGAATATGTAGTGATAGTTTACACTTTTTATTTACTTACAACAATAATACTAGAATATATTCGCTTATTACTTTCACAAACTTTCAAAAGAGTATTAAATATCACGAAAATAATCCCCTAACATTAAAAAAATACTCGCCCCACTAATTATTATTATCAAACTTTGTTTTAGATCCAAAATTAACACATTATACCTCAGGGGCGAGCTTTTGTCTCCGTAATAAATTAGTCTACCGACTTTATTAAAAGCGGGTTGAAATTCTATAAAATTAATGCACGCTTTTTCGTTTCATCCCTTTTTTAAACTGAGTTGTTGTTAATCCGTATCAAAAGAGCTTAGCACTGGATTAGAGGTCACTGACCAACCGTATTCATGGAATAATATCCACTATTTTTTTAGGCTTTATCCTTGTTACAACGGATTACTGAGTCATCATTTATTGTCATCATCGTCAGCCTGACTAGCCTTTCCTGGATCCAGATGAATACATAATACATATTTTTTTATTTATTTAGGAATCTACAAGGCGTAAAAGGACCCAACGAACCTTAAAATCAAGCATTCTGTGCATCAAACTAAATAACTACGAGTACGCATAAATGATTGCTAAGAACTAGAAAAAAATATTTTTTTGGGGTCAAAAATCAGGTTTTCCGGTAGAACTCAATGTAACGCACTCAGGTGTTTCAAGTAGATGAATGAGTTTGGAAATGTATTTGTTTTAAACATGTGAAAAAGGTATAGTCTAGAGCAAAAAAAAAATGATCGCAATGACGGGAAAATTAAGCTTCTTTCGGCTTCGTAAAACATAAATGCGTAATTTCACACCCATTATGCTCCACAAATTGTCAAAGTTTCGGGCATCTGGCTATCCGTAAGATCAGAATAACAACCGGGCCAGTGTTTCCCTCACTTTGGCAGGACGAAGCCCAACCCGTACTATTTCAATATTATAAATGCGAAAGTAACTCTGTCTGTCTGTCGCGCTTTCACGCCAAAATCACTGGACCGATTTAAATGAAATTTGGTACACAGATAGTCTAGAGCGATGCCGCTGGCAACAGCTAGTTTAGTAAAATTCCACAAAACATCTAATTCCTATGAGTCCCGCACTGCGGACTGCGTACTCTATTCAATTATTACGGTAATACAGACATAATGCCGGCCATTTTTGTTAACAACCTCTAAAGGTAGCATTAAACGGAAATGTAGCTTATTTTCATAAAATGTTGTAGGGTCTATTAACTTAGAATGTTCCGGCAAATGTTATTTCCGCTGCTCTTAAGAGGGTGTGAAGTTGTTTTCGAGTTTAAGTTAGCATTAAACGCTATATTAACACAACTATCTCGCTTTATAGATCTGCACTACGACAATGATGTTTTGTTTTGAGGTTTCTCATTTACATTTTCTTCTTCTCGAATAAATAGGGAATATGCGTGTGATTCAAATAACGCTCATTTTTTTTATATGATCTTTTTACTTTTAGATTTACGTATATATTAATATTTTTTAATATAATTTCGTTTTGATTAAGAAAATAATTATTGAAAAGTGCACAAAATGAGAGGGAAATTCAAATTAATTGAAACGCAACGCTATGGTCGGAACGAATTGTGACGTCGAAGTCTATCTATACAAATGTCAGTCAGTACAAATTTGTTGAGTGATTGCGATTATATTGTAGATGCTGACGTCACGATCAGCGCGGCAAAATGGCGGTCGTATAAAAAGCTGAAATCAGCCTACTATTTTAAAACTTTTTTTTTGGACCTAATATTGTATTTTAGGTGCAGATTTTTTTTTACGTATATAATAATACTAGCTGTTGCCCGCGACTTCGTTCGCGAGGAAATTTTGACGTGTATGTATGTGTGGGACTGCCTCTGGGATGTACTATGCCAAATCGAATGACAAATGCCAATCGAAGCGAATATATTCCCTTAAACTGGCCTTGTCATAAAATATGTTCCCACACATACATAATAATAAATATGTCTTAACTATTACCTCCTCCTCCTTTTACCTCTCTACCAATCTTTGGCTCCAAAAAGCCAAGGATTTCATTGACATACTTGCAAGAGCCCTTACTGCAGGTCGTCACAAAAAAAATTGTTCGCTAATAGTTATATCTTGCTAAATTTCAGGCCGGAAGTACAAAAAACCCGACTGAAAAAACTGAAAAGCAAAAAAACAAGCACATTTTAAATTAAACAAAACTTGGAAACAGGCGGGGTTCTATTTAGTTCAATTTTTTTTTTCATTTCATAATTAATTTAATATTCAAACAAATGAACCCCGCCTGCTTCCAAGTTTTGTTTAATTTAAAATGTGCTTGTTTTTTTGCTTTTCAGTTTTTTCAGTCGGGATTTTTAGTTTTTTAACTACTTTTTTATTTCCAACTTTTTAGTTCTTTTGTGTTTGTTCTTTCGTTGGTCGTGTAAAAATCTTCGCAGATGATTTAACTTTTGTGCTTGTTTATAGGATTTGTCACTTTGAATTTCTTTTAAACATATAAGTGTGATATATTTTTGTAATTTCCTTTTAAAACCCTTTATTTTGATACCCTACTCGATGGTATTGGAAAAAATTTTTTTTAGAACTCCGCGATTTGGCCCCCAAAATTCGCAATTTTTCTTTGATTTTTAATTTTAATGTAACCTATAGCACTCGCGCCATCAAGACGAATCTAACGACGTATATTTCATTGAAATCCCTTCATTCGTTTAGGAGTTATGAGGGAACAAAGAAACCGACGTACATACATACATACATACACGTCAAACACATAACCCTCCTTTTGGGCTTCGCCACAGTCGGGTAAAAATCAACTTACATAGAAACTCGCGAGAGCCTTTAGAACTCCCTAATCCGACCCTGGACCAAAATCTGTTCTTAGCAAACTTCTACTCACCATAAACTACGTCCCCGCCAAAATTCATGACTGTTGCGCAAAAAATTAAGGACTTTCAGACAAACTTGTGAGAGCCTTTAGACCTCCCTTAACCGGCCCTGTCGCAAAATCCGTTCATAGAAGACGTCTACTAACTAATACAAACTTCGTCCCTGCCCAAAATCAAGACTGTTGCGCAAAAAATGAAGGACGTTCATACAAACTTGCGAGGGCTCATAGACCACCCTAATCCGGCCCTGTCGCAAAACTATTTTATAACGGATGTCTACTGACTATAAACTACGTCTCGGCCAAAAATCAAGATTATAGCACAAAAAATGAAGGACATTCATACAAACTTGCGAGGGCTCATAGACCACCCCAATCCGGCCCTGTCGCAAAATTAATTCATAGCAGACGCCTACTGACTATAAACTACGTCTCTGCCAAAAATCTTCGTTATAGCACAAAACATGAAGGAGTTTCATACAAACTTGCGAGGGCCCTTAGACCACCCTAATCCGGCCCTGTCGCAAAATCCGTTCTTAGCGGACGTCTACTAACTATAAACTACCTCTCTGCCGAACATCAAGATTGTAGCACGAAAAATTAAGGACTTTCATACCAACTTGTGAGGGCCCTAAGACCACCCTAATCCGGCCCTGTCGCAAAATTAATTCATAGCAGACACCCACTGACTATAAACTACGTCTCTGCCAAAAATCTGGGTTATAGCACAAAACATGAAGGAGTTTCATACAAACTTGCGAGGGCCCTTAGACCACCCTAATCCGGCCCTGTCGCAGAATCCGTTCTTAGCGGACGTCTACTAACTATAAACTACCTCTCTGCCGAACATCAAGATTGTAGCACGAAAAATTAAGGACTTTCATACAAACTTGTGAGGGCCCTTAGACCACCCTAATCCGGCCCTGTCGCAAAATCCGTTCTTAGCGGACGTCTACTAACCATAAACTACCTCCCTGCCAAAAATCATCTTTGTACGTCCAGCGGTTTTTGAGATTTCGTGATGAGTCAGTGAGTGACCTTTCGCTTTTATAGATATAGAAGATAATGACGTAAATTATCATTTAAAAATATTAAAAAAGTACATGCATATTCCCTTATCTTCTCATCAATGATTCGATATCAATTTAACTTACGTACTTAAAGGTTAAACATATTTTGTTGTTGTGTTATGGTTTTCTAATTGAATTCTGTAACATTGAATTCCGGATAAAGCCCTCTCGATACTAAGCTGAGAGGTTTTGTTTAGAATTGTCATAATCAAATCGGAACCAAACATGATTTGGGATGATAGTAGCCGAACAGAGTTTGTCTATCGGCAAACTCCACCTATCTAATTACTGCCAAATCGATGTGTCGAATAAAAAATAAAAGCAGAATAAAACACCATAGGAACAGTAGAACAATAGATTTAATCCTATAATTAAAGGTACTGTGCATCACATTCACACATGTTGTTGTTTTTTCCTAAATAAATAAAGGTTTTTTTTTATTCCAGAATTATTCACGGAATTCAAGAATCAATTACAGGCGTCAGTTTTTCAATGTTAGACTTATATTTTTCAAGCGAAATATATATAAATCAATATAGGTACTTCAATGTCTCACAAATGGATGCGGTCTGTTTCAAAGTCGCATCCATCCATCAATAGTGTCACATTAAATGATTGATACGAGTACATAATATGGACAGGTGTGGTGATAGCTCTTATAATCCCCTGTAAACTTGACATTTGTCTCTGATTGATTTTGAAATAGATATACCTACATGTCACTATAGATACTAGCAAGCCGCCCCTGCATCTTACGAATATGTAAAGTAGATCATCATTTCAGCCGAAAGACGTCCACTGCTGGACATAGGCCTCCCCTAAGCGTAATTTTTGCTTAGGGGGGGTTTGCCATAATCGCCACACTTGGCAGGCGGGTTGGCGATTGCAGTACGGTCGATACAAAAAGCACAGAGAACGCTGCTGCCCATTCTCTGGTACATCCCTTAGTCGCCTCTTACGACACCCACGGGAAGATATGTAAAGTAGATACTCTAATATTATATCCGACTTAGATATTTGATTAAAGCACAACCCCGACGGGGCTGCGGATTGTTCGAAAGAGATTCCGCAGCCTCGACACTAAGGGTTAAGAAGGAATATGGGTGGTTTTTAGTCAGTAGAAGTCTGAAAGTCCCTACCGCTCTGCCCAGAGTGGGAGGAGCAAGCTTCCCACACTCCAGAAAAAAAGCACGAGATGCCTTTAATGTTCTTATTATTGGGACACAGGCACCACGCGGGCCCAGTGCGGTTTGGTAGATGCCACATACCTTCGAATTTTTGGTTCTAAGACATGGCGGTTACCTTACGATGTTTCTTCACCGTTTTGAGTGCAATGGTGATGGAATAAGTTGAATTATTAGATATAGCACTGAAATATTGATATTTTGACAAATCGTGATGTAGTAATTGCGGGGCTGGTTGCTAGTTTAAATGCCTAAAAATTTGCTTAACAAATAATGGTACCACATTAATAAAAAAATATTTACTATGTATGTCAATCAAAAGTGGAAAATAATTACTGGGCTTAAAAAAATTCATCCACAACGCTGTCAATAGGAAAAATGCCTAGAAGAAGATTTATAATTTTTTGAACAAAATTTATTTTCATACGAATTTCGCCATCATTTTTAGAGGACTTATTCCGGAAAGTACAATACGTTCTACTTAAAAGCAGCAGATAAATGTTTATGTCATCCTAAGGATGATTATTGCTTCCCGCACTGACTGTCCGATCCAACATAAATTGCTTTGTTTTTGTGAATGTGTACAATTTCAAATTTTATTGACTACTAGCTTTTGCCTGCGGCTTCGCCCGCGTGATTATGAAGATTTTCCATATTAACTTTCATCCCCTATTTAACTCCCTTAGGGGTTGAATTTCGAAAAATCTTTCCTAATTCCTTGTCTACATTATAAAGGGAACCTCTGTGCAAAATTTCAGCTTTCTAAGTCCAAGGGTATGGGCTGGGCGTTGATGAGTCAGTCAGTCAGTCAGTAAGTCAGTCAGGACTTCTCTTTTCATTTATATAGATTTAACGAATCACCACAGGTGCAGCAGTACAAAACCAAACGGACCAGTTATCTAACAAACCAAAATCCCCGCCAATAAACTCAATCAGCGTCCTATCAAATTAGGCACGCGTAACACTCATCCGATCACCGATGACGTGTCAGTGACGTAACAGTAATGACGTCATATCCCCTGACGAGGAGCGGCATTCGAGTAGCGTGACTGCAATGAAAGCAGTTATGGTTTAAGCCATAATTCGAGGTTTGATTGTACTCAAGTGATTATTTCTAGGAATTGTTGAAGTGGTTTTGTTCGACTTTAATAATAGGGGGTTGCGTTCGAAAGGGGTAGTTAAGATTGGTGCTAATTCGAGGTTTAATTTGTAACAATTGCTTTCTAAAACTGGATTCTAACTCTTTTGTTGCTTTTTTTCCAAGTGAATGATATATTCTTTTAATGATTTGTGCCGATGAACGAACACAACACACATACACGCTGACTACGTTCATGAATAATATAACCAAGGTTTTGTAAAAATATTCTAATAAAGATTGTGTATGAAGTTTCTCGCCTGTTTTTCTCCATAGATTCTTCTCCATTGAAGTAAAGAGCAAGCCCATTTATAATAATAATAATAAAAAAATAGAGATCAAAGATATGGAATGGAAAAGTTTCATAGTTGTTATGCCTGGGAACTGGGACTGTAGTTCTATTTTGATGTTTTTTTTGTTCGTTTTTATTTTGATTATTTGCCTTTAACTACTTGAATTAAACGGTTTGATTTCGATAATGTAATTTTATAAAATTCTCGAGGCGAGTGAAAACAACGTTATCAATCCCCCGAGTGAAGAACCTTCTCGAATGAATCGTGTGAAATCAACTTTAGAACGAGGCAAAAAACCTCTATTTCTGTTAAATCAAAGGCAATATTTCATCATAGACAGCGGAATTTCGGATTAATTCCAGGAACACAATAATATTTTAACAATAGGAAATAATCCTAAGACGAAATCTTTCTTGAAATTCAGAAAATCGGAAATAGAGACGACGATAGACTAAGATAATATTATTTTATTTCATTCGAAATACGACAAGATTTATTACTTAGATAAAAATACATTCCCGTTATATAGATATTATTATAGAAAAGGTCTTTCAACCCTCTCTCAGTTGAATGGGGTACCTAATCTAATATGTATATCTATTTACGGAATGTATGGTGGACTGCTTCTTTGGTCTAGTGGTCGCAAGAGCGACTACTGTGCATGTGGTCCCGGGTTCGATTCCCAAGTCGGGTAAAATTATATTGGGTTTTTCCATAAGGAATTTCTCATTTGCCTGTGATTTTCAAACTGACATAAATCCAGTTTTCAGACTTACTGCAGTACTTTCAAACTTAATAAAATAACACTAGCCCGACTCTAGGCAAACAGTATCTAATAAAAAAAATGAAGTAATATTTTCTTAATTGATGTTTAAACGAAAATAATGACTCAGGTTAGCACCTTCAGCAATTTTCTACCGCAAAATAAACCATGTAAGGCTCTAGGGTGTATATTAAATTACCCTCGGTAAACCACCCTGGGAGGATGAAGTGACCCCAATTCTGATTAACTTGTAACGGGTTTGACCCTAATAAATTATAATAACATTTAAGTGTTATTTATAACCTATGCCATAAACATCACTGGGCTGGTAAACAACGAAATAAAGCAATTTTGGAGGGTTTTGTAACCCTAGGGTTCAAATATATTGGGTTACGTGATCTTGTCTTATAAGACCGGCTTGATATTGCAAGAACTATGGAGGTAGTGACCCTGACCTCTGGCCTCGTATAGACGAGCAGCGTTTATTAACGTTTAAAATATCAGAACTAGCAGATGCCAGCGGCTTCGCCCGCGTCAAATTATATACTAAAACCTTTCTCAAGACGACCAGAGTGGGTCTTGAGTCTCACATAATCCAATATCGTCACTGCATATTATAAAATAAAGTTCTTCACCGCGTCTGTCTCTCTGTCTGTTCGTGATAAACTCAATAACCACGGCATCGACTTTCATGTTGTTTTCACTAATGGATAGAGAGGTTCTTAAGGAAAGTTTCAATATGTAGCTTATAGTGATAACCGACATCCCAAAGCTACGGGCATCAGCTAGTAACTTTTAAGTTAATACATTTTTTTTTATCAATTAACAATGAATCCCGCCAGTCACACAGTTTTTAATAATATTTGTATCACTTAATTACCTCGAACAAACACCAGCAATTAATAAAATTAATAAACGATTGACTACTGTCAATAACAAGTTATTACTAATTATGTAGTCGGACACTGTCAGTGTTCATAATGACCAGTCATTACTGATATCAACTAAACTGGACAATGACATGTGTGTACGTGATTGGAATTTGTTAGGAAATAAATTGGATTTTTGGTTTACAGCTTAATTTTATTCGTGATGAGTCAAAAAATAGCAGATTAGATATACGGAGGTGCCACAAAGTCCAGATTTGATGGTAATAGGCTGGCCAGGCAGGCGAAATAATTTGTGTAACTTATTTCATTACCACTGCTCTCAAAATGACGAAGGAAAACATGGCGAGCAAGCCAGCATGACCAGAACCAAAAATTCAAAGACATGTGACATTTAGCAACCCGCACTGAACCCGCGTGGTGGATTATAGTCCATTTCCACTCAAAGAGAGGAGGCATAAGTCCCAGCAGTGGGAACATTATAGACTATATTACTAATTATGTAGTCGGACACAGTCAGTGTCAATAATGACCGGTCATTACTGATATCAACTGGACAATGACATGTGGTACGTGATTATTGTCACAGTGTTTGTTAGGAAATAAATTGGTTTATTTGGTTTACAGTTTTATTATGATTTTCTGTGATTTGTCGAAACATTGCAGATTAAATACTCCAGAATCCAGTTTTGATGTAAATAAGCTGGTCCCGTATCTAATGTGAGTGTTGTAATGATTAGACCTCTACCTTACCATTCGGGGATTACAGCGTGATGTTATGTTACTTTGTAAAGACCGAAGATATTAATTTTCTGCGGCTCGTAGTTAATCTTAATATTTATTTGCTACGGCGTGGCTCACGTGTGCTACGCCTGCTACGGCGTAGCAGATAACCTACCTCAATGTAGAAACATTCACATCTTTCGTATCAAAGCTATGCACTATCAACTAAATATGATTCTGACTATTCGTGCTTGCTTTGTTTTACTACTATTGGTTCGCACAGTAAACTGTTGTGGTCATTGTGTGCACGGTTTTTGTTTTACATATTATGAGCAGATTACTTTTTTGGTTATAGTCGAGGTTGACCGCGGCGAAAGTGGCGTGACGGTCTGATCATGTTTGTGGGGCTATTATGGCCAGAGATCGCAAGTGATAGAAAGGTTTGGAAGGAGAAAGGGGAGGCCTTTGCTCAGCAGTGGGACCCACAGTAGGCTAGCAAAAAAAAAAAGTAAGAATACTAATCTAATCACTACTTCATTGTGGTGTAGATAGTTCGAAAATCCAGCATATTATGGGCAATTGGGCAATGGATATTTCCACATTTTCACTCAGTGTTGAACGGGAACAGGTTTTAGTTGGTCTGTGCAAAAAAAAACCTCCATATTTCGTTAAGTTCGTTTCTTTAAAAGCTTAGTTCCGCAGTTCACCAAACTGTCTTCATCAACTCTTATTCTGGATTCGAAAACTTTTGTTTTTACCCCTCTCTCGAAGTTTTGGGCTGCCAAATAACTTGTGCAATCTTTTACGAAATTGTTCGTGTTTTGTCTACTATGCCTTCACCGTAAAGTAAGATGATAACTTTGACGAACGTACTCTTTGTGGTACAAGTGTGAAATCAATGAGAAAAGTACATAGGTACTGTGAAAAATATGAAAATAATGTTAGCTATTTTATACGAAAGTGTAATATTATACAGAGCCTAGATTTAATATTACACTTTTGTATAGACTGTCTTATATTATTCTATGTCTATTTGGAAGCACAACAACTACAGCTAACATGTGGATTTCAAATTTGAATATTTATTAAAATCATCATCATCTGCCTAGCCTTTTCCCAACTATATTGGGGTCGGCTTCAAGTCTAACCGGATGCAGCTGAATATCAGTATTTTACATGGAGCGACTGCCTATCTGACCTCCACAACCCAGTTAATACTAGGTAATACAATACCCCTTGGTAAGACTGGATGTCAGAATTTCAGGTCACTGACTACCTGTAACGACTGCCAAAGATCTATATTTATATATGGCAGCCGGGACCAACAGCTTAACGTGCTTTCCGAGGCACGGAAGAAACTCGGTATGTCAGGCGGTCCCCCATCCACAGACCGACCTAGGCAAGCACAGCTTTACCTAAAGATCGACCCGAGTGGCAGTTCTTATTAAGCCACGAGCTCCTCCTAAGCTAGCTAATATTTATTCAAATATATAACGTAAAAAAAATTATTGAATTAATAGACAATAAATATTGAATGGTTTCTAGATACATAACAATTTCAGACGAGTCTCATACTTCTTGGAGCATTACTTTAACTAGTGCGTAAAATACATAAACAGCATAAACCGTTTCATTCCAGTCAAAACTAAACTTTCTTTCCCATTCAATTTCACCGTTACCAACAGTTCTTTAAAGCTATTTGTATAAAACGAACAACCTGACAATCAACCTAAAAATAACCACACGCTACTAAGAAACCCTTCAGTGTATCGCTTCCTGCTTCGCTATACCTAATTACTTACGCGTAAGGTCGGTTCACCGGAACGTATCAGCTAATTGAGTTATACGGTAGGGATGGCTATATTGGCTATTTTAATTTACCTGTATCTACAAGGTGTAAAAAAGCTGTAGAGTCGACTTAAATAGATTGGGGTTATAATATGAACTCGGGAAAACCGACACAGGCAGGGAGTTCCACTCCTTGGCTGTGCGCATACTAAAAAATGTTGCTAAGGGCTTCGTACAAATGTGTGGAACATCGACTAGGTATGGGTGATAACCTGCAGTGCGTCTAGTCTCCAGTGCAGTGCGTCTGGTGAAATCAGCTCGTGGAGCTCCTGCGCACACTCTCCGAAGTACAGACTGTAGAAGACCGACAAACATGCAACTTTATTCAAGCGTAAACTAATAAATAATAAACCATAGACTAACAAATACAATTGCCTTATCGGTACTTCACGTAAAATCATTCAGTATACTTCAAAGCCAATCTTTGATCAAACGTAGTTACACCACTAGTTAGTTAGTTACGTACCTTTGTACCATCAGTTCTGTGGACGCAGATAAATGCCGTGGGCTCTTGATGAAATAGGTACAGCTGGACAGGATAGTACAGAAGGTCATCTACTAAAAATGATAGGCCTATAATACGATACGAATAAAATAGCTGCCTATCATTTTCCTAAGAGCAGTGGTAGTCCAGTAGTTGCGGCCCCGACTTACGTAAGTCGTGACTTCGAACCCAGGCAGGCGTATTACTTTTTGTAATTTATTCCATCACCTCTGCTCTCAAAACGGTGAAGGAACATCTTGAGGAAACCAGCGTTAACGTTACTTACCATTAAATGAAATCAATACAGAAAGCGAAAATTGCTTATAATCACTGCTTTTTTTAATGGATAGGAACTCCTCCCACTCTGGGCAGAGCGGTAGGGAGTGTCAGACTTCTACTGACTAAAAACCGCCCATGTTCCTTCTTAGCCCTTTGTATCCGAGGCTGCGGTATCTCTTTCGAACTACCCGCAGCCCCGACCGGATTCAAATCTGTGCTAAATGTAAGTATATTGGTGCTGCTGACTGATCGTGATTTTTTAGGTTCTGTTACCAAAGGGTAAAACGGGAACCTATTACTAACACTTCGCTGTCCATCTGTCTGTCCGGCCGTCTGTCTGTCACCAGGCTGTATCTCAAGAACCGCGAAAGCTAGTCTGTTGAAGTTTTCACAAATTGTTTATTTCTGTTGCCCTATAACAACAAATACTAACACCACTAACCATACAACAAACGTAATTTTTCGTTTTGTTACGAAACCCATCATGTGCGAGTTCGACTCTCACTGGGCCAGATTTTCACTCCTATTGTGAAGTGAAGCTTCTACAATCATCTGTTTTGTGCACGGTTAGAGAGAGGATAAAGTAATATGGTGCCAGCCTAATTAGTTAAGATGGACGTAAAGGTATCTCTGTAATTTAATGTAATGGAGAGATGGTTGGAATTTGGCCTACCGCATTGTTGGGAGAAAAGGTATGAATAGGGAAAGAAGATTATACGCAGTGTATATAAATGAGGGACATATTTTAAGAGATAGCGCGGTACTCATGAAAATGGACACCTTTTACAACTACACCACCTTGATGTCCAGTCATTTAGTTTGAAAAATAGGGGTTACCTGGAAAGTTTTCCTGGAGTTGTTGTTGTAGTTGTTTGTTTTTTTTTTTTAATTGTTTTATGCTTTCTTTGTACTGCATTAAAGAAATTGACCTCCTAGACACAGAGAAGTGTGGAAATCAATGACCTATTACTAATGATAGTTATTAGTAAATCCAAATTACTTTGTATTTGTTTTAACGGTAAGTGGCAAAAGCATTGCTTGATATTTATGACTAAATCAAACCAACGAAAAATAGGCAAACATAATAGACCTCTGTCTATCCCTCCAGGGTAAACAACCGTGATGATATAAGCTTCTATGTGAAACTTAAGTCGCGTGCACACTAACAAGATAATTAGCCGTTAATTTTAAATCGTGTGTGTCTGCCTTTATTGTCTTACTATTATCGTGTGTTGTTAGGCAATAATATAATATTATGGTATTATTGGTAATTTACTTCGAATGGCATGAAAGGAAAAAATAAAGAGGGTTCGAAGTGTTCAATGTGTATAAATTTTTAATGAGGTGGATATAATGATGACTAAACGGTTGTTGATTTTGCTGGTTTCACATTTAGATATTTTTAAAGTAGGTTTAGTGGTTGCAATCACGACGGATGATTATGAGGCCCTGGCTTCGATTCATGGGTTCAAGAAATTGTGATTGGATGTTTCCGTCAGGAATTTCGTAGTAGCAGCCCCGGAGTTTGTGATTTACGCGCGATATAACTCAGTGTCTACGACTTATACATTTAAAAAAAATTGTAATACAGTATTAAAATGTAAAATTTGGGTCTTTTTTAAATAAAACAATTGGAAATCCACATGGCATGAGAAGTGTATAAGGGTCTGAAAGCATAGCAGATGACCCCTCCAGTCGACCATTTCAATTTGGCACATGATGGACCAAGCACCCTGTATGTTAAATGCAAAAGTAAGTTTGTTCGAACTTACGTTACTTGTTCACGATTATATGATCAAAATTACATTCAGTTATACTGGAAGCCGTCTTCTACAAATAGTTGGTAAAAGACTACAGACATTTGATATTGAAAAAAAAAACAGAGTAGAATAAGTGCTGGAAAAAATGCATTTTAAAGCTGCACTTTAGAGTGGACCAAGTTTAATAAATGACACCGATTCGTAGAGTTTCTTTGCCATTCTTCTCCACATAAATCTACGCTTTGGAATTGAAAACTAGCTTCAACTTTGAGTTTTCTTTCAAAATTTAAATTTCACAAGTTCCTGTAAATGGCATTGGTTAAGTTAAAGTTTAACTATGCAAATTAAATGTTTTCAGCTTAAAGTTGCGGTCAGCAGAGCTGTGTAGGTTTTACAATTAGAGATACCTCGGCCCTGGACACAAAAGGCTAAGAAGGAACATGGGTGGTAAATAGTCAGTAGAAGTCTGACACTCCCTCTCGCTGCGCCGAGAGTGGGTGGAGTCACTTGATGATTTTCCACCTTCCAAAATAAAAATTAAAAGTTTTTCAATTCGAAAGCTCTTCCCTTTCTTCATGGGATTCAAATATCAGTATGAGCATGTAGGAATCGTGACAGGCGTTCTGTGAGTTCTGCCTACGCCACGGGAAAAAGACGTGAGTTTACGTATGTCGAACATTGGTTACTGTTGAAATGAGGGTGTTCTATTAGTCCGTCTAATCTTCATTAGACCGACTAATAGACAGGCCGTGTCGACGGCGCGTTCGTGTTCCAATCAAAACTCAAAGAGATGTCAGCAACATTACAAGGACCGACGCCGTCGGGGTTGCAGGTTATTCTAAAGAGATACCGTGGCCCCCAGACACAAACAACATGGGTGGTTTTAGTCAGTAGAAGTCTGACACTCCCCTTCCGCTCCCAGAGCGGAACGAGTCATTTGACGATTTCCCAACCTCCTAAAAAAAGGGAGGCCTATTATTTATCCCTCTTCTAATCATTCTGAAATGACAGAATGTTATTTTGTTTGGGTCTGTTAAGTGACTGAAACGAAACTGGCGAAATGTGAATGAATTACACAGCTCTGCTTAGCCCCTCGAGGATTAAAGGGGTTGTTTCCTTAGCTAATCTACTAGACACAAACACACTTTGCTTTGTCAATGTTTATATTACTTAGGGGAGCCACACATCAGTTTTTATAGGCATGAATATTTACACATGTAGATAATTGTACCTACTCGTATTTTCAGAAGGAACTTGTAGCTAAATAATAACTGTCGATGTGTCAGTTCATTTTTTAAATAAATCTATATCTATAATAATAATAATAGTCCTCCTGACCGTTTTTCGGTCACGGCGGCCAATCCCAGCGGAGATTAGCCATCTGCGCGGGAGATATTATAGTGCACAAGTGTGTGCGCAGGCACAGGTGCACTGTCTGTTCCTTTTCTCTCATAGTCCGATGGGACGGCAATCTGACATGACCGGAGAGAGATCAGGCGCAGGACCAACGGTTTAACGTGCTTTCCGAGGCACGGGGTATTATACCACCAACTTCCAAACTCCGGGCTACTACTGGGAAATTTCTAATGAAAAACCCAATAGCACTTTTTGGCCGACCCGGGAATCGAACCCAGGAACTCACGCTCTGCAGTCACGCTTGCGACCACTAGACCAACGAGGCTATACTACAATCATAAAGAGGAAATATTTGTATTTTTGATTTTTTGTATGTAACGAATAAACTTAAAAACTGGACCAATTTGAAAAATTCATTTTTATCCCTGTATTCCTACAGGAACGGGAACTACGCGGGTGAAACCGCGTGATGTCCGCTAGTATATAATAAAAAACAAGCTGCCTCGTTGTTCTAGTAGTCGCAAGTATTATATTCAGCAAAGTTTTGGCTTTTTCTATCAGGAATTTCTTAGTAATAGCTATTGAGTCTGGATTTGTGTCCGGTGGATGGCAAAAGGCTCGTCCCCTATAACATGAGACTTAAACACATAACTAGCGAAATGTGGGTGTACTAATAGATACATCTCTGCCTAACCCTTCGGGAATTACAGGCGTGATGTTATGTTGATGTATTAAACTGCTCTATCTAGCCCACTGAGGGTTAAGGGTGTTGTTTTCTTAGCTAATTAACTAAGCACAAACACCTCTATAACTTACCTACTTTCCTAACACTTTTCTTTTATCAATATTTACATTACAATACACACACCAATTCGTATAGGCATGAATCT
Source organism: Diarsia dahlii (assembly GCA_949775195.1). Taxonomy (NCBI): domain Eukaryota; kingdom Metazoa; phylum Arthropoda; class Insecta; order Lepidoptera; family Noctuidae; genus Diarsia; species Diarsia dahlii. Next base: position 17,969,966 of record OX459209.1, read on the forward strand.
GTGTACAGTCGGGCAGCCAGATAAAATATACGCATCTAAATATACGTTCAGGGTCGACCATATAGGTTAAGCAGCGCTTGCCGTAGTTGGTTTATGGATGGGTGACTATTTACTATTCCGTAAAACCGTCCCTGCTATCATTTGACGATCTTTGACAGTCGTTACGGGTAGTGGTAGTAGTGAACCGAAAGTCTGACAGGCATCCTTATCAAGGGGTATTGTATTACCCAGTACTAATTAGGTTGTGGAGGTCAGATGGATAGTCTCTCCATGTAAAATATGGGAATTAAGTTGTATCCAGTTATTCTAGAAGCCGACTCTAATATTGTTGAGACAATGTTTAATACCGCTGGTCTTCTAATAGTTTAGTATATTCAATCAATTGAAAGGTATCAATTTAATCATAATAGGGGATCGGACAAAAAAATACTAATTAGTCCGTCAGATAGATTTCCAAAAATTATTGGACACGTATTTTTTCTTTTTTCACGTAAACTTAAAATGAAGACGATACAGTGCTTCGAAAACTCGTGTGACGTCATATGATAGTACATTTTGACGACACAAGTGACGTTTCAAGCCCCACTCCAAGATCTTTGACACGTTTTATCTTCGTAATTTTTTATTGATTTGATAAAACAAAAAACACGTATTCAATATTTTTCGATAATCTAACTTACGGACTAAACAGAATCATATTATTTTGACCCTGTCCGATCCCCTATTGTCTTGCGAATAAACCATTTACTTATAAAAATAAACATTATAACTAAAGGTAAATACTAAAACTTATGTGACTGTGGTTTGAAATAAACACAAAAAAAAAACAGCCAAAACGAAAGCGCTGACCCGACCCTAAAACGTAGCACGCCTGACGTGGCTTAATCAAGATACTCGTATTTGGAAGCCTGTTGTCAGACACGTAATACATGACGTCACGGTATTTGACATGACGTCATCGTTTTACGAGATTATTTCTTGTCTCTTCCTTGCCATGTCAACAGTTATGATCTTGTCGCAGATTTAGGATTATTTGCTGGAAATGGCTGTGGTTTCATCACTACGTCTACATATTTTATAACAAAGCCCTCCGCCGCGTCTGTCTGTCTGTTCGCGATAAACTCAAAAACTACTGCATCGATTTTCATGCTGTTTTCACCAGTTAATAGTGGTTTTCGAGGAAGGTTATAGTACATTTTTTTTCTAAGTTCAACCCTTCAATAGGGGATGAAAGTTAGTTGGGATATTATTCGACACCCACGCGGGCGAAGCCGCGGGCAAAAGCTAGTTATAAATAAAATAAAAGATTTATATTTTTCGTTGGTTTGGTGATTACAAGTGTTTCTACAGAGCATATGGTCTCCTAGGTCGGACAAAGTGTATTTGAGTTTTTCCATTAGAAATCATTTTTGAACAACACACATGTTCCTTTCAAAATGAGGAATTGCTTTTTGCATTAAAAATAAAATATTAAAGAAAATGTCTTGCGTAATAAGATAAGATAATCACCAAACCATATTATTTAAATTACCTAATTGGATTTAAAATTAGTTTAGTTTAAGCCCGACAGACAATATTTTGTAATGTAATTTGATACAAAATCAACATTTGAGAATAAAAATTGGTCCATTGTCCTCCATAACTCTAAAGACAAACAAAAAGTTTTCGATCTTTTATGAAGATGTTTGTTTTAAAAAGATAATGTACAGAACTGTCCCTTTGTCATAACAATTACAGCTTGATTAATGAATGATACAGAAATAACTTTTTTATTATTGTCTGTATCTGCGCAATAAAAGGAACAAATAATAATACTTTTTATAAAGATAATTCATCTTTGTTAGACAAAATTATGTACATAATAATGCGATTGTATATAATTATTTGACCAACTTCATTAATTCCTAAATTAAACTAAAAACCCTTCAAATAAATTGGACGACTAAAATACTGAAAGAAGTCATCATTTTATTATTCAATCTAATTTAGCGATATATTCAAAACTCCTTTCCTTCCCATAAAAAGAGATATATTTAACATAATATATAACCCTAATATATAACCCTAATCTATTTAAGTCGCGAGTAAACAGGCTTCTTCTGGGTAAGCTCGTTCCATCGTCGACATCATCTCTGCCCTTAGGGCCAGATTGAGGTCAAGAGCAAGCCCATTTATAATAATAAAAAAAAAAAAAATCGAGGATTATATCACGCATAATCCTCGAAGGGGTAGGCAGAATTGTATTTATTAATAATACACCCGCATTTCGCAAGATATGTTTAAGTCCCATGACCCATGTCCCGGAGTGAGTCCATTGCCATCAACCGACCGCAATTTTAGGCTCAATTACGAGTACAAATGGAAAGGAGCAATATTAACAGTTTATGACAGACCGGAGAAGAATATATATAGAAAGGAATAGTGTGGCGGGCTTGTCAGACCGGAGAAGAACTAGAAAATAAAAATGGATAACCAAAAAATTCAACAACGTGTGACGTCTACCAACCAGCACTGGGTCCGCGTGGTGGATTATTCATCCCTGTCCTAGAGAGGAGGCCTGAGTCTCTGCAGTGGGAACATTAAAGGTTGCGATGATGAAGTAGGTGTATCCAGCAGTCACCTCATACTCAGCTATAGTTACCTTCCTTCACAAAACCCATGCATAGTTTTTTAAGGCTTTTTTTTTGGGGTGTGTGAAATCATCAAATGACTCCCCCCGCTCTGGGCAGAGCGGTAGGGAGTGTCAGACTTCTACTGAGTAAAAACCACCTATGTTCCTTCTTAGCCCTTGTGCCGAGGCCGCGGTATATCTTTCTAACAAACCGCAGTCCCGACGGAATAGTTTCTTAGGTCTTCCTTTACTTTTATAGCCATGAACATTCATACTCAGAATTTCCTCACGACATTTTCCTCATTCCTTCGCTCTAGTCACTTCTAGTTATACGATTTCCTTAATTTCCTGTCCTCGATAAATATGTCTAAAGGGTGATGATGTAATAATTTTGTTCCACAATATGCTCCGTCTCTTTTTTTCTGTGTTACGTCTCTTTCGCACTAGATGGTTACTAAGTGCTAACGATGTTTCGCGGTTTTGGTCGCATTTTCGGTGTTAAGTAGCTGTTGTGAAATAATGAGCGGTTTTCCTTTTGTGTTTTGGTGAGGGCTTGATTTCCTTTACTTTTAAGAAGTTGAAACTTTCCGCCTTGCATAATTTTCCATTATTAATTTTCTTCATAAGCATGTTTATCTTTTGTCTTTCAAATTAAACGCAGGGGCTTTATTTATTAAAGTTGCTTTAAGTTAATTAACGTTTTTCAATGTCCTTTAATACCTAGTTAGTTTGTTTTTAGGTTAGTTTAGTTTATAGATTTAGTATACTTACTTTAATTAAATTGGTTAATTACAATGAAATATTATGTGCCATTTAAACCAATAAATTTTTTATTAACGTTTGAAATTTTCTTTACCTTACATTTTTGTGTAGTATATGAGAGGATTCTCTGATGTGATATCTACCAACCCGCACTGGGTATGTATGGTAAATTGTAGTCCATTCCCTCTCATACAGAGGAGGCCTATGTTCCAGCAGTGGGAACATTATAAGCTAATTATGCTATTCAGCTATGCTAATAAATACGCGCAGCCACACGTCGCCTCCATGTGAACGTTCCTCAAAGACTGATTAATTCATAAAATAAAAAGAACCCAATAAATGTTGCCTACCTCTGAATATTTAACCCAGTTTAGTGGGTAAACAGGGAAGGGGCGCATTACCCTAATTGTCGGGAACATCCCGTCTCTGGAGTAAGGCGTAGTCCACGTTAACAACGGGACTCGATTGTACCAGAAAGTTTACCTACAAGCCAAGGTACTCTTTATGTTATTCATCGTACAAATTACGGGTATTCCTTGTGGAATATTGTTATTGAGAAAAACAGTCTTAAGAATCGCAAAAATCGCATTTACATTCTCGGATTTTGGAAAAGGTGTATAAGAACTCTTTTGTCAAATTATTTTGTCTTATCGTCATCACTCATCCACCCTAATCTCAATTGATTTGGGGTTGGGGCAACATGTCTTCTTATTTCATACTACTCTATTTTCATCATCCTTCATACAGTCTATCCACCGTGTTTCTTTGGTCTTTCTCGACTCTTATAGGCCTCTTATTTTCCTCATTCCTTCGCATCACATGTCCATACTACGATAGTCAATTCCCACATACATTTTATATCACAAAAAAAAAGTAAAAAACTAAAACCCGACTACGACAAAAAAAAAATGACGCTGAAAAAGTATGAAACAAGATTTTCAGGATAGAACAAAAAGAAAAGCCGTAGTCACACGGTATTAAAGTGTTTAGGTTACCTATTATAACGTGTGACTACGGCTTTTCTTTTTGTTCTATCCTGAAAATCTTGTTTCATACTTTTTCAGCGTCGTTTTTTTTTGTCGTAGTCGGGTTTTAGTTTTTTACTTTTTTTATTTAAACAATTTTGGTGTTAAATATTTTTTTTTACTCTTGACTTTTTGTCCGCTAGAGGGCGTGATTTTAAATTTGAGCAATATTTTGAAAATGTACAAGTGAGGCCCTTTCAAATGATACCAAACACGGCGTATTTATCTCCATTTTTATTTTTTAAGCCTTACTTTTTGTCCGCTAGAGGGCGCCAAATCGCTTTTTGTGACACGTCACGTAGCCTATGTTCAGCGGAAAATTAAGACGGTTCTAACGATACCTCATATGTCGAGTTCCGATAAGTAGATTAGAAGCTATGAGGGAACAGATGAAGATACACACGTACATACATAGCCAGTCAAAATCATAACCCTCCTTTGGCTGTGCCGTAGTCGGGTAAAAACTAAATTCAGTTGATTCTGAATTCATTTTTGATTCCTCAGTTTAGTCAGAACTAGAAATAGACTTCCTTCTGAGCTTTACCGTAGTCGGTTAATAACAGAAACTGTAAAAACATTTTCTATTTTTCCATACATTTTGTAATAAAAGAAATTCTTACTATCCTCAAACAATCTGTAATTTTCCCTTTACATAATTGCATATTATTACTTTTTTTTTAATTCTATCCTGACAACCCTGCGTTGTACACATCTGGAGACGCTAAGATAGATTGTCAGCTCTGTTAATCAGTGGGACATGAGAATACTGATAGGTAGGTAGAAATCTAGGTTCTAATCAAGAACTGTCTAGTTGATTGAAGTATAGACGCTTGGATATTAAACTATGCTACGTGGTGACAGTGACAAAATCTTTCTCAAAAGGGTCAAGATCAAATTAGTCAGCAATACCTATTAATCTAAAGATATATATTTCTTGTTTAATACATCACACCAGCAGCAGTAATATTCGCAAAAAAGGCAGAGATGTACCTAATAATACACCCAGTTGTCAGCTATGTTTAAGTCCCATACGAAAAGGGAAGAGCCTATTGACATCAACAGGGGACAAATTCTAACTTCGGGCTAGTTACTAAGAAATTCCTAACAATCCGACCTGTGAATCGAAACCGAGAAAGCTTGCGACGCGCGTACATTAACAAAAGCCCTTTTCCCATGGGGCTAGCCAGAAACAACAGAACCCCACCTGTTACGATCCTTACATACTCCTTTTGCCTCGTCCACGTCTTTTCTTGCTGTTTTAAATATTGTTAAGATATCGATACTTAATCAATTTCACGTTTTTTTAAAACCGTCTGTAAATCAAACTATGTAAGTAACAAAAAAATATTTGCTGGGATATGAGTTTTATATTTGATGTGTAGTATTGTTGTATAGCGTGAAAAGCCTTATGATTCTAGCGTAGATCCATAAGGCCATTGTTATTGAACTTCTTTCAAAAGAATATTGTCTTCCTAGGGAGCACTTTCATAATGAGTATCTTTTTTCTGCGTGCAAATATTGTTGAAGAAAGAGGTCTTTTATTTACTGCAACTGAGCTCATAATATTGCTGTGTTTTAGTTCAATATAAACTCGATAATTTTAAAACCAGTCAAATATTTTTCGATTGGTCGAATGATACGGCTGAGAGGTTTTCAGAGTTTCAAACTTGAGACCTATGCTTTCCCGTCAGGGCTACGGGTAGTTTGAAAGAGATACCGCGGCCTCGGCAGAAAGGGCTAAGAAGGAACATGGTTGGTTTTTAGTCAGTAGAAGTCTGACACTCCCTACCGCTCAACCCAGAGCGGGAGGAGTCATTTAATGATTCCCCCCTCTCCCCAAAAAAAGAGCTATGACTTCACAGTCCGAGGGTCACACCACAATGTTATAACTGCTGAGTAATGCGATTACATGGGGAGAACAAAGAAGTGATGTTTTTTTTTTATTATTATAAATGGGCTTGCTCTTGACTTCAATCTTGCCCTAAGGGCAGAGATGATGTCGACGATGGAACGAGCTTACCCAGTAGAAGCCTGTTTACTCGCGACTTAAACAGATTAGGGTTATATGAACTCGGAAAAACCGACGCAGGCAGGGAATTCCACTCCTTGGCTGTGCGCATAATAAAGGACCCAGCAGCTCAAAGCGCTTCGTTCGAATGTGTGGAATGTCGACTAGGTATCGGTGGTTCGATTGTGTGTGATTGTGAGTAAGATGACGACTAATTAGAGAAAGAAGTACGGAAGGAGAAGACTTGCTACACCACCGTAGATTCGAAGTAAATTAGCATACGGGCAGAAGAATGATGGTTATTTCACGAAAAAGGAGTAGATTTTCTTACAGTTTCCACGATCCGCCATTGAGAAAAATTTGATTCTATAAAAAGGCATTATTTTTGTCGTTAAAGGTAAATTTTCCTACACTTTTTTTCTCTTCTGCATTGTCATGATTTCTAAAATATCCATGCATTAGTAGATTGTACACCAAGTGCATAAAACGATACTTTTCACTTCGATTGCGAGGAATTGAAACAGCAACTTGTAAATATTGTAAAAATAATTATGGTTCACGCCAATTAACTTTTTTTTTCAATAGGAAACTTGACATAACACCTGACTTATGTCGTTACTCATACTGCTCATGTATATAAACATTTTGAGCAAGCCTATTGCCATCAACCAATGTAATTAGGAGCAAGCCTATTGCCATCAACTGATGTAATTGGGACCAAGCCTATTGCCATCAACCAATGTAATTAGGAGCAAGCCTATTGCCATCAACTGATGTAATTGGGACCAAGCCTATTGCCATCAACCAATGTAATTAGGAGCAAGCCTATTGCCATCAACTGATATAATTAGGGACAAGCCTATTGCCATCAACCAATGTAATTAGGAAAAGCCTATTGCCATCAACCAATCTTATTAGGAGCAAGCCTATTGCCATCCACTGATTTAGGTAATTGAGAGCAAGCCTATTGCCATCAATCAATGTAATTAAGAGTAAGCCTATTCCCATCAAATGATGTAATTAGGAGCAAGCCTATTGCCATCAACCAACCTAATTAAGAGCAAGCATATTGCCAACAAGCGATTTAGGTAATTGCGGGAAGCCTATTCCCATCAACTTTCCTTGTATTCGTATTGAAAAGCAGTAATCCCTTGTTCTTAGAAAACAAGCGAAACGAATTAAATTAAAGAGGTTATTCTATGAAGTTGTTCCTGTGGCTGTTGGGCCGATTACCTGTGCCGATGTGCTTTATGCTCTAGAGCATAAAACGCGACTTTATGTCGCCTACGCACGACATAAAGACGAATTTTAGAGCGAGAGAAGTGAAATAGTAGATTGTACACCAAGTGCATAAAACGCACCATTTTGCGCGAGACGTTTATCCATCCGATGCGAGCTTGCGAGCGAGGATGGATATAAAGTAGAGAGTAAAATGGGTTTTATGGACGAGTTTTACACTCTACTTTTCACTTCGATTGCGAGGAAATGCAACAGCAACTTGTAAATATTGTAAAAGTAATTGTGGTTCCCACCAATTAACTTTTTTTTTTCAGTAGGAAACTTGACATACCACCTGACTTATGTCGTTACTCATACTGCTCAGTTATAAAAACATTTTGAGCAAGCCTATTGCCATCAACCAATGTAATTAGGAGCAAGCCTATTGCCACCAACCAATGTAATTAGGAGCTAGCCTATTGCCATCAACTGTTGTAATTGGGATCAAGCCTATTGCCATCAACCAATGTAATTAAGAGCAAGCCTATTGCCATCAACTGATGTAATTAGGGACAAGCCTATTGCCATCAACCGATGTAATTAGGAAAAGCCTATTACCATCAACCAATCTTATTAGGAGCAAGCCTATTGCCATCAACCGATGTAATTAGGAGCAAGCCTATTGCCATCAACCAACCTAATTAAGAGCAAGCCTATTGCCATCAAGCGATTTAGGTAATTGGGGGAAGCCTATTCCCATCAACTTTCCTTGTATTCGTAATGAAAAGCAGTAATCCCTTGTTCTTAGAATACTAGCCAAACGAATTAAATTAAAGAGGTTATTCTATGAAGTTGAAGTTGTTCCTGTGGCTGTTGGGCCGATTACCTGTGCCGATTACCTTGGTCTTCGACGAAGATTTTACTTTATGCTCTAGAGCATAAAACGCGACTTTATGTCGCCTACGCACGACATAAAGACGCATTTTAGAGCGAGAGAAGTGAAAAATATATTATAACCCTATCGTGCGTGGTGTAACCCGCAAGAATCTGTCTTACCCTAAAATAAATAATTCACCTTCCTCCCCCATTTATCGTGTATATTTATACCAATTTTATTCGACCTCGAAAATATGTCGGAGCGTGGCTTTCGAATAATCTTAAATGCGGGATCGTAAAAAATAATTTCGTTCATGATACGCATATCAAATAGATGTTTAAGAGATTTTCTTTTGTTAATATTCAAATATTGGCTTTTCCCGTGACAGTACTTGCGTTGAGTTCGGGAGACAGCAAAAATATTTATTAATTATTCCACGGAAATGGACTCAAGAGATATTTTATCTTACTTCGGGACTTGAGGGTTTAATTTGTGGACAAAACCGAATCCCTATTTTCAAACCACTGCTGCACTGCAATAGGGTAGTAGACAATTTAAATCAAATAAATCCGTCAGATAGATTTCCAAAAATATTGGACACATAATATATTTTCTTGTTTCACTTAAACAAAAAATTAAGACGTTTCGACGACACATAGCTGTACATTTTTACCGGCCAGTGAAGTCGAAAGCCCCACCCCATCTTTGACGTGTTTTATCTTCGTCAAGTTTTATTAATTTTATAAAACAAAAAACACGTATCCAATATTTTTCGATAATCTAAGTGACGAACTAAAAATTTTTTTTTTTAGTAATCATCCCTATTCTTGAAAGGCAAAATCAACAGTGGCGACTACCAGAAACAATTTTGTTTTGGACCCCGTAGCGAAATTAATAATCAGATAAACATAATTTTCACGTCCCTTTATATCAGCAACAGACAATACTGTAAACGTTTACAACTGGGGAAAGCTCAGTTGCTTAGCACCAAGGATTAGTATTAATATTAATTGGTCCTTAGTTCTGAGTCTCGGGGTTTAATCAAAATTATATATAATACGAGCTGTTGCCCACGGCTTCGCCCGCGTGAAAATTATATACTAAAACCTTCCTCGAGAATCACTCTATACTTTGGTGAAAATAGTATGAGCATCAGTCATTGATATAATAAAACCCTAGATGCACAGTCTCGAACAAAACAAACAGTCGAAGCTGTCGCCAAACACTCACCAATACACGCACTACTACATGTAGTTATCGTCACTATAAACATATTTTTTTTGGCAAATTCAACCTTACGCAGATTCCTTTTACAATGCAGTTATAAAAAGCAATATAAAAAATATTTTGTACGACCGTGCAGAGACGCGAGCGACGCGAGACTATTTGAAATGAGTTCATTGTGAACTCATTTTAAGCGGACGGTTTTGAGACGCGGAGTGTGTATCTTGGGTTTTATTATATCAATGGCATCAGTGCAGTAGTTTTTGAGTTTATCGCGAACAGACAGACAGACGCGGCGGAGGATTTTGTTTTATAATATGTAGAGATTTGCTGGAAAAGTCCATGTACAAATATATAGTGGATTGACACAGGCCGATCAATGCTGTTTCAACCCATTTTATCATCATCATCAGCCTATAATGTTCCCACTGCAGGGATGCAGGCCCCCTCTCTAGGAGAGGGGTCGGCTATAATCCACCACGCGTGCCCAGTGCGGGTTGGTAGATGTCACATGTCTTAGAATTATTTGGTTCTAAGACCTTCTAAGGTATCCTCACGATGTTTTCCTTCACCATTTTGAGCCAACCCAACCCATTTAAACTGGGTAGTAAGATACTCTTTGGTAAGTCTGTTTGTCCGACTTTCGAACCACTGATTGACCTGCAGCAAATCCAAGCCAAGATCTACAAATCCTATCAAAAAGTCGTAGAAGAAAAACCGGAACGTCTCAAAAACAAGGTTTTACTGTATATTTTTAAATTCATAGTATTGGTAACAATTTTTCCTATTTATTTTCGAGAATTCGTGACGAGTAGTCCCCCAAAATCTTCGAAGGGGTATATAAGATGTGGCTCAAGCATTATTAAAGATTAATAGGGGATTGAGCCCACCTGTGTTTAAGAAGACAGCTGCGGCAGACTGAATGCCTACGGAATTTGTATGTATCTACTTATATTGGCTACATTTTGCCGTAAGTATGAGGCATACATCACAATTATTGTTCAAGTATGTTCTTCTTTCATACTTCTATTTTAGTATTTTTGACATAAATCTTGTGCTGCATGCCCTGACACCTGCACAATTATTGACGATCTTATAAAAATGAATGATTGACTGCATCAGCAATCGGAGTTCGCATAGCTGAATACTGGGCCAAAATTTAATTTATTTAGTGAAGATTTGCCATCGACACGCTAAGAAGAAGAAGTATTTTTGTCAGTAGTTAATCCCTCTTCCTAGTCATATCAACTTTCATACCGTCTATTCATAGTGTCTTTGGTCTTTCTTTACCTTCATCATCATCTGCCAATCCTTTTCCCAACCATTTTAGTGTGGGCTTCCAGTCAAACGAGATGCAGCTGAATACAGGCTGTAAATCAACCCATCACACAGCCGTCATCCAAGCATTGTGTACATCAAACTAAGTACCCCTACGGATTTTTTTTTGCTGGGAAACGACTTTTTTTTTGGGGTCAAAAATCACATTTTACGGTATAACTCAAAGTAGCACTTTTAAAACATTGTGCTAGTGGATGCTTTGAATAATAAACGGGTCATGGAGGTAATTTAATTAAAGTTATAAACTAAAAACTAGTAATTACAAAAACACCTGTGAAAAATTTGGAACTTTGACCCCCAATATCTCCGAAACTAGGGGGTTCCCAGGTATGGTGTACAGCAAAAAAAATATCGCAGTGGTGGGGAGAACAAGTGCCCTTCGTTTGCGTTAAGGGTACTTTTACACCCTTTATACTAGTATATTCTATGGAACGAATGCCTATATGAGCTTTTTTTTGGGTGTTGTTAATCATCAAATGACTCCTCCCGCTCTGGGCAGAGCAGTAGGGAGTGTCAGACTTCTACTGACTAAAAACCACCCATGTTCCTTCTTACCCCTTTGTGCCGAGGCTGCGGTATCTCTTTCGAACAACCCGCTGCCTCGACGGGACAAATGTCTATCTGACTTCTACATGTTAGTACTGGGTTATTGTAGCTAATGACCCTAACCCTACCCTCACACCCATCCAAATTCTTACTCAACAGTTTCCCCACAACGACATTTTCTTGATTCCTCCACATCACAAACCCATTACAACCAAATGGTATGTCATGAATCTGCAGAATGCTCCACGGTCGGAATCCCTTCAAAATTAATGATGAAAATTACTCAAAAATACCAACAAATAATACCCTTCGTTAATACTTCCCTAACACCTTTTTGATCCTACCCGGAACCAGTGAGCTTTATACCGGAAAATATTACCGTTTATTTTGTGTTTAAACAAGTGTCATACATTCCCCGTTGACGGGTAATCCCTGAGGTGCGTGAAATGGCGCCCCTATTAAGTGGTAGAGGGGCTTTTGATAAGGACGCAATGTCAGCGATTTTGCTGAGAAAAATGGTCTATTTGCCCAGTTATGTGTCCTGCTCAATATGCAGGGAAGTGAAAACTATGTTTTTTTGCTTACTCTTCTTCAGTTTTATCTAAAGAATATATTCGATCCGAGAATATTTTGAAGTATTTCTCAGAGAAAAAGATTTCGAATGATTGCCTCAACGTTACTTTGATAGTCGGCACATAAGATATCATCTTTTAGAAGTAGCATTGGTTGGGATAATATTTTAATATATATAACACAAAGGTGTCTGACTGACTGACATAGTGATCTATCAACGCACAGCCCAAACCACTGGACAGATCGGAAATTTGGCATGCAGGTAGATGGTATGACGTAGGCATCCGCTAAGAAAGGATTTTTCGAAATTCAACCCCTAAGGGAGTTAAATAGAGGATGAAAGTTTGCATGAAAAATCGTTATTTTTGATATTTTCCGACATCCACGCGGACGAATCCGCTGGCAAAAGCTAGTATTTGATATTATTATTATGCGACAACTGGTTTGGATACGCAAAACAACAGACCGCGTATTCCACAATCGTTTTCAATTAGGCCTACTCCTTACCGTAAAGCTACCGAAATATTACAGTATCAAAGACAGAACTTTTCCCATTACAGAAATAAAGCAGAAACATTAAAATAACATAGATACTTGGACCCACAATATAGGTACTGTCGACCGCACCCCGATTACCCAAACGACTTTACAAAACCCATCTTTCTGCTAAGAAATGAAAAGATAATCAAAGTCATATTGTTGAGATGTATACGTGGTTGACTGTACGTGTTTCAGCGAAGCAATCAGAGGGAAGACTCAAGAATTCGCTAATCAACGTAGCGGAGTTGGAATTAGATTACCAAGTGAAATTTAAATTCGTATTTTTCAGTGAATTATGTTTAATCTTGAGGAAAATATAGTGTACATTTTTGGAGGTTATGTAGTACAAAAAATTGGGCTTATTTACTAAAGCTTTCATACTTAGACGTACAGGAAAATGTGTTGTGTTAAATAATACGGTTGTTCCTTAAGTTAAATCGACTGGAAGGCTATGCGCAGTTAAACCGACCACGAACGCGCAAAGAAAACGTAACGGAAATTCGAATGATTGATCTATTACCTCTGAGTTGAACTTGTTTTTATATTATGTAATAATAATATACATACATAAACTCACGCCCTTTTCCCATGGGGGTAGACAGAAACCACAGAACGCCACTTGCTACGATCCTTACATACTCCTTTTGCCTCGTACACATTCATATACATCTGGCCATAAACGCGCGCTGGTTACGAGTACTACGCACCTGTCCTTTCTGAAGAACATCACCAATAAGGTCAGTGCATGTCTTTCTAGGGCGTCGCCTCCTCGCGTTGCCACTCACATCTGCCTTATGTAATATTATATTTTATATTAAAATAATTATGTTTGCACAATTCCTACCAAAATGTTTTGGCTTCAGTTAAGTAGCTTATAGCTTCAACTGGTAGTGCAAAACCCGAAAATGATGCACGAAAAAGTTTTAATGAGAAATTAGAGCCACGATGCGTAGCCGGTAAGTTGTTTGCTACGCCGTAGCTGGCTTAGCAATGGTGTGCTACGCCGTAGCAAATCGAGCTACGCTCAAAATAATAATATAATTATTTTACATTATTTTGTTCCTAATTGAGACTTGAGCATGGACATACTATCTGTTGTTCTCTTTAATTGGCATTACATTACAAACTAAAGCAATTCATAAACCAGCATCAATCAAGCGGACGCTCAACAAGATTGAATAGCTTTTCTCGTTCAAACAACATCGCTGAAAGCGCTGGATTATTTAAAATAAAACAGACATTGTACTAACTTCGCAGAAAACACGATTTACTAGCTCGCTTAATTAAATTCAAATGATTTCTTGCCTTTTCATACTAAAATTCGCAATTTTATTTGTGTTTGAGAGAAGGGAGTTTAAGTTTCAAGTTAATTCTAGTTAACGCTTAAGTGCGGTTAAGTTAATTAAGTTTTTTTTATGAATATATTAGACAAGGTTCTAGTTTTAATTCTTGCTGAGAATTTTCTAGAAAAAGTCTGATTGGTGTGAGGGTTATTGACCCCGAGTGAGAGAGAAACCTTTATTACTAACTAGCTGATGCCCGCGGCTTCACCCGCGTGGATGTCGTTCAAATTATATACTAAAACCTTCCTCTTGAATCACTCTATCTATTAAAAGAAACCGCATTAAAATCCGTTGCGTAGTTTTAAAGATTTAAGCATACAGACAAACAAACAGACAAAAATAGCGACTTTGTTTTATCTACACTAATATTATAAAGAGGAAAGATTTGTACCTATTTTTGTATGTTTGTAATGAATAGGCTCAAAAAGTACTAGGCCGATTTAAAAAAATTTTTCACCAATAGAATGCTACATTCTTCCAATTTGACATAGGCTACATTTCATTTTGAAAAAAATTAGGGATCCTTGGTAAAATTTGAACAATGTAACCGAAGGTGTAGAAAAATGAGTCTTAAAATGTCTTTCGTCGAATGCGCTGCCGAAACTATTAGCGATAGAACAAAATAATGTACAACAATATTGAAGAACATCATAATGTCTACAAAAAACTCCGCGGTAGCATATGTCCAACTATTGTAGTTATGTCACTACAACAACTTTTTTCATTTTAAACATTAATGAAAATGCTAACCAAATCCAAACCATGCTATTTATGTGTTTATATTAATCCTTATCCAAATAAATTATTTTATGGTCAAGACCATTTAACTACCTATAAAATAGTTTTTAAATTATTTAAATTGGACTTTCCATTCAAAAGATATTACGAATTAAAAAATTCAAACAGTAAACAAAACCGCCATAGCGCAGTGGCAGTTGTTTGCGATGCAGTATGAAAAGCGCGCCGGGCATCGCGGTGGGCGGGGTGCCATAAAAATATTTGTGAAAAACTGTTTTTATATCCGAATTTCCAAAAATAAATAATTGTCTACCCCGTGCGAAGCCGGGACGGGCTGCTAGTACTATATAAGGAAGTTACTTTTAATGTTGAATTAACGAATAACGTGGTCCAGTGATTAAAGCTTCGTTTCTCATCCAAGAGGCTTCAAATTTAAGCAACTACCAATAACCTTACTGTATCAATTGAATAAGAAGCTTACATTTTATGATGTACTGATGTTATGTTATGTGGTGTAAGAACTTTCTATCGTAAGTTTAATAAGAAAATCTGAACTGTTGACTGTCATCTCCCTCTAACATTGAGCCCACACCACCAAATCTGTCAAGACAAAATACTTACGTGCAAGGCTAAAAATAAATGGAAGATATGTGTCATCAATATGACGCAGCATCCCTCTTTTAGAGGATAATATTTTTTTCAGTATTTTTCTTAAGATGACCCTTTTTGTATCAAGACTTGGCAGGTTGGTCGGTTTTTCTTTCTGAAAATTTTACGCTTCAGCGTTCAAAGAATTTGCGTTGTAAAGGCCTTTTTAATATAAATTCTGAAATTGAAAGGTTGTGTATGTGTTCAGTTTGGATTCAGCTGACCTTATAAAGATGAAGATTAAAAGTAAAGCAGGTATGTTATTTTATAGATGACTTATATTTGTTTATGTAAAGTACTAATTGTTTTCGTTTCCTGCTAACAAAGAAGTATTTTTAATTAAGAAAAAAAAAAGAATTTTTCAAATCGGTTAGCAAGCGACGGAGTTATGCCCGAAAAAACATAAAAAAATCAAACATCACGAATTGAGAACCTTCTTCTTTTTTTAGAAGTCGGTTAAAAAGACACGCTCTCTTAAGCCGTTATAATTAAAAAGGACGTACTAAGATAAGTTACAGAATAATAACAACAACTGCAGGAATATTAACATTTCAGACAAAAAAAAATCTAGTAAATGGTAGTCCATTTCGAATGTAAAATTAAATAAAGTTGGTTCAACTTTATCAAATCTTCTATTCTTTATACTCAAATAGTCGGACCCTTTTTCGGAGGCTAACCTTTTATTCTAATGTAATTTTTCGATCTACGTTTACTCGTGTATTTCAATTTATTCACTTGGTCCCGCCAGTGAATAAATAGAATCGCCTTCTCAGTTCCGTATTTTACTTTTAAATCTACCATGATGGGAGGCCATTATTCACAAACAATGAATATAATATGAAAGAGCACCAACACCAGTCACGCTGAACTAACCTACCTTTTTTTTATTTATTATTTATTTATTTATTTAAACTTCATGCACAATAGTGATACATAGGCGGACTTAATGCCACAAGGCATTCTCTACCAGTCAACCTTAGGTTTAAATAAGACAACTTTGTGGTAGGGTACAAAATATCTAAAAAACAATATCAACTTAAAAAAAAAAAGTACTACATACTAGTATAGGTACTTAAAATGATACTAATACACATATAAAAATAAAATAAACTAATAAATATTTTAACAAAAATATTAAACGAAAAACTTAACAATAGGCAATACTATGACTCGACTTATAACAATTGAGAGCTGCTTTTTTGTTGGTTTGGAAATTATAAAATTACCCCTCCCGCTCTGGGCCGAACGGAAGGGAATGTCAGACTTCTACTGACTAAAAACCACCCATGTTCCTTCTTAGCCCTTTTGCCGAGGCCGCGGTATCTCTTTCGAACAACCCTCAACCCCGACGGATAATGTTGGTATCTCGATTCACATCAAGTGTTTAGCGAAGTAGATTAGTTCAGTTGTATAAACTGATCGGATGGTAGCGAGTCAACATTCATTGTCTAGGTTTCCATCCACTCATTGGATAGGTTTTAGTCACTAAGATTCTGGCACTCCCAGATTTCCGATCTTTAAAAAAATATAAGTTTTTAAACTGACATGGTCACTGACACTACTATTAATATCATAAACGGGAACCTTAACCGGGAGGACGGGTTTCAACTGTCAGAGCCTGGAATCCAGTAGTTCAACTGTGCAAAAACCGAAAAAGGGTCGAAAAAAGTTCGCGAGTGGACACAGCGAGTTTTGCGTGTCGGGAACAGAATCGTGTAGTGAGTGACAATGGTAGTGGTGCCGAACGCAAAAAACGATCTAGAAAGAGGGTAGACCGATTTGTCGGCTCCTAAACATCCACCCGCAATGACTTCAGTTTATCCGTGATCATGGTGCTTGTAACAGCGCCGAAATATCGGGAACTCGAAACAATAATCAAACATGGTAAATATCCCGTTTAGGATATTAATAGTAGTTTAAAAAAAAAGTTTTTCGCCACTCACCACTCCACTTGTAGTCGCTACTCGTCACTGTCCTTGCCCAATGTAAATCGGGAATATATATCATCGTCATTCTCTTGTCCTTATCCCAATTCCTATGGGGTCGGCGCAGCATGTCTTCTTGTTCCATACTTCTCTGTTTCTCGTCATCTCATGAGACACCTCCTTTCTTACCATATCATTCTTAATACAGTGCAACCATCGTTTCTTTGGTCTTCATCTAAATCGGGAATTAAAACAGCTGCAAACAACACCTCAACGTCGCGTGAATGCACATTAGTATTCGGGAGTTTCAAACGGTCACTCATCCATACCCATATATCGATGCGTGACGTAAGCAACCGTAACTTAGCCTTGAAGAACGACCCTTGCGGCTATAATTGGTTCGTCATGTGCCCCTCCAATTAAATACATATACCTTTAGTTACTTAAGCGCAAATATATGGTAGCTTTCCTTCAAAAACCTGGTTTTATTTCATCATTATACTGTTATACAATCTCGAAAACATCCAGCTCATTACAGCGTAAGATTTCTAGGGAATTTACCTTTTAAACATTGCCATAAAACATTAAGAAAAGTATATTTTATGTGAGGACTTCCACAGTCGTTGGAGAAACTTGAAATGTCCAACTTCATGTCGTAAACTATACTCCGGAGACGTGAAACGAGACTGTTTCGATAGCAAGAAGTTACGACTAAGTATAGTAACCATTACGGAGATTTTACAAGTTTGATGTCTGAAATCTATAAAAATTGCGATCAATTTCTAACAACAGAGTGGTTGAAATGGGACTAGGCGGGTCAAATTTCCAGAATGGGTCAGGACAGATGGGCCAGAAGACGGTCGTCGTCACTGAGGTAGGCCCAAGAAACGCTGGCGTCACGATTTGGACTCGTTCAATACTGATTCGCCAGAGAAGGCAAAACATCGGGATAGTTGGAAAGGAACCGAAGAGACTTTTTCCCAGCAGTGGGACAAAACAGGCTAGTAATTAAATATAACGGGCGTAAAAAGACCTTTCTCGAAGCTGAAGGCCATTTTCCCTCCCGTTGTCACACAGAAAAATGCATATGGAAGCCAAGACAACGTAATAGGTACATAACTATTAGGAATACATAAATGAGAAAATAAAATGAACAGTACCTACTTGGATTATGAATAACTCCAAGCACAAAGGGGACATGTCAAAACACCATTGACAACATAATAAGTGTATTAAGCTCATGCTACTTAAAAGACTATCGCTGAACTGAAAAGCAATTCATTTCCGAGAAATCTATGTGCACACACGCATTGAAAATTGCTTCAATGATTGGCTCAATCGGACGATCCGGACTTTTTCGCAGAAGCCTTTAATAATAATTAATCCTATGTCGACAGAATTCGCAGAAACCGAGCCAGTGTAACGTGAACTGACTTCGGTGAACCAGTGTTGCGATATGAAACCCGGTTGAGGCCTTACACGGCCTCGGGGGTTTAGACTTGAGACGCGACTTGCGTTCGCCAGCTTCATAATAATATGTTTCCATTGCATGTGCAGTTATGCCTTTACAGTTGAACGGTGCAAGCATGCATGGACGTGTGTACAGATATCTTTGCACAAAAGGCGACACATCAAACTATACTTTTCAGTAGTACAAAGCCTCAGTTTTTATAGATTTCCCGTTCAATGAGACGTCCATACAAACGTTGCGACTTGAAGACCATCGCTCCGCAAATTGCGTTGCGGTGAGTCGTGTCATGCCAGACAGCTTCTGCCATTTGTTTTTGTAGCAGTTGGTGTGGCAAGCTGCGAGACGCTTGATCGGTTATCTCGTGGCCAAGCAGTTACTAAGACTTGGGTACGTAGAAGCGGATTTAGGTCGAAAAGTTGGAAAATATTTAGTCCTAAGTTAAAAGTTAGGATGCTAAAGTTTGGATGCCAAAAGTTTTAGATAAACCTAAGTTAGTACGTATGATTTGAGTGAACATGTTTTCCATGATCTAGACTAGAGTTTTATGGATAATAATTCTACATTGGTAATCTACTATTACAGGGAAAGGTTTTCACTTTTCGGAGATAAAAAGTCTAGCCAAAAGAATAACATTATTTATTTTGTACTAGCATTTACAATTTATCCCATAGGGTCGCTTTACTGGAATAAAAACGTATCCCAAGTCATGAGGTCATTGTTTCGATTGTCATATTTCACAAAAATGTTATTGGGTTTTTCCACCCAGTTGATAGTCATCATCATCATCAGCCTATAATGTTCCCACTGCAGGGACTCAGGCCTCCTCTCTAGAAGAGGGATTGGGCTATAATCCACCAGTCGTGCTCAGTGCGGCTTGGTAGATGTCACATGTAGAATTTTGTTTGGTTCTAAGATATGCCGGTTTCCTCACGATGTTTTCCTTCACCGTTTTGAGAACAGTGGTGATGAAATAAATTACACAAAGTAATATGCCTGACGGGGTTCGAACCCACGACTCACTGTTCGTAAGTCAGGGCCGCCACCACTGGGCCACCACTGCTCTCCAGTTGATAGTGCTTGATGGCAATAGGCTATATATATGTGACACCCTATTTTTCACCCTATTAGTGACGCCCTATTATATGTGACATAACTAGTAAAATGTTAGTGTACCGTTAGGTAAACCTGTCTGGCGTGACGTTATGTTATGTATTTATTCAGTAGGGGAATAACCAATTACAACAATAGTGTCTAAGAAAAGCAATTTTAAATTATACATAAACTTCAATTCCTTGACAAAACACAAGCATCACAAATACATTATTTAAACAGGACTTACAAATTGTTCAATTTGCTTCAGACCTTGATTCGACCCCTACAGATACGAAAGTCATTTAAAATTCTAGTGTTTTCGCAGCAATCTCTAAATGTACGACTTGGGCGAACGGAAAACATGGCGCGCATTTTTTAGTTCCTTGTTTATAGAAGGGAGATAAAATACGGAATTGGTTTCTGTAGTTCTTTAAAATTTTACGGGTTATAGAAGCTAGTGTTTGGTTAAACAATTCATGGCCAAAGACTCGCCTCAATTATCTGAGACATCAATATAAATGGCTGAATATGAGTATTTTATATTATGAGTATTTTATATATATGAGTAGTATTTTGGAACACCTCTGCCTTTCGATGATTACATGTGTGATGTCATGATATTTTATTCAGATAAACTGATGAAAAGTTTTAAAGATTGCAACATAATACCATCGCACAAGATCATTTATAACTTTGCTATAGCTAAATGTATTCTGAAAAAGAAGTGTCCCTCCGAGAACACTGCCGACAAACTATTTTTTGTGTTGCTATATTTGTGAACTTTTTATGAAAAAAAACTTAAAACAAAATGTTGTGCCAAAAATCCAAAATCTTTTGCCATTGAGACGAGTATACCGTCACTGCGATAATTTTTTTTCTATAAACCTTCTAAATACGGAGATTTTGGATGCTATTTTTTTTAATACAAGTCTAAAGATATTGATTTTTAACGTTATAACTATAATTGAAATACCTTCATGGCCCGCTTACTATTCAAAACATCCATCAGCACGATGTTTTAGTATGTTACGATAAGTCCTACCAAAAAAATTCATACCCAGCAATCATTTATGCGTAGGGTTAGATAGTTTGATGTACATAATGCTTTGTTGAAGGCTTCCTGAAGGGTTCGGTTACAGCAACAATATGATGGAAAACCCAAAGTGACTTGGAAGAACCGTTTTAAACATAAACAATTACATGCTCTTGTTTATTTTCCCTCCGGCCAAAACCACAGCTATTTCGCAATTAAATAGTATTTCTCAAATCGGCCATGTACAAACATCAAAGTAGCGGGTCTATTTGTCGACAAAGTCGGCGTTCAACTCAAATGGGAACAAAACTGACTTCGCAGCGTCGGGTCGTCGCGTCGGGTCGTCGCCCCGGGTATCAAGAGAATTCGGAGGAATTCCCAGAAACACCTTTTGTTTTGGTGCAAGTTATAAAATACTAGCGACACTTTTTTTTGGGACGTTGGGAAATCATCAAATGATTCCTGCTGCTCTGGGCAGAGCGGTAGGGAGTCTCATGCCTGTAGCACACCTCCGCTGCGAAACTCAAAGGTCGAAACCGCAATAGTTTCGCTGTGAGTTGTAAGTTCTTTGGCGGCGAAACAGGAGCGAAATTCCCTGCTCTAACGTACAAAACTGACTATGATGTTGTCTCTTTCTAACACGATTTCGCTCATTTGCTTAGGAGCCGTCTACATCTCCGCACGTTGACCGTAGTACTGTTGTATAGCGAAGTTCGCGCAGCGGTTTCGCAATTGGTGTTTTCGCAGCGGAGGTGTGCTGCAGGCATCAGACTTCTACTGACTAAAAACCACAGGCGTTCCTTCTTAGTTCTTTGTGTCGAGGCCGCGGTATCTCTTTCGAACAACCCGCAGCCATACTAGCGACCCTGCTGCTTTGCTTAGTTTTAACGACTTTTTCAAAATGGATCGTTTAATTTAGAAGACTGTCTCGTTGGTCTAATGGTCGCAAGCACGACTGCTGGTCCTGAATTTGACTCCCGGGTCGCGCAAAATGATATTGGTTCCATTTGGTATTTTTCAGTAATAGTCCGAAGATTAATTGTCAAACTTAGGTGGCAGTAGGCAGAGCACATTGCTCGCAAAACAAATGGCCAATGGGACCGCAAACCGAAAGACGTTGCGTTGAAAGGCCTCCCAATTAAATGGAACGATGACCTGGTGAAGGATACGCTGTATGCCAGACGTACAATGTGGCGACAATGGGACGGGTAACTGGTGGAACTAATGGCGCTAGCACCGCATGAACCTAAGCTCTTCATTGGTTGAATATCTGTCAATGTCATTTTATATTTCAATATAGCTTGACCTCATTGGTCGGATTGGGACAAGCTATGGACACGCCATCTACAATCAGCTTTCACTTGCCAACCCCATAGGGGATCGGACAAAAAAAAACTAATTAGTCCGTCAGATAGATTTCCAAAAAATATTGACCACATATTTTTTCTTTTTTCACGTAAACAAAAAATGAAGACGATATAGTGCTTCGAAAACTCGTGTGACGTCATATGATAGTACATTTTGTGCCTTCAAGTGACGTTTCAAGCCCCACTCCATGATCTTTGACGCGCTTTATCTTCATAATTTTTTATTGATTTGATAAAACAAAAAACACGTATCCAATATTTTTCGATAATCTAACTGACGGACTAAACAGTATCATATTTTTTTGAGTCAGTCCGATCCCCTATTGAGGGAGGCCGCTGTGTCCAGGAGTGGACTTCTTTCGGCTGAAATGACGATGATGACGATCTACCACGAATAATTCCTTAAAACGTACGGTATCTGTTTGTTCTCATATTTACACTTCCATGCTAGTGTCAACTTCTAGTCCAACCAGATGTAGGTGAGAACCAGTATTTTTTATAAAGCGAGTGCTTATCTAACCACCACAAGCTTTACTAGTTGACACTCGAAAAACAATAGTAGATATAGGAATTTATTTCGAGGTACGAAGTAGAGAGCAGCGAAGGATTCTAGAGTAGAATCACGAGCGTAGCGAGGGATTCTAGATTAGAATCCTGAGCGGAGCGAGGGATACAAGTACCGAGATATTTTTTTTTTCACGTGTTATGTACTCTACTTTTTACCATTGACTCTTTCTCTCTCTTTTCTCTTTTTTTTTTTAAAAAAACGTTGCTCTAGGAATTTCTCCTGTATCGTGGGTGCGTTCCCAAAAAATTTGGAATGGAATAGCTCCATTCAGCCACCCAGTACGGACTTTCAGCAGCAGCGATTTTTTTGTACGTAATTCGTGTTTGTTCCTAATTCAAAATGTCTTTATTCACTCAGTGATTAAAAGAGCGTTTTATTCACTGTTATCGATGAATAAAATGCCCTTTTTCGAGTGGCAATGGTAAAAACTCCATTAAATCGCTATCAGCTTTTCCCTTTCACGGCAATGTCTCACACACATACCTACATCACAGCCACACGGAGCTCCTCATCAAATCCACGCAATTTATTTAACTATACGAGAATTCTCGTAAACTCGTAAACACACGATAAAAATGTGCAAATCATTGTTTTTTCCCCAATTTTCGTGGAACATTATTCTATTATGTAAGCGTTGTTTTTCCATCGGGTACGTTGATAGGCTGTGAGTGATAGCATATTGATTGAGTGTCCAATGAGTTTGCTGAAAGAGTTATTTGGACTTTTTTTTGTGAGGGTATTTTTATACGGAACTTACGATATTTTACGGAATAATTTTGAGAACATCTGCTTTTGCGATTAGGTATTTCATCTTATCAAGAACAGATCCATCCATCACTCAAGCACATAAAAAAATTTAGCTGATTTAATATTGTACGTAAACCAACAGCAACTATGTAAAACGTTAATAATTATCGCTCAAGAACGTCGATCATTATTATGTTAATTTAATGCTCTAATTAAAACAGCATTAATTACTGTTGTTTGCTGTGGCAGCCTTATTTGACATAGTCATTAAACCGCATAGAAACATTAATCTTCTGTGTTTACAGTTTTGTAATAAACTTTTTTTTTAAATAAATAACACCTGATTTTTCATCAGCCTAGGAAGCAGTCCATAGCTAGACATAGAACTCTTCAATTCAGCTCTTTTCTCAGCATTTCTGATCCAGTTGTTTCCCACTCATCTGCCTAGCCTTTCCCAACTATATTGGTTGGCTTCCAGTCTAGCAACTAGTAGTCTAGCGACTGCCTATCTAATCTCCACAACCTACTGGGTAACACGATACCCCTTGGTAAGGCTGGTTGTCAGACTTTATGGGTACGTACCCATCTACAGACCAACCTATAGACAAGCGTTATTATCTAGCCACCCACCCTCTACAACACTACAAAATAACTGACGATATTTTACGGAATATTGTTGGGGTTGGGGTCATGACACATTGATCGCACAAAGATGGCAAAAACTATAGGCTACCGTACGCATCCTTCCACATCAACGGGCGCGGACGTGACGAACGCGCGACCATATTTTGTGCTCTTTTAGTATGGACAAACCGTCGAACGCTGGTCGATCACTCGTAACATTTATACAACAGTTTTTATTTGAATCAAATTAATAGTGATGTTGACGTGTGATCTCAACATTATTATATCGACTACAGTTATGCATCTCACTAGATTAAGATTGGTATCTACATGCGTTTTTAAATAAACTTTCTTTAGCATAACTTAAACAGAATTATTTTAGTATTATTATAATTTTCCCACTACTAGGACACAGGCCTCTTCCCTATGAAAAGTGGGCTGTAATCTACCTCGCATGTCCAGTGCGGGTTGTTCGACAAAGTTTGAAGTCATAAATATGTGATAACATATTACATGTCTTCAAACTTTTGGGTCTAAACATACCGCTTACCTCACGACGTTTTCATTCATTGTTTAGACAGCAGTCTGTAGTGATAAAATAAATAACATAGAATAATACGCCATTCAATGCATGATCTCGTAAGTACACTAACGTTAAACACTTCCCATCTACACAAATACACAGCTAAAAACATATATCCTTTGCGTCTTAAATTCTTCTCCCAATTGTACTTGCATCAAGTAAAAAGAAACACAAGTTGTTGCAATCTGAATACAAAACCGCTTTCCCAAGATACGTTGAAAATACGGACTGCAAGAGAATCCTAGACGGCATGAATCTGTGGAAAAGCAGCACAAAAGGTATATTTATAAATCTTTATTCTACGCTCAGGTATATATTATGAAAAATATTCTTCTAAAGACTTTGAGGTGGGTAAGAAAACACAATGGATTTTACGTGCCTTTTGTATTTCTAAACGCTGCATATGAAAAGATTTTTTAACGCACTATAAAGGATAAAAGGTTTTACAAGGCAGGTGTAAGTGGAAACCACAGGTATGGATATGAATGAATAAATGAATTATTAAAATACCTTGAGCGTCGTGACAAAAGTCTACACGCTTAGTATAAGTACACTTTTCCCAACTATGTTTACAATACTTTATATAGAGCAACTGCCTATCTCATCTCCACAACACACTGGGTTGTGGAGATCAGATAGGCAATACTACAACTAACTATAGTTCTGGGTAATAACATACCCCTTGGTAAGGCCGGTTGTCAGACTTTCAAGCCACTGACTACCTGCAACAACTGTCAAAAACGACTTAATGTGCTTTACGAAGCACAGCAAAAACTTGGTATGTAATAATAGGTAGCGCGGCTGAACCTCAAGATCCGAGTGGCGATTTTATTTGGTAAAAAACTTTTTTACAAAAAATAAAACCGACTTCGACAAAAATAAAACACAAAAAAGTGAAAAATAAAAATCAGCTTCTGAAGTCGGTGACTTTTGTTTGTTTGATTTCATGTTTTTGCCACCGACTTCAGAAGCTGATTTTTATTTTTCACTTTTTTGTGTTTTATTTTTGTCGAAGTCGGTTTTATTTTTTGTAAAAAAGTTTTTATTTTTCACTTTTTAGTGGTTCACATGTGCCGGCGTGATGTTATGTTATGAACTGGTGTAAACAATAGACTTCAGCAATCCCAGTCCATTTGCTATCATTTATTGAGGAGTTCCGTTGTCTATCTCCGAAGTTCTTCATCAGATGTTCACCAAATAGTTTTTATAACCTTTTTAGTGAGTTCAGGCGTGATATTATGTTGTGTGATGGCGTAAACAATGTTTAGATATGCTATAGCAACAATCGCGGTTAATCTGCTGTTATTTATTGAAGAGTTCCCCCGATTTCTACAAGATCCCATCATCAGATATTGAAATGGTGACAATGGGACCACACGGAAAGCACCAGCTTTCAAATGAAAAAAGAATAATGAAAATCAGTTCACCCAGTCGCAAGTTATGAGCGAACAAACATAAAAAAAAATAAAAAAAAAAAAAACAGTCGAATTGATAACCTCCTCCTTTTTTTGAAGTCGGTTAAAAATATTGATATTAATCTGAATACCAATATTTTACATGTCTATTTGACCTATACAACTTAGTTACTCGGTTTGACGATACTGCCATGAAGAAAACTGATTGTCAGACTTTCGGGATTATTGACTAACCCGCATACGTCCATTAGAATAAAATAATAAAATATGAAGGACGAACTGTCCCACCAAAAGCTATCTAAAGTAACGACTTGCAAGTATTCCTACGTATGCTAATGACAGCTACTCCGCTAAAAGTTTATCTACAGGACTAACTACCCACATTTAGTGAATTTACCAGAGAAACTGCAAAATGGCGACGTATTAAATTATATTATTTTAGTATTTACGTAAACGTGAATTTTAGTGTCATGAGGAAAGTTTTGAGTATGAATGTGGATGGGTAAAAGAGTAGAGAAAGACTAAAGAAATGATGGATGGATTGTGTGAAGGATGATATGACAAGCAAGGAGGTGTCCAATGAGATGGCGAGTGACATATTTTAAGTGTGGAGATCAGACCGTGCACCTGTTATTATTTATCCACCAACAAGTAAGTATGTTAAAAGTGGGGGTAGCCCCACTCTTGTCAAAGTCAAAGCATTTATTTCAATCAAACCATAACATGCAATTTTTAGTGTCAGAAAAACTACATAAAATAAAGCTCCAGTCACAGTCATAAGGCATAATAACTTGTAGATCTCTTTGGATAAGAATGGGCAAAAAACTCCATGACCACTCTTTTTAATCAGAATATGGTTACAAAACTTTTGTTACATCATTAATGTTGAGATGGTATACTATTGAGAACGATATAGTTAAACTGTCCACAGTAAAGTCAAAAAACGACGATTCAAAAATAAAATAATAATCAAACAAGCCGTGGTAGCTAAGAGGTGACCAGTCACAACCGACGGCATCCGTTTACAAGCATGAGGCATGCATCAGCACCATTCCACTCAACCATTTTGAAGGGAACAAAATGATCCGACACACCCGCCTGCATGTATAGGAAAGAGATGTAGGATTAGTTGATACACATGGCGATACATCAAGCTATTCATTTCCAGTATATCATGGCTTCACTTTATATAGATTTTCCGTATAATGAGAGATTAGCCTAAACTAGTTTTGTAGCTTGACTAGTCGTCAAATCTACGTCAGCCTCTAGTCACAGCAGGATGAATCACTGGACTGCAATCATCTCAGACACGTCTAGCTAACTGTCACACTTAGGTATGACTATTAATAGTTGTCAGGACTTACGTCACCACGTTTATTGCTATTCTTAGAACTGTTTCAATAGGGGATCGGACAAAAAAAAACTAATTAGTTCGTCAGATAGATTTCCAAAAATTATTGGACACGTATTTTTTCTTTTTTCACATAAACTTAAAATGAAGACGATACAGTGCTTCGAAAACTCGTGTGACGTCATATGATAGTACATTTTGACGACACAAGTGACGTTTCAAGCCCCACTCCAAGATCTTTGACGCGTTTTATCTTCGTCATTTTTTATTGATTTGATAAAACAAAAAACACGTATTCAATATTTTTCGATAATCTAACTTACGGACTAAACAGAATCATAATATTTTGACCCAGTCCGATCCCCTATTGTCTGATGCAATGGTCTCTAAACTGGTAAAGGAACACATCGTAAGGAAATCGGTATCTCCCAGTGACAAAAATACAAATGACCCATATGGTGGGTAACAGCCCACTCCCTTTCGACGACACGACACATGGGTCCCAGTAATGGGATTCAGTGTAGGCTGATTATGCTAAAGCAATAAAAACTACAATTTTAAAATAAACTAGACTATATTGATCATCATGCATCATTCTGTTACTTAATTTTTCGCCATCTCATTGGCCTTCCTCTACATTACTATTATTCACACTAATACCTAAAACGGTTTTTTTTTCCAGAACCACTGTATTCATGGGACCAAAATGAAAACGTGAAAAAAACAATCATCATTCATGATTGTTTTTTTCACGTTTTCATTTTGGTCCGTTAAAAAAACCGTTTTAGGTATTAGTGTGAATAATAGTAATGTATTCATGGGACCAAAATGAAAACGTGAAAAAAACAATAAGCAGTCCGATTGTAAAACACTATCTTTCCTTTCTCTATAATTATTCTATTTCCCAGTTTTTTCTTTGTGACCGAAACCGAGTTTCCTATGCCCTAATCTCTGCACGGAACTAGTATTTGTATAGCCCATAGAGTAAATTCCTCGAAGGGGTAATTGTAAAAAAAGATCATAAATATTGTAGAAAAGTTTGTTAGTTTTCTACCGCATTATTAAATAAATTATATACTCTATGCTGTTATTTACGCCTCCATTCGACATTCCACTCGTAGTTCGTAACTAGTCAGAGAATTAGACGCCTACTGTACCTAAATAGGAAGGAACTAAACCATTTGAGGACATTCTGTGCCCATTAGACTTACCTACGATCATACCACACAACATGCAGTGACATTAACCCTTATACGAATCACAACACGACTGATTTTCGATTGTCTCTCCCCGTTTTATAACTTTGTAAACGAACGACGAGTCAACAACTTTACATTCGCGACTAATTCATTGATGCGCTGGTAGGATTAGTGTGGATATTTGAGTTTCGGAGACGCATTTGGTAAGTTTGTGTCGTCAATACCATTTAGATGGTATCGGAAATATCCGTTTTGTTATCGCAATTCTAGAACGTAATTCTGTTTATTTACTAGATTTTGCCTGAGGCTTCGTATTCCGTGATTACTGGTGTATCTGATAAGGGAAATCACTTCATTGGCGTTGTTGGCGGGTGGGGCGAGTACTTCTGTACTTGGAACTAATACAACTGCAATTTTTATTTTGTTTAACTAGCTTTTGTATGCGGCTTCGCCTGTTCAGTAATTTATTTATTTAAACTTTATGCACGAAAAGATGGACTTAATACCATAGGCATCTTCTCATTATATTTATTTTCTTGTAATTATTCCACGAGATCATAATTCCGGAACAAACAGTAGCATATGTTAATTCAAGTCATAAACGAAACTATACCTATACCAAATAAAACACCGTCGGGAGCAAACGCGGTCGGCGGATTTTCTGCCTATATACTCTTGATGAAAGCTTTCTTCAAATAACAATTCACGCAAATTACTCAAACGCAGACAGTATTAAGCTCTTGTTACTTAATACCGTCCCTCTTGCCAACAAAAATACAATCGCGTGCCTATAATCAGCGTTTCAACTCTAAGAGCAGCATTAAAACTGGTAGAAAACTATCAAAGTGCCATCTCTCACGAACTACTTTTCAGGCGGGTCTGAAATATCAACGGTTGCGACGGCACGTCGGAATAATTTGTGTTTGTTTGTTTTGCCATACTTTTGTTTTAAAGAACCATTTTTGTAACGAGAGAAATTTAATGCAGAAATGATGTCTAGAAATGAGTGAAGCGCAAAATCCGAATTCTTTTTATAAGCATTTTTTGCCATAACCTGCCTCTTTGGTCTGACTGTCGCAAGTATTACTTTAGCATTGGTCCTTCTTAGCCCTTTATGTCGAGGCCGCGGTATCTTTGTGGTGCGCGGTGCATTGGTCCTGGGTTCGATATTCAAGTCGTGTCAAGTATTATTGAGTTTTTCTGTCAATAATTTTTTTTCACCGCCCTGAGTCTGAATAACATTATACCAAAATTATGAGGAGTTTATAAAAAAAATGGTTCAACATTCCAAAAATTGCAAAAATTACTTCATGATTGTTTCAGAGTTCAAGAAGTACTGCTAACATTTCAAAAACTCGCAATTTCAAATTCAGAAATCAGGTGCTAAATTAATCAAAAAGATCAAACAAACAATTTTCCCGTACCACATACACCATAAACTTTTTCATTAACACAGCAAAACACAAAACGCAAAATATGAAAACTAAAACGAGGCAGGCCTGTCTAAAAACCGTAAAAACGTGCATCAAAAACTCGTATAATCTCAAGTGCTGAAACTACGAGCAGCATTCACGGATCATAAACAAAATATCAAATGTATGAAAATTTTGCATTTCCCTACGGAAATGTACGAACGAAGTTGGGGAATAAAATCCTTTGAAAATGGCCTTACTACCCTACTTTTACTATCTGATTTCGATATAGGCCTTGGTACTGGTATACTACAGATGGGTACAGAAGGCTAGCGGCATACGAAGATCGTAAATATCATAATTATCATCAATTTACAGTAGTCTATGCTAGAGAGTGGACATAAGCCTCTCTGTTAAATTACTTGACCGTTTTCGGTCACGGCGGTCAATCTTATCGGCGCGGGAGATATTATACCGAGCTTCCTCCGTGCCTTGGAAAGCATGTTAAGCCGTTAGGCCCGGCTGCCACTTTTAGATTTCTGACAGTTGTAACAGGTAGTCCGTGGCCCGAATATCTGACAACCAGTCTTCCCTAAAAGTATTATATTACTCAGTACTTATTAGGTAGTGGAGGTTAAGTGGCTGCATGTAAAATAGTGGTTTCCAGCTGTATCCGGTAAGACTGGAGTCCGACCCAAACTAAGATGGAAAAAGGCTAGGCAGATGATGAAGAAGAAGATCAAAAACCCTATTTGCTCAGATTTTGTTGTCATGTTAAGAGAGTGAATGAAAAGTGACACATTTGCCCCCATCTCATAAAGAGGTAATGTGTGTGTGGTTGTATGTTCGGATGTATAGGCTATCTTAAGAATTACTGAATAATATGTAAAAATTCTATCACTAATAGAAAGCCAAAATATTTCGTTTCGGATTCCACAGAGAGAGCATAGTCCTTTTTTTTAATTACTCGCTCGCACTCATAGACACTCGCGAACGGCATTTGTTTGAGATCATCGTACGAGTCAATGGTGTGCGTGCGTGTTTTCACTCGTTGTGTAGTTGAAACTTCTGTAGTGTTCTGTTCTGCGGTACTAGAAGATCAAAATTCTTTTACATTCAAGGTCGAGTTTATGTGACTTGGTTAGCCGTATGAGCAGTTTTTGATCGAAACTATTTCTATACTTTTTGATTTGCTTTTGGGTCGAGCCAAATTACCTTGGGAATATGGTATTCAAATGAACCGTTGGGACTTCGTCTTTTATGTAATTTGAAACGAAAAGACTTTTTCCTTGTAAGACTACACATTTAATAGGATTTTATTTGGGGACCAATTCCACGAAAAACGACTAAAGACGAAAAATATTTTGGACAAAAAAATGGATAGTTTAGTTCCCTGCAAAATGGTTGAGTTGAATGGTGCTGGGCCATGCGTCATCTTCGTGAGTGGTTGCTGTCAGTTGTGACTGGTCATCTCTTAGCTGCCACGGCTTATTTGAATTAATAATTCTATTTTTTTAATTGTCTTTTTAAATTTACTTAAGACACATTTCACGTACACATCTTAACACATCGTTCTTATGTAATGTACCATATCAGCAAAAATGATAAAGTAACCAAAGTTTTGTAAGAATAGTCTGATTAGCAAGTGTCCACTGAGTTTCTTGCCCGTTATTTTCCATTGAGAACTACGCTTTGGCATGGGCAACTACAGTTATTTCACAGCTTTTATGCCTTGTCGCTGGGACTGTAGCTTCATTTCATTGTTTTCTTTGTTTCAACAATTCAGAAGTGCTTGTTACTGGCCTACATAAAATAAAAACTTTGATTTTAATTTAGATTTTTGTATTACCTACGCTTTTGAATAAATCGTACCAAAATCCCTTTTAAAATTTTACTAGTGGGCGCCCCGGCTTTGCACGGGTGCAAAAAAGGTATTAGAACCTTCCTCTTGAATCACTCTATCTATTAAAAAAAAACGCATCAAAATCCGTTGCGTAGTTTTAAAGATTTAAGCATTCAAAGGGACATAGGGACAGAGAAAGCGACTTTGTTTTATACTATGTAGTGATTCCTGCTTTAAACACGTCGTTTCCGACACGTCACACCATTTTTGCCTAACCCTAAAAATGCAAGAAGCTATATAGTATCAAGTAGCCTATAAAATTATCTACTACCACTCATCGCGCTATCCTCTAAACCCGTTACCGCTTATAGTCTAAGTAATAGCGATGCATGTAACTTGCAAACATGTTTACCAACCACGCTAGCTGAGCTACTTACTAGCTATCTCTCGTACGATACGATGGCACTCCAGCACACTCCAGTTCGAGTTTAGCATAACAAATTGCGTTCAGGCTAAGTTCCATAATTAATGTCGGCGGGTGATAGTTGTTGGTAGCAGATGTAGGGTTATCGACGCGAAGGCTTGGCTTGCATGCATTTTAGGTGGGTTAGGATTATGTCAGGATTTGGGACATCATTAAGACTTAGACTAGAGAAAGTAAAAATATGAATCGATACATTCGAGTATCGATTCTTTCCTTGCCCTGATTTGAACCCACGGCCTCGTTTGGTCGGTACAATAAGGATGCTGGTGGGCAGGTGGGTTGCTGGTACATCTTCATGCAATTTAGAAAAATGTTTTTAGTTTTTTTCATCTCACATAGACTAAAATCAAATTCAATCACATAATAGAGAGAAAAATCTATCGTCTCCTGCAGCATTTTTACTACTCGTAGTTATCTAAAACTCGACTAAAAACAAAGCTCCTTGCTCAGGCAAGCCTCGAGGTCAAGAGCTGACTCATCTTAAATAAAAAATAAAAAAATATTCCCAGAATTATTCTTTTGCAACAAGGACGCTTTTTTTGACATAAAACTAAGGAACAATAAACAAGAATTTGATGATAAAGTCGATACATGGCCTTATCTTACATATAAGGCCATGTATCGACTATTATCTGTCCCTTGATAGGAATTAGTCCTGCCAATGAGACTCAAGAGTATTGTCAGCTCTAAGAGAATAAATATATTAGGATGGATGGTCAACCACGTGGATGATGTAATTCTTTGTAAGATTTCTACGTCGCTAATCTCTTAAAAATTTAGATTGTTGAGTTTCGAAAAACTATTTCGTAGTGCAATTTATTTTGGGAATATAAAACTTCTGCATTGGAAATTCCATTTAATGTTTTTTGTAAAAGTCTAGTTTTTACCCGACTACGGCAAAGCCAAAGGAGGGTTATGATTTTGACTGGCTATGTATGTATGTATGTATGTATGTATGTATGTATGTATGTTTGTATGTATGTATGTATGTATGTATGTGTGTATCTTCATCTGTTCCCTCATAGCTTCTAATCTACTTATCGGAACTCGGCTTATGAGGTATCGTTAGAACCGTCTTAATTTTCCGCTGAACATAGGCTACGTGACGTGTCACAAAAAGCGATTTGGCGCCCTCTAGCGGTCAAAAAGTAAGGCTTAAAAAATAAAAATGGAGATAAACACGCAGTGTTTGGTATCATTTAAAAGGGCCTCACTTGTACATTTCCAAAATATTGCTCAAATTTAAAATCACGCCCTCTAGCGGACAAAAAGTCAATAGTAAAATAAAATATTTAACACCAAAATTGTTTAAATAAAAAAAAGTAAAAAACTAAAACCCGACTACGACAAAAAAACGACGCTGAAAAAGTTTGAAACAAGATTTTCAGGATAGAACAAAAAGAAAAGCCGTAGTCACACGTTATAGGTACCAACCTAAACACTTTAATACCGTGTGACTACGGCTTTTCTTTTTGTTCTATCCTGAAAATCTTGTTTCAAACTTTTTCAGCGTCGTTTTTTTGTCGTAGTCGGGTTTTAGTTTTTAAAATAAAAGCAGCCTTAGTTTCTCCTTATAACATCAGTTAGATCAATCAGTGAGCCTATTTTGGAAATTAGCCGAAATAAACATACAGACAAACAAACAGGTAGATATCCCAAAAACTTTTGTTTTTGGGATATCTACCTTTCTTAGGCGTTCAGTAACAAGACGTTATTTTGAAATTAAAAAACAAACACCTCAATTATATTGAAACAAGTACATCTACCCAAACCAGTTTAGGAAACTAGATACACTTTGAATTTATAAACATATTCGCCGACACACAGTAAATAATATCGGATACGATACACTCCTCCCTCTTCCCTCTTCCCACTCTAAACATTAAAAATTAAAAGTTATAGGTTCCACTTATGGTTCGCGCACACTATGAAAGCTTATGCTTCGCTACACATACTGGTTAGTTGGTAATACTTACCCCTTTAGCAGGTAAGGGGTTGGCTAATAAATTATGAGGTCGTAAAGTGTAGTTGTTGGGTTATTATAATTTACCCAGCTAACTTCACAGTCAATAACATATTTTTTTTTTTAATATTATCTTTGTTGGATATGCCCGTATTTTTTATGCATTTTTAAAACAAAGACTAGCTGATGCTCGCGGTTTCGCCCGCGTGGATGTCGGTCAAATTATATACTTAAACCTTCCTCAAGAAACACTTTCTCTATTAATTAGTGAAAACAGCATAAAAATCGGTGCAGTAGTCTTTGAGTTTATCGCGAACAGACAGGTAGACATACGCGGTGGTCGTCTATGACTGCCTCGTTGGTGTTGTGGTCGCACGCACAACGCTGAGTAAGAGGTCCTGGGTTCGATTCTCTAGTCGGGCATAGTGTTATAAGGTTTTTCATCATGATTTTTTCAGTAGATTCATGACAATAGGCGCGCCCTCTTTCACATAGTACTGAAACATAACTGGCGAAATATGGGTGTACTATTAGGTACACCTCTGCCTATCTCTTAAGGGATTATAAGCGTGATGTTGTTGTATATGACAATTTTCAAGGCAGAATTGATAATGTTAACGGTTATGTAGTCACATTCTAAATGTAACTATAAATTATGATGGTACGTGTGTAATTTTAATCGCAATAATAGTGAATCCGTTAGACAGTAATAAATTACTTCCGTCACTGTTCAATGATTAATATTACAGTGTAATAACTTATATTATATAAATGTTAAATGTAAATTTTATCGATTAAATATTGCAGGGCAATTAAACATGTCTGGCGAATTTTTGGTGTGTATACTCACTTTCACTAATATGTGAAGAGTCAATGTCTTGTAAAAGTATCCTTTACTGCTCCGATTAAAATATCACGATGTTATGAACATAGTATTTTGGAATTGATATTTTTATGAAATTGATCCTATCTCCAATTTTTCTTTCTTCGAAAATTGTGTTTTTTTGATAATTTACACATATTGTGTTCATGAATGCACTATTAGGTATATTTCTAAATAACCCTGTGGGAATTACAGGTATGATGGCATACTATCATCTATTGATAATAAACCTAGGACGGAATCACTACCCGATTAAAGGTTACACACAAAAACACCCAGTATAAACCAACTTTATTCTACATCACTCTATTTAAACTCAACTTCGCGTTTTGTTTGTTAAACGTTAACATATTAACTGTACTTATACGAGGGTTAAAGTGTAAGGTTTAGCTTTGATCACAGGCTTTGATCCTAAAACAATAACGAAAGGGATAGTCTTGGGATATGACTCTGGCTCTCACTCACTCTTGTAAATTTTAATGAACTTACTAAACTAGAAGTAGAAAGACAAACAATTACTAAATCTCACAAATACAGGGTGTAAACGTACCCTTTACGAAGTCATCAACCAAGCATTCTTTATGTCAAAGTCGTAAAAATGGTTACTGGAAAACGACTTTTTTTGATGTAAAAAATATTGTTTACTCAAAACATTGTGCTGGTGGATGCATTACGTAGTACAAGGGTCGCTACTGGTTGACGAAAGAAATTCTGCGGCCCCGGACACAGAGGGACCAAGGGTGGTTTTTAGCCAGTAGAAGTCTGACACTCCCTTCCGCTCGGCCCAGAGCGGGAGGAGTCATTTGATGATGTCTCAAACTCCAAAAAAAAGGGTCGTGGGGGTATTTAAAGTTATTAGTATTATATAACTATTAAATTTCTGAAGCGTTCGTCAGTGGAAGTAAGATCCCTGAATGTAAGGTCCTGGGTTTGCGACACGATTGGATGATTGATTGACGGGCACGATTCGCGGGTCGGAGAAAGCATTGTTGGGTTAAACCAACAGGAATTTTCGTAATCTAGATTTGAGCCCGGTTTGTGGGTCTTGAACATAACTGGTTAGGGAATGTACTATAAGGTAAACCTCTGTCTATATAGCCACGATGTTAGATTATGCACAAAACAATGACAATTCTACTTAAACAAACCAAGAGCCCATTTTCTCAGTTTCCTCGAGTGAGTACCTACTTTTAGTATAATGTCGCACAAATGAGGCCCTTAGGGACTATTTGTATATCTATGAAACGTGATCACTGGCTACGAAGAGGTGTGTACGTTTATAGCTTGCGTAAGACCTGTTTATGAAAAGGAAAAGGGTATTTTTTTTTAAGATGCTGCTTTGAATTGAGTCATGGGATGTGTATAAAATAGGCTGGTTATTTGGACATTTTTATTTTGCTACTAGCTTTTGCCCACGGCTTCGCCCGCGTGGATGTCGGTTTAACTACAAAAATGTCGATTTTCCATACAAACTTTAGTCCCCTAACTCCTTTAGGGGTTGAGTTTCGAAAAATCCTTGGCTATTCCTTGTCTACACTATAAAGGGAACCTCTGTGCAAAATTTCAGCTTTCTAGGTCCTAGGGCTGGGCTTGATGAGTCAGTCAGTCAGGACTTCTCTTTTTATTTATATAGATAGATAGATAACATAACATCACGCCTGTAATCTCTGATGGCTAAGGCAGAGCTGAACCTAATTATAATACTTACACACACATAACTGGAGAAATGTGGGTGTAATGTGTAAGCCCCTTGTTTTATGGGGCGCCCCTTATAACAAAGGGCCTTTTGTCATCAACCGGACACAAACCTGGACCCCATGGCTTCTACTGAGAAATTCCTGATGGAAAAACTCAATTATTTCTTATCTCGGATCTTTTGGTTCCACTCCACTTGATTACAAACCGTTCGTTTTTATTTTTTATTTTTATTTTGTTATTATGATTCGAGCTTAAGACATTATTTTATTGTATCTGTGTAATTTAAAATTATGCTCTAAATTGAATTATTGATTATAAAAATGTGTATAAATGGACAATTTTAAAATTAATTGATGCTGTCTAGCGTATCTCTTATTTGTACGCCATTCAGGCAAAACATGACTGTCTGCTATATTATTGATGTAACATCTTGCATGCCATCTGTTGTGTATACTCATGTTTTGAACAAATAAAATTATCTTTATTCTAAAAAGATAAGTAACTTATCAACTAAGCTCCATAAATCGTTGCAAAGGTTTCGCTGTGGGGTCGATGAGGCTCTAGATTTAATCAAATGTTAATAATATTTAATACTTACACTTATTTATAACTTAAAACTTTTCTAATTTGATCATGGTTTTTGCCAGATTTTACAAACAAAAGATTATGTCAAAAAGGCAGTCGGAAATTATGACCTCACTCCAATTTTTCTTTACTTTAAAGGTTATTTATCACCTAATTTACGTTACCCTGGGATTAAATTCCTTTGGTAAAACTGTGGTGAATATCCCAAAATAATTTATACAGATTATATTGTAATCAGGTAGTATCGCGGTACCACAGCGAGTAGTATTACATGGCAGATTAAATTGTACATTCCACGGCTTCCCTGAGAGGCGGGTCGGAGTCAAATAACACAACGTTGCGACAAATCTATGTCACGATTTGAATATGTGTATTTTGATATTTACTTGAGATCAAGGGGCTGGAAGATTATTGATTAAAACGTGACATTATAGAACATTTTGTCTTGTATAAAATTTGTTTATAATTTGTATTGTTTTTTTTTTTAACAATTATTTTATTTATTTTTGTAAAGTTTATAAGTATAGTATATTATATTTGTATTGATACCAGCTATATTAGCAATCCGCACTGGGCCCGCGTGGTAGATTATAGCCCATCCCTCTGCTAGAGAGGAGGCCTGAGTCCCTGCAGTGGGAACATTATAGGCTGATGATGATGATGATACCAGCTAAGATGACGAGAAATAGAGAGGTATGGAAGATGAAAACAATGACATGTTGCGCCGACCCCAAATGAATTGGGATAAGGGCAGGAGAATGATGATGATGATGATTGGTACCAGCTACAAAGAGAAAGAGTCAAAAGGTCAAGATCAAAGTATTTATTTCTAATACATAAATATCAGCCTTCGCTCTGCCCAAGAGCGGGTTATTCGATGATTTTCCCCCCACCAAAAAAAAAAAAAAAAAAAAGGCACTTCTGAATTATCAAACAAACAATGTATGCCAGAAGGCATAATAACTGTGAAAGTACCTACTGCGAAGATCTGTATGTTGAAGAACAGAAAACAAACTCTAAGGACACTCTTTTATATAAGAACTAGCTGTGCCCGTTACTTTCAATGTGCGTTCAATATTCCAGCTCAATTGATTTGGGGGAAAATGATTTGAAATTCAGTTACAAGATTTAACCAGTGCCTACTAACCAATTTACTAACAAGGCAAGGTAAATGAAAACTTAGAATAACTTTAAATTCTCCCACTTACAAGTAAACAGAATGAATTCTAGTTGTCATTTCGAAAATGTAGATTTGCATAGAGAATGGGAAAGATACACTACAACTCAGTACAAGGTACACCACTGAAAATTCAAAGAGCAACTGATATTTATTAATTACCGCAGAGAGTTAACTTTGAGAAACGTAAATTCCAGTAAGCTTAAATGCACAATAAAGCAAATTCTATCTGCGTAAAATGCATCTAGAATATTGCATTTTTACGCAACGCCAGGTCACATCTTACGGGGAATCGAATATAAATTAGGCGAACCAAGTCGCGGAAAATAAGT
Organism: Diarsia dahlii; assembly: GCA_949775195.1. Taxonomy (NCBI): domain Eukaryota; kingdom Metazoa; phylum Arthropoda; class Insecta; order Lepidoptera; family Noctuidae; genus Diarsia; species Diarsia dahlii. The sequence goes on from OX459209.1 coordinate 18,009,169, forward strand.
AGGATAAACGTAGTGGACAAAAGTGGTCTTAGAACAAAATTTACACCGAAAGACTTTTTTGTTTTTTGACATGGCATCTCGCAGGTTACTCTATGAGGCTGTTTTCTGCTTAACTCGGGCTATCATGTGGGTGTTTTGAGTGCAAGGTAGAGCGTCGCTGCCGCTGGAGAGGGCAGCATTGGGTCAGTTTGGATCTGAGTGAGATTATTTAGGAGCTGGTTTAAAATAACTGGCTCAGCATTGCGAGTTATTCGCTCAAGGGTCACGGTACACCGACAGACGGAAAAATGTTGCGTTTTATACTTATGAGGTTTGTAGGAATTACCAAAAGTATCATCTGTCTAGCCTTTTATTTATTTAAACTTCATGCACAAGATTGGTACATAGGCGGACTTAATGCCCAAGGCATTCTCTACCATTCAACCTTAGGGTCAAATAGGACAGCACTGTGGTAGAGTACAAAAAAAAATTAAAATAAATAAGGAGAAAACCATTTTGTTGTATAAGTTCCTTTTCTCAACTATGTTGGGGTCGATTTCCAGTTTAACCGGATGCAACTGAATACATACCAGTATTTTAAATGGAGCGTGGATTACCCCAAAGGGCCAGGCAGAGATGATACCAAACAAAGAAAGAAAAGATATTATTTGGCACATACCACAGGTGCATACAACATAAACTTAAAAATCTAAAATCGAAACTGAAAAATATTTGTGTGTTTCTCGGCTGAAAAAATAAATGAAAAAAGACACAAATAATATTGGACCCATATTTCGCCATTTATGCGAATGTCCCATGTAACCAATTGCTGTAATATTTTCTTAATGAGACAAACAAAATATTCAGATGAACTGAAACACCAAAGAAATCTCCACACAAATTAACAAAACAAACCGTATTTCTCTTAGAAATCAATACGAACCGTCGAATGTTACTGCCATCGCGTGCTTCACTGATTATCCCTAAACGACTAATATTTATTACGCTAGGCCAAGGCAACGCAATAAACTCACTAATTAAGTAGAAATTATTTTACTTTATACTTGTTATTCGAGGTTTTATTGGGCGAGGTTTCATTAAACTTTAAATTCTGAGGTCAGTTACTTTTTCCAGATTTTTCAAAGGTAAAAAGTAAAAATATAATAAACGATGCAATTTAAACAAACAAGGTGTGTTGTTTTCAATATTTCTCGAACACCAGACACGGAATCCACATTACATATCGTCACGCCTATAATCTCCAAAGAGTTAGGCAGATGTGTACCCAAACTCATTAGTACCTATACCCATATTTTCCAAGTTATATTATTGCCATCACAAACTCAGAACACGGGGCTGCTACTCAGAGATTTCTGATAAAAAGACCCAATAACACTTTAAAGCATAAATTATCACACTTTAACTTTTTATTTTTAACCCACGAGCGAAAAAAACATTTGTATCCATTGTCCAGGACATGTCCTTCATATCCTATGAACATAAATATACATTTTACATAATTCATAATCAGAATAAAACCCCACACCCTCTTCATTAGACTAATAAAGCCACTCATAATCCAATTAACATAAAAATCGTTACAAAACAAAGGAACAATGATTTTATTCATAAAAAATACCTAGTATAAATAACAGTGGAGTATACTTGTAACAACGGTACCAGATCGCTCGGGGCTAACCAGTGTTAATCTCCTAAACCCATAAAAGTGCAGAGTATCAACTGAGCTACCATGTGGTATATATCGATCGGTATAGAAAAAGGACTAGTTTTTTTTGTACCTACCTGTTATTTATGGGCAAGTCGAGAGAGTTATGAGAAACCTCCTCCGTTTTTGAAGTCCGTTAAAAAAGAGGAGCTCGTTGCTAAATAATTATAGCCTTGGGATCTATCTTCAGGTTAATCCGCGTTTACTTAGGTTGATCTGTGGATGAGGGACCCCAATGATATATCAAGTTTCCTGCATGCCTTGAAAAGTGGTTCACCCTTGTTTCGCCGAACAACTTTTGATGTAATGTTACTAATTCGAACAACGTTTCAGGAAATAATCATTTTGTATAATATCGACATAATTTTCATTTCATCGAATATTTATTTGCGATAACAACATTTGCGCTATTGATCAAAAGGTATAATGTTCATTTCATGTAATGTTCGGGTGGTATAACATGTATTTTATCGAATATTCAATTGGCGTTTCCGTCAGCAGGTCGACGGAGCCCCAACGCTGAGCGGGGCTCCTATTTCTGTCTGCAGGGTTTATTTTGAAGGAACAATGTTAGTTTATAGACAATGAAAGGAAACGAATTATTAATGAACTGAATATTCGATACGATCATTCGACTAAATCATTATTATTCACACAACACAGATGCTGACAGAAATCCTAACCCTAGACGGTCGACGTCAGGGGAACGGTTAGTTAGGTCCCTTTAAACCCTGCAGACAGAAATAGTCGGCCTGCTGACGGAAACGAATGATTAATGAACTGAATATTCGATACGATCTTTCGACTAAATCATTATTAGTCTAGTGAAACATAAGTTTAAATAAAATTAGTGCATTTGAAAATTCGTTCAAATGATTTTATTTCAAATAAATAAATATGCTAAATAAAAATCTACCAATTAATTATTCGGTCAAATGAATAATTATACGAAATGACTTTATTGTAACTAAAATTAGTCGGAGTGATTTTCGACGAAACGTTGTTATACCAAACAAGGGTAAACCTTGAAAAGTACGTTGAGATCTACAAATGAAAGCTGGAACGAACGTTCCAGTTTTCATTTGTAGATAAGACTGACATCCAGCCTTACTAAGGTGTTTCGTTAGCCAGTAGATAAGCCAGTTAGTATTCGCTCTGGAAATACTGGAATTCAGCTGCGTGTGGCTGGTCTTGTTGAGAGGGTAAATGAAAAGTGACAGTTTTGACCCGATATCATAAAGAGGTAAAGTGTGTTTGTAAGTTTTGACTTAGGAGTAACCTTCAGAACTACTGAATATAATTATTATTTATATATATTCCCGAGTGTCACTGGCTATAATTATTTAAAATCTTCCCGTGGGATAAGTTCCGACAAACGCGAACGAAGCCGCGGGCAAAAGCAGTAGTACCTGACCAAAAGGTCAACTTATGATTAAGAGTGATTTAGGTCGAGTTAGTTGACAATGCCCTATAGCCTTTTGGCAAACAAGCCGGCTATATTTACCGTAAAACCAATGCCAGCTGGGGTTGCGGTGTACTTGAGTGGAGACGGCAAAACGTAAGGTGAGACGCCCTGAGGTGAGGTGGAGCGACGATCTTCGCAGGGTGGCAAATGGATCAGAACTGTTGAAAGTCAGATTGAGTCATGTGCGATTGAAGAGGTCTAAGTCCAGCTAGACTGCTGGAGGCTGATGAAGATGACAGCCTTCTGATTTAGCATGGAAGTTTAAAATTATACCAATATTTTCGAAATAAGATAACATAACATCACGCATATAGTCCCCGAAGGGTAAGGCGGTTGTGGTTTATGTAGGTACAATAAAATAGGAGACGAGCCTATTGCCATCAGCCGGCCACAAATCTAGATTTCTGAGGAATTCCAAAATATTTGAGATTAAAAAGCACCTATCCGTAAGCAGCTATCTTTACAATGAAGGTATTTCCCTTACAATCCAGTTATATTAAGGTACATTTAGGATTGACACACCGACCATAGCCGCTCTATTATGAATATTAACAGCCCCATCTGGGGCTTATCTTAACGACATGAACGCAGTAGCTGTCCGGATATAGGGGCCAACATATACACAGCGTGTCAGTAATGTGAGATCATATTTAAGTAAATCTTTACCATGTATAGAGTTAAAGATATTTTTATTTCTCAAAGAAATAACAAATATAGTAAATCACAAATTCAGTCAAACACGCGAACCACTGTTAAACCCACGATGGTTTGTGTGGTATGTTTATGACTTCTATAATTACTGTAAATTGTGTTTTTTAATAATAAAAGTAAAACAAACACATAGCCTGTCAATATCATAACCCTCCTTTGGTTTTGCTGTAGTCGGGTAAAAATAGTCTGAAAGTGGCATCTCTGACTGAAAAGTTGTATGATATCGGTCGTCGTGGTATGGGTAGGTAATGCGGAGAAATAAGTAGAATGTCGTGAGGAAAGATTTGAACAGGAATGTGGATGGGTATAAGAGTAGAGGAAGACCAACGAAACGATGGTCACCAGAAACCCATATTTGATAATATGGCAAGAAAGGAGGTTTCTGGTGAGATGACACAGATAACGGAGAAGTATTAAGGAGGCTAATTGGTGACGATAGGCTGGTTGTCAAGCTACATAGCCTGGCCCACCGTCGCAAAGTCGCATGTCTGTCGGTCTTCTACAGACTGTACTTCGGAGAGTGTGCGCAGGAGCTCCACGAGCTGATTCCACCATCTCCCTTCTTCCATCGGGAGACTAGACGTACTGCAGGTTATCACCGATACCTAGTCGACGTTCCACACATTCGAACGAAGCGCTTTGCCAAGTCCTTTATTATGCGCACAGCCAAGGACTGGAATTCCCTATCTGCGTCGGTTTTTCCGAGTTCATATAACCCTAATCTATTTAAGTCGCGAGTAAACAGGCTTCTTCTGGGTAAGCTCGTTCCATCGTCGACATCATCTCTGCCCTTAGGGCAAGATTGAGGTCAAGAGCAAGCCCATTTATAATTAAAAAAAAAAAAAGTATGGAAGTCGAAGTCATGCTGCGCTGACCCGAATTGGGATAAGGACAAGAGAATGATGATGCGAAAACATATTTGTGTCGAGTACATATTGAAATTTTGTATAAAACAGCTGCATATTTTTACGCGTTTAAATTATAGTATATGACTACACATTTCTGATAGGTACCTACATGCTTTCGGATACATAACCATATATATCTGAAACATGCTGTAGATACGGGTTATCCTGGTATAGACACAAAACTATAGATACTGGTTGTCTGTATATAAGCGTCTGTAGCAAGCTATGGTTGTTCTCTGTTAGGATTTAGGTACGAATTAAGTCAATCAAAATGTCGAACAATAAAATGATTTTTAACTAAGTATGTACGAGTTACGAGTTGATTTGGGCGACTGTTTAGGGATGCACTTAACTTACATTTGTTTTGATACTTTGTAACGATTCGGATATCGCTACTAAGCGATACGGTTCTAGGATAGTATCGAATGGCGTTGATGTGATTCTCGATTGTAAATTACTAAGAATTATTTTATACTTCTGTGTTTTTATTATGAAAATGACAGATCAATATTTTGTTGTTAATTTGCTACGATGCGATACATTAATTCCAATATCAGATCTCTTTTTCATAGATCCAAGCATTGTATCCTACAATTTAAATGTCTAAAATCAAAGGGGCTTGCATTTTTTTGGAATGAAGCCTGGCTTGCTACACACGAATAAACAAGACTGTATTATGTCGACACTGTAAAGTGGATAGATCTCATAGATACACACGTAGCTACGCAGCACGGAAACAGCTATACAATTATACATACGTAGGATATATTATGTACCAACTGTTTTGTGGTCAAATGGTGTCTTGAAGATAATATTACGAAGAAATAAACTATTATATTTCAGTACATCTCTGTACGCCGAGCAATTTCACGGAGTAAGGTCTAGGTGGTTGGAATAATGTTTCAAACAAGAGGCATGTTAAGTGTATATGACCACAATTCGTGTGCGGTCTGTTTAAACGTTATGTTTTGGGAGAACTTAAAATAAAAAATTATCTGCTACGGTATCCAAGATAATTTTTCCGTGGAGGTTTATAATTGGCAATCTAGATAATAATTATAAAGTACTAGCTGATGATTGTTCCGTGTGGTGTCGGACGTAAAGAATAGCACCATCCCATATCTTCCCGTGGGTGTCGTAAGAGGCGACTAAGGGACTTACCAGAGAATGGGCAGCAGCGTTCTCTGTGCCTTTGTAACAACCATACTGCGATCGCCAACCCGCCTGCCAAGCGTGGCGATTATGGCAAACCCCCCCAAAAATGCCTGGGGGAGGCCTATGTCCAGCAGTGGACGTCTTTTGGCTGAAATGATGATGATGATGATGATGACTAGCTGATGCCCGCGGTTTCAACCGCGCGAATGTCGGTTATCGCTACCGATGCTGGTTAAAAGTAATTTTTTCGTACCCCCCTTTCAACCCCATGAATTCATAAAGTTTTTTTTTTATTATTAAAAAGTAACCTATGTCCTTTCTCGGGTATCAAAATATCTCCATACCAAATTTCATGCAAATTGGTTCAGTAGTTTAGGCGTGATTGAGTAACAGACAGAGTTACTTTCGCATTTATAAATAATATTAGTACGGATGGATTGTTATTAGTCTGTATGCTATCTTGATGTGTGAATCTCTTCTCGTTTCTCAACTCAAGAAGTGGTTGTCTAGATACCATGACCTCGGACACAAAGGGCTAAGAAGGAACATGGGTGGTTCTTAGTCAGTAGAAGTCTGACACTCCCTACTGCTCTGCTCTGGCAGAGCGGGAGGAGTCATTTAATGATTATGAAGCATAACTAGCGATATGTGGGTGTACTATAAGTTACACCTCTGCCTAACCCCTCGGGGCTTACAGGCGTGATGTTATTATATTAAGTATCTTCCATAAATTAGCTAAACTTACTTAAACAATTAGCTAAGTAACCCTAGATCCCAGTACCTAAAGTGTGGCCACAATGTTTCACACGAGCGTAAAGTTTTATATAAAATAATGGCACTCACGTTGCCAGACCAAAATAATGGTGTTTGAATAAAATATGGCCTCGTAACAGTGTTTTAGAGGTAAACCTATCACTTTGTAATATTTACGGGCGAGACAAAAGATAAGTGTGAGAATTTTATGAGTTTTTTGTATAGAAAAGAAATTGAACATCGTCATCGCATTCAATTTGTACATCTTGCCTAGATCGTCTGAATCCTACTAATATTATAAACGCGAAAGAAAAGATGTATGGATGTTTGTTACTCTTTCACGCAAAAATTACTGAACGGATTTAGATAAAATTTAGTACACAGGTAGTTTATAACCAGAATTAACACATAGGATAGTTTTTATCCCGATTTTATGTTCCCGTGGGATAATATTCGAGTTGTAGCGGGTGAAGCCGCTGGCTACACCGTCCTAGTATTAATTATAACTGGCAAAGAGCAAGTCGAACTTGCACATGAAGGGTACCGTACCATTGTAGTAGATATTGAGAGATGCTCTATGTTATTTTAGCACCATAGACTTCTTATAGTAGTTTCGGTTTCAGTCAAAATCTTCTCAACTAACATGAATATAAATATGATTTTCATATGACTCATAAATCAGGGCAGCCGCCACCACTGGGCCACCGCTGCTCTCGTATTCAAAATACATAGCTATTCTTCAATATTCAATATGAAAAGATCATAATTATTTTGATTATAATTATGCTGGATTTGACTTTAATTTTACTTGATGACTGACTTTTATTGCTTTTGACTTTGGTTTTTATTGTATTGACATTTTGTATTAATTTTATCATGATTGTATTTTGACTAATATTTTAATGACATGATGTTTTTGACTGTAATATTTTTTCTACTTTTATTCTTAATTATTACTTTTTTATATGAAATTGTTTACTTATTTAAATGAATCCATTAATTTTTTATTACTGTTAATTGCCTTAAATCTACTATCATTATTGGTTAAAATTGTTGTGCCCGACAGGGTCCATGTGAACTATGTTATTACTTTAAGATCTTGTGAAACACAAGTGAGATGCAATAAATGATTGAATTGAATTGAATTGAATCACCGGGACTGTACAAATTATATTATTTACCATTTTTTGTCTATAGACACAGTAGCAAAGAAATCGCCGTTTAAGTAGTGCAAACATAATTATTAAGTCTTGTTTGCATACTAAATTCCTTTGTTTGGAAAATTCCAAAATCTTTAATTGGTATATCTTCGAGACTATGCTAGCGAATTCTTAATACCAAGTTTTATAGTTTCCAAACGAGCTATAATTACAGCTTAAACTGGGTTAGCCAACATTACGAAACGTTCTTAATACCCTCCTTTTGGGCTTTTTCAGAAAAATATCATTCAGTGATATAAAGGAATGGCAATACATGGTATTACTTTGAGTATGAGTCAAATATAACAAACAATATCAATATAACAATAGCAATATCAATACCACAACACCACATCACGGAATTTTTATTAAGCTATTGCATAGCTTCTATCGCGGGCCTTGAGCGTGGAGAGCGAATCCAGAAATTCCCGAACGAAAATATTCAAGATTCAGTATTCAACCAGTTTGCTATGGTTACGGAAAATAACAAGGTTGTCAACTGAGGTTGTCAAATTAAATAATTAATTATTTGCTGTTGATAAAAAATGCTATGCAATAGCTTTACCGCGGCAGTCTCCGAGTGCCACATTTATTTTTTTTTATTATTTTACATGCGTCAAACATAACTGGTGATCATGTGGGTGTACGATTAGGTACTCCTATGCCTAAACCTTCGGGATTTATGAGCGTGATGTGGTGTTGTACCTAAAAAAAGTAAATAAAGCTTTTAAAAACAATTACCCTTTCCTTGCAGTCGGGTAAAAATGAATAAGTGCTACTAACATACTTTTAAGTTACTTATACTCGTACTAACATAAAATGTTACTTTACTAGTACCTATGTATATTTAGGTGAAGGTATTTGTCTATAGGTATTCTATTTGAGGGAAGAGTGGAAACCTATGCGGGAGGTTTATACCCAGCAGTGAGACAAAATAGGCTAAAACAAATGTAGATACGTCTTAAAATAAATGAATTCTATTCAATTCCTAACTGTGCTACCCAATAATTGGGGTGTAGGAATCTGAAAATAAAATATCCCCCTATTGGTATTCCAAACTCACCAAACGACCAAAATAATTAAACAAAACGTAAATTCCTTCCATTCTTAGCCGTGCTAACTGAAGCAAGCTGAACACCACTTAAAATTCCAGCCTCAACCGTGAACAAAAACCTTGTTTTAAAAGTAAACAAAAAACATAGATTTTGCAACGCGACACGAACTTTGTTAATAAGTAAAGTTGCCAAGTATTCTTAGCTTTGCCGAAGTGAGAGAGAAGTTGTATTAATTCGAGGCCGTTCCAATAACTATACTGTCGCATTTAACAAGTTGGGCTAGTATGTAGGACCCACATAATCATATTCATCATACGTATTCACGAACTCTGTGGCGCGAAGGCGTGTAACATTTGTGTGACTTGCTGAATATAATAATTATATGCATTGTTAGTTACTTTTTTGAGGGGGTTGGGAAATCATCGAATGACTCCTCCCGCTCGCGGTAGGAAGTGTCAGACTTCTACTGACTAAAAACCGCGGTATCTCTTTCGAACAACCCGCAGCCTCGACGGTAGGTATTGTTAGTTACTTCGATTGGTATACAGAATCGAAAGGACATCCTGTATACCAGTCTGTATAATATGTGCAAGTGTATATGACATATAAATGTGCGAAAATAATAAATAAACGTCACTCTTTATAATACTAATACCAACAAAACCCGGCTGTCTCCGAAAATTATGTAATAATACAATTTCAAAAATTCTATCACAAGCTACACTATTGCCGAGAGCTATAGGACATGACGTCTTTTTGCCTCGGACGAAGTTTTTTTTTTTTCACGCATTGTGTTATTTCTGTTAGCTCTATGAAATAAGATAACATTTTCATGAATTTTTAACAGTAGTCAAATAGCCAATTGTGATAAAAGCAAAAGAAGACTGTATTTCGTTACTCCGAAGTTCGAAATACCGAAGTACGGAATACAGAAAGTTCGTGAGTCCGAATTACGTTAGTCAGAATGTACGCTATGACGAAGTACGGTATTCAGAATGTTCGTTACTCCGATGTACGTTACTCCGAAAGTTTGCTACTACGAAGTACTGTACTCAGAATGTTCGTCACTCCGATGTACGTTACTTCGAAAGTTTGCTACTACGAAGTACTGTATGCAGAATGTACATTATGGCGAAGTACGGAACTCCGAAAGTTTGCTATGACCAATTACTCAATAATAATTGAGAATATTCCTCATTAGAGAGTATTTCGAATTAGTCAAGTATTATAAATGATGATTATTGTGCAAATAGGTTTTACAAGTCAGTAATTCTCAATTATTATTGAGTAATTGGTCATAGCAAACTTTCGGAGTTCCGTACTTCGCGATAGTAATAATAATAATAATATTCCACAACTATCACACAACGCCATCTAGTCCCAAGCTAAGCAGAGCTTGTGTTATGGGTACTAGACAACTGATAAACATACTTATATATTTTTAAATATATACATATTATAGATAGTGTACATTCTGAATACAGTACTTCGTAGTAGCAAACTTTCGAAGTAACGTACATCGGAGTGACGAACATTCTGAGTACAGTACTTCGAAGTAGCAAACTTTCGGAGTAACGTACATCGGAGTAACGAACATTCTGAATACCGTACTTCGTCATAGCGTACATTCTGACTAACGTAATTCGGACTCACAAACTTTCTGTATACCGTACTTCGGTATTTCGAACTTCGGAGTAACGAAATACAGTCGCAAAAGAATGATGATGAGAACATTTTATAGGTTAGGTTAGGTTTTCATACTGTAGTATACGTTTGTAAACTGACTTGATAAATATCCCGCTTTTATTGTTAATACAGACCGAATTCAATGTTATTACTGAAATAGAAATCATAATCTGTATTTCATTTCACATGTTTGATACCTTGATGTTAAACCGAGGTCAGTAGCGACCCGGAATCTGAATTTATGGCCGGTTGATGGCAATACGCTCGCCCCTATTACTGCGGCTTAAATATAACTGGTGGAAATTCCCTTCGGGAAATAAAAGTTTCATGTTATGTTGCTAAAACCAGATAACCGGTTCTGACTGTTTGTGTATGTGAGTTTAAATGTTTGTAAACGCACCCACGATACAGGATAAAATTTTGGTGAGGGGTAACGTCTAATAATAAGTTCAAAAACTAAAATCCGATTACTAAAAAAAGTATGAACAAGAAAATATTCTGGTCTGAAATTACAACTTGCACGCTGTATATTTTACTGTTATGATAAATATTCATAGCGATGTTCAGAGGAAAGCCGTGGTCGTATGTCGTATTATTTAATGTGACGTCATATAGCCTATACATAGCGGACGATCAACCCGTTTCTAAACTCTCGATACGTCTTTTGTCAAATTATGATAAGGAGTAGAAGTTATGAGGGAAAAGATGAGCATACATACAATGACATAACCTCTTTTTTAATCGGATACAAATTAATTTGTTATTTAGCAATGTTATGTTAAATGTTGGGTAACTAATGCTCAGTCGTAAATCATTGCGGTTAATTAATGTCACTTCATGTGATGTCCTAAGCATTTGCTTAATTAGAGAGCAGGTCAGATTAGCAGGTGCTAAGATCCTCTTTATTAAGCTATTGCATAGCTTCTATCGCGGGCCTTGAGCGTGGAGAGCGAATCCAGAAATTCCCTAACGAAAATATTCAAGATTCAGTATTCAACGAGGTTGCTATGGTAACGGAAAATAACAAGGTTGTCAACTGAGGTTGTCAAATTAAATAATTTATAACCTCACGTTGTAAAGGTGAAAAGTTTTTCTGTTTTGTCTCTCTGCTTTCTCCTTCTAAAATATTCTTACTCGTATAATTTGTGTACAAAGTGTTTTAAATATGAATAAACAAAGTTCATTTAATAATGAAGTTAAGTAATGAAAAATAGTGAAAGATAATGAGTGAGTACTCCTTGAGTACTCTATATACATTCATTTTATTATTATTACGCATCTATCATACGTTTTATTGGTTTTTGTATTACTATTCTGCGAATCGGTCTTAGAAGACGATTCGTTTTCTTATAAAATATCTAAAATAAAATAAATAATTTTTACATTTTTCAATGTTATGACACTTACGTCAGGCTGACAAGCTGTCAATACTTTTTCTTTTAAATTTTCTGTCATAGAGTTTCTTACTAGCTTAGTCTATGAAGGTTACTTTTGATTTACTTATATAATTTAAATTATTTTTAAAAAATACTGCAATAAAATAAATAAATAATTATTTGCATAAGTTGATAAAAAATGCTATGCAATAGCTTTACCGCGGCAGTCTCCGAGTGCCACATCAACTTTTTTTTTATACTCAACTAACTTACACCAAAACGTTTCTCGAGAAACACTTTATTGGTGAAAACAGCATGAAAATCGATGCAGTAGTTTTTGAGTTTATCGCGAACAGACAGAAAGACAGACGCGGCAGAGGACTTTGTTTTATATAGTGATACTCATCCCCTGCCTGCCCTTTTCCTACTATGTTGGGGTTGCCTTCGAGTCTAACTAGATGAAGCTAAACACCAGTATTTTACTTGGAGGCCTATCTGACCCCCCAAAGCCCAGTAAGTACTGGGTAATACGATACTCTGTGGTAAGACTGGTTGTCAGACATTCAGCCCACTGACAATCAAATTCCTCCTACACGTATTTGTAAACACGTTCTCGAAAACAGCTGTAACGATTTGATGAAAGTTGCAATAAGCGTTTACGGGGGCAAAATATAGATCACGATTTGATGAAAGTTGCAATAAGCGTTTACGGGGGCAAAATATAGATCTAACTAAGTCTCATAACTGGGAAAATTAATTTCTTCTTTGTTCTATTTTCAGCTAAGCAAAGTTTAGTCGCCTAGGTAATAATAGTAACAGCAATATCAATTAATCGTCATTCTCTTGGCCTCATCCCAATTCATTAAGGGTCGGCGCAGTATGTTTTCTCCTTCTTTAAATCATCCGTTACACAGTCCATCCATCGTTTCTTTGGTCCTTTATTATTAACTAGCTTTTGCCCACGGCTTCGCCCGCGTGGATGTCGGTTTAACTACAAAAATGTCGATTTTCCATACAAACTTTCATCCCCTATTTAACTCCCTTAGGGGTTGAATTTCCAAAAACCCCTTCTTAGTGCTCCCCTACATTATAATAGGAAGCCGTGTGCAAAATTTCACATTCCTAGCCCCAGTAGTTTCGGCTGTACGTTGATATGTCAGTCAGTCAGTTCTCCTTTTATTTAGATAGATATACATACCCATCCAAATTCATACTTAAAAAAAATCATTACCTTTTTTTTGGGGTGTGTTAAATCATCAAATATCTTCCGCTCTGGGCAGAGCAGAAGAGAGTGTCAGACTTCTACTGACTAAAAACCACCCATGTTCCTTCTTAGGCCTTTGTGTCGAGGCCGCGGTACCTATCTCTTTCGAACAACCATTACCCTTCCTTTTGGCTTCGCAGTAGTCGGGTAGCTATGAACCAATTTCAAACAACAAATCATTACAGTCAAGAAATCCTGGTGCCCTGGATTTCTCAGTCCTGACTTACAAACTTTTCTCTCCGCAGCGAACTGTCAAACTTTGACAACCGTACGGAAGTCACACTTTCGTGAAATAAGAATTGAACTCAGTAACTTTGCTGTACGTTAGCTCTTTCTTTTTACTTTCTTTTCCTTTGGATTTTCTTCGGGAAATAAACGTGTTGGATGTTTAAAGGTGTTTTTAAGTGCATTTGAAGTAAAAACAGGTGGAATGGAATATTGTGGAACGACATTTCTTTAGTTACTTATTTTTTAACTTTTCCCCTCTCTAGGAATTTCTTCTGTATTGTGGGTGCGTTTGTAAACATTTCAAATTCACATACACAAAACAGCGCCACGAACCGGAAGACATTGCGTTACCCAGCCTCCTAATAGGTGGACGAGACGCACGGGATCGGTCAATGTGGCAGCATTTGGGGGAGGCCTATGTCCAGCAGTGGACGTCTGTCGGCTGAAATGATGATGATGACACAAACAGCCAGACCTGGAAAATCTTGTAAGCCATGTAAATATTTGCTCCGTGCGGGAATCAAACCTGCGATATTAAGCTACTGCGTCAACGGTATTATCCCTGTTAATTCATTATAATGGATAATGAAATAACCCTTAATTTAGTTGAGGACAGCTAGCTTTACACGTGTTTGAAATTATGGCTGATACCTACTAATCTATTTATCGCACGTTTCACGAACACTAACCGAAATCTATGCTAAGTATTATTGTGTCATTGGAATTCCGACTCACGGTAGTGAGACGAGCGTAGAAAATTGAACAGTTTGTTTTTATTATTATAGCAGTATACTCGTAGCATTTATTTCGATTGTAGCTTATTGTTAGTGACTTCGGGCTCAAGGCCTCGTTTCAGAAAAATATTGCTTTAGGAAACTACAAAGATTCTACTTATTATAATTTTTTATTTTTATTTTAGGAAAGCTTACAGACTAATAACTATAATTATAACAATCATATATATATCTAAATTGCTAATAAAACATCATCTCTCCTCTACACGAAAATTAATCCATTTCTCTAGAACAACGCGAAAAACCCCAATTTCTTACTTACACGCACAAGAGAAAACATCGGCGTAACTTACTCATTTCGACGCCATTCCATTGGACACGGGAGAAAAATAAAAGAAACGCTATTTGCCCAGAGGGGATATAAAGGAAAGACGCCAATATTGGCTTTATCACTCTTATGGTAACAATGGTGTGATTGATAACCAATTGTTGGAACGTTGGCTTTGGGACATGTGGCGCAAATATTTGGATATGAACTTAATTTGGGATAAGTTGGTGGAGAAAGAAATACGAATCATTTAAAGTGAAGACATTTAAAGATAGTCTTTTAAGGCTGCCTCCGTCGGGGCTACGGGTTGTTCGAAAGAGATACCGCGGCTTCGACACAAAGTGCTAAGAAGGAACATAGGTGGTTTTTAGTCAGTAGAAGTCTGACACTCCCTACCGCTCTGCCCAGAGCGGGAGGAGTCATTTGATGATTTCGAAACCCCCAAAAAAGCTGTCTCCGTGATCGAGTGGTTTAGGCATTTGCCTTGTGACCCGGTGGTCGTGGGTTCGATTCCCACGGGAAGCATTCTTTGTAAAGTTGTTTCCAATTTGGCTAGGACATTGCAGGCTTGAATCACTTGGTTGTCTGTAAAAAGATGATTCCGTGCTTCGGAAGGTACGTATAAGCCGGTGATCCCGGCAGGCTGCCAAATGGCGGTCGACAAACCATGTCAGAGGCCCTAGAGGCCGTTTAGAAACTCTGATACTAGGGTGTGGGGTCGTTAGACCTTCCTGCAAACACGATAAGAAGAAGTAGAAAGCTACATACGACCTGTGTATGTCGTTCGGCATTTGAATCTATTGAAATAATTTTAAGTAAGATTTTTACTGAATACATACGAAAATATTTATTTATTTATCACTTCAAACCCAACATACAGAGACGGACTTAATGCTATAGTTATTTTCTAAAAGTCAACCTTTGAGTTCAATTGTAAAATGTTTATCTGTCTGTTTGTTTCGGCGAATCTCCGAAACGGCGGAACCGATTTTGACGAGAATTTCATTGGCTGATAGCTGATTAAAGGCCTAACATAGGCTTCTTTTATTTTTGAGACATAATACGATTTCGTGCAAAAAAACCCTAGAAATTGAAACAAAACTCGATTCAGTTATGTAAGTTATTATTTTTTTTTATTATAATATAATTTCACACAAATGAAGGTTGCTGGGCACAGTTAGTTTGGTATAAGTTGCTGTTCAGTTCGTATAAATCATCTGCCCAGCCTTTTCCCAACTATATTGGGGTCGGCTTCCAGTCTAACCGGATGCAGCCTGTATTTTACATGGAGTGACTGCTTATCTGACCTCCACAACCCAGTTAATACTAGGTAATACATTACCCTTTGGTAAGACTGGATGTCAGAATTTTAGGTCACTGACTACCTGTAACGACTGCCAAAGATCTATATATATGGCAGCCGGGACCAACAGCTTAACGTGCTTTCCGAGGCACGGAGGAAACTCGGTATGTCGGGCGGTCACCCATCCACATACCGACTTAGGCAAGCACAGCTTTACCTAAAGATCGACCTGAGTGGCATTTCTTATTAAGCAAGAGCTCCTACACGAGTTCGTATAATATAATACATATAATATATGTAGTAAGTTTGTGATTAATTGGGTTAGTTGTTATGTAAGTTAGTTGACGAGTGTGAATTTGGATAATATTATGACTGCCTTAAGCTAGCGGTTTCGCCTGCGTGGTGATAAGTTACCAAGATAAAGAGGATCCTATTTGTTAATCCGGGTTATAGACCAATGTGTGCCAAAAAAATGTGTGCCAATTTTTATGCAAATCCGTTCAGTTTGTTTTGCGTGTAAAAGTAAGAAACATCCACAAAAAATCTTTTATTTGTAAATAAGCATTGTTCAAAATAAAGCCATTTTAGGTTAGCCTTTTGAGGCTATGTGTATGACCCGTGCGTACATTTTGTATTTTTTTTTTCATTATTACCCGAGCAACACATGGTATAAAACATGAAATAATTCAACCCTTTTTTTGTGGGGTAGGAAATCACCAAATGACTCCTCCTGCTCTGGGCAGAGCGGTAGGTAAGGTAGGTAAGTGTCAGACTTCTACTGACTAACAACCACCCATGTTCCTTCTTAGCCCTTTGTGTCGAGGTCGCGGTATCTCTTTCGAACAACCCGCAGCCCAGACGGAAATATCAACCCTTCATTTAAATCCTGAACACAAATAGCACAATACTTTACTGGTATAGACAGTAGGATTTAACCAACTGGGAACAAAAAGAGTGAGTCGAGTGGCTAGCCAGTGGGCTAGAATAGTGATGCTAGCCCACTATTCTGGCCTACCTCACAATGGCGCCAGCACTGAGAGCCAGTGCCAACACGTGCAATGAACGATGCTAAGGGATATTGGCTCCTACTAATGATCACTGCCTTTCTTTCAAGTGTAAGTGAGGTGAGATCTTTTCGAGATCTGGGTTTTGGGCTTACATAAAGTTAAACCTAGATCAGTCAGTTATTAATAGTTATAACCTGCTATAAAGATAGCAAGTCATTATTAGATTTAAAATGATGCTTTGTCCGAGTCATCTGCATATTGGTCTTGTAGGTTTCTAATGAGCTATTCTGATAAGTTTGTTTCGGTACTTCAAATAATAATATGTCATCATCATCATCAGCCTATAATGTTTCCACTGCAGGGACTCAGGCCTCCTCTCTAAGAGAAGGATGGGCTATAATCTACCACGCAGGCCCAATGCGGATTGGTAGATGTCACATATCTTCGAATATTTTGGTTCTAAGACAAAATATTCGAAGACAAATAATATGTAATTCACACGAACTTATATTATTTTACTACTTTAATAACAATATTATAGCAACTCTGCTGTCGTATTTCATTTTAAACCTTCTAGAATTATGAAAAGTGATTTTAAAAATACTACAGGAGGAGGAGATTCTAAATTCGGTTGTATTTTTTTATTCTTCAAAGTAGACGTGCAAAGGTTTTTTTTTTTAATTTAAAAAGAAGTAATCTTTCCAATTACCACGAATCCTAAGCTGCGACTAAAAACATTCCAAAAAATAAAAACATTCCACTGAAGTTTTCCTAAAATTAAACTATTTCCACACTCATTCTGGGACACTTAGTAAGGGTCACTAGAAAACAATTTCAGGGGCTAAAGTTGGCAACAGACTGCGTTTAACACCCGGTGCATTGATTATGCATTAGGACCAACACAGCCTCGAGAAAAAGCGCCGAAGGACCAACCTTTATTGAAAACGTTCTGTATTACAGGCAGTCTTATTGGAGCAGTTTTATTAAGCCTTAGGGTCTTCGCACACGACGAGTTTTTTGTTTCGACAACACATGGTAGCATTTTCAAAGAGGAGCAAGGGCTGCGTATTTTTTTACAAAATATGTGTTTCACTTTTTTCTTTCTTAATAATTAGAGTATTTTTTTTATAAAATTAAAATCTATTGTCGACACGTCCCTGTCATTCCTTTCTTTCAGCAACTATTAAGTAAAGAAAATATGACCCTCCAAAAATGTCAAAAATAACCCAATATAACGGTCGTGACTACTAGACAAATTCAAGAGTTTTAAACAAAAAAGAAATTAAAGGGAACCTAGACGTAATTTTTTTTTAATAATTCGACACGTCGATCTTGCCAAAATTTTCTCTCATGTGGTGATTTTTTTTATTACTGTTTCACGTTCATGTTATTTTAGACGGCATACTATTACGAAATAAGTCGTTATGTCACTAGATACTAGGTTTTGAAATTGTCTTAGTGTTTTTGCAACTGATCATACATCGCTACAAAAAGTCGAGGTGAGCGAAGGCCCTTAGCCTGAAACAAAAATGGAGGATGCAAATTGAGCAGTAAAGGATTTTATGGGCGTGTGTTTAGATCTTGTTTGTATAAGCCGAATCTCGCATAAACTTTCCTCGATTAAAGTGGGGATACTCAACCTTTTTTAAGCTGAAGCTACGTTATGTGAGTCCCAAACTCGCATTATAAATAAGGACCGTTTTTTTTTTGACAAACAACGCATATTTTGTCTTGCAGGGCTTAAATTATACAGCTAAACAACCCTCCCTTCCGCCTTAGATTTGTTTTTATTACAAATTTCGTATTACTAAAGTTTTGATAGCGGAAAGAGACTTGGAATTTAATCAAGTTGTCTTAGACTTTATAAATAGAGAGCAGTTTGGTTTGTGCGCATCATAATTAATATCTTTCTTGCATATTTAACGTAAAAAATACAGTTGAAAACAAAGCAGTAAGAAGTATAAAGTCAGTGATATTATCTGCGGATGGCACATTTAAATGTTACAGATTTAGAGAAATTTTAAGCATGCAACCTAATTATTTTGTGCACATTCGGAAAATGCACGATATCCTCGCATTTACACCAAGATATATAACAAACATTATTATTCATGTGAGGTCCACTCTGTTTTCGTTCATCGTTTACAAAAATCATGGAGAGAGGTTTTTTTTCTAGTTGATATGATATTCTTATTTTACGAGTATTATTTCTGTTAAATTGACGATATCTTTGTTGAGTAGTGAGATAGCTAATTGAGTAGACTTATTCATATATTTTATTTTGTACTTTTGAACAGTGTATCATTAGGAGTCATTTGATGATTTCCCACCCTACAAAAAAAAACGTATAAGATTACTTGTAACGATATAATTATGTAAGTTGAGTAAATAAACGAAACATAAATCATAAAGGTTAGCAGCGTACAAAACCTTAGGCAAAAAAATGAGTAACATACGTAGTTAACAATACATGTCTGAAACATCGCATGGCACTTGAACGATGTTGACAGAGGGACTCCGAAGGTAAATAAGTCCCCGATGTGAAATATGTAGCGAAAAAAATCAAGAGAGCAGTCTTAAATTATATTTGTATCACAACTAATAAACGCAAAAAACGAACAAAACTGGCTAAGTGTGAGTCGGATTCGCACAGGAGGGTTCCGTACCAAAACGGCAGAAACTATGTATTTGTTTTAAGTATGTATTTCTGTTGCCGCTATAACAACAAGTTATAGAGGCAGAGATCTCGCCATCCTCATCTCGGGGAAGGTAACAGGGACAATCTGCAACCTTGCTCAGCAGGCGCTTCGCATAGTTGAACGTTGGTGTGCTGAGTTCGATCTCTCAGTGAACCCCACGAAAACTGAACTAGTCATGTTTACCCAAAAACGAACGCTAGGCCCTCATCGCCTACCTAAGCTATTCGATACAGAGCTCCAGGTAACCAACGAGGTCAAATACCTGGGAGTTATCCTGGACAGTAAGTTAAATTGGAGCAGTCATCTTGACAACAAGCTTAACAGGGCCTGCATCACCTTTTGGCAATGCAGGAGGATGATAGGTAAGAAGTGGGGCCTATCCCCCAAAATTATACTGTGGCTTTACTGTGCGGTAATCAGACCCATGATCACCTACGGGGCAGTGGTCTGGTGGCCCCGCACCAAATTAATAACAGCCATAAACAAGCTGCAACGTATGCAAAGGCTCGCCTGCATTGCGATCACAGGCTGCATGAGGACAACTCCGACTGCAGCCCTCGAAGCCATACTGGGGCTTCCGCCGCTCCACCTGTTCATTCAGCAGGAAGCAACGATGACGGCGGTGCGCCTTAACACGCTACAACTCTGGGGTAAGAAGTACACGCAGCATACTGCGGCACTAGAGGGACTCCAAAGCGAATTTCCCCTGGTGAAAGCTGTTAATGATCGAGTACCCAAACAGTACGTATTCGACAAGAAGTACAAAATCCAACTCCATGAGGACCACCGCTGCGAGGGACTTAGCCCCGCAGAATTGCGGATCCTCACGGATGGATCCAAAACAGGTACTGGCACTGGAGCCGGAGTCTTCTCGGAGGATCTCAATATCCACATAGCCGTACCTTTGGGTGCCCACAACACTGTCTTTCAGGCAGAATGCATGGGCATCTCCCTGGCGGCATCAGCCATCTTGGCTCGGGAGGTAAAGGATCAATCCATCCGTATACTCTCTGACAGCATGGCGGTGCTGCTGGCATTAAGGAGCCACACAGTCAATTCCGGGCTAATATACGAGTGCCACCAACGCCTGAACCGGGTAGGTAACCTCAACAATATAACCATTCAATGGATTAAAGGACACAGCGACTCCCGAGGCAACGATGCAGCGGACGAGCTCGCTCGAAGAGGCTCAAGCATGGCGGCGGTGGGACCAGAACCCATCGTGCCGCTCCCTTTCGGTTATCTTCGTACGCTGGTAAGGAAACGTACCAGAGATCTTCACGCCAAGCTATGGCAAGACCACGGCGAGTGCAGGCAGGCCAAGGAGGCGCTTCCCACCATCGACGCCCGCCTCACCAAACAAGCGCTCCGGCTGACTAAGCTGCAGCTACGCACAGTGACGGCCGCCATCACTGGACACGGTACATTTAACAAGCACCTCTTTGTTATAGGTGTCACGGATAGTCCTCTGTGTCGAGCCTGCATGGAGGAAGAAGAAACAGCAGCCCACGTGCTCCTGCACTGTCCAGGGGTTGCCCCATACAGGGCCAAGTACTTCGGTAACCCAGGTACTCTCCGCGAGATTGCCGGTAACATCAAGGGGTTGCTGGCTTTTCTCGGGGAGCTTCGGTGGATCGAGTAAGATTCCCACCCGCACGCAAAACACACGCTCCGGGCGTGGAGTTGCGGACACTAGCCCGATGCATCTATCTATCTATCTATCTAGAGGCAACAGAAATACATAATTTGTGAAAATTTCAATTGTCTAGCTATCGGAGTTCTTGAGATACAGCCTGGTGACAGACAGACGGACGGACAGACAGCGAAGTCTTAGTAATAGGGTCCCGTTTCTACCCTTTGGGTACGGAACTCTAAAAAAGAGGGTCGACCGATTTGTCTGCTCATAAACACTCACCCGCAATAACTTCAGTTAATCCATGATCATGGTACTTGTAAAGGCGTTGAAATATCGGGAACTCAAACAAAC
The DNA here is from genome assembly GCA_949775195.1 of Diarsia dahlii. Lineage (NCBI taxonomy): Eukaryota > Metazoa > Arthropoda > Insecta > Lepidoptera > Noctuidae > Diarsia > Diarsia dahlii. Next base: position 18,030,732 of record OX459209.1, read on the forward strand.
AGTACCTAAACATGGTAAATAATCCGTTTTCAGTGTTAATGTTAGTGACCATGCCAGTTTAAAAACTTGTATGCGGTTGTAAATATGAACGCGGATTAGAAGTTCTTTTAATTTAATCATCATCAGCCTATAATGTTCCCACTACAGGGACTCAGGCCTCCTCTCTTGGAGAGGGATGGGCTGTAATGCACGCGGGCCCAGTGCGAATTGGTAGATGTTTCATGTCTTCGAATTTTTTGGTTCTAAGACATGCCGTTTTCTCAAGATGTTTTCCTTCACCGCTTTGAGAGCAGCGGTGATGAAATAAAATACACAAATTTTACTAATTTAATTTAATACACTACCTGAACTCTTAACATTTTATTTAATCTGCCAAGAACGGGGCAAAGACCTTATCTAGATAATTCGTGACTGGCATTCTCAGCCAAACTTGGCAATGGACGGGACGTGCGTACCTTCGGCCATGGAATGTTGCCAGTATTTGCGAGGGACGTGGCCAGTCGTTGGAAGACATGAATGATCAAGCTAGTCGCTTGGCTATCGAAAATGTGGCCACGTAAACAAGATTGTAAGAATCGTTAAATCGGAATTTCGTTTGGCATGAATTTTGTGATGAAGTAGAATGTACATAACTTGCTGGAGAGGGCAATGACTCCAATTTTGTTTGTGAATGAATTTAGAATTTAGTCGCTTAGATAGAAACTAGATTTTTGACAATCAATCATCACTTTGCCTGTTATTGGTTCATGGAGGTGTGAGAGGCTAGAATAGTACTGGAGCTGTTGGGGTCGGCTACCAGATGCATCTAAATACCAATATTTTACATAGACCGACTGCCTATCTGACGACCACCAAAACCCAGTTAGTGCTAGGTAACGCGATACTCCTTGGTAAGTTAAGTTGTAGCTTACGGGTCACTGACTAACTGTAACGGCGAAAAAGGCTAGGCAGATAATGTTGATCAATTTATAAATTAGTAAAGAAGACAAGTAAAGTAAAGAAGCCTACTTAAGTCTAAACTATCGTTCATATGAACGATAGTTTAAACTTAAGTAGGCTAGAACCAGAATATTAAGTTTTACAGAACAGTGATAAACTGAGTGGATTATTAATAAAATCATAATGACAGACTTGATGGCTGTCTGCCAAGTTTCTGAAACGTTTAACTTTTTATTAATAACAGAAAACCTTAAGAGCCCATACTATCTCAAATTAACAACTCTATTTGTGGTGGATCAAACTTCGTTTGAAATACTGTTAGAATAAAGTTCTAATCAGCTTGCACTACAAAGCGGTTGTTACGTCTTTCGCTGCGGCCGAATAGTGCGAAATTAGTGGTATTTTGCGATTTACAAAAAAACTATTGATTGGACTAAAAAAGTAAAACACTATGATTTTAGTATGTTGCTTGTAGAATTATTTGGCAAAAAAATTAGAACGATAACATGTATTTTAGTATGGTTTTTACTCGTTAAAAGAAATTTTTAGAGGTATCTTCGTGTATTTTTTCTATCGAGCAAAGTTAGTTGTATTATGTTTTCACAACACTATGTTACTAGCATATATCCTGAAGAATACTCGTATCATATATTTTTCTGATTTTGTTTACTGCAGTGAATCATATACTTTTACGCATTATAAAACTTGCGTTTTACGTCTGTTAACCGCTTAAACCGGCTCTCAAAATGGGTACGAGAAAAATATTTTATGGAAGCCGGCATTCACTAGAACTGAAAAACTAGTGGATTACTGTTAATTGAGATCCCATAGAGAGAAGGATATAATGCTACGTCCCTGCAGTGGGAACATGGCAGACTGATTATGACTTAATATTATATTCTTTCACCATCATAGTTTTTTTTTTTTTGGAGGGTAGGAAATCATCAGTTGACTCCTCCCGCTCCAGGCAGAGCGGTAGGGAGTGTCAGACTTCTACTGCCTAAAAACCACCCATGATCTTTCTTAGCCCTTTTTGTCGAAGCCGCGGTATCTCTTTCGAATAACCCGCAGCACCGACGTGTTTTTCATCATCATCCTCAGCCTAATTTCACCTGCTGCTTGTTATAAGGGCTCGATTTGCTTGTACTAATCTCCAGTTCCTGTGCCATCCGCATCAAGGATATATAAGCCTACAATGTCGTCTGCCCACCTCGCCTTTGCCATACAACCAACACTTCTCTTTCCAGTTCAGTTGATGGCAGATGTTCCGTTCAACACCACTTAATGCTATTTCTAACATCGATGCGATAAATTTGAAATTTTGTTCCTCGTACTTGTTAAAGTGTAACTTTAAGTGGATAAGTAAGGAACATCTAATTCAGCACTAAAAATAAAAACAATGGCTGCATTTTATTCACTGGACGTCCATTCGTGGAAGTTTTAATTTGTTTGCTCAACTCTTGTCCAATCCCGTTGAAAGCGTACGTAGTGTACGAGTGTCTAGTCAAACAAGCACTTTAGTATACAGGCTGCAACTCACAGTTGCTGTTACTTTAAGACCAGGTTGAGTGCGCTAAGTGGTAGACTTGAACAACTAATGCCAAGTGCAAGTCAGTCTTCCCCCATAGACTTCTTATAGGGTTTCCTGTAATCTATAAGTGTTGAAATAATTTCTGTATTTTTTTTTTCAAAAATTTAGGCTCAGTAGTTTCGGAGATAAGAATGGAGGAATGATCCGACAGACAGACAGACAAACAGAAGACAGACACACGAGTGATCCTATAAGGGTTCCGTTTTTTCCTTTTGAGGTACGGAACCGTAATGTTAAAGGATTTATTATACTATGACTGGTCCCATAGAAATTTCATCAACTGATTTCAATTCCATAGTTTGGTTTATTTTGGTCCTCAATCATTCAAATTGATTAATGATGACAAGAATTATTATTGGTGTGACATTATGTAACTTCAACTAAAAAGGGTAAATTCCCCTTCCTCTCGGACCACGGTTGCGTGCAGACGTGTCTTCCGTAATTTTGTGCTCCTTCAAATTTAATAAAATAATACATATTAACTGCGAAAAATAAAGTTATAAATCGCGCATAGTACCAGGCGCCCATACTTACTAGCAAGTACCTTGTGCCCGCGTCCTACGTGGGACGAGCGACGACGAGCCAGACAGAGACAGGTGATATACGCTCGACTACTGCCCTGTGTGCGGCGCGCGTCTTCGTCATCGGTGTGCGAGCGCAAGACGGGTTTCGCTGATACTTCAAAACATCGAATGTATGAAGCTTACGCAGACTACCGATTGCCGCATGAATGAAGGTAACACAAAACCACGAATGTAACATTGTTGACAAAATTTAACATCGACTCGCTGTTGAACATTTTTTGTGAAGTACCCGCTATTGCGGTAGATGATATTAAAACGTTAGTATAGAACGTAGTATAGAAGCGTTTCTAACGTTGATTTTAAGTTGGTTTGTCGGGTGGAATTGACGATAATGATGCGATCACCAGACAATAACTCGGAACCTAATTTATCTACAATTGGAATAACCGATACCCCTACAGATTATGTGTCAAATAGGGCAACGAAACGGTTTAGAGGTACATCTGGAGATATATCGTTTAGGGACGAGTTTATGAGCTTTAAAGAAGATATTAAACAAATGTTTACTAAGCTTCAAACGGACACGATGAACGAAATTAAGACTCAATTCTCAACTTTTAAATTAAGTACTGATGCGAGGCTCATAAAAATCGAAGATTCTCTAATGCTAATTGAAAAGTCTTATCAGGAAATAGATAAATCCATATCATTTACTACGAAGCAGTATGATGATATGAAGCTTAGAAGTGATCGCTTGGAGAGGGAGTGTAAAGAACACCGGGCCCTTCTTATGTCATTGGAAGAAAAGATTGAGGAGATGCAAAGGGTCTCAAACATAAATTTTCTGGAAGTGAGGAATTTACCAAAAATGCAGAATGAATCAAAGAATGACCTAGAGAGGTACCTGTGTAACTTATTTAAAATAGTTAATTCCAATGTGTCTAACTCATGCATAAAAGACGCCTTTCGTCTACCGGGAAAGAAGGATAACCACCCTTCCATTCTCATTGAATTTTGCAATAATACCTCAAAAAATAACGTTCTAAAAGCTGTTAAAACCTATAACCATTCTAAGGATTTAAAACTAAATAGCGGCAACCTGGGAGCTGTTGGTTCATCCCCTGTGTATGTCACTGAATACCTTACACCGATTGCAAGAAAACTTCATTTTATTTCAAGAAAGCATGTAAAAGACAGCCAACTGAAATACTGTTGGACCTCAAACGGAAAGATTTTGGTCAAAAAGGGCGAATTAGAACCTACCATCCATATTAAAACTGAAGAACAACTCGAGAAACTAATAAATAAAAAAATGTGACTTATAACGGAGTCATACTGTTGCCATAGATACTATTTTATGCTAGCTTACACGGCAATTAACTTAATTATATGTTTTCTGTTTAATCATACTTTATATATTTTATTGTTACAATTACTACTAGTGTTATATCAAAGTTACTTTATTTTTTATTTTGAATGTAAAACGGTACACTCTCACAAATTCACTCACAATTACACGACACAACGAACATACACACGTACACACAACTCACTGTCTACTCATAAAATAAACCTACTTAAAACTAGGGATCATAAAAGACATAACAAAGATCTTAATTTTAAAAAACTTTCGACAGGCCGTCATCATTACTGTTACATTAGTATTCTAATTACCTTAGTAAAATATACCTTAGCTATCATGTCGCTATTTAGCCGATTTGGTGTAGGCAGGCATGTAACAAGCTACCTGACAATATTTACAAACAAACATCACGTAATAATGTTGTACACCATTGTGATAATTATCTTTACTGTTCGATAAAGATTTGATAAATGAGATTGATAACTATTCTCTATCCGACACGATTAGCTGTGAACCTGAGTCTTGCGCATCTTATCTCAAACAACCTAACTGCTACCTAAAAATATTGTCGCAAAATATTCGTAGCCTCAATGCTAATTTTGATAACCTGAATATCCTCCTGAAAAGATTACATTTTGATAGTGATGTTATAGTTCTATCTGAATGCTGGATGTCATGCGTTCGAAATCTCCCTTCATTGGATGGATATATAAGTATGTCAACATCTTCTCATTATAACCAAAATGATGGTGTAGTAGTATTTGTTAAAAATAATATCAAAGCCTCTCTCGAAGAACCCGTTATACAGGAAGCAAATTGTATACTTATTAAAATAAATAATGAAGTGGCAATTTTGGCAATATACCGCCCCTTTTGTTTCAAGACGATAAATAATTTCTTAGGTTCTTTACAAAAAATAATGGATACGTTATCATCCTTCAAAAGTATTATAATGGTGGGCGACATTAACATAAATATTGCTACCAGCAGCGCTGATCGCTTCCTGTCGGATTATCTTGACTTTTTATCCCTTAATGGACTTCTACCAGCTTTTAACACAGCAACCCGTGCAAATAGCTGTCTTGATCATGTAATCTTGAAAACAAATAAATCAATAACCACGTTTATAATTGAATCTTCTATTACTGATCATGCACCCATACTTTGCTGTGCTGAAATGAGAAACGTTACCAAACAATTAAAGAAACAAATAGTTAAACTTGATTTTGAGGCCTTAAAGTTGTCATGTGAGCATATTGATTTTACATCCATTTTTAACGCGGTCGACCCAAATACTGCCATGGATATATTTATAACCAAAATAACTCATATTATGCAAATAAATACGACAATTATAAATGTTCCAAATCGGTTTAGAATTTTTAAACCTTGGATGACAGTAGGACTCGTCAGATGTTCGCGTAACAAGGATCGCATGCATAAAAAATTAAAACAAAACCCGGATAATTTAGTGCTCGAAATAACATATAAACGTTACCGGAACTTCTACACTAAGATTACTAATAAGTTAAGGCGAGATTACGAAAAAAGGCTACTCAGTGAAGCTGGTAATAATAATAAAAACATTTGGAAAGCTGTCAATAATATTACCAATAGAAATGTTAAAAAAGATAACTCATTAGATCTTCTTTCGAAAGAGTCATCCCCTCACCTATCTGTTAATGCTACAAATGAGTTCTTTGCCACCATTGGTGAAAATTTAGCTAAAAAAATCAACCCTCCAACAGGATTACATGACTTTTCAAAGGTGCCGCATTGTCACACGACTTTAAGTGGCAATTCACTTGTCCTCCTTGACACTGACGAAGATGAAATCGAAAAATTAATCTTCGGACTAAAAAGTAACTGTGCTCCTGGTGATGATGGTATCTCATCTGACGTACTAAAACTGTTAAAAAAATATATAACAGGACCGCTTTCACATATCTTTAATATGTGTCTAGAGATGGGCATTTTTCCTGAATCACTTAAACGATCTATTGTTAGACCTATTTTCAAGGGTGGAGATAGAAGCCGTGTCACTAACTATCGTCCTATTTCAATTCTGACCTCTTTATCAAAAATATTTGAAAGAATAATTAATAAAAGACTTACTCAATATTTAGAAAAATACAATTTACTTTCGAAACATCAATTTGGTTTCCGTTCAGGCAAGTCCACTGAAGATGCATTAAATGATTTTACTGAACACATTGTCAAAACTTTAGACAACAAAAAGAAATGTCTTACCATTTTCCTTGACCTGGCGAAGGCTTTTGACACGGTTTGTATTCCCACCCTAGTTAACAAGCTACATCAACTCGGTATCCGTGGAAATCAACTCAAATTACTATCGGATTATTTATCTGGAAGAACACAAAGGGTCAAAATTGGAAATTATACAAGTATTGGCTTACCTGTCACCCATGGAGTTCCACAGGGTAGTATACTAGGTCCCACTTTGTTCCTAGTTTATATTAATGATCTCACACTACTAAATATTGAAAACTGCAAAATAATTTCATATGCAGATGATACTACTCTGACATTTCATGGTGATACTTGGAGTGAAACTTTCCAAAAAGCACAATTTGGTTTTAACATGGTCACTAAATGGCTTGCCCTAAATTTTCTTTCTCTTAATACCGAGAAAACCAAATACATCTCATTCTCTATTCGTAACCCTGGTGAGCCACTACAATCAAAATATAGTACTATATTTTGATTGTAGTGAACGGCACAAAGGGAAGGACAAGAGCAATCATTAATTAATCCCTTTGTGCCGTTGAATATATTAAATATTTAGGAATCTTATTTGACAAAAATCTCAATTTCAAAAATCATCTAATTAATCTCTCAAATAGAATAAGAAAACTTATATATGTATTTAAACAAATAAGACATTCAGCCAACGCTAATATAATGAAAATGATTTATTATTCCTTGTGTCAAGCGGTTATAACCTATTGTATTTCTTGTTGGGGTGGTGCCGGTAAAACGCATAATTTAATTGCCGAAAGAGCCCAAAGAGCGTTGCTAAAAGTAAGTTATTTCAAGCCCAGATATTATTCTACTACTGACCTATACAGGGAATGTGAGGTATTAACTGTTCGTAAACTCTTTGTGTTAGCCTTAATTATGAGACAGCATTCCTGTGCCAAGCTAAGTTCGCCGATTGAAAAACCAACTACTAGGAGCAGACGTTTTGATTTATTGAGATCTGCACCATGTAGAACTAGTTTCGCTCAAAAATTTAATATGTTTTTAGGTCCTAGACTATTTAACATTGCAAATAAACGATTACAAATTTTCTGTATGACTAAAAGAGAGTGCAGGATTAATGTGATCACTTGGCTTCTATCACTCAACTATGATGAAACGGAAAAACTATTAAGCGTACCCATATAATTAAACTAGCAGTTGCCAGCGGCTTCGCCCGCTACAACTCAACAATTATCCCACGGGAGGATAAGATTGAAATAGGAACTGTCCTATGTGTTAATCCAGGTTATAAACTATCTGTGTACCAAATTTTATTCAAACCCATTTGTTAGATTTTGCGTGAAAAACAAACAAACATCGCGCTTATAATAGTTCTTAGTTTTTTGTTATGGTAATACTTATACATACACACTCATGCACGCATACTCACACAAACACACACACACACCTACACGCACAAACACACACACTTACACGCACATACACACACACACACTTACATGCACACTCAGACACACACGCACACGTACATATACACCAAAAAACCGTTTATACGTTTTTTTTTACAGTTTCTGTGTTATTATACTTTATTTTTGTTTTCCTTCTTTTAGTTTTAGTTTGCACCTAAGAGGTACATAATTCCGGTGCTTAGTAAAAATTAACTTACTACATTACTGCATAATTAATTACCTTACTGCATTATATAGCTACTACTTTGATCTATTGCAGATATCATAACTACATATTTGTTTTGAATTTCAAGTTTACTCCTGTACTCATTGTATAAATTTTTTACCCTGTTGTCAACTTATGTACTTACTAACTAGGCACAATTTACATTAAATTATATACCTAACGAGGGTGGGCGCTGATACCCTTAATGACAAGATATTAAGTTATCTTAGCTTGGGTATTGGCTGCAACTGTACTTACAACTATACTTACCTTAAGGCTCATTTGAATTGTAAACTATATTTCTGATTTGAAGGTGCAAATAAACTATTTTATTTATTTATTTTATTTTTAAATATCTAACATCAACGCCCAATAAATTGCAATAGTAGCTTGAAGTTTGAATGGTAACAAAACCACGGACAATTCGTACATTCATACTACATTATACAAATGTACGAACAAATTACAGTGCTGTTACATTCAACACAATGTCGCTTCGTGGACGTTTCCACAGATATTTTTTGTGTCCGTGTCCTGCCAACGAAAAGTTAGTCGGCACCTAATACTGGTCTTTCGACGACACATGTCCGACATACAAACACAGTTCGTTCGAAAAATAAAAGAAAAAAGCCCAAACGAAGCAGGTTTTCGGTCCGGCAATCGAGATAATCAACGTTGTCGTCGCTGGCTGAGAGTAAAATAAATATCTGTAGGCTTGAAGTTTTCCGAAAAATAAATGGTTAGTTTTAAATTCTGACGGTTATATTTTGTACTACTACATATTACTATACTTTAGGGTTGGACCTGCAAATAAACATTAAACAGGTTTTTTTTTGTTTGTGGAAAATCATGAAATAAACCCTCCCGCTCTAGACAGAGTGTCAGACTTCTACTTACTAAAAACCGCCCTTGTTCCTTCTTAGCTCTTTGTGTTCTGGGGCCGCGGTATCTCTTTCGAAAAACACGCAGCCAAAAGAAAAATACAGACTAAAATGACGACTAATTAAACTTTGTAGGTGTTAATTATTTTTCTTTGAGGTAAAAGCGTCACGGTAGCCCGTGAAATACAATTTTTCTTGTACTGTTTTAAGCTTTCACGGTTCATAACTATATTTAAAATGTCACTTACGGGATATCTTCCGTGATTTTTAATTTGTTTTGAGTTCAGTTAACCCGCGATCATGGCGCTTGCAACAGCGTCGAAATATCGGGAACTCAAAACAAATTAAAAATCACGGAAGATATCCCGTAAGTGACATTTTAAATATAATTTTTCTTGTGTTATTTTGATTTTGATGAAAATATAATTTGCGTCCGTAACACGTATGTAGTTACAGAATTATAATCATTAAAATCTAGACCCGGCACGGTCTTCACGGCAGACCGAGGAGAAGACGGTAGAACGTCTTGGATGACGTGCTCATCATTTGACGAGACGAATTACACCATCATGAGAAGACACCACCAGGAAAGAAGGGTAGATCTTTGCACACGAGTGGGACAAAACGGGTTGATGTAAAAAGTTTCATCGACGTAAAGGTGCGTCCCCATTAGGGCCGCGCGGCTCCGTGAGCCCGAGTCGCGCGGCTGAGCCTCGTGAGTGTGGACGTGATTGAGGCCTAAGCCGCGCGGCCTGACAGTAACATTTCACTACGGCTCACAGTGAAGACGCACCTTTAGAAAGACAATCAGGTACATAATTTCAAAGTTTTGACAATCTTGGTAAGAATATCTGCCACAATATTTAAATAACAATAACAGTGGTAGGTATTATAGTAAAGCTTTTACAAATATTACTTTATATAAAACGGATTATTCCCAATTGGGTATCAAAGTGAAATACTTCGCAAAATAATAAAGAATCGTATCGGCTCCACGCAAAAACAATTTCAGTGGTATAATGGAAAATCAGCTTTGTTAAAATAATATGCCCAAAATATTCACAAGTGTATAATTGAATCACTATTGAACATCGTTATTAAAATTTATTGGCAGATGCAAATGGTTCGTGGAATTACTTTAATATTATGCTTAGGTACATTAAAATTATAGGAAGAGAGAACAAAAAATCCGTCCTATGGCTTTTTGTGTTGTGCTTGGTATATCATTCCTATTTTTGCCTTCAAACAGTTCTGCTATATCTAGAATGCAGACAAAATAAGCTTAAATCGTTTTTACGGTTGACCTTTCAGGCCTACTATGACACCTTAAAACAGTCCTAATTTAATCTTATTCCAGTGTGGAAACGTGACAGAACTATACAGGGTGTCTAGCGCCATCTCTTTTCCACTGTATTAAGAATTAAATTAGGACTGTTTTAAGACGTCTTGGTGGGCCATCAGAGCTCTCATCTATGGTTGCGTCAGAGTGAGCACAGTACAGGTTGATAGATGTCACATGTACCAGTTTCCTCACGTTATTATTCGGTGTATAAGATGATAGAGCAGTGAAGATTATAAGACTTGAACTGACACACTCTCTGACTACTGGATATAACGATTTTCACAGGTTTTCTGGTAGAAACTGGATGAAAATTACCGAGAAACGAACTGAGTGGCGTGCTATTGAAGAGGCGTACCTATGTCCAACAGTGGGCTGCTGTAGGCTTATGATATTCATCATCAGCCTATAATGTTCACACTGCAGGGACTCAAGCCTCCGCTCTAGGAGAGGGATGGGCTATTCGACCTCGAGGGCCCAAGTCCGGGAGGGGATCGGACTGACTAAAAAAAAATATGATTCTGTTTAGTCCGTCAGTTATATTATCGAAAAATATTGGATACGTGTTGTTTTTTTGTTTATCAAATTAATACAAATTGACGAAGATAAAATGCGTCGTGACGTCGCTTTGTAGGTAAAAATGTACTGACATGTAACGTTTTCGAGGAGTTCACGAGTTTTCGAAGCATCTTTCTTGTTTTGTTTAGGTGTTAAAAGAAAAAAAATAGCACTCCGGGAGTGCCGGCAGAAGTGAAAACTTCAATATTAACTTTCAAAAACTTTCTTTCTTTCTTTGCTCGTGACCCTGACGCGAGTTTGAAAGTTTTTACCCATACAAAAAAGTGCTCAGCGCCGCTAAAGAAGTTTTCACTTCAAAAATATGTGTTCATATTTTTTGGAAATCTATCTGACGGACTAATTAAGTAGTTTTTTTTTTGGTCCGATTATGATCAAGTAATATTTGATTAAAAAAAAGCTCATTATAAAACTGTAAACACAGAAGATTAATGTTTCTATGCGGTTTAATGACTATGTGAAATAAGGCTTCCACAGCAAAACAACAGTAATTAATGCTGTTTTAATTAGAGCATTAAATTAACATAATAATGATCGACGTTCTTGAGCGTTAATTATCAACATTTAACATAGTTGCTGTTGGTTTACGTACAATAATAAATCTGCTACAGTTTTTTTTTGTATGCTTGAGTGATTGATGGATATGTTCTTGATAAGATGAAATACCTAATCAACATTTATTTTTTAAATAAAAAACTTTGTTCTACAGTAAAAGTTTCTCCAGTACCCTGGATACTTTAACAATCATTTTTAAACTCACATACACAAAATGCCAGAACCGGAACAACTCTCTGTAGGCCATGCAAATTTTGGTCCGTGCGGGGTGCCGACAAAAATTGATTTGTACTGATACCTCAAAAATTATTTTAATTTGTCGTGCCAATGACACAAAGAAGAAGCGGTGGCCCTTTATTTAAAAAAATAACTTACTTCATTATCATCGTCATAATTTTTCAATTACTCGTCATCGCATTAGACACCTCCTTTTTTCAATAATATCAACCTTTACAAAGTATATCCATTATTCCAAAAATACATAATTGTATAAAAACACACATACAACATGAAAAAACAAGTTTTCTCAAACATGCTTGGAAATTTGAGCATTATTTTGACAACCTTCTTCGAGATAAATCGAAATTGCTGTACTGGCCAGATACATGCGACCAGCGGCCGGCAAAAGTTGTATGAAAATCCATATCTGTCGTGTTTAGCGGCCAAATAAATTACATACTAAACTCATATCTGTCGTGTTATTTAAAAATGGAACGATCTTTTACTCTCAACCATAGCAACCAAGGAGGTGACTTATTAAAGGTTTTATTTAAATTTCGAATTGGCTGAACTCTTCAACGCGTGAAAAATTATTGTTGTTGTGATTTTGAAAAGTAAATTGTATTTCTATTTGACAAAATGAGTTCAAGTGAAGACAATGAGTGTGATGAACTTACTTTAATTTCCTCGCATTATTTGAGAAAAGTACTATACAAGCCTTGGCCACAACTAGGCATTGATGGACTTACGTATGTGTGCCTCGGCTTCGCCTCGGCCCACATTTACACGTTCGTCCATCAATGCCTCTGTTGCTGGCCGCTGCAGTAATGTACTATTAATCGCATCTAAAAGTCCCAAATAACTTGTTCCTTTCGACCTAAAGACCTTCCTACAAAGTATTCCAATACCAAATGTTCTATTTCATAACTGTAAATGTATGCATGTATCCAACAAATACTAGCCTAGACCCGTCTAATTGGCGAAGTTCTAACTTAGTATTTCGACAACATCTGTACATAAATACGTGACGCCTGGTGTTTGGTACCATCTGTGGCGGTACTAAGACGAAGTTTGGTCATAGCAAGCCGTATTACTGTGCAATGTTACAGAGCAAGGCTTTCCGAACTGATATTGTATGTTGTTTGAGAGTGTGAGTGCTAGAAAAGTTATGCCTAACATTGTAATTAAAGGAACTTTTTTGCAAAAAATAAAACTGTCTTCAAAAACATATAAAAGAGAAATATTACTTTAGCTTCTGAAGACGATGACTAGTGCGAAATAATACTCCTCCAGAAAAAAAAAGAATCATCAGAATCGCTTTATGACTGGGGAAGATAATCGCTTAATGTACACACAATAAAAACTTCCTTTTTACCCGACTACAGCAAAGCCAAAGGAGGGTTATGATTTTGACTGGCTATGTATGTATGTATGTATCTATGTTTGTATGTATGTATGTGAGTATCCGTGTTTGGTATCATTTGAAAGGTCCTCACTTGTACATTTCCAAAATATTTCTCTAATTTAAAATCACGCCCTCTAGCGGACAAAAAGTCAAGAGTGAAAAAAAAATGTACACCAAAATTGTTTAAATAAAAAAAACCGGCCAAGAGCGTGTCGGGCCACGCTCAGTGTAGGGTTGTTCCGTAGTGATAATTCTTTTTTTGTTTGAAAAAAGATACGTTCAGGATAATAAAATATGTAAACGAAGTTAAAAAAAATGCTTGCATATAGAAAGAAAGAAAGAAAAGAAAGAAAAAGTATTTATTGGTTTCACACCAGGACAAAACAAATTGACAAAAAAAAATAATTAAAAGCTAACAGGGTAAACATAATTGAGAAACACTTAAAATTAGGACATAATAATTAAAATATACGATTATACTACAAACTTAGTCCAGAAATTATTTTTCACTTCTCTCGCTCTAAAATTCGTCTTTATGTCGTGCGTGGGCGACATAAAGTCGCGTTTTATGCTCTAGAGCATAAAGTAAAATCTTCGTCGATGACCAAGGTAATCGGCACAGGTAATCGGCCCAACAGCCACAGGAACAACTTCATAGAATAACCTCTTTAATTTAATTCGTTTCGCTAGTATTCTAAGAACAAGGGATTACTGCTTTTCATTACGAATACAAGGAAAGTTGATGGAAATAGGCTTCCCCCAATTACCTAAATCGCTTGATGGCAATAGGCTTGCTCTTAATTAGGTTGGTCGATGGCAATAGGCTTGCTCCTAATTACATCATTTGATGGGAATAGGCTTACTCTTAATTACATTGATTGATGGCAATAGGCTTGCTCTCAATTACCTAAATCAGTGGATGGCAATAGGCTTGCTCCTAATTACATCGGTTGATGGCAATAGGCTTGCTCCTAATAAGATTGGTTGATGGCAATAGGCTTGTCCCTAATTACATCAGTTGATGGCAATAGGCTTGCTCCTAATTACATTGGTTGATGGCAATAGGCTTGGTCCCAATTATATCAGTTGATGGCAATAGGCTTGCTTCTAATTACATTGGATGATGGCAATAGGCTTGCTCAAAATGTTTTTATAACTGAGCATAAAAACATTTTGAGCAAGCACGACATAAGTCAGGTGTTATGTCAAGTTTCCTATTGAAAAAAAAAGTTAATTGGCGGGAACCATCATTATTTTTACAATATTCACAAGTTGCTGTTGCATTTCCTCGCAATCGAAGTGAAAAGTAGAGTGTAAAACTCGTCCATAAAACCCATTTTACTCTCTACTTTATATCCATCCTCGCTCGCAAGCTCGCATCGGATGGATAAACGTCTCGCGCAAAATGGTGCGTTTTATGCACTTGGTGTACAATCTACTATTGTACAATTTTGTCGTTTTTGTACAAAAACTGTTTCCATCCAAGTTTTTTTTTTTTTTTTTTTTTTTTTTTTTTCATTTCATTTCATTCATTTATTGCATATCACATGTGTTTTTACAAGATCTTAATAATAATAAAATAGTTCACATGGACCCTGTCGGGCACAACAATTTGTTACATTAATGATAGTAGCAGAGTAATTAAACATCAATAAACAGTCATTAGACATTTGGAAAATTCATTTATAAGTAAGCAATATCATTGGAAAAAATTAAATTAAAAATTAAGTAAAATAATAAAAGTCGGCAAATAGAAATCAAATACAGTCAAGTGCATCATGTCAATAAAAATAAAATAATAATCAAAATACAATCACAATAAAATGTCAAAGATAATTCTCTAATACAAAATGTCAATAAATAAAACCCAAAATTCAATAAATAAGCAGAAAAACTTAGTCCAATATGATGTCACCGTTAAATCAAATTATAGTCAAACACAAATAATAATCCAAATTCAATCATGTTATAGAAATACTGTAATACATAATGTCAATAAATAAAAACTAAAATTCAATAAATAAGCAGTCAACGTTAGTCCATTATGATGTCATCATTAAAAAAATCATTCAATGTGTAATAACAATTGTCAATTAATAATTTTCTGACTCGTTTTATAAATATTTTGTCATTTTGTTCCATTCGTATCGCATTTGGAATTTTGTTATAAATTTTAATTGATGAAACGTAAGGGCTAGTGCTGTGTAACTTTAACTTCGATTGGGGTAACACGAGGGTATTCTCAAATCGTGAACGCGGTGCATATCGGCGAGGCTGGTCAGAGATGTTAACGTAGAATTTCGAATATTGTCTTACAAATTTACAGGTTTCTAGAATATAAATTGATGTCAAAGTTAAAATGTCCAGTTTCTTGAAATGAGGTCTACAACTTTCGTCGTTTTCAATATGGACCAATATCCTGATACATTTTTTTTGTAGTATGAACAACTCTTTAACATCAACACTATTTCCCCAAAGGATTATTCCGTATTTTAGCCACGCGTACGCATAAGCATAGTAAGTGGATAGGGCAGTTTTTAAATCTGTTGTTTTTTTCAGCTCACGTAGTGCATATATGAAACTAGATATTTTTGATTTAATTTTCTGAATATGTGCTTTCCACGTCATATGAGTATCTAGCTCTAGACCTAACAAGGTAAAAGTATCTACACATTCTACTTTAGTACCTTCGAATGTAAAATTTATATTTAAGGGTTTTTTTTGGTATGGCCTAAATTGCATAATTTTGGTTTTTAGGAAGTTAATTTCTAAGTTATGGTCTTTCATCCAATCTTGAATAGTTAACATAATTCTATTTAATGTGTCATGTAAGCGTTGGGTGTCATTGCAAGAAGTCATTATCGAAATGTCATCAGCGAACAATACACAGGGTTCCGTCATAATTTTAGGGAGATCGTTGATGTAAATCAAGAACAATAAACACCCTGCTACACTACCTTGAGGAATTGAAGTTGTAACACACATCTGATTTGAACGTATATGGCTGAGTTGCCCAGTGTTATGATCCCAATGGTCAATTTCTACATACTGCTCTCGGTTTTGTAAGTAAGATGCGAACCATTTATGTGCTATTCCTCTAACGCCGATACCATGAAGTTTGTCAAGTAGAATATTATACAGTACTTTATCGTAAGCCTTTGTCATGTCGAGTAAGATTCCAATAGCGTATTTTTTATTATTTAAAACGTCCAATATTGTTTGTGAGAATTTATATGTTGCTAAAACTGTGGATCTTTTTTCCCGAAAACCATTTTGTGATTCATCGAAAATATTAAATTTTTCACAGAAATTATAAACACGCTTGCACATTGCCTTTTCGAAGATTTTTGATGATGTAGGTAGTAGTGCAATTGGACGGTAATTATTTGGGTCAGACTTCGAGTTTTTCTTGTGAATAGGTTTTATAATTGATCTTTTTAACGCGTTTGGGAAAACCCCATCAGAGAAAGATTGACAAATTAATAGGTAAAATGGTATTGTCAGTTCTTCGGCACACACAAGTTCAAAATGATTTTCCTAGAAAGTCCTTATAAAGTTCTACTTTTCAGATTTTTTTAATATTTTCTAAACTTATGGTTCAAAAGTTAGAGGTTCGATTATTTCCGAAATTATTGATATTATCAAAAAAGGATATTATCAAAAAATGATATTAATAAACCCTATTCATTTTTAAATACCTTTCCAACAATATATCACACGTTAGGGTTGAAATTAAAAAAAAAATCACTTCCCACTTTACATTTAGAGGGGGGCTACCCTTATAAAACATTTTTTTACAATTTTTATTTTACCACTTTGTCGGCGTGATTGATACACATATTGGTACCAAATTTCAGCTTTCTAGTGCTAACGGTCACAGAGATTAAGCGAGGACGGACAGACGGACAGACAGACAGCGAAACTATAAGGGTTCCTAGTTGACTACGGAACCCTAAAAAGTAAAAAACTAAAACCCAACTACGACAAAAAAAAAAACGACGCTGAAAATATGAAACAAGATTTTCAGGATAGAACAAAAAGAAAAGCCGTAGTCACACGTTATATATAGGTACCAACCTAAACACTTTAATACCGTGTGACTACGGCTTTTCTTTTTGTTCTATCCTGAAAATATTGTTTCATATTTTCAGCGTCGTTTTTTTTGTCGTAGTCGGGTTTTAGTTTTTTACTTTTTTTATGGAAGTCGGATAACAGGACCTCGATGATTTTCAATTTCACAAACCTGATTCACGAAATTAAATGTTTGTCAGTCTTTGTAGCGCCAAAAAATCTTGCAGCGAGTGACTTAATCTTGAATGCTCATTTATATTCATGTGAAAAGATGAACAGTGAATCCTACTGGCTGGAGCGTTATATATTTTTCTATAATCTGACCGGGACCGGGAGAAAATATGAACAAGAAATCTAGGACACACCCATTGGACGTGATCTTAGAAAATTTGGAGCCAGGAATATTTGAAATGGTACGTGATATAGAAACTATGAAAGCAAAGGAAGGCAGGAAATCCATACATAAATATTGGTTGGGTCAGGCAATCGCCTGGTTTATATTTTTCAGGGGTGTTGCACACTTTGGGTATATTTGATTCGGTAGTATTTGTTGAACTAACTACTGTTAAAAGTTCACGAAAATGTTATGTTATTTCAAAGAACTAAAAGAAATAACACGATGTGTGAAAAAAGTAATAAAACCCATCAAAAAATGGCTTATTTTTAACTGATTTTAAATGACGTGTTAGACAGAGACAGCGCTACAGAAACGTGACGTCATATTTCATACCGCCATAGTTACGTAGTACACGGCTACACATCAAGCTATACATTTCCAGTTTACGCTGATCTCGCACTGTACGGAAATCATAAACAATGCGAGATCAGCTTATACTGAAAATGTATAGCTTGATGTGTAGCCGTGTGTACAAAAATGGCCGTTACGTGCGATAAGGATAGACAGTGCCCCACCAAAAACTTCTAAACCATGTAGCTACTCCATTTTTGAAACAGTCGTCAAATAGCCAATTACTATACATAATCTGCTGTGATTCCAGTCAACCAGTATTACCAAAGGATATCGTGTTACCCAGTACTAACGAGGCTGTGGAGGTCAGATAGGCAGTCGCTCCATGTAAACTACACTGGTATTCAACTGCATTCGGTTTTACAGACCCCGTAGCATGGCGATTCTATCTCTATTCTACCAAGAATAGACAAAGATTTCCCCATACAATTTGACATGAAACCTTGCTACAATCTGTCATTTTGTCGATTCTTCCGTCGACAAAACCCGTTTCTTCGGTGGTCATGCTAAGCCGGCTGGAAGCCGACTCCAACATAGTTGGGAAAAGATTTGGCAGATGATGAATAAGCTATCATTCGGCTTGAACTGATCGCTAAAGTCCGTTCAGGATCTTCTCTCCTTAGTCATATTCATATTAAGGTCGGTTCGGTTCAAATCAAATCAAAACAAAGCAGCTTTATTCCGAACGTTTTACTAAATATAATATATTTTATCTACCCAAATATCATAAACCCTCTATAATGCGTTCAAAAACCATAGGCAATGACCAGCATTACCAACCAACAGAAATTAACAGAACTGTAATGAGCTCATAACCTACTGAAAACAGTAGGTTATGAGTTTAAATTTGGAACAGGTGTCAAATTCAAGTGAGTGTGCTATTCTAGTATCTACATTAAAACAGATACCTATCGATACGAAACCCCAATTCAGTATGATTTTAATTATAAATCGCACGACATTTTGATCTCGAGTGACACAAGAATAGTGACTTTGTTCGTTTGCTTAAGATTAAAAAAAAATGACAGATATCCGAAACGACGCCATCTCGAGCTGTCATTTGTTCGTTAGCTTTTGAAAAATTTTCTGATAAGTTCTTTATTTCTGTCGAAAATGAGTGATAGTGACTCAGAAATTGATATGAACACTCCGCCAGATATCGTAAATGCAGCGACGAATGCAACTAATAACCTGTTTATTTTTTATTGCATTACACTGGTAACAATGCTGGTCATTTCCCTATGGTTCCTGAACCCATCATAGAGCCCTTATGATATTTGGGTAGATAAAGTAGTGTATGCAACTATACATAATTAGGCATTACAACACTCGTGTGATGCTATTAAGAAACTCGCCTTCGGCTCGTTTCTTAAACCCACACTTGTGTTGTAATGCCCTTCATTATGCAAAGTCGCATAAACTACTATTGTGACTCGGTTATGCCAAATAATTGCGACAGAACATATGAATCACCCCTTATATTGCTTAGAAAATCGAGCATCTATTGAGAAAACAGTAATAAGAATTTTCCGATCAAAATTTCTCGGTTGTTGACCTCAATTTTGTCCGATTCTATGATTCGGAACTATGTATTTGATGACCGCATCGATTTGTATTTGAGTTATTTTCATGGTAAATTACTTTTTTTATGATCACGGCATTGAAATACAATAAATACAATGGTCAAACTAATTTCGATCAAACCTCGATTATAAAGACTAGTTAGACAAAATATATAATTTGTATGTTACGAGATTACCTAGTTTTAGTTTTTATAATGTACATAAGTGGTTTGGTTTAAAAAGGTAATTGGTGTAGATAAAAAGATATCTAACTAATATCAATCCTTATTATTATCACTTCATCGAACAATTATAAAATATGTCCTACAAATAAAACAATAAAGAGACGGATGACATTAAACCGATCCCTTTATACCTCAACTAGCATCCCCCCCATCGATCACCTTAACACCTCTATTTTTCCTCTTTTCACCCCCAAAATTCCCCAAAACTTACATTCCCTCTCCAAGTAAATGTAGACGTAAAGAAAAACATGTGGAACATAATTGAAGACCAATGGAAAGGTCTCGAAAGAATTATTTTATTACCAAGGAGCGTTAAGGTAACCTTCGTGTTATTTTAGATGTGCACGCAATGTTTTAATTTGGGCACGGATCAATCATGGGTTTGGTGTGAACAGAAATAAACAGCGCGTTCTAACGTCGCGTCGCTTCTACATTGTTATAGAACATGAAATTGATGTGATCGGGCTAATACGGACCGTTGACATGGCTTGCTTCCAAATACAGATAAAATTTGACGTTTTATAACGTAGGGCATTGTAGCATTTTTTGAGTAAATGTGGTATCCAGGACGCCTTTACAATTTAAGACTTGAACATTCCTGTTCCTTTCCGAAACTAAATATATAGCATTAGGACCTCATTGATAAACGGTGATAGGAAATCCGAAACTGTTTAAAGTTTAATGTAATTTCTTGTTAACATAATTATAATATGTTTACAAACGTAAAATAACATCACACCAATTTTCTCCAAAAAATTAGGGAAATGTGAACCATGTGTGTCCAGTAACACCCACGCAAAAGTAAAATAAAATAGAAACCTTTTCCATATTTTCAGCCTTTTAAAATTAACTTCAAAAAAACATAAAAATAACTTAAACACAACCCTTATTACTCTTTTCTAAAAACGGAGAGCGACGACACAATCATAATAAATTATCCTCAACAACATTTCGGGGCTTTCGTTCCAAAAGCGTCGCAAAAAGCCGCGAAAAATCTCGCGAATTTCTAAATAAAATAAATGAACAATATGAATAGGGGTGAAACGGGGAGAAAAGGGTATATTGCATCTCTTATGCAAAGGTTGGGGGACAATCTGGGAACAAATGTGTCGTCTGCCATCGAAATATTTGAGATTGCATTTGTACCCCATATTACGGGGTTTTGACATTTTTTCAGCTTATTTGAATATAGTTGGACTGTGTACGATGGGGAATTTCGGATTTTCATGTCGATGTGAAGATATAGGAGTGCGGGAGTCGTGTGGTTTCGGTAAATCGATGGGGTCGTTTCAAGGGTAGGATTTCCTAGTAAATAATGGGAATCTTTTGTTGAAGAATGTCTCTATTTGTCGTTGACATACTTTTGGAATAACTATGTATAGAGTTTCACTATGTATAGAGACCTTTTGGTGTTGGAATGGCATTTATAAGGGAGCGGATACCGTTATATTATATTTTGGAAATTATTTTGATAAATAATTTAACATCAGGCCTAATCCTCTATAATCCCGGGGTTTGGCTGAGGTGTACCGTATAATACATACACATTTTGCCACATAAATTGATTCTCTTGTAAGAACCAAAGAACCTAATTTTTCAAAAAATTGTTTTGGTGGTCATGGTTAAATAAAAACAGCCACTAGGGTATCCCGTCGGGGCCGCGGATTTTTGTACTAGATGACGTGGCCTCGGCGCAAGGACAAGGAAGGAACATGGGTTCGGTTTTTAGTCAGTAGAAGTCTGACACTCCCCTTCGCTCTGCCCAAGAGCGGGGGGGGGGTCATTTGATGATTTTCCACCCACCAAAAAAAAAAAAAAAGGTTCGATCTCCAGGTTAAACCGCAGTTACCTAGGTTGATCCGTTAATGGGTGACGACCCAATCCATGCCGAGTTTCTACCATGTCTCTCATAGCACGTTAAGCCGTTGGTCCCGGCTGTCAATTGTAGATATTTGACAGTAGCCCGAAAGTCTGACAACCCGTCTTATCAAGACGTATCGTACTACCCAGTATTAACTGACTTGTAGAGGTCAGACAGGCGATCGCTCCATGTAAAAAATACTGGTATTTAGCTGTCCTCAGTAAGATTCTATACCGAACACAACGTGGCGGGGAAAAGTCTAGGCCGATGATGAATGTATAAAAGAAAAACAAAGTGGATCTTTACTAGTACCGATTTGGGTCAAATACTTAAATAACTAAACCTCCTTGTACAGCTTTAAAACTATTTATTTCTATGCATAGACTTTTTGCCTCCATCCAAACTCTATTAAACTTTTTCGACAGCTCACCTCTAAAGCACGAGCGAGAATGTCCGCCTCCTATGCAAATGACCACGGGTTCGATTCCGTTATTGGACCAAGTAATTAAATGGCATGAATTTTCTATTTCTGAAGTCTAGATTTTTGTGAAGTACAGAGAATACCAATGTGCTTAGCTAGTATTTATTATTATTTCTTCAAGTATATTTAATAATGTATTTGACATTTTATTGTAGTAATATACATGCTTTTAAATTCCTCTCCTTATTTTTTTTTATTTAATATGGGCTTCTCTTGACCTCAATCTTGCCCTAAGGGCAGAGATGAGGTCGACGATGGAACGAGCTTACCCAGAAAGAATTTTTTCTGTTAAAGTTATTTTCATTTTTTGCTAAGTCTGTGATTTTGCCGACATTTGTTTACCTTTCCTGGTCTTCTAAGTTAAATATATTGACACAATATCAATAGTACGAAAGGACACTCCACCGGTGAAGAGGGTTGTGTAAATGTTTTTGAAGCCAATTGTGTCTTATGTGATAGCTAGATGTTTTTGTGTATTTTATTTGCTAACCTAGTATTCCTTCTATAGAATAGATACTCATCATCACCTGCCTAACCATTTCCAAACTATCTTAAGGTTTTTGTGTGTCGGGAACAGAATCGTGTAGTGAGTGACAATGGTAGTGGTACCGAACGCAAAAAACGAACAAGAAATAGGGTAGACCGTTTTGTCTGCTCATAAACATCCACCCGCAATGACTTCAGTTTATCCGTGATCATGGTGCTTGTAACAGCGCCGAAATATCGGGAACTCGAAACAAAAATCAAACATGGTAAATATCCCGTTTATGATATTAATAGTAGTATCTTAAGGTTGGCATGCAGTCTATCCGAATGCAGCTAAATGTATAACTATTTTACATGGAGTGACTGCCTATCTGCCTTTCACAGCCCAGTCAATACTGGGCAATACGATAGCTTTGGTAAGACTGGTTTACAGACTTTCAGTGGTCAGTTTCCCGAAAGTGTGACAACCCGTGTAACCAAGGCTATCGTAATATCCAATGGTTTGGAAAAGGATAGGCCGGTGATAATTTCACGTCTTGAAATCATTGATTTTAATTCTTTTTTTTTTTTTCGTTCCTCGCGTCCTTTTCGCTTCACATTATTGGGAGACAAATATCCATAAATTAATGTAAACTAGCAACATATAGCCTACAATCTTAATTTAATAGTGCACCGTCAGTTCAAACCTATTACAAATTTGATAGTAGAGCCGACTCCAGGGCGCCCTGAATAATTTGATTCAAATTAAGCAGTTTGACGTCGGCTGGCACTGCTTTACCGACATCGTTCTAGACTTGTTTAATGGTTAAAGTTATTTGTGAGCTAGGTTAGTAAGTGTGGTTTTAACCTGAAGATCAGAGGGCGTAGTCAACTGGGAATCTTTAAAGGGTTTTGTATTTTAGACGACACGGTTGGCGCAGTGGCTAAGCGTTAGACTGCTGCGCTGCGTGTCGCGGGTTCGATCCCCGCACGAAACAAATATTTGTATGGCCTACAGACAGTTGTTCCGGGTCTGGGTATTTGTGTATGTGAGTTTAAATGTTTTTTAACGCACCCACGATACAGGAGAAATTCCTAGTATGGGGCAATATTTAAAAAAAAATACAATGACTTCCAACCAGATTGATATTCAATTCCTCGTTTTCGCTTATTAGAAGGTTTTCAGATCACAAGGGATCTAGACAAGTATAAAACCTATGTATAAAACCCTAATTTGTGTGACTCAAACTTCAGCAATTAATAATTTGTCTCTTGAATAAATCAACTTATTTTGCATGAGTGTACGACTTTGCGCCGACGGACATTACGCCGACAGACTGAACGCCGACAAGACTTTACTTCGACGGGACTCTTCGCCGATAGGACACTTTGCCGACAGGACTCTTCGCCGACAGGGGTCATCACCCAAGTAGCACAGATAGCTGTATAACTACTCACTTTTAGATCTATTTGAAACTCTATGCGTATTAAGACTCTTTTAAGAGTACACTTGTGATCCTACAGCTGCATAATAGCTGTCAGTGATATTTAAACAGCTTAGGCTGATTAAGAGCGGCATTAAAGCTGATTAAGACCGAGAAAACCACCATTAATACGCTAAGAGTGCTATAAAGGTAGATTTTCAAAGCCTCTATTCAGCTTTTAACCTTTTCTAATGCCTTAACAGTAGTAAGGGCTGTTTAGTGGATGAAATTATACCAAATGCTGTATAAGAAGGTATTTGTGAACTCCTATTACACTGATTTATTAAAGGGCCACGTGTGAACTATTATGACGTTAATAGCTGTTTAATGGATGATTTGTGGCCCACATTACAGCTTATTGCTGAATATGCCTACCGCTAATCAGCCTTTATACTGCCATTGATAGTGTCTGCATAGCGGCTGTTTAAACATTCACTAGATGCCTCGCAGCTGCTTAGAGACTCACTGGTGTATCGAATTAACGGCTACTTTTTTATAGTGGTTCGCATAAGTACTTTTAATCAGACTATACCTGAATAAAAGTTACACGTGGTACTGTAATCAGTCAGTGTAATTAGTTGAAGCAGATGGCGATTATATACTAACGTATATATTTTATTGCTTTATAAAGCTAGAACAGGGGGCATTAGAAGAAAATTGTCGAAAGAGTACCAAAGAATTATGAAGACAGAAAAGAAAACCTGCAAGTCGGGAAGCAGCGCAAAGCGTGACAAATAGTTTTAAACCGGATGGTTCCGTACAAAACATAATAACCTCGGTGATAATATTATTGTTCCACCGGAAAATATAACTCGGAAAAAATATCGAGTTCTTAAGATGTTTTTAAGATATAACAATTTAAAAAGTTGAAAGAGTTGTAATATAAGCACGTATTTTATACACGTGGTGTACTTATACATATTCGATGGCGAAAAACGGTGGCTTTTTAGAAATAAATGTGGTTAGACATTTTTGTAGATTATTATTTGATATATAATTTTGTCTTAGCAAATGTTATGATAAAACTTACCGTTTTGCTGAAAATTGCAAAATACCGGTTTTTTGACCTTTGACCTCGAATAACTTTTTTCCAGGTGTCTAATCGATGAGGACTTTTTACATTTCATTTATAATGGTGTTTTGAACCATCCTACCTATTTTGAGCCGGGCGGGAGTTAATGTAACCTTACCCCTATTTTTGGACTAATTTGACCGGACTATATTACATATTTTTTAAATAAAACAAAAGAAATGATTAAACTTATAGTATATTTATTTATTCATTTAGCTCACATCGATGGGTAAAAAAAATCAAACAAAATTTGCCTTTTTAGATCACAATTCATTTTCTTCCAATCAGGACTCGGCTTCGAACGTTCTTCCTTGATCAGCTTCAAAATATTTTTGTTCTTTGGAAGCCAACTTAATATTCCATTAAACTTCCAAAGCGACGGTACAATGCTCAATCGATCACCATCCGGTTCTGAAGTACTAACGATCTTAAAAGGCATTATTCTGTAATAAAGAAATGAAACAATCACTTAGTTATAAGTAATAAATACATAACTTGTACAAAGGTATCATCTGGGTAGGTAGGTAGTATTGTTTGCATAAGTTTTTTACAGTTTGTAGGTACCTGCTTGTTTATGTCAATCGTAAATTTGGAAGGTTCGCGATTTGGAAGGTTCGCACGCGCGCGTAAAACGGTGTGTTAAAAATTTTGAACTAGAAGTTATCCATGCGGTGGTTTTAGATATAATACTACGGATCCCTAAAGAGTCTGTATAACAACTGTTTCATCATTGTTCACATTATAGCTAACGGTAGAGCTTGTGGACCATTAAAAAGAAATAAAACAGTTTATAGCTGCATACGGTTCACATGTGTAATTTTATTCAGATTTTTGCTGATTAACAGTACACTAGTGAACTATTAGATAGCTTTTTGCAGCATATAAGGGTTTTAACTATTCACGTCGCTGTTTAACATTTTATTGTTTGTTTATTATTGTAACCTATAAATATACTGATTTATTTTTCAACTTTTATGATGTTTTGTGTATGAATTAGGAATGTATTGCATTAATTTTTACTTCCTGATAGCATAATAATAACTTTTTATCTTATAATTCTTTTCAAAGCACTAAAAATTGTTTATTCAAGTTTTCATCAATGTTTATTTTTATTACAAAACTAATCAAAAACAGAATATTTTCGTGGCGCACTAAAATTTTCTTAGACAATATATATGTATAATGTCAGTGAAATTACATTCCCAATCATTTTTCTTTTATTAATATGTAAAACAATATACTTACCTGGGAATATGAATATTATCCACGTATAATTCACTCCACGGAACAAGTGTTCAATTGACAGCTAGGGTTATTTGCTTTTACATGTTTGCTGCATCAAAAATGTTCACTTTTACACTGGCCGCAAGCAGCCTTTCCCGGTTTAAAACAACTATTAAGAGCCGAGATGTGACATATTTACTGAATAAAGAGTAACTTGTGATCTCTTAGTCAGTCGATATTCAGCGCATAGTACGGTCGTTACCCTTTATAACACTGTTAAATTGCTGTTAAACAGCTCCTAAGCAGCTACGTGAACTTAGGGCTGAATAATTTGTGCCCATTTAAGAGTTATAAGAACTGAATAGGGCCCTATTCAGCCCGTATGCAGCTTTTTTATTCAGCTTCAAGCATGATGGAAATCCGTAATTCGGCTGATAAGCAGCCTCGTGTGCTACTTGGGCACAGACGCTAATCTCCGATTATCTAATATTTACTTTGGAAATCGATTATCCTTTTCTCGTAATTATACAGTTCATAAAAAATAAAGATCTTGCATTGGTTATTAGTTTAATAACATTAATACCTTAAGTGTGTTAGAATTAGAATTATTGTGGGAGTGTTGTTATTAGAATGATTTGTTTTTTATTGTTACTAAGAGGTTTGTTTAAATAAATTATTTTTCCACTACTATTAATATCATAAACGGGATATTTACCATGTTTGATTTTTTTATCCGTGATCATGGTGCTTGTAACAGCGCCGAAATATCGGGAACTCGAAACAAAAATCAAACATGGTAAATATCCCGTTTATGATATTAATAGTAGTGGCAGTGACCATGTCAGTTTAAAAACTTAAATTATTTTTGTTTATTCTTTTTCGATGTATTTTTATGGGTATCTTTACCTAATGATCAACATCTTCCTGCTCTTATCCCATTCTATTTAGGATCGGCGCAACACGTTTTCGTTTTCCCTTCCTCCCTGTTAGATAAGTCACAGTGGCATTTACTCGTTTCTCTTTTATATCATTCCTCACACAATCCATTCATCTTTTCTTTCGCCTTCTTCTCCCTCTCCTTCCATCAACATTTATATCGATAACCTTTTTAGTCAAATGCGATTCGTTTCTCGTCATAACATGTCCATACCACGACATTCGATTCCCTTTCAACTTTTCTGTAACTGGCACACATTTTAAACTTCCCCTATTATACTTGTTCCTTACCTTATCCATTCTTGTCACACCACACATCTACCTCAACATTATCATCTCAGCTACATGAAATTATTTTTCATCCATCTTTTTCTCAGCCCATCGTTCCGATCCATACAGTACGACAGATCACGGACTTGTATATTTTCCCCTTTATCTTGAGGGGCTTTACATAATGATATTATACATAATATTATGCAATGTACCTATACTAATAACCAATGCAAGATCTTTATTTTTTATGAATTGTATAATTACGAGAAAAGGATAATCGATTTCCAAAGTAAATATTAGATAATCGGAGATTAGCGTCTGTGATGACCCCTGTCGGCGAAGAGTCCTGTCGGCAAAGTGTCCTATCGGCGAAGAGTCCCGTCGAAGTAAAGTCTTGTCGGCGTTCAGTCTGTCGGCGTAATGTCCGTCGGCGCAAAGTCGTACACTCATTTTGCATTGAATCTGGCACGGAAAGAATTGTTTTACGAAATCATTGCGAAATTTCTTTATTTGGCTTTTGTAACAGATAATGGAACACTTACTATAATTATTATACTTGCTATACTAAGAAAGGTATTGGTTTTTTGAGTCGTTTGGGGTCGAACCGTTCGGGTCATAGGGTCCAAGTGTGCGTCTCCTTTATAAGAATATTCCTCGCCCACTGTTTGACACTTGACGTGACCGGAGGGGTGGGTCTTGTTTTGGCCATCAAGGGCAAGTTTTCGGATGACAGCGATGTGAAGAAGTACTTAGATACCCACCCTGTTGTTTATTTAGTTTGATTATTTTATATAAATAAAACTGTTGGCGCAATGGATCGTCAACGCAGATACTTTACTTACAGCATATTACGGGCTTGCTGAATCAGTATTAAGATTTGGAATAATTTTCTGGGGCAATTCAACTCTGAAGGATACTGCGTTCAAAGCACAAAAGCGTTGTATACGGGCTATGTTTGGGTTGCAAACTACTGAAAGTTGCAAGCCTATGTTTATACAGCACAGAATTCTGACACTTCCGTCACTTTACATATTAGAAATATCACTATTTGTAAAAACTAATCCTAATTTGTTCCCCCTTCTGGTCAATAATACAGGTAGAAATAGACGTGAGAAGTATAGACTTTGGGTGCAATCAGTCCCCGCCAAAACAGCATTTCTAAAAAAAAGTGTAATATGCATGGCACCATTAATTTACAATAAAATACCAAATTCCCTTAAGATATTAACAATTAATTCATTCAAGAGAGAGTTAAAAAAATTGCTTATCAATAAGGGATACTATAGTGTTACGGAGTTTTTGAATGACAAATTTTGATTTTATTTAAGTAGTAATTTAATATGTAATTTTAATAATGTTTTTGTTTTTAATTATTATTTTTTGACTATAATTTTTGTATTGAATGTAATTGTGTACTTGAATTGATTGAATTTTGACTATTATGTAATTTAATTATTTCTTAATTTCTAATAAAGTATTATAAACTATTTTGTACGCCGAATATGGCAAAACATGTTGAACTAAAAATCTCTGAACTCGTTCTCCATCCATATGTGCATATTTATGTATCATGCCACACATGTTTAAACAAATAAATGCATCTTTATCTTTATCTTTAATGGCACAAGCAGTTGACTGCTGCGCTTCGTGTCGCGGATCCGATCCCCGCACGGAATAAATATTTGTATGGCCTATAGATAGTTGTTTCGGGTCTGGGTATTTGTGTATGTGAGTTTAAATGTCTGTGAACACACCCACGATGCAGGAGAAATTCCTAGTGTGAGCAACGTTTTTTTTAAAAAAAAAGAAAAGATAAGTTTTACTTATTTTATATTAGCTATAATTCATTTGATATATTTATTTATAATAAAAATAATAAAATTTATCATTTTATTTTTTCTCCAGAATTAAAATTCAAAGTATTGAGTGTTTAAAATTAAAAAAACAAACAAGGAAATAAAACTATCGTTTTTTGCTACAACAATAATAATTAATTCTAGACAGCACGCTTTCAACCCTTAACACTAAAAGGCTTTTTCACAACACTGTTCAGCACCTAACCAGCCTTTACACCGGCACAATTCCCACAATGAAGCCACAAATGGTTTACAAGGGGCGGAGACTATGGCAGGCTCCATTATAAACTTGCTAATGTAAGGTCCTCAGGGCCGGTATCAGGACCAAATGAGACCGGCCAAGTGCGAGAGAGGATTCGGAAGGGTTCCGGACTTCAAAATTCAAAATGATTGTTTTATTTTGGCGACGCCGCCGCGCCGGGCCGCTAGTCTTGGACACTTTACCAGTTGAGAGCGTTGAGGAGGAGTTTTTTGATACCTTTTATAGTTTTTTGTTAGTTTAGTAATTGGGTTTTAATTAATAATGTATATAGTTAGTTTACCTATACATTATTTTATTTTATACAACCTTTGGTGCTTAAAATACTTTTATACCAATATTTTTTAGATAATCCAAGTGACATGACGGACTAAAAAGATTTTTTTTTTAATTTTTTGTCTGGGAACATCCCTATTAATATTAATGTCCAAAGCTAGATTCAAATTAATCATTTGTCAGGGCAAAGAACCGGCAAGAGCTCTTTTAAAAATAATTGTATTTCTAGGTGTTGTCGTATTAATTATACTGGACGCATGATTTCCTCCAATGGCATTGTTGTTTTATAATTTATTCACGGTTTTGTCATTAAAATTAACTGATAACTAATTTTGGTGGTCATTAAATTCATCATTATGAACTTTGGGATCAAACATTTTTTTTTTTTGGAAGGTTGGAAATCATCAAATGACTCCTCCCGCTTTGGGCAGAGCGGTAGGGAGTGTCAGACTTCTACTGACTAAAAACCACCCATGTTCCTTCTTAACCCTTTGTGTCGAGGCCGCGTTATCTCTTTCGAACAACCCGCAGCTTGGGATCAACCCTGAAATTGCGATAACAAACAGCTGTTCTTGACAATTTGTTTTGTTATGCGATCATAAATCTTTTTAAGAGATTTTCAGTTATTTTTATTTAAAATACCAGTGGTATAAACGGTGTTAAGAAACACTGAAAATATTTTATTTCGTTTTACTCTATAATGTTTACTTGTTCATGGTCATACGCGTGGATGCCAGAAATAATTCTTTGAGAACGTACTTCTAGAACGCAATATAAAATTATATTCTATCCAACCTGTTCCATTTTTAATGTCCAGTTCATGTATTCCCGTGCAACCAACGATATGTATTTAGTCGTTAAATGGAATAAGATCAAACATTTCACAGAACTAATCAAATAAATGAAAAAACTGGCCAAGTGCAAGTTTGACTTGCACATGAAGAGTTCCGTTTCATCATAGTAGAAAAGCCTTAATCCTTTTTTTGTCTAAAAATCTTCAAGTGGTTCACAGAATACATCTGCTTACCAAGTTTCAACTGTGTAGTCTTAATAGTTTCGGAATAAAATGACTGTGACATACGGACGGACAGACATGACGAATCTATAAAGGTTTCGTTTTTTGCCATTCAGCTACGGAACCCTAAAAACCCTTCAATCTTTATTTATTTTTGTTCCACCTTCTTGGTATAAGCCCAATTACTTACGGAACCCTAAATACAGGGTAAGGGTTAAAGTGTCTTGTTAATAATTATGTAATTGGTCCCTCTATGCTGAAACTTCAGTTTAAACAAGATATACCCTTAATTAATGAGGATGATAGAATTAATATTATCTATATTCCTATAAGCAAGGAAGACTTGCTTTGTTAATCTAATAGTCGCAAGCACGACTGTTGAGCATGTGTTCCTGGGTTTGCTTCCCAAAACGGGCAAAGTGATATTGAGTTTTTCTATCAGTGATTTCTCTATAGCAGCCATGAAGTCTGGATTATACCCGATTGTTGGCAATAGGCTTGTCCCCTATTATAGGGCACTTTAAGATAACTGGTGAAATGTGAGTGTACACTTCTGCCCCCTTAGGAGGTTTTTGAAAAAGGGGGAGGGTGGAAAATCATCAAATAACCCCTCCCGCTCTTGGGCAGAGCGAAAGGGAGTGTCAGACTTCTACTGACTAAAAACCACCCGCGTTCCTTCTAAGCCCTATATGTCGAGGCCGCAGTATCTTGTGGACGTCCCACATCACTCCCACACCTGGGAATACATTTATTGACCTACCCAAATTCTTGTTATTGCCTGCCGATTATATCAAATCCAGCCAACCCTTAGGGGATTCCAGGCGTCATGATATGTATGTTTTGAACAAATAATAAAATAAAGAAACGAAAATTGTTAACCTTGCGTTTTGTTAATATGCTATTACGTCAGCTGTTTTACTAGAACATTCAAGATAACGATCTATTCCACTGAAAAACTGTGCGGAAAATTCGGGAATAATCCTGGAATGTTGCTACCAATAGACAAACGAAGGACTCAGAGGAATAAAACACGAAGGAATTTGAAAGTCGGTTAGACTCGATCAATGAGGCTGTCTTGAAAGCTGTTCATCCACATGTGAGTTAACCGAGGCTGTGTACCTTACAAGAGACTGAAAGGGATTTGTTTCTTCTCTGAGTGGTCGGGTACTAAACACTGTTTCTTACTGCAGATCGTCAGTCTGTCGTTATGCTCTTGAAATCTAAGTTACAATGTGTAAAAGAAAGTGATTGACGTTTCTGTAGGAATACATGGGATCAATTTCAAATACAATTTACATTTATTTAAAAAATATTTACGAAAGTGTTTATACAAACCTCTTTTGCAAAATAAGCTTCAGTTATCATCATAATTATATTTTAGCAAATTATTCAAGTCTAACCTAAAACTAGTACCGAACTCAATATCCTACTTAACTTCCATCCAGACCATCAGTAAATAATTGAAAAACGAAACTAAAGACAAAATCCCTTACTCCACTAAACACAAACCTAACTCGGTCCTTCGAGCTCCAAATTGGTCTTTTGAACCCCAAAGTCCCGATTGAGTCAACCCTAATCTGCTGAGATGTTATAACTGTGTTAGCGACTCGAGTAATTTGAATTCGGCCGTGTTAGGGTATGGTCAGACATGACAAGCATTTAGGTGGTTCTAATCTAGTTGTCATTATGTGGTTTGGTTGCCAAGTAGGCTATGATTAAAGATTTTGTATTGATAAAAACGGTAGTATTCGTGTTTTTTTGGGTAAAAGATATCCAATAGCACCGTTTATGAATATATTCCATAATCTTCATCATCATCAGCCTATAATGTTCCCACTGCAGGGACTTAGGCCTCCTCTCTCGGAGAGGGATGGGCTATATAATTATAATCCACCACGCGGGCCCAGTGCCCGTTGGTAGTTATCATTCGTCTTTGATTTCTTTGGTTCTAAGACATAATCTTACGTTTTACCAAATGTTGGACTTGCATACATAATACACAATCCACATGGTGGCAGCGTTTCGGAACACATAAGAATACGAGCAACTGCTGAGATCTTTTCGACACGCTACGCACCGTGCTACGGCGTAGCACGTAGCATGCTACGGCGTAGCTCGTAGCATGCTACGGCGTAGCTCGTAGCTTCTGCTATAAACTCATTTGAATATTATTATTTTTTATCATTGTTCCTCTCAAAAAGAGCACCTGCCATCTAATCTCTACACCACCCTTGGTTGACTGGTAGAGAATGCCTAAGGCATTAAGTCCGCCTTTGTACCTTTTTTTTTGTGTGCGAGAAGTTTAAATAAATAAACTCATAGCCTTCTCGCCGGAACATTTTATTTAAGAAAAGTAATACTTGACTTCAGGTTTAAGTATTCTTTACCCCATATCAGCAACAATATATCATTGCCCTAAATCCCTTCAGATGGTCAAGGTCCCTATACTGAGCCGAAACTAATTGGCCGGGTACAATTACAAGGAAAAGCACAAAATATCCCCTCGAAATGGCCGGATGTATGGCAAAACCGAAACCACTCACGAGCGGTTAGTTTGTACACGAGCGGTAAGTTGGTGAACGAAAAAGTTTAATTGGATACCGACAAGCATAAGCCCCCAGTTAAGTTCAAAGTAGTTAAATTATTGTATGGTTTTATTGATCGTCCTTTATTTTAGATATCCCATTTGAAAATAGCGCTTGTTTTTTTGGTCAAGTGGCCGCTATCGTTACTACTGAGCACGAGGTCCTAGGTTGGATTCTCGCGTTGGGTAATGTGATATAGGGTATTTTAGCCGGAATTTCTTAAAAGCAGAAGTGTTGATAGCAATAGGCTCGCCTTTATAACATGGGAATTAAAAAAATCAGAAATCATCAAATAACTCCCGCTCTTGGGCAGAGCGCAAGGGAGTGTCAGACTTGTACTGACTAAAAACCACCCATGTTCCTTTTTAGCCCTTTACGTCAGAGCCCCGACGGGTTCTGAACACCCCTTTTTTGTGGATGGGAAATCATCAAATAACTCCTCCCGCTCTTGGGCAGAGCGGAAGGGAGTGTCAGACTTGTACTGACTAAAAACCACCCATGTTCCTTCTTCGCCTTATGTGCCGAGGCCGCGTTATGCCTTTCGATAATCCGCAGCCCCGACGGTTTCTGAACACCCCTTAGGCGATTTTAAGCGTGATCTTACAACAATACTCCTTCGCGAGACATCATTTACCTGCAAATTCTTGAAACTGTCCACGAATTATCAAATCCACAATGCAAAACTGGGTGAAAACGGTTGATTTCTTAGAATACCACAAAGCTATTCTGAAGGTGACCCCACCAAGGTAATCATAGACTATATTCTATTTAGTGTTGACCTCCTTCGTAGACTTAAGGCGTGCCTGATCGAAATTATGAACGAAATTGAGGTGGCTGGCGTCTAGTTACAAATCTATAATAAAATTATTAATTAATTTAGGATCTATTTCATTGTATCTATTTCGGCACGGACTGAATTTAATCAATGGTTTTCAATCAAATAAGTTTACAGGCAGAGGAAACGGCATGGTAAAATATATGGCAGTTAATTTTGTAACTAATTGTTTTTATTTGTAATTAATTGTTTTTATAATATGTGGAAAATGTCGTTGGTTACATATTTGCTCAGACTATAGATGTAACTATTTATAAAATTGTAATGTGTAACCGTTTGTTTTCCCAAATAAATAAAATAAAATAAAAATTTCTATTTTAGTAAACCATTGTCCCTTTGTAGCTTACTATACTACATAATTATAAAACAAAGTCCTCCGTCGCGTCTGTCTGTCTGTCCGCGATAAAATAAATAACTTCTGCACCGATTTTCATGTTGTTTTCACCAATGAGTAGAGTGGTTCTCGAGGAAGGTTTTAGTATATAATATGCCACGCGAGCAATGCCGCGGGAATCAGCTAGTGTCATTATAAAATAGGTACGCCAACAGTACATATATTTTACAATCAATAATAAACGACAAAAATGGTTAGGGTTCTTATGTAGAGGTACCAATTACAGGTGTACACAACATTCTCTTAGGAACAGTCAAGGTATAATACCGTAAAGTTATATAAATATAATGTAACAACGTTTTCTGACAAACACAATTAGTTTTATTCATAGATATGTAGGGGGCACACTGGGGCCTTGGGGTCCGAGTGCTCACCTAATTTTTAAGGAAATTGCCAAGCGGTTGGTCGACTCTTCACGTGACCAGAGGGCTGGCCTATTCTTTGGCCAAAGAATCAGCATTGCCATCCAACGTGGTAATGCTGCCAGCCTTCTGGGCACTTTTCCTGTTGACAGCAATGTGGACGAATTTTTTGACGCCCTGTAATTCTTCTCTTTTTGCTACTTGTATATATTTTATCATTATTTTAGTTCTGTAAATTGTAGTTTGTAAATATTGTAAATAAAGTTTTAAATTCTTTTAGATATGTATAAAGACTGCAATCAACTTAAAAATAAAGACACGACATAGTACCGTACTCAGAGATATTAATTGATTACTTAAGCCGTCAATTACTAAAGATTTGACTTACAAAACCTTCACTAAAGTGTCAAAATCTTTACTAAGTAATGGCTTATGCAATCATTAAAGCTCTCTTTGTGCGGCAGTTAGTGTTATCAATAAACATAATATCACGTATGTAATACCGATGGATTAGCCATAGACGAGAGCAGTGGTAGCCTAGTAAGTCGTGGGTTCAAACCCAGGTAGGCCGCCTGTCGGGGCTGTGGATTATCGAAAGGTTAACGCGGCTCCGACGCAAGGGCGAAGAAGGAACATGGGTTTGGTTTTTAGTCAGTAGAAGTCTGACACTCCCCTTCGCTCTGCCCAAGAGCGGGGGGCGGGGGGGTTATTCGATGATTTTCCAACCACCAAAAAAAAAAAACAAATATAGGCCGCATTAATTTGTGTAATTTATTTCATCACCACTGCTCTCAAAATGGTGAAGGAAAATATCGTGAGGCAACCGGCATGTCTTAGAACCAAAAAATTCGAAGACATGTGACATCTACCAATCCGCAATGGCCCACGTGGTGGATTATAGCTCATCCCTTTCCTAGAGAGGAGGCCTTACTCCCTGCAGTGGGAACATTACAGACTGATGATGATGATGATGAGACATAGGCGTACCTAATTTATAATACAACCACATTACAGTAATTTTAATTTTAAATTTTCGTTCTGTTCACTCCGCGAATTCATGCTATCATCAAGGCAGTAACTTTTACAGTTAAACTTTATGGTATCATAGAAAATCTATTTACAAAGTTCCGTGAAGTAACAAGCACTTAAGCCAAAAAAGTTATACTTTACACACTTAAGTTAAGTTGTCTTCAAGCCAAATACGCGCGGTTGAGGTAATCAAGTCATAACTTTGGTCGTTTCGGTACCTAATATATATAATATAATATATGTCTACGCAAGACTAATGTAAACTTTAAGAATACTAACTTTACGCTCCAGTTAAATAAGATTGGATTGGTATAAATTAGTTTTGATTTGATTATTGTACTCAATTTCCTACTTTTCAATACCCAAAGCCGTGTTGTGATTTGCGGTTACTATTAAACCTTGCAGTGTGGGGCAACGTTTAAGAAATGAATGAATTGTTTATTTTTAAATGTAGCATTACACTACAAATGTCTCTTGTATCGTGGGTGCGTTTGCAAACATTTACTTGACAGCCAGACTGGTTGTCAGACTTTCCGGCCACTGACCACTAAACGACTGTCAAAAATCTACAATTATTGACAGTCGGGACCAACGGCCTAACATGCTTTCAAAAATACAGAGGAAACTTAGAATGTAACCCATCCACGAACAACCCAGGCATGGTCAATAGGCAAATCATCATCATCAGCCTATATTGTTCCCACTGCAGGGACTCAGGCCTCTTCTAGAGAGGCATGGGGTATAATCCACAACGCGGGCCCAGCGCAGGTTGGCAGATGTCACATGTCTTCGAAATTTTTGGTTCTAAGACATGCCGGTTTCCTCACGATGTTATCCTGTACCAAACAAGTCCACTTAGGTAAGCTAGCTTGGTTAAGACTAAGCTCTAAACTTAGATGAAGCAACCTGCGTACAGCCACAGCTAATCAAGGTTTATGTTTAAACTTAAGTGCAATGTAAGTTACTTCACTTACCTGCCTCGTTTTGGTCTAGTGTTCGGTACCACTACCGTTGAGTTCCTGGGTTCGTTTCCCAAGTGTGATTGAGTTATATACCAGGTAATATATCAGTAGCAGTCACAAAGGCAGTATTTTTGTCAAACCAGTCTTGTTCACACCCTTATTATATGCGACTTACACAATAGGGGATCGGACTGGGTCAAAATTATATGATTCTGTTTGGTCCGTAAGTTAGATTATCGAAAAATATTGGATACGTGTTTTTTGTTTTATCAAATCAATAAAAAATTACGAAGATAGATCATGGAGTGCGGCTTGAAACGTCACTTGTAGATACAAAATGAACTATCATATGACGTCACACGAGTTTTCGAAGCACTGTATCGTCTTCATTTTTTGTTTACATGAAAAAAGAAAAAAATACGTTCTTGGAAATCTATCTGACGGACTAATTAGTTTTTTTATGTCCGATCCCCTATTTAGATTGCCATCGATACGCTAAGAAGAGAAGATCATAATTAGTGAATAGGGATGTTTCCTGATTTAAAAAAATATGATTCTAATTAGTCCGTTGATATTACCGAAGAATATTGGATATGTATTCAATATTAAACGCGTCAAAGATTTGAGTGGGGGCTTGTGACGTCACTCGCCGGTAAAAACATACATGCTAATGTCTTACAAAATGACGTCACACGAGTTTTCAAAGCACTGTTTGTTTGTTTACGTGAAAAAAGAAAAAAAATATATTGTGTCCATTAGTTATTGGAGATCTATTTGGCGGACTAGTTAGATATTTTTTGTCAACAACCCTATTGTTGGTATAAAAAGTAAATACACCTCCTCGGGGCCACTACCCTTGGGGGCTAACAGGCGTAAAGCTATGTTAAGTCATGTACATAAGTAACTTAACAACGTGCAGGTGGTTTGCAGTAACTTATATAATGTTTTCACCGCAGTGTTAGGTTAAAAAGAGTCTCCACTTAGAATTTTAAGTATGTGTTGTTTATGTTAAGTTCATTTTTCCAGTAAAGTGAGCTATGAAAATGTATTTTAGCGGAGACAGGAGACGTGACTAGGTAACTAATATTTAAAGAAAACTAGGACAGTAGATAGTTCCCTAGAAATCATATTTAGTAGGTAGAATCGAGTATTACATGGTTATACCCCGGTTCCGCCGGGGCTGTGGGTTGGTCACAAAAATACCGCGACCTCGACATAAAGGGCGTAGAAGGAACATGAGTGGTTTTTAGTCAGTAGAAGTCTGACACTCCCTTTCGCTTTGCCCAAGAGCGGAATTCGATGACTTTCCACCAATCCCATAAAAAAAACAGAAATGGCCATAAGTTAAACCGTGGTATAATGGCATTATACCTCGGTTTCACTTATGTTATCGCAAGCGTGACTGAGCATAAGGTGCTGGGTTCGATTTCCGCATTGTCCATTCCATTTCCGAATCAGAAAAATGTTATTTGGTTTCCGAATTTTCAGTGCAGTCTGGATTTATGCCAGTGGATGGCAAAAGTTTTGCCCTCCATGGGACTTAAACATAACTGGCAAAATGAGGGAGAACTATTAAGTAAACTTCTGCCTAACCCTTCAGGGATTACAGGCGTGATGGTGTCTTATGTTATCTATAAGTAGATTTTAGAGGTATGTAGATAAGAGGCCGACTGACACATATCAACCAACAAAAATGCCATCTATTATTTACTAGCTTTTGCCAGCGGCTTCGCCCGCGTGAAAATGACAATTTTCCATACAAACTTTCATCCCCTATTTAACTTCCTTAGGGGTTGAATTTCGAAAAATCCTTCCTTATTTCTTGTCTACATTATAAAGACACACAGAGGTTTCTGTGCAAAATTTCAGCTTTCTAGGGTTTGGGCTGGGCGTTGATGAGTCACTCAGTCAGTCAGTCAGTCAAGACTTCTCTTTTTATTTATATAGATAGATCTTATGTGCGTGTGGTGTGAGGTTGTTAAAACTCTGTGAAAATGTGCTTACGATTTAGTGTACATTGGAATCAGATTTTGTGAAAGTCATATAAGCGAGTTATTGACTGTAAAGTTGGGCCCTCAGTTCTAACATAGAGGATTGAACGCCCACCTGTACCTGAAAAACTATGTACACTACAGAAAAAGTCTATATGCCAAAATCTTAGCTAATGCCAAACATAATTTGTGGAAACAAGATATTATCGTCAGCAAAACACTGTCCTACTTTGTAAATCTTCGTTAAAAATGGGCCCTCAATTCTCTTGCACGTAAAAGTTTAATAATTTAATAGTTTAATAGCAAAGCATTTCAATAAAGGATCTCGTGGCTTCATAATAACTGCCACTCGGGTCGATCTTTAGGTTAAGCCGCGTTTGCCTAGGTTGGTTTGTGGATGGGTAACCGCCCATTACATACCGAGTTTCCTCCGTGCCTCGGAAAGCACGTTATGCTGTACAACAGCTTAACGTGCGTAACTGACTACCTGTAACAAAGTCTGACAGCCAGTCTTACCAAAGGGTATCGTATTACCTAGTATTAACTAGGTTGCGGAGGTCAGATAGGCAGTCGCTCCATGTAAAATACTGGTACTCAGCTGCATCCGGTTAGACTGGAAGCCGACCCCAACATAGTTGAGAAAAGGCTAGGCAGATGAAAGCATTTCAATCAACATTAACGTAAATATTTCCCTACCATTGTACACCCAATAAGTACACGCTATTACCCGTAACTATGGACAATATTATCAGAGGCGTACTAACGGCCACTAAATAACATGACCACATTATAAAGCCTGATTTATTTTATAATTTAGTTTCCTACCAGCCCCGGGTATTGAAGCACACTCCAGTGCTTTGGTAACGTGAAATATTATTCAATAAATTATATTATAGGTTTATTTAAATATAGTAGCAGTTTGCATGAATCATTTAAGCCTTCGTCTGAGTTACTGTGTACACTTATTACCTACCAGTTTAAGTAGAAAGTAACTCTGCCTGTTTGTCTGTCGGGTTTTTCGCCGAAACTACTGAACCGATCTAAATAAAATTTGGTACGCATACAGTCTAGAGCCTGAGAAATTAAAAGGGTTAAAGCGGAATGTGAAAAGTTTACTTTTGGTCGCGATAACCGACATCGGTCGTGATAAACGACATCCACGCGGACGAAGCCGCGGTCATCAGCTAGTAAGATATATTTTTGCATATTCTCAAAATTGATGGCGATAGGTGATCGGAAAGTGCCTTAGAAATCACCGCAAAAAAGTTGTCAGTTTTTTTTTTATTATTATTATAAATGGGCTTGCTCTTGACTTCAATCTTGCCCTAAGGGCAGAGATGATGTCGACGATGGAACGAGCTTACCCAGTAGAAGCCTGTTTACTCGCGACTTAAACAGATTAGGGTTATATGAACTCGGAAAAACCGACGCCGGCAGGGAATTCCACTCCTTGGCTGTGCGCATAATAAAGGACCCAGCAAAGCGCTTCGTTCGAATGTGTGGAATGTCGACTAGGTATCGGTGTGGTTTGCATTGTTACACATTTGTAGGTTTTGCCCCTCAGCCCGCAAAGATACCACATCGATAACGCGGAAGTAAAGAACTTCATTCTAAAATAAACAACTTTTTTTTTTGGAGGCAGGAAAATCATCAATTGACTCCTCCCACTCTGGGCAGAGCGGTAGGAAGTGTCAGACTTCTACTGACTAAAAACCACCCATATTCCTTCTTAGCCCTTTGTGTCGAGGCCGCGGTATCTCTTTCGAACAACCCGCAGCCTTACATTACCTTCATGAAACCTCTTGAAGTATAGATATAGTCTTTAAATAAACTCAACATTATCATCTAATATCCACAAAAACTCACATCGACAACACGCAAATAAGCCTAAAACATTTTAAATTCCGCATCGAAAAGGGAAAATAAAATTGTCCCTCCCAAAGTACAAAGTTTCCGAAGTTAACATAATCAAAACCGAAGTTACGGTTTTTGATACAAGGGTAGACTTGCTTATTATATTATACACGAAGGAGAAGTTGCGTTTATAACTGAAAACATAAATAACGCTGGTATTAGGGCGCTTTTCCACCAGAGATGTGCTATGCTACGTTACTATAGATGCGTTTGATATCCACCAATCATATTCATTGGTGGAAACGGATTCAACTAAGATTTGTTTTTTTATACGGAAGGATGCGTGCTATGGATGCGTGCTATGTAGCACGCATCCATAGCACGCATCCATAGCACGCATCCATAGCACGCATCCATAGCACGCATCCATAGCACGCATCCATAGCACGCATCCATAGCACGCATCCATAGCACGCATCCATAGCACGCATCCATAGCACGCATCCTTCCATATAAAAAACATATCTTAGTTGAATCCGTTTCCACCAGTGCTAAGCTATAAGCATCAATGAATATGATTGG
Organism: Diarsia dahlii; assembly: GCA_949775195.1. Classification (NCBI taxonomy): domain Eukaryota; kingdom Metazoa; phylum Arthropoda; class Insecta; order Lepidoptera; family Noctuidae; genus Diarsia; species Diarsia dahlii. Next base: position 18,072,443 of record OX459209.1, read on the forward strand.
TGGATATCAAACGCATCCATAGCAACGTAGCATAGCACATCTCTGGTGGAAAAGCACACTTAGGCAGTTGTGCTATTATTGAATTAGGATCAGCGTAATTTTGGTATACATTCTCTATACGTCTCAGTTTCAGGGTTAAATTTTGTTTTGGTTTATTTGTTTAACTGCCACTTTGGTGCAGTGGTTGTTAGGGCGACTGCTGAGCAAGAGGTCCGGGGTTCGATTGCCGGGTCGGGCAAGGTGTTATTGCGTTTTAGATGAGGATATTCTTAGCAGCAGCCACGAAGTTTGAATCTGTGTCCGGTTGGGGGCAATAGACGCGTCCCCTTTTATATGGGACTTTAACATAACTGACCAAGTGTGGATGTACTTATAGGTACAGTCAGCATCAGAAGTATATTAACATTACTCAAGTTACGAAGCTGTTTTTTTAATAAAAACTTGTTAGATATTACTCGTTACTAAACGTTATTGGAGTATAAGGACTATTTTAACGAATAATCTTCTGAAACATTAAAAATGTTTATAATTCCAAAATGTTCAGCTACTTCTTATGCTGACTGTACACCACTGCCTAACAGTTCGGGCATAATAATACGATTGCATTATACAATTGATTGGCATTATAGTTTTTAAACCGCCTCAAGGGCCTCTGACATGGTTTGACGACCGCCATTTAGCGGCCGGGACCACCTGCTTATACGTGCCTTCCGAAGCACGAAATCATCTTTTTATCAGACAATCAGGTGATTCTAAAGTGCAATGTCCTAACCAAACTGGAAACATTTTTACAAAGTATGCTTCCCGACAAGATAGGCTAGTAAAAAAAAAAAATGCTTCCCGTGGGAATCGAACCCACGACCACCGGGTCACAAGACAAACGCCTAAACCACACGACCACGGAAAAGCTTAAGTTAAACAATCTGCTTACCCCATGTTACATGAGGTTACCGCATCACGTTTGCTTTTTTAATCTCCCCTCTAAACCGTCACGCAATAATTATATCCTAATCTTTCAGCCATCACTAAATTTATTCATATATTCTTCAACTTCAATAAAATAAATAAAATTGACACATAATACAACTCCTAGCAATTCAATAGGGTAGTTGACAAAAAAATCTAATTACCTAGTCCGTCAGACAGATTTCCAAAAATATTGGAAACATATTTTTTCTTTTTTCACGTTAACAAAAACTGCAGACATCGAAAAGTGGAGTGACGTCATAGGTTGGTACATTTTTTTACCAGATAGTGACGTCACAAGCCCCCACTTATGATCTTTGACACGTTTTATTTTAGTCAACTCTTATTAATTTGATAAAACAAAAAACACGTATCCAATATTTTTCGAAAATCTAACGGACGGACTAAACAGAATCACATTTTTTTTAGTCAGGCAACATACCATTGCAACAATTAGTGTACAGTCATGGAGTCGAGAAACTCATTTCCCGTTCATAATAACTTTTAAAATTATCGATAATAATCATTGTACGACAAAAATACTTTGTTATTGCATTTACTGAGAAAAAAACTCCAGAATTGTTGAAAAAAAAGAATAAAACACTTCTACTGCAATACTGAAAACGACTTCTCCGGAAAATCATGACAATGCGACTCCGTGCACAGAAAGCCAACCACTTAGCGAATTAAAAGTATAGGTATACCTTTAACATAGTCAACTAGATTCGTCGTGATTTTCAACTGTGTAGTATTTTATATAAGGTCACTTTATAATAGATGGACAAATTTTAACACAGCATTCCGTACGTCTAACCAAAGATATCCAAGCTCTAGAACGTAATTTCGTAAGATATTTTGTTGTAAGTTGCTAATGCGTTTTTCTTATTTATTTTTTTACCATTGTCCTTATTTTGGTGGTCTGAATGATTTCTAAAAGTTGGTCCACCTATTTTAATCATCATTTCAGCCGAAAGACGTCCACTGCCGGACATAGGCCTCCCCTTAGTGTCGCCACATTGACCGGTCCCGTGCGTCCCGCATCCTGCGGATCCCCGCAACCCTCACCAGGTCATGGCAACCCTCACCAGGTCATCGCAACCCTCAACAGGTCATTCACTATTTTAATGGGACCTTATAATTATATTCTCATAGAACATCGCAGTATTAACTAAAATTATTTTCAGATATTATGCCTGCCACATATCGCAGAAGTCCTCTTCTTCCATATTTCTCTTTCACTCGTCATCCCATCTGACACCTCTTTCAGTGTCATTTATCATCCTTAACACAGTCCATCCATCGTTTCTTTGGTCTTCCTCTACTCTTATTTCATTTACTCATAATTAGATTGAATCTAACAAAACGTTGCTTTATTTAACAAACTAGGCAAACCCAAAACCTTCGACGAAGATCGAATTTCATTCAAATTAATGTCAATTTGATTCTTATTTGAATGGAATGCATGTCAATATCGTTCCATTCAGTTCAATTCAAAATTAGAAGACGTCGGAAGTATTTCCCGTTGGATTCATTCAATTCCTCTCAAGGGAAATGGTTAACAATATTTTATAAACGTCAAAGAAATTCTCGCATTCAAGAAATTGCCATTGAAAAGTCAATTCTGTCCATAAATCACGTAAAATATTCATACCTTTTTTTTCTTTATCAAAATTCATGATACCTTTAAACGATCAGAATATTAAGACTTAAATGCTGACAAACTTGAATCGGCAAGTTTTATGCCAACGTAAAAAACACTTTATTCTTACGAGCATTGGATTCGAAGCTACGCCTACGTGAACCCTAATTTTTTCAGCGATGACTTTCCCAGATTATATATTTTATTCAGGTTGAAAAAGGGTTTGAACGGTTTGATAGCAAAAAGGTTATTATCTAGGACATTTGTGTGGTATCATCATTCCTTTATCTAATGGTCATCAATTTTGTTGCTTATCATTCGAGTAATTCACACACCCAACAGAATATTCATGTAGGTACTCATAGTAATCAATCAATAGGAATTAGTACGGGTACTGATATCTACTGTTCTTACAAGTACATATCATCATAGAAACCATTATTGGGCAACAATATAATAAAACAAAAGACGAAAAATGATTTGAATAATTAGACAAGAGCAAATAGTGTTTAAAACGTACACAGTAATCGAAAAATACCCATCTCCTTATATAAATTAAAGAGCATGATTAAGCAACTTCTACTTCATTTTAGGGTTGCATAGATGGTTTACGTATAAAGCCTTTAAAGACAAGAAGGGCTTTAAAAACATTTGCCCCACAAGATAGCAAAGGTGACAAGACCGCCGGCCGGATTATCTAAAAGGGATTATTTCAGTATAACATTGACGAGCAAGGGCTGGGGGATCACGCAACGGCACGGCACTAATCGGGCCGACCAATCTATACCTCATTTGGCACTACCACGGCTTCACGAGAAACCTTATAACATCGTTTTTTTTCGGTATTGCACATCGAGCACAAGAACAGCTTAGCAAGACTTCCGTGTCCGGGTAATTACACATAATGCGACCCTCGTTAATATTTCTTTGATCCAGCGGAATTCGGCAAAGGCGGAAAAAGACATTAAGCTAATTGCCGAAAATTACGATTTTCGAGTCATTTGTCAATTTGGCTGATAAGAAAATCGGTTAAAACGACCTCATGACAGTCAAAAATAACTTTCAGAAAACGTTTAATCTATTAATAGATTACATGTTACCAAAATTAACTATCACGTCCTTAGAACATTAAATATTTAAGTGTAGACCCGCTACTCGCACTAGTGTTTTAATATTACATGAAACAACTTAAAGTATTAGTAGACTTACATTCCAACACCCGCAATGTACCGGGTGTGGAACGCTCTAATTCGCCCTAAACACGTACCTTCCATAATTTCCTAATTTAGCTCAAATCGATGGAAGTACTACAACTGTATGTTATTTTTGACGCGTAAATATGTAACATTCATTTCATTATTGAGTATTAGACACAGTTAGTACAGTCATAAATATGAAAGTAGACTCATTCATTACTATATAAATATGTAAAACAGAAGGATGTTCCTTGAACTTAACCCTGAAAACGTTCGATAATAAAGATAAATATTTATAAGGATAAAAGTACTCACTCAGTTTCGTTGTTCTCAAAGATCACGCTCCCTTGAGCAGACTCGTACTGAGCACCGTTTTTCGCGGTGCCGTCTTCTGTCCAGTAGGGCACCCTAACCTTGCCGCGAGCACCTGCTGTTCTCACGACCCTCAAGTCGTAAGTTCCTACAGACTCCGTCAGCTCGAAGTCCCGTTGCGGGAAGGAGAACACACCGGAATGATCATCGTCCAGGATAACCACTGTTGCTGTAGACGGAGATATTAAACAAGCTCCTCTAGGAGATGTAAGGCGCACGAAGAAATGCTCGTCTTCCTCAAAGACGTCATCGTCTATCACTTGAACGCTGAAGGTCTTTTCTGTCTCCCCGTGCCTGAAGATCAGGGATCCTGCGGCAGCGACGTAGTCTGACCCGGCCTCTGCCGTGCCGTCTTCGGTGGTGTACTGCACTGTCACTTCTCCGTTCAAATCACCAGCTCTGACGACCCTCACTTCGAAGGTGCCGCAATTCTCCATCACGGTGTAGTGGTCTGGGTCAAAGTGGACGTTCGGTCCTCGTGACTCAAGTGATAAGGATCCTGACTCTCTCCGTTGCAACTCTGCTTTCACTTCGCTCAGATCACTTTGGGCTCGTTCAGATATTTTTTTAGAGAAGTCACCTCCGCCTGTCATTTTACGAGTGGCTGCAACTCTGTAGAAAGCTCTCGACTTCGGGCCGCGTGACATCAACGTCTCTAGAGCCATTCTCTCTACCGTTTCCAAATCTTCTTCGGGGTGTTGTCGTCTTAGTTCTCTAAGTACTGTCACATATTCTCTTCTTGACTTTTCTTGTTCTCTTCCTTCGTCGTCTTCGGAGAGGAATTCTTCTCCTCCTGGCTTGAGGGCCATTTCAACTGATCCATCGCCTTCGCCCTCTACAATGACTCCTCTTTCGTTCACTCTATAGCCTTTCTTTAAATATTTGTACATAAGTAAACGACGGTCGGCGATGTATGCTGTTAAGACCGTCGCGGGGAAGAAAAGAAATGTAACAAGTCCCTCCCAAATCTCCACTACATTAGGTGAGATGACAGCGAGTATGAGATAGAGCCACACATACGCGAAGATGGACCACGTCGCTGTCACAAGGAATACTCTGAGATGTTTGATTTTCCTAACTTCGCCATCTGGTATCACCACAACACAGAGGGCTATGATCACAAACAAGTTATAAGCAGCTGAACCCACGATGGTTCCGGGTCCTAAATCACCGGCTTCGAAGTTTTTTCCAGCAATTTCAATTACAGATAATAGGATCTCAGGTGCACTAGAACCTAACGCCATCAAAGTTAAGTTAGCGACGGTTTCGTTCCATACTCTGACGACAACGATCTGTTCGCTGCCGTTCCGTCGCACGCGCACCTCCTTCTCTCTTGACGTTATTACTTCTATGGCGGCCATAAATCTATCGGAGACGATTGACACTCCGATGAAGAGGTACATGAGGCAGAGGAAGTAGATGACGCCTCGGAAGGCGATCTCGTAGGTGGGTACATCCTCGATGGGCATCCACACAGGGAGGACGAGCCCTTTGGAACATGCGAGGACATGGTGGGGGGTAATGTTGCGCGAAGCGAGGCGCGCAGACGGCTCGGCGCGAGTTATCGCGCAGCAAGCCGCGATCGCGGCGAGCGCGGGCCGCATGCCGCGTAAAAGGCGGCGACCGGCGCTGCACGAGGCCGGCGCCCGACTGAGCGTCGCGACCAAACGACGCCCCGCCCCTCACCCCCGCAGCTGTTTCCGCGTAGTATAGGACCCGAATATACAGTAGGTCGACTTCAAACAAGCTGGTGATTTGGTGGAGCAAGTTTATGTCAACATTAGAGTTGGAACTGCCAAAGTCTATAACTGTTGTTTATCGGTGGCCTGTAATCCGATACTTGGCTCATCAGTCAAACCAGTTTCTGATCCAAATTTCAGCTTATCTAGGGGTATTTTGGATGGTGGTTTTCTGTTTTACTTGGTGTATATGAGCCCACTCTTAAGCCGCAGAGCAGTTCCCGTACGCGCACGTTCCTTCACCTTATTTGATGGAGTTTTATTGGCGTTGCGGCCCGTAAACTTGTCGGTGGAAAAAAGCTTATTAGACCAGCCAACTGGGGACTTATTAAAACTTAGTTTTTGTTATGTTTTAGACGAGTTTATTGAAGTTTATTAGAAGTAAAGTTTGATGACCCTGAAACTTTAAGTTAATGTGATTATGGAAATAGCAGCACGGAGAGAAGAGTGGAAGACTATGGGGGAGGCCTTTGCCCAGCAGTGGGAAAATATAGGCTAACAAAAAAAAAAAAAAAGATTATGGAAATGGAAGTGTGTAGCTGATTTTTAACTCTAGTTGAACCGTTTTCCACGTACATATTGGTCTAGTGGTCGCAAGTGCGACTGCTAATCATGAAGTCCTGGGCAATTTCGTCGATTTCCGGGTCGGGCAAAGTGTTATTTGGTTTTTCCATCAGGGAATTCTCAGAATTTATGCCCGGTGTAAGGCAATAGTCTCGCCCCCTATTAACCTAACATGACAGGACGTGAAGGTAATAATATATAATAATAATAAATCTTTATTGGAATAAAAACACATATGACAAATACATTGCGTACGTAAATAGCTGCATTAATTGAAAACTGTGTCGCAGCTATTAACGCCCACCTCCAAGAGGGAGACGACAGCGTTTCTGATTAAGTATAGAATACAGTAGGGGTTAAAAAGAAAACAATAACAAAAAACAAAAATTAAACAGTTAATATAGTAGATAGTAAAAATCAAAACATTAAAAAACAAAAATTAAAAAAAAAATAGTATTTCATGTTGTGCATGTGGGAGTGTTGTATACAGAGTGTAATGCGTGTCTGTGGGGTGTAAGCATGGTGTAAGTGTAGCGAGTGTGTTTGTAGAAACTTTCCACAAGCACGGAAGAAAAATCATAATGGTTTGACTAAATTCTCCAATTCATCATAAGTGAGAGTATGAAGAATGCCTTGTGGCATTAAGTCCGCCTATGTACCACGTTTGTACATGAAGTTTAAATAAATAAATAAACATGAAATAGCGAAATATGGCTGCGTAACCCTTTAGGGATTATATAGGCGTGATGTTATGTTGTGTTATTGTACCACTTGGCAGAATCTGTAACTGCTAACATTAGTTAAACTTGGAAACTAAGATGAGGATAAGAATGACAGCACAGAAGAATGTATTTCATATTTTCTCTCTTCTGCCCTCTCTTTGGATTGGACACCTACAATTACCCATTGTTTAATTATAAATGCAATATGTGTAATGCAATGCAAAATATTGATCAAGTGAACAATTTTTGTTGTAAAACACTGACATTCAGATTCGTTGATCATCTGAAGTGTTGACATTTTGAACCGTTTATTTTTTAAGCTTTGATATTCTGATTCATTGTAAAATTATACTGTTTTTTATGCTGTTTCCCACCCGCCTAGACCTTGGTAATTTTAAATATTATATGAATACTCGCTAGCCAATTATGTGATAATCCTAGAACGTTCGTTTCTTTTGGCTATACTCACTAAGCTCCAAGCGATAAGGAAGTCACCTGTCATTGCGTACTCGTGCGGAAATAATTAAGCGTGTCAATACGTTCTCATTGAAACCTATTTATTTGCAAGGATGAACCATAAAGAAGGATCGTAGTTTTCATTCATCATCATCAACAGCATATTAATGTTCCCACTGCTGGGACACGGATGTCCGGGATTTCCTCACGATGTCTTCCTTCACCGTTTTTTGAGAGCAGTGGTGATGAAATAAATTACACAAAGTAATGCGCCTGCCTGGGTTCGAACCCACGGCGGCCCCGGGCCTATGTCCAGCAGTGGACGTCTTTTGGCTGAAATGATGACCACCTTTTTTTTTTTGGTGGGTGGAAAATCATCAAATGACCCCCGCCGCTCTTGGGCCGAGCGGAGGGGAGTATCAGACTTCTACTGACTAAAAACCGAACCCATGTTCCTTCTTTGCCCTTGCGCCGAGGCCACGTCATCTAGTTCTAAAATCCGCGGCCCCGGCGGACGTCGGCCCTTGCGGGCCCCTCCTTGCTGACATCTCTTTGAGGCGCGCGTGGAACACGAACGCGCCGCCGACACGGTCTGTTGCCGTCATGACGACGGCCGGACGGCGAGCTAGCCCATTACTCCCCGTCCACAGGCCCGCGTCTACGGTGGCCGGAAGCCATCACGTGGCCCCCGACGCCCGGAGCGCCTTCCGCGCCTTCCGCGGCGGTTGGGACGTTGAGAGGTTCGCTCCCTCTCTCGTTCCGCCACCTCCTTCGCTAGCATCACTGCTTCGCAGAAGGAGGCGACGGCGTCCCATTCCTCCTCGCCCCGGACCATGGCTTGCACCAGGGCCGGACGCGAGAGGTCGCCGCCGCCGATCGCCGCTACGAGAACACGGCGGGGCTCTGCCCAAGCAGGTCTAGTGGTCGCAAGCGCGACTGCTGAGAGGTATTTAATTCAATTCCCGGATCAGATAAATTTATATTAGGTTTTTTTCATAAGGTACTTTTCAGCAGCAGTCAAGGAATCTGGTTCAGTGTCCGGTTGATGGCAATACGCTTACCCTTTATTACAATGAACTTACATATAACTGGCGAAATGTAGAAGTACTTACTATTCGGTACACGTTTGCCAAAGCGTTCAGGGATTGCTGCTGTGATGTTATGTTATGGTACGCTAGTATTATATTATCTGTGGTTATGGTAATGATTTAGGGTCAATCTTATATAATATTATTCGGCGTCTAAAATGGCGTCATTTTACGAATTTAACCGCAATTCATATTATTTTCCTATTATGATCTATTTTGCTTAATAATAACTGCCACTCGGGTTAATCTTTAGGTTAAGCCGCGCTTGCCTAGGTTGGTCTGTGGATGGGTGATCACCCATTTCATACCGAGTTTCCTCCGCGCCTCGGAAAGCACGTTAAGCTGTTGATCCCGGCTGCCATATCTTTATCTTTGGCAGTCGTTACAGGTAGTCAGTGACCTAAAAGTCTGGCAACCAGTCCTACGAAAGGGTATCGTATTACCCAGTATGAACTGGGTTGTGGAGGTCAGATAGGCAGTCGCTCCATGTAAAATACTGGTATTCAGCAGCATCTGGTTAGACTGGAGGCCGACCCCAACATCGTTGGGAAAAGGCTAGGCAGATGATGATCTATTTTGCTTAATGGTCACAGACGCAATTACTATTATGAAAGGTCTATTTTACGCTAACGCAATTCATGTTATGATCTGCTGAAGTGACCATTTTAGAACCCCTGTTCCATAGTACCTAACAAAATAAAACGCTCGTGAAATAAGAATTGATTCATCATAACACTTCAATGGTTGTTATTCGAACACGCAAGTCTTCGATCGGCGCGTGGCGTAACAACCTCGCGTTTTGGTTGGTGTTGGTCAAGGGTAACACGAAACCATTTTTAGGGACTTCATAAATTATGAAAATTGGTTTTACTTTTTGCTTTTTGATCAGCGACGCTAACTGTTGCACCATTTTGTCTGGCCGGCGCGACGACGCGTTCAAAAAGAATGAAATCTAGCACAGCGTAAGCCTACTTTTACTTGACACCCAGGACCAACGGTTTAACGTGTTTTCCAAAGCACTAAGATCGACTAAGAAGACTCGGTATGTAACGGGTGGTTACCAGTCCACAGATCAACCTAGGCAAGCGTTGCTTAACTCGAGCGGCTGTGAGTCTCTAGCCACGACCTCTTCTGCTGATAGCCTTTCACTTGAACTAATTTATCTCAAGTCCATGTACTAGCTGTTAATTATAAAGCTGCCAACTCCTCGTGCAGATGTCATTAAAAGTTTAAGTCAAAGTGTTCTTGCGTGCCCAGAACTGCTCGCGTGTACCATACAATGTATTTAATCGTTGTGTATTGGACACACCAGCTTTATCGCCGAACTCCACAATAACCCGTATTAAACATTTCGCGGCGGTTACCCGATATTGTTTATAAGCGTCTTAGGTTTTTTTTTGGCATATGGAGTTTTATAACTGTAGTGTAAGGGCCGTCTGGACTTTGAAACATAAAAAGAATCTTTGAAATTGGTTCTCAATTGGCTTAAAAATCGGGTTAAAAAAGATATCACTGAATATACATAGCATATAATCATTATTCTCCTGCCCTAATCCCAATTTATCGGGGGTCGGCGCAACATGTCTTCTGTTTCCATACTTCCCTATTGTTCTCGTCATCTCAGCAGTCACCTCCTTTCCAGCCATATCATCCTTCATACAGTCCATCCATCTATACATAGCATAGAATATTAAGTCTATAATGTTTCAACTGCTGGATCACATTTCTCTATGAGAAAGAATGGGATTTATATCCCATTCTCTCCTTACAGGTGAACCAAAACATATATGATATCTACTAACCTGCCAGTGACGCCAGTGGCGGGTTGCTTAATATCATATGTTTTGGTTCTAGGATACACAAACAAAAAAATAAGACGAATTGACATTGATTCCTTCAAAAATTTGCAGCATTAACGGCTGTATCTTTTGATTGCGTTAGCTATGAAGTTTGATTTTTTCACAGCTCCAAAGGACAGTAGACCTGAGCATTTGATATGAATTTCAGCTTGATACTCTTATACGTTCCTGAGGAAAAGATCTTGATAGACAGACGACAGCAAAGTGATTCTATAAGGGTTCGTTTTTCCGCTCACCCTAAAAAAGACAAATTGACAACCTCTTTTTGGAAATCGATTAAAACAAGTTCCAGTAGACAAATATATTGTAGTAATGATATACGACCTTGACCAATCACATACTCACCAAAATCCAATCACAGTATTATGGCTCTCTAACATAAACCCCCCACTTAAACCAGGAGGTCCCTACCACATCAATACATCAATCTTTCATAGTACCAGTTAATTGGGTGCCTGTTCCCGACAGTATATAAGTCATTATATCTGTCAAGTCAAGCCAAGCTTCGGTGAGCATTCATTATATTCTGTTAATTTTTACAACGGCATGCGGCAGCTCATTAATGGTGCTTGCAGATAAGCTTGGCTTCAATCTTCAAGTGTGGTCAAACAAAATCGAGTAAATGACAAAGCAAAGAACTTTATGACGTGTCATCTATCGATCTATATATAAAAGGCATAGCTGACTGAAGATCAACGCACAGGTCAAACCCTTATTGCTAAAAACCCTTAGGTTAAAATTTCGCACACGTGTTTCTTCTATTACGTAGGCATCCACTAAGAAAAGATTTTTTCAAATTCAACCCCAAGTGGGTGAAACAGGGGATGAAAATTTGTATGGAAAGCGTCAATTTTTATATTTCCGACATCCACGCGGGTGAAGCTGGGGCAAAAGCTAGCTTCATGGTCACGTATGCACGTTTAGGACCCAGTAAGAAACTCCATGCATATTCAATTGTTTTTGTAAAACACAAATTGTTTTACAAAAACAATTTGTGTTTTACTTAACCAAATTATGATTTCGATCGTTTATGAAACAAGTAATAACCGTAACAAGACGATCGAAATCATATTTTTGGTTGATCTCCATAGTTGATTGATAAATAAACAAATTTTAATAATGATGATCAATTTAAATCTTCATATTTCATCTCTAGTGGTCGCAAACGCGACTATAAAACATGAGGTAGGTACTGGATTTCATTCGCGGGTCAGAAAGTATTATTTAGTCCTCCCATTAGTAATTTCTCAGTAGCAGCTACAGAGTCTAGAGTTGTGTGTATAACCTACGTAGGTTTGCCCTCGATTACGAGATGATTACATGACACTTGTAAATGTATTTATATTATGCGCCGCGGTTGCGATATATCTATAGCAAAGGTGATTTCGATTCGATTAATAACGAGATTTCTGGAACTAATTGGGAGCAAGAGTTTTCGACCCGATCACTGGATGAGTCGGTTGAGTACTGTATAGACACTGTAAAACAGTTCCAAAACAAATATATACCACAAAAGTTAGTTCGTAATACAAAATACCCAGTCTGGTACAGCTCATCACTCATTAATACTATTAAAGAAAAATATAAATATCTAAAAAAATTCAAGATTTACGGCAATAAATCAGACGAGGTATCTTTTAAATATTTGCGTGACAGAGTCAAGACTATGGAAGATTCATGTTATGAAAGTTAGCTAACCGAAAAATCCATTAAAGAAAACCCTAAACACTTTTGGTCTTTTGTAAAAAATCGATATAACTCTAATTCAATTCCTAACACTCTAAATTATAACGATGAATCATTACTCACTGGAGGCTCTATTTGTGAGGCCTTTTCGTCTTATTTCATGTCGACTTTCCTCAACCCCCCTTCATCTAATAATCCCAGTCCACCCCCTATTTTCCCTTCTGATACTAACAGAACTACGTCTGACATTTGTCACATTGAAGTGAATGTTGATGTTTTGACCGGTTTACTTCGTAAACTGGACCCAACTAAAGGTGCTGGCCCTGATAATATATCATCCAAGTTTCTGATTGAATGCGCGTCTTCATCAATATTGTTTTCCAAGTCTTTAACTCAAGGTGTTGTTCCAAAAGTTTGGAAATCTGCTTTTGTTACACCCGTACATAAGAAGGGGTCTAAAACCGAGATTACTAATTATAGGCCTATATCCAAGCTTTGCATTATAGCTAAAATATTTGAGAGGATTGTCTATAACCAGTTATATAGTCTATAACCCGCCCTTGCTAGCTCATTCAGCTCCTTTCAGCACGGATTTTTAAAAGGACGGTCTACAACTTCTAATTTGATTCTATTTAATGATTTTATTACGGATGCTATGGATAATGGTAATCAGGTCGACGTCATTTACACAGATTATAGCAAGGCATTTGATCGGATCGACCATGATACCCTGATAAAAAAAGCTGAGCTACATGGGCATCCGTGGGGACCTCTTGAGGTGGTTCGCTTCTTACATTGACAACAGGTCACAAGCCGTAGTCCTCAACAATTACATGTCTAGTTGGGTGAACGTGCCCAGTGGGGTGCCTCAGGGATCGTTGTTGGGTCCCTTTTTATTTGTGGTCTATGTGAATGATATCGATCAGTGCCTCCATTCATCCAAACTACTGTGTTTTGCCGATGACATGAAAATATTCGCCACTGTTTCTACGCTCGAAGACAGACTAGCACTTCAGGCTGATTTGTATCGGCTTGAAAAGTATTGTCGGGCTCACAGACTAGATCTTAACCCATCCAAGTGTTCGGTGATCACTTTCACTAGGAAACGTGCAGTTTTGGCTACTACATATACTTTGGCGGGCCAGATCTTGCCAAGGTGCAACACTATTCGTGACCTGGGTGTCCATCAAGACAGTAAGCTAGTTTTTGACACACACATTGATGCAATTGTCAAAAAAGCTTCTAAACTACTTGGGTTTATTATACGTCTCTCTAAGTGTTTTACAAACGCTAAAACACTAAAAATTTTGTATTGCACTTTTGTAAGAAGTCACCTTGAGTATGCCTCTCAGATATGGAATCCTCGTTATCATAAATATATTGACCGCATTGAAAGCATCCAAAGGCGCTTCATAAAGTATCTTTGCTTTCATCAAAGGATTCCATATCAGTCAACTGATTACCTTAGACTCTGTAAGAGGTACCACCTACTACCACTGGTGGAACGACGTAAAATTGCTGACAGCTTATTTTTGTTGAAAATCCTCAATAACGATATCGATAACCCTGAGTTATTGTCTAAATTTCATTTTAATGTGCCTTGTAAAACATTTCGTTTTAATCCACCCATACGTGTACCTCATACATCTTCGAATTATAGGCAGAACAGCTATATTGTGTGTGCAAGCAGACATTTCAATGACGTATGCAAAGAATATGATTTAGATCCATTCGCAACTAGTGTAAATTCGGCCAGAAGGTGCTTAAGCCTCAAGTTTTTCAAGTAGCGGTAGGTTATTTTATTTTATTTGTTGTTATTAATTTCTTTATTATTTGTGTAATGTATTATGTATTATTTCATGTAATGCAATTGCTAGTATTTTTTTGCGAACTAAGTTTTTTATGTTGTATTTATTTTATATAAGGCGTTTTTTTTTGTTATGTGCTCACATTATAAATCATTGTATTATGTGTCTATACGTGAGGACTTGTAATTGGCTTTCTGGTGACTATGGTTACTTCTTTTTGTTTGTGTTTATTAGCTGTAAGTCTTCCAAGTACTAAATAAATAAATAAATAAATTATCAGAAATAAAGACTATTTGTATTTGTACATGACATTTAAACATAACTGCTGACATCTCTCTCTCTTCAGGTGCCTCTCCAACTAGTGAAGGTTGGCAGTCAGCTCCGCATATCCTATTCGGTCTTTTGCCAGTCTAAAAAGTTCCGCCGCGCTCTTAACTCCCGTCCATTCCCGGATATTGCGCAGCCAGGATTTCTTCCTACGTCCCACTGCTCTTTTGCCTGCCACTTTGCCCATCATTATGAGTTGCAAGAGTTCGTATCTGTCGTGTCTTAATACGTGACCCAGATAGGCAACTTTCCTCTTTTTGATGGTCTGCATTAATTGGCGTGTCCTTCCAGCACGGCGTAGTACTTCAACGTTGGTCACTCGATGTGTCCAGCTAAATGGCCAACATACGTCTATAGGCCCACATTTCGAATGCTTCGATACGTTTCCGCTACTGCTGACATGTAGGTTTACTATTAGGTACATCATCATCATCATCAGCCTATAATAATCCTACTGCAGGGGCTCAGGCCTCCTCTCTAGGAGAGCGATGGGCTATTATCCACAACGCAGGCCCAGTGCGGGTTGGTAGATGTCACATGTCTTCGATTTTTTTGGTTCTAAGACCTGTCGGTTTCTTCACGATGTTTCCCTTCACCATTTTGAGAGTAGTAGGTGCTAACTGTTAGGTACACATGGCGTAATTTTATGTTATTTTACGGGAATTATTGAAGTAATTAATCTGACGATAGACTGACAGATTTGATTCTTCGTGTAAGTTCATGTTGACGAGCCTATTCCCATCAGTAGGACCTTCGGACCAGTCTCCGGGCCGTTCATCCGTAGGCACCTTGAGTGTGGGAAATGATCAAATTACTCCTTACCGCTCTGCCCTGACTAAAAACCACCCATGTTCCTTCTTAGCCCTTTGTGTCGAGGCCGCGGTATCTCTTTCGAACAACCCGCAGCCATCTGTAGGCACCTTAACAGGCAATTAGTGATAATTAAATGTTCAATGATGTGTGTAACGCGGGGGTAGGTAGGTGTGCTCCTTGATTAGATAAGTTTTGATGGCTGGGTCTTTTGATTCAGGAGGGAAAAGGGCGTATTTATTTAGAAATTTACTAAACGTATGATGAATTATCCGGTACGTTGTGGTGTCTGCGTGTAAAATATTGTTTACAAGTTCTACAACTCTGGGGAATTTGTAATACGAATTTCAGCTTATAGTGTGAAAAACATTTAAACATAACACTAAAACATAGATATAACGTTTCGATACACATACATACATAATATTCTTCCAAATAGAAAAAGAAGTATCGAAATTGGCCCACAATTAATTGACGATGGTATCGCTAAATAAACATACAAAAAAAAATCTGACGTATTAATAACCTGCCCTCTTTCCCTTTTGGAAGTCGGTTAAAAAAAGGTTTTCACCAGTCCCGAAAGCAGTAAAAATAAGAAGGCATGGTGATATAAGTTAATACAAGCAACCAAGGCACTTTACCTACTGACTGAGGAGACGTGTTTCGATACCTTTTTATAGTTTGTTGTTAGTTTAGTTTATATATTTTGTAGTTATGTTTAGTATAGTCACAATAATATGAATCAACATCATATTTTTCAGTACAATTCAACGCAAACAGATTTTATAATTATAGTCCGGGAGTCGACATCTATATACCGAACTCGTTAGCAAAAGTTTTTTAACGAGCACACAAAGTTTTAATGGTCTAAATACGCAGAGCGAAAGGAAATACGTGAAAAATAATAATGAAAACTCGATATTAGTCAAGACCAGACTGATAATCATTAAATTGATTTCTTTATTAATCCCCATGATTACACGATAGCTCAAAGGAACTGAAGTTGACGAGTAGTGTCACCACTTAGTTCTTAAATAAAATATTCACGATATTTTCCTATATTGATGTGAACTATTTGTATGTATTAAAATATATATTAGTTTATTTAATTCCATCTTTATATATATGTATTAGTATGTACGATTTATGTAGGTTTATTAATTTATGTTACAAAATAGTATTCTCCTAATTTATTTATTTTTGTACTCTACCACAATGATGTCCTGTTTGACCCTAAGGTTGACTGGTAGAGAATGCCTTGTGGCATTAAGTCCGCCTATGTACCACGTTTGTGCATGAAGTTTAAATAAATAAATAAATGATTTTGAGAGCAATGGCGGTGAAATTAATTACTCAAAGAGTACATTTCTCCGATTGTCCGTCGATGTATCTTTTCCTTATATTAGTGGCCACTCTCTCACATGAGTAGTAGCAGCAGGAGCGACTTTTAAAAAAATCAGTGCTAAAAACAGACCCTCATAATTGATTCGTCTCATAAAAAGCCGCGAAACAATATCCATTGATTAAACACTTTCAAAAAATAGCAAAGCCTGCTCTAATCGAATGTACTAACCAAAGCAATTCATATTTTCATTCAATCCCGCGTTTCCTGCACAAAAAACCCATTAGACACGGTTTAATAAAGCGGTATCCCGTGATTAATGTCCACTGTCTCCTTGCCTCCTAAAACAAGACATTCACGACTAAGCGAAGCTCTAATGGATAGCAAACATTTCTTTCTTTTCTTCATGAAAAACATGCTCGATTATGGAGCGAAGGATAGTGGCATAAAGGAGATAAGTACGGAAGGTCAGTTCCATAAATTAGCGTAAGCGTCATCATTTCCAATACCTCCTGCCTACTTCTGTTCTCTGGTAGTTTGTGGGACTTTACTATCCTTTTTTCTCATCTCCTACTTGTCCTTGCCTATCCTTATTATTATTACATAGTATAAAACAAAGTCGCTATTTTTGTCTGTTTGTTTGTCTGTATGCTTAAATCTTTAAAACTACGCAACGGATTTTGATGCGGTTTTTTTTTAATAGATAGAGTGATTCAAGAGGAAGGTTTTAGTATATAATTTGAACGACATCCACGCGGGTGAAGCCGCGGGCATCAGCTAGTTTAAAATAATATAAATGCGCGTAGCAGTTGCTTACATCAACAGCCTATAACAATCGATAAATCAAAAAATACTGGGTTTTTTCATCCACGTGAACACATGACACTATTAGTGTCCTCAATTCATCTGGGTGAAACTAATATCTCTCAGGTGAATTGAGAACACTACTTTAGTATCTAATGTTCATCTGGGTGTTATCGCTTCCAGTTTAACCAGATGTAGCTCAATACCAGTATTTTACATGGAGCGACGAGGCTATCTGACCTGCCAGTTAGTACTATTGGAGATCTCGTATTATTATACTTATGCACTGGCCAGTCTGAATAATTATGCTTACACATGTCTTTCACCTATTGGAAATTAGCATAGTTACAGCCAGCTAACTGGCATTTATTTTTAAGATTATGCAGAGATACATCTAAAATAAATTAATTTAATAATAATTTATTTCGCAAACAAATTGTAGATTTACAACATTTAGATACTGATGTCAACTGCGTTTGTGCCTCTGTGACCTTTTTACGCTTTTTAACGCAATTCATATTTTGATCTGCTAAAGTGGCCATTTTAGACGGGTCTGTCTTAACGTTAAGCTGCGCTTGCCTGGGTTGCTTTTTAGATGATTGATTACCCTGCATGACATACACCTTAATCCAATATCAAGGTCACACGGACCTATGAAAGTGTACGTTTTTTGAGGGTTGGAAATCTTCAAATCCCGCTCTGGGCAAAGTGGAATCGAGTCTACCGACTAAAAACCACCCATTTTCCTTCTCAGCCCTTTGTGTCCGCAGCCGCGGTATCTTATTGTATCTTATTAATGTACCTTCTGTATAATCTGTGTATATTGTAACGGCAATATAAAGTTTCTCTTAAAATATGTTCGCTGATATCCGCGTGGCTGCTAAATGCAGGTTTTAGTGGCCATGTTTAATTCATTACGGTTTTCAACACCTTTGTTCGGGTAAATATTATTATAACTTGTGGTTTTTCACCATTTTCGCTGTGAATAGTTTAACGATTTACCCTGCGGTTTCTGATTACATTGTTCTGGTTTACAGGAAATCCAGTAGGTATTATGTACACCTCTCTTTGGTTAATGACACCGAATTGTTGTGTGATTTAGGACTAATTCCTACCGAAACTGATTTAATGGTTTAGATACACTGATTGTGTGTTTGTGTGTGGTGAAGGAAAACACCGTGAGGAAACCGGCATATCTCAGAATCAAAAAATCGAAGATATGTGACATTTACCAACCCGCACTGGGCCCGCATGTTGGATTATAGCCCATCTCTCTCCTAGAGAGGAGGCCTGAGTCCCTGCAGTGGGAACATTATAGGCTGATGATGATGATTGTGTACAGTTTAATTTTTGTTTGTATTTTTGAAGGGTCTTCTCTTGACCTTAATCTTGTCCTCAGGACAGCGATGAGGGTGATGATGGAATGTGCTGACCCGAAGAATCCTTTCTCTATGCTCAGCGCAGGTCCGAAGCAGAGCAGTGTTAATAAAAGAAAAAAAGGTTTTAACAAAAAATAAAACCGACTTCAAAAAAAAAACAAAATAGCGCAAAATAAACTTTAGAAAAAAAATCAGTTTCTGAAGTCGGTGACTTTTGTTTGATTTCATTTTTTTGCCACCGACTTCAGAAACAGATTTTTTTTCTAAAGTTTATTTTGCACTTTTTTGTGTTTTTTTTTTAAGTCGGTTTTATTTTTTGTTAAAAAGTTTTTATTTTTTACTTTTTAGTGGTTCACATGTTCATGGGTCAATGTGGACAATGTAGTTTTTTTTTTGAGTTTTGTTGATTTTTCAAAAACCGCTTGTCCGATTTCGATAAAAAAAATATGGAATCATTTCGGAAGTATACCCTTTCCAACAAAAAAAGAATTTGTCAAATCGGTTAGCAAGTGACAGAGTTATGCCCGAACAAACATAAAAAAAAAAATACAAACACCCGAATTGAGTACCTCCTTTTTTTTTAGAAGTCTGTTAAAAATACACAAAGTAACGACTGGCTGTTTGGTTTCGAACCTACGACCTGAAATTTATGAATCCAGGTCGTAGGTTTGAAACTACAGTTACCAAAAGCCATACCAATTATGTTGGGTCGGCTTCCAGTATAACCCGATGCAGTTGAATACCAGTGTTTATATGGAGCGCCTGCTTATCTTACCTCCGACACCCAGTTACTATTGGATAATACGATATAATCTTTGGTAAGGCTGGATGTTCGACCACAGCAGCCCTTACATACTCGTAATAATTTTGTTTTTAATGAAGTGAAAAATTAAAAACATCGTAAAATGGTTCACAGAATACATCGACCTACCAAGTTTCAACTATTTAGTTTTAATAGTTTCCGAATAAAGTGGCTGTAATATACAGTGACAGACGGACAGCAGACATGACGAATCGATAAGGGTTCCGTTTTTTGCTGGCTACGGAACCCTAAAAATGAATGGTGAAGTCTAGACTTAAAATTCTCTGACGTACCTATAGTATACACTATACACATCACGCACAGGAAACCAACCTCGCCTTGACAGCGCACCACGGAGTAGAAATAAAACAAACACTTTTAAAGATATTTAGTTTCAAAGCAGGCTTCACTTAAGATTTTAGCTTTTAACGTGTCAATCGCAAGGTTCTACTTTCATTCGTTTTATAAGTTTCTAGCTGTTGTCTGCGACCTTCGTCGAATTATTGTAAACTAGCACGTTGCCCGCGGCTTCGCCCGCGTGTATGTCGTAAAATATCCCAACAAACTTTCATCCCCTATTTAATTCCCTGAGGGGTTGAATTTAAAAAAAAAATATGCTTAAACCTTCCTCGAGAACCACTCTATCCATTGCCACCAACCAGAATCCCCGCGCACCTAAATTGCGACCGCGGCGCGAAGTTCGATTGGACCCAGTCGGACCGAATGACTGCCGCGAAAAGAATTTTTAAAATCGGTCGAGAAGTTTTTGAGTTCATCATCATCATCATTTCAGCCAAAAGACGTCCACTGCTGGACATAGGCCTCCCCCAGGCCTTTTTGGGGGGGTTTGCCATAATCGCCACGCTTGGCAGGCGGGTTGGCGATCGCAGTATGGTTGTTACAAAGACACAGAGAACGCTGCTGCCCATTCTCTGGTAAGTCCCTTAGTCGCCTCTTACGACACCCACGGGAAGATATGGGATGGTGCTATTCTTTACGTCCGACACCACACGGAACCAAAAACGGAGTTTTTGAGTTAAATCAGAACAAATCTTTTCTTTTTAAATTACTTACCTTTTCAAATCCGATTTCCAATTTCAAAGGTTTTAGGTTTTTTAGCAATTTCAAAGCGGACTCCCACAGATGGTGTGTGTTTTTTGTTTTTTTTAACTATATCTTTCAACTGCATTTACAAAAGCTTTTCAGACATTTTGACGTTCCAATCGTTGTTATCGCCGATAGAATGTCAGTCTGTCTAAAACCTCTACGTACCGAAAAATCTGTTTGCACTGTGTTCTCCATTGCAGTATCAATATTTGTGTATTCCTCGTATACTGTTTGAGCAGAAAACGGTATTATCAAATAACAGCTTATATTTCTACAACCCAGCTCGTTTACAAAATCGCCGAACTTGTTGTTTCAACGGATAAATTGGAAACGAAGTTTTGATTTTGAGAACCGTCTATTAGCTCTGGCGAGCTGCTAAATAATCCTATTACCTCGGATTGGAACACAAAGCTTGGTAGAGGAAGAATGGAATTTCAGCTTTGTGAGGTTTTTGGATGTAAGAGGGCGTATTACGAGTACACCTCAATGGATATCTAAAAACTCATTATAACAATAATGTTATTGATTTATTTATTTATAACCAACTTATACTAACAGGGACACCACACATATAAGTTATAGGTTGTACAAAAATTACAAAAATTACACAAACGAAAAAAAATAGATATAAAAAATAATAATAACAAACTAAGAAAAAAAAATTAATGCATTTATAAAATAACAACGCAATGTAACTTTACGCTTGTATTTTTCTGAAGGGTTAGGCATAGGTTGGCGAATGGTTGGCGTAGTGGCTCAAGCAGTTTACTGGTGCGCTACGTGTCGCGGGTTCGATCCCCGAAAGGAACAAATATTTGTATGGACTACAGAATCCTTGTTTCGGGTCTGAGTATTTGTGTATGTGTATTATGTTTAAATATTTGTAAACGCATCCACGATACAGAAGAATACAAAGTGAAAAAACGAAACGTTTTAAAAAAATGCAATTCTCAACTACGGCAGCTAAACGCAACCATTATGTGCCTACATTATTAACCCACCTTTTTAGTCTGTGGTCGTATACAGCTTTCGCGGGAATGTTTATTTAAAATTGGAACGTTGTCGTGTTTTGTCTAATTGTGACTAACAGTCGCAACCACACGTGGAATTAGCGTTCAAATGGACGACTAAACGATGATAAATATATCTGTATCTGTACACATTTAAATCAAAATTAAATCCTGGTTTAGAAGATTGGAGTTAATTTTAATTTAACATTAAATTCGCTTTGAAATTTTGCTAATGATATAGATATACCAACATATTGTTGTTCGTTATTGTACAGTCGAACAAGGTATTATGTATACAGCCAGCTAACTTACGTTTACTTAAGATCATACAGATACGTTTATAGCGTTTGACATCAGTCGCTTAGTACCAAACGCTTTATGAAACAAAATTTGAATCAATTTTGTCAGTCGTCTTACTCATACTGTCAATCTTTACCTTCAAATATCTCGGTAACGTGACACTTTGGGGTACCGCGTTACTTGTCATTTTTTTTTGTCTAGATGTCCTCTACCCATGCATACCAACTTCATCATGCGCCGTGATTTCTATAATAAATTAAAATGCCAGTGGGTCAATATGCCAGCTTCCATACAAAAAAAATCAAAATCCTTTGACAGTTTTAGGTAGCGTGATGTTTTGGCGTTCTGTACGTTTCCATTTTAGTCCACTTCAAACTTTACAACCCAATTTCGAATGTTCCGCAAAGCCGACATCTTTAATTTTGAAACGGACGTAGATAGAACTTTCGGATATCCTTTGAAGTACGCTACGTAGGTTCTATATATACAGAATCCTTTGTTACCGGTTTAGATAGGACATGTTATAAGTTGCTGACATTTAAAATGGAAAACGTAACTTGTTTGGATAATGTTTTGAACTGCGAATAATGTTTTTAAACTGCAATCCGGGTTCTCTTTTTGTGTCTCAGTCCCAATTACGTGACTGGTCTTGTATATTATTGTTAATAATTTATTTCATGAATTTCGAGTTTATGTATTTATCATATACAATACAATACATACATAAACTCTCGCCCTTTTCCATGGGGGTAGGCAGAAACCACAGAACAGCTACGATCCTTGCGCCGATTGCGAGTACTACACACTTGACTTTTCTGAAGAACTTTTTTTTTTCTTAAATCGTTGCCCCTCACTAGGAATTTCTCCTGTATCGTGGGGGCGTTCACCAACATTTAAACTCACATACACAATTACCCAGAACCGAAACAACTATCTGTAGGCCATACAAACATTTGTTCCGTGCGGGGATCGAACCCACGACACATACAGCAGCAGTCAACTGCTTGAGCCACTATGCCAACAATACTAATAAGGTCAGTATAAATCATTCCCTTCCGGCGTTGCCACTCACATTAGACTCTCGTTAGGCAGCTGGCTTGATCCAGCCCTTGGGCTTGATCCAGAAAGCGGTAATCCTAGACACGGTTCGTATTGTTAGGAGATTCCTGACTCTGAGCTCCATACTGGCAATCTGTTTGGGATGAATCGAGGATACCCGATCGCCTTCTTAGCGCGACGATGAGAATATTTCAACTTAGTCAGCCCAAAATTTAGCGACGAGTTTGGCATTTTCTGTCCGCTCCTGTGATGTGCAAGTAACGGGACAGGCAGATACACACACAGGCAGATAGACACGATATCAAGTGTCCCATCGTTTGTGGGGGAACACCACAATTACACTCCAGGGCAGAGTTGGCCAGATTATAATATGTACAGCGGCCAACCTGGGCTAAAATAAAAATAAAGATGTAAAACAGATTATTGTATGTAACTTCGTCAGTATCAATAAAAATGAAAATCGATTTATGTTATCTATGTACTTAACATAAATCGAATTTCATAAAAATAAATCGATAACATGAATCATTGCGTAAACTAACTGCATACAAACAAGCAACAATGTCTCAGTATTTTGTAGGTTCCGTCCCTCAAAGGAAAAAACGGAACCCTTATAGGATTACTCGTGTGTCTGTCTGTCTGTTCAACCATTTTCCCCTCCCTATCTCCAAACCTACTGAAACTATAATTTTGAAAAAAATACATGTTTGTTTAACACTATAAGACGTGATATTAGGTAGGTACATTGGTTACAGCAAAACCAAAACCCAAAGACAAAAACCAGAAGTCTATGGTGCTAAAATAACATGAAAAATCTCTCAATATCTACTACAATGGCACGAAACCCTTGATGTGCAAGTCTGACTGCACCTAGTGCACTTGGCCAGTTTTATTGTGTCATCATCAGCCTATAGTGTTCCCACTGCAGGGCCTCAGGCCTCCTCTCTAGGAGAGGGATGGGCTATAATCCACCACGCGTGCCCAGTGCGGGTTGGTAGATGTCACATGTACTACGAATTATTTGGTTCTGAGACATTCCTCACGATGTTTTCCTTCACCGTTAGAGCTGTGGTGATGAAATAAATTACACAAAGTATTGCTCCTGACTGGGTTCGAACCCATGACTCACTGTTCGTAAGTCGGGGCCGCCACCACTGGGCCACCGCTGCTCTATTTTATTTATGTCAGAGTTTTAGGCCCAGCTGCCTTGCGATTAAAAAAAATGCTTATCTCTCAAAATACAGTGCTATGTGGTGAATCCTGGGTGATTGTGTAATCTTTACGAAAAAGTCGGTCACTATAAGTACGGAACAGCGATTTGAACCGTTTACCCAGTTAACTGTGATTCGCGTGGGACGCTAACTTATCATAAGCAGCTGACCTACTCAATAATTCTCTATTAAGTCTGACAGAGCTAGAACGTTAAAACCACAGATAATATAGATTCACCTAGAACAGTGCGTCAGTGATCATTTTACGAATGTTAACGCAATTCATATTATTTCATAAAGGGTTGTTGATTAAAAAAAGTAATTAGTCCGTCAGATAGATTTCCAAAAAAATTTGGACAAATATTTTTTTCTTTTCTCACCTAAACAACAATTAAGAAGATACAGTGTACAGAAAAGTCATGTGGCATCACAGTTTAGTACATTTTTTTTTCCAGAGAGTAACTTCACAATGCCCCATTCAAGATCTTTGACAAATAATTATGTAAATTTTTATAAATTTGAAAAAACTAAATCCGGAACTGGAACTTATAAACTATGTTAGTAATCACAAAATAAACATTACAAAATTAAAATACAATAAAATAGAAATTTAGATTAAAATAAAATAGTAACACTAGTCTGTAGGTGAACCATACAGCAGTGGTTCACGTACTGACAGTCGTAACGTTCAGAAAAAGCGTTCAGAATACTATTGCGGCTGCCCCGCAACCTACGCACCAGGGATGTGCACTGCTTGCGCATGATTGTGTGGAAACAATCAACACGCGCCTCGGCAAACATCCCTGACGCGCTACAGAAGCGAGGCAGCCTCAAGAGCACCCTGAACGTATTGTATCAAGCAATTTCATCATCAATCTTTTGCCCTTACCCCAATTAATTGGGTTAGGGGGAAACTGGCCTCTGGGCCGCGGCCCAGATTACACGCAGTGGGAACAGTAATGGAAAACTCGGCCGAATGCGTGGGCCAGAATACCATGGGAAAAAAGTATCGTAGTTAAATCGACCCGTTTGGATTTAATTTCATTAAATTGAAAAAAAGTGCGAAATAAAACGTAAGTATCAAAGTCCCACAAACTACCAGGAGAACAGAAGTAGGAAGGAGGTATTGGAATCTTTAAATCAAATCTAAATTATTATTCCTTTCTAATACCATACACATACAGTATGCAATGGTGACACTAATTTATTCACCGTTCTGGCCTTGTGGTAGTTTGTGGAACTTTACTATCCTAGTTTCCTATCTGCAACAAAAGAAAGGAATAATTTAGATTTGATTTTAAGATTCCAATACCTCCTTCCTACTTCTGTTCTCCTGGTAGTTTGTGGGACTTTACTACCTATCTTTAATTTTTCATCTCCAAAAAAAATGTTTTTCAAAGTCAAAGTCAAAGTCAAAAATATTTATTTCAAGTAGGCCAGTAACAGGCACTTTTGAATAGTCGAATTAAACTAACTGCGGCACTCAGAGATATCCAACGATTACTCAAACCGCCACCCAGCAAAGGCCTGACATAGTTCTGACATCATTTTCAATACATATTTTGATACAAATACGTTTTATTTCGTACCTTTTTTCAATTTAATGAAATTAAATCCCAATGGGTCGATTTAACTACGATAATTTTTTACCATGGTATTCTGGCCCACGCAATCGGCCGAGTTTTCCATTACTGTTCCCACTGCGTGTAATCTGGGCCGCGGCCCAGAGGCCAGTTTCCCCCTAACCCAATTAATTTGGGGTCGGAGCAGCGTGTCTTTTTTTCTATCATCATCATCATCATGATCATCATCAGCCTATAATGTTCCCACTGCAGAGACTCAGGCCTCCCTCCCTGTTTTTTCCATACTTCTCTATTACTCGTCTCCACGTAACAAGTACCTAACCACACAAAATAGACAATTTGTTTTGTTCTTTAAATGTGTAGAATTAGCTAGTGTTACGTCTTCCGTTATCTAGATATACCTATCCATATCTGTGGCTATGACGTCGTGGTGAAATTATGTCTTACTTTATTAGACAACTGGCGTATAGGTCAGTCAGGCAAATCGTCGAATTTTCCCGACAACATATAAAATAATTATGCATTTTTGTTTTGTTTTCGGCATGGCAACTTCATGTTGTGGAATGTCTCTGTACATTGCGAGAACACGAGCGCGCAATGTAAACGTGTCGTAAATACGTCAGTTTTAAAATTAACAAACCTCGTTTCACATTATAATTATTGTCCTTTAAATAATTTATTCATAATTATTATGTAATTTATGGATGACACTGACTGTTCTTGTGCCAAAAAAATACAACAAAGGCCTATGACTTTTAGTAGTCAGGGCTATTGTGGACGGCTGCGGGTTGTTCGAAAGAGATACAACGGCCTCGACATAAAGGGCTAAGAAGGAACATGGGTGGTTTTTAGTCAGTACCTAGAAGTCCGACACGCCCTATCGCTCTGCCCAGAGCGGGAGCAGTCATTAATTTGATGATTTCCTACGCTCCAAAAATAAAAAAGGGGATTGTGGACTTATGTATGTGTGGTTTTTGTAATTAGGACTTATGAATATGAACACTGATTTTAGGATTGAAGAAAGCTTTAATCTCAGGCTTTAATTAATAACGATGGGAGAATACAATCAAGCCGCCATTACTACGGACCATAGACTACTCAATCATAAAGAACCAAACCATAGATATTAAACCCCTTTTTTAATAACTTATTGCTCTATCTTATTCTAGACCACCTCACTTAACACCTCCCCTCAATAATAATTAAAAATCAACACAAAACCAAACAATACTCTCTCAAACTTTCCTTTTCATAAAGGTTACACATACTTAAAACTGACCTTAAATCTAATTACACTACTTTATCCAAGCAATGATTAATTAAACAATTTTCCCCTCAAATATTTGAAAGCAACCCCACCTAAAGCTTTAGTTAAAATATCCGCCACTTGTTTATCAGAGCTTACATACTCAACTACTATTATTTTCTTATCTATCTTTTCTTTAACAAATCTCAACTTAATATCTAAATGTTTGACCCTAGTAATGCCTGTAGCCATATTAGCCATCTTAATTGTTGACTGATTGTCTTCATATAAGACAATTGTCCCCACACTAATACCAAAATCACATAATATAGACCTAAGCCAGCAAGCTTCACTAGTAGCATGACTGAGAGCTACATACTCGGCCTCAGTAGATGATAAAGCCACAGATTGTTGCTTTTTAGTCACCCAAATGACTGAACCCCCAAAAACTTTAAAACAAAAACCTGTTGTTGATCTCTTATCATCACTGCCTCCCCAATCACTATCAACTTAACCAACAATATCATTTCTACCATCTCTATAGAAAGTTAAACATAAATTCAATGTTCCCTTTATATATCTAAGAACATTAACATTTTACGTCCTCAAAAATAACCTGTTGTCAGATTTCCAATCTGGTTTTCGGCCTGGCCACAGCACGGCCACAGCCCTGCTTAAAGTCACAGAAGACATTAGGGACGGCTTGGAGAACTCGAGGGTTACGGTGTTGGTTTTAATAGATTTTTCCAACGCTTTTAACACCGTTGACCATGATATTCTCCTGGCCATACTGTCTCAAATTGGGGTCTCTTCGTTGTCACGTGGGTGGTTTTCATCATATCTTCGTGGGCGCCAGCAGGCGGTGCGCGCTGATCAGGTTTACTCCGACTGGTGCGACCTGGTAGCTGGTGTTCCACAAGGCGGTATACTTTCTCCTCTCTTATTTTCGTTATTTATAAACTCCATTACTACTGTCCTCAAATGCTCTTACCATCTATACGCTGACGACCTGCAACTTTATGCTCAGTCTGACATTGACAACCTTGACAGCTGCATCACATTACTCAATGCTGACCTTCAGATTATCGGTGAATGGTCCGGCAAGTTCGGGGTTGCTGTCAATGTCGGGAAGTGTCAGGCCATCCTCTTAGGTAGTTCCTACTATCTGAGAAATTTAGATACTAGCCAACTAATGCCGCTTATGTTCGACAATAATGTGATTCCTCTCTCACCTCACGTAAAAGACTTGGGCCTGTACATTGACGACACACTTAGCTGGAATAAACAGGTAGCTCAGGTTAGCCAAAAAGTCACATACTCGCTGCGGTCTCTCTATAGATTCAAACATTTTCTACCATCCAGCACTAAAATAACTTTGGTCCAGTCCCTTGTGCTCCCCATCATCGACTATGCTGATGTTTGTTACTCTGATCTTTCCCAAGAACTTCTCAATAAATTGGATCGTCTCCTTAATAATTGCATTCGGTTCATTTTTGGCCTTCGTAAATACGACCACATCTCTGCATACCGTTCTCAGCTTAAATGGCTGCCTATCCGGCTCAAAAGATCCCTCAGATCTCTTTGCACGCTTTTCACCATTTTAAAGGATCCATGTGCTCCCAATTACCTAAAAAAATATTTCAATGTGCTGGGCAGTTCACACAGTCGTAACCTTCGAGCGTCCAAGAACCTATTGCTTGAAATTCCCTCACACCGTACTGGCTTTATGTCCTCTTCATACGCTGTCTCAACTATAAAGCTTTGGAACGCGCTACCGCTTGGGATTAAAAAGGCCGAAAGCAAAATGGCTTTCAAAAGAGCAGTTCGGAAGTACTTTTTAAAATCGGACTAAATTGCTATTAATCAAATCTCTTAGACTGTTTTGTATGTATTATAATATATATTAGTTTATTATATTCTGTCTGTAGGTATCTATAATAATATGTATTAGTATGTACCTATTTATGTATATCAATTTATATAACAAAATAGTTGTCTCCTTATTATTATTTTTTTTTTTTTTTTTGTACTCTACCACAGTGCTGTCTTATTTGACCCTAAGGTTGACTGGTAGAGAATGCCTTGTGGCATTAAGTCCGCCTATGTACCACTATTGTACATGAAGTTTAAATAAATAAATAAATTAAGTAACAATTTATACAACAGTTGGCTAGCACAACTTTGATATCTACTTAGTATGTTGACTACAGCACACAAGTCAGGTCTAGATCCAGCTACCGCATACATGAGACTTCCTATTATCATTCTACATTTATGTTCTATTTCTTCTGACTCTGACTTGTCTCTTTTTAACAAAATAAATTTAAAATTCTTATCAATAGGCAAAGATAATGGTTTACAATCTTTCATACCACAATACTCTAAAATCTTTTTCAAATAATCTTTTTGACAAATTGTTGTACAACCTTTAATTAAATCCTGAGTTACTTCTATACCCAAGTATTTACCAACTACATCCTTCATTTTAAAAGAATCATATAATACATTTCTCAACTTGTTACTTTCTGTCTCTGAAGTACTGAAATACAATATGTCATCGACATACAACAATAAAAATACTTTATTACCATTTTCATGTTTTGAATATAAACAGTAATCTTTGTCAGAACTTATAAAACCCTGTGACCTCATCACTTTATCAAAAGTTTCATTCCAGTACCTCGGAGACCTTTTTAACTCATAAATAGACTTATTAAGTTTGCAAAATTTTAAATCAGACTCTACACCATCAGGCAACCTCAAATACACATCTTCATTAATGTCACTATTTAAAAAAGCATTACATACATCCAATTGCCTTATTTTACAATTTAACTTAGTAGCTACAGCAGTAAATATTCTAAAGGTATTTAGTTTAGCTACAGGAGCATATAAATCAGTATCATCACAACTTTGTTGGAAGCCTCTCGCTACCAACCTTGCCTTATAAATAAATTCTCCATCCTGACTTTCTTTTCTCTTCAACACCCATTTAGTACTTATTATTTCTTTTCCCTTTGGTACCTTTTCAATGAGTGTCCAAGTATTGTGCTCCTGTAACTGACTCAATTCCGTTTCTATAGCTTTCCTACACTTATCAGCATCCTCTCTTTCCATTGCTTCCTTGTAGCTAGCAGGTTCTTCCTCTGCCACAATTAATGCCATGTAGTCATTGAACCTCGAAGGTTTTTTTACTTGTCTTCCACTCCGTGTGCGTACTGTTTCTTCTGTGTCATTGGCATCAGAGTAATCAGAACTTCCAGAATTACTTGCCTCACTATCACTGTGCTCTTCCTGTTCTGGCTCTCTCTCTGCCTGACCCCCTTCCTGTTCTACTTGAGCCTGTTCCTGCTGTGGCTCCATCTGTATGGGCTCCTGGTCCATCTGTACCGGCTCCTGCCCTCTTTCCTCTTGGTCAAATTCTGTATGCTCTCTGTCCAAATAGACTATGTTCTCTCTGTCATTTTCTTTTTCTTCTGGTAATGACATACCTTCTGACACAAACACTACATCTCTTTTTGTCTGTACTAACTTTTTATTCTCATAATAAATTCTATATCCCTTTGAACTCTCATAGCCAACAAACACTCCTTCTTCAGCCTTTGTATCCAGTTTACGCCTTTTTTCCTTAGGTATATGTACCCATACTTTAGAACCAAATATTTTATTTAATATGGTAATATCAAAATCATGCCCAGTCCACATCTGAAATGGTGTCTTACCTTCGGTTCTGCTCTTACTGGTTCTATTTAGCACATAGACAACTGTATTAATGGCCTCAGCCCACAACTCTTTACCCATGTTTTTGGCATGCAGCATGGTACGTGCCGCCTCCACCAGAGTACGCATGTCCCTTTCAGCCTGGCCATTCTGCTCCGGCGTATAAGCCACTGTTGTTTGGTGCCGTATTCCCTTGCTAGTGAAATACTCCTCCATATTCTTATTCACAAATTCACCATAAGATCGAAAAACCTTTAAAACTTGCCCTGTTTTTCTTTCCGCAGACTGAGTATAGTACTTGATACACTGCACAACCTCAGACTTATTTTGCATGAAGTAGACATAACGAAACTTAGTAAAATCATCCTTGATAAGTAAAAAATATCTTGCCCCTCCAAGTGATGCTACTTCAAATGGTCCACATACATCAGCATGCACCAACTCCAAAGGTTGTGCTGTACTGGATACACTGTCCTTAAAAGGAAGCTTATGTGCCTTTCCCTTTAAACAATCAATACACTTTCTATTGTCCTCAGTATATTTCACATTATTTGTTGAAAGTACCGACTTCACATAGTTTATGTTCTGGTGACATAACCTCTCATGCCACTCACTGAGTGTCACTGTCAAAAAGTCAAAGTCAAAGTCAAAAATATTTATTTCAAGTAGGCCAGTAACAGGCACTTTTGAATAGTCGAATTAAACTAACTGCGGCACTCAGAGATATCCAACGATTACTCAAGCCGCCACCCAGCAAAGGCTTGACATAGTTTTGTATGACAAAACCGCCAAAAGCCCCTACCAAGCGACGGCCCAAGCAACCACTGAAGCTCTCCGAGTGCGGCAGTAAACTACTGAACTACTGAAGCTAAATAAACTAAGCTACAGTCCCAGTCACAAGGCATAATAACTCGTGAGTGTACTGTAGTTGCCAATTCCAAAGCGTTGGTCTCATGAGAAGAATGGCAAGAAACTTCATGGACACTCTTTTAAAATCGTTTGGGTTTACAATATGTTCAAGGTACAAACATAATCTTGGTATAATACACACATGAAGACTATGCAGATTAGTGTTTGAGATGGTCTTTTGAAGAAAGCACCACACAGATTTGAGTGGACCCGTCCAGTCAGTGCAAGCATTTGTCAGCACACTGCACATTGGACATCATGTTTCTTAAATTTGAGTACATAAACATTATTTTCTTTAAGTCCTGACACACACACCTGATTGTTTTTCTTTATTACACATTTGTCCAATGTTAAATCCACACTATACCCCTTAGTAGTAGCCCTTGTCACAGAAAACAAATTTAGTTTTAGTTCTGGCACAAAAAACACTTCACTTAGTTTATTGTTTATAAATGCAATTTCTCCAATTCCCAAAACTGGTAGACGTCGCCCATCTCCAACAATAACAAACCGGTTCAGTACTTGACGCATTGAGATAAACAAATTTCGTTCTGAAGTCATGTGCTCACTAGCACCGCTGTCGATAATCCATTTGCTTTCAGATGCATGACTTGGTAACCCATTGTTGTCTTCTATTATTGTTGAAAAAGCATTACTTTGAGCTCCAGTCTTTGTTTCTTTTGTGCACTGTTTCTTTAAATGTCCAACTTTGTTGCAATTATAGCACTTTCTGACATCCTTTTTACTCTTACAATCTTGGATAAAATGTCCAACCCTACCACATTTATAACATTTTTTCACAGTGTCAGATTTTTTGCAAATAATGCCACATTTTCACTATCTGTTGACTTTGCCTTCAGTCTGTCTTCCTCCACATGAAGTCTAGCAACTAAACTATCAAAGGTTTGCTTAGATGAGTCCACTGACTCCCATGCTGACACAAAATGACTGTATTTCTCCGGCAATGCCATTAAAACTTTTGTAATAATGAATTTCTCAGAGATTTCCTCCCCTGCTTGCTTCAACTGCAGTTGTAACTCTTGTAGTTTTGATACAAATACGGACACCTCCATGTTCTCCTCGAACTTGAAATTAAAAAATCTCTGTTGCAACAAATGAATCGCTGTACTCGATTTCTGCTCATAAACATTGAGCTGCTTGTCCCACATTTGTGCAGCAGTTTCACAAGCGATGACATGTATCATTGCGCTTTCGGTCAATCTTGAGACAATTAACCCTTGAGCCTTCGCATCTTTTTTTACCCACGCCGCCACATCTGCAGTTTACCTCAGTGCTATTCACCACCGATAGCACGTCTTGCGCTCTCAGCAACACTGTCATCTGGAACTTCCATAAATTCCAATTTGTCGGACCCTCCAACTTTACTCCCCCTCCCATCGTCATCGCCACGAGCTGATCCATTGATCCCCGATCTGCTGCGCCGTCGAATTGTTGACGTCTATTGCGTGTGCTCCCTTGCACCGCTAAACACCAGACGCCTGCTGCCCTCAGCACAATTGACTTCTGCTCCTTTTGTTTTTTTTTTTTTTTGCTAAACACGAGGAAGCACGCCTCCAAGTGATCGCCGTTTTTTTTAAACAAACAACGTCGCTTCTTCACCTAAAATACAGAGTTACGGAAGTACTGGGCCCATAACCTGTAATTAGGACTTATGAATATGAACACTGATTTTAGGATTGAAGAAAGCTTTAATTAATAACGATTTGTGTTCTTTCTCCAAACTTAGTTTACTGTTATGTTATGTATTTATTATTTTATTTTTACATTGTTTATTGTTATATACTTTTGTTTATTACTGATTGTGTCTGTAGTAAATCTTAAATGTAACTGACACCTTGCTATTGTATCGAGTCTGGTTCTTCTAACCAACCTAACAGACAGATGTGTGCTGGGGAGTTTGTTCCGCCACTTCTTCTTTCCAGCTAAACACTAGGAAGTGTCGATGGGTGGGCGTTTTGGGGGACTGTCTTATAAAAATGTAAATACAGTGAAACCTGGTTAAATGTGTCTCAGATATTCAAATCTGTCTCATGGGACCCCAGTATGAGTTCCGGTTAAAGAGGTTTCTCACTTATCCAAGTCCCAGTTAACCAAGTTTCACTGTAGTAAAGTAGGTAAAGTAAATTTTGACCTTCGAAAAGTGCTGATTATCAGCCTAGTTTGAATAAATGAATTTTGATTTTTTTTTTTGATTTTTTGATTTTTTGATGGGAGAGGAGAATACAATCAAGCCGCCATTACTACGGACCATAGACTACTCAATCATAAAGAACCAAACCATAGATATTAAACCCCTTTTTTAATAACTTATTGCTCTATCTTATTCTAGACCACCTCACTTAACAGTTTTATCCAACTCATCCAGCCATCTTCTACCAGGTCTGCCATGACGTTCTGTCTGTTTCAGGACTCCAAAAGTCTTGAAAGTTGAGAAAATCGTTGCATAATCCAGCACAAATCACTCAGAGATATTTAATGAATTAAACCATCACTTAGTAAAGCTTTACACAGTTTTGTGAAGGTTTTGTATGTCAAATCTTTACTAAGTGACGGCTTAAGAAATCATTTAATATCTCTGAGTACGCCAGTTAATATCGTAAAATATTATCAAGCCTCTAGACACTTTGGATTTATGTTAAGTATCGGTAAACCAATTTGCTTGGAGCTTGGGCCTGAAATGATATATTGTGACAAGATGACCTATCCTACTTAGAATGTCTCGGTGCCACAGCCAAACGCTTCGAGCGAGCGGAGCGGAGCGATATGATGCATCATCTTCCTGGATCTTCTTTTTTTCAATGTCTCTTATTAATTGAGGTCGGGGCAATACGATTTTTGGTTACCTACAAGTTATATTTACTCATATTTCTTTCGTTTCAAATCCATCATAATCCATTCATCTTTTCTTCGACTTATTTCAGTCACTGGCGTCACTTTCAGAGTTCCTCATATGTACTCATTTCTTATTTTTCTCCATTCGCGTAACACCACAAATCCCCCTAAGCATTCGTATCATTATCATCAATCAGGTAAGTATAGTACCTATCTTTATAATAATTTCACGTGAACGAAAGTCGCAGGCAACAGCAGTAAATAAAGAGTGGATATTCACATATCCTTAAAAACTCTCCATGTTGTAAAATTCATCACGTATTCCAAGTACCTAACACTCAATAAAACTATAAATCTTTTTCGTCCATTTGTCGAATTCAGTCATTTGTCAGTGTTGAACAGAATTGAATGTTCAAAGACTTCAAATTCTTTGAATTGAAGAGCACTCATCAATTCGCCTGAAGAGAATCGTATTGAAAAGGAAGGAAAGTCGTCTTCATAATAGGAACGGTTGTCGGAATGGACAATTGTGTGTCACTTTATAGACGCCATTGAAAACTGGGATTGGATTCGTGAACGAAATATGGCGGAAACATGACCTTGTCTTAAGGGGCAAGTCATACTGGTATGGATAAATTCCGATTTGGCTGCGGGTACTGAAGACAAAGATACTTTAGTAGTATGCCTCGATGCCTCGTGCCTAGATGCCTCGTTAGATATCAGGACACTTGGAACCCACTTGCGCGAAAAGACATTTGCGTGCAGGGATTTACGCGACTGAAATTTGCGCGAATGGACTTTTACGCGAAGGACACTTTCGTGCATATCATTTTGAAATGTCTGTCGCACAAGTCTCGTTCATCCTAGATCTCTGAGCATATGGTCCTGGGCTTTATTGGCGGATCGGGTCTTTTTTTTTCCCTTATCCTAGTGTCCATCAAAATGATGGACCCTAATCTTATTACAATCTAGCCTTGTATTATAGACTAATATGTAATTTAATTCTAACTTAAACTGTTAAAAATTGTCTTTACGTACTAAGAATGTGTCCATTGGCACTTTTCTTATTGTCTCTATTAAGGCGAATACACTTTTTCTTGTGTTTATTTGGTAACACTTGTGCTACATTACACTATTCACTAACACTAGCACTAAACACTAACTCGAACGGTTTTGTTCTTTTTAGTCTTCTCACTATGTCCGTGTGGTCGAGAAGCTGGATCGCCTCGACATTCACATGCTGGTGAAGTCTCTTGTCGTAAGCTTCTGCAGATTTTTGGATCACTTTATCGATGAACTCAACGTTTAGGTCCCGATGGAGGTCATCATTTCTTACGTACCAGGGTGCATTAACAATTTCCCGTAGTACTTTGTTCTGGAATCGTTGAATGATTTATACATTTGTCTGTTTGGTGCAGGCCCATCAGGACTTGTCTGTACAATAACAGTTTGTTCGGCATGGACAGCTCGGAGTTTCTTCCAAGCAGCCAATACATTATTTTGAACCGTAGGTCGAGTTCATCTTTTTTCTTCTTGACGTGAGCATTCCATCGTAGCTTTGCATCATGGGACATACCTAGAAACTTTGCTGTATTATCATAAGGTATTTGCATGGTTGTTATTAATATAGACTGGACAATTCTGTCGCTTTTTTGTTGGTAAAGTCTATATGTAGGGATTTGGATTCATTTAATTTAATCCTCCATTTTTTGGTCCAGTCATAAACTTGATTAACAGCCATTTGAACCTTTTCTACTGCTTTTGCGGTTCGGGTGAAAGTTTTGTTGGGTTTTCCAACAGGAATTTCTCCGTAGCAGCCATGTAGTGTGGATTAGTACCTACCTGGTTGATAATAAAGGCTTGATCCCAACACTTACATGGGACTTACCAC
This sequence comes from Diarsia dahlii, assembly GCA_949775195.1. Lineage (NCBI taxonomy): Eukaryota > Metazoa > Arthropoda > Insecta > Lepidoptera > Noctuidae > Diarsia > Diarsia dahlii. Next base: position 18,108,891 of record OX459209.1, read on the forward strand.
AGTGGCTAATTACAAAACATAACATAAGCACCTGTAATCTTCGAAGGAATAACACTTTGCTCTACCTGGAAATCGAGCCTGGGACCTCTACACTATCGAGGCAGTGGCGAATTTTGTAGGTGTAATATTACTATTACTCTACCTAACTCTTCACGTATTACCGACGTGATGTTGTGTTATGTTTTAAACAAAAAGCGCTAGTCGTAGAACACGAACTCGCAACCAAAACCTAGTTCGTAAAATATATGCAAATAAAACAGCGTCCCATCGCGTCAGTCCCAAAGCAATCAAAATCCAGACAGTAACAAGCCAGTGGAATTAAACCGTCGTTTGACGACAGCGTCATGTTTACAGCCACCGAACAAGATGGGAACTGTCTCATACATCAGATACAGCTATAAATATACGTATCTATGCATAGTATAAACCAAAGGCCCTTTGCACACGGCGTATTTTAAACGGGCCGACGGCGACGACCCGCGTTTCAGTGCAGGAATGCGCGTAGTCGGCGCCGTAGATGCCAATTTTTGAGTTTTTATAGATTCAAACGGACCTTAGTCGTATTTAGAAACTTTTGCTACTCACAATATTTTTAGTACTTGTTCCTGGTAGTTACAAAAATATTTATTTTAAAGATGTATGTGGAAACGTAGTTCTCAGTTTGCGTAAAATACCATAGATGTCTAGAATAATGTAGTTTTATTTATCTTAAATGTTGTATGTAACTAGGTATCTAAATTACGAGTAATAGGTGTTTTAACTTAATTTTAAGTTTACATGCTGAATGTAGTGAGCGAAATATTTGTAACCTTTTATATTTTAGGCCACATTGTACCATATTACATGCAAATAAAGAAACTTGAATGTTGGATCAATACTTCTCATCACTTAAAAAATATATAAAACCAAATAGCCCAAACCGTTAAGCTCCAGTTAACTATACATATCTACATTTGCCTATCCCATTTTAAACCTCTTTAGAAACCCGCATGCTGCCCGCAAACCAATTATTTTTTATCTAAACTCGAACTTAAAAAATCGATGCCACACCGCAGTCCAACTTCAGCGTGCCTTGATAAGGATCCTCATCGTATCCGGTATCCGGGAATTTAAAACGGGACTGCGTACTGACCTATATATTCCGGGATAAACTGCGCTTATCTAGAGCAACCGCTTTAGCTGTCTTTTCTTATTTTAACAATCCTGTGGGTGAATAAAGGCAGAGAAAATGTGGTATTTTACACGCGATTTGCATTGGAGAAAAATGTTTTGGCTTTTAAATGACGTTTACCTCACTATTTGTAAGGTTATCCCACTATATTGATGAGGTTCTTCAAAAAATACAGGTGCGTGGTACTCAAAACTGGCGTGCATGGATGACCAGATGTATGAACGTGGAAGAGGCAAAAGGCGTATGTAAGGATCGTAACTGCTGGGCTGCGGATTATCGGAAATAGATAACGCGGCCTCGGCACAAGGGCGAAGAAGGAACATGGGTGGTTTTAGTCAGTAGAAGTCTGACACTCCCTTTCGCTCTACCCAGAGTGGGCGGGGGTTATTTGATGATTTCCCACCCACCAAAAAGTGCTGCTGATCATCACCCTAATTTGAATAAATTACTGTTAATTTATACTGTGAACCTATTGCGCCGACCCCAATGAACATGGGATAAGGGCAGGAAGGTGATGATGATGGAAAATTATATAATAAAAAATCATCATCATCATCATCATCATCATTTCAGCCAAAAGACGTCCACTGCTGGACATAGGCCTCCCCCAGGCGTCGCCACATTGACCGGTCCCGTGCGTCTCTCATCCAGCGGGTTCCTGGTTCCTGGGTTTAAAAAATAAAAATTCAAAATTATATGAACATTTCGAGTTTTCTTTTATCGTAGTCGGATAGAATGTCTCGTACATAAGCTAAGCCTCCTTGGTTCATTTCGAGTTTCGCAAATCACGTGCAGATACGATCTTTCAGTCCCAGTCTCCAACAACACAAAAAGTCAACTTATTTCTATATTTTCTGCAAAATATTTGAATTTTCGTGAACATTCTGTCTTTTGTGATTTTAGCTCGAAAACGTTATGTAGAAAATATTTAAAGTGGCTGCCTCATAGGTTGGCCTAGTGGCCGCAAGCGCGCCTGTTGAGCATGAGGTTTTCGGTTCGATTACCACGTCGGGCAAAGTGTTATTTGTTTTTTTCCATCTAGAATGTATCAGCAGCAGCCACGAAGTCTAAATTTGTGCCCGGTTGAGGCCCTATCACATGGGACTTAAACAAAACATAACTATATAGCGAAATGTGGGTGCGCTGTTAGGTGGACCTCTGTCTAACCCTTCGGGGATTACAGGCGTGAAGTCTATGACATCCTTTTCTTCTCACCGCCAAAATTGCTCAAAACTATTTTCCAGTACGTTGACCCTCCCATTATTTCGTCCTCGTTTTACTTTCTGCAGCAAAACAAAATGTCACCGCCGCTAACTTTCCCCTGCTGTAGAGAAATAGTGTCCCCTGGAATTAGGGTTACCATTCATCTGGATTTGTCCGGACATGTCTGAGTTTTTGGTGACGGCTCTTCCAACGTCCTTAATTAAGTAAGTAAAGAAAGAAGAAAGAAAACATATTTATTTGTCGCCGAAACATGTCGAGCATACATAGAGACATACAGAAAAAAAAAACGTGTGGCACTCGGAGATTGCCGCGGTTAATCTATTACATAGCATTTTTTATCAACTTATGCAAAAATAGGTATAAATAATTAGGTATTAATAGTGTAATTACACACCAAAATAATTATTCATTCAAAAAATTTGAACAAAAATAACGATATTAAGAGTTTGATCTTCGAATTTCGCGCGATGTACATTATATAAATCAAAACTAACCTTCATAGACTAAGCTAGTAAGAAACTCTATGACAGAAAATTTAAAAGAAAAAGTATTGACAGCCTGACGTAAGTGTCTTAACATTGAAAAATATGAAAATTATTTATTTTATTTTAGATATTTTATAAGAAAACGAATCGTTTTAGACCGATTCGCAGAATAGTAATGCAAAAACCAATAAAACTTATGATAGATGCGTACTAATAATAAAATGAATGTTTATAGAGTACTCACTCCTCACTCATTTTCTTTCACTATTTTTTCGTGACTTTCTTCATTATTAAATGCACTTTGTTTATTCATATTTAAAACACTTTGTACACAAATTATACGAGTAAAAATATTTTAGAAGGAGAAAGCATAGAGACAAACAATTATTTAATTTGACAACCTCAGTTGACAACCTTGTTATTTTCCGTAACCATAGCAACCTGGTTGAGTACTGAATCTTAAATCCGAATATTTTCGTTAGAGAAATTCTGGATTCGCTCTCCACGCTCAAGGCCCGCGATAGAATCTATGCAATAGATTAAAAGCAAAACATATACAAAAAATAAGTCAAGTAAGTTTAGTATGTTAATTAGTGTAGTATGTAAGTTTAACTTTTTCTATTTTTAAGACCATATTGTACCATATTTCAAGCAAATAAAGAATCTTAAATCTTATGATTTTCTGTACTTTTCGTTTTGGTATAGTAAAGAAAGATCAAAGACGTAATCTTGTAAAACTTGAAATATGTAATTATTGTGCACGGTGTGCACAAGTGACAAATTCTCTTTTGATTTTAAGTTTAATTATTACAGCACCCAAATAATGATTATATTAGTGAATTAGACGTTGGAGCGTATAAATAAATAAATAAATAAAGACTCACATAGATCAAGCATAAAACAAAACGACCATCGTTAAGCATAATTTTGTGTAACCATGCGAGACTTATACACAGTTTTCAGCGACAGCCAGCGTAATGGGGATATCTGTTAAAAGAAAATACAATAGTTTACCTTGTTTTAAAACACAAATATGTTGTCTTATTTGACCCAAAGGTTATCTTGTAGGGAACGCCTTTGCCTTGTGACATTAAGTTAGCCTAAGTACCAAATGTGCGTGACCCAAGATACTAATATTTTAGCCTTTTTTTGAAGGGTGGGAGACCATCAAATGACTCCTCTCGCTCTGGGCAGAGCGGTAGGGAGTGTCAGACTTCTACTGGCTAAAAACTACCCATGTACCTTCTTAACCCTTGTGCCGAGGCCGCGGTATCTCTTTCGAACAACCCACAGCCCCCGTGATTTTTTTAGCCTGCAGCTAAATTGGTACACACTTTTATACATTTGAAACTGGTAACCCTACCCGTAATAGTGTCCAAGGGAAGGGTCGCCACGCTGGCAACACCACAGGGATGGAAATGCTAATCGTTATTGTTATTATTCCGCATAGTTTAGTTCAAAATTTCAAATGACTGCGGTTGGCGTTCACAAACAGGGTTGATAAGTTGGTGAGGGGAGAGAGTTTTTAGTCATATAATTGAGTTTTTATGTCATGGTGATGCTATTCTGTGAATGTTTTGTTTGTAATTTTGAGGTGATCATCATCAGCCTATAATGTTTCCACTGCAGGGACTCAGGCGTCGTCTCTAGGAGAGTGATTGGCTATAATCCACCACGCGGGCCCAGTGTGATTTGGTAGATGTCACATGTCTTCGATTTGTTTGGGTCTAAGACATGCCGGTTTCCTCACGATGTTTTCCTTCACCGTTTTGAGAGCAGAGGTAATGAAATAAAATACACAAAATAATGGGCCTGGCTGGGTTCGAACCCCAGACTTATTGTTTGTAAGGCGGGGCCGCCACCACTGGGCTACCGCTACTTTTGCTTGATTATTATTATTATTATTACCTAATGCATAGGCCACACAGTCAGAGTTTTCTTTTTATTTTCCAGAAAATATGTGACGAATGGCGGAACCCTTATTCAATCTCATCACATGGCGAGGTCGTGCTTTCGGTACACTTTTCCTCCCTTGAGTGTAAAACTTGTCGGGCAATACCGAAACAAATCACATGAGGAAAATCGGAGACATTTGTAAGGCAGCTATGTAAAGAAATTATTTCTGGCCATCTGACTTTTACATGTTTCGTTTATTTTTACCCACGACGGAACGGAGACGGTATATGCGTTTGGGGTGAGAGGTTGTTTGTTTGTGTGTTTCTTTGTTTGTTTGTGTGTTTGTTTGTTTGTTTGTTTGTGTGTTTGTGCAAATACATGTTGCCATTTTCCTCCAAAACTACTAGTCCGATTTTGATGCAGTTTTCAGTTATGGGTGCGGGTTTGATTGTTGCATGTTCATAGATAGGTGTTACGGTGACAACTCACCAGGGGGCGCTGCAGCAAACATTTTTTCTGCAAATCAAAGTTGCCATTTTTCTCCAAAACTACAAGTCCGATTTTGATTCAGTTTTCAGTTATGGGTTTAGGTTTGATTGGTGCATGCTCTTAGATAAAAAAATAAAATAAAAGTAAAAAGTTTAAAAAAGTTTAAAATAAAAAGCAAAATTAAAAATTTTGAAAAAACCCACGACTGTTAAAAATTAATTGAAAAAAGGTTAAAATAACATAATAGTACATTGTTACCTTAGGGGTGAAAGGAACTTATTTAGTCCCCGAGACGGGGTTTGGCGCCTGAGCGCAGCGAGGGCGCTAATAGTTCGAGGGACTAAATAAGTCTTTAACCCGAGGTAAACACTGTGCTTTTCATTACGAATACAAGGAAAGTTGATGGGAATAGGCTTGTGCGCCCAATTACCTAAATCGAAAGAATGAAGAAAGAAAAAGTATTTATTGGTTTCACACAGGACAAAAATTTTTACAAAATAATTTTAAAAGTAAACATAAGAGAAACACTTAACATCGGTTAAATCTAATCGGTGGATGACAATAGGTTTGCTCCTAATTACATCGGTTGATGGCATAGGATTGCTCCTAATTAGATTGGTTGATGGCAATAGTCTTGGTCCTAATTACATCGGTTGGGGGCGATAGGCTTGCCTCCAATTACATCAGTTGATGACAATAGGCTTGCTCCTAAATACATTGGTTGATGGCAATAGGCTTGCTCCCAATTACTCAAATCGGTAGATGGCAATAGGTTGTTCCTAATTACATCGGTTGATGGCAATAGGCTTGCTCCTAATTAGATTGGTTGATGGCAATAGGCGCACTCCTAATTACATCGGTTGATGGCAATAGGCTTGCTCCTAATTAAATTGGTTGATGGCAATAGGCTTGCTCCCAATTACCTAAACCGGTGGACGGCGATAGGCTTGCTCCTAACTACATTGGTTGATGCCAATAGGGTTGCCCCTAATTACATCGGTTGATGGTAATAGGCTTGCCCCTAATTACATCAGTCGATAGCAATGGGCTTGCTCCTAATTACATTTGTTGATGGCAATAGGCTTGCACCTAATCACATCAGTTGGTGGCAATAGGCTTGCTCCTAATTACATCAGTTGATGGCAATGGGATTGCTCTTAATTACATTTGTTGGTGGCAATAGGCTAGCACCTAATCACATCAGTTGGTGGCAATAGGCTTGCTCCTAATTACATTGGTTGGTGGCAATAGGCTTGCTCCCAATTACATCAAATAATTTGACAGCTGTCAGTAGAAAGCGATTCTCCCTAGGGCTGAAAAGTAGTACTTTCAACCCGCTCCGCAGGCATGTTATGACCTACTTTCAGAGTAAGAGTAATGAAAAACACTTAAACGCCCACCTTAAAAAAACCCAAGAATGTCCGTAGGGAGCTGAACATTGCAAAACTAGTTCATTTAATGGCAGCCCCCGTCGGACATTCTTGGGTTTTTTTTAAGGTGGGCGTTTAAGTGTTTTATGTTATTTTATCCTTTTTTCAATTAATTTTTAACAGTCGTGGGTTTTTTCAAAATGTTTAATTTTGCTTTTTTCCCATTAAAATATAGACGTTCCACGCGCGCCTCAAAAAGATGTCAGCAACATGGAACGAGTCTGCAAGGGCCGATGCCCGTCGTTGTCGGGTTGTTCGAAAGAGATACTGCGGCCTCGACACAAAGGGCTAAGAAGGAACATAGGTGGTCTTTAGTCAGTAGAAGTCTGACACTCCCTACCGCTCTGCACAGAGCAGGAGGAGCCATTTGATGATTACCCAGCATCCAAAAAAAAAAATTGTTTGAGCAAAGTGTTATTGCCGATACGGAATTTTGATTTATGCCCGTTTGGTGGCAATAGGCTCGAACCCATTTTTTTTTAAATTTGCCTATGTTACTCCTGGGTAAAGCCCTTATCCATTAATTTCCAACTCTACCGTTGTTTTGCCTTCTCTGGTCAATCAGTCAGGAACGTTTCTAAATCCCGCACATTGGTTTTTTTTTTTTTTTTATAAATGGTCTTGCTCTTGACCTCAATCAATTGATCATAACTGCTGAAATATTGGTGTATTATCACATGTGTACTATAGACTAAACATTTAATCAACACAACTGACTACACGACATAATCCCCGAAGCGTTAAGGAGGACTTACCGCTTCGGGGATTGCAGGCGTGATGTTATGTTATCTAGTCATTGAAAATAAAAGGCTCCCGGATACTGATGATGATGATGATGCCATCTTGCTAATTTCAGCCACAGCGACTGCATTCGCTGACTTTCTATACATTGTCAAGAGCTTTGTTGTGCTGCTCTTTATTCAACTTTGGCCGAAAAAGTACGAGCACAAAGTAGACATGTCAGAACACCATTGATGACATTATAGGGTATAGCTGCAGTGCTGCAATTTAGTTTTACAAAGCGTCTCTCGGGAGTTGCTGCGTCGGGCTGTGCGGTTACCGGCGGCGAGTGCTGTGGGTGCGGGGGCACGCGGCGGCGTGTGCCGTGGCGGCGGGTGTGCGGGGCTCCGGGTCGCGGGGCGGCGGTTACGCGTTGCGGCGTGCATTCGTTGTTCCGTGATTCGGGGTCTCGAGCATTCGTTGTTGCGGTTGCGTCGCTGCGTGCTTTCGTGCTCGCAGTGTTCGTTGTTGCGGGCATTCGGTGGCGTGTGGTTCGGCGTGGTGGCTTTCGGAATGACGTATTGCACTCGTAGGTTCGTTCTTCTTCCGTCCTTCTGACATTCAAAAGTGCCTGTAATGGCTTAATTGAAATAAAATATTTGAGTTTTTTTTTTTTTTGAATCTGGCATTAAGCAGCCGTGTGCAAGTTAGCCAGTACGTGATTATGAAAAAAGTAATTTTTCGGTTAAAAACTCCGTCAAATAATCACAATTTCAGAAAGCTCTCCATTCCATTACATTCATTCATTCATTTCAGTCCGATCTTTTCTTCCATATTTCCCGAAGAGCAACAAAACAAAGTTAACAGCCGCCATGTTGCTATCTCGTATCCGTTTCCGGTGGCCGTTGGGCCGTCGTTCCGGTATTCTTCCTTCAGCTAATTGTTCATGATTTCCTCGCGATATAATTTACGGAACGGTGAGTGAGTTACTTCGTGTTCCTGTTCTTTCATTCCTTTCATTCGTTCATAACGTTATGATAGCAAGGTTTATTCGATTTGAAGTCGAGCGTGGAAGCTATAAATGATGGTTCTAATGGCATTTGTGACTTGTAAAGCACGTTAAGCTGTTTGTCCCAGCTGAAAATCTGTGACAATCGTTAAAGGTAGTGTCAGTGGCCCAAAATCTGGCAGCCAGTGTTACCAAGGGGTATCGTATAAACCAGCACTAACTAGGTTGTGGAGGTCAGATAGGCAGTCGTTTCATGTAAAATACTGGTATTCAGCTGTATTCGGTTAGACTGGAAGCCGACCCCCAGGTAGTTGCTTAAAGGCAGGTACATACATGCTGAGCTCGTAGTTTTTTGTTTTAGTTTATGTACACACATAACATCACGCCTGTAATAATACTCCCTCATTTTGCCAGTTATATTTAAGTTTTGTAATAGACGGGGGCGAGTCTATTGCGATCAACCGGGTCCAAATACAGACTCCGTGGCTGCTGCTGATAAATTCTTGGTGGAAAAACTCAATAACCCACGACTCTTGCTCTTGTTATTGTCGTGCTTGCGACTCCTGGACCAAAGAGGCTGTCATACGTTTTATCGGCGTCACACAATAAATGCGACGTTTCTAAAACCAACACCAATCACACACACTCACACCACACACACATAAACAAGACATAATATGCTAGCGACTGATGAATCCTCCAGTAAATGCTACAAACTAGATCCAATGTATGATTGAGTGGTGCGGTCACGGGCTGAATACCAGTTCAGATGACTCCGGTAAGACTGAAAGCTGACCTCAACATAGTTGGGAAAAGGCTAGGCAGATGATGAACCCGTTTTACATTTAAAAGCGAAATCCAAGTCAGCATAGGCGACTTAAAATTTCTGACACCAACTTAGCCACACGATAAAGAGAAAAATAAAGATTTTAAAAACTTTTTATTTAATCAGAGGCGGTAAATGTACGCCCAATAAATGCGACGTACCTATCTAAAACCAATCACACACACACACACTCACACCACACACACACACACAAACACGAGACATACGCTAGCAGCTGATGGATCCACCAGTAAGTGCTACAAACTAGATCCAATGTATGATTGAGTGGTGCGGTCACGGGCTGCGGATCCATTTTATGATGATCGCAGGCGCCGCGCCCGAACCCATACGTTTTATTGCTGGTGGTGTGGTTTCAGTGATAGCGAGGTTGGGGAGAAATAAAAAGCAAACTTATCACAAACTGTGTATTTCTGTTGCCGTTTTAAAAACAAATTAAAGGGGGCTTCCCTACTACGACGGTACGGAACCCTTTTTTTTGGAGTGTGGAAGTCATCAAATGACTCCTCCCGCTCTGGGCAGAATGGTAGGGAGTGTCAGAATTCTACTGACTAAGAACCACCTGTATTCCTTCTTTGTGTCGACCCCATGGTATCTCTTTCAAACACCCGCAGACCCGACGGGCGTCGGCCCTTACGGGCCCCTTCAATGTTGCTGACATCTCTTTGAGGCGCGCGTGGAGCACGAACGCGCCGTCGACACGGCCTGTCGTCGACATAAGACGGACGGACGGTGAGCTAGCCCTTTACTCACCGTCCACTGTTATTGCGACCTTGAATTTAGTTGGTATGATATCGATTCCCAGGTCAGGCAAAGTATTATTGGGTTTTTACCTCATAACTCCGTCATTTATGAACCAATTTGAGGTTCTGTTTTCGATTGGTTCCATAGAAAGTTCATCAAAATCAGTCTATAATGTAAAACTGATTCATGGCAATCATTTGTGAACAAACTAAAAGAGGTAAAATAAATACTAATTACGAAAAAAAAACAACTTTAATTACACTCTATACACAAAGATGGTTTACCATTCCTTCTATGTTTTACAAACCTTACTACAAAACCCTAGCTAGCACTCACACCCGCCAAGCGATCGACAGCCCGTATCCTCCCCGCTGTTTTTATTAACTATTCAGTACACAGCGACCGAGTATTCCATGCCAGTCCATCGCGTCACCCGTTAACTTAATAAAATAAAAGCTAGCGTGTATTTACATCGATAGTCGAGGTTTGTTAGTTGTTGCTATGTCAGTCATTTTAATGATAGCGGCAGATGAGTCCTGCCGTCGGGGCCGCAGGTTGTTTGAAATAGATATCGCGGCCTCGACACAAAGGGCTAGGAAGGAACATGGGTGGTTTTTTGTCAGTAGAAGTCTGACACTCCCTACTGCTCTTCCCAGAACAGAAGAGTGTCAGCCTTCTACTGATCCCAGTCCTTTCTGAGGCTCTAGACTATCTGTGTACCAAATTTCATTTAATCGGTTCAGTAGTTTTGGTGTGAAAGCGCGACAGACAGACAGAGTTGCTTTCGCATTTATAAATTAAGTAACGATTGAAATTAAAGAGAAAAAACTGCTCTCTGGTTTAGTGGTGACAAGTATTACTACTGAGCTCTAGAACTCAAGGGTTTTTGGATCTTTTCAACAGGATTTTCTAGATTTCTAGAGCCCTAAATTCTAACTTAACATAACGCCTGAAATACCCGAAGGGTTAGGCAGGGGTTTTTTTTTTTTTTTAATTATAAATGGGCTTGCTCTTGACTTCAATCTTGCCCTAAGGGCAGAGATGATGTCGACGATGGAACGAGCTTACCCAGTAGAAGCCTGTTTACTCGCGACTTAAACAGATTAGGGTTATATGAACTCGGAAAAACCGACGCCGGCAGGGAATTCCACTCCTTGGCTGTGCGCATAATAAAGGACCCAGCAAAGCGCTTCGTTCGAATGTGTGGAATGTCGACTAGGTATCGGTGATACCCTGCAGTACGTCTAGTCTCCCGATGGAAGAAGGGAGATGGTGGGATCAGCTCGTGGGGCTCTTGCGCACACTCTCCGAAGTACAGTCTGTAGAAGACCGACAGACATGCGACTTTGCGACGGTGGGCCAGGCTATGTAGCTTGATAACCAGCTTATCGTCACCAATTAGCCTCCTGGAGAAATGTGGGTGTATTCATTAGTACACCCACATTTCTCCAGTTATGTTTACTTTATACCATTTAATAGAGGGAGAGCCAGTTACTATTTGTTCTAGCGGTGAACTGATTTCAGGCTGAATATGTGTTTTGTATCCCTAATCATGACCTGATGGTGAAGTTGCGGTCACCCGCTGGATGCGAGACGCACGGGACCCGTCAATGTGGCGACACCTGGTTAAGATGCCTAGATCCAGCAGTGGACGTCTTTTGGCTGAAATGATGATGATAATGATCCCTAATACTACTTACGACTAGGTTCAGGCCAGTTGGTTAGCCTGCATACGTTAGCTTATTCCATCGTTTCTGTGACAATCAGAGCCTTTACATTCAACACCCTTACTTCCTCAATATAACGGAATGTGCGCGTCCCTCGTAAGGTACTTCACAGCACTTCTGAAGGTCACATCATTGACGTTCGTACGCACATAGACTACTCAATCACTAAATAGAGACTGTTCAGAAGGCTAGCTTCTATTTAATACAGGTGAAACAATAACACTTACATCGGTATCTATAAAGAAATCTAACTGCACTCACACCGGTATTTACAGACTTGAATAAAAGTCATTGTTAAAGATTCGATTTTTTCTCTGTAGTTTAGTAATTCCTTGATGTTAGAACTGTAAATGGTTAGAATTCTTAGGTTTGCTTTCATTGGCGGTTCTAACTTCGTTTAAGTTCTTACCCATTGTATAAAAATGTATTTATAAGTAACTAGCTTTTGCCAGCGGCTTCGCCCGCGTGAAAATGACGATTTTCCATACAAACTTTCATCCCCTATTTAAAACCCTTAGGGGTTGAATTTCAAAAAATCCTTCCTTATTCCTTGTCTACATTATAAAGGGAACCTCTGTGCAAAATTTCAGCTTTCTAGGTCTAAGGGTTTGGGCTGGGCGTTGATGAGTCAGTCAGTCAATCAGTCAGTCAGGACTTCTCTTTTTATTTATATAGATTATTATTCAAGTAATTACTTTAACTTGACTATAGATATGAATGTCATTTAGTAAAGATTTTTTAAACAAAATCTTTATAATTTTTTTTTTGCATTTACTTGAGCAAAAGTAATTATTTCATACTAAAACTCACTGTTATATTATTATAGTAGATACTTACTATTAATACAAGTGATAGACACGTTTCACGCAACAAGTAAAAATGAATGCATTACATGCTTCACGTTTAGTCAGAAATAATAATTCGCATAGAACTGAAAATTGGTGGAGGTCCTGAATGTACCATTACTTATATTTAAATGAAATGTCAAAAGTCCTTACCAATCCTGTGTGTGCAAAAAATGTTATTCAAGGTTAAAGGTCAAAAATATCAAGATCAGAATGATAATACTGAATACCTGGTAACCGTTTGTGCATCAGTGTTCCACCCTGTATATAAAGGGTGTTAAAGTACCATAGCGTAGTCATTGCGATATTTTTTTACCAAACCTGGACACCTTATAGTTATGGAGATATTGAAGGTCAAAGTTCAGATTTTTTCAATATTTCTTTTTTAATACCAGTTTTTAAGGTAATTATTTTGCTTTAACTGCCTCCATGACCCGTTTACTATTCAAAGCATCCATTAATTCACACAATGTTTTGAGTGTGCTACATTGAGTTTTACCCTAAAACGTGATTTTACACCCCAAAACAGAAGATGTTTCCCAGCAATAAGCTTTGCGCAGGTTTACTTAGTTCATCATCATCATCATTATCAACAGCCTATCAATGTTCCCACTGCTGGGACACAGGCCTCCTCTCTTTTGAGAGGGAATGGGCTATAATCTACCACGCGGGCCCAGTGCGGATTGGTAGATGTCACATGTCTTCGATTTTTTTGGTTCTAAGACATGCCGGTTTCCTCACGATGTTTTCCTTCACCGTTTTGAGAGCAGCGGTGATGAAATAAATTACACAAAGTAATGTGCATGTACACAAAGTGACGAGCAGCGGTGGCCCAGTGGTGGCGGCCCCGACTTACGAACAGTAGGTCGTGGGTTCGAACCCAGGCAGCAGGCACATTACTTTGTGTAATTTATTTCATCACCGCTGCTCTCAAAACGGTGAAGGAAAACATCGTGAGGAAACCGGCATGTCTTAGAACCAAAATTCGAAGACATGTGTCATCTACCAATCCGCACTGGGCCCGCGTGGTAGATTATTATAGCCCATCCCTCTCAAAAAGAGAGGAGGCCTGTGTCCCAGCAGTGGGAACATTAATAGGCTGTTGATGAATGTGCCTGCCTGGGTTCGAACCCACGACCTACTGTTCGTAAGTCGGGGCCACCACCAAATGTACATAATGCTTGATTAACGGTTTCGTAAATGGTTTACACCCTTTTTTTGGAGGGAGGGAAATCATCAAATGACGGAAGAGCAGTAGGGAGTGTCAGACATCTACTGACTAAACACCACACATGTTCCTTCTTAGCCCTTTGTGTCGAGGCCGCGGTATCTCTTTCGAACAACCCGCAGCCCTGACGTCAGTATCTCTCCCACCCCGTTTTCATGCGTGCGTCTGTTGAAGCCTTCTGAACGCCTCTGTTTAGTGACTGAACGCTCTAAACCAACCGGGTCAATGCAGGCGGCCTTATTACTGACGGTTTTACGGTCGCATCAAATGTTTACGATAAACCCTCAGTACATAGGAATTGTGCTAATTTGAAGGGTTCGCGACTGATACGCACTGACAGGTCGGTGATATCAAACCAACTGAGACGTTTCCGTTTTGAACCTCTCACAAGGCAACCTGGGTTTGAGGAGATTGTGGACTGCTTTTCCTGTCAGTATTTTTTTTAAAGGTGATAAAAGAATGAACATGTTGTTTTAGGGTTCTGTATCTTAAAAGAAAAAAAACGGTATCCTTAAAGGATAACTTGTGTGTCTGTCTGACTATCCGACCATCCCCCCCCCCCCCCCTTTTCACCGTTTTTTTTTTTTTTTACTAGCCTTCTTCATACCAATTGGGTTGTCTTTCAAGCCGAGTATAGGCCATTTCAGTAGAAAGAGATACGAAATAAAAGTGACCCAAGTTACTCCCTATAGATAACATTCAAAGGATAACGCGGCTCCGACACAAGGGCGAAGAAGGAACATGGGTTTGGTTTTTAGTCAGTAGAAGTCTGACACTCTCCTTCGCTCTGCCCAAGAGCGGGGGGGGTTATTCGATGATTTTCCACCCACCAAAAAAAAAAAAAAAAGCTACCTGAATTAGCTTTGGAGACTAGCTGAAACAAACGGACAAAATTAAAAAAATATATATTACAACTTGAATACTTTGGAAAGCATTCGGTAAAAAGCTGTCATTTTGAAATTACAAATAGTCCAGTCATTTGATTCGATAAAAACATGTTAAATTACAATTTGCGGCGCTCGTACGCCGACGAAACTGATTGATTTTACAAAAAAAATCGTTAGGACATAAATAAATAGTAGGTTTTTTTTTTGTTTCATTTTGCTTAACATATTTTTATCGTAGAATGAGGCGAATAGGAGATATCCTCAAAAAATGCTATTAGGTATATGCCATTTTTCCAAGAGGCGGCAAAGATACGAGGTGGTAAAGTTAAAATTTGAAAACAGTACATCGAAATCTATAAAATTGCCATTTTTCAAAACTCCCAGAAAACTTTTCAGGTAAAACTACCAAATGACTTTTAAAACATACACTTTTTTACAATTTTATTATTTTTTGTAAACGGTTGCATGTTAACATAAATCCTTGAAAATCATAATGAATTAATTCACCATTTTCCAACACCTTAATAAATACTAATCCTTTGTGGCTGAATTTTTCCGCAGTATTTAATATTCAAAACACCCATTTTTTAAGCGTATTAATATAAAAATGTTTGCTTACCTAAACAGTATTTAAATAGCCGCGAAGGCTAAATTATTACAAAAAGGTACATATGTTTACAGTCATTTTACAGGTACAAATGGAAATAAAATTATGCATGCAAAAGTAAAAAAAACGTATTTATACGTCCTGTATAATTATTTCGTACAGAGTCCTGACTGCCGAGCGTCAAGCGATAAAAAAGAAGTAAATAAAAAAGTGCAAATTATAACCCCCTTTTATTTTATTTTTTAGACTTTGCCCCACACTTCTCCTATATCGTAGGTGCGTTAACAAACATTTAAACTCACATACACAAACACCCAGACCCGGAACAACTATCTTATTCTGTAGGCCATACAAATATTTATTCCAAAAAACGAAACGAAAGTAAGAAAAAAAAATGATTCACTGAAAACAACGCACAGGCCAAACCCTTAGGGCCAGAAACTTAAAATTTCGCACACGTATTCCTCTTATAACGGAGGCAACCACAAAAAAAAATTTTTTTTATTCATCCCGCAAAGGGTGAAATAGGGGATGAAATTTTGTATGGAAAATCGACATTTTACCGCGTACGAAGCCGCGGGCATCAGCTAGTTACTATTAAAATCAAACTTAAAACGAAAACTAAACTTGATCTCTCCCGAAATTATTCAGTCTACTCTTCAACATTGTGTTGCTACATAAAGCTCGTTATTTCAAGATTTCAAGTGCATTTGAGTTCTTGACTCAAGTGTCTATTCGATACTACGTCGAGATTTTTAAAATGTTAGCCCACTGCGCTAAAAATGGGAGGGGGGCAAAGCGGGGATGGTTAGTTAAGTAACTGGTCTGATGAAGAGTGGTTTTAGCCATGTATGAGCTTACATCTCATCTTACAGAGAAAGCTCTTAAATCCGTGTAGACCTCTACGCCGTAGCAGTGCTACGAGGTCAGCTCGTAGCACTGCTACGACGTAGCTCAGTGCTACGAAATAATTTGCCGTTTTAATTTACGCGAAAAAGCGGACTAGATTTCAGACCGTAGACCGGACTGTGCCTTATAATGTACTTAGTCCAGTATCCATAGACCGGTCCATTCGGTGTAATTTCACCTAAACTGTACAGGGTTAACTGATAGACTTTCCGTCATCAGCAGCTTTTTTTATAATTTAATATAGTATTATTTCCTTTAGCTTCTTGAAATTGTAGGATTCTATGTAAAGCAACTAAAAGAATTAGGTTGGGGTAGTTAAGTCCATATAGCAAAGATTTCGATCATTCACCATACTTACGTCGCGCTAAAGTAAGAAGAGTAGAGAAGAGAGAGAGAGAGACGGCACGGTTGGAGCTGTGGTTGAGGCGATTGATTGCTACGCTATGTGTCACGGGTTCAAATCCCGCACGGAGCAAATATTTGTATGACCTACAAATAGTTGTTCCGGGTCTGGATGTTCATTGCGTATGTTAGTTTAATTCTTTCTTGACACACCCACGATTCACCAGGTCTTCCGGTCCGCGGTCGCCACTCCAGAACTTTTCGGCCCCATCGGCCATCCATTCTGCAAGCAATGTTCCCTGCCCACTGCCACTGCCAACAAAACATAGCAAGACAAATCTATTTAAATTTAGTTTTAAACTATACACAAACGTGTTCACATTCTTACGATTTTAAGCTAATCTAACGATTTCAATCTATCCCACCGAATCACAACCAAGTTCTAATCTAGTTCAGACTAGAATGTAAGAGAAAATAATGAGCCTAATCTATAGTCAATCGAAATTCGACTATCCTCAAAGAATCCACTATTAATTAATGAGTTTCCAAGATCTGAACGCGAAATTCCGCACGAACTCTTGAAGTTTTTCGAAACTTAGTGCTTGAACTTAAATCTGTGTCGCACTCTAGAGACACTCTAGAGAGTCTAGGAAATTTGTACAGGCTGTTGTTACATAGATGTTTAAGAAGTTGCAGTTTAAAATTCAACCTTTATAGGTGAAACCCACATAAGTGTAGATAGTTTGTGGGTTTAGAACTTGTGCGGTCAGCAACAGAAGTAGCTTAACATTTAATTTTAATATATATCCACTAGTAGCAGAGCTAATACGTTAATAACACAATTAACTAACTATCCCAGGCTCACTCAACGCCACCAAGCCTCCGTCCAGCATTGCTTCACCGTGAAACTTCCCGCCATCATGTGACTGACAGATGTCATTAGTGACAGCTTACCTGACTACTTGTGACTGTGAGACAGTGTTTACATAGCTATTAAATAGATATACACTACAATGACAGTAAGCTCGCGCACCTTAAATATTTTTTTTTCTTTAGTTAACATCACCCAGAACACCTTAAATATAAGGTTCACCTCTGCCCTCACCCTTCGGGGATTACAGGCGTGGTGTTATGTAAAGAAAGAAACCTTAATAAAGAAAAGAGGTCGTTGCCCTGTAATAGGATAATAAGCATACCAACGAAAACATTTGGAAAGCTTTCGTGTGTCTCAGCAATAAGGAATAAAAATATAAGAGCATAGTACTTACATTTTATAGTAACCGACTGAAACCTAAATATATTTTATTTTATTTTATTTGTAGAAACACGCGAGTGAAACGGGCAACTTAATTAACTTAGCTTGACAGTTAGGTCACTGCTAAAATTATAAATGTAGGTAAGTATAATCTAACAGTAAAAGTTATTAAAATGAAAAAGAGAACAGTAAGTCAGGGTTTGAACCCAGGCAGGCGCATTACTTTGTGTAATTTATTTCATCACCACTGTTCTCAAAACGGTGAAGGAAAACATCGTGAGGAAACCGGCATATCTTAGAACCAAACAAAATTCTACATGTGACATCTACCAAGCCGCACTGAGCACGAGTGGTGGATTATAGCCCATCCCTCTCCTAGAGAGGAGGCCTGAGTCCCTGCAGTGGGAACATTATATAGCGTGATGCTGATTATGATGAAAACAGCTCTTTCAATCGTTATTTCTGTAATGCACTGTTAAGGAGTTAACAGTGCATTACAGAAATCACGATTATAATTTACTAAAACATCCATTTAAGTTCCCATTTATTTATTTATTTTACAATTTATGTACACACAGAGGACAGCACATGAAATTAACATAAAATAATATTTGAGCACAAAGGTAAGTATTCCCATTAAAGTTCTGACTTCAAAGGCACCAATGCTTAGAGCACCAAATATTGCCATTTGAGCACCGATTATCCGACTAACCATTTAATAAATTCGTTCAACAAAATTGTTACACATTAATTGTGTTGGTATCGTTTGCGGTGCCACACGGGCGTGTTAAACGTGTAACACCAGAGGACCACATGCCAAATATAACGCCTTTTAGCAACACAATGCTTTATTTTAAAATCCGACGGGTTTTAAAAACGAATAAATCTTTCTTAGCTGTTTTTTAATGTGTTTAACATTGTGTATTTTGTGATGTGTGTTTTCCGAATTTCAGGTGTGCCGTTGAGCGGATTTGGGAGAAATTATGATGAATGAATAAGCGGTATTAATGCCCTAAAGGCGTAGGGGTGAAATGCTAAAAAGGCGGTCGTGAGTTTGATCCCCAACCGTTTAACATTAATGTTAAAATATCTTTTTTTATTTCGGCTAGAATATTTTGTTGGTAGCTGAGGGTCAATCACGCTTTTTCTGGATCGTCTGGTTATTTCCTTTTTTTTGGGGTGGTAGGAAATCATCAAATGACTCCTCCCGCTCTGGGCAGAGTGGTAGGGAGTGTCAGACTTCTACTGACTAAAAACCACCCATGTTCCTTCTTAGCCCTTTGCGTCGAGGCCGCGGTATCTCTTTCGAACAACCCGTAGCCCCGACGGGAACATAATAACTTCGATTCTCACTCGGAATATTACACTTTATTTGTAAATCTGGGCGATTAATTTTAGATTTTGAGTTAATCCAAATAAAGTTTCAAAATGAGCATTTTTGAAATCAAATTAAGCATTTTTGTTTCAAAATAACCCCATTATCAACACTTTAAGATCGTCAAGAATTTAAACTCCTTTTAAACCTTTAGAAACAACATTCCTAGAAAACAGTACCCAAAGAACTGCAAACCTGTGTCTAATAATAAAATTCAACCCTTATGCTTGACTCTCATCTATAGTAAGGCTGTAGAGTAGAACCTACAGCCTTACTATATATACCCTACAGGTATATAATACCTTACAGTGTAGGGTATGCGCCGCGTACCAACATAGTGATGTTTTGCTTACAATTGCAGCCATGGGCGTGATTTCCAGCGAATATGGAGACAGCGATCGATTCACAGCTAGGGTTGTTGAATTTGCTAACTATACTCTCTTTTTACAGTTATCGCACGAAATCCCGTCACACCTTATTTCACGTCGTGCAAGCTGTTAACTTTGTTTATATTCCGTCCTGTTGCATTTGTTTATATTTTAATGCGGTGTATGTTTATTTGTTATTTTGTATTCACGTCAATATTCCTGCGACCATGTTTTTGAAGTGAAAACTTCTTTAGCGGCGCTGAGCACTTTTTTTTGTATGGGTAAAAACTTTCAAACTCGCGTCAGGGTCACGTGATGCTGATCGAAAAAGCGTAAGATTTTTCGATCAGCATCACGTGACCCTGACGCGAGTTTGAAAGTTAATATTGAAGTTTTCACTTCTGCCGGCACTCCCGGAGTGCTACCTTTTTTTTCTCTCTTATTCTTTTATTGGGTGTGTTATTTCTTTTTTAATGTGTTAAAGTTACAGCCTCTTATATCTTCTGCGGGTTGTTCGAAAGAGATAGTGCGGCATCGACGCAAAGGGCTATGAAGGAATTTGGGTGATTTTTAGTCAGTAGAAGTCTGACACTCCCAAGCGAGCGGGAGGAATCATTTGATGATTTCAAACTAACCAAAAATAAGGCCTCCAATATAAATATCTTCGTAACTAGAAGGTCCACAGGTATAGCCAAGAACAATACAATGATTGCATTAACGGGATAATTATAGAAGTGCCTTTCCGTTTCGTTAATGGTATTTTTAGACCCTACATCTTTAGGGACAGCCCTGTGACATCCAAGGCTTAGATCGCAGTACTAAGTGGTAGTGACGTAGCATTTAACGAGAACTCGAACTTGCACAGCGCTGCACTCGTTCTATAGTTATCTATAACATTCTGATTCCACTTATGTAAGTATCCTATTCAGTTCACTGATTTCAGAATTAAATAATCCATGTTTCCATGTAGATGATCAAACGCAGCTTTAGGAATAGTTTTTATTTTTCTTATAATATACAAGATGGAAAGTATCATAATAATTATCGTCATCAGCCTATAATGTTCTCACTGCAGAGACTCAGGCCTCCTCTCTATGCGAAGAAGGTAAAGATTTTCATCAATAATTTTAAAAGAATCTGCTTTTTCTATGATTAATATTGAAAACGGGTTATTTACCCTGGGTTTTCAATATTAATAATAGTGTCAGTAACCATGTCAGTTTAAAAACTTGAATCTACTTGAGTCAAAATATATGGAATAGCTGATTTTGATTGAATTGACTGAATTTTCATTACATGTAGCGACCGCTTATCTACCTTCACAACATATCAATGTCCATAACCCAGTTTCTAATAAACACAATTTTCTTCAAAAATCATTCACCAACTTAAATCAGCAAAACAAATGAAGAAACAACGATTTAATCCCGTCTCCTGCACCACATAACTCCCTCGCTTTATTATCTGCTTTCTCCCAGCCGCGTAGTCGTGAAGATACACAGATACGTCACCGCTTCGCTCGCTCACTGCAATAAATTTGCGACTACCCACATATGTACGACGGGAACTTTAAGTTAGTACACATTGGTGCGGGTCACAGATCACAGAAACAACAGGAGATATGCCCTTTAGCCGAAAATGTATGGGGACCTGTGTCGTCAGTTCACACACGCAGAGCAGTAAAAACAATAGATATACGCATTCGCAAACACATCCGCATTTCTTAAAACATTACGTACTACACAATCAATTATAAACCTTATCTCTTCAGTCACAGCGTGTATTTACCATGCACCGCACAATTTACTTAATACATTTTGTTTCACTTCGACGCTAGTGATTGACTAAATCGAAAAGTTATCGATTCTTCTATTTATTATTATATTGTAATAAAGTTCTTTTGGGGTCCTGAAAATAATATATTATAAATAAAAAACAATATGTCCATAAATCATTCAAAATAAAAAAAGTCATTTATTCAAAACAGGTTGATTAAAAAAAAAAATATTGATTTGTGTCTGTAGTAAATCGTACCTAATATTAACTTACACCACAGATGTGTTGCAACAGATTTTGACGTTCGAAAAGTGCTGATTATAAGCAGCACTTTTTTCTGTCTGTTATTAAGTCCCTCAGGGGTTGAATTTCAAAAAATAAATCCTTCTTTATTCCTTGTCTACATTATAAAGGGAACCTCTGTGCAAAATTTCAGCTTTCTAGGTCCAAGGGTTTGGGCTGGGCGTTGATGAGTCAGTCAGTCAGGACTTCTCTTTTTATTTAAGTATATAGATAGATAGATAGATAACTCGAGCAACCAATGAATACTATTTATTCAGTCAATATTAAGCAATAAAAAGCACTTTCTATTTTCAGTATTGCTTGCAAAAATAAGAAAGCGTGATAATATAAACGTTGTTATTAGTACCTACCTATATTTATAATTTGTTGTTTAAACTAAAAATAAATTTATATTTTATTAGTAAATACATAGTACAGAATATTGGTTTTTCTTATCTCCATTTACGGCAACGCTCAGTAACGCCATAAAATACGCCTTATACTGCAGTAACAATTGTGTAGAGTAATTAATTGTATAATGCATAATATGTATAATCATTCGTACGTATACGCAGAATCATCGTATAAAATATCGACAACTACAAACATCACAATTAGACATCTCTAGCTCACAAAGACTGACAGCAGCAGCTTTTCGAAAATATTGTGTGAGTGAGAGCATCAGTAAAACACCTATCCATTGCGCTATTAGATCAGCCGATTCACTGGTCGATTTGTACTAAACAAGCAATGGTTTTTGTTCCTAATGAAAACAATTGATTTGGTTTTTCATCATGTTTCTCGTACCACGAAGTAATGTTTTAATGAATTTAATATGAAAAACATTATTTTTGTAGTACTTACGTGTGAAATGAGATACCATCTTTCGTGTAATTCACAATACAGCTATTATTTTTACAAACATTCACTGAACAACGCGGCATTTTGTAAAAAATCACGAGCAGTGAAGACGTCGCAAGTTGACATTCGACTTATTATTGAAAGTGGCATAAGGCCCCGTCGTGGCCACATGAGTTCGCATGTACCACGCCTCCTTGCCATATCTCCTGTTGTTTCTGTATCTGTGGTGCGGGTAAATATTTAACTGACTACAGTTTCGACAGCTTGAGAGTCGGGTTGTATATTTCTTTGCGTATATTGCGATATTATTATGTTACTTGTAGGTAGGTATTTATTACAAGATAATACTTATAACTATATTGTTTTATTTAGAAGTACATTTCATTAAAAATAGTTCGGTCGTAGCATAAAAAATGTGGTTTATTTAAGGCACAATTCTATAGGTGATTGCAACCACTAACCACGGTCGCAAAGCAGCCTTATCGCTGTGGCAGGTAGGTACGTCTGCTTTCTATGACACTCTACATAACGCAAAAGTATCGAACATCTTAAAAGTAACGCGGTTTATTCATTTTCTTATAAATACTTAAATAAAATTAAAACAAAAGTGTACGCTCTCCCTAACACAGATATTCCAGCCACAATTATGCGTTCAAGCCATAAATCTGGCAGAATAACTTCAAAACAATGACGACTACATACTTTTGGTTGCCTTAATAACAGCAGAATCGACAGTTTCTGTATAATGTGCAATGAAAAACCAGGGAAATTCGTAATATTATGAATCATAATTTTGCAAATTGACGTTATGCAAATTGAAACCTCTCATCATTTTTGTTTAGAACAGCCGCTAGTGTAGATCTTTCCGTGCTTGCCTAAGTTGTTCTGTGGATGATGTGGGTGACCACCTCTATTACATACCGAGTTTTCTCCGTACGGAGAACATATTAAGCCGTGCGTTAGTCCCGGCTATCACTTGTAGATCTTTGGCAGTCGTTACAGGTAGTACTTACCAAAGTTGTTAACTTTTTTTGTGCGTTGTATTGCTTTTTTTCTCTCTTTGTGTCTTCTTGTGTTCTTGTTCCTGCGACAAATAAATGTTTTTTCTTTCTTTTCATTTACAATAATAATAGAAATCCCGAAGGTTTGTTAAATCGGAATCAGACCGTGAAACAGGTGCGGGCCAACTCCCTTAAACGGCAAAAAAAAATTGGTTGACAATTGGCGAAGATATCGCTAAACACACACATAAAAACAGACGAATTGATAACCTCCTCCTTTTAGGAATCGGTTAAAAATGAGCCCATTCATTAGACACTTTCAGAAACAAAGTACCCATTTACCTAGATCCCTACCAGGCCCAGCCTCTTACTATTAATACCCCAGTCACTTAGGGAATCACTGGCCATTACTTTTACCCGCAAAATAAAAAATGGCGCCGCGGTAGGTTGTTTGTCAGGGCCGTCATTATCCGGTAATGCGGCCAAACATTTTGTTAATAGGCCAGTGCGACTAATAAAGAAATAACTAGGGATTCTGATGTTTTAAGGGATAGTTTAGGGCTGTGGGACTTAGTATAAGATCCCTCCATAGAACGACCTTCACCGAGCTGGATAATGGATGAATGGTATTTTATATTCAATTAAATATGTCAACAAATATATGCAAATAAGTTGTCTAAAAAATTTCAGTCCTTATACCCAATACTTTTCGTCCGTATGCCCCAATACTTTTCATCCATTAACCAGCTCAGTGAAGGTCCTTCTATAGAGGGATCTAAGGCTAACTGTTCTAAAGAGATACCGCGGCCCCGGAACACAAAGAGCAAAGAAGGCACATGGGTGAGTTTTAGTCAGTACAAATCTGACACTCTCAGCCGCTCCACCCAGATCAAGAGGATTTGATAATTTCCCATCAGTAAAAAAAATTAAGCTGTGCATTTTGAAAGTTGGCTACAACGCCAAATTATAGCTGTCATAATGTTCTGCTGGTTTTATAGGAACGAGCTCGTAGGTAAATAATAACAGACGGTCGGGTCGATGTCTAGGATAAGCCGCGCTTGCCCATTAAATACCGTTCCGTCAGTGCATCGTAATGCACGCTAACCCGTTGGTCCCGGCTATCTGTTGTAGATCTGTGACAGTCGTTACAGGTCGGGTTGTGGAGGTCAAATAGGCAGTCACACCATCTAAACTACTGATATTCAGCTAAATCCGGTAAGACTGGAAGCCGCCCCAACCTAGTTGGAAAAATACTCTGCAAATGAGCCGTCCAAAACTACCAACCATAACTAGAAGCTTCTGAACAAAATCAAAAGTCTTAATAATTAAAATAAAAAGTCGTAATTTATTCAAACTAGGCTGATAATCAGCACTTTTCGAAAGTTAAAATTTATTTACAAGAGATTCCTCCAAAACGCCCACTCTTCGACACTTCCTAGTGTTTTAGCTGGGAAGTAGAAGTGGCGGAACAAACTCCCTAGCAACACATCTGTCAGTCAGGTTAGTTATAATATACGAAAAACAATACAGCATCCATGTTAGCGATCTTTACGTAGTATCTAGAAGCCCGTCGAGTTGTAATTTATTGAAGTGGCAGCTTGAGCGAAGAGCTGCTTATACTCGAGCTCAAGAGAAAGTAACGGCTTGCAATATTGTTGAGCTGTTTAGCTGGCTTAAGGCAATTTATATTGTCGGGGTAGTTTTAGTTTCAACTTTAAAACCATTGTTGTAACGCTCAAATAGATATTTAACTTAAATGGCGTGAAGTAAGCCTACTTCCAATTTTCAAACTCAGATTATTTATTTCATCATCAGCCTATAATGTTCCCACTGCAGGGACTCAGGCCTCCTCTCCAGGAGAGGGATGGGCTATAATCCACCACGCGGGCCCAGTGCGGATTGGCAGATGTCACATGTCTTCGAATTTTTTGGTTCTAAGACATGCCGGTTTCCTCACGATGTTTTCCTTCACCGTTTTGAGAGCAGCGGTGATGAAATAAATTACACAAAGTAATGCGCCTGCCTGGGTTCGAACCCACGACCTACGGTTCGTAAGTCGGGGCCGACACCACTGGGCCACCGCTGCTCTCATTATTTATTTATTTCAACTTAATTAATTAGTAGTATATCTTGATTGGTCGTCGTACGTATACATCTAAAGATCGCAAGTTATATTTGTGTTCCATGTAATAGTGAGCGAGCCTATTGCCATCAACCGGGCACAAGTCCAGACTCCGTGGCTGCTATTGAGAAATTCCTGATGAAAAAGTTCTGATCTTGAATCTTTGCCAGACCCGGGAATCGAACGCAGGAGCAGGCTCTTCTCAGTCGCGCTTCTGGCCACGAGACCTACGAAACTACACAATGAAATAATTACAAATCTCATCGTTTGCTCATATCGCAAAAACCGTGCAAAACAGGCCCCTGTTTCGCAATCTCAAGTGTAATAAATTAAATAGATATGGATATATATAGAATAGGGATGTATATATATTAAATAGATAGGATGTTTCCTGGCAAAAAAAATATAATTATGTTTAGTCCATCAGTTATATTATCGAAAATATTATTATTGGATACGTGTTTTTTGTTTTATCAAATTAATAAAAACGATCAAGTGACGTCACAAAAAAAATCGTCAATTTTTTAATGTATGTATGTCCTCATTTTAAGTGCTACTTATATGTTTACTTTGTTTACCTTTAATTTTTTAGTCAATTTGTTTTTGTCCTGTGGGAAACCAATAAATCATGTTTCTTTCTTTCTTTCTTTCACACGCTTGGGACGTCACTGTTCATCAAAAAAATGTACTGAAATGTGTGTCTTCATTTTTAGTTTACGTGAAAAAAGAAAAAAATATGTGTGTATATTTTTTCGAAAATCTATCTGACGGACTAATTAGTCAACTACCCTCGGTTTTCACAAAATTCCATAAACTTTCACTAACTACCATTTCAAAGTATAACCGCCAAGAATAGCAAACTATGCGACCGTTTTCTCCTAAGCGCCATTTGACCGTCAGTCTTCAGAAATGACCTCAAAACCTTTGGATGCCCGTTACGTTGCTTGTTATTTTACTAATGAGGCAGACACCGTGGAGGCTGACATTCAAGTGAGTTGCAATTAGTCTTCAAATCGGAACAGTATGAACTGTGACGTAGCTGGTATGAAGGGACGGAAAATTGTTTTTTAAAAGGCGAGTTTTTAGCTGAATCTGAGCTGAGAGGGATATTTTTAAATGTACATCTGTATAATTTTTATCAGCACTATAAGTAACTAGAGTGGTGGGAGAGCAGCGGTGGCCCAGTGGTGGAGTCCCCCGACTTACGAACAGTAGGGCGCAGGTTCGAACCCAGGCAGGCACATTACTTTGTGTAATTTATTTCATCACCGCTGCTCAAAACGGTGAAGGAAACCATCGTGAGGAAACCGGCATGTCTTGGAACCAAAAAATTCGAAGACGTGTGACATCTACCAATCCGCACTGGGCCCGCGTGGTAAATTATAACCCATTCCTCTCCTAGAGAGGAGGCCTGAGTCCCTGCAGTGGGAACAATATAGGCTGATGATGATGATAGGTAATTTAACTCCACTAATTAACTGAATGCATACCAGAAACCCAAGAATGTCCGTCGGGAGCTGAACATTGCAAAACTAGTTCATTTAATGGCAGCCCCCGACGGACATTCTTGGGCTTTTTTAAGGTGGGTGTTTAAGTGTTTTATGTTATTTTATCCTTTTTTTTAATTAATTTTTAACAGTCGTGGGTTTTTCAAAATTTTTAATTTTGCTTTTTATTTTAAACTTTTTACTTTTATTTTTTTATCTAAGAGCATGCACCAATCAAACCTAAATCCATAACTGAAAACTGAATCAAAATCGGACTTGTAGTTTTGGAGAAAAATGGCAACTTTGATTTGCACAAAAAATGTTTGCTGCAGCGCCCCCTGTTGAGTTGTCACCGTAACACCTATCTAAGAACATGCACCAATCAAACTCAAACCCATAACTGAAAACTGAATCAAAATCGGACTTGTAGTTTTGGAGAAAAATGGCAACTTTGATTTGCACAAAAAATGTGTGCTGCAGCACCCCCTAGTGAGTTGTCACCGTAACACCTATCTAAGAACATGCAACAATCAAACCTGAACCCATAACTGAAAACTGCATCAAAATCGGACTAGTCGTTTTGGAGAAAAAAGGCAACATGTATTTGCACAAACACACAAACAAACAAACAAACAAACAAACACACAAACAAACAAACAAACTACCTCTCACCCCAAACGCATATACCGTCTCCGTTCCGTCGTGGGTAAAAAATGAATAGGTACTGTGCAAAAAAACCAAATGATTAACTAAACATGTCCTACAAAAAAAAACTAAAAAAGTACATAAAACGAGATGACCTTTTTTATCGAATTCTGCTGACATTCAAGTGAGTTGCAATTAGTCTTCAAATCGGAACTGGTATAAACTGTGACGGTAGCTGGTATGAAGGGACGGAAAATTGTTTTTTAAAAGGCTAGATTTTTGCTAAATCAGTGCGCTGATTGTGTATTCTCGTAATTCCAGGCTCTCCCCGTCGCGCGTCGGGGCTGTGGATTATCGAAAGGATAACGCGGCTCCGACACAAGGGCGAAGAAGGAACATGGGTTTGGTTTTTAGTCAGTAGAAGTCTGACACTCCCCTTCGCTCTGCACCAAAAAAAAAAAAAGGCTCTTCATTTCGGCTGTGGTGATTTACATTTTTGAAAAGACGAATTTGGAATAATATTATAAAAAAAATCCATAGTTTTGAGTTTCCTTTAAAATCGTTCAGAAAAGTAAGTTTATTTATTTACCATTAAAATAGGTGGACAAATTTTAACACAGCGTTCAGTAGGTCTAACCAAACATAATATCTAAACAAAAAAAAACATTGAATACAGATTTTTTTTTTACTTAAACTAATAAATTGCCGGCACTCTAGAACAAACTCATCCTCTATGAGTAGGTACTTAAATGCATTTTTCTTATATATTTTTTTACCATCGTTCTTATTTTGGTGGTCTGAATGATTTCTGAAATTTTGTCCACCTATTTTAATGGGACCTTATATACCACATTTTATGTTATAATTTTTTTTAGAACAGTCTGTCCGTTTCAGTGAATCTCCGAAACGGCTGAACCGATATTGACACGACTTTTACTGGAGATTGCTGATGTTAGGAGTAAGTTAAGTCTTATTTAAGAAAAAGAGTTAGGTTTCCTTGCAAAAAAAAAAACCTTAGAAATTGTTAGCTAAATCAAATTGAAATATGTTTATAAAAACAGTACGCGGACGAAGGTCGGCAGCAAGAGCTAGTATCTTTTAAATTTAATCTCCCACAAAATAGACAACCTCACGTTCAACAGAAAGACACACGATTACTATTCATGTATGCCGTCCGTACCTCGGCACCTTCGTAGGAACCTGCGGCCCGTGTGCCACGTTGTAACATGTTGACTGTGCGTCGTGTCGGCGATAATTCGCTTTACAAATACAAGGGCAATTGTTTTTTTTTCGCGGCGAGAGATTTTTTGCCATTATTATGCTTTTTATGGAAAGGTGAGGTTTTTAAAGAAAAAAAACTGGCCAAGTGCAAGGTGCAAGGTGCCAGGACTTGCACATCAATTTTCTAACATGGGTGGTTTTTAGTCAGTAGAAGTCTGACACTCCCTTCCGCTCTGCCCAAGAGCGGGGGGGGGGGTTATTTGATGATTTTCCACCCACCATAAAGGGCTCTGTACCATTGTAGTAGATATTGAGAGATTTTCTGTTATTTTAGCACTATAGACTTTATAGGTTTTCCTGTAGTCTATAAGTGTTGAACTATTTTCTGCATTTTTTTTCAATATTGTAGGCTCAGTATTTTTTCGGAGATAAGGGGGGGGGGGGAGGAATGGTCGGACAGGCAGACAGACAGACAGACACACGAGTGATCCTAAAAGGGTTCCGTTTTTTATTGAGGTCTATACTACGTTCCTAAAGCTCAATTTGCCGACCCATGTCCCACGGCTGCCAAACTCAAATGTAACTGGGCTGGCCACATTTGTTGCATGCTGGAGCTATGGTCTAAAGTAACCACACAATGGGTCCCAAACAGCAGCCCACGGCGACGCGGCAGGCCCAGAAGAAGATGGCGGGACGAACTCGACTCTTTTCGCAGGGATTGGCAGTTAACATCATCAGATAGGGAAAAGTGGAAAGAGAGACGGGAGGCCTTTGCCCTGCAGTGGGACACAAAAGGCTAATAATAATTGAGGACTAGTGCTATTTGCGAATGTATACAGTATTTAAACACTGTTTTAAGCTTTCACGGTTCATAACTATATTTAAAATGTCACTTACGGGATATCTTCCGTGATTTTTAATTTGTTTTGAGTTCCCGAAAAAAATCACGGAAGATATCCCGTAAGTGACATTTTAAATATACAGTATTTGTTACTTTATTTGACTTAAATTGAGCGTATAAACTGTTATGTTTGATCTTGTCTAATATTTTCAGATACTAACTTAATTGTAGCTGGTAGTTCTTGTCCACACATCCATCTTCAACATTCTCATCTTCGCTACAAACAACAGTTTTTCATCAGTCTTTTTCACAGCACAAGGTCAAAACCAATCCCGTCGGGGTTGCGGGTTATTCGAAAGAGATACCGCGGCCTCGACACAAAGGGCTAAGAAGGAACATGGGTGGTTTTTAGTCAGTAGAAGTCTGACACTCCCTTCCTCTCTGCCCAGAGCGGGAGGAGTCATTTGATAATTACCCACCACCCAAAAAAACAGGTCAAAACCAATTATTTGCTCTAAATGTGAAAGGTAGGTCGGTCTGTAGCTACCTTTTTTACCTGAATGAGTAATTTTCTCCAAGTCACCTCCAATAACAAAAGAGTCTCGCCAGGGCCAAAAACTACACACTATCAAAATTGGCTCCGCGCAAATGTAAACGAATTTCATAGTTTATACAGAGAACCCCGCGGGGTCCGACTCAATAAGGACTGGCCTAAACAAACAGCACAAATGTATTATATTTTTATACGCAGGCCCCATTCGGAATGTTCCCAATATGAGACTGGATGAAAATACCAGACGGTTACAGGAAAGGCGAATAATTTTTAATCTTTATTGTTGCCTTTTGTTGTTCTTTTTCACAAGGGCATAAAATAATGTTATAAGATTTTCTTTGTTTCCTCACTTTTCTTAAAATATCTTACGCTATGATCAAGGTTAGGCCTGGTTTTTTTTTTTATTATAGCTGGTATTTGACCTTCATATGTCGTGAGAAAGGTTTTGGATATGAATGTGGATGGGTATAAGCATGGTATAGGTAAGAGTAGAGGAAGAACAAAGAAAAGATAGATGACGACTGTGTTAAGAATGATATGGTAAAAAAAGGAGGTGTCTCATGAGATGACGAGAAACAGAGAGGTATGGAAGAAGAAGACATGCTGCGCCGACCACAAATGAATTGGGATAAGGGCAAGAGAATGATGATGAGTTGACCTTCATAAGTAGGTACCTATCACAGATAACGATTTTTGAGATAGCAATGAAAGCCTAGTGGCGTGACCGCCCCACTACCAAGTCATTGGTCTCGAGTTCGAACCCAAGGCGCCTCTGAGGTTCTTCATCATCATCATCATCAGCCTACAATGTTCCCACTGCAGGGACTCAGGCCTTCTCTCTAGGAAAGGGATGGGCTATAATCTACCACGCGGGCCCAGTGCGGATTGGCAGATGTCACATGTCTTCGAATTTTTTGGTTCTAAGACATGCCGGTTTCGTCACGATGTTTTCCTTCACCGTTTTGAGAGTAGGAGGACCGTTCTGAGGTGCTTGTCTTGGGTTAAATAACGAACTTACCCGATACTTTTAGGCTAGACTACCATTTTAACAGCTCTATTCGTATGAAAAAAGCCGTCAAAATCTTTTATAACTAGCTCTGCAGGCTAAACACAAAACATAATCTTTCGACACACAATATTTTAACAAAACCACAATGGCCAATATTTTGAAACAGCTCATTGTTCATAAACTTCAGATTTTACAACTAAAACACCTAGCTATGAGTTAGCTTAGCAGGAATAGCAAACAACGGTGCGCAACACAGATATAGATACACCTAGATAACGCAAGTATTACGATCTGTATGAAATCCAAGCGTGCCATTTTTTGACTACCTATGGCGTCACTAGCACAGAAAATCGGAAAATCGATTCAAAGACCTTCTTCGCCGCAGCCAGCGCCTTTTGCACCAGCGCCGACGTCCGACTAGCGCTATACAACGATGCAGACTGAGCGCGAAAATGGCCACTTACGATTTATGTACGTAAATAGATAGTCCTCCTTACCGATTTCGGTAACGGCGACCCTTACAAGCTATTTCCTAGCATGTGCCCTTATGTGGCTGGCCAGACCGAATTTGGTTTTAAACACCCGGTCACAGTTAAAGCAGTAGCTAAGTACGAAAAGAGGCACGCGAAGTAGTTGCTCTTGCGGTATCTAGGTCTATCTATCTGTGGTGCGCAAGCTGGCGGGGTTCCAAAACCATGTTCCGACATGTCTTTGCTTAAGTGCCAATATCCTCGTGCCATCCTCAAAACCTGTATTTCCAGGGTACTAAGCTCTATTTTCCAGTACGTGTGAAACATGGGTAAGTTTGTAGTGGTAATGTACGGACGTGCTGTTTCGTAGCCGATGAGCCGTTCTATGAAAGAATTGTTCACAGATAGGTATACGTTTATTACAAAGATGGGAAGGCTTTAATTTGATGTATTGTAGTGTGATTTATCACCTGGGGATCTAAAATGGTCACTTTTTTTAAAAACGATAACTGGCGAAATGTGGATGTACTAATGAATACCTACACCTCTGCCTAGCCCTTCGAGAATTACCGACCTAACCAATCATTCGTTGTAGCAGAAAATTTCATAACCTTTTCCGAACACGTGAAATAAGTAACCTTTTCGACCTTTCTTCAGCAAGTTATCAGCATTTAGGTGTTGGGATCGGAACCGTCACATTCCCTGGGCGCCGCTCTGATTAGCGCTGCCGATTACCTTATCTGACCTTGTAAACAGGTGCGGGCTTCTAAAAAAGCTGAAAAGGGTTGTTCAAAATTCAACCCCCAAGGGGGTGAAATAGGGGATGAAAGTTTGTATGGAAAATTTCCAACATCCACGCGGGTGAAGCGAGCATCAGGTAGTCTACTATATTGATTAATATTTTCAGCCACGCAGTATTTTGGAATAGTTAAGTACTATTACGACCAGAAAAGGTCTTATCTCAAACTAGAAACCGCTATTTCACGGGAAAATCACTATTGAATCGCTTTGCAAATAGCACTGCATTTTGATAAGACATACATATTAGTGCTCGTGACTTTACGTACACATTTTCAATATATTTCGTCCTAAAGAAAGATGAAGTATAAAACAGTGTACATCTTTTGTGCCCCGTTTACTTCCTGCCCCGACTTGTATACCACTGGAGGGTGCAACGCGAACGGAATACAAAAGGGGGATCTTACCGCATAACATACACCGCTATTGAAGACATCTTGGCGTTTCATCTACCGAGACATTACCCGGTATAATGGTCCGATAGGAAAGAGAGTTTCGGTCATTCTTATACTTTTAGATTTTGTCTGTGAGTTTTGGGCTATCAATCTTGAAGTTAAGCCGCACTTGCATAAGTTGATCTATGGATGGGTGACCATCCGTTACATATTATACTGTTTCCACCGTGCTAGTTAGTTAGGAAGGGGCCCGCAAGGGCCGACACCCGTCGGGGCTGCGGTTTGTTCGAAAGAGATATCGCGGCCTCGACATAAAGGGCTAAGAAGGAACATGAGTGGTTTTTAGTCAGTAGAAGTCTGCTACTCCCTACCGCTCTGCCCAGAGCGGAAGGAGTAATTTGAAGATTTTCCACCGTCCAAAATAAGGGCCTCTGACATGGTTTGACGACTGCAATTTGGCGGCCGGGACCACCAACTTTTACGTGCCTCCCGAAGCACGGAATCATCTTTTTATCGGACAATTCGGTGATTAAAGCCTAAAATATGCCTGTAAGTAGCTTGTTACGTTACGAACATTCGTTTACAGTGAGGCATAAAATCACAACGCACGTTATTCTGAACGGATAAATTGTGTAAAACCCGCTGGATAAAACTAGCTACACGCATGCATTATGCAAGACCGTCGTCCAGGAGATTTATCAAATTCTAGTGACGGTATGTCGTGTCGTTTTTAGAGCTAAAAATAAAAAGCCATCAGCTGGATTGGATGGAGTAAATCTGAGCGCTGTTTGCACATTAATCTTTAAGAAGCCGAAAGCCATTATTTTGTTCTCCCCGTCACTGCGATATTTTTTTTTGTTCTAGACCATACTTGGGAACCCGAAACGGAGATATATGGGGTCAAGTTCAAAATTTTTACATCGTTTTGTCTTGTAACTGCGCCGAAATATCGGAAACTCGAAACAAAAAGTAAACAAAAATATAGCGTTTTCAGTATTAATAGCATAAAGTTATTTTTTACATATTTTATGCCCTATTTCAATTTTGTCTTATTTGACCCAAAGGTTTACTGTAGGTACTGGTAGAGATTTTTTTGAGAATGCCTTGTGGCTTTAAGTCCGCCTGTGTAGTACCACTCTTGTAGATAATAAATAAATAATAAAAACAGAAAAAGTAATTTTGTTAAAATCAAATCAACAATATGCAAACAGGCTGCAAACTTTTATTAATCAATAATAAAGCATACCGTACTCGATATCATAGTCCCGAAGTCTAGGCTTTCTCTTTACTGGCTTTGGCTTTTTAACTTTTGAGTTTAGCTCTTCAATTTCTGACTTTAGCTCTTTAATTTCTAACGTTGGCTCTTCCGATTCAAACTTCACAAACTCTGGCCCTAAATTCAAACCCGTTCGTCTTCTGTTATGCTTGAATAAATTTGTCACATTAGGATGTGCTTTTAAGAAACTCCTCAATCTCGCTGTGTTAAGCGTCCCGTTCACTACTAAATCGGTAAACGTATCGTTGTACAAATACCTTTCGTTCAATTTTTTCATCTTAATTTTATTCAGCTTGTCATACAATTTCTTGTCTATCTTCACCAATTCATGCTCGTGAACGTTCACGACAGCTTTACGATCTTTCTTGTATTGCCTCTTCATCAATTTTATAAACCTCTTCAACTGCCTAGTCTTTTTCTTTCGCTTCTCTGTCCCATTTCTCTTTGCTCTGTTCAATACATGTCTGATTTCTTTTACTATTTTTTTGATATTCTTCCTTATTTTTCTCTTCCTTTTATCTCGTTGCCTTTTCCGTTTTCTTCTTTTAGAAGCGTCGTTGCTACCTGATTTGCTTTCTTCACGGTTTTTCTCGTAGGTGTCGGTTTCAAAGCTGGTACCTTCGAATGACATATCCAGACCTTGGTACATGTCGTAGTTGGTGACTAGTACAGCGCAGCAGACGTATGAAGATCTGCCACAGAAGTAGTCTCCTCGGAATATGCGATACTCTGCGTCACATTCAGGAGCAAGCATGCAGTTGCCCCAGGGCATGTCGTGCTGGTTCGGATCACCGCAGGGAACACCCCATGGACCTTAAAAATTGAACATGTAACTGAAAAAATGGTTGATCTTCTTCTTAGTGTATCGATGGCAATCTAATTTGCGTCGGCCCAGAACTGAGCTACTAATTTGGCACTTTCGGTAGCGTCCATCAGTTCCTGTAGTAAACAACCAACAGGACACGCAAGATTAAGTGCCCCATTGTTTGAGGAACAGCACTACATTTACACTCCAGTGCAAAGTCATTTATAAATCTCCACCTCAACAGGTTTTCCTTGCTGCGTGCGACCAACCTGGGTCCAGATTGTATTTAAAGACTTCCAGGTCGACCATGGCAATTCATGGCCAGATGGGAGATTTTCAGCAGGTCGATCGAATGGGCTAGGTAAGGATGAACTACTTCGCCACAGCTTTAGACATCGGAGAGAATATCTACTTATTTGTCTTGTGAGAACCCTTCGATATTCACCGAGACTACGCACAAAACCGGTTTTAAGAGTGGACTTTTGATTGCCATCGTGGTGAAAGGATTAGCCAGTCAGCGTAAGGACTCGCTGACTGCCCAGAGTGTGCCGGATGTATAGTGGCTCAGTAGATACGTTGCTCGGGTAGGCTCCTTTCCTGCACCCTGCTGATTATTTAGGTAGTCAAAATGGCTGCTAACAGCTTTCTAATACACATACAAAAAAAAATATGCCCCTACGCCAAAAACGCTGTTAAAACCTAAGGAATGTAGTATTGAATTCGTTTCCTAGATCGGGACTGCTTCTTTCATCACGAAATTCGAGGTAGAAGCGCGGAGTCTGGAACTATTTGTTTAAGGGATTCATACAAACTGACGAAATGAGGCCGTTGTACTGTAGGGCACATCTCTGGGTTAAGCCCTTCGGAGTTTACAACCTACAAGCATGATGAAATGTGTAGATAATACTTACGAGCAGCCGCCATGTTGACCACATCACCTCTGGGCTGTGTTGAGTTAAGCGCCTCAAATTTCTTCTGCATCCATTGCTCACGCCATCGATCCTTCCAGAACTCCTCCTCCGAGTCTGTACTGGTAGAAGAGGA
The DNA here is from genome assembly GCA_949775195.1 of Diarsia dahlii. NCBI lineage: Eukaryota > Metazoa > Arthropoda > Insecta > Lepidoptera > Noctuidae > Diarsia > Diarsia dahlii. The sequence goes on from OX459209.1 coordinate 18,145,032, forward strand.
TTTCGAATCGCTGTCAGTTTTCTTTCCTTTCCTTCTCTGAGGTCGAACTCTTCTATACCTTAACTCGTTTAAAACTGGGTCCATGTGGTAGTATTCTTTTCCTAACTTGGAGTGATCGATATTGAATTTTGATGAATGCATAGGCATATCACGTCCATAGTTTAAGTGCTTTTCGTGGGTTCTTACGTGCTGTAAAATCTTGGCTTTATCCCGAGCAGATTTTTTATCTTTTGCATCTTCATGTTTCTTATTTGTATGGAAATACCTCATACCATTGTCACGACGTGTAGAGATGTTATTTTTACCTCCAGGCTCATTCACCAATGATTGAACATTATTTTTTAGATGCAAGTCAATAGATGCATGGATAGCGTTAAGATACAAAACCAATAAAATTACGTGAAAATAATGCATTTTATTTCAACATTTTAATATGGTTCTTATCACAACTGATTCTTAAAAAAATACAGTACTTACTTGCTGTATTTTTATCGAGAAGTATTGCAATAAATTTTGGTTTACATTAAATATTTATGTATCAATATTTTTCATTCTGGTTAAACTAAAAAATTGGTTAACTGCAATTCATGGTTCCGTATTATCGAGTTGATGACAGTAACCACGTTATGTGACAAAAAGATTTATATTTCGATCAATTTAGATTTGTAATTACATTATTTTATATTTTTATTTAGATTCTTTTTGAAATTATTTTAGTTTCTTCTTGAGGCTTTTGTTTTTTTTTGAGATTTTTTGTATTTTTAGGAAATCCAAAAAGGATACCTATTATTCGGGGATTGATTAAAGACATTTCATATAAAAAAACATAATGCGTCAAGTATATAGCGAATAAACATTTAAGATCTTTGGGTACGGAACCCTATAATAAGGCGTGGAAACCACTTTATAAACACAATCAAAAGGACTCCGAAAAAATACTTTCGTACCCACATACCAACATTTATAGGTAAACGTAGAATAAAAGAACGGAATATTGTATGAATCATGTAGTTCTATTTACAAACTAACTTCCAACGTTGGATTTTTAATATTCATTGTAAAGGTACAAGTTGGTAGCCGACTGCACGCAGCAGCAGCAGACGACGTGTCGCAGTGACACGACTAGTTTCCACGTATTTCTATGAAATTCCCTCCGTAGTTAGCGACATGAAGCTAGCGATGCGTCGTCGAGCGGCAGACGGTATTGTCGTCCGACCGCAGATCAGTAGTGCCGCTGACGCCGGAGCACAGTACACTTAAACTCTACGCCGGAGCAACGACACGTCGAGCGTGTTTAGAGTTATTGACTACTAGTTATTTGCAGTCGTGTTCGAAATCATGACTGCAGCGATATGAAGCGACGACGTGTCGTGACGACATGAAGCGACGACATGTCGTCTGCTGCGTGCAGTCGGCTACCAACTTGTACCTTAATGGTATACGATAAGAAAAACCTTTTACAAAGGAACACCTCAGACGGACGACAATATGTCCAAAATAAAATGCATTATTTTTACCTAACTTTACTGATTTTTTCATTAAACTCTTCTCATGGAACTGAAGTTCAGAATCTAAGAGAATACCTTGTAACAGTACCCGATTCACTTAGAGCGAAAATTGAAGAAATTCCAATACTACAACGTTTGAAGCACTTCTTTCAAAACATTAGAAGAGACGAAAGCAAATACGAAGATCATCGGATCATCAGCATTTTAGCCAAAAGACGTCCACTGCTGGACATAGGCCTCCCCGGTGTCGCCACATTGACCGGTCCCTTGCATCTCGCATCCAGCGGGTCCCCGCAACCTTCACCAGGTCATCGGTCCACCTAGTGGGAGGCCTTCCAACGCAACGTCTTCAAGTTCGCGGTCGCCACTCCAGAACTTTCCGGCCTCATCCAATGATGTATAATACGTCATTGGCCTCATCGGCCATCCGTCGGCCATACAAAGATATAGAGACTGAATCACCTGCAACTCCCTTATCCAAGTCGTTAAAGAACAGAAGACTATGACCGGAGAAGAAGATAAGTGTTCTACTTCGAGTTCTTATTCAAGTTCTTCCTCTACGGAGGAGAAGAAATTATTCGAAGAATGGGGGGAGAAGAGGCTGCGGCTAAAATTTGAGGCACTGAGCTCAACGGTGATGTGGTAAACACGAATGCAATAATTCGTAAGTACCTACTTGAACATTATTATTTATTAGGGAATCTACTACCAAAAAACCGACTTCGACAAAAATAAAACACAAAAAAGTGAAAAATAAAAATCAGCTTCTGAAGTCGGTGACTTTTGTTTGTTTGATTTCATGTTTTTGCCACCGACTTCTGAAGCTGATTTTTATTATTCACTTTTTTGTGTTTTATTTTTGTCGAAGTCGGTTTTATTTTTTGTAAAAAAGTTTTTATTTTTCACTTTTTAGTGGTTCACATGTGCTTACCCCTTCACAACGTACCGGCGTGATGTTATGTTATGAACTGGTGTAAACAATAGACAGACATGAGATTTCAGCAATCCCAGATAGCGTTAAGATACAAAACCAATAAAATTACGTGAAAATAATGCATTTTATTTCAACATTTTAATATGGTTCTTATCACAACTGATTCTTAAAAAAATACAGTACTTACTTGCTGTATTTTTATCGAGAAGTATTGCAATAAATTTTGGTTTACATTAAATATTTATGTATCAATATTTTTCATTCTGGTTAAACTAAAAAATTGGTTAACTGCAATTCATGGTTCCGTATTATCGAGTTGATGACAGTAACCACGTTATGTGACAAAAAGATTTATATTTCGATCAATTTAGATTTGTAATTACATTATTTTATATTTTTATTTAGATTCTTTTTGAAATTATTTTAGTTTCTTCTTGAGGCTTTTGTTTTTTTTTGAGATTTTTTGTATTTTTAGGAAATCCAAAAAGGATACCTATTATTCGGGGATTGATTAAAGACATTTCATATAAAAAAACATAATGCGTCAAGTATATAGCGAATAAACATTTAAGATCTTTGGGTACGGAACCCTATAATAAGGCGTGGAAACCACTTTATAAACACAATCAAAAGGACTCCGAAAAAATACTTTCGTACCCACATACCAACATTTATAGGTAAACGTAGAATAAAAGAACGGAATATTGTATGAATCATGTAGTTCTATTTACAAACTAACTTCCAACGTTGGATTTTTAATATTCATTGTAAAGGTACAAGTTGGTAGCCGACTGCACGCAGCAGCAGCAGACGACGTGTCGCAGTGACACGACTAGTTTCCACGTATTTCTATGAAATTCCCTCCGTAGTTAGCGACATGAAGCTAGCGATGCGTCGTCGAGCGGCAGACGGTATTGTCGTCCGACCGCAGATCAGTAGTGCCGCTGACGCCGGAGCACAGTACACTTAAACTCTACGCCGGAGCAACGACACGTCGAGCGTGTTTAGAGTTATTGACTACTAGTTATTTGCAGTCGTGTTCGAAATCATGACTGCAGCGATATGAAGCGACGACGTGTCGTGACGACATGAAGCGACGACATGTCGTCTGCTGCGTGCAGTCGGCTACCAACTTGTACCTTAATGGTATACGATAAGAAAAACCTTTTACAAAGGAACACCTCAGACGGACGACAATATGTCCAAAATAAAATGCATTATTTTTACCTAACTTTACTGATTTTTTCATTAAACTCTTCTCATGGAACTGAAGTTCAGAATCTAAGAGAATACCTTGTAACAGTACCCGATTCACTTAGAGCGAAAATTGAAGAAATTCCAATACTACAACGTTTGAAGCACTTCTTTCAAAACATTAGAAGAGACGAAAGCAAATACGAAGATCATCGGATCATCAGCATTTTAGCCAAAAGACGTCCACTGCTGGACATAGGCCTCCCCGGTGTCGCCACATTGACCGGTCCCTTGCATCTCGCATCCAGCGAGTCCCCGCAACCTTCACCAGGTCATCGGTCCACCTAGTGGGAGGCCTTCCAACGCAACGTCTTCAAGTTCGCGGTCGCCACTCCAGAACTTTCCGGCCTCATCCAATGATGTATAATACGTCATTGGCCTCATCGGCCATCCGTCGGCCATACAAAGATATAGAGACTGAATCACCTGCAACTCCCTTATCCAAGTCGTTAAAGAACAGAAGACTATGACCGGAGAAGAAGATAAGTGTTCTACTTCGAGTTCTTATTCAAGTTCTTCCTCTACGGAGGAGAAGAAATTATTCGAAGAATGGGGGGAGAAGAGGCTGCGGCTAAAATTTGAGGCACTGAGCTCAACGGTGATGTGGTAAACACGAATGCAATAATTCGTAAGTACCTACTTGAACATTATTATTTATTAGGGAATCTACTACCAAAAAACCGACTTCGACAAAAATAAAACACAAAAAAGTGAAAAATAAAAATCAGCTTCTGAAGTCGGTGACTTTTGTTTGTTTGATTTCATGTTTTTGCCACCGACTTCTGAAGCTGATTTTTATTATTCACTTTTTTGTGTTTTATTTTTGTCGAAGTCGGTTTTATTTTTTGTAAAAAAGTTTTTATTTTTCACTTTTTAGTGGTTCACATGTGCTTACCCCTTCACAACGTACCGGCGTGATGTTATGTTATGAACTGGTGTAAACAATAGACAGACATGAGATTTCAGCAATCCCAGTCCATTTGCTATCATTTATTGAGGAGTTCCGTTGTGTATCTCCGAAGTACTTCATCAGAATATGTTCACCAACCTTTGTAGTGAGTACAGGCGTGATATTATGTTGTGTGATGGCGTAAACAATGCTTAGATATGCTATAGCAACAATCGCGGTTAATCTGCTGTTATTTATTGAAGAGTTCCCCCGATTTCTACAAGATCCCATCATCAGATATTGAAATGGTGACAATGGGACCACACGGGAAGCACCAGCTTTCAAATGAAAAAAGAATCATGAAAATCAGTTCACCCAGTCGCAAGTTTTGAGCGAACAAACATAAAAAAAAAAAAAAAAAAAAAATACAGTCGAATTGATAACCTCCTCCTTTTTTTGAAGTCGGTTAAAAATACATTTGTTTGTGAAATTTAACGACTTCCGAAGCAGATTTTTAGCAGATATTCAAATGATTAATTAGGTACCGTACCTATATATGTATAATATTCTGGAACTTCATACGAATTACGGGCGTGATCATATCTTCATCAATATAGTACCTGAAATTGATCTGCAAACTGCAAAAAACGTAAGAAATTTTGAATTTCGGGGGTTACCCTGGCGCTTTCACCTGAAACTTATAGGTACTTACTTGTAATAAAGCAAATAGCAACTGCCCTGGCTTGGAACATGCTAGAAATGAAGCTAGCTTTGTCTACACTAAGCTAGAAGTACTAGCTGACTGGTACTAGCTTGCTATCCTGGCTTGAAAAACTGGCCTCGTGTATCCCGGCCATTCGGTACGAGTTCCACTCTCACACCTAAATTGCCCAGACATAAATAGCAACTCATCTGTTATTAGTTCAGAGAATTCGGAGTACAGTTAGAAAACAAGGAGCAAGTTTGGGCGATAGATATAATCAGACGCTCGAAGCCATGTGTCACATCAAATGGCTGGAGGCTTGCCAGCGAAGCTCCGGAGCAAGTTACTCTGATTTTGCGTTGTCTAATTATAGGCTGCTTCTTTTTGTATAATAGGCACATAATCTCTGAAGGGATATGTAAAGGTGCACATAAAGGTACAAGTTGGTAGCCGACTGCACGTAGCAGCAGCAGACGACATGTCGTCGCTTCTTAAAAAATAATAAATTATTAATTCAATTTCATAGAAATACGTACCTAGTACCTTATTAGTGCTGCGGGTTGTTTGAAAGAAATACCGCAACCTAGGCAAAAGGGCTAAGAAGGAACATGGGTGGTTTTTAGTCACTAGAAGCCTGACACTCCCTTCCGCTCTGCCCAGAGATTGATGATTTCCCACCCCCATTTTTTTTTTATTTGATACAAAGATAGTCTAGAGCCTGAGAAAGGACATATAAGCTACTTCATAATGCGAAAAAAGGGTTCTAAGGGGTTGAAAGTGGGGGATGAAAAGATTACGTTTGGTCGCGTTAACCGACATCTACGCGGACGAAGCGGTGGGCATCAGCTAGTAAATAAATATATCAAAGACAATCAATGAAAGCCAGATATGGGTTTAAAAAACACAATATTACTTAGGTACAATAATTTAATTTGAGACTTCAACAACAGATTTAGGATCTTCCAACCATATTCTATGTTCCCGATTCTTATTAGCGGGAAAATTCCTCTTGGTGCCACAAGTATTACATGCTAACTGTATTATTTTAGATCCATTGTTTCTTTTGATTTTCATAGTGGCTGTCTCGTTGTAAATCAGCATGCATCGGCACTTCTTACAGAGCTGCCTTTTGATGTCAGGATTTCTACAAAAAATTAAGTTGTAAAAATAATCAGTTGCTAGTTAAAAAACAGTATTTAAGTAACATCATCTGTGTGAGTGCTCACAGTATGTACGGCTTTGATTCTCAGCTCGGGCAAAGTGTACTTAGGTTTTCCAGTAGATTTGTGGCAGTTGATGGAATAGTCCCCCCCCCCCCCTTCCCTATAACATGGGACTTAAACATAACTAGCAAAATGTGGGTGTAGGTACTAGGGGACCCCTATTAGGTATACCTCTGCCTAACCTAACCGTTAGGCAGAGGTATATATATATATAACCTAAACCTTCACAGCCTTATTAATAAAAATACTCTACACCTCGCTTTTTATTTATGGGCTTACTCTTGACCTTAGTCTTGCCCTAAGGGCAGAGATGGGGTCGACGATGGTACGAGCTTACCCAGAAGAAGCCTATTTACTCGCGACTTAAATAGATTGGGTTTATATGAATTCAGGAAAACTGACGCAGGCAGGGTGTTCCACTCCACTGCTTAATAGGAAGTTACTCTCGTACTTGTTAAATCTCAGCATAACAGCGTATTAGCTTAGTCTTAATAAACATTGGAGTAACCTCGGATTGACAATACATTCCTTACACCGGAGTTACCTGGCAACACACTTATTTTAAAAGTAATAAGAGTGAAATAGTGAATGAAAATGAATGAATGACAGAACTGCCAACCTGACATAAGCGTGACACTGACATCACAACATTCACAACACACAAGACACTGTTTGTTTGTTGCGTGTTGATTTCCCGGCGAAAAAATAACTGTTAATTCTTCTATCTCTAGTATTATTTGATAAAAATGAGCCAAAAACGCATTCGCTCGATAAACTGGTACGAAGAAGAAAAGGTAAACCTTGTTAATTATGTTTAATGCGTGGTATTTATTCATGCTTACAGAGCAGTGGCGTGCGCCCTATATAGGCTCTTAGGCTTAGCCTACCTTACTAACTGAGCATTTCTTATAACGAATTAACCATGTAATCAAATAACACTATGTACAAAATAATAATTAAAAGTTCAAACTCCTGTTAAAATACTTAGAGCAATTTTTCGCGTACGAATCTTGTAGTTACAGGCTTGCTTAGGCTAGCATTCAAGTAGCCTAAAACCCATTCATAATTTTACGCACACAGCGTCACATCGGTGAATGATCGGTGCATATTTCCGTGTATATGAACCGCACACATGCATGCCAGCTCCTGCGAGTGGAGGTGGCCTGTGATTGGCTGCAACAACACAAGGCTACGATTGGATGCGTCATGCGTCACATGCGTGGCCATCTTTAGCCCGCGAACTCCGGCGCGAAGTTCAAATTTGTTTATTTTTTAACGTTTTTTGTAATTTGCAGGCCAGTGCTAGCTTGAATACTGACTACATACGTCTTACAGCCGCGAATCATATTTATTAATCAACATACAACCTAGCACAGGCCTGCAAATTGCAAAAATGTAAGGAAATTAAGAAATTTGAATTTCGCGCTTAGCAGTCTTCGCTCTTCCGTCCACAGATAGAGTGCAGCACTGACAACACATTTCATTGATTGATTTCGTATAATCCTGCAAAATTTTGTTGACCGCTTCTGTGAACAAACTCGATATGAAAATGATACAATTTTATTTGGTAGTATTTTTCTATCGGCAAATTGGAAATTATATTTTACGTCTATGGAAGCCATTATTATTGTTTCATATTGTTGTGACAAGCAATTTATAGCGCGATTTGTTTTGAAACCGAAAACGTACAGATATTGTCAGATATTAGATAACATTATTATCAGTAGTGTAAATATTAGCTTTGTTGTGTATTATTTGTTTATTCCCCTAACAAATAATAACAATGGTATTTACTTGTGATGTTTGTGTTGTTAATGTGTGTTTGCTAGATGTTAAAGGTAATAAGTTTTCTCAATTATCGTATAATGATAAGGTGCAATGCAAGTTGTATCTAAAGGTTTCGGATATTATCTTGCATGTGACGTGTTTTGTACTTTTGTAACTATCACCCACTCACTTGGATGAGATATTTGAGGTGGCCGAATCTTTCTTCTGTTTGCATCGTTAGAAAATCATGAGTTGAACCTTGAATAATGTGGTGAGTTTTTGAATTGTATTTAGGTATAACTTTTACAGGCTTATTTTCAAATTTTATAAATGTGACAATATTTTTTTTTGTTGTCAATATTTCGTGGCCTACCCACCGTGGGAGACCACTGCACGCCACTGTTACAGAGGTTGTGTTATTTCAATGTCTTTCATTGTTTCAGCAATTATTTCGTAAGGTATATAGAGAACATGCGCAAATTATAGAAAATAAATCACTGGATTCAACTACGATCAGGGCAAAAAATAAAGCATGGGAGCAAGTTCACACAAAGTAAGTAAGATAGTCTTAAACATTCTTTCTTTCAAATTGAAAGAAGGATTATAATTTGTAATCAAGTTATTGTGGGGCTAGTGAACTAAAGTTATATCAGAAAACCACCTGAAGAATTAGGTACATAATATCTTTATTAAAGGTGGTATAATTCAGTAGATACAGATTAAATGTTATATTTATAAATAACCCCTAATTTATCTTCTGTATTAGGTTTAATCAGTTAAATGACCAACCTCGAGCACTAAACCAATTGAAACATCAATGGAAAGCGATGAAAGTAAATGAAAAAAAAAAAGAAACAAATAAGACAGGTTGTGGGACAATACCACCAACTCCAAATGACACCAGTATGGAAATTAAAGATTTATTAAATTCTGGGGAGCGATGGGTGGATGATAATTTGTATGACTCCAACGGAGTTGTGGTTGGAAATATGGAGATGAAAACTACTAGTGACACCAGTAATGCACAGGTCAGTAGCCTAAATGATGAATGAGATGATATGTTACTGAGATTGCTTGGCTGGCTGATGCTGCAAAATGATAATCTTAAGGAAGACTAGACATTTCAAAGTGTGATTTATTGATTTGAGTCAAAAAACACAAAGACAAAATTTTGCTCGGCAATAACATTCTTGGGTTATTTTCAACTTTTAAATTTTTTAATAATTTAACTATTTGTTAATTACAGGACCATGAGGGCTATGTAAATAGCATGATAAGCCATAGCCAAATACTTAAGGACAAGGAACATTTGAGACGGATGGAAATGGCTGAAGAAGAACATGCAATCAAAATGGAAATATACAAAGAAGAACATGCAATCAAAATGGAAATACACAGGGAAAATTTAAAATCTGCAATATTACAGAGAGAAATATTAGAATTAAAGGAGCGTGATCTCATATTAAATAAACAATAATATAATTTAATTTTGCTTAATTATTCAAATGATTATTTTACTTAAATCTTAAGATGATTTTAAAACTACAAAGTTTTTCCCTGATTATTTCCATTTCGATTGTATTTTTTGGACCTTGTATCATATCATAGGTTTAAGTATGTTAAATTTTGATGCAGCTTTGATGCGCACACCCCACTAAGATTTTTCTTAACCTGTCCACACTTTACTAAGCACCTACCTGTACCATACTTCATTGTTTTTAACGTGTCTATTTTCCAATTAAGTAATTTTGCCGTTACATTTCCACATGTGTGTGTAAATAAATGTTAATCTACAAAACAAATTCATGTTTTCAAATGTTGTTATCTAATAAATATAATTATAAAGCCTTCTCTTGCATCACCAGCTAAATCATTCTTCACCATGTCTATTATGAACACTGCAGTGGATCGAGAAAATCTGTACTTTCACTTAAACTCGGTTTCCTGAAGTTCTATCAGTGGAATCTTCCGTAATTTATATAATTTAACACGTCTCACTAATATTGTCTGGCTTTCAACCTCATTTATTTCATTTATCACTCCCAAATCATCAATAAAATAATCTCTATCCATCTTTTACACAACCACAACAAACAAAGATTTAATAAAGTGACATTCAAATGCCAGCACTAAACTAAGTGAGCAAAGGATTAACTTCTACGCTGAGAGTAGAGTTGGGTTAGTTTACCCCCTCCTTACTCTATGTTAATAATACTGATTTTCATTAATCTAAACTTAAAACTTGGAGTAAAGTCAATCTTGCTTTAGTCTATATTTATTATTAATAAGGCTGAGATTAAAGGCATGATGATAATCTTGTAAGTTATTACTGCTAATACTCTGGACCACAGAGCATTGAGATGCCACGGTGGGTGCTGTTAGAAGCCTGAGAACACATAGAAAACCTTTTTCATGCAAACATGACTTTTAGAAACTAACAGCTTTGATTGCAGTCCCTGAAATTTTGCCCTTACATCCATTTTGATAGCAGCATTGATGAAATATACTGGGAACATAACTTAAAATACCACATCACAATAACGTCACATTTTAATTCCAGAATTTTTCAGCAGATATTAATTTTTCATTAGTAGGTACACCAAAATTTTGCAGGTACATTAGTTCTCTATAATTTAGCTTATACTCACATCTTCAATACATTTTTCTTGGCAACATTTACAATTAGGTTTCCATAGTAAGAAGATAAGGTTGAATTCTTTCCTGCGATATGTTTACTGATCTGAAAATAAAATGAAATTATTTTTCAAAGCAGACTGTTCAGTATACCTAAATACAGGATTGGCACATTGACAACATTGGAAACTTACTTGGTACAGGTAATTCATTCGCTGAAATGAATCATTTCCATGAACTTTTTTCATTTTGTTTAGAGTAATAAACCCAACTTTACTCTCGTTTTTTTTAATTTCGGATTTTGAAACAACGGAGACCGGAGTCAACAACATTGGTTGAAATTTTAAACTGACAAACAAACAGCTGATGCCTGATGAGCTGATTTTATACCAATGACTAATAAAAAGTATGGACTGGAAATACTTACAGAAAAAAGGTGCATACCTACGGAGCATAAAATGGCTGCCAATGCTAGGGTTGTGGCAATCATGAAACATAGTACTACTGTATTACTGTAACGAGTATCGATACTAGTATTACGAGTATTATTAGATATCACGGTTGAATTAAAATGAACAGTCCGTTGTAAAGTTGTAACAGAAAAATATGAGTAAATTTACTTACCTACAACCACTTTGAATAAAAAAAATTCTCAGGTATCGGATACCTGAGAATAAAATTTATTCAAAGTGGTTTTTCTGAATACAATAAATAAAGAATACTTTTTACCCGACTACGGAAAAGCCAAAAGGAAGGGTAATGATTTTGGCAGTGTATGTATTATGTTTGTATGTTCCAGCATAGCGCCTAAACTACTGAACACTTGTTCTCCCCACCACTGCGATATTTTTTTTTGTTCTAGACCATACCTAGGAACCCCCTAGTTACGGAGATATTGGTCAAAGTTCCAAATATTTCACAGTTGTTTTTGTAAATACTAGTTTTTCAGGTTATAACTTTACTTAAATTACCTCCATCACCCGTTTACTATTCATAGCATCCACTAGCCCAATGTGTTGCTACATTGAGTTTTACTGTAAAATATGATATTTGACCCCAATAAAAAATCGTTTCCCAGCAAAAAAATTGCGTAGGGGGGTACTTAGTTTGATGTTTCTGTACATCAAACTAAGTACCACCCTTGCTTGGTTGACGGCTGTGTTATGGGTTAATTTACACCCTGTATACGTTTAGATTGCGGTCAAACAGTTGTCGCGGTTAAGTCTTTGTTATTTACTCGTATTATATAACAAACCAACGTTAAATTAGAATGTAACTAAAACTCAACTACGAATTAAATCGCAAACTAATAAGATCCTAGTGAAGAACAAATCTTCTAATAGTAAGAAGATTGTTTCTATTATGATTAACATACTGACTGGCGGAGTAAAATAAAAGGGGACTTTGTTTCTTGTCGCCAAAATTTGTATTCGTTACCAAGTTGTATCACATAGTAAATAGATCTATCGCCACGAAATATTTTCGTTCTCAGATAAACAAAAAGTGTTCAAAGATATGAATGATCAAATTAATGTTAATATAATAATGTGTAAAATAAGAGATGGATCACCAATAAAATTGTAGTGCAATAATAGGGTTTGTCAAACCCTATTATTCTACTGACTAAAAACCACCCATGTTCCTTCTTCGCTCTTGTGCCAAGGCCGCGTTATCTCTTTCGATAATCCTCAGGGCGGTCCCGCGCCCTGACCGACCTGGCACGGTCACTCGAACAGATATCGTTTCAGCGCAGCGAAGGAACTGGTATCGGAAACTATTACGCAACGGTACAACACTATCCATGTTTGTAAACAAACGAATCAAATGATGAAATAACAAAAAGGTCTCTGGGACGGAAATAAACCCAATTATTAACACTTTAGCAATAAATTAATGATCACTTAGCATTTTTTCATCGAAAATGTATTACTCCTAGATACTATTGCATGAAAACGACTACTAACCTATGCAAAGTCAATTGAGGTTGATTTTCAGTCCTTCTTGCACCACACTTCACAATACAACACGCAGGCATATTGAATTGCTGTTTCCTAACATATACACGCAGTCTAAGAGATAATCTCGTCGTAATTTTCTCACAAATCGCATTTTAACAAAAAGTAAACAACTATTTGACAGCACAACTACCACGAAACCAAAGACCTAGAATAATTCTATACTCTAAGCACGAAACTCGTCGCCATCTTGTATCACAATATGTCGAAAACGGCACCCTACCTACTATTCTGTGACTCGCATATCCAAATGTTGCCATTGTGAGAAACAACTGAAATATTGTTGTCTCTTTCATCAAATACGATTACTGCATTAGAAAGAACGAACCAAAACTATATTTTACATTCTGTCTCCTATTTCACTCATATTTGTATAAGCAAGTGTGTATATAGAACATCGCGGCGCCTCCATATGATCCTATCTCAATGTTTTATACCCAGGGAGGATTCTACTGGACATTTTAAATCACGTTTAGGAATGTTACATGTAATACTATTTTGTGTTTTTCTGTAAATTATAGAATATAAAGACATCCAGTATTACCCCTTACTGCATAGCATGACATATCTGGCATCGAGGGTTTTTGTCACGTCATTTAAATTTGGCACATATTTTTTCCTTCTTGCAACTCTTAAATCAAAAACCGGTAATATTATTTGACGTTTGTAAAAAAAATGGTGTCCAGCACTAGTACAAAAGAAGAATTTGGCAGTTTGTTTCCCAACGGTCGACAAGTGGTAAGTGGACTCAGCTTTTGGGGTATTTTTGCAGGGATTTTCACGATTTATGGCTACGACAATTATTTTGCATACAATAGGCATTTATTGAAAGACAATAGGCAAAAAAGAACTAGATTCGCATGAATGATTGCAAATATTTTTGTTGCTAAAGTTAGTACCCTTATAAGGGATAGTATGCAGTCGCAGGAAAAACTGTTTGGCAGATATGGGATTGTATGCAGAATGTCAACAGAAATGAGAAAACCATATATGGGATAGCATGCAATTCTGCCAATAATAGGAAATATTATAGCACAATATTTTTTTGTGTTTCCTTGGTTTGATTAGGCTTGCTCACTTGTTTATTTTGCACCTTACGCTTTTTTCCCCAACAGTATAAGAACAACAATGCCAAGACGGAAACAAGTGCATGTACCTACTCAACATTCCAGATGTGAGTGAAGACGAAGAGCTTTCTGATGAAGATACGGAATGGAGAGGTAATCGTGGATCGGACCCGTTATATTTGTCTGAGTCCGATGAAGATAGTGACGTAGATTCACAGTCAGATATTGAATTTGAAGATCAAAGCGACCAGCCTTCAACAAGTCGACAAGGGGGGGGGGGGGGGGGGGGGGTAACAAAGGGAACTTCTAAGAAGACATATAAATGGGAAACTGGTCAGCGGCAGTATAGCGAAGACAATTACACCTTTCTAGGAGATATTAGCCTCACAAATGAAATAAAAGGTTTCCTAATACTTTCATTAAATAAAATAAAACATAAGTAAATATACGCGTTTTTTTCATTTAATTCTATCTTTCCCTACGCATATGCAATCTATCACCAGCTTATACCAGAATCCTTCCTATATCTGATATTACCTGTACCTAAATTCTCATTTTGATCTTAAATTTTTATTTTGCCAGCTAATTCTGCATACAATGACATATTTGGCAAACTTTAAAATAAACCTTGAACTGCATATAATGCCATATTTGGCATTGAAAGTTTTTGGTAAATATTTTCAAAAATACTTGGCATAGATTTTTTTAAATATTTTATGTGGGGTGTCTTGGGGTCATACTACTTCATATATTTTTTGCGTTCCATTCAAAAAATCCATGCAGTAAGGGGTTAACTCATTTGCATGCTGCGATCAAATTATCTTGGCAGCTCCGAACTTCGTGCAGGTCATTTTGTTACAACGAATGTATAAAAGTGTTATGATATTTATTTTATTTGTATTTCTCACTGTTTAAATTAGATATTTTCTGATCGTTTAAGTATTGGTTTAACTGGCAAAACAGTTTTATTCCCAAGTTTACATGCGTAAAATTTCGCAAAGCCTATGTTCAGAGCTGCCAAGATAATTTGATCGCACTGTACATAATTGTAAATATTTTGAAAGCAGTGAACGGAAATTTGAAAGCATGAACTGTGTCAATCAATCGATCTCGCATCATTCAGTGAAATGTAAATCGAACTAGATTCCTGAACGGTTGAAAACGTTCCAGTCCTCTAGAAAGAGAGAGAACACTTGCTAGAAAGAGAACATTCGATCATCTATGCAACTGATCTATCCAATCTGTCAAAACTGGAACGGGAGTTCTGCAGTTGATGAAATCCCTAAAAAAATCCTTGATAAAATAGCTAAAATAGTTTACAGTTTATCTGTTTTGGCTTAACCTTTTAATTTCCTTAGTTTCTTTACAACAGTTTTTCACATATCAAATTTAAGAAACTAGAACTTTTCGTGTGTCGTAATTTTTTATGCCCTTTTTTGACCCCTCTGAAATTAAAACATTACAAAATGTTGTCAATGAAAAAGTTAAATTTAACACGAATAACAAATAAAGGAAGTCATTTAAGATGTTTTGCGGCGACATCGAACGTTGGCGAAACGAATATTCAGTTTACAAACAGGTAAGTTTGAGGTTATGTTTTAGAAGGTTAAATTCCTAAATATTTTACAAATAACTACCCGTTCTCGCGTCCTGCCTTTGTCGCGGTACAGTCGATAGTTTTTGTCGCCGTAGATCGTTCAAAGTTCTGCACAACTGCAGAATTTTGACATTCTTTGTAATATAATTATATTTTTTCTTTCTTTTTACACTCCCCAGGACCACATTAAACCTATCTTCAGGCCGCTATGCAAGGTTTGCTGATGGAGCCTGTGTAGCAACCTTGGGAAACACCTCCATTCTAGCCACAGTGGTCTCTAAGGCAAAGCAAAGCTCTGCAGCGTTCCTACCCCTCGTGGTAGATTACAGACAGAAGGCGGCGGCTGCTGGACGAATACCTACTAATTTTCTTAGAAGGGAATTAGGTAAGTTGTTTGTTTTTAAACCAGAAACCAAACTGGAAACAACTTTACAAAGTATGCTTCCCGTGGGAATCAAACCGACAACCACCGGGTCACAAGGCAAACGCCTAAACCACTCTACCACGGAGGATTTAAATTATTTAATTATAGCTGTTGCTGGCGATTTTCACCTAAGTGAAATTATTATTAACTAGCGACCCGCCCCGGCTTCGCACGGGTGCTATGCTGATTTATATTATACGTATAAACCTTCCTCTTGAATCACTCTATCTATTAAAAAAAACGCATCAAAATCCGTTGCTTAGTTTTAAAGATTTAAGCATACAAAGGGACATAGGGACAGAGAAATTATAATCAGATTTAAATAGGATATCACTACATAGTATATGACAAAGTTGCGTTTTATACTATGTAGTGATATCCTATTTAAATCTGATATTGTTAACAATTTCAATGGTTTAAAATTTTCCCCCAGAACCCTAATTATTTTCTGAAATTAAAGTAAGCTGAGTCCTTAAAACATCAGCTATCTGCCAGTAAAAATCCCATGAAAATTGGTCCAGCCATTTCGGAGATTAGCGGGCACAAACAGACAGACAAAAAAGTTAAATATTTGTTATTTTAAAATTATAAACAGATGTTTCAATTTTATTTATTTATTAGCTGTGCCCGCGACTTCGTTCGCGTGGTTGTCGAAAACTAAAATGCGTCGCTTAGACAAAAGTACATGAAATCATTACCCTGCGTTAACTTACAGACGCTGTAGCAAATAAGAAGTTTAGGTAGCCTGACTTGAGTCTAACAAAATTTGCACTTTATAGCTTAATATTTCACTAACGAATCCCTTAATCGAAAAAGTGTTAATGCAAACTCACAATCTTTTTCAAATACCTATCTAATGACACCCCACAGTCCCACACCATGGGCTTCGCAAGAAATAAAATCAACGCCATCTATCGAAGACGAAAATAAACTGCTAAAATTGAATGCATGGAAAGTGATCAATCACCCTATAGGGTTTAGGCTATGTAGACTAAAGTAGACTTTGGAAACAGTTTCATTTAGACTACTTACCTACAGAGTACCTTTAGCTATCATATTTAACTTTATTATAGTTATCTTTTGAAGGCATTATTAATAAGTACCATATTCGTTTAATAGATGTCGCTGCATGTCTCATTCATGATCATAATGATAAAGTTCTTCTTGAAAACTAAAAATTCAAATATCTTTTGATAGAGAGCACCGATTACGATGAAACAAAGACTAAGTAATACCCCAAGTTACGCACAATATTTATGTATAAAAGTTACCTACATTAGTTTCGTAAATTTTACGTGATGCTTAGTCATCGAAACAGATAAACAGACAAACAGACAAAAATTCCAAAAATGCTGGAAATGAGTTCTGTTGGTTATACTATAACACCCTGAAAATTCCTTTTTTAAATACTTTCAATGTATAAAAATATTTTTTCTACAGATTTATTATATGTATAGATGTAGATTATATTATCTTTCTATTAATCATTATCAGCCTATAATGGTTCCACTGATGGGACTCAAGCCTCTCTAGGAGAGGGATGGGCTATAATCAGGGTTGGGCAGTATTTGAATTACTTGTAATTAAAATACGTAATCTATATAAATAATAAAAAGAGAAGTCCTGACTGACTGACTGACTGACTCATCAACGCCCAGCCCAAACCCTTGGACCTAGAAAGCTGAAATTTTGCACAGAGGTTCCCTTTATAATGTAGACAAGGAAAAAAGAAGGATTCTTCGAAATTCAACCCCTAAGGGAGTTAAATAGGGGATGAAAGTTTGTATGGAAAGTCGTTTTTTTTTCACGCGGGCGAAGCCGCTGGCAAAAGCTAGTTTAAATAAAAAATACGTTTTTTGGTATTTCAATTACTTCCTTAAAATGTAATTTGTAATTCGTATTTCAAATACCTGACAACGAAGTATTTTGTAATTAGTATTTCAAATACTTGAGGCTTCAAAATACATTTTAACATTAAAATACATTTAACTTTCATTTAGCGATCGTGAGTGTGAGAGCGAACTTTTAAGCTGGTTATTTTGCTTTTAATTCATTTTTGCCACCGACTTCCGAACGAAAGTTACTTTACACTTTTTTGTGGTGGTTTTTGAAGGCGATTATTTTTATTTTGAAAAAGTTTTTGTAATTATGTAATTTGTATTTTGTATTTCAATTAAAAATAGCTAAAATACTGTATTTTGTATTTTATATTTCAAATACCTCACCTCAAGATATTTGGTATTTTGTATTTCAATTACTTGCGATACTGTATTTTGTAATTTGTATTTCAATTAAAGCAAAGCATGTATTTTGCCCAGCCCTGGCTATAATCCACCACGCGGGCCAAGTGCGGGTTGGTATTGATATGAAAATGTTTTACTTTTTAGAGAGTAATTAGTTATTCATTTTTATTTACTAACATTTCACTTCTTTTACCATTATTGTTATTTTTTTCCAGGTCCCACAGAACGCGAGATCCTGACCTCACGCCTGATCGACCGCTCACTAAGGCCACTATTTCCGAACAACTACTTCTATGACACGCAGATAGTCTGCAATATGCTAGCGGTTGACTCTCTGAACCCGCCAGAGACGGTTGCCATTAACGCAGCAAGTGCAGCTTTAGCTTTGTCTGATGTGCCCTGGAACGGACCTGTGGGTGCTGTCAGGTATTAATATTTTGTTGTCTGTTGTATTGTAACTGGAGCTTACTGCTTACTCCTGTCGGCGCTGCGGGTTGTTCGAAAGAGATACCGCAGCCTTGACACAAAGGGCTCAGAAGGAACATGGGTCGTTTTTAGTCAGTAGAAGTCTGACAATCCCTTCTGCTCTGGCCAGAGCGGGAGGAGTCATTTGATGATTTAAAAGCTTACTGCTCACTGAGGATTTTTTTTTTGTTTAAACACATTGCCCCACACTAGGAATTTCTCCTGTATCATGGTATGTTTACAAACATTTAATATCACATACATAGACACCCAGATCCGAAACAGCTATCTGTAGAGCATACAAATATTTGTTTAGTGCGTGGATTGAACCCATGACAAGCAGTGCATCAGTCTAATCGGTCAGCCACTGAGACAACCGTGCCGACAAATTTTATTTAAATCTAAAAGATAGTCCATTCCTCTGTAACATGGTTATAAACATATCGAAAGGTTAGGCAGAAGTGTACGTAAGAGAACTTCCTGATGGAACACCCAGCAACACTTCGTCTGACCCGGAAATCGAACCCAGGGCCTCTTATTTTTCGAGTTACGTCAGTTTTGTCGCAAACAAGCGATATTCATTATTTGCCGTCACTTAGGGCTCCCACACATAAACACGATACGACGTCGCGTCGTACAACGATGCGGCGTCGTTTCACGATATGCGGCGTCGTTTCACGATACGACGTCGCGTCGTGGAAATCTACGATGAGCATCGTAAAAAAAACACGACATCGTAACGTAATGTGCCACGCACGATACACGGCACGATGCCGGCGATACAGAGGGGTGGTGTTTTAGTTCATTCCGAAAAATGGACCGCTCTAGCTAGACGCATTCTGAAGGAGCCCTTACACATAAAAAAAAAATATTTAAAAAATTTGCTTTAATTGAAAAGTGTAATTTATTCTCGGCAAAGTGTACAACTCTAATAATGATTAATTTTCCCATAGAGTAGGTCACATCGACAATGAAGTGATAATAAACCCGACCCGCAAAGACCTTCAGAAGTCAACCCTCAACCTAGTGGTTGCGGCAACCAGTCGCAACCTAGTCGTGATGATGGAGGGGAGCGCTCAGGATATTCTACAGCAGGACTTGCTCAAGGCCATCAAATTAGGTATGAAAGTAAGTCCAGATTTGTAATTTTGTTCTTTTACCAAAAAATATTACAAAAGCTTAATTTCTTTGTTGTCAGCTAAATCAAATGCCATTTTTAACAAAATAGTTAATATTTCCTTATTATGTATAGTCGTAGTAGTGTTTGTACAAAAACGCCACCATGTCAGTCCGACTTCAGGATCAGACCACGGAACCTATCCTTCTGCAGCGCGGTGTGAGACAGGGAGACGTCATATCTCCGAAACTGTTCACCGCTGCATTGGAAGATGTCTTCAAGGTTCTGGATTGGAAAGGACTTGGCATCAATGTCAACGGCGAGTACATCACTCACCTTCGGTTTGCCGACGATATGGTGGTCATGGCTGAGACCATGGAAGACCTCAGTAAAATGCTCGATGACCTCAGTAGAGCTTCCGAAAGAGTGGGTCTTAAAATGAACATGGACAAAACCAAGGTTATGTCGAATGTTCATGTAACACCCACTCCTATCAAGATCGGAGACTCTACGCTCGAAGTTGTGGACGATTATGTCTACCTGGGACAAACGGTCCAGTTGGGTAGATCTAACTTCGAGAAAGAGGTCAATCGTCGAATCCGACTCGGCTGGGCAGCGTTCGGGAAGCTGCGCGGCTGGCTGGTGGCTGTCGTCCAACTTACCCCAGTGTCTCAAGACGAAAGTCTATGACCAGTGTGTGTTGCCAGTGATTACATACGGGACCGAAACGTGGTCGCTCACAATGGGCCTTATCAGAAAGCTCAAAGTCACCCAAAGGGCAATGGAGAGGGCTATGCTCGGAGTTTCCTTGCGTGATCGAATCAGAAATGAGGACATCCGCATGAGAACCAAGGTTACCGACGTAGCCCGAAGAATCGCCAGACTTAAGTGGCAATGGGCAGGGCACATAGCTCGCAGAACGGATGGCCGATGGGACCGAAAAGTTCTGGAATGGCGACCGCGAACCGGAAGACGTTGCGTTGGAAGGCCTCCCACTAGGTGGACCGATGACCTGGTCAAGGTTGCAGGAACCCGCTGGATGAGAGACGCACGGGACCGCGAGATGTGGCGACGCCTGGGGGAGGCCTATGTCCAGCAGTGGACGTCTTTTGGCTGAAATGATGATGATGATGTATAGTCGCCAGAGCATTAAGTTACCACAAACTGTCAAATTTTCTCATACGAATTTGAACTTAACTGTCAACATTTTTATGGTTTAAAATCATTTGGAGAAATTCGTCATTTTGTGGTAACTTGATGTGCTGGGACTGTACATACAGATTTGAATACATGCTGTCAATTTGGTATACAATTGTCGTTACACAGTTTGGACCCTGGATTACCTGGATATGATATTCATGATGCGATGTTTCCTGACAAAAAATAAAAAAAGTCTGTCAAAATCAAAACCTATTTATTCAAACTAGGCTGATAATCAGCACTTTTCGAACGTCTGGTTAGTTCGTCAGTTAGATTATCGAAAAATATTGGACATATTTTTCTTTCTTCACGTAAACAAACAATGAAGACGATACAGTACTTCGAAAACTCGTGTGACGCCACAGTTCAATACATTTTTCATCATCCCTATTTAGAACTATTATACTTACAATTTTTATTCCTGTTTTAGGCACAAAAGAGGCTCAGCACATAGTTAGAGGTATCGAGAAACTTCAGAAAGAAGTTGGCAAGACGAAGCGAGTGTATGAATCGCAGGCACCGTTGAACCAGAGCATTGTTGATGCTATCAATTCACTGTCTTCTATGAAAATAAGGGAAATACTCGGGTAAATATAATGTTTTTTATTGAATTTTTGTAAATATTTTGGGGTGAGCTTCCAGTTAAGGTTGTGTAACTCGATACTAGTGTTGCACGGAGTGATCTGTCACAAATATTCTACATTAAATTTCCATTCTAATAAACACATTACCATATTAACCATTACTCCATTATTATGTAACTGACACCTTGCTATTGTATCGAGTCTGGTTCTTCTAACCAACCTAACAGACAGATGTGTGCTGGGGAGTTTGTTCCGCCACTTCTTCTTTCCAGCTAAACACTAGGAAGTGTCGATGGGTGGGCGTTTTGGGGGACTGTCTTATAAAAATGTAAATACAGTGAAACCTGGTTAAATGTGTCTCAGATAATTATTCAAATCTGTCTCATGGGACCCCAGTATGAGTTCCAGTTATAGAGGTTTCTCACTTATCCAAGTCCCAGTTGACCAAGTTTCACTGTAGTAAAGTAGGTAAAGTAAATTTTGACCTTCGAAAAGTGCTGATTATCAGCCTAGTTTGAATAAATGAATTTTGATTTTGATTTTTAACCTAACATTTCAACAGTAAAAAATGGTTACAGTGAGTCAATCTTAAAAGATAGACATATGCTGTCGCGAAGTTTTTTTTAGAACTTTTAAAAAGGAACAATTCCTTCATACATGATATTTGCGTAACTTAAACCGCACGCAACGGAAGCTCTCAAAAAGGAATATCTTTTCCCATTATTGCAACGTTTTTCATGTATTCTCTGCTCCTATTGGTTGTAGCGTGATATTATGTAGCCTATAACCTTCCTCGATAAATGAAAAAAAATAATGTTCCTGAGTTTAGCGCGTTCAAACTCAAACAAATAAACTCTTCAGCTTTATAATATAAGTATACATAACATAGATAGTAATTAACCGCTCCACCTTCTTCTTCTTTATGGGGTTTTAGGTTTCCGCACATAGTCCTTAAGGTGGACCATTGTGCGTGAGCCGTGGCGGCCGATTATTCCAACCAGCCCACCTCCCCCCAGAAGCAGATCAGACTTTCCGGTCTCCTCAGGGCATCCGCAAGGGATCGTGGTGTTCCCAGGGTCTCCTCACGAATCTTGGTAACGCCAGCACATGCGCCACAGTTTCCTCCGCCTCCATGCATGCCCTGCACAGGGGACTGTCAGTGATTCCTAGGGTGTTTTTATTCTAGCCTTTCCTAACCTAACCGCTCCATTTCCAGAGACGTCTCCCACGACAAGATGTCCCGTGACAACGCAGTGTCAGAACTCCGTCAGACCGTTATGAACCAGATGCGGGACACCGAGGCTGACCTGACGCAGTTGCAAGACGCTTTCAATGCGAACTTGAAGCAGATATTCAGAGAAATGATCTTTGAGACCGACGTGCGGTGTGATGGCAGGCATCTTGATGAGCTCAGGAAGATTAATTGTCAGGTAAGGAATTTATCGGTCATGGCCACGTGGTCCAACCGCATAGTCCGATCAATCGGACTACGTGAACTTTTTTTCCAGTTGGTTCCATTTTAGAATCTTGCCAGTTGAAATCGCTTTAAGGCGAATGCGACAAGGTAGCCCTCGAATTAGATTTTTTTAACGTTTTTTGAGTAATAATGATTAAAATCATCAATACAACCGTCTCAGCTCATATAAGTCTCTTGAGTGACTATTTGATAAAAAGCCATTTATAGATTTCTGGCAGTCGTTACAGGTATCCAATGACCTGAAAGTCTGACAACCAGTCTATTCTAGTCTATAACCCAGTATTAACTGGGTTGTGGAGGGCAGATAGGCAGTCACTCTATGTAAAATACTCATATTCAGCTGCATCCGATTAGACTGGAAGCCGACCCCAATATAGTTGGGAAAAGGCTAGGCAGATGATGTTGACTAAGGGCTCGTTTACGGAGACGCGGGGCGTCGCGCGGCGCGTGCAGAAAGCTCGTCTCGTGCTTTTTTATTAATTTACTGAGAGACGGGTCCACCGCAACAAACGCTGCATTTTAAACTAACAAGCGAAAAAAGCTTCTCGTAAAATCGACGTTTGAAATCGTTAACTTTTTCATACATCGTTATGTGTTTGAATTAAAAACGCAGCACGCGCCGCGCGACGCCCCGCCTGTACGTAAACATGCACTTAAAGTCAAAGTCAAAGTCAAATACGTATTCTATTCTATGTGTGTCTCCCCGGAGTGATAGGAAATGGTCTATAAGTCTGCGGGCACGAAACTTGTGACCGTCGCCCGTTTCGTGCGCGTCGCTATTATGTGCAATGCTTTTGTATACATCGCCGTCGCGCCGCCCTGACTTTACGCGGCCGTCGCAAGTTTCGTGTCCGCAGACTTATTGACCATTTCCTATCACTCCGGGGAGACACACATAGAATAGAATACGTATTTATTCGTTATTTTTTTTTTTTTTTTTTCATCAAAAGTTACATTAGTCGGTATCATACAAATTTTCTGCCAAACTGCAGGACAGTTTGTCGGCAGTGTTCTCGTGAATACAGCTCTTAAATCAAAATAACATCAAATAAACATTGAATATCCCATCATAAAGCTAATTAAAGGATCACACAGTTTTGTTATAATATCCAAGGGTAAGTAAGTAATGGACAGCAGCATGATGACGTCATGATGTTATCGTTAATGTTTCCCCCACTAGGTGTCACTGTACGAGCCGCTGCACGGCAGCGCGGTGTTCCAGCGCGGTCAGACACAAGTTCTGTGTACGGTCGCGTTCGACTCGCCAGAGAGTGCGCTCAAGATGGACACACTCACTATGTTGACTAGGTAAGTGAAATGACCACCTTAGAAAAGCCATCGAAATTTTCTTTTTTTATTTATTGTTCACAAATAGGTACCTACATATTTTTGGTTAATTTGTTGGCGAGAAGCGCCTGTTTTTACATATGGTCGTGTTAGTCCTCTAAATCCCTATTTCAAAGTTTGCTTTGTAAACTTATCATATACCTCAATGTGGACTGATTTTTAAACTTTACTGTTATATAAGATTTGAAGAACTGGGCAGGCCACATTCGCCGCACGACGCACCAAAATTGGGCTAAAGTGGCCACAGATTGGGTTCCGAATTACAGAACAAGGCGACTCGGTATGCCCAGAAGGAGATGGCGTGACGAGCTGTACTCTTATCAATAGGATTGGGCCCAAACAGCCAAAGACAGGAATAAATGGAAAGAGAGAAGGGAGGCCCTTGCCGTAGAACACATCGAGCTCATAATAAAATAATAAATGGCCGCCGAAAAAACTACACATAATTTTATTAGGGTTCCGTAGTCAACTAGGTCGATTTTTTTTTCGCCATGTCTGTCTGTCCGTCTGTCCGTCTGTCCGTCCTCGCTTAATCTCTGTGACCGTTAGCACTAGAAAGCTGAAATTTGGTACCAATATGTGTATCAATCACGCCACAAAGTAGTAAAATAAAAATTGGAAAAAAAATGTTTTATTAGGGTAGCCCCCCTATATGTAAAGTGGGAAGTGTTTTTTTTTTATTTCAACCCTAACGTGTGAAATATAGTTGGAAAAAAAAAATGAATAGGGGTTTACTAAACTCATAATTTCGGAAATAATCGCTCCAAAAGTAAAAAAACAAAGTGCCCCCCCCCCCCTCTAACTTTTGAACCATAAGTTTAGAAAATATGAAAAAAAATCTGAAAAGTAGAACTTTATAAGGACTTTCTAGGAAAATCATCTAGAACGACTAGAACTTGGATGGAAACAGTTTTTGTACAAAAACGACAAAAAGTTGTACAAAATAATTTCTGGACTAAGTTTGTAGTATAATCGTATATGCAACCTTTTTTTTTAACTTCGTTTACATATTTTATTATCCTGAACGTATCTTTTTTCAAACAAAAAAATAATTATTACTACGGAACCCTACACTGAGCGTGGCCCGACATGCTCTTGGCCGGTTTTTTTTAATAAGGAGACAGACACATACGTATATATATTTGCTTACAAAATTAAATTTAAAACCTTTTCTCCTCACAGTGGCATTAAAGAGAAAAGTTTCTTCCTCCACTACGAGTTCCCATCATACGCGACAGGCGAGGTGGGTCGCACGGGAGGCCCGGGGCGGCGCGAGGCAGGCCACGGAGCCCTAGCCGAGCGGGGTCTGTTGCCCGTCGTGCCACACCAGCCCTATACTGTGCGGCTGACTGCTGAAGTGCTAGAGTCTAATGGTGAGGTTCTTTTTAACTGACTTCCAAAAAGGAGGAGGTTCTCTATGCATATGTATGTATTTTTTATGTGTATGTCCACATTGTCCACCGATATCTTCGTCAATTTTGGACCGATTTTGGAAATTATTTTTTTGTATTGAATGATCAAAACATCGTGAGGAAACCGACATGTCTTAGAACCAAAAAATTCGAAGACATGTGACATCTACCAAGCCGCACTGGGCCCGCGTTGTGGATTATAGCCCATCCCTCTCCTAGAGAGGAGGCTGGAGTCTCTGCAGTGGGAAGATTATAGGCTGATGATGATGAGTGACCAGAAAAACTGACTGATTGACTGCCTTCGTTGGTTTAGTGGTCTTCACGCGACCACTAGACGACAACGAGGGGTTCTATCTAGCTAGGGCAGGGATGCACAGACAGCGGCCCGCCGTTACTATGTCTGTGGCCCGCTAGCAAAATATTCCATCGTGCATTTGAAGGAAAATATTGCTGAGGTTAAAATTACAAATAATATTAGGCAATTTGAATCACGCGCGTTACTAAGCGGGCTCGCTGTGCAGGTGCATGATGCGTACTCAGAAATGTTCTTGCAACTCAAAAATCCTGATTGGTTGTGTGTTTTGGCGTTTTTAGAAGGCCTTACATATCAAGTCATGTTGCAAAAATAAGGTCAACCAAGCAGTGGTGAATTTTCCTTTCTGTAAGCCGCTGCCCTGGGGCGGCGTTTTGAACTAGCCCTACGTAAATATTTCGATCTGCCGCATGCCACTAAAATTTTCGAGCTCGCTTCGCTCGCTCTTGTATTTCAGGGGCCTCTTGTGTGAACGAACTTTAACGGTATTGAATATTAAAAAAAGCGAAACCACCTTGCAAATGAAAGTTTGGAAGAAATTTTACGAATGTTAAAAAACAATGCCACGCTTCAGACTAGAATATTATGTTTGTATTTAAATTTTTGTCAATTTTTATATGTTTAGTTTGTGCTGGTGGCCCGCCATTAATTCATCATTTGCCCAAGTGGCCCTTGGTCTCAATAAGTCTGTGCATCCCTGAGCTAGGGGGACTGAATGTGGATCAACGCACAGGCCAAACCTTTAGGGCTAGAAACTTAAAATTTTGCACACGTATTCCTCTTACGACGCGACGAAGGCATCCACTAAGAAATAATTTTTCAAAATTCAACCCCCTTGGCAGTGAAACAGGGGATAAAAGTTTGTATGGAATATCGTTATTTTTGATACTTCCGACATCTACGCGGGCGATGCCTCGGGTAAAAGCTAGTAAATAATATTGTCTAAAATGTCCCGCTACCTCCAGGTTCCAGCTCCATGGCGTCAGTGTGCGGCGGGTCCCTGGCGCTGCTGGACGCGGGCGTGGCGCTGTCGGCTGCGGCCGCTGGAGTGGCCATCGGACTGGTCTCCCGGCCGGACGACAGCGGCCAGATAGCAGACTACAGGATACTCACTGATTTGTTAGTGAGTCTTGCATTTTGAACTCTATTGTGTATTTCAGCCCCTCGTAAGGTTGATGTGATAAGGTAACCCGCAAAATTCGAATTTTCTTACTTTTTTTTTTGTTTGCTGGTCTGGTTGCAACCGTAACAAATCGATGGTCATACGATGACAACTCGTAACTCACATTTTTTCACAAAATGAGTTTTATATAGGTACCAAATTTTTTTAAATTTACACTAGAAACTTTTGGTGTATAAAACTCATTTTGTGAAAAAATGTGGGTTACGAGTTGTCAACGTATGACCATCAAAAAGACTGTTACAAGTGATAATGATTAAAATCACCAATCACATTCGAAGTTTCGAACGAAGCGCTTTGCTGGGTCCTTTATTATGCGCACAGCCAAGGAGTGGAATTCCCTGCCTGCGTCGGTTTTTCCGAGTTCATATAACCCTAATCTGTTTAAGTCGCGAGTAAACAGGCTTCTACTGGGTAAGCTCGTTCCATCGTCGACATCATCTTTGCCCTTAGGGCAAGATTGAAGTCAAGAGCAAGCCCATTTATAATAAAAAAATCAACAACCTTTTCTTAAGGCTGGAAATCGTCAAACGACTCCCCCCGCTCTGTACGGAGCGTGTCAGACTCCTACTGACTAAAAACCACCTTTGTTCCTTCTTAGCCCTTTGTGTCGAGGCCACGGTATCTCTTGTAGTGGATTGCCTCCTATAGATTATTAACCATGTACAGTGCGATCAAATTATCTTGGCAGCTCTGAACATAGGCTTTGCGAAATTTTACGCATGTGAACTTGGGAATAAAACTGTTATTGCCAGATAAACCAATACTTAAACGATCAGAAAATATCTAATTTAAACAGTGAGAAATACAAATAAAATAAATATCATAACACTTATAAACATTCGTTGTAACAAAATGACCTGCACGAAGTTCGGAGCTGCCAAGATAATTTGATCGCACTGTATGTATTCTCCTTTATAATAGGTATCATATGTTAAGCTTACCTAGCGTTCACATCGATTTACTTATTTCTAATTCATTGTACTATTGGCATCCAACCTGAATTATTATTTTCTTTACCCGTACGACACATGATACTAACTCCGTTCTCTTTCAGGGTATAGAAGACTACATGGGCGACATGGATTTCAAGGTCGCAGGCACAAAGAAAGGCATCACAGCACTCCAGGCGGATATCAAGTTATCCGGGCTACCTCTCAAGATCGTCATGGAGTCGATACAGAAGGCGTGTGACGCTAAGAGCCGGATCATTGATATTATGAACCAGTGTATCGATAAGCCTAGGTTTGTACCCTATATTTTGTTAAATACTATAGGGTAGTTGACAAAAAAATTCTAATTAGTCCGTCAAATGGATTTCCAAAAAATATTGGATTTTTTCTTTTTTAACGTAAACTAAAAAAAATTAAGACGATACAGTGCTTCGAAAACTCGTGTTACGTCTTATTGCAGTACATTTTTTACCACGTAGTGACGTCACAAAGTCACAATCCCCAACTCATGATCTGTTTTTATTAATTTGATAAAATAAAAACACATATCGTGCGGGTTGTTCGCAAGAGATACCGCGGCCTCGACATAAAGGGCTAAGAAGGAATATGGGTGGTTTTTAATTAGTAGAAGTCTGACACGAACTTCCGCTCTGCCCAGAGCAGGAGGGGTTATTTAAGGATTTCCCACCGCCCCAAACAAAAAAAAAACGATTGAAAGTGGGGGATCAAAAGATTACTTTTGTTCGCGATAACCGACATCCACGCGGGTGAAGCCGCGGGCATCAGCTAGTTATTATTTATTATTATTATATAATCGTAATATTCCAGACAAGGCCACAAGGACAATATGCCTGTGATCGAGGAGTTGGAGGTGGAAGTGCACAAGAGAGCCAAGCTGCTCGGTATGGGCGGCGCTAACCTGAAGAAGTTGTACGTTGAAACTGGCGTGCAGGTAAGCATTCAGAAGAGCACACACACACACACGGTTCCACAAGGCGGTATACTCTCTCCTCTCTTATTTTCTTTATTTATAAACTCTCTTACTGCTATCCTCAAATGCTCTTACCATCTGTACGCTGATGACTTGCAACTGTACGCTCAAACAGACATTGCCAACCTTGATAACTGCATTTCAACACTCAACGCTGATCTTCGTGTTATCGAGGAATGGTCTGGCAAATTTGGGGTGTCAGTTAACGTCGAAAAATGTCAGGCCATCCTCATTGGTAGCTCATACTATTTGAAGAATGTGAACACTAGCCAACTTGTGCCATTGATGTACCTACGAGAACTCCGTCATTTCTCTTTCACCCCACGTAAAGGACTTGGGTCTTTACATTGACAGCAATTTCAGTTGGGATAAGCACGTCGCTCAGGTGAGTCAGAAGGTCACGTTCTCACTGCGGTCTCTCTATAGATTCAAGCATTTTCTCCCATCTAGCACGAAACTCACTTTGGTTCAGTCCCTTGTGCTTCCCATTATTGACTATGCTGATGTTTGTTATTCTGATTTATCCCAAGAACTTCTAAATAAATTGGATCGACTTCTCAATAATTGTATTCGTTTTATTTTTGGCCTTCGTAAATACGATCATATTTCTTCCTTCCGTTCTCAGCTTAAATGGCTACCTATCCGACTCAGGAGGTCCCTCAGATCTCTCTGCATGCTCTTCTCAATTATGAATGATCCACGTGCTCCCGATTATTTAAAAACGTATTTCAAAGTGTTGGGCAGTTGTCATAGTCGTAGCCTTCGAGCTTCCAAAAATCTCATTCTCCAAATTCCTTCACATCGCACCTGTTTTTTGTCAAACTCTTACGCTGTGTCATCCATAAAACTCTGGAATGCGCTACCCCTTGGCATTAAAAAAGCTGAAAGCAAATTTATTTTTAAAAGGAAAGTACGTAGCCAAATAGCTCTCAAATTATTATAAGTCGAGTCATGGTATTGCCTATTGTTAAGATTTTCGTTTTTTATTTTGGTATTTGTAAAATATTTATGAGTTTACTCTATATTTTTATATTTATGTATTAGTATAATTATATAAATAGTTTAGTTTTTTAGAGTTGATGTTGTTTTTTAGATATTTTGTACCCTACCACAATGTTGTCTTATTTAACCCTAAGGTTGACTGGTAGAGAATGCCTTGTGGCATTAAGTCCGCCTATGTATCACTATTGTGCATGAAGTTTAAATAAATAAATAAATAAGAGCAGGGGCTAAAGGGCTAAGAAAGAACATGGGTGGTTTTTAGTCAGTAGAAGTCTGACAATCCCTACCGCTCTGTCCAGAGCGGGAGAAGACGTTTGATGATTTCCCAGCTTCTAAAAAAAAAACCACTGAAGTGGGACTGGGCTGATGGCCATGTCTGCCGTATGCCCGACGAGCTGTGGGCCAAAATTACCACTTTGTGAACCTCTGACATAACCAGAAGGCGACGCGACGGTTAGTAGACCTCTCAGGAGATGCCGACGAGCTGGACAGAACCAACGACCTGTCGTTCACATTAGCCTAAGATTTAGAAGTCATGGGGACCTTTGCCCAACTGTGGGATAACACAAGCATACAGTCAAAGCATTTATTTCAATTAGACCATTACAGGCACTTTTGAATGTCAGAAAAACTAAATAAAACTAAGCTACAGTCACAGTCACAAGGCATAATAACTTGTGAAAGTATAACTGTAGTTGCCCATTCCCTAGCGTAGATCTCTATGGAGGAGAACGGGCAAGAAACTCCATGGACACTCTTTTAAATCAGGATATTGTTACAAAACTTTGAGGAGCTCGTGGCTTAATAAGAACTGCCACTCAGGTCGATCTTTAGGTAAAGCTGTGCTTGCCTAGGTCGGTCTATGGATGGGTGACCGCCCGACATACCGAGTTTCCTCCGTGCCTCGGAAAGCACGTTAAGCTGTTGGTCCCGGCTGCAATATATATAGATCTTTGGCAGTCGTTACAGGTAGTCAGTGACCTGAAATTCTGACATCCAGTCTTACCAAAGGGTATTGTATTACCTAGTATTAACTGGGTTGTGGGGGTCAGATAGGCAGTCGCTCCCTGTAAAATACTGGTATTCAGCTGCATCCGGTTAGACTGGAAGCTGACCCCAATATAGTTGGGAAAAGGCTAGGCAGATGATGATTGTTACAAAACTTTGTTTACACCTTTCATGTTGAGATGGTATACTATGTGAGAATGATGTGCACGATAAAAGTGTCCACAGTAAAGTCAAAAATGACGATTTAAAAATAAAATAGTCTTACGAGCTGGGTATGAGATAAATAAAAACACTACCAATTAAACACACGAATTAACTTTATTAATCGCAAAACACTTATTCACAATCACTTCAACACTACTGAACAGCACTATATAGATATCTCTTCGAACCTTTCGTTGTCTCGCTTAAAAGTGAAATAACTCACTTCGTCCTCAATCGGTCCTTTTATACCCAAGCAAACAAAAGATATTCGAGATAATTCTCTATTATTCAAGAAAGCATCCACAAAAAAACATTAACAAAAAATTAACTTAAATATAAAAGAACCGACAAGGAAGAAGTTACTTTACGCCCTCGGCATACGGTCGAAATTACAATGACATACAATGGAACTATACCTACGGGCTGCGCGCCGCTTAACTACCTACGGACTGCAAGTAGGTACTTACTACTACCTACTAGAATTTACGCGAGTCTTTAGGTACTTCACAGTTATTAGCGAGGTTTCTCGAAGATTCTAGATGACTTTCGTAACAATAGTAAAACTTTAATTTCCCAGGTGACTCCCATAGACGATATAAAATACAGCGTGTTCGCTCCATCGCAAGCAGCCATGGAGGAAGCTCGTGTCAGGATCGACTCCTGGCTCTCCACTGAGAAGAAGCACGAACTGGAGTTCGGTGCGATATACAAGGCTCGGGTCGTGGAGGTGAAGGACATCGGCGTGTTGGTGACGCTGTTCACTGGGATGGCGCCCGCGCTTGTGCATAATACGCAGCTGGATCATAGAAAGGTAATAATAATGTGTAGAAATACTGTTAAGGTGAATGCGACAGCTGTGGGATGTTCGAAAGAGTTGCCGCGGCCTTCCGGCGGAAGGAACATGGGTGGTTTTTAGTCAGTAGAAGTCTGACAGTTCTTCCACTCTGCCCAGTGGGGAGGGGTTATTTGATGACTTTCAGGTTGTATATTGAATAAAATAGGACTTTATAATAATGATTAAAATCACCAATACAACCGTCTCAGTTCATATATGAATCTCTTGAATGCCTTTTAATAGTCACAACCTGACACTGACCGGCAAATTGCAAAAAAAACGTAACAAAATTCGAATTTCGCGGGTTACCCTGAAGCACCTTAACCGCAAAACCAGCTAACACCAATTTTGTCCACAGATCCAGCATCCCTCAGCCCTCGGCCTGGACGTGGGGTCTGAAATCCAGGTGAAGTACTTCGGTCGCGACCCGGTGTCGGGTCAGGTGCGTCTGTCCAGGAAAGTGCTCATCTCCCCTCCACCAGCCATCGTTAAGAAACTCGACAAGAGCTAGGGTATACTGTGATAGTTAGGTTATTATTAAAAATTATTATGTGCGTTGCTTTACCTGGCAAAATTGTGAGTGAGGTACACCCACAGATATAGATAGACCTAGATAACGCAAAAGCAACACTTCGCGTGCTTACGTACAAAAATAGGGGATCGGACTGGGTCAAAATAATATGATTCTGTTTAGTCCGTAAGTTAGATTATCGAAAAATATTGAATACGTGTTTTTTGTTTTATCAAATCAATAAAAAATTACGAAGATAAAACGCGTCAAAGATCTTGGAGTGGGGCTTGAAACGTCACTTGTGTCGTCAAAATGTACTATCATATGACGTCACACGAGTTTTCGAAGCACTGTATCGTCTTCATTTTAAGTTTACGTGAAAAAAGAAAAAATACGTGTCCAATAATTTTTGGAAATCTATCTGACGGACTAATTAGTTTTTTTATTGTCCGATCCCCTATTGTAAGTGGCCACTTTCGCGCTCAGTCTGCATCGGTGTATAGCGTTAGTCGGACGTCGGCGCTGGGGCACAAGGCTGGGGTTGGGGCGAAGGGGGCGTCGTACACACGGCTACACATCAAGCTATACAAAACCAGTGAATCTTGGCCTCACTTTACTAGACCTTTTCGCACAATGAACGATCAGATTATACTGGTTTTGTATAGCTTGATGTGTAGCCGTGTGTACACGGGGGCGTCGTGCAAGGCGGCGTCTTTGAATCGATTTGATTTTCCATCTCTAAATAGTGCTTGTGACGTCATAATAGGTAGTCAAAAAATGGCACGCTTGGTTTTCATACAGATTGTGATACATGCGTTATCTAAGTCTATCTATAACTGAGGGTACACCAGCTCTGACCTCATAAAGTTGAGTTTGCGATTCAACTTCAAATATTTTTGTGTCTTTTTCTATATTGCCTACTAGTCATTCTGACATCTATTCACTTTACGTTAGGAATTAGATACACATATTTTTAATCCCAAAATCAGCGGGCACGAAACTTGCGACGGCCGAGCGATGGCGGCAGCGGGGCATCGCGACGCGGGGCGATCAGACAGCGATATCTCGCGCGGGCACGAAACAAACCGTAAAATAATACTTCAATACAAGACTGTAATACCCGCGCAAGCGACAAAACCAAACTATTTGATTCTCTTCGCTTCCGCGTCGCCGTCGCTCCACCGCCGCCCGTGCATCGCTCGACCGCCCCGCTCCGCCGTCGCCCGTGTCGTGCGCGTCGTTATTATGTGCAATGCTTTTGTATACATCGCCGTCGCGTCGCGTTGCCATCGCTCGGCCGTCGCAAGTTTCGTGGCCGTAGACTAACGGAAAAGACGGGTGTTGTGACTTTCGTAGCTGTTAAACGAATGGACCGATTTTGATGTAGTTTCCCTATTACTAAAGATGTCAAACTGTCATATTTTTTCGTATAGAAAAGTTGTCTAATGATTAAACATTTTGTCCTCGGTCGTATATAAGTGAATAGAAATACTTAATGAATTTGAATGAATGGAAAGTTCCGTGTGTAGAGCAAGTATGTTTGGACGGATATTAAAAGCTCTTGTCAAATAACCTCAAGCGAGAGATCTTGTTGACGTTAAGTTTGTTATTTTTTCAACCGACTTCCAAAAAGGAGGAGGTTCTCAATCCCGTCGGGGCTGCGGGTTGTTCGAAAGCTATACCGCGGCCTCGACACAAAGGGCTAAGAAGGAACATGAGTGCTTTTAGTCAGTAGAAGTCTGACACTCCCTACCGCACCGCCCAGAACGGGAGGAGTCATTTAATGACTTCCCACCCGCCAAAAAAAAAGGTCTCAATTCGTTTGTTGGTTTTTTGTTTGTATGCTGTTTCTGGATATTTCCGTCATTAATGAACCGATTTTCAAAAATTCTTTTTTAGCAGTACATAGTATTAGGATTGAAATTATGGATGAACCAAGCCTGGCCTTTGTAATGTTATATAGTTATAAACATAAAACAAGGAATCGCTGAATAGGGTAGACGACAAAAAAAACTAATTAGTCCGTCAGATTATTAATTTTCTTTTTTTAAGTAAAAGAAAAAATAAAGACTTTACAGTGCTTCGAAAACATAGTAGCATATATTCTGCTTTCAAGCATTGTCATTGGTTGAAATTCTGGTAATGTCGTTTTATATGTATTTCAAAATAGCTTGACCAGATGAGACCTTGCTACGACAACAGACTTTACGGTCTTCCCCATAATTACCAAACAGCTATTCTATAAATATTTCTAGATATCTAGACAACAATAAAATTCAAGTAATATTGTGTTATGTATAATTTTATCTTATGTTTAGTAGAATATTGTATAATGACTGCCAAAAATTGTAAATAAGTAATAAGTAGCAATAAATTAAATTCTAAATGATTTTCTGCTTTTCATTTCTTATTCAAATTACTATTGTACATACACCAGCACAACAAGCTAGCCGAAAATTTTAAAATTTCCCAATAAATCTTGAACCTAATATTATAGCATTGAAGTTGAAAATCTATTAAAGAAAGACTGATTTTGTAGTATCTATGTGCTGTCATCTGTATGTACGTTCTCTTCTAGTTAGGTTAACTCCTTAGGTAGGTTTGTATAAATAAAACTCAAAACATAATTTCTTTAATTGTATATTGAAAGAAATAACCTGTACATTCTATGAAAATATTGTATCACAAAAGGACGTTTCATCGAAGGCACTACTCGACCCGGGCCGACGAGCCATCGCAATATACACCGTATCTATCTATACACAGAGACCAGTTCGCCGGCCCACACTTACACACTACAACAAAGTGTCAAAAAATAAAGGAATAACATTACTTCTTACACAATAAACGATTAAATACGTAAAAAATATCGATACAAAAAACGTAAACAATTAACGTGTCAAGTTTCACATATTTAATACTTGCAGTCTTTGATTTCGTTGTGACTACCAGCATTAAATTAACATTATTAATTAAATTATTATATTTATTTATTACACATTTTTCCTTCAAACTATTTACAAATATTCGATGAAATATAAATATTTTATTTCGATTAGGAATGCTCTGCGCAGAGCGAGGATAACTAGAGATACCTAACACCGTGCACATAGAAAGGTGGCTTCAGGTCATTATTATAGGGTTCAGAGTTGCAGTCCACATTCGCTGACACAGGCAAGACGATATTTATCACTGAGGCGAAAGAAGGAACAACTGCCTAAAGAATCCTTATTATACAGATGTGTAAAAAAATAATATTTATAGATTTCTAAACAGGGTATCTCCAATTCGCCTCTAAAAACAAACTATCGGACTTATTCAAATACATATTTTAAACACAAACAAAACGCTAACGTCGCTAAGTATTTGGCGATAAAATATCTATCTCAAAGTCTAAATATCGCCCTTATCTATATTTACGTACAAGTGTTAGTATCAAACATGGTTTACATTTTCTTACACTTAAAATATTAATTAAAACTAAATAATATCGCGGGAATGGACTGCAACTCTGAATCAACAAAAAAATCATCGAAAAACTCGCTGATTTACAACGAAGTTTCTTTCAAAAGATTACTACAGCTTGGCAAAAAAGTCTAGAAACGGAACTAATTTTTTTGTTTGCTGGCAACAATTAAAAACTTATGACGTTTGGTGTAAACAAAGTTCGAAAGTTTATTAAATTTATAATTGTGCCCTAAAAACGTGATTAAAGCAACGTAGAGTAATACAAAATGAATAAAACCATCCGAAGTGCTGGCAAAGCGATAATTTATAAGGTATATAGGCGATGTTTGGCAGAAAAAGAGGCCAAAACCATTCTCTCCGATCTCAACGATGTTTACTTAAGAACCGCTGAAATGACAGGTATGTAACTGTTTGTTTTATTGTTTTTAGATGAATTAAGTGTTAATTTATGAACCCCATTCTGTTTTGACTTGCTTGCATACGAAATAAGTGGAATTTTGAACAATAATCATCGAGCACATAGGTTATGTTTACATTTTGTCTGACATTACCTTGGTATAGCGTGTCAGATTAATGTTGATACTTGAGTGGCGTACTGTGCACTATGTGAATTTAAATTCGATTTCTACATAACTTTATTGTTGAATGTAATTTCAAGGTGATAACTGTTTGTTATATCATTAGAATTACAAATGTACCAAAAATGTATTATTTTTAATTTGTTATTTATTAAAGCAAAATGCATTTTTTTATGTATATTTATTTATTCACTTTAGATAAATCAGTAAGCACCATAAGAAGAGTCGTCCTGGAAGGAGATCGAAACAAAGGCGTATTTTCTACACCCGGAAAACATAGAAAAGGTCGTCCCAAAAAAGAGTTGGAAGATTTATTAGAATAAATTACAATAATTATTTCTACGCCTTTTTTTAATCCCAGAAAATTTAAAAAACAGTGCTACTAACATATATTTATTTTTAGGTAGTTACATGAGGAGAATAAATTCTGGTTCAATAAATAAATTTTAAGTATAAAAAAATAGTAATAAAAGTATCAAGACGATAGGTTGTTACGCGATACGGTCACAACGGGTTGCCATATGAACAGCACAGTGGCGCCCCCCGGATTTTCTACTCTTTTTTGCCAAGCTGTATAATCCTGTTAGTGAAAAAATAAATCAAAATTTCAAACACGGTAATATTTGAGATCAGTCTGACTAAACCCGATTGCCACCAAATTTTAAAGGCGTGTGCATACATAAGCCACATTACATAGACAAAAAAAAACTTAAATTAAAAGTGTTCGTATATTATGCAAAATACCAAGTACTTTAAAATGGCAATAATAAGACTTGGCGCGTTTCAGGTACGCTTTTGTAACTTGCGTAGCGTTTCATTCTTTATTATTCTTTTATTTTGTCAAAATATTGGAGTATACTTGACTGGCTAAAGAAACTTAGAATAATCAACCTCGTAAGTGCTTCACCACGTAAAATTGACAGTTCAGTATGGTTCAAACTATCTAAAAGTCTCAGACAAATATACCCCGTCGTTTTATGACGTGCAAGTGTCATTTCAATCTGAGTAGTAAAGTAATTGCAAGGTGGACCATTCTATTCTATTTATCTTCGGGGACGCCGGCAGACACCAGACGGGCGATCAGTCCTTTCGTTGTGGATTATTTCGCCCAGTTCCCCATAAGGTGGACCATACATACATGTTTGTATGCCATGGGATATCTCTAGACCGAAGTTATAAATCATCACATTTATTCAATACTGAAAGTTAAAGTCAAACTAACCTCACAGACGATAAACTATAAATAAATATAAACGCTGAATAATCTGTAAAGCTAATTCTCCTTCAATAATTTAAATCACAATCAAAATAGCTGCTTTAGTGACAATTTAAACGTCAAGACTTTGACATCACAAAATGTTGCCAGAACAAATATATTCCAATATCCCGACTTCGACTCCCAAAAACTTGTAACACCTACGTCGGCAAACTTACGATTTAGAGAGGCAACATTTAATGTTAGTTTATCTAATTCAATGGCAAGATATCATCGAATGTTTTAATATCGAATTAGGACAAGTTTTGCTCTATTTTGTTTCGATAAAAAATCGATCGTCAAAATAAGTAGCAAGAACTGTCGATAGCCTCATTGTGCCACAAAAATCTCTTTTATCGAGGAATAAATCGTCGTTTTTGTCATTATCGAAATGCACGTTAACAATGAACATGAGTATTTTCAATTTTCGAGGTTAGTTTTGTTAATATATTTTATAATTCATTATTTTTTGTTTTGACAAACAAATATCATGAATTATTTCGGATGACGATCTAAGAAACCATTTCATTAGCTGAGCAACAGCATATAATCATTTTGTAAATAACTGGGATTTTTATTACTGATTGATCGATTTTTCAACTAAAATCTCATAAATATATCATTGTTTCGGGAGTAATTGACTCTTATTGTAATCAAGGCACTGTAAAGGCGCATACGGCACTCATTTTCGATTCTTTATAAATATATAATTTATGTCAACCCTCTTATTACTCTTACATATAATTATTTTCGTCAACCTACAGACCTTTTTTTCTGCTTTTACATAAAAACCTGCAATCATTGCTGTCTAAACTTTAACAACCCATTTCAACCCAATGCAAATATCAAAACTAATCTACAGTAAAAGAAGGGCCTTTAAATATATTTTTGGGAACACCCTCTCACATTCAATTACTTTAGTCAAAATATAGATCAGTTTTAAGTTCAACAGCTCGTCCCCCTCAAATTGTTCTTCAGTTGGTAAGAAGGGTATAGCAGGGTTCACTTGGTTACCTCACTGGCTCAAGCCGAAGAGTTTGAGCGCGTTGAACGCGGTGGCCAGAGCCACGTCCTCAGGCTTCTGGCCTAGGAAACCAGCGATCAGTTCTACGATAGCAGGCAGGGCGCACGGCTCGTTGCGTTGGAAGGTGCAGTAGCGGTTTACGAAGTTCATGGATCTGGAAAGTGAACAGTAACTTTGTATTTTACGAGTTTTCCAGGTTTAGAGAAAAGACAATCGAGGCGGGGGCTGCGGGTTGTTCGAAAGAGATACCGCGGCCTTGACACAAAGGGCTAAGAAGGAACATGGGTGGTTTTTAGTCAGTTGAAGTCTGACACTCCCTAGGAGGAGTCATTTGATGATTTCTCACCCTCCAAAAAAAGGCAAATCCAGTATAACCTGACCTCGCTTTGTTGGAGCTTCCCATACAGTGATAGAACAGCTTATTTTGCATAGCTTGATTGGTCGGCAAGTCAAGTTTGGTTTTTTTTTGTCAAGTCAAACTTGTATCTTTGACATGTTTATAGATATGGGTGTAGTTCAGGTGAATGCGACAAGGTAAAAAACGTAAGAAAATTCGAATTTCGCGGGCTACCTTGTCGCATTCACCTGATGTTCCATTTTACATATTGGTAAAAATCTACCACTACTGAAACTCACGTCTTATCAGCCATGAAACAGCACGTCGCCCGATAAATTTGTTATGTTATTAAAATGTTGTTATCAATAGCAGAAGCCGGTTATCTTATCATTATCAGACA
Source organism: Diarsia dahlii (assembly GCA_949775195.1). NCBI lineage: Eukaryota > Metazoa > Arthropoda > Insecta > Lepidoptera > Noctuidae > Diarsia > Diarsia dahlii. The sequence goes on from OX459209.1 coordinate 18,184,951, forward strand.
TGGCCCAAAAAACCGGGTCTAGCGCCGCCATAATATTATTATGCGGTAGCTTTATTAATATCTAGATAACTACTTATTAGGTGTTTTTTGTATTTTAAAGTTTTTTTCAACTAACATAACAGTTTTTTTTTAATATGTCCAGTTTGGTAGTTATCTCGTAGGTACGTGCTACTGGGCTAAAAAGATTTCTTTATTCTATCCCATGTCATCCAAATCCGTTTATCTCTAGGCAAGAAATAATGGTGGAAAAATACTTGTTTTTCTTTTGTTTAAACCAGGTGAGCGGTCAATACTGGAAGAATTGCAAGTAAAGTTATAAATAATAGTAAAATTTTTGAACTTTCACTTTTGTCTTTGTGACTAGAAGGATCTCAGGAATGGCCCAGAACAAAAAAATGGAATAGATATTATTTCCTTAGAATTAAAATCAGCCAACAAAAATAGCGTTGGACAGGGTCCATGATTGTCACTTTTTTGAAAAAAAATTTACCACGTCTACATTGCGGAATGCAATAAAAAATGGAGTATTGAAAATCTTAATCGTTCGTTGAGTTTAATTCCATGAACGATTTAGTCACTTCAATTTCATGGTACCATAAAAAACTATAAAATTTTGGCCTACTTTATTCTACACTAGCTGTTGCCTCTTGCCTCCAAACTTGGTCCGCGTAAAATTGAAGTTATAAAAAATGTTACATTCCTATTTATATCGAATTTTGGTAACAATTTTAAAGGTTCTGCAAGGAGACCATTTTTTTTCTAAAATTAAGTTAGTCTAACAAAAAATCGGCTATCTTGTAATAAATAACCCGTCAAAATTAGTTCAGCCTTTCCGAAGACGAAGCCGAAACAAAAACACTAGCGCCCGAATACTCGAACGTCACTCAATTTTAAGTTGCACTTAAATCTCGTGCTGTCTTTGTTACTTTAACGCAGAGTGACAGAGATAGCACGAGTTTTGAGGGCTACTTATAATTGAGTGACGTTCGAGTATTCGGGCGGAAGAGATACAAAATTTAAAAAAATATTTTAATAAATTTTGTAAAAATATTTCGTACTAGCGGACGTCCCGCGGTTTCACCCGCGTAGATCCCGTTCCCGTGGGAATACAGGGATAAAAAGTAGCCTATGACACTCAGCAATAACGTGGCTTTCTATTGGTGAAAGAATTTTTAAAATCGGTTCAGTAGATCCCGAGATTACCCCTTACAATTTAACAAATATACAAACACACAAACTTTACTTCTTTATAATATTAGTATAGATAGTATAGATAAACTTCCAATATGCATTCAGTTGAAACCTGTAACTTCAAAATTATAAACAGACGCTCCAATTTTAGTAAATATTTGTATTGATAACCTCACCTTTCGGTTAAAGAATCCTTGACATGCAACGGCAGCTTCGAAGCCCTCATATTAGGGTACATGAAAGGCGAGTCAGTTTCCACCAGCAACTTATCCAGAGGCAGCAATCTTTCAGACAACAGCCTTCTGATCCCCCCATCAGATTTATCCTTACAGATATACCCTGTGATACCCAAATAGAACCCTTTTTCTATATACTTAAGGCCTTGTTCTACGGAGCCGGTGAATGAGTGAATCACAACTGCGGGCAGGCGACTAGAGAATTCGTCTAGAATTTTTATTAAGTCGTCCTGTGCCTCTTTTTCATGTACGAATAGGGGCTTTCGCAGTTCGCACGCCATTTCGACCTGTAACAAGTAGAGAGTTTGTGTTAATTTATTGTTTAAACATGATCTAACATCACGACTGATCAACGAAGGCATTGGTAGAGGTTTACTTTTTTTTTTGGAGGTTAATTAATCATCAAATGACTCCTCCCGCTCTGGGCAGAGGGAGTGTCAGACTTCTACTGAATAAAAACCACCCATGTTCCTTCTCTTAGCCCTTTGTGTCGAGGTAGCGGTATATCTTTCGAACAACCTGCAGCCCTGACGGGTAGGCTACACTCACATTTCTCCAGTTATGATTAAGCCCCATTTCATGGGATGCTATTGCCATCTACAGGGCACAAATCCAGAATCCGTGGCTGTTACTAAGAAATTCTCAATGACACACCGACCAGGGAATCGAACCCACAATCTCATGCTCAACAATCACGCGTGCGACCACTATACCGAGGCAGTTTATATTTATAATGTCATAAAAATGTAGCAATTCCGTGACTGGGACTGATTCATTGTTAGTAGTTGATAAAATGCGCTCACGCACTGACTGTGTGTGTACATTTCTAAACATATATAAAACATATATGTATATAATATATTGTTTCTTGGCGGTGTAGTAAACATTCACTAAAAAAATATATTATACAAATATTGTAAGCAATCAAACTCGGTTTCATCACGGGTAGAAAAATATTTTAACAAAATATAATAAATCGAAATCCACAATAATTCTTCTGAAAAATATGTGTTGCCATGTCATTGCTTAAATATTCCTGTTTACTGAAACTATTAAAAATTATTGTTTTTAACAATGAGACCGCTCATTATGTCACCCTATGTGAATGTGAAATATTATAAACACGAAAGTTTGTAAGTATGTATGGATGAATGGATCGATGGATGTTTGTTACTCTTTCACGCAAAAACTACAGAAGGGATTTGGATAAAATTTGGTATACAGATAGATTATAACCTGGATTAACACATAGGATAGTTTTTATCCCGACTTTATCTTCCCATGGGATAATTTTCGAGTTGTAGCGGGCGAAGCCGCTGGCAACACCTATATAGTGATCTATAAATATTATTAGTCACAGTTGTGTTTTTCAAGAAACTCGATTGATCCGACATATTTCAATAGTGACGTTTGAGGCAAAACAGATGAATCAGCTTCTTATCAAACCACAGCTACCCACATGGCCAATACAGTCATGACAGTGTCTCAGTGTACAAAAACTGCCTGGTTAATACATTTAGAACTTTTTCAGTCTTATTTAAAAACAAGAACTAATAATAATGTTAATTTCTCATCACAAAAGTTACAGTAATTATCACTATCACTACATCCTTACATAGTATAAAACAAAGTCGCTATTTTTGTCTGTCTGTTTGTCTGTATGCTTAAATCTTTAAAACTACGCAACGGATTTTGATGCGGTTTTTTTTAATAGATAGAGTGATTCAAGAGGAAGGTTTTAGTATATAATTTGAACGACATCCACGCGGGTGAAGCCGCGGGCATCAGCTAGTAAATTATAAAACAAAGTCCTCTCCCTAGCCTGTCTGTCTGTTTGCGATAAATTAAAAAACTACTGCACCGATTTTCATGCTGTTTTCACCAATGGGTAGTGGTTCTCGAGGAAGATTTTAGTATATAATTTGACCGACATACATGCGGGTGAAGTCGCGGGCATCAGCTAGTATGTTATAAAGTGTTATTACAGAAAACTGGTTCGATGAAATCACGTAAAAAGAAAAACGTTTTATAATTGCGACCGTCTTTCTTTATAAGTTTTACTACTGAGATAACGTCTCATTTTATACTTTTACGCTTGTCTACACTAAATAGATGTATTAGATAAGCATTATTTATCGACCATATAATGCATTGTGCATGTGCACGAACTAAAATGATCACTATCATCTAAAGCATAAAACAAGAAACTGACGCTGTCAGTTACATTTGTAAATCAAATCGACTTCACTACATATTAGAAAACAGAGTCCTCCGCCGCGACTGTCTGTCTGTTCGCGATAAACTCAAAAACTACTGCACCGATTTTCATGCTGTTTTCACCAATGGATAGAGTGGTTCTTGAGGAAGGTTTTAGTGTATCATTTGACGCGTGCGAAGCCGCGGGCATCAGCTAATTTATTATATATAAGTAGCTGTATCGAAGGCAGAATTTAAAGGTAAGGGAGGTCGTGGCTAAATAATACCAACCGCTCGGGTTGATCTTCACGTTAAGCGGCTAACAGACGTAAAACGCAAGTTAAGTATAATGATTCACTGCAGTAAACAAAATCAGAAAAATATATGATATTCTTCAGGATACATGCTAGTGACATAGTGTTGTGACAACATAATACAACTAACTTTGCTCGATAGAAAAAAATCACGAAGATACCTCTAAAAATTTCTTTCAACGAGTAAAAACCATACTAAAATACATGTCATCGTTTTGATTTTTTTGCCAAATAATTCTACAAGCAACATACTAAAATCATAGTGTTTTACTTTTTTAGTCCAATCAATAGTTTTTTTTTGTAAATCGCAAAATACCACTAATTTCGTACTATTCGGCCGCAGCGAAAGACGTAACAACCGCTTTGTAGTGCAAGCTGATTAGAACTTTATTCTAACAGTATTTCAAACGAAGTTTGAACCAGGGACTGAAAGCGGTTACGGTTAAAGGTTAAGATACCTCAAAAATATACCGGTACCGGTTTAAAATAAAGGTTGAGCTATACCGGTACCTTTATAAATAAAGGTAGCGCTAAACCGTTATTTAACCCTTACACGATTTCGGTACCGAAATGCATGCCGCGGCGCGCGTGTGTGCGGTGGAAGACGTAAGAACTTGCGTATGTACTTAGTTTATAATCAACAATCGGGAAGTGAACGACAGACAGATTGGCGAGGCGGTGCGTCAAAGCTAACCCCTATTTATTAAGGTTTAGGTACCGCTACCGATACATTTATAACGGTTATGGTACTTCTACCGAAATATACCGGTATGCATTTCCAGCGTCAAAATTCCACTACCGGAAAAAATAACGGTATCGAAATATTTCGGTAACACTTATTTAACGGTATGACGTCATACCGAAATTTAAAGGTACCGTAATTTTTGCGTAATTTAGTCCCTGGTTTGAACCACCACAAATAGAGTTGCTAATTTGAGGTAGCATAAGCTCTTAAGCTAAGCTAGGTTGGTCCATAGATGATTGACCGACCATTACCAATTTGTTCCGTGGCTCGGTACGCCAACCCGTTGGCCCCGGCTGGCATTTGTATATCTTTGACAGTCGTTACAGGTAGTCAGTGACCTGAAAGCCTGACTTGACTTGGTAGATGTCATATGTCTTCGATTTTTTTGGTTCTGAGACAGCCGGTTTCCTCACACCTCATGTATTATTTTTTTTTTTGGTTCTAGGACATGTCGGTTTCCTTCACCGTTTTCAGAGCAGTGGTGCTGAAATAAATTACACAAGGTAATGCGCCTGCCAGGCTTCGAGCCCACGGCCTACTGTTCGTAAGTCAGTGCCGTCACCACAGGGCTACCGCTGCTCTCTAATAAAGATGATATATTCCATTTAATTAATTATACCATCCTAAATCTCCACAAAAAATACAACCAAGAAATGACTTCCTCCACGTTTTTTACGAACGTGGAAACCATCAATATCTCAGTTTGATCGCCATCTTAATCTCTAGGGGCGTGAGTCGTCCGTATCTGGACCAAACTAAATATAGTTCGACATTAGTTACAGTCCTTTGATCAGACGAGATTGGAGCGATGTTTCCGTCATTCCAAACGGTTTTGATATTAGGAGGAATTTTATTTTGGGAATTTTTAACTTGTTTTAGGTGTTTTTATGTTCTGTAGAAGTCACACTAATATTATAAATGCGAAAGAAACTCCTGTTTGTTTGTTACCTTTTCACGGCTAAACGGCTGGGCGGGACGTAATAAAATTTGGCATATACTTCAAAATTACCGAGGCACAGAGGAAACTCGGTATGTAATAGGTGGTCACCCATCCACATACCAACCCAGGCAAGCGCGACTTAACCTGCATTTTTTTTACAAACAGCTGTTATTATTTACCCACGAGCTCCTACACTTATATGCAAACAACCATTCGTAAATCCAGTAGTCAAACAATATTTTCATAGCTGCCTATCTGAATGATTAGTAAATAATCCTATCATTGTTATCTTATGATTCATTGTCGTGTGTGATTTGTGTGAACAGTTAAACATGTTTAAATAAACATGTACATTGTACAAATGTACACAGACACAATTTTCAGTCACCTGCAAAATTGCATGGATACTTTAGTGCCTATTTTCCTGTAAACGTTTTTAGTCGATAACTAGTATACGTTAGGTGGCGTCATTTCTCGCTTCACACGATTTTATTTCTGAATTGTCCATATTTTTTTCCAGGTGACTGTACTTTCTACGAAACAAAACATTGTCGTTCATTCGTAGAAGTGAACTATGCGATCAATATTAACAATAGGAGTGGCCTTGGTACGATTTAGGTCTCTCATATGTATCCCACAGAAAATAAAAACTATTAAAGGCTTTAGCTTTTAGTCATTTTTGGCTGTCTGTCTGATCGTTCCGGCTAATCTCTGAAACGACTGGATCAATTTCGACGGGACTTTGATTGGCAGATTTCAACCGTTTGTCCCGGCTGCCATTTGTAGATATTTGACAGTCGTTACTCAGTCAGTAGCCGAAAGTCTTGTTGTATTACCCGTCGTGTCCACCCGTTATATATCGAGTTTCCTTCGTGCCTCGGAAAACACGTTAAGCTGTTCGTCCCGGCTGTCAAATATAGATGTTTGGCAGCAGATCGCTAGGAAGTGAGACTTCTACTGACTAAAAACTACCCATGTTCCTTCTTAGCACTTTGTGCCGAGGCCGGGATATCTCTTTCGAACAACCTGCAGCCACAATGGGATGATAAGCCCCTCAAATTAATATATTTCACATTCTAAAACATTTTCACCTCAATGCTGATGACCTCAATATCACGTCATATCCTCGTTATAAAATTAAATGTGCAAAGAGCAATAGTCTGCTACTTATCAATACACAAACACTCATTAACACTAACAAAGTTTAATTAGTGAGGAATGTGCATTCACGAAAACAACAATTTAAAATGGCTGGTGTTGAAATGTGCGTTTTTATTTTTGTTTTTAGAAAATATTGGTACGTTACTGCATGCATGCCTAAGCTAGAAAGGACATAACATCACGCCTGTAATCCACGAAGGGCTAGGAAGAGCTGTAATGATACACCCATATTTCGTTTCGTAGGTGCGTTTACAAACAATTTAAACTCACATACACAAACACCTAGACCCGGAACAGCTATCTGTTATAGGCCATATTATACAAACATTTGTTCCGTGCGAGTATCGAACAAGGGACACGCAGCGCCGCAATCAATCGTTCAGCCACTGTGCTAACCGTGCCGTAACTGGCATAATGTGGGTGGTGTACTAATGGGAAATGTTATCACTACATATTATAAAACAAAGTCCTCCGCCGCGTCTGACTGTCTGTTCGCGATAAACTCAAAAACTACTGCATCGATATTCATGCTGTTTTCACCACTGGATAGAGTGGTATTCGAGGAACCGCGTCTGACTGTCTGTTCGCGATAAACTCAAAAACTACTGCATCGATATTCATGCTGTTTTCACCACTGGATAGAGTGGTATTCGAGGAAGGTTTTAGTATATTTGACCGACATCCACAAATTCTTCCGGAAGGTTTATGTGTTGTGTTGACTTGTCAACACCTCAGAAGTTATATTACAAGCATGCGGTTCAGAGGCGGGTCGCTTCTTAAAATACACTCGTACAAGAGATCTCGATTACTCGATTATTGCACAATTAAAGCATCGATTACAAGATTTTTTAAAAACATGTCGTAAAAAACAAAATTAACATTGTCGCTGACACGGTGGCGTGTTGATCACAAAATGATGGCATGTTTTTGTTTAGCTGTAATTGTTTGTGAGTAGTACAATAATGATCAATTAAAGTTTGCGAACAACATAGCATGGACAATGATGAGTGGCAGAAATTATAATGAAAAACTTTTTTACAAAAAATAAAACCGACTTCGACAAAAATAAAACACAAAAAAGTGAAAAATAAAAATCAGCTTCTGAAGTCGGTGACTTTTGTTTGTTTGATTTCATGTTTTTGCCACCGACTTCAGAAGCTGATTTTTATTTTTCACTTTTTTGTGTTTTATTTTTGTCGAAGTCGGTTTTATTTTTTGTAAAAAAGTTTTTATTTTTCACTTTTTAGTGGTTCACATGTGCTTACCCCTTCACAACGTACCGGCGTGATGTTATGTTATGAACTGGTGTAAACAATAGACAGACATGAGATTTCAGCAATCCCAGTCCATTTGCTATCATATAATGAGTTCCGTTGTCTATCTCCGAAGTTCTTCATCAGATGTTCACCAAATAGTTTTTATAACCTTTGTAGTGAGTACAGGCGTGATATTATGTTGTGTGATGGCGTAAACAATGCTTAGATATGCTATAGCAACAATCGCGGTTAATCTGCTGTTATTTATTGAAGAGTTCCCCCGATTTCTACAAGATCCCATCATCAGATATTGAAATGGTGACAATGGGACCACACGGGAAGCACCAGCTTTCAAATGAAAAAAGAATCATGAAAATCAGTTCACCCAGTCGCAAGTTATGAGTGAACAAACATAAAAAAAAAAAAAATACAGTCGAATTGATAACCTCCTCCTTTTTTTGAAGTCGGTTAAAAAGTCTCACTTCTGTTTAGACATTATTTAAAATAATATTGTGGAAGATCAAAGAAATGATAGATGGACTCTCACTTTGTGTGTGTGTTTCAGAAGTATGTAAGAAGAAGACAGACGGTGGGTGGAAAATCATCGAATAACCCCTCCCGCTCTTGGGCAGAGCGAAGGGGAGTTTCAGACTTCTACTCACAAAAAACCACCCACCCATGTTCCTTCTTAGCCCTTTATGTCGAGGCCGTGGTATCTTTGTGACCAACCCACAGCCCCGACGGGAAAAAGACAGACTTGACAAATAAATCGAGACAAGGGCTAGAATGATGATGATTGACTAAGGAATCAAGAGGTGTCACTCAGCCTTCATAATCATGAACAAATCCTCCATAAAGGATGAACCTGTTATGAGAAATGGAGATCACTACACTACCACAACCCCCCCCCCCCCCCCCCCCCCCCGACCCATCCTCGAGCCACGAGCCAGGAGGTGAGACAGGCAGTCGCTCCACGTGAAACACTGGTACTCAGCTGCATCCAGTTATACTGGAAGCTAACTCTACAAAGTTGAGAAAAGTCAGGCAAATGACGGTAGAAACTAGTACAAATTTCCGTGCGTCCAAGCGTTTTTGTCATTCTTATTATGGGAATCAAATATATATGTAACAGCCCTATGTGCCTATTGGTCTTGTTCTGTTCTGTTCCCTGCTGATATAGAGAGGAGTGGAAATTATGTTTTTCCTACTCCTCCGCTATTATTTTCTGATTGTCGAACTTTATTGTCTCTGCGCTTTCGTGGTCGCCAGTTTTGATTCTGGTTTTCAGGAGTTACAATGATTTGGGAATAGTGTGGCGGGTTTATCCCATTAAAAAAAGATCCTTGAAACATCGCATAATCCACTTCAATTGTTCCGATACCTTAATACGCATTATCTTAGTATGTGACACATTCGAGAAGTGATAACACTATCAATGGAGGTCTGGCACTAGTAAGCAGATGAAATAACCCAAGGTGACTTTGTTTAGTCTACGTTTATTCACGCGTGTATTTCTTGAGGGGATTCACAGAGGTGTACAGTGAAAGAAACGATGGATGGACTGTTAAGAATGATATGGTAAGAAAGGAGGTGTCTCATGAGATGACAAAAACAGAGAGGTATGGAAGAGGAAGACACGCTGCGCCGACCTCAAATGAATTGGGATGAGGGCAAGCGAATAATGGTGTACGGTATATAGCATAATTAGCCTATAATGTTCAAACTGCTATGACATAGGGCCTCCTGTGAACTCCTGTCTGTAAGAGAATGGGATATATCTACCACAAGGTTTGGTGTAGGTACAGTATATCTGGTATTTATCAGTAGTAATTGATCCACGCCAGGTATGGCAAGACGTCATAGTGGCCATCGAAATCGTGAATTCGAGTTTTTTGGTTCTAAGACATGCCAGTTTCCACACGATGTTTTCCTTCACCATTTTGAGAGCAGCGGTCATGAAATAAATTACACAATAAATGCATTAAATTATGAAATACTCGTAAATTACACACAGAATATTACCCGACCTGAAATGCCAGACATAAAGAACCTAAATATTCATCAAATTAACAGGAACATACGATAAACACGAACGATCTAAAACCAGGTCATGACTGCGGGCCTGACTCAGAACTTCAGCGTTGCAAAATTGGACCAGCCACTCGAATTAGAACAGTGCCAACGTATGAACACGAAGATAAAAGTGTTAGTGTTTTTGTATGGGAAGGTCAACGCCAAGGTTCAATGTTGGGGAAGGTCGGATTTAGTCGAATAGCGTCTAGTGGTGCTATCCTATCCTATCCTACATATTATAAACGCGAAAATTTGTAAGTATGGATGGATGGATGTTTGTTAGTCTTTCACGCAAAAACTACTAAAAGATTTGGATAAAATTTGGTACACAGATAGTTTATAACCTGGATTAACACATAGGATAATTTTCATCCCGATTTTATCTTCCCGTGGGATAATTTTCGAGTTGTAGCGGGCGAAGTCGCTGGTAACAGCTAGTATTAACATAACATCACGCCTGTAATTTCCGAAGGGTTAGGCTCAGAGGTTTAACTATTATTAGTACAATGACTTTCCGGCAATGTATAAGTCCTATGTAATAGGGGCCGAACCTATTCTCGTCAACCGGGCTCCGTAGCAGCTACTGAGAAATTCCTGATAGAAAAACGTAATGACACTTTGCTCTAATTTTTTTGTTTGTTGTTTGGGAAATCATCAAATGACTCCTCCCGCTCTGGGCAGAGCGATACGGACTGTCAGACTTCTACTGACTAAAAACCACCCATGTTCATTCTTAGCCCTTTGTGCGAGACCGCGGTATCTACCTGGCAATCGAGCTGACGACCTCATACACAGCAATCGCGCTTCTGACCACTAGACCAACAATACTATTACGTCAAACTAGGAGTAGTAGCAGTAATAAAAAGAGAGTTATTATTATTATTATCAGCCATTTGTGTCCCACTGCAGGGCAAAGGCCTCCCTTCCCTCTTTCCACTTATCCTTATCCAGTGCTCCGGTTTTCCAATCTCTGCAAAAAGAATCCAGTTCCAAAAGAGAGTTGCATCTCAAAATTGTATAGTCTACTTTGACAGTGACTGAAAAACATCATTTTCAGCCTATAATGTTTCCACTGCAGGGACTCAGGCCTCCTATCTAGGAGAGGGATGGGCTATAATCCACCACGCGGGCCCAGTGCGGGTAGGCTGAAAAACATACTCTACCTTTTGAAATTAACTTCGAGTCTAACCGGATGTAACTAAATACCACAATTTTATACGGAGCGACTACCTATCTGACTTTCACAACCCAGTTTCTTGTAACCCGATACTCCTTTAAAATTTCAGGTTTCCTAACTACCATAACGACTGTCAAAGATCTACGAGTGACAAGACGGCTAAAATATTTCTTTCAAACAGTAGCTTAATGTGACACTACTGCAAATTTTCTCCACTGTAACACGGTGATGCGTAGGCGCATGCACTGAACAAATTTAACACGAGCGGATCAATGGCAGTAATAATACATTCGCAAGTCATGTTTAAATGAAAATTAGCGTGCAATTGTGATGAGTTGAGATCGGAATATATGCAGCACGAAATTGACGAAATATGCGTGCGAATATGCACGAAATATGCATGTATGTGATAAAATAAAATATTTTTAATTTATTGCGTTTAGGTGAGCCTTCTATTAATTAATAGTACATTGTTACCTTAGGGGTGAAAGGAACTTATTTAGTCCCGAGTCGGGGTTTGGCGCCTGAGCGCAGCGAGGGCGCTAATAGTTCGAGGGACTAAATAAGTCTTTAACCCGAGGTAAACACTGTGCTTTTCATTACGAATACAAGGAAAGTTGATGGGAATAGGCTTGCCCCCAATTACCTAAATCGGTGAATAGACTGCTCCTAATTACATCGGTTGATGTGGCTATTATAGTCTTTGGTTGATGGCAATAGGCTTGCTCCTAATTAGATTAGTTGATGACAATAGGCTTGATCCTAATTAGATTAGTTGATGGCAATAGGCTTGATACTAATTACATCGGTTGGGGACTATAGGCTTGCCCCCAATTACATCAGTTGATGGCAATAGGCTTGCTCCTAATTACATTGGTTGATGGCAATAGGCTTGCTCCTAATTAGATTAGTTTATGGCAATAGGCTTGCTCCTAATTACATTGGTTGATGGCAATAGGCTTGCTCCTAATTACCCAAATCGGTGGATGACAATAGGTTTGCTCCTAATTATATCGGTTGATGGCAATAGGCTTTCTCTTAATTAGCTTGGTTGATGGCAATAGGCTTGCACTTAATTACATCGGTTGATGGCAATAGGCTTGCTCCTAATTAGATTGGTTGATGGCAATAGGCTTGCCCCTAATTACATCAGTTGATGGCAATAGGCTAGCTCCTAATTACATTGGTGGATGACAATAGGTTTGCTCCTATTTACATCAGTTGATGGCAATAGGCTTGCCCCCAATTACATCAGTTGATGGCAATAGGCTTGCTCCTAATTACATTGTTTGATGGCAATAGGCTTGGTCCCAATTACATCAGTTGATGGCAATAGGCTTGCTCCTAATTACATTTGTTGATGGTAATAGGCTTGCTCCTAATCACATCGGTTGGTGGCAATAGGCTTGCTCCTAATTACATTGGTTGATGGCAATAGGTTTGTACCCAATTACAACAAATAATTTGACAGCTGTCAGTAGAAAGCGATTCTCCCTAGGGCTGAAAAGTAGTACTTTCAACCCGCTCCGCAGGCATGTTCTGACCTACTTTCAGAGTATGAGTAATGAAAAGAATTTATATAACTTGAGAAAACAAACGTTCTATATCCACTTTGGTCAATGACACTATTTGTATTTGAGTGCTTTTTGCGGGTATCACTTTAGCATTTTTTTGCAATTTTTCAGTTAGAAACAGTTAAAATTATCGGAAACATGCCCAATATGTCGATTTTAGCTATAACGTGCATTACCTTCAAAAACCACGCTTAATATTATGCAAATGTATACAAAAATGCATCTACATGTAACTCAGTCTTTATCAAGGAGTGTTGATCATTTAACACTCATTACGAGGTGGTAATTCTATACTCTGCCTAACGCGTCTGTTTTTAAGACTAGTACACGAAATGATAGCTGTTTCTTGTCAATTACATTTCAGCGGCTTTACTCGGCGAGACGTACACGCGAATGGTTGAGTTGCCAGATAAGACTTGAAAGAAACGTGGACTGGTGTTTAATGTAACTGCCTCCGTGGTCGAGTGATTTAGGCGTTTGCCTTGTGACCGTGGGTCCGATACCCACGGGAAGTTTACTTTGTAATGTTGTTTCCAGTTTGGCTAGGACATTGCAAGAGGCGGGTCCCGTCGGGGCAGCGGGTTGTTTGAGAGAGATACCACGGCCTCGACACAAAGGGCTAAGAAAGAACATGGATGGTTTTTAGTCAGAAGAAGTCTGACACTCCCTACCGCTCTGCCCAGAGCGGGAGGAGTCATTTGATGAATTCCGACCCTCCAAAAAAAATTTTTTGTTTTTGTTGTTGTTGTTCTTGAATCTTGCAAATGTCCTTTACAATCAGATTTTTTCTCGTGAAGAAGAACTCATTGGTACATTATATTATGGCGAAGAAGGGCCCCAAGGTTAAACATAGGCCTCTGTACAATAACAACATACTAAATGACTTATTTACAAGGCAGATGTGATTGGAAACGCCGCCGGGAGGGGACGCCCAAGATTCTAGGGCGTCCCCTCCCGGCGGCGTCGAGGGCCTAGAAGGACATATATTATACTGACCTTATAAGTAATATATATTAGAGGTCAGGTGCGTAGTTCACGCAATTGGCATGTGAGTATGATCAGATGTATGACCGTGGACGAGGCCAAAGGAGTATGTAAGGATCGTAGCAAGTGGCGTTCAGTAGCTAAATTATTTAGTAGAATTTCCTAGAGGTCGACTTCCAATCCAACCGGAGTCAGCTGAATACGAGTATATTACATGGAGTGCCCATCATCTGACCTCCACAATTCAGTTAGTACTGGGTCATACGCTAGCTCATTGGTAAGACTGGTTGTCATTTAACCGGGAGAGCCGAGACCAACAGCTCAACGTGCATTCCGAGGCACGCAGGAAATCAGTATGTAATGGGCGGTCACCCATCCACATACCAACCTAGGCAAGCGCGGTTTAACCTGAAGATCGACGCAACAGCTGTTGTTATTTAGCCTCGAATATAAGATATCATACTAATAAATCTAAATAGTTACAAACATATTAGGTAGCTATTATTTTGTAGTGAATGTTGGTCTATAATAAAGTTAATAAACACGCATGTTTACGTAACTGGTCTTTGTGGTTTATTACTCGTAATGACTGCAGGCCGATTTCTAGTTCAGTCTACAGCTATTAGATATTTCAGTTTTTATTACTCTGGCATTAACCAGGTTTTTCAAACAATGTTCCTGGTGGTCCATGCTAAAGGATTATGTAGAGATCGTTGGAGGATGTGTTATGTGAGTTCTGCTCACCGGCTCACTCCCATGGAAGAGGGCGTGAGTTTATCTATACTAATATTTTAAAGAGGAAAGACCACTTCTCTCCAAAACGGTGAAGGAAACCGGCATGTCCGAAAAAATTAAGACACGACATCTACTAACCCGCACTGGCCCCGCGTGGTTTATTATCGCCTATTCCTGCACAAAGCCACAGTATAAATATGGACAGTACCGAAACTAAGCCTAGTTGATGCGATAACTACCTACGCTCCATTGAAGCCATAGGGTTGTCCCTTTTAATGTTGATGATATTGTTTATTTTTTCTTAAATATTTTTATTCTGTTGTGATCAATGAATCGAATTGAAATAACTAGCTTACTACAACTAGTGATGTGCAATTCTGCTATAAATAATTAACATATTATTAATATTAAGAACGAATATATTATTATAATTCTCTTTATTTATTTTCCTTACATACTAATTTACATTTTTAAATATTTGTTAAAAAAAGATATCAAAAAACATTTAAAAATATAAAAAAATAGTAGTCCACCGGTGTCGGGAGCAGGGTCCAAGCTACCGGTGGTTAGGGTTCCAGAGACAGGAACCTCCTCACAATACGGGCCGTATCGAGAAGTACTGCCTTCTGAATCAGGCCCTTGATCAGTCCATGCTTTTTGCTATCAGGCCATTGGCCGTGACGACTATCGGCACAATGATAGCCGAGCTCACATGCCACATATCGACAACCTCGTGTGCTAAGTCCAGATATTTTATTTGCTTCTCTTTCTCAGCTTTCACGAGGTTCTCGTCATGTGGGATGGTAACATCGATTATCATTACGCGGCGCGCTGATCGGTCTATCACCACTATGTCAGGTTTATTGGCAACAATAGTCCTGTCAGTGATGATAGACTGATCCCAGTACAACGTGACATGGTCTTTTTCGAGAACTGGGTCGGGCACATACCTGTAGTACGGTACCTCAAACTCCACAAGTTTATATTTCAAGGCAAGTTGCTGGTGAATAATCCTGCCCACTTGATTGTGCCTGTGCAAGTACTCGCCGTCAGCTAGACGAGAGCAACCAGAAATTTATTATAATTATTGTTATAAATTATTATTATTATTATGAACTTTCCTTCATATCATACTACACAGTTTTAGACTAATACAATGTTATTTAATGTTATTATTAAGTAAAGTTGGACCAGTGTAAAAAAAAAATTTTTTTTTGGTGTTATGTGATTCTCACGTAATTATCACGGGGGTGGCAGAGGGGGGTCAAAATTTTGGTCCTTTTTTGTCTAGGACGCTCTGTTTTCGAGATATTTCAATTTCAATTTTTTTCATACTGCACAGTTTTAGACTAATAAAATGTAATTTAATGTTATTATTAAGTAAAGTTGGACCAGTGTAAAAAAGAATTTTTTTTTGGTGTTATGTGATTCTCACTTAAATATCACGGGGGTGGCAGAGGGGGGTCAAAATTTTGGTCCTTTTTTGTCTAGGACGCTCCGTTTTCGAGATATTTCAATTTCAATTTTTTTTTACAGAAACTTTGAACGCCCATAATTCAAACACCTGAAGTTAGACTGAATGGCTACCCCCTTCGTAGGGTAGAAAAGTTTAAATACCTTGGGCACTGTCTAACCCCGGATCTGAAAGACGATAATGACATAGAAAGGGAGCGTAGAGCGCTGTCTGTTCGTGCGAATATGATAGCTCGCAGATTTGCTCGCTGTTCAAGAGACGTCAAGATCACCCTATTCAGGGCATTTTGTACGTCCTTCTACACGAGCAGTCTGTGGGTGGATTATACGCAAAAGCAGTACAGCGCTCTACGCGTCCAATATAATAATGCATTCAGGGTGCTGTTGGGGCTGCCTCGCTTCTGTAGCGCTTCGGGGATGTTCGCCGAAGCGCGCGTGGATTGTTTTTATACAACCATGCGCAAGCGGTGCACATCCCTGGTGCGCAGGGTGCGGGTCAGCCCGAACAGTATCCTGAGCACTTTCGCCCAGCGATTTGACTGCCAGTACATGTATCACTGTGACATGGTACATGTACGGGCTAATGTCGAAATATTGTTTTAATTGTATTTATTATTATTTTTATGTTTAATTGTATTGATTTTATTTAATGTTAATTTTATTGATTTTAATTGTATTTACTGGTTATTTTTGTATTGTATTTATTGTCTTTGTGTTATTTTATTTTATTTTGTAATGTGTGTTTTGGTCCTTGTTGGCCTTTTAATCAATAAATAATAATAATAATTCGATAACAAAAATCATTCTTACCTTTCAAAATTAGTAGGAAGTTTAAAATACAATATCTCCGGTTTTGATGAAGCCGAGTTCAAACACCTGTATACGTTCCCGGCATTTAAAAAAGATTGGAGGATATTAATTTAAAAAAAAAACTTTTACGTAAACTAATCACTCGTCTCGGCGCGGCACGCACAACTGAGAGCACTGCGATGTTCGCTAGCTGGCCCTGTCGATGCGCATGTTTGTGTGAGTGTGCGGTTTCGAGCGTTTGTAGGCAGTTTCCGTACTGTCCATATTTATATTGTGACAAAGCTCTCTTTGTGAGAGCCTGAATTCCAGCAGTGGGAATATTAAAGGCTGAATATGCTTATGCCTCAAGAAGAAATCACAGCGAATAAAAACATCTATGTAAGATACATGAGATGCTGAATCGATTAGCAATAAACCAATGTTTTGATCCAACGATTTCAGTTTCACTAAACACAATCTCATTGACGCAAATTCATTTGGTAAACAAAGATGTGAGACGTGACCAAATACAGTGGAAACTGTAAATAGAAAGTAGTTAAAACTACAATAATGTTTAACAGGAGTCAAGCTTGGCCTGTTGCCAGGACAAATTAAAATGGAGAATTCCGTCAGGCGAGGTACGGTGAGCTACCAAGATAGATACATTACCTAAACATTTGTTGAAAGTGGCTGTTTTTACTAAGACTAGGGACACATTTTTTTTGGAGGGTTTGGTATCATCAAACGACTCCTCCCGCTCTGGGCAGAGCGGTAGGGAGTGTCAGACTTCTACTGACTAAAAACCACCCATGTTCCTTCTTAGCCCTTTGTGTCGAGGCCGCGGTATCTCTTTCGAACTACCTGCAGCCCCGACGGGACACTAGAGACACCTAACTTTGAATATCGCAGTGATGATAAAACTATCATAATTTCTCTTGTAACAGTGGAGGAAGTGGACATGTACACACTTGCTTCAGAGAAGAAAAACATTGTGTGGAAACCAGCACGCCCGAGAAATATTTCTCGAAAGCATGTAGTAAAGGCGGCATAAAATCTCTGACACCAGGGCCCCGAGTCTGCTATTCAATAGTGTCAGAATGGTCTATCATTGATCTCATAATTGTTGATTTTGACAAGTAGACGACAAGACAAAAAGTACCTTAAGTCGACAGACTTAAGGTACTTTTTGTCTGTTACAATTATGAGATCAATGATAGACCATTCTGACACTATTGAATAGCAGACTCGGGGCCCTGATTACGTACTAATGGCACAATCATGATCATCATTTTCCTGCCCTTATCCCATTCTTCCCTGTTAGACGCCACGGTGGCATTTACTCCTTTCTCTTTCATAGTATTCCTCATACTACCCATTCATCTTTTCTTTAGCCTTCCTCTCCCTCTCCATCCATCAACATTTAATATATCCAATGCATGTACAATAATAATAGTTTGATAGCCCAAGCATGAAAGTAACTATTTTGTAAGACATTTTATTCAAATTTAATAATATGTATTACCGTCCTTTTTTTAATTTGTATGCCAATTGGCAAAACATAGCGCACTACCTAAATTTTAAAAGCTTTATGTAATTATTACCTATGTTTACGAATAAATGATTCTGATTCAACTAGGATCGAACCCAGGCAGGCTCATTACTTTGTGTAAATTATTTCATATCCACTGCTCTCAAAAACGTTGAAGTAAAACATCGTGAGGAAACCGACATGTCCTAGAACCAAAAATTCGAACACATGTGACATCTACCAACCCGCACTGGGCCCGCGTCGTAGATTATAGCCCACTCCCTCTCATGAGAGGAGGCCTGTGTCCCTGCAGTGGGAACATTAATAGGCTGATGATGAATCGCATGATAAAGAAAGAAATAGTAACGAAATTCTATGGGTGGTTCACAATATGTTTTTGTCTCGTATCCGCTTCGATGGTGTCCGCGCCTTACTAAACTTTTCTCAACAACGAGAAAACAAATTGCACATTACAGAATCATCAAAGGCCGGACGGCCGGCCTTACGCAATTACAAACACGTTACATAACAAAGGTGGCGGATATGAATTATATTGCAATTCTAAAGGCACTGGTTACGTGCTCCAAAGAAAAGAAGTTTTGATTCTAAAACATTTTGTTTTATAAACTCTATGCTATTTCTATTGTATTGGAACGTCGCAGCGCATCGCTTTAGAGGCTGAGTCATGTGTATTGAATGCAGTAAGTGATTCTATTGAAACGATTGGACGATGAATGCGGGTTGACGACGTAAGTTCTGGATTAATCCAGATGGTTGTTATTGAGTGTACGGATATATCTCATATAAATCTATATATTATTATATGAATAAAAGAGAAGTCCTGACTGACCGACTGACTGATTGACTGACTGACTCATCAACGCCCAGCCCAAACCCTTGGACCTAGAAAGCTGAAATTTTGCACAGAGGTTCCCTTTATAACGTAGACAAGGAATAAGGAAGGATTTTTCGAAATTCAACCCCTAAGGGAGTTAAATAGGGGATAAAAGTTAGTTTGGAAAATCGTCATTTTCACGCGGGCGAAGCCGCTGGCAAAAGCTAGTATTATTATAATTGTGAATGTTGGACACAAAAACGTGGTTGTTCTCGAAGAACGTAAATAACAAACCACTTTAACTTGTGATATTTCTTCATCATTCTTCTCCATAGAGATCTAGGCTTTGAAAGAAAGAAAGAAAGAAAAAATATTTATTGTCGCAGAAATATAAATAAAATAAAAAGCGGTACCTAAACACACGCGGTTGTGCTTTGGAATGCACAACTGCAGTGTCTGCAGTGCTTTGCAATGAACAACCGCAGTGTCTGCAGTACTTTCAGTTATTATGCCTTGTGACTGTAGCTTCGCTTTCTCATCAAATGACTCCTCCCGCTCTAGGCAGAGCGAAAAGGAGTGTCAGACTTCTACTGACTAAAAACACCCATGCCACCCTTTGTGTCGAGGCCGCGGTATCTCTTTCGAAAAACCCGCAGCAATCTGTGGATGCCTTAAGTATACTCCGACGAGGGCGTAAAAACTTATAGTCTAAGTGACAGCGCACTAAGGGCATCCCTGTGAGGTATACCTCGGTTTAGGGCGCACTAGGGAAGGCAGCAAAGCGACAGGCTGGATCTGAGAGAAACTAACGCAGCCTGCCAGACAATTTCAAGCTTTAACAATGATGCTGAAAGTCTTAAATCATATTCTACAACTGACCTGTCGTTTGAACACGTCCCGCTGCACATGTGGCTCGGAGAAGTCCTTGCTGTAGTTCAGGCCGCACTCGCCGACCGCCACACACTCGGGGGCTGCTGCGATCTCGTGCAGGTCACCCCACATGTCTTCCTCGATCATCGACTTCGCATCGTGAGGGTGTACACCTGGACCAATCAAATAATTAATTGATGACTAGCCCCCACTCTGCGTCACATGGATGCAATCTACTAAATACTAATGTATAATCTACATCTACACTAATCTACACTTCTACACTAATATTATAAAGAGGAAAGATTTGTACCTATTTTTGTATGTTTGTATGTTTGTAATGAATAGGCTCAAAAAGTACTGGGCCGATTTCAAAAATTCTTTCACCCTTGGAAAGCTAAATTCACCCTGAGTAACATAGGCTACTTTTTATCCCTGTATTCCCACGGGAACGGGATCTACGCGGGTGAAACCGCGGGACGTCCGCTAGTATAGTATAACGGGCTGGGGTCCGCAACTCCACGTCTAAAGCGCTTATTTTGTATACAAGAAAAAAACGGTAAAACATGGATATTTCTGTGCATTCAAATGTATTGTGGAGTTAAAATTTATTAGATAAGATACTAGCTTTACATTAGTGAAAGAATAGGGTAGTTGACAAAAAATATCTAATTAGTCCGTCACATAGATTACCAAAAAATATAGGACACATATTTTTTCTTTTTGCACGTAAGCCAAAAATGAAGACGATACAGTGCATCGAAAACTCGTGTGACGTCACATCGCACTACATTTTTTACCACGTAGTGCCGTCAAAAGCCGACTCCTGATCTTTGACGCGTTTTATCTTCGTCAATTTTTATTAATTTGATAAAACAAAAAACACGTACATCCAATATTTTTCAATAATCTAACTGACGGACTAATCAAAATCATATTTTTTTTACCCAGGACACATCCCTATTATCTGAATCAGATAACGAAAATTACCCTCTACAAAACAAACTGACCTCTTTATACACATTTATGACATTCCGAAAACAGGCCTTATTTTCAGAAATAAGGAAAATTTCAGTTATGCCCGGCCAGTGACCGAAAATGTTGTAAATTCAATCTTAGTCTACCAGAGGCAAGAACCAAAAGCAAGGCTAAGAAAATATTCTAGTTAGAAAACGTGCTAGAATAACTAGTTATTCTAACTAACGACTTACTAACTTTATTCATTACCTACTTACACACATAGTCGTTAAGATTATGCACATGAAATTATAACAAAGAGAGAGTTATAACATTTTAATTATACCTCATGTAAAAGTAGGGTAATTAGCTTTACATACATTTAAATTAATATTTGAATATTTTACATAATCTCCGACAATAAGGAAATGGTTGTTTGTCTGCTTGGAGGCTTATGGTTTTGTAGAAGTACATTGAGGTCCCTAGCACACGCCGATAATGATGCTCGTATACGCGCTTCAAACGAGATTTGAACGCAACCTTGTAACCTTAAGCAAACGCGCGTCGTCGGCGCGTATACGCGCAGATACTGCGATCCCAAAGCGACCCTTTGTACGCGCTTCATACGCGCGTTTGTATAGTGTTTTACGCGCGTTTGAATCTATAAAAAACCAAAAATCGGTGCTGTCGTTTTTGAGTTTATCGCGAACAGACAGACACACGCGGCGGAGGACTTTGTTTTATAATATAAAAAATCCTCAGTATACGGTAATATCAAAATATAAAAAATGTTGAAAATATTCATTAGCACCTCGCCCGTAAAAAATTTGACTAAATTGTAAAATTTATAGCCCATTACCATTACATTACACCCATGAATAATTTAGCTTTTTGCCAGTGAAATTTTTTGTTTGAATTGGATTATGTGTTCCGGAGATTACCCCCTATGTTACTAATGTACTTAGTTTGAGGTGGGCAGGGTTACCTCTTTAATATCTATTCTATCTATCTTCTATCTATATAAGCGAAAGGTCACTCACTGACTCATCACGAAATCTCAAAAACCGCTGGACGTACAAAGATGATTTTTGGCAGGGAGGTAGTTTATGGTTAGTATACGTCCGCTAAGAACGGATTTTGCGACAGGGCCGGATTAGGGTGGTTAAGGGCCCTCGCAAGTTTGTATGAAAGTCCTTCATTTTTTGCGCTATAATCTAGATGTTTGGCAGAGACGTAGTTTATAGTCAGTCGACGTCTGCTATGAATTAATTTTGCGACAGGGCCGGATTAGGATGGTCTAAGGGCCCTCACAAGTTTGTATGAAAGTCCTTCACTTTTTGTGCAACAGTCTTGAATTTTGACGGGGACGTAGTTTATGGTGAGTAGAAGTTTGCGAAGAATTTGGTTCAGGGTCGGATTAGGGAGCTCTAAAGGCTCTTGCAAGTTTGTATGTAATTTTGATTTTTGTACTACCGGCCTGAAATTTAACAAGTCTATTAGCTAACAATTTTTTTTTGTGACTACCTGGACTAAGGGCTCCCGCAAGTATATAAATGAAATTCTTGGCGCCGAAAATTGGTAGAGAGATAGAATATAGTTAAGACATACCTATGTATTTGTATGTGTGGGAACAGATTTTATGACCGGGCCAGTTTAAGCGAATATAATCGCTTCGATTGGCATTTGTCATTCCCACACACATACATACACGTCAAAATTTCCTCGCGAACGAAGTCGCGGGCAACGGCTAGTCTATACATATAAAAGGTAAAGCTGACTGACAACTGAAACTTAAAATTTCGTACACGTATTCCTCTTATGACGTAGGCATCTACTAAGAAAAGATTTTTCAAAATTCAACCCCAAACGAGGTGAAACAGATGATGAAAGTTTGAATGGAAAATCGTCATTTATGATATTTCCGGCATCCACGCGGGCGTTGCCGCGGGCAAATGCTAGTATTATTATAGATGAATAAACATATTAACTTGAATTATTAATAATTTTAACTACTGGCATTATAATTAATAAATAGTCAATAGGATAATAAAATAAACTATAGTATTCATTAACTGTCTTGTTATTGAATGATTAAATTAATTATTATCTCATGACAAATTGGATGTTAATAAAATTAATATAGCTTTGATTTGAATAAATTATTTGTTTACATAGTAAGTTCACAGCTTCTTTTTATATGTTATTTTAGATTCTAGATGATAAATGTAAGGTGACAAGGTGTGATAAGGTTGACTGGTAGAGAATGCCTTGTGGCATTAAGTCCGCCTATGTACCACGTTTGTGCATGAAGTTTAAATAAATAAATAATAAATAAATAAATGACTTGTGTGCCTATCACACTCAGATGAATCATGCAAATTAAGTATACAGATAAAAATATCAATAGATATTGGTATTTATAGATTAGATATCTCATGATTCTACTGCCGTTATCCCAATTTATTTATGGACAGCACAGCATGTTTTTTTCCACCGTACTTCTCCATTAGTTGTTACTTCAGTAGTAAAGTCTTTCCTCTATCAGACTGTCCATTCATCATTATCTATCTCCCTTGCACTATTAACAATCAATATATTTCATATTTACAAAACTCAGTGGTTAAATTAAGATAATGTTTGTAACAATAGCAATAGGAACATCCCTATTATTCCATATCTAATCTGATAATGCTAAACCAGCCCAGGGAACTCTTAGAAGGCTGTAACATACACCAATAAATCAGCAAAGTAGAGACTTACCGGCTGTAGAGTAAATTGTGCTGGGATAGAGACGAGTCAGTCGTAGGGCTTCCTTACTGTTCCGCACCGAAGTTCCTGTGACCATGATCTTTTGGACACCTGCACAAATATTAAAGAAACAATAAAACATAGCAACTAATAATATGATAAGAGGAATAAATAAAACAAATGCATCAGTTTCAATTTCAAATCACTTGATCAAAGTGTAAACAAACGGATCAAAACATTTTTTCATACCAAAAGTAGCCAGTAAAAGTTTGTTTCTACCAATCCGTCTAAGTGTTTTAGAGATTAGCCCGGACAAACAAACAGACAAATTTGAAAAAAAAATATCTCAAACAGACAGTTTAATTTTATCTATTTGTCAAGATTTGTTTGTTTTGTTTGTATTTGTTTGTGACTTATAATCACAATTTAATGATGCTCTCCAAGCAATAATTGCTGAATTGAGCCAGCAACTACTTGCTGGATTGCTACTTGAGTAGCAAGATATCAATGGCAACATAGAATGAAACCTAGAAAGCATAGATAAATAAACAAATGTGTTACTTTTTCCCTTCAGTGAATGATTACAAGAATTTAACCTGAACAGTTTGTTTACCCTTTCATCAAACAGTTTTGTAACCAATGTAAGTAGATACATAAGAAAAACATGCACACAGCCCAAATCATAACATTAAACAGAACAACTGTTTTATGTTATTTTAGTCTTTGTGAATGTTGTTTGGAATAATAAACATATTTTATACTTGCAGTATTATTTTGGGTTTAAAGATGATGTGATTTGATTTGTTTAGAGCGCTGGTTGAGACGCAAGGGTAGCGGGTTCGATTCCCGCACCAACACAAATGTTTGTTGATGAAATAGATATTTGTGTTGGGTCTGGGTGTTTGTAGTACCTTCGTTGTTCCTGGTTACCATAGTACAAGGGAAAACCTTAGTTTGGGACCAGGACAATGTATGTGATGTTGTCTCAATTATCATGTCTGTTAGAGGAGTATCAATTGGCATATATAGGCACAAAGTAGGACTCCGAGGCTGCTACTGAGAACTTTCTGATGGAAAAACCCAATAATACTTTGCCCGATTTGGATAACAAACCCAGGACCTCATGTTCACCAGTTGCGCTTGAGACCATGACCAATAAAGTAGATTAACATTTCATCATATAGAAAATTATTGATATATTTAAAATTAAAATAAAATATCAAAATAGTAAATAATTATTTATTGAAACTTAAATAATTATTCTTATATTTCTTGAAATATTATTTCTTCATTTGTGTATAAATATTATACTTACCAATAATTTTCTATATTAGCAATGTGTACATTTAATCAATAATCTTACTGATTACTGCTTTATGTTTGTGCAATAATTGTGTTATTGTTCTAAAGCTTAATGAAATTGTCCTTGGTCAACCAACAAGTCAAAAGACAACGGCCTGTGTATTAGTCATCGCTAATTTTAAAAACAAGTTTCCTCAGAAATTAACTTCATTAACCACATGTTAGGTAAACAGTGTATATATATTTATTACTAGAAAACTAGTACGCAACAAAACAGCTTTCTTCACTAATAATTAAGTGCTAGATCATATTTCACTGCACACATAAAAATACATAACATTCCAAACACAAAAAATATATGTAGCATGACAATAACCCAGTAACTCGCGAGGTATTCAATGTGCAATCATTTTAAATGAATAAATTACTTTTAAACGTGAGTACATTGTAACACCGAATCACTGTACACACGCAATCACACATATTATGTTTTTTTTTCTTCCTTTTTAAACCAACCTGCATCTTTTGCCCTTTGCACGACAGAATCGAGATCACGGCCGTATTTCTTGTTCGTCAAGTTCGCGCCAATGTCGATTACAATAAGATTCTCGTAACATCCCTTCAGTTCTTCAGATATTTGGGTTTCTTCAGACGTCATCCTCGGGTTTTGTATGAAGCTTATTAATTGGTGTTTACCTAAAAAGATACGTTGCTATCACTATTTCTTGTCGAGGTTTAAGTCAGGCAGGAGGTGGAGGTGTACTTACAAATTGTATCAAACACTCCTGCTAAATAAGCCTCTGTTATTTTAATGACTAGTCGAGCGGTTCACCCTCTTCACTGAGCTGCCACCATGTTTTTGAAGCATGTTTTTATAGACACACTTCAAGTTGTTGTGTCAAACGTAGAATTTTTATACAGTTTGTGATTGGCTCGTAGATGATTATTTTGATAGGCAATTGAAAACATACTTATCAAGGCTAACACCGCACCTTGCGTTTTATTTACTGAATATGCACTAAAGATTTTGTTTTCATTTTTCTCTTTAAAATAAAAGTAACTGAATATGCAGACAGAAAGTTGACATTTATAGATGTGTATCAGTCACAAAAAGTTGTTTTTTTTTTCAAAAACACTGGAAAGTCCTCAAAGCAAGTATTGGTAATTGAAAATGAAACAGTCCTTGAGAAAATTTGACTGCATTTTGTTCATCCAAACGCCTTTAGCAAAACGTTTGAGATTCGTTCAAAACCTAGAATCCCACGACAGAATCGGTGACAGAATAAATAGTTACATTTGTTTGAAATAACTGTTTAATCTTGATAATAATATGTTTGCGTATATTTTAAGATTTTGCGGTTTTTGATGTATAAGTGTCATAATTATTATAAGTTTAAAACTTTTATTTTAAAATTAAGCTTATCTTTATATCATGTAACTTTTATTTAACGTTGGAACGTGCCAAAAAATGACAATCAGCTGTGCGTATGACATTGACAGTCGATTTATTTACATATACCGGCTAAATTAAGTATTCCTTAGTGCAGTGAAAATCTCACTACCCAAACAACCTCTTGAAACACTTCACATTATTATAACAATCTAGAAAAAGACGAAAGGCTGACAATACAAAAAGGGCATCATTGCTTCGTACCAACCTATTATTGATCGAAGGTACCAACGAATAATA
Source organism: Diarsia dahlii (assembly GCA_949775195.1). Lineage (NCBI taxonomy): Eukaryota > Metazoa > Arthropoda > Insecta > Lepidoptera > Noctuidae > Diarsia > Diarsia dahlii. The sequence continues at coordinate 18,211,725 of OX459209.1, forward strand.
TTAAAGAAATACGAAAAATCTGAATTTGACAAAATGACGAAGGTGGCACAGTTCTTCAAAAAGAACATTGTTCTTATTGTAATGGTGCCTGGACTTGTTGGTGCCCACTACGGCTGGTACAGACTGCAACAAGTCGACTCATTGGTGACCGAGGAAGAAAGGAACAAACTGCCGATTACGAAAGTAATTTCTGATCTATCTTCGTAGTTTTGTGACATAATAATGATAGTTTGTGACTGCGTGTGCTCCGAATGTAAATAATGTATGTTTTGTTAATAAATTAGAGGTTAAACCATTGTAGTTCTAGTGTTTCTCATATAAATCCTCAACTGTCCTCATAAACTAACCATTTGCTAATGTACTCCTTGTATTTTTAACATTTTAACTTTGTCATAGCAGCAGAGGTGGAATTGACACTCAAAGGTGAGGACTCTTTGTTGAAATTTCTAAAACCATTCACGCTGATTATAGAAATTGAATTAAAACCATGTTGGCCTTAGTTCATTGTTGTGGCTAAAATAATAAAACTTGTAAAAATTGATGATAAAAACAGGTGTATTTCTATACACTGCATTCTGAACTGAATTAGTACAAATAGAGCTAATTTTCAATATTCTATATTAAATTAGAACAGGGGTGGCCCATTGGTGGAGGCCGACTTACGAGCAGTAAGTCGTAGGTTCGAACCCAGGGAGGCGCATTTCTTTGTGTTATTAATTTCATCTCCACTGCTCTCATAAATGGTGAAGGAAAACATCATGAGGAAACCGACATGTCCTAGAACCAAAAATTCGAACAAACACTTGTGGCATCTACCAATCCACACTGGGCCCGCATGGTGGATCATAGCCCACTCCCTCTCACAGAGGAGAGGCCTGTGTCCCAGCAGTGGGATAATATATGCTGATGATGATGATGATGATGATATTAAATTGTAACAAGTCTAGTCAAGTGTTGTCAAGTCTAATTGTATCACAATATTTGTTGAGGAAATCTGAAGAGAATTGCTAATAATAGTAAAGTGAATTTGAAAAGAATCGTCAATAATACTAAATTGAATTCGCAATGTTTCACACACAAAATAAGTAATGTTATTTTTTCTTAATTCTTTCAGCTATTCAGCTTCTGATTGCAATCGCACACCTTGTCTTGTAAATTAAAAAAAAACATTTAAGAAGATCAAAGTCGCCTGTCTTATATGTAAGGTAGATTAGTGCTTGTAACTAGGAAATGTTATTGAAATTAGAATAAAACAATGTTGTATTAATATTGCTGATGTTTTATTCAGAGTCTATCACAAAGATTACCTAGCTTTTTACTTAGAAAACTCTTTATTATGTACAACATCGCTAGGTGGCGCTGTGAGTGTGTTGACCTAAGTTTTTGCTCTCTGTAATATTTAATTTCTAAAAATAGAAAAAGTACTAAATATTGTGTTTATTCGTTATAAACAATCGCAACAAGTCCTCAAACAAGTGCAGAGTTGAAGTGAAGTAAATTAATTCGGTGTGAACTGTGTTTGTCTTCGGTGCTAAAAACAGTGGACTTTACCCGGCAACGACAAGTGACGTTAAACCTAAACCTAAACTCTTCACTTCAATATCTTTGGACCGGCGAGTGCTACTTATAAACATTGATTTTCTGCCTATTGCAAGTGATGAGACTTCAACTTTCAGTGATTAACATTAATAACATTACTTCAAGTCAGTGATTTGCAATACTTCGATTTTGCATTGTCATAATCTACTTTCCATACAAAGTAACGCCATCTATGAGAATACACTTAAACTTCGAAGATATGACATTAGCCTCCTCATCGTGTTGCTGATCTACATGTGCGCAAGCGACATGTCGACTGAGTGACAGTGCCCTACGGTAACCTTTCATAATACGACGGAAGGTGGCGCTACCTGTTGTTTAGTTTGAGTTGATCTGGACTTGGACTACATTTAATATTATTTATCTTCAACATGCTCTGCAATGGGTGCAACGAGGTATTGGCTCCTGAAGCTGGATACCTAATATGTAATTTATGTGATGGAAAGTACCATCACGACTGTCTAAACATCACGCTGCAGCAATTTCTGGCCCTGACCCAGGATTACAAGTCCTGCTGGAAATGTCCTCCGTGCAGTAATATTACCCGTCGCACGCGCCATAACTTGGATGCGCCTGTTTCTTCCACACAGCTTCCTGCTTATGATGACAGTAGCATGAACATGTCCTGTGACATCGTGGATCAGCGCGCACTATCGCCACGCACTCCACCAATGTATGTACCATCTGCTGCCAGGGATGACTCCAGCGCACTGATCACCCAAGACAACCTAATCCAGGCGCTCACCCAAGAATTCAATAGCACTCTGCAGGGCTGGCGTTCTGACATGGATCGGACCCTTGAATCATTCAAGGCAGATATCAAAACTACCATGCACGACTGGCGAGGTGAGATTGAGGCTAGTATGCTTAGTTTCCACGAAATTGTTAAATGTAGCCTGTTGGACATGAGGCAGGAGTTGGGTGGTGTCCGTATGGTCCAGACCGAACTTAAGCAGGAGGTGAAGCAAATGACCGAAGAAATATCCAGCCTCAAAGATTCGCTGCAATTCCATGCTAGTGAACAGAATGACCTTAAAGGAAGGGTTGAGGATGTTGCACGTCAGCAGGCTGAACAGTCAGCTACTTCGATCAGCTATCTGGAAAACAAGATTGATACGCTCGAGCAGCAGGCGAGAGCCTGTAACCTTGAAATTTGTAACGTTCCTGACAAACGAGGTGAAAATCTGCTGCAGATCCTGGCCTCAATTGGGGAATCTATCGGCTTCAATTTTCCTCAAAAAGAGGTCATTTCTGTTCATAGAGTACCGCATGCACATCAGCAAAACAATAGGCCGAAAAATATTATTGTCAAGTTCTCCACGCGCATGCTACGAGACAATGTCCTTAGCGCGTATCGAAAGGCTAAGTCACTTAAAAGTGATCAAATTGGTATTTCCGGGTCCTCTACAAATATTTACTTAAATGAGCACCTAACGCTAAGGAACAAGGACTTATTTCGCAAATGTAAGGATGCTGCAAAACTGTACCAGTACAAATATGTCTGGGTTAGGAACTGTACCATCCTTGCTCGTAAAAAAGACGGCGATACTGCCATTGCTATCCGATCAGTTGACGATATATCCAAACTTAAATGCAAGGAGAACTGTTCCAAGGACAATATTAATGGTTAGTTTTTCATATATCCACTTCCTTTTGTTCACCTACCGTAAATACTATTTTTTGTTGGGTTTTTATCGTCTGCATGTTTGTTTGTTGGGAGAGTTAAATTATAGATTTTGCAAATTAAGGCCCATCTACATAGCCACAGTTTGTTTAAATATTTATATTATGTTTTGTCCTTTTCTCTTTACTATATGTTTATTTGGCAGGTTTATAAGTATAAGTTTAGTTAATGGGTATGTAAGTTTCAAATGTTGTATCTATTTCTTGCCCACTAATTTGCACCATTTGTTGTCAAACTTTAAAAATCTAAAATTCTTACATTTTATTATAGGCCATCTTTGTTATATGCGATCGAATCTCTGTGTGTCATTGAAGCAGTTATATATAACATTAGAAATCACCTTGCAGTACAAACAGTCCGGCAAGCTTAAACGATTTTGTAATTCTGGCTTATCTGTAGCTTATCATATTATAATTCATGTGGACAACGGACTTATGTATCATCTATTGAGTGGCAAGTGTTGCATTATACAAATTTATTATGTTACTGTTATTAATGGCTAATAATAACATCACATTTTACTACCAGAATTGTAGGGGTACTCGTACAAAGTTACAAACGCTCTACATGAACATATTGAGTAATTCTTATGACGTTATCGTTCTGACCGAAACTTGGCTTATTCCTGATATCCGTGATAGTGAATTCATTGATGAACGATATGTTGTCTTTAGATGTGACCGTGACCGTGTAACGACGTGTAAAAAAGATGGAGGAGGCGTCCTAATTGCTGTGCTTCGTGAATTGCGAGCAACAATATTGACAACTCAGTTATTTAACTCTGAAGTTGAACAAGTATTAGTACAATTGCCTGCCGCGCAGCAGCACACACGTCATATTATTGGTGTCGTGTATATACCTCCAGCGTCTCCTGCAGAGGTATATGAGCAATACTTTGACATGCTGCAAGGCTTAGCTAATAACCCCAATTGCAATTCATATCACTTCTTTGGTGACTATAACTTGCCTGCTATTGACTGGGTGCAGCAGGGAAGCCATGCCACTGCGCGTCACACGGACTCTACGGGACGTATTTTACTTAATTTCATAAATATAATAAATGGTTTACAATTCCACTACACAAAAAATAGTTTAGGTCGTGTACTGGACTTGATAATATCTAACGCAGACCCTCAAATGATGCCGTGCAATATCCTGCTGAATCCCGATAGCCTCCACCCACCCTTTTCTATGATAACTCACTTAGATGTGCGTTTCAAATCAATGAAATTCCATTCAGTTCGCAGGTATAACTTTTTCAAAGCAAACTTTGATTGCATTAAACATGACTTAGGCAATGTGGATTGGGAAGAGTTACTATCTCATCATTCGTCTGAGATGGCTGTTGATTGTTTTTATGAAACTATATATAAAGTTATCAGGTCACATACTCCATTGACTCACACTAAAAACTCAAAATTTCCGATCTGGTTTTCACCTTCTCTAATAAAAACATTTAAAACTAAAGAACGTGCTTGGATTAAGTGGAAGACATATGGTAATCTCTCTGATTATGTACATTTTTCAAATTGTCGCAAATTGTTTCATAGTGAGACCGCTAAAAGTTATAAGAGATATATGACATCAGTTGAAGACAGTATTCCCAAATCTATTAAGTATTTTTGGTCGTATGTCTCTTCCAAAAAAGGCAAAGCTAAGTACCCTGCTAATATGTTTTATAAAAATGTTTCTTCCGACGACCCCAAGGAAATATGTAACTTGTTTTCGACTTTCTTTAGTTCAGTATATGAACCCTCTACCTTTGACCCAGACACATGGCAGCCGCCTAATAGCTATGAAAACAATTCACCATGTATCTCTGATATCTGCTTGTCAAAGGAATCAATACGTACAGCATTGAAATCACTAGATTCTTCTAAAGGAGCTGGACCTGATGGCATACCACCCTCCTTCTTCATAAGTACAGCTGACCACTTGTCTTCCGCCTTACATATAATTTTTAATAAATGTTTGAAGGAAGGAGTCTTTCCTGCAGTTTGGAAGCGAGCCTCTATTACCCCTGTGTACAAAAGTGGTGATAAAAATGATGTAGAGAATTATCGGCCTATTTCCATTCTTTCCACTTTGTCAAAGGTTTTTGAACGACTTGTGCACGGTGCACTATATCCTCACATCCGTCATCTTATCATACCCGAACAACATGGTTTTGTCAAATGTCGATCTACCACCACTAACCTCATGACCTTTGTGAACTATCTCTTTGAAAACATGGACCGCCGGGTACAGGTTGACGCTGTTTACACAGATTTTCAGAAGGCCTTTGACAAAGTGGACCACACCCTTCTCATGGAAAAAATTGCCTTTAATGGTATACGCGGCAATTTACTCAGATGGTTTGCTTCATATATTTTTAATAGGACTCAAAGGATCATCGTTAATGGGCATGAATCTGACTCTATAGTTGTTAAATCCGGGGTACCTCAGGGTTCAGTATTGGGTCCTTTTCTATTTGTATTGTTTATTAATGACATTAAACATTGTTTTGTCAACTCACATTTCTTGATGTATGCAGACGATATGAAAATTTATACCACCTGTAAAAACATTTGCGACTGTCGTTATTTACAACAGGACCTTGATAGACTTTATGAATACTGCCTCAAAAATAAACTTTTTCTTAGCCTTCCCAAATGTTACGCAATTTCTTTCACTAAAAATAAAAATCAGATCAAATTTAATTACACTATAAACAATAGAAGTCTTAACGAAGTTCAATCTGTTCGTGACTTGGGTGTTACGCTTGATTCTAGTCTGCATTTGGATACTCATATCGATAATATAGTAAAAAAGGCCTTTCAAATGTATGGAATGGTGATGAGATTTTCAAGTAGCTTTGTGCGACCCTCTACATTCTTAATATTATATAAAACACTGATTCGGTCTCAACTAGAATACGCTGTCCAAATTTGGGATCCTCTATATGATAAGTACAAAGATAGGCTAGAAATTGTTCAGAGAAAGTATTTACGTGCTATGAATTACAGATGTTATCGTTCTAAAGTCTCCTATGAACAATTACTGAAACGATATAATATACTTAGTTTAGAGTCTAGACGATTTCTTCTGGGAGTAATGATGCTGCATGGAATATGCAATAATAGATTCGACTGCATTCCTCTGTCAAATAGTCTACATTATACAGTACCTAGATCTGTCATGCTTCGTGGGGTACGTGCGCCTCGCCTATTCCACACGAATTCGTGCAGGACTAACGCTGGGGAGCGCGTACCTCTTCGGCGCCTTGTTGATGCGTACAACGCACACTTTATGGAGCTTGACTTATTTACTCTTTCTAAAGATCGCTTCAAGGCAAGAGCAATAGAATTGCTAAATTCATAAGTTTCATTTTCTTCTTCTTCTTTTCTTTTCTTTCTTACTTCTTACTTATCTTTTATGACGGACACGATTTGTCTGTTTTCTTTAACTATTTTTTTTTTTGTGAATTCGTGGACAATGTTGTTGGTTACATGTGTAATAACATAAATATGTGAGATTGTGTATTTGTGTATAAATGTATTTCTAAGTTGTGTTATTTTAAGAATCTTTAGTTAAGCTGGCATGTAACTGTTTTTTGTCCCTAACAAATAAAATAAAAAAATAAAAATAAACATCTGAGTGTACAACATACAAGTTACATTGCGTCTTATTACTAAAAAGCCAAATTTTTTAACAAACTTGTTACAAATGATAAATGCCCTCTTGTTGAATAATTACTGATACAGTGACCTCCTTATAACATAGAACTTAAAATCCTACTGCTGCCAGAATATGTGTACATTTTAGGGTGAGAAATTATCAAATGACTCCTCTTGCTCTGGGTGGATTTAATGAGAGTGTCACACTCTACTACGCTACTATTGTAACAGTTAGTCGCCAGCTGTACAGCCGTAGCCCAGGAAGCGTCAATCTATCACCTCATCGTCAAGAATAAACGACTAACGCCATCTACCGACATTGAACGCAACTAGTATAACAGCAGCCATTAAGATCTACTGATACAATCTATCTAGTATCGCCATCTATCATTTGTTAAAGACACTATAATGTTGTGGTCACTTTAAATATTAATAACTTGTCCTTTTCTCTGAGCATTCATTTATTAATTGGAAAATATTACTGTAAATCATATTCAATTGTAAAAGTCTACTTTATAAAACCTATTTCTTATATTCTTATGGTTATTATAATAAGTATGTCAATTTCATGTAAGTGTTACGAATATTAAACAATAATTAAAAGGGGATGTTAGTTGACTTCCTGTTGGGGCGGTACTTTTCTGCTAGCGAGACTCGGTGGACAGATTGGTTTTTGTAAAAGGATTTAATGTGCTTTGTGAAAATATTGAATATAACTACAGTTTGTGCTTCTCATTAGTTCTCATTTCTGCTTCTGAACACCCGTAATACTATTATATTATCTGTGACTCTACTGACTAAAAACCACCCATATGCCTTCCCTAACAACCCGCACCCCATATAGATAAATAAAATATGGGCTGCTCTCCTCTCTTCCTAACTTGGAAAATATAAGTTTTGATCCTGGCACTGGCCACTAGGAGGTGACGTTCATCGAATACGTGAGTTAGGGGACACTGGACACATAACTTCAGAAATTGCTATCACAAATAAAAGCCAGTCAGAATATGAAGAACCATTTAATCATAATGAGGACAGTAAGCGCACGCGCGGCGCTAGCCAGGTATATAGTCACCAGGTGATACCTGAGGTAACCTGAGATGTCAAAAATTTACATAACAAAGGTGGGTAGGTATAGTTCGTTTTAAATTTTATGACGGGTCGGAAGTTAGCTACGAGTCACGCTCTGCATGTAATAAACAGTAGTCAAGACTACCGTACTCAAGAAGTCAAGAGTCAAGACGATGTGTTTTCGGGCCGCTGATTACCTAAAATTGTATTTTGCGCTGCTTGGATTGTGCCGTAAAGTTTGAACCGTACCTGCACAGACCGTCACTCGCAGGTGTCCGTTTCGACCGCGCGGCCACGACGTATTTTAAAAAAAAAAAATGTACCAAGTTTATGTAAAAGTTTGTAAAAGTTGATTCCCAAAACCATAAATTTGTCAAAGTTATGGTTACAAAGTTATAAGGGTTTGAACGTGGCCGCGCCATCGAAACGCGGAGAACCCCGCGGCCACGGAGATCTTTAAAACTAAGCGTTGCAGAGACCTGCAATTTAGGTAAATAACAGATTCATTATGTAAAAAATTTGTAAAAATATAGAAAAATATCCTAGGTTTATATTTTAGGAGCTGTAACACTAAAACCCCATGGCCGCGCCATTGAAACGGTGAAAACCACGTTATCGCCGATATCTCGCTGAAAAAGCATCGTAGAGGTCTGAAATTTCTTGTAAAACATAGATTTGAATTTGTCAAATCATGTAAAAATACAAAAAAAAACCTTAGGTTTATATTTTAGGTGCTATAAGGCTAAAACGCCATGGCCGCGCCATTGAAACGGTGAAAAATACGTTATCGCCGATATCTCGCTGAAAAAGCGTCGTAGAGGTCTGAAGTTTCTTGTAAAACATAGATTTGAATTTGTCAAATCATGTAAAAATACAAAAAAAAACCCTAGGTTTATATTTTAGGTGCTATAAGACTAAAACGCCATGGCCGCGCCATTGAAACGGTGAAAAATACGTTATCGCCGATATCTCGCTGAAAAAGCGTCGTAGAGGTCTGAAATTTCTTGTAAAACATAGATTTGAATTTGTCAAATCACGTAAAAATACAAAAAAAAACCCTAGGTTAATATTTTAGGTGCTATAAGACTAAAACGCCATGGCCGCGCCATTGAAACGGTAAAAAACCGCGTTATCGCCGATATCTCGATGAAAAAACATCGCAGAGGGCTGAAGTTGTTTGTAAAGCAATGATTTGAATTTGTCAAAAATTGGAAAAATACACAATACAATTCTAGGTTTATATTTTAGGAGCAGTAAGGCTAAAACCCCATGGCCGAAACGGTGAAAATCACGTTATCGCCGATATCTCGCTGAAAAAGCATCGTAGAGGTCTGAAGTTTCTTGTAAAACCAAGATTTGAATTTATCAAAATTTTTAAAAATACACAAAATAATCCTAGGTTTATATATCAGGAGCTGTAGTACGATATCGTTTAGAACCTTTGTTGTTTCGATAGGGTGACCATGACTTTGTGTTTACAGAAAACTTTATCCATAATGTTTGGAAATTATTTCTCAAGCATTCTAAATTAAATTAAAATGAAACGATAAGATACAAAAATATATATATTTATTTCTTTAAAAATCACATAAATCACAGATTGTTTACTTCAACTAAGATTTTTTTTATTACATAATTATTTAACATCTTAATCATCTATTAGACCATATACCGATAAGATAAAAAAATATAAATGTCGGCTAACGGGATAATTTTTAGCAATATTCGTTGGTTAACAGTGGGCGTCGGTGGGTAGTGTTGGATGAAGAAACTAGACTCGTACACTCAATCAATAGTCCTAAGCACAGTAGATCTAGATTATTCTAGATAGTTAGACACACAAACTCTGTAGGTAGGTACGTATTTCAGAACACACGATGGTTTCAGCGGTTTCACGCGCCCGCCGCTCGCGCTTGTCTACTCAATAGTGACGTACCGACGCGACCGGCCCACGCGCGCGCTCACCAATGACTCCATCAAGCGCCACCAGATGGCGCTGGCGTACTGAATACGACTCGATGCCGACACGGCCATCCTGCTTTCACACGTCCTCGTGAGATCATTAGTCTGCGAACAAACGCTTGACACACACTTCCACAAGTTTACTTTGTTCCACTCGGTCGCTCCTGATCAAACTCAAAATTCATAAAATCGTTGAAAATAAGAAATTCAAACCCCCTTTTTTTAATTTAAACCAAAACCCTTCAATTACATCAAACATATTAACGGAAAATTAAAAATAATCCAAAATACAACACCCTGGGCCACGTAAGTACCATCGCTCGATTCAACCTTATAAACTCTACTGCAACAAAAACTGTCAAGCTTACAGAAACCCTCGAGTAAGACCACTAACACCACGGCTCTCCAGCCGACCAGCAATCACATTGCTCTCACACGGCACTCCAGCCGACCAGCAAACGCATTACTCTCACGGACTCTCCAGCCGATCAGTAATCGCGTTGCCCACACACGGCACCATAGCCGACTTGCAAACGCATTGCTCTCACGGACTCTCCAGCCGATCAGTAATCGTGTTGCCCTCCCACGGCACTCCAGCCGACCAGCAAACGCATTGCTCTCACGGACTCACACGGCACTCCAGCCGTCCAGCAATCGCATTGTTCTCACGGACTCTCAAGCCGATCAACAATCGCGTTGCCTGCGCATCCATAACATGGATCGCCAGTGTGCATCACGCATAACTACACACTATGGTCTCTCCAGACCACGATCTCCGCCAGAGTTGAACGCGCACCGCGCACCCACGGACAACAAACAAGAGACACCGATTTCTACCGGGCTACGACTACGTAACAACTACTGGTACGGTCGAACACAATAGGGCCTATAGAAACCCTTACTCGATTTTCCACCATAACTCAAACTTGCTCATCATCATTAAAATTCTTATCAACATCGACTGGTACGTGACCCGCTGGCATCTTCTTTAGCATATCGTGTGCATATTTTTAAACACGCTTAGAATTGAAAGATTTTTCAGTTGAAAATACTTATCTTGTACCTACAAGACAAAGTAGCAACGGTGGTAAAGTTCAAAACTAGCCACACCACCTTTTTTTTTAAGTACAATTAGAAGGAAGATAGAAAGAGATAAAAATATTTGTTGCAGAAACAAAATAAATTGATGTTGGAATCCGTGAGTTAATTACAGGGGTTATTTCAGGTATAATTCATTATTTCAAATCCTTTAGACAAATTCAATACAATCACTTTTTTTACTGAATAATCGGTGATTTATGTGTTTTTTTATAATAAAAAAAGTAAACAAATGAAACGATATGAAGCAAAAATATAATAATGTTTATAAGAAATTTCATTTCAATTAAAGAACGAACCAATGAAAGAACTTTTCATTTTAATTTAATTTAGAATGCTTGAGAAATAATTTCCAAACATTATGGATAAAGTTTTCTGTAAACACAAAATCATGGTCACCCTATCGAAACAACAAAGGTTCTAAACGATATCGTACTACAGCTCCTGATATATAAACCTAGGACTATTTTGTGTATTTTTAAAAATTTTGATAAATTCAAATCTTGGTTTTACAAGAAACTTCAGACCTCTACGATGCTTTTTCAGCGAGATATCGGCGATAACGTGATTTTCACCGTTTCGGCCATGGGGTTTTAGCCTTACTGCTCCTAAAATATAAACCTAGAATTGTATTGTGTATTTTTCCAATTTTTGACAAATTCAAATCATTGCTTTACAAACAACTTTAGCCCTCTGCGATGTTTTTTCATCGAGATATCGGCGATAACGCGGTTTTTTACCGTTTCAATGGCGCGGCCATGGCGTTTTAGTCTTATAGCACCTAAAATATTAACCTAGGGTTTTTTTTTGTATTTTTACGTGATTTGACAAATTCAAATCTATGTTTTACAAGAAATTTCAGACCTCTACGACGCTTTTTCAGCGAGATATCGGCGATAACGTATTTTTCACCGTTTCAATGGCGCGGCCATGGCGTTTTAGTCTTATAGCACCTAAAATATAAACCTAGGGTTTTTTTTTTGTATTTTTACATGATTTGACAAATTCAAATCTATGTTTTACAAGAAACTTCAGACGTCTACGACGCTTTTTCAGCGAGATATCGGCGATAACGTATTTTTCACCGTTTCAATGGCGCGGCCATGGCGTTTTAGCCTTATAGCACCTAAAATATAAACCTAAGGTTTTTTTTGTATTTTTACATGATTTGACAAATTCAAATCTATGTTTTACAAGAAATTTCAGACCTCTACGATGCTTTTTCAGCGAGATATCGGCGATAACGTGGTTTTCACCGTTTCAATGGCGCGGCCATGGGGTTTTAGTGTTACAGCTCCTAAAATATAAACCTAGGATATTTTTCTATATTTTTACAAATTTTTTACATAATGAATCTGTTATTTACCTAAATTGCAGGTCTCTGCAACGCTTAGTTTTAAAGATCTCCGTGGCCGCGCGGTTCTCCGCGTTTCGATGGCGCGGCCACGTTCAAACCCTTATAACTTTGTAACCATAACTTTGACAAATTTATGGTTTTGGGAATCAACTTTTACAAACTTTTACATAAACTTGGTACATTTTTTTTTTTTAAATACTTCGTGGCCGCGCGGTCGAAACGGACACCACTCGCAGCCCTTGCTCGCAGCTTACACTTCCGAGCTGCCATAAAGTTTGAACAGAACTATTTATGTACCATATTAAATTACTAGATAATATCGTGCCACATCCACATGGATCTTTTGGCTCCTTAACAGCGGGGCGGGCGTTGCTAACATGCCTTGATTAAAGAAAAAAAAGATGGCGGGCGTTGGGTGTGATTTTCGCGCCAAGAAAACCATGTTGCACTTAACACATGACAGAGTTTTAGCAAAACGAAATGGTAGGTACCTATTTAGTGTTATTTACAATTTTGGCTTTATCCTTGTACAACTACTAAGTACAAATAAAAGCCAGTCAGAATATGAAGAACCATTTAATCACAACGAGGGTAGTAAGCGCACCCGCGGTGCTAGTCAGATAGTCGGCAGGTGGTTCCTGGGGTCAAGCTCTGTTTTCTTGTTCCTCGCGGGCTGATTCCGATCTGTCACTATTAGTTGAGGCAGCAGCGGTGATGATTGCACCTGGAAGGAAACAATGGATTTTTTCACTTGTCTTGAAAATACTTTGAAGATCAGCACACCTAAGTGCGAACCCCATTGCATCATAATGGGTGTATCAGACCTTACACGAAGTCGTCAACCAAGCATTTACACCAAAGTAAGTACCTAATATTCCTCGAAAATTATCGCCGGAAAACTATTTTCTTTGTGTCAAAAATCACGGTTTTGCATTTTTCACGACACAAAAAGACGGTCAATCTTGAGATCCTAAACATCCGCATAATTATGGTATCTTTGCATTTTTGTCTAGTCAGCCAAATCTGAGGAGACAGAGGACGATACGAGGTAGAGTTGTGGGCACTAGACTGATCTAACAGGTGGAAGGAGGGAGATCGAGGCACAAACGGTTAAATACCACATACCGGTACATAAGTATACGTAACCTACGTTTTAAGTCGTAACCGTATGAGCGTCGGTCGATGTCTCTTCCACCAATACCTAAGTATAAAGCAATAAAAATAGGTAGCTACACTATACAATAACTCCTAAGTCCTAACAATTTTTAAAACTACCAAATTAATGAGTACGATTAACTACGGAAACATAATATTGTATTAATTATACCTACCTATACATAAAAATGGCTTAGGGCCGAATACTGGAACGACACTCAAATATTTAAGGGCTGCTTAAACGTTTGAGCAGCTCCTAAACTTTAATTTCGTATACACAAACGTCTTTTTTGAGTATCTGTTAAATATAAGTGCTTCTTAAATTAAGTGGTGCTCAAACACCACTCAGTTTAAAAATCGTATACAGGAACGCTACTCAACGTTATTTATCTGTCAAATCAACTGTCAAACTGATTTGAGCAGCCCCTATATCTGAGAGTGGTCGTGAGGTCCCTCAAATCAACTTAAACCTATTAAAACTAAATAAAAAAGTGATAAAAATGTCTTTATCGTCCTTGTCTTTACTTTCGAATCACGAAAGGCCAACTGGGAGCCGCAGAAATGAAGAAATGTTGAACGCTTTTGAAAAGTACAACGAGAGGGAGTTTGTTTCACGGTTCCACATCTCGAAAGAAACTGTTTTATATTTGGACTCTGTATTTATTTATTTAAATAAGTAAATAAAGAAATATTATGATAAAATAGAAGAAAAATCAAGTCTACATTTGCTTCGGCAATGTTTTTTTTAGACCTATGTTTGAGGTTTTCATAGAGGTGTCCGAGTTGCTGCCATGTCCTGATGCCGCTCACAGCAACAGCATTATACTGTTGGCACACTGTATCCCAAGCAGCTCGCTTCTTCAAAATTATGTTGCCGTTTGTCTCTTTATTTTCTTATATGATTTTTTGATATCTGAAATATTTAACATATTATTTACAATATGAAACAGTTAGAAATTACACTTAGGATCTGTGAAATGATGAATGTAACACATTCATCATCATGTGCATTATCTGGCAGTATTTATACCTGTAGGAATCTAAAAGTAATTGTACTGTGGCGTAGCTACGTGTTTCAGATGGTACCTAAGTGGTCACAAGTTTCAATGGATAAGTAAGTGCTTGCAACAGATACAGGCAACAGTTGCCCTCAGCTCCTGACTATGTACGAGAATGTTAGAGGCATGGATACTAACAAAATATTACATGCACCAGGCTCTTGCGGCTAAACGAGTGTAACGTAACGTAAAGTACAGTATTTCATTGTTTATTTATGTACTTACTTTTTTATTAGTTCCAAGAGCATATCTTTCTCAGCAGGTGTATAATTGCATCCACGTTTCTTCATCTTCTCCATCGTGAATCAAATAATAAGTAATAACTTTACTTATACTTCGTAAAATCGCGCGTAAAATGTCAAGTGTGACGTTCCAATCTCGACAATTATGTCAAGAAATTTTCTTTTCTTATGACGTCTTCTTTCGATATCCATCCGTTTTTTATGTATATAAATACATAATTTCAATCGTAATTCAAACCAAATGTTTACCCTGTTTTATTTCAACTGATTAAATAATTATAGAAAATAATTGTTCAATGAAGACTGCGTAAAACGAATACGAGACGTAAACTAAATTATTTTGTAACTGAGAACGTGCCGAGATCAATTTTTTAGCAGGATGTTGCCATGATGTAAACATTTGAGGACTGCTTGGCTAATCACGGTTTCAAATTGCTTGAGTGGCGTTTGTGTATACCATTTAAATTTGAGGGATGCTTAAATTTAAGTAGCTTTTAGGTGATTGTGAGATTTGAGTGGCGTTCCAGTATTCGGGCGTTAGGCTTCCCATTCCTTCACGCAATGTTTTAATAACTTATACCCAATTTAATACTTTTTGCAATACCTACACGCTAAATTACCTATTCTCTACAACTAACTTTCAAACTTCAACAGTGACTAACTTAACGACGTGGTAGCTTGAGCCGAATACATTTCACCATATTGAATTCGGTGGGCGTCTAAAATGGCCACTTTAGCAGATCATAATATGAATTGCGTTAAAAATCGTAAAATGTACCTTTCATATTAGTAACTGGTTCTAAGACCATTTAGGAAAACAGATCATAATAGGAAAATAATATGAATTGCGTAAAAATCGTAAAATGGTCACAGGCGCAGCCACTAATAGGAAAGGTCCATTTTGGGATTTAGCAATTCATATTATGATCTGCTAAAGTGGCCATTTTAGACCCCCAGGGTTGTTCAGTATCCAGTCCAAAATGATACACCATTTTCGTTTTTATTGCAAAGACATGAAATTTATTTTGGCCGGCTCAAGCCTATTCCGTGTCATCAAGTCACTCCCACATTCTACAATCGTACTTTTGATGTCATCCCACGACTCTGGACCCTTATTCTCCTTCAAATTGATTTCGTTCCTGCAGAATAATAATGAACTAAATAATTTATTGCCAAGAGCCTCGACCAACACCATTTAGAGACTCTCTTTAGGCAGCTGGATCAAGGGCTTGATACAGAAAGCGGTAGTCCTGGACACGGCTCGTATTGTTAGGATTAGGAGGTTCCTCTCTCTGAGCTTGGACCCTGTTCTCGATACCAGTGGGCTACTATTTATTCGACGCGGCAGCTTGAGCCGAATACATTTCGCCATATTTAATTCGGTGTGGGGAGTTCGGTATCCAGTCCGAAACTCCGAAACGAGTCGCCATTTTCGCTTTTATTGCAACGACATGAAGCATGAATTTGACCGAGATATAGTTAGCAGTTTTTGAGAAATAACACATTTAAAAATCCGCAAATATAACTTTGTCATTTAGGTACATCATTTCCTTTCAGCCGGAATACGTCCACTGCTGGACATAGGCCTCTCCTTGACCCTAAACCCTTCATGTGCGAGTCCGACTCGCATTTGGTCAGTTTTTAATTTATATTCTGATTGCGAGTAAGATAGTATAGTGGGTTTTTCTGCTCCGAACAATCATTTCATACCTGTGTTCTTCTGGCCTTTTCATACTCCTCATGGTCTGAATGTGGTACTGTGAAGAGGAAGTTCTCGAAGATAGGATGCCTCAGTAGCTGCTCACACGTCCACCTCATCATAGGGTCTTTGTCTAGGCATTTCTGGAAAAGGAAGAAACCAAAAGTTTAAGAAAAATCTAGATTATAATAATAATAATAATAATATTCCACAACTATCACACAACGCCATCTAGTCCCAAGCTAAGCAGAGCTTGTGTTATGGGTACTAGACAACTGATAAACATACTTATATATTTCTAAATACATACATATTATAGATAAATTACACCCAGACACAGAACAAATGATCGTGCTCATCACACAAACATTTGTCCTGGGTGGGAATCGAACCCACGACCTCCGGCATAGCAGTTAGGGTCACTAACCACTAGACCAACAGGCCAGTCGAGAGAGATTAACTAACGATGAAAAGTGATGCTGTAAATTCTTTTCCAAAACTATCAACATTTTGGAAACTGAGTTTGTAAAGACACGTAAAGTCCATTTCACGAAAGAAGTCCCGCATACGCAGCGCTGTATTCGCGCGACATAATGTTGCTACCTCTCTCTCTCTCGCCATATCTCCCCATCTGTCAAATTTAGTTCCACAATTGTCCGCGGGACTTCTTTCGTGAAATGGACTTTAAACGTTTATAGTGCGTAGACTGGAAACGTCATGAGGTAAGGTATACCTATACGACTTTTCAAAATCAAAATCAAAATTCATTTATTCAAACTAGGCTGACGATCAGCACTTTTCGAGCGCCAAAATTTATTTACAAGAGACAGTCCCTCAAAACGCCCATTCGACACTTCGTAGTGTTTTAGCTGGGAAGAAGAAGTGGCGGAACAAACTCCTCAGCAACACATATGCCTGTTGGCTTAGATTCTTAGAAGAACCAGACTCAAAACAATAGTGAGATGTAAGTAAATTCCACGTTCCAGTTTCTTCTTCAGGTGGAGATTCTCCACCTGAAGAAGAAACTGGAACGTTTTGAAGGCTTAATGCCCCTCCATTCCTACCAAACGGTCCGACATGAGCGCTATTGGACAAATCGTTTAAGGAAATAGAAAGCAGGTAGTCCTTTTGGGCACATCTTATCTTGGAGGTTCCTCTCTCTGCAATCGAGACTTGAACCTTATCTTTAGCCTAGACTCATAAAACAGATGTAACTACCACTAGAGCAGGGGGTCTAAAATGGCCCCTTTAGCAGATCATAGTATGAATTGGTTAATCGTAAAATGGGCTATTCATAATAGTAACTGTCTCCGTGGTCATTTTACGAATTTTTCGCAATTCATACTTAGAGGGTGTAAATCAACTCATCACACAACCGTCAACCAAGCATTCTGTACATCAAACTAAGTACCCCTACGCAAACATTTTTGCTGATGGGAAACGAATTTTTTTTTGAGGTCAATAATCACATTTTACGGTAAAACTCAATGTAGCATTCTTAAAACATTGTACTAGTTGATGTTATAAGTAAAGTAATAAACCTAAAAAACTACATAGTATTTACAAAAACAGCTGTTCAAAATTTGGAACTCTAACCCCCAATATCTCCGTAACTAGGGGGTTCCCAGGTATGGTCTAAAACAAAAAAATTAACGCAGTGGTGGGGAAACAAGTGCCCTTCGTTTGCGTTAAGGGTACTTTTACACCAAGGTGTAGAACCTCTATATTGATATCGGTATATACTTACATTCATAAAATCTAACACCAGGTCATTGCAGGAGTACCGTGATGGGATCTTCTTCTCGAGAGGTTCCACCGTGCTTGGCTCCGGTAGCTCCATGCCCTGCAAACATTGCTAAACAGTTTATAACGATTCACTAATGTCGATGGCTATGAAAGTACTCGTGTGAGTTCAACTTTATTAGGTAATGCAACGTTTTTCGGGTTTCGAGTTTTGCACAGACAAGAACCTCGTGGTTAAATAGTAACAGACTAACAGCCACTTGAAAAAGAAGTGTGGGTCGTCCAGCGGCGAGATGGGCAGACGACATAGTTACCATCGGGGGGAAAACCTGGATGAGGCTGGCACAGGATCGTGGAGAATGGCACAAGGAAAGGGAGGCCTATACCCAGTAGTGGGTGAATTCTGTTTTTTTTTTTTTTATTGGGACAAGCCCGCCACACTATTCCCAAACCACTGTAACTCCTGTTAGCCAGAATCAACAGTGGCGACCACAAGAAAAGCGCCGAGACAATGAAGCTCGACGAAGTCCCAGAGAAATGATTTAACAGTCTTGGATCCCTCAACGAAATTAATCAGAAAAGAATAGCGGAGGAGTAGGAAAAAACATAATTTCCACTCAGAAGAATTCAGGCTGTGGATGATGAACAGCCACTTGGGTCGATCTTCAAGTTAAGCCGCGCGTGCAAGGTTGGTCCGCCGATGACAATCTATTACATTACATACCAAGTTTCCTCCATGCCTCAAAAAGCACGATAAGCCGTTGGTTCCGGCTGACATCCAGTTTAGGGTTGTGGAGAACAGATAGGGTTGGTCTATTTATATACTGATAGTCAGCTGCATCCGGTAAGACTGGGAGACGACCTAGTCAATATGGTTGAGAAAAAGCTCGGCAGATGGTGATGTATCTTGTGTCCGCCTAGTGTGTGTCTACGTTGTCATCACCTTTTAACCGACTGCCAAAAAGGAGGAGGTTCTCTATTCGTATGTATGAAGAACACATACACGAAACAAATGTCAACGACTTCAGAAGCTGATTTTTCTTCTGAAGTTTATTTTAAACTTTTTTGTGTTTTCGAAGTTGCAAAAATGTTTTTTTTTTCATGGGGTTTCGCAGTCAGTTCCCATCCTCAACTCACCTGAAAGAAGGTATTCTGTGAGAATATAGTCATATGCCTTGGCAGGAGATCTCCGAGGGTCTTCCTTATGAGGTACAACTGGTCGAGGTCACTCTTGCCCGGCCACAACGCTTCGCCCGAGAGGAGTTCTGCAAACACACATCCTGGAAAAAACGAAACCCCTCATAAGATTTAAATGACATCGAATGGTGACTGGTGAACATGAAAATTGCGTCAGGCGCTCGACGGTAACGTATAACCGAAGCATTGTAAACCGTGCATGACGGTTTCGATTCCCAGTTCAGGCAGTGTTATTCGGTTATCCATCAAGAAATTCTCAGTAGCAGCCACGGAGTCTGGACTTGTGCCCGGTTGATGATAATAGTCTCGCCCGGGCGAGACCATATTACATGGTATCTCCGACCAGTAGCTCTTTAGTCTGTGAGCACTGCCTCCCCTCCTGTGTGCGCAGCGTCACAGTCACAGTATACACACCTATAGCCTAGACGTCCACAGGCGTACTGTAGTCAGTGGTCAGTATACACACCTATAGCTCAGCCTAGACGTCCATTGGCGTACTGTAGTCAATGGTCAGTATACACACCTATAGCCCAGCCCGGACGTCCATCGGCGTACTGTAGTCAGTGGTCAGTATACACACCTATAGCCCAGACGTCCACCGGCGTACTGTACATGGTATCACCAACCAGTAGCTCTGGGGCGCGGTACCACCTCGTCGCCACGTAGTCTGTGTAGCTCTCTCCAGGACCTGGACATGTTAGCAGAAGGATTCTGTTGGTTACTACTTTATTTAGAGTTTGTGATGACGAGAAACAGAAGTATGGAAGAAGATCAGATGCTGCGCCGACCCCAAATGAACTGCGATAAGGGCAAGAGAATGGTAATGATTACTGTCAGATTGTCTCGAGGCGCTCCACTAGGGCCGTAAGTTAAAGGGGGACATCTGCAAACGTGTAAAGTACATAGATTATTATGTCGTAACATAATCTATCCATTTTTAACATGATGCCATGATTTTTACTGAACGGAATCAGGTGATTATGAAAGAAATTTCAAAGAACGACAAAGGAACCTTTGCATTTCAACTAACTTCACAAAAAGGAGGAGTGACGCCATAACCGTTTATTGCCCGTGGTCCACCTGCGTAGTCCACCTGGGTGCACCACGGGCAATTATTTTTGCCCGTGGTCCACCTCCATGTCCATATGTTTCTATCGTAGTATAACGAAAGAATAATAGTGATAATAAATTGTAAAACCAAGCCAGTGTGATAATGTTTTAATCTATTCATTGGTACCTCAATATACGTTAGACATAAAAAAATATAAACAAAATTAATTATATAAAAAAATAATTAAGGGATATGGTTTCCGCACTTAGACCTTAAAGTGGACCATTATAGATGACCCATGGCGGCCGTTACTTCAACCAGCCCACCTTCCTCCAGAAGCAGATCAAACATCCCAGTCTTCTCAGGGCATCCGCAACGGATCTCGACTAACAGTTTCTTTGTGGATCGGAATTTTCGGCTACAAGCTAACTGAAATTGTCTTGTGGGAATATACCCAGTAAAAGTACTAGGCTAGCATAGGTTCCAGGTGGTATGTATTTAATAGTAGATTATGCACCGAGGGGCTAAAGTTGTGTCTTATGTCACGGGCGTCATATTGAATCTCGAGCGCAATGAAGTTAAGAGTTTAACTCACGAGCGAAGCGAGGGAGTTAATACAAGAATCCTGAATGCAGCGAGGGATTCAAGCTAGCCCAAGGCAAAGACACCTTTAGCCCAGAGGAGGATACTCTACTTTTTACACCTACTGTGAGAAAATAATAGCCATAGTACGAAAAACAAAGTATTTATTAAATAAACGAACAGTAAGAATAACATATTTAGAACTAGTTAGTTATATGCACTTACAGATTAATTGAAGTTAATGGTAACATTTGAGACATTAGTCCAGTTGTGCAAAGATAAAATAAAAAAAAAAAATAAATAAAAATACTAATTTTACAGCCAATTACTATTACGGTATTACGGCGCGGTACGGTATAAAATTTGTTATTATTAATGCCAGTTTTAATGTTATTATATTCCTTTTAAAAATGGTTCGTAGTTATCTAATTATTCTTACAATATTATGTCTTCGAAAACATGGCAACGATATGAAGAAGCAGTCGTTATGATTTTGTAGGAAATCGAGAATATCATCCACGCGTAGTAAGGGTATCGAGAATAGCTTTCCGGCACCAAAGGGTGTTTGTTAGTACTATACTGCCAATTTAGCTGAGCATGTGAGATTCCAAATTCAAATTACATTATTGACCAGCGGGTCATAATGAAATCCAGTACAACATTATTGACCGGCTGTTCCCCCGGCCACTAATGACTCACTTTAGGTTAAGGTTGCTTGACATATAATGTGACATTTTCGAGCAGGTGGTGTGAAAATTATTTTGGTTCACCTACCCAGAATATTTTAAATAGATACTACTTGTAACCTATGCTAGCCTTGTACTCTTGTGCTAATACTAGGATTAAAGTACCTTAACCTTCTTTTACAAAGGTTATCATAATTAACACCCAGGTGAACCACGGGCAAAAATTCTTTCCCATGGTACACCCAGGTGGACCACGGGCAAAAATAATTTCCCGTGGAACACCCAGGTGGACCACGGGCAAAAATAATTGCCCGTGGTACACCCAGGTGGACTACGCAGGTGGACCACGGGCAATAAACGGCCATAACTCCGTCATTTATGAACCGACTAAAAATATTTTTTCATATTAAAAGATATGCTTTCTGATTGGTCCCTAAAAAATTTTATACAGCTTACGAAGTAACTACACAAAAACAATCTACTGCGTACCTATTAACATTCCGTAAAGTAACTGTAGCTACATACACCAACAGCCTATACCTAGGTGTTCCACCGTAGTTAAAATTTCAAAAGGCTCTTTAAAGGCCAAAGGTAAAGGCTAGGCTGCAGGGCCTTTAAATAGATGGTTCTTCGTTGATAGCTTGATTAATTGCCGAAGAACACCCACACGCAGGATATAACTTAGAAGCTATAGACGGAAGACCTTGGTTTTATTTATAGACTTTCGTGAGTATAAACGTGTGTACATTTTGCATAAATACAAATAAAAAATATATTTTTCATCTTGATTGATCGTTTCATTGACCTTGTTTTATTTTATAAAAAGAAGAAGACAATCTTAGCAACTAAAAACTGTGTGAGGAATGTTAAAAAAGAAAAAGACGCAGAACTTACTATTTTAAACGGTCCATTTTACGGTTTTTAACGCAATTTATAGGTAATATGATCTTCTAAAGTGAATAAGGTCGCGTGCAATAGCTGGTTTATTTATGTTTCTACAATCCACCCTACAATCTAAGTAGTAAGACCATGAATTAAAATAATAGCTAGTTAGTGAACGTCTTGGAATAGGGTTCACCAACGGATATAGCCTTGCTCTTGGCAATGCGATAGTGCTCAAGGCCAATGCGGTTTTTATGTATTTTGCAGTAAGTATTTAAAATGAGGTAATTGTATTGAGTGCAAGCAAGCAACAAGCAGGAGTTGAGTTGACCGTATAGTTTCAGAATGATTAAAAGTCATCATCGGTGTAGCCAATTATGTTGCCTACTCAGATGGTAATGAGGATAACGAAGAATCATAGAAAAGTAAAAAAAAAAACAGACTTAAAAAAAAGAACCAGTATGAACAGCTGTAGAAAATATATTATGAGAAACGTAACAAGTGTCTATATAACTTGAGGGTTGCCCTCGATTTTCCTGGGATATCCCAGATGATCACCAAGTCAGGATCTGATGATATCATCATCAGATCCTGACTTGGTGACAATGGGCCCACCTCGGGAGTATACTCTTTCGAATATAAAAAGAAAATCGGTTATTCATTAATGACGGAGATACCCGATAACAAACATACAAAAAAACTTCTAACCGATTTGAAAAATTATTTTTTTGTTGGAAAGGACCCAAATGGTCCCATAATTTTCGGACAAGCGGTTTTTGGAAAACCAACAAAACTAAAAAAAAAATACATTGTTTATGACTCATGAACATGTGAACTTACGTGTGATGTGAACCACTAAAAAGTGAAAAATATAAACTTTTTAACAAAAATAAACTTACTAACTTACCTATAAACTTTAGAAGAAAAATCAGTTTCTGAAGTCGGTGGCAAAAACATGAAATCAAACAAACAAAAGTCACCGACTTCAGAAACTGATTTTTCTTCTAAAGTTTTACTCTAAGCTTTTTCACTTTTTTGTGTTATTTTTATTGAAGTCGATTATTTTTATACAGCTCCTAGATTATTTTTTGTTAAAAAGTTTTTATTGGAAGTCGGTTAAAAAGACATACTGCGGCGACTACAAATAAATTGAACTTTATTTTCATGTGGTTAGTGCCGAACGTGGTGACAGGGTTTTTATGGCGCCTTATGCCGTCGAGAAAATACCTCTCAGGCATGCTATTTTCCTCACGATGTTTTCCTCATCAAAGCTAGTGATAAAAAAGAAAGAAAGTGGGAATGAAAGAGCACTACTTATATCAACCAGCACAAGACTGAAAATCCCACAAAGATCAACATACTTCAAAGACAGAACATAGTTAAAAGGCTCGCTAGTTATTGCGTGATTTCGCACACTCACTCCGAAGAAGCACCAAGTTGACTGACCTACACAACAGAACATCAGTTCAGCCATGAACCATTATCGAACCGTAGGTATTGGCCTATTGGGTTCAAACATTGCGAGACAATGAAAATAGAGACGCAACGTGAACTACATGGCCCTGCACTGCCACCAAATGTTTAACAGTGAATTGTGAGAATGTCTTTCATTTTGACCGTTTAATACAATCATTGTTTTGTTAAGCAAATACATTTTTCACTTGAATCTTGTCCTGAAGACCGAGGATGAGGTCAACGATGGAACGAGCTAACCTCAAATAGATTGGGGTCGTATGAACTTGGAAACAAGGGAATTCCACTCCTATTAGGAACTTCCTTCAAAAGCCTTCCACCTGTTATTAAAAGTTTTTTTTGCAGAATGGGCCTGGTCTGTACGTTATGCAACTGGGCTTGCTGATCAATAGAAGTCGACTTGCATTGCATTAGTTGATGGACGTTAATAGGCTCGTCCTTTTGTAACATAATTGGTTCATGGATTTACGCTTATCTATTTAAAAATGTGGATGTGTCTACTATCTAACCTTCACCCTTGTCTACCCCCTTTTTTAAGGGTGGGTAATTATCAAAATAATTCCTTCCGCTCTGATGGGGGGAGCAGAAGGGAGTGTCAGATTACAACTGACTAAAAACCACCCATGTTCCTTCTTAGCCCTTTGTACCGAGGCCGCGGTATCTCTTTCGAACAACCCGCATCGCCCCTGTCTACCCTTTGATTTACAGATATAGGTACATAAAATAATGAGTACTTACTTAGTGTAGGTGTCATTAGTTCATAGGTACTTAATCAAAT
This sequence comes from Diarsia dahlii, assembly GCA_949775195.1. Lineage (NCBI taxonomy): Eukaryota > Metazoa > Arthropoda > Insecta > Lepidoptera > Noctuidae > Diarsia > Diarsia dahlii. Next base: position 18,236,698 of record OX459209.1, read on the forward strand.
TAGCTGATCATAATCAAACTCGATGCTTTACGGTCAAACGACATGATTGCGTGATTTGATTTGTGTTTGTCTGGTTTGTAGACACTTTTGATTAACTACCATGAATGAAAATTTGTGTAACATAACGCCTGTAATTCCCGTAGGAGTGCATCTATCGTACACCAAAATATTACCTACCGTTACATTTACGATACATGAGGATAATATGGGCGCGAGCGAGAGTCGAACCGGACGCTTCTGAATACCAGTATTTTACATGAAGCGACTGCCTATTATATCTGACCTCCACAACTCAGTTAGCACTAGGTAATATGATGTACCTCGGACTTAGGGCCACTGACTACCTCATCATCATTTTATTTTATTTTATTTTATTTTATTTTATTTGGGGGGCTTACAGCTAACAATACAAAAATAAATAGTGAATTGTTCAACGACAAGCCATTTACAAGCCTCCACAGTTGGCAGTAAAGTAATGTTGCAAGAACTATTACACACATACATTTAGAATTAAAAAAAACAAAATATAAATTAACTAAGCTTAATTTAAACGGCTAACCTTAGTATACTTATAATTATAATAAAAACTAAGAATATAAAATTAGGCACCTGCTTAGGCAGGAAAGCAGGCGCACACGCTACTGAAATTCATCGGCAGTGATGCATCTTTTAGTTAAGGCAGTACTTATTGACGCCAAGCTGCTTGTAAACAAATCGATTGAGGGATGTTCGTTCAATACAATGTGGTTAAAAGCTTTGATTGAGCGAAGCATGTAAGCGTTGCTACGGTAAACTGTGCGAGCATAAGGGGCACGAAGAAGATTTCTCAAGCGAGAATGTCGAGGTGGAACATTCAAGGACAGCTTAGAAAGAAGTTCAGGACATTCAATCCTAGATTGAGCTATTTTTACTAGGAACCGTATATCAGATATTTTTCTCCGAGTTACAAGTGGAAGTAAGTGAAACCGGTCACATCGGTCATTGTAACTCAAATGAGGGATTTTAAATTTGTCACAAAAGTCATCATCATTTCATCATTTCATCACAAAAGTCCACTGCTGGACATAGGCCTAGGGCTCTAGGCCTATAGGACATAGGCCTGTCTACCTATAACGACTGTCGAAGATCTACAATTTACAGCAGGGATCAACGGCTTAACGATAACGTGCTTTCTGCATGAAAAACTTTGGTTGCAAAAGTACTAAATCGAAACATAACATAACACTACACCTGTAATCTCCAAAGGGTCAGGTAGAGGTATACCTAATAGTACACCTTCATTTCACAAACAACTTTAATGATGAATTAATTGGGAGCTTTAATTTTATTTATTATTAATATTGACATTTAAAATTTTATTTAAGTAGGTATATTTATTTATTTTTTGACATTTTCAATTATTCTGACTGAGATTTGTTTTTTTATTTTCTTGACATTTGTAATTAAACAACTCCTCCTGACATCACACAATTTTTTTAAATAATATTATGTAATTGTTATAATTTATTTTCATATTTTAATTATGCATGATTTTCAAACAACCTCTTGTAATTTCTTAATATTTGAGCTAGATGCACACCATATTTGTACGCCTCCTGGCATAACATAGCGCTCTGTTCACTAAACTCAAGATCTGTATTTTTACCTGTGTTAACAAATAAAAATGATTTGATTTGATTTGAGTACTCGTTTATTGTCCTTTCTACTCGAAACATTGTCTGCATATTGAACAGACGACCAAATCGTCCAATCAATGGACTTTTAAACCTGGAATCGATTTTTTTCATGTTCACGTGAAGTAGAAACAACCTGAGTCATGCGACGTATGTATTTATTTACCTATGACGTAGGTAGGTAGGTAGGTAGGTATGTATAAGCTATGGTACGGTATGGGACGGCTGTAAATATCAAACAGAGTTATTTAAATAAAAACGTATTACGGTATGTCTGCAGTTATTTGAAGGTAAATGGGGAGTCAGCGATAGTATTTTTATGACTGTGGACATTTTTCATTAGTAGGTACTTTAGCTCTTGAATATTCAAGGAGGTTGAAGACTGAATTGAAACAAAAATACATTCTAAAATAAGACCTTTTGAATTTGAATACTAATCTAAGGTGAGGAATTTTGTATTAGACATAGTTTATTCAACAATAAAAATTTATCCATGGGGTTTGTAGCTATTTTATGGAATTTATATTAACTAAGTAGGTACTTTAAGGAATAGTTTTTCCATTAAAATAAGACCTTTTGAATTTGAATACTAACGTAAGGTGAGAAATTTTGTATAAGACACAGTTTATTCAACAATATAAAATCCATGCGGTTTGTAGCTATTTTTAACCGACTTCAAAAAAAGGAGGAGGTTATCAATTCGACTGTATTTTTTTTTTTTTTTTTAATGTTTGTTAGCTCATAACTTGCGACTGGGTGAACTGATTTTCATGATTCTTTTTTCATTTGAAAGCTGGTGCTTCCCGTGTGGTCCCATTGTTACCATTTCAATATCTGATGATGGGATCTTGTAGAAATCGGGGGAACTCTTCAATAAATAACTGCAGATTAACCGCGATTGTTGCCATAGCATATCTAAGCAATGTTTACGCCATCACACAACATAATATCACGCCTGTACTCACTACAAAGGTTATAAAAACTATTTGGTGAACATATTCTAATGAAGAACTTCGGAGATAGACAACGGAACTCCTCAATAAATGATAGCGAATGGACTGGGATTGCTGAAATCTCATGTCTGTCTATTGTTTACACCAGTTCATAACATAACATCACGCCGGTACGTTGTGAAGGAGTAAGCACATGTGAACCACTAAAAAGTGAAAAATAAAAACGTTTTTACAAAAAATAAAACCGACTTCGACAAAAATAAAACACAAAAAAGTGAAAAGTAAAAATCAGCTTCTGAAGTCGGTGGCAAAAACATGAAATCAAACAAGCAAAAGTCACCGACTTCAGAAGCTGATTTTTATTTTTCACTTTTTTGTGTTTTATTTTTGTCGAAGTCGGTTTTATTTTATGGAATTTATATTAGGAATAGTTTATCCAACGAGTCTGTTTTGAAAACTACAATGGCACACGAAACCAATATTTTGCTTTTATCTTCTTAGTCGTGTGGTCAGCACCTAACCATTTACTGACTTGACTTTACATGTAGTCGGGAAATATTTTTCAGGCATGCAGGTTTCCTTACGATGTCTTCCTTCACTGTGCGTACGATACGTATCTATTATCCGAAAACGAAAATGAACGAAATCTATATCTATAAAAGCGAAAGGTCACTCACTGATTCATCACGAAATCTCGAAAACCGCTGGACGTACAAAGATGATTTTTGGCAGGGAGGTAGTTTATGGTTTGTAGACGTCCGCTAAGAACGGATTTTGCGAAAGGGCCGGATTAGGGTGGTCTAAGGGCCCTCGAAGTTTGTATGAAACTCCTTCATTTTTTGTGCTACAATCTAGATTTTTGGCAGATACGTAGTTTATAGTCAGTGGGCGTCTGCTATGAATTAATTTTGCGACAGGGCCGGATTAGGGTGGTCTAAGGGCGCTCACAAGTTTGTATGAAAGTCCTTAATTTTTCGTGCTATAATTTTGATTTTTGGCAGAGACGTAGTTTATAGTCAGTAGGCATCCGCTATAAATTAGTTTTGCGACAGGGCCGGATTAGGGTGGTCTAAGGGCCCTCGCAAGTTTGTTTGAAAGTCCTTCATTTTTTGTGCTACAATCTTGATTTTTGGCAGAGACGTAGTTAATAGGCAGTAGACGTCTGCTTAGAACCGATTTTGTGACAGGGCCGGATTAGGGAGGTCTAAGGGCTCTCGCCAGTTTGTATGAAAGTCTTTCATTTTTTGTGCCACAATCTTCATTTTTGGCAGGGACGTAGTTTAAAGTTAGTAGACGTCTGCTTAGAACAGATTTTGAGACAGGGCCGGATTAGGGAGGTCTAAGGGCTCTCGCCAGTTTGTATGAAAGTCCTTCATTTTTTGAGCTATAATCTTCATTTTTGGCAGGGACGTAGTTTAAAGTTAGTAGACGTCTGCTTAGAACAGATTTTGAGACAGGGCCGGATTAGGGAGGTCTAAGGGCTCTCACAAGTTTGTATGAAAGTCCTTAATTTTTCGTGCTATAATCTTGATTTTTGGCAGAGACGTAGTTAATAGGCAGTAGACGTCTGCTTAGAACCGATTTTGTGACAGGGCCGGATTAGGGAGGTCTAAGGGCTCTCGCCAGTTTGTATGAAAGTCTTTCATTTTTTGTGCCACAATCTTCATTTTTGGCAGGGACGTAGTTTAAAGTTAGTAGACGTTGACTAAGAACGGATTTAGCGAGTTTAGCAACATGGCCAGAATAAGGAGGTCTGAGGGCTTTCACATGTTTGTAAAAATGTACTGTTTTTTTTTTTGTACTAACAACCTGAAATTTAACAAGTCTGGAGTTTAGGAGTAGCAGATCTAAGCTAAGTTTGTAAGGAAGACCTGGACTAAGGGCTCCCGTAAGTCCATATGAAATCCTTGGCTTTTTGTACCTGAAAATTGGCAGAGAGATAGAATATAGTTAAGACATTTCAGGTAGGAATAGATTTTACGACAGGGCTGGTTTAAGGGAATATAATCGCTTCGATTGGCATTTGGCATTCGATTTGACGTAGTACCATCCACAGGCAGTCCAGACAAGAGAGTCAAAATTTCTACGCGAACGAAGTCGCGGGCAACTGCTAGTCATTAATATAATCATGAATCAAGTTTTAATTTGAGAATTGACTTTCAAATTAAAAAAAAAGAATAATGACAATACCTACCAAAAACCACACTAATTTACATCCCCAAACGGAAAGAAAACATTACCATTTTTCCAAAATCCATTTCCCTAATTCGAAACCTATCGGGGTTACAATAAAATTATGCACATGATACAGAATTATGCGTACCAAACGTAACGTTCTCGATTCGACGTAATACTCGTCGATATGACCTGTATCTGTCGGTAAATCGACGAAGGAGGCCGATCGACGATAAGGCTTAGCCTGGAAAATGGTCTACTTTAGTTATCGCTCACCTAGATCGAGGCAAGGAAGTGTGGACAGGCCGCGGAGTTTAAAATATTGGAACACCCTAATAGCGTAATTTACTTTTCTATATGATTAAAAGAACTATCATTTCGAAGGAAATTCATAATACACAATATTTTTAGATTTTAATTGACCTTACAGATTACAGACAGATGTGCTGGGGAGTTTGTTCCGCCATTTCTTCTTCCCAGAACGTTAAAACACAAGGGAGTGTCGATGCACGGCGGCCTTTTGGCGGACTGTTTCTTGTAAAATTTAACGTTCAAAAAGAGCTGATTTTATCAGCCTAATACAGACCCATAAACATACCCATGTATTCCTTTTTTTTTTACTTTTGATTGTGATTACTTTTCGAATTTTATTTGGCTAGTTTAGTTTTTTTTGTTTAGTTCCAAAATAATCAATGATTGTAAAGGAAAACTATTATTTTCGGCATTTATCATTGTTGAAACGTGGTGTATAGAAGGTAGGTAAGTTTATTGATACCCAGCTCAAAATATTATTGTTTCGTAGTGACTGCCACGTTTATCTAGTGACCGTAGACGATGGCTGAGCAGGTCATGATGAGCATTCCCAGATTATGCGGATGTTATTGAGTTTTATCCATAAGAATGTCTGAATAGTAGCCAAGACTACTTCGCCTCACGTTACTTGACCAATCGATAAGTCTGTGTCCTCAAAAGGAATCGATCGGCTCGGGCAAAACAACAATATTATTTTCAGTTATCAAGGACCTTTTAGCGTGTGAATAACATTATTATATAGGGAGACATTATCGGTAACCATTGACACTTATTATTCATTTATTATTCACATTTAAATCAGATCGTGATCCAATTATAGCGAATTTAACATTTAAATGAATTTCTTTTAGCATAGCGCATCAGATTGACCTTTTAAATGAGTTCGGCACACTTTGTATACATTTTAAATTTAAATGAATGCCTGCTGGTACCTCTTGTTGTTATACAGTCTCGTCTGGTGGAGAGGACAATGCCCTATTTATAATACTGTTGGGTTTATATATAATCTGAATTTATATTTTTTATTTTTTCGACGAAGTCGAGCGCGGCGAATGTGGTGTAATCTGATCATGTTCGTGGGGTAATCGTAGCCAGAAATCTATTTAACAAAGAGATTTGGATGGAGAAAGAGGAAAAGAGGAACATGCCGAACATGGGTGATTTTTAGTCAGTAGAAGTCTGACACACCTTACCGCTCCGTCCAGAGCAGTAGGAGTCATTAGATGATGTTCCACCCTCCAAAAAAAATACCTTTGCCTAGCTGTGGGACAAAAGATAGTAAATTAGTAATATAAAGCGGTATGTTTGTAGCGGTTCATAAGACTTAGCTTGATAACTGACAAAATCCTTGCACTAACTGGACAGGTTCACTCAAATTAGGGTGATACTTTCTTCAAAAGACCATCTCAGATCTGCCTAGTTTTCATTTTAAGAGTTTCCTCTTGGCATCTCTTTAAATCACGGCCTGTCAACATAAGACGGACGGACAGCGAGCTAGCCCATTACTTACCGTCGTCGACAGGCCGATTTAATGTAGCCTAAATTATATGCAGTATTAAAAGATGAAAAATGGCCGCCGTAAAATAAAATATTCAAAGTTTTTTTTACGAAATAAAATTAATGTCATAAAAGTGTTAATTTGACTAAGCATGCCAAATTAGTAATTGCAATGTCGACTACTATTATCATAATAATTTGTCAAGATTTACAAATTACAATATACCTATCGGGAAGATAAGGAAGATAATATATTGCACATCAGACAGTCGGCTCGTGTCAACCTTCAAGGTTAAGCCGTGTTTGCCGAGGTTGTTTTGTGGATGGGTGATCGAACATCGATGGATACCGTGTAACCTGCGTGCCACGGAAAGCATGTTAAGCCGTTGAACGCGGCTGTCATTTATAGATCTTTAGTGCAGCAGTCGTTACGAGTATTGAGAAGAAGTCGAAACTCGGACATCCAGTCTTACGTTTACCAAGGGGTATCTGCGCATTCACTTGACAACTAGCAATGATTATGTACTGTGTTGAGCAACCAATATTTGAATATGAATTTGTAGTATCCAGTTACTGGGAAGAATAGTAGGCAGTCGCTGCTTGTAAAATACTGGTACTCAGCTGCATGCGGTTAGACTGGAAGCCGACCCTAACATGGTTTGGGGAAAGGCTTGGCAAATTATGAATGAACTTTCAGAAACTCCCGTCTTTTTCCCATAGTAGTCAGAAGACATAGAACGCCACCACGAATCATCCACAACGATATGTATGTCATGTTAAAATATTGGAATTGTTTTAATTTTTCATTAACATTTCTTTATACGGTTATGACTGTGTTAATTATACCTGACCTATGTAATAACTGTTATACTGCTGAGGTGTGATGAGGAATGAGAAAAATGTCGTGAGAAAAGTTTTGGATGTGAATGTGGATGGGTTTAAGAGTAGAGGAAGACCAAAGAAACGATGGATGGACTGTGTTAAGAATGATATGGCAGAGAAGGAGGTGTCTCATGAGATGACGAGAAGTATGGAAGAAGAAGACATGCTGCGCCGAGCCACCGAGCCCAACTGAATTGGGATAAGGGCAAGAGAATGATGAATTGATGACGAATTTACTGTAGGTGTGGACAACGTAGGTGGTACGAATATACTGCGTAATACTGTATGTATGTAACATACATTACTAACAACTTGAAATATCAAGTATAACAAACTCAAACTCAAATAATTTATTTCAATTAAGCCATTACAGGCACTTTTGAATGTCTGAAGGACGGAAGAAGAACGAAACTACGAGTGCCACCACGTGGAACCACACGCCACCGAATGCCCGCAACAACGAACACTGCGAGCACGAAAGCACGCAGCGACGCACACCGCAACAACGAATGCACAAGACCTCGAATCACGGAACAACGAATGCACGCCACAACGCGCAACCGCCACCCCGCGACCCGGAGCCCCGCGCAACTGCCGCCACGGCACGCGCCGCCGCACGCCCCCGCACCTACAGCACTCGCCGCCGGTAACGGGGTGTCCTGCGAGAGCGACGAATACGACGCGACGCGATTCTGCGATCGCGACGAACGCGATCAAATCAACGGCATACCCTGCTTGTGGACTATGTGGCAGTCTGCGGCGAGACGTGACGTAACGCGTATTTGTTTTGGGGTATTCCGTTGAGTTGATCGCGTTCGTCGCGTTCGCAGCGTCGCGTCGTAATCGTCGCTCACGCAGGACACCCCGTTACATCCGGCGCCGCGCAGCCCGACGCAGCAACTCCCGAAACGACGCATTGCACTCCTACGCTACAGTCACAATCACAAGGCATAATAACTTGTGAAAGTACTGTAGTTGCCAAGAAACTCCATGGACACTCTTTTCAAATCAGAATATTGTTACAAAATCTTGGTACATTATTTCATTCATGTTGAGATGGTATTTATGTGAGAACTATGTAGCAAGACGCAAGTTAAGAGCGTCCAGAGTAAAACGATCCGATATAAAAAACAAATCAATAAAATATATAAACCATGGCAGCTAAGAGATGACCAGTCTCCACTGACAGCGCCCGTTCACGAACATGACGCATGGATCAGCACCATCTAACTCAACCATTTTGAAGGGAACTAAATGATCCGACACACCCGCCACCATCAGCGAGACATTTGAGTGAGGATGACATTCTCTCAGCCACCAGGTCAACGTCACTAAAATATAACTAAATGTAAAAAGTGGCTTTATAGCACATAGTACTCACACATGTGCCATGCAATTATATAATACTAGCTTTTGCCCGCGACTTCGTTCGCGTGGAATAGTGACTTCCGGCAGATTTTTGGTTTAACTCGCGAAAAAAAAAAAAAAAAAAACTATCCTATGTCCTTTCTCAAGTTCCAAGCTATGTCTGTACCAAATTTCATCAAAATCCGTTCAGCCGTTTAGGCGTGAAAGAGTAACAGACAGACAGAGTTAGTATGGAAGTATGGATTTAAATTTCGTCTCATTCAGTTGAATAATGTAAGGGGGTATTTTATATTGTAACATTTTAAACAGTACCTACCCCATGAAATATGACTACTTTAGCTAGCCTGAAACCTGGCTGAACTAGTTGGTCCCTATTTCTCGTATTATAGTGGTGTCTATCCCCTCTTTTGCTAACAATAATGATGATGTAAAATTTAAACAATCGACAACTAAACTACAACGAACTAAAATAATAAGTAGGTACAGTCAATCAATTATTTACCGTAAACCTCGAAGTTATTGGTTTGAACTCATATGAATGACTCATTCACGTGTCAACAGAGGGTTCACACAAAATAACATTCTATTACCGATAAGGACGATTGAAAGTCGAGTTTAAGCTGCCAGACGGCGACTATTGGCTATTGACTGCTAGGACAAGTGCGCGGGGACCGAAGGCAAAGGCAACCACATACATTCGCTTTGTCTTACATTGGTTAAGAGGTTGTCGACTGGATGCTTCAGAGAAGCCCGCGAAATTCGACTTTTTTTACGTTGTTTTGCCATTTCCCGGTCAGTGTGAGGTTGTATGTTAAATGTAATAGGATTCACGACCGTAACACATGTGACTTTACAGAGTACCTAATAGTGATTAAAATCACCAATACAACCCACTCAGTTCATATTACTTCCTTTTTTTTTCTTCTTTTTTATTATTACTTCCTTGAGTAACTATCTGATGAAAAAAGGCACTGACCGGCAAGTCGCAAAAAAGGTAAGAAAATTCGTTTTTCGCGGGCTACCCTGGATCAACCGTATCAGGACTTTGCGCTGGGTGTACGCAGCCATTCGGCTGCCGTGGAATCATGCGCGTCTTTATGGCTGCCGTAGCTAGATTTACTTCTCTAGGTCTCCAATTTACCATGCATCGTACATCAGAGTGGCTCGTACCAGAGACCGCGGGTGCCCTAAGTCAATCCTGGGCGTATTAAATGGCCACTTTGGCAGATCATAATATGAACTGCATCTGTCACCATTTTACTCATTTTAACGCAATTCAAATTATTTTCCTATTAAGATCTATTTTTCTAAATGGCCACAGAGTCACAGACGCAATTACTACGTCCATTTTGCACTTTTCAACGCAATTCATATCATACTTATATTCTGCTAAAGTGACCATTTTAGACTCCCTGGGTATTTGTCGATTGTCACTTGTCTAGACTGGCAACTTTGTAACAAACTGTGAAATGACACACGCGCTCGTCTCTTGTTCCCTTCACGAGAGAACCTTCGTTCCTTACCTTCCTTCAACTCGCAACCGCAAGTCCTTACTTCCATTATCACTACATGTTACAAAACAAAGTCTTCCGCGGCGTCTGTCTGCCTGTTCGCGATAAACTCAAAAACCACTGCACCAATCTTCATGTTGTTTTCACCATGGAAAGAGTGGTTCTCGAGTAAGGTTTTAGTATATAATTTGTGTCAAGTTTACCGACATCCACGCGGGCAAAGCCGTGGGCAAAAGCTAGTTAAGAATAAAACATAAAAATAAGATAGTTACTAGCTCTCCTGCGCACATCGACGCCGAAGGGGATCATGGTGTGGACGGAGTACTCAGACGAACAGCTGCCACCTGGTGAACGATAGGATAATAAGGATAGGAACGGATATATTAGGGAAAGGATAGGGTAGGCATTTGGAATAGGGTAGTTGACAAAGAAATCTAATCAATCCGTCAGAATATTGGACACATATTTTTTTGTTTTTACATGTAAAAAAAAATGAAGACGATACAGTGCTTCGAAAAGTCGAGTGACGTCACAGTTTGGTACATTTTTTTACCAGAGGGTGACGTCACAAGCCCTCGCTCATGCTCTTTGAGACGCTTTATTATCATCATTTTTTATTAATTTGATAAAACAAAAAAAACACGTATCCAGTCAGAAGCAAAATGTGTATGCACTTGGCAAAGTTCAAACGCGAATTTCTCGTGGAATATCGCGTGCAAATTAGAAATATGGCCAACTTTATGATATTTTTATGGGTTCTAAAATATTAGTTTCGTTACGTAAAATGAAAATTACATTTAAACAGTAAGCGAAATTGTTTCTAATCGTTGCTAAGTGTAGGTACCTACATATTTGTACGGCGGTTATCGGGTGCGAACATTCTCCGTATCATTATTATATAACGAGGGAATAGAATAGTACAGGGATGGCGAACCTTTATGGCTCAACGTGCCATGGTCTAACTATGTTTATTGAGACCTTGCACGTGCCATCCAATAACAATGCTTAGTCTGTTTTTCAACTAAAACCTCTTTATTAACTACCAAGAAAAACTTGACCTACATCGTAATAAATGTGGACTCCTCTACCAATCGGTTTCAAATCGAATCTTATGTTATTCATCTCAGAAAATAATTACTCGGCATAGACGAAAATATGGTTAAAAATTCGGTGGTGTGCCTAAAATATTGTGTCATTGATGGCACGTTGCCATCCCTGGAATAGTAGATTGTTTGTCCAATACAATCCTCCGTTCTCCTCAGGCGGATTTCCCCGCAGCAAAATAAGGATACCTAATTCTAGTTATTTTTTTATAATTTGTTATATTTGTACTAGCTAAGAATTTACATCAACCATTTGCATGTTCATAAAATAATTTAATGGGTATGCTCGTAAACTGCAATAATAAATACTCGATGCTTTTGTCCGATCAGGTGCGAAAACTGACAACAACTTGACCTCATGTCCATTAGGTTACTATGTATATTATACTGATGCACACAATATCAATATTAAAAATAAGTTGTCCGCCATAATGCATTTAGAGCGACGTCATTTAGCTATCCGTGAATTGTCATCTAAACAAAACGTGTAAGGCAAAATTAGGTACAGAACCCTTAAGGTTGATGTTCCAGGGTAACCCGCGAAATTCAAATTTTCTAACGTCTTTAGCGATTTGCAGGTCAGTGCTAGGTTGTATGTTAGTGACCTTTTGATGAAATACTCATTCTTGACAGTTACATGAACTTGGAGGGTTGTAATGATGATTTTGATGATTATAATTCTGTAACTGCATACGTCTTACAGCCGCGAATCATATTTTCACTAACATACAACCTAGCACTGGCCTGCAAATCGCTAAAAACGTAAGAAAATTTGAATTTCGCGGGCTACCGTTACCTTAACACGTTCCGGAACACTTGACTTTTTCTAAATCTCCTAATATGACACCTCAAAATCTCATACATTTCATCATACCGCCTAAAGCCGTACTAATAATGCCATAAAGATATGTGTAACAACACATATTTTTAATAGATATTTTGATACGACATATACGGCCATAGACGTCCACTTGTTTGGCGAAGTTTACGCCTGTCGGCGGTGTGAGTGTCATAGTTCGCTCTATAACCACTGCGTATGTGTGTGTTGAAAAATGGCTCGAAAAGAATTTGCCGTGACAGTTACAAACGAATGATGTCGCGTGATATGACACTAGATCATGTGCTTCCTATTAATGTTATGGGTAAGCAACGGCTACCTGCGGTTTGCCAAATTACATGCAACAAAGTTCCTTAGCCGTACTGTCACGTAAAGGTATATCGAAATAACGGCGAGAGGCGGTGTGTCCCGGAAAGTGTTAAAAATAGACTATAGTCTGGAACAGTAGCAACTCTTTTTGTCACACGTACACATCAATATTTCCACGCGAACGAAGCCACGGGCAAAAGCTAGTATTAACCCTTCGTCTGCCGGAACGTAGATCCACGCGAGACATTTGGCTTTTTAATTGTGTCTAAAATTCTAAATACTCGACATACAAGGAGTTAAAAAAAAAACAGTGAATACGCACTAATCATCCTAGCGAAGCCGAAGTCACACAGTTTGACCACCCCGTCGCTGGTCAGCAGTATGTTCTCAGGTTTGACGTCTCTGTGGATGCAGTTGTGTCTGTGGCAGTACGCCACGCCCTGGAGCGTCTGCCAGATGATCTGCTTCGACAGGAGCTCTGGACAGCCCTGGAATTAGAGGACTTTTTAATGGGGAGGCAGAGTAAGCGCTTATCATCATCATCATCATCATCAATCTCTTGCCCTTATCCCAATTCATTTGTGGTCGGCGCAGCATGTCTTCTTCTTCCATACTTCTCTGTTTCTCGTCATCTCATGAGACACCTGCTTTTTTATCATATCATCCTTCACACAACAAACATCCCAATTAATCCCAATATAAAGTTGTATTTTTCTAGCTTGAGCTTAACGACAGAGTTTTTAATCAGAAAAAAAATACTCGAAATAGTAAAGTACAAAACTTATAAGGCTGATAGATTGTTCGGGCTTTATTTAGGTTACTTCAATTTATATTTACCCGTTACACAAAAAACCTATTTTTTTTTAAAGCCTGTTTTCTTTTTTATAGCAAAGTAAAAGCATAGTCAAAATAACAACGCTCGTAGCATTGGCCTACGCCGTTTGCTACGCGCTACGGTAAGGTGCTACGAACGATATGCCAAATCAATTAAAAGATTTATTGTACAGGAGAAAAATGTACATCTCGGAAATATCACTGCTTCTTCTTAGCGTGTCGATGATAATTCAAATTGAGTCAGCTCAAAATTTGGCGACGATTTTGGCACTTTCAGTAGCCTCCGTCAACTCTTGTGATGTGCAAGTAACAGGACATGATATCAAGCGCCCCATAGTTTGTGGGGCAAGACCACATTTACTAGATTTTAGCTTTTTTTTTATCTATCACTGCTGCTGACTAATTAGTCCGTCAGATAGATTTCCAAAAATTATTGGACACGTATTTTTTCTTTTGTCACGTAAACTTAAAATGAAGACGATACAGTGCTTCGAAAACTCGTGTGACGTCTTAAGATAGTACATTTTGACGACACAAGTGACGTTTCAAGCCCCACTCCAAGATCTTTGACGCGTTTTATCTTCGTAATTTTTTATTGATTTGATAAAACAAAAAATACGTATTCAATATTTTTCGATAATCTAACTTACGGACTAAACAGAATCATATTATTTTGACCCAGTCCGATCCCCTATTATCACATCGGAAGGAAACCAAACCAGTTTGCCTGTGAGATAGGTATTTCTCGACGGCATGCATCTAAAACCAAGTCCATGGACGGCATAATAAGTTTCGAACACACTCGAACATTGCACTCTGATGTTAGACATAGGGGTTCGTTCACATCAAAGATTAGCCGCGGTGGTTGCATGCCACTGCGGCTCCTAATGCGGTCGGAACGTTTGAACCACCCAACCACCTCGCTAATGCTTCCCACAGTCATTACTGTTAGCTAATTGACTGTTACCGATAACTGGAAAACGTTTTTGTTTTTATAAGCTTGTTAGTGGCTATAAAAGGAACGGATAAACCGTTTGGTTACTCGTTATTTAAGGTTTTAATGTTTTCATTCTAGGAATTCTGAATATGGAGGGGAGGGGGAGCTTCACCTGAACGTTTCTTTACAACTTTATAGGACCAGTGATTGAAGTCAAAGATTGAAAAATATCAATATGATCAGAACTTCTTTGTAAATTATGGCTTTTACGATACTAATATTCGTAATTGATGTTAATACATACCTACATAAACTCACACTTTTTGCCTATCGGGGTAGGCAGAGGCCACAGAACGCCACCTGATACGCAAGCAAAAGTAGTATGTACGGATACATATTACTGTTGCTTCGTGCACGTTCTTACATCTGGTCATACACACACACCACTTGCTCACGGTAGTGCTCCCGCCAAGTCGAGCAATATTATATTTATTCTGTAAAAATTGGTTAGGACTTTATAGACCATAATTTATGTATTCTGCGGCACAGTATACATATCATTACCGTGTCTGCGGTAATTAAAAGTAGATATTACTTTCTCACTAAATCGGTACGTCATCCCAGCAGCCAAGGGTTCATTTTCACCCAACTGCGGCGAAGCCCAAAAGGAGGGTTATGTGTTTGACGTGTATGTATGTATGTCCGTTTCTTTGTTCCCTCATAACTCCTAAACGGACGAAGGGATTTGAATGAAATATACGTCGTTAGATTCGTATTGATGGCGCGAGTGCTATAGGCTACATTAAAATTAAAAAAAATAAAGAAAAGTTGCGGATTTTGGGGGTCAAATCGCGGAGTTCAAATTTTTTTTTTCCAATACCATCGAGTAGGGTATCAAAATAAAGAATTTTAAAAGGAGATTACAAAAATATAAAACACTTACATGTTTAAAAAAATTCAAAGTGACAAATCCTATAAACAAGCACAAAAGTTAAATCATCTGCGAAGAATTTTACGCGACCAACGAAAGAACAAACACAAATTAACTAAAAAGTTAGAAATAAAAAAAAGTAGTTAAAAAACCAAAAGACCCGACTGATAAAACTGAAAAGCAAAAAACAAAAACATTTTAAATTAAACAAAACTTGAAAGGAGGCGGGGTTCACTTGAATATTAAATTATGAAATGAAAAAAAATAGAACTAAAATAGAACCCCGCCTGCTTCCAAGTTTTGTTTAATTTAAAATGTGCTTGTTTTTTGCTTTTCAGATTTTTCAGCCGGGTTTATTCATTTTATTATTTTTCTTTTACCGCACTTCAATTTGGCAACAACACACCGCTGTCAACCTTCCACAGACTGTGCCAACTGTTCAAGGCTAAATATGACCGGAAATGGACCGAAAACGCTCTTTTATGAAAGAAAGTCTGACCCAAAAACGGAACTTTTGACACTTTGGCACCATTTCGATTCGCTTGACACTGCTCTACATTTTTCATACAAAAACATTTATATAACAATGCATCTGATGGTTAATGTCCAGTAGGAGTCACGTGAGTAAGGCCACTACTTATACTTGCTAAGTACAAAAAAAAAATGTATCACTTTGGTATTAAGTTTAAATTCGTTTATCGATTCAAAATATGAATACAAGATAAAAATGGTAAATATCCTGTTTTTAGTATTAATAATAGTGTTAGTGACCATACTGACCATGTCAGTTTAAAAACTTATATGAATACAAGGTTTTGAACAGAGTTTACGTTGAAACTAGCCTGTGAAAAATACGAAGATTACGATGAAGCTCTGTATAGTTACAAAGAGGGCCTTATTAGAGGTCACGTACGTACACGAAATTGTAACAAAAAATTACATAACAATGGAAAAACAAACAACCCCGAAAATTCTTGCACGGAATGGCAAATATCCACGTATAACGTAACGTCACAGATCGCGTGACATACAGGGTACGTGTCACGTTGTCCCGTCTACCTGACGTGACAAGTCTTGTACGAACAACAAAATGTATTTTTTTATGTTAATTTAACAAACGTCTACCTCCAGAGACGAGGGTTGAAATTGCAAATTGCGTTGCGAATTTGGTCCTTCCAATGTGGGACTTTTAATTAAGGATCTTGTCAAACCAGGAGAGACATTCTACCAATGTTCGAGAAAAGGAGGGTTATTCTGAACGTGAAGACCTTTTCTGCGGCCTCGACTTACGAACAGTAAGTCATGGGTTCGAAGTTCGAACCCAGTCAGGCGCATTACTTTGTGTAATTTATTTCATTACCACTGCTCTCAAAACGGTGAAGGAAAACATCGTGAGGAAACCGGCATGTCTTAGAACCAAAAAATTCAAAGACCATGTGACATCTACCAATCCGCACTGGGTCCGCGTGGTGGAGTAGAGCCCATCCCTCTCCTAGAGAGGAAGCCTGAGTGGGAACATTATAGGCTGATGATGATGATGATCTATATAAGCTCTCGCAAAGAATAGACGTTTGTCGAAGCAGTATAAAGTCATCACGTCGGGGTCACCAGTTTGGGGGTATGAGGAACAGGGTGTAAAGTTCCTCATTCCCCATAGAAAAGGGAGGATCCTCCGACCGGACGGGTGTTGTGTCCGGCGGGCTAACTGCCCGTCCGGTCGGAGGATCCTCCCTTTTCTATGGGAAATGAGGAACTTTACACCCTGTTCCTCATACCCCCAAAGGCACGTTGTATACTGATTATCCTTTTCTGTAGCTCTGAACCGCCATTTGAGCAAACTGGCGAACGCATCATCGAAGCTGCCGCGTGCGATTCATTCCCCTCTGTGTCTCGCTCTAGTCGCTCTAGGAAATGATGATTCTAATCGAAAAAAAAGGATAGGAGCATGGACAAATGGCGCAACCCTTTTGCTTTTTTACTGCTGCCTTGGGTAAGAATTTCGGGCGAAGTGTCATTGAATTTTGCAAAGAGGAATTTCCCAAGGAATTGCCCCTTATTACCCTAATTAATATTGACAAAATCGATTCTCCGAGTTTAAATGATCTCAAATATGTTTCATATACCCAGAACCCTTATCCACTGAACGTTCAAAGATAAAAATACATCGAAGCTCGCGATAAAATCGATAGGATAGCGCTTAACCAAAATAGAATCGCGAATCGAGTTTTTATTTGTTTGCTTACAATAATGTTTTTGTTCAACTTTGCCATTTTAAACTAAATGGGGTCGTGATGGAAACCCTTAAACTTTCAGAAGGTAATAAACTAAAAATACTTGCCTTTCCACTAACGTCGTTTAAGATTTTCGCGAGCTAAAATGATGTAAGTAACCAAAATTTTGTAACATTATTTTGATTTTTTAAGAGTGTCAATGGGGTCTCTTGCCTATTCTTCTCCCATAGAGATCTAAGCTTTGGAATGGGCAACTACAGTTTGCACAAGTTATTATGCCTTGTGACTGTGAGTGTAGCCTCGTTTTTTTTTCCTAAAAAAGGGGCTGTAATGGTGTCCTTAATTGAAATAAATCCTTCGAGTTTGTGTTTGAGCTCCATAAGTCTGATATTGGAGAAAACAGTAAGGCTGAAGTGGAAGTGAGAGAGTGGTGTCACACATATTATTATGCACCCGAAGTGGTGGCAAAGACCATAACTACTCGTATTTGAACGTCTTAGGATAGATATCACTAACCACACGAATAAAGAAAAAAAGAACTGCGATTGATAGAATAGCCTTATGTATATAAGAATATAGCATCAAATTAATAATCATCGTAAATAAATATCTTGAGAACAGTAAGGTTCTTATTCCGAATAAACCTACATTGTCCTAATAATATTTTATAGCTCGAACTATTTTAAAACTCCATTAGGTAATTTAGCAATTTAGTATGTATTTATTTGTAATCTTTACATTTATTCGGATAAAATATGAACATCAATAGATAGTTCCGGGAATAGATAGAAACAACTGGATACATTGAAATTGCAAGATAAAATCTAGGAAACATTGTAAGTATCATATAATAATTACTACTTAATTTATTGGCAATATAAAGTAAATAAACATTTAATTTGATTTAACTATTTAAATACCACAAAGCTATCTTCGGTTCGGAAACCAAGTCTTTTAAGCCACAATAATAACTACATACTTCTATAAAATACTTCGGGCTATAAAATATTATTAGGACAATGTAGGTTTATTCGGAATAAGAACCTTACTGTTCTCAAGATATTTATTTACGATGATTATTAATTTAATGCTATATTCTTATATACATAAGGCTATTCTATCACGATCATAAAGAAATAGACCTTGTTGCTGCGTCTCGTCTACCTAGAATTACCTGTAGACAATAATCCAAAAAAACAAGTTCTGTTTTATAATCTCGGAGATATAAAACTAACAAATAGTTGGTTAAACAAGTAATGAAAATTTTGTTTCACACGCAATGTCAAATTATATACTCTGTAATAAGAAAATCCGGCCAAGTGCGAGTCGGACTCGCACACGAAGGGTTCTGTACCTACAATCTATAAAAATCGCGTTTGTTGTATGGGAACCCTCTTAAATTCATTTTGTTTTTAGTACTAGATGGGCCAAAAGAAATCACCCTATTGCTCTATGCTCTTATTTTTGCAAATGGTGGCCAATATCAAATTTGTTTTGACATTTGTGGACTAGACAGATCAGATGTAGAATACAAGTGAACAAACCATGAGCGATACACTTCCCGAGAACGCAGAATAATCGTGTCTATTTTTTTGCGTAACAATTTGTTGGCGCAGCGTGAATTCCATCGCCGATTCCCCGGTCGTCCGACACCAACTGCGCAAACATTGCGCCGTTTCGGCACCAACCTTGAAGAGTATGGGACCACACGAGACGTTGCCAAGAGTGGCTGGGCCCGGAGCGCCCGTTTTACCGAGAATATCGCCGCTGTTGCCGAGGATGTCGAGCTGTCGCCGGTCAAACAACAACAGTGGACGGTGCGTGCTATAGAGCCATGTTAACCGAGTTTTTTCTGCCGCAATTGGACGAATTAGTACTGGAGAACATGTGGTTCCAACAGGACGGAGCAAAGGCACATACTGCGCGAGCCACAAGTCACAACCGATATTCTGAAGGAGGCGCGGCGTTCCCGTGTCGCCTCATCTCTCGTTTTGGCGATTTGTACTGGCCCGCAAGATCGCCCGATTTAACCGTTCCAGAATTTATTTTTTGAGGGGTTTTTTGAAGTCCCATGTTTACGTGAACAAGCCCAAGACCCTGGAAGCCCTCTAGGACAACATTCGCAACGAGTGCGTGAATCTATCGCCCGAAGTTCTCGAAGAAGTGATGAAAAATGCCATAAAACGAGCCCGTGTGGCAATCAATTGTGACAGCGCCCATTTGGCCGATAGCATCTTTTCGACTTGACCAATAAAATTCTAAAGGTTCAAATAAACATAATCAAAAAACAGAATCGAAGTTTTTCATTTAGAAATAAAATGAGAGCCAAACAACATCGGATGACTTCTTTTGGCCCACCATGTATTTTTTGTTGTTACAGCGGCACGTGAAAATTCCAACTCTCTAGCTATCGCGGTTCTTGCGATACAGTCTGGTGACAGACAGAAGGACAAACGGACAGCGAAGTCTTAGTAATAGGGTCCCGTTTTAACCCTTTGGGTACGGAATCCTAAAAATTACCTCTTGTGATGTACAGACGCCAGCAAATCAAGCTGCCACAATCTGACAAAAGTCTTTAGTAGATTTTCTACTTTATCTCCAAAGCATTAGGTTCAAGGTTGATTGGAAAAAAATCACAGTTTCGGTGGTTTCGGGTAGTTTATTGTGCTGTCGTATGTACGAAGGTCATTCGAACGTTTTATTATCAGTTCGTTTACATCGGTAGTTTCCTAGTATTTCTTTAGGACTTTGAATATTTCATTACTTAGTAAATGTTTTCTTTGCGTTACAATTATTTAATTTTAGGCATGTCAGTTGGCTTTGCCATGTCATTGAAATATATTAATAACTAGCTTTACTCTGCGACCTTCGTCCGCATGAAATTATCACCATCACTACATTTTTAACCGACTTCAAAAAAGGAGGAGGTTATATGTTCGTGTGTATGTATTTTTATATGTTTTTTATGTATGTTATCTGATTTCTCCCCCATTTGTGGACCGATTCTCAAAATTCTTTTTTTATTTGAAAGAGTATACTTCTGAGGTGGTGGGACCACCTCAGAAGTATACTCTTTCTAATTAAAAAATTACACCAGATCTTCACCAAATTAAAAAAAAATAATTTGGTGAAGATCTGGTGCTGATCTTCGGAGATATACAATGGAACTCTTCAAAAATAGACAGCAAATCTGTCGTAATTGCTGGAATAGCTTGGATGTTTATTGAATATACATTATCATGACGTAATATCACGCCTGTATGCTCTGAGGGGGTGTGCAGATGTGTACAATACACATATTTTAGTTTTTATATATGAATTTCATAGACACGTATTACGTGTTTCGTGCTTTTCTGACGCTATTGAACCGTTAAGAGTTGAAAGCAAAAATAGGGGAATCTTGAAGGTTAAGGGTTAGGTTTCTTGGTTGAATGTTAAATGCAAAGTAAATATTTGTGTAGTATATATATATATATAGGTACTTATTACAACTAGAAATGAAAAAATAAAAAAACTTTTTTGCAAAAAAAAACAACCGACTTCAAAAACACCAAAAAGAGAAAAATAAACATAAGAAGAAAAATCTGCTTCTGAAGTCGGTGACTTTTGTTTGTTTGACTTCATGTTTTTGCCACCGACTTCAGAAGCTGATTTTTCTTCAGTTTATTTTTCTCTTTTTGGTGTTTTTGAAGTCAGTTGTTTTTTTTTTGCAAAAAAGTTTTATAAAACAAAATCCTCAGCCGCGTCTGTCTGTCTGTCTGTCTGTTCGCGAAAACTCATAAACTTCTGCATCGCTTTTCATGCTGTTTTCACCAATGGATAAAGTGCTTCTCTTGTTGGTTCAAAAAATAAAATTGTAAAAAAATATTTTTGTGTTGGATAGTCCATTTATCGTGGAAGGTGTTG
Organism: Diarsia dahlii; assembly: GCA_949775195.1. Lineage (NCBI taxonomy): Eukaryota > Metazoa > Arthropoda > Insecta > Lepidoptera > Noctuidae > Diarsia > Diarsia dahlii. Next base: position 18,258,158 of record OX459209.1, read on the forward strand.
CGCGCCGGTCAGCTAGTTTATAAATAAAAGGGTATATACTCGTACTCACTGCAGGATATTTCTCCAGCTCATGCAGCACCGTGTGGTCGCAGTATTCGAAAACGAGGTGAAGCTTACGTTTGCGACGGAACACCTCGATGAGATTCACTAGGTTCGGATGCTTTAGATTCTGGGGACAAAAGAAATAACTTATTATGTATTTTATGAAAAATCATCATATTATTATTATCATATTATGATTATCATCATCGTATTTTTTTTTATTTTTTTTTTTATTAAAAACATCTTGTAATATATGTAATACACAAGATGTTTTTTTTTTATATCCATCATAATAATATCATATTATATTACCAACGCTACCCGATCGTCCACATTTCCTTCGTCAGAAAATTCGTGATGTCTAGCGGCCCTGGGATCTTGGACTATTATGAATGATACCAATATCAAAGAATCAACTGGTATATGAATTATTTGTCAATAATATTGGACAAAATGGATAAAATATCAGACGTAATAACTATTTCATAAATTTTAAACGGAGTTTTTTTTTTACTTTCGATCTAGGTATTCCTCCTGTATCGTGGTTGCGTTAACAAACATGTAAAGTCACATACACAAATACCCAGACCCGTAAAAACCATCTGTAGGTCATACAAATATTTGTTCCGTGCGGGGATCGAACCCGACACGCTGCGCAGCAGTCCAATCACTCGGCCACTGCGCCAACCGTGCCGTCACTTTGCCGTGCTTTGGATGATCGAGCTTGGGCACCTTGTCACGTCTTGGAAGATGCCTTTATTGTGAGATGCAACATGTGTGGATACTCTTGCGCCATCACATCCATCACACCATCTGCCAAGTTCATCTAGCTGTGCTGGCGCTGCCTCTGCGGCTTCAGAGGACCTCAAGCGGCTTAATAGACCTTTGTGGAAACAATTTTCTAGCCGTTTGAGTTGAATCTCTGGGCCCGTCAGATCGAGTGCTCATATCTCCTATTTAAGGAAATTTCGAAACGTTTAGTTGACGTTTCCTGTGACCCAAATGGCTGGCTTTTACCCTTGGCTAGAGGCTAAGTTTTGTCATACAACGTGGTAATGCCGCCAGTATTTTGGGCACATTATCCGCTGACAGCGTTGAGGAGCAGTTTTTTTATGCCGCCTCAGTGGAACCGCAGCCTTGTAGTTTCTTGTTAGTTTATTTAATCGTCTTTAATTTATTTATTTATTTATTTATTTCTTAAGGAAAAACAAACAGTAACATATTACAGGTTAATGACAAGGCTTATGTACTAAAATATGATAAATATGCTACCCACTACGTTTTCCACAGATTACTTTAAAAATTTCATAGCTAGAGAGACATTTGTATAGGATTATAACTAAAATAACAGTTTTATTCGTATGAACTAAAATAATCATTCTAAGAACTAAAATAACAGATATAAACTAAAGTTACAGTATCAAAAAAAAGTGATAGTGAATTTAAGTAAAGTAAATTACCTGAAAGACAAGTATTGATAAAAAAAAAAAAAAAACAACTACCTACACCCTTCACATATATATATAATTATGTATATCATTAAATCTCAATGGTCTACTGTCGATCCTTAAGAGTTGCATGGATTTGCTTCCTGAATACGTTTTTGCTGAGGTAAAGTATGTCGATTAAACTAAACTCGTTGTTGTAATTCTCAACCAAGCGATGAAGAGGTGAGCGCGAGCCAGCGTTAGATTTACAACAGCTAGTAGCAAACAAGCGCCGTGCGCGCACCTCACGTACATGTACTGTTCGAGGAACAAGATAACATAGATTCTTTACTAATTCAGGACAATCGAATTTATTGTGGCATACATTGAACAGGGTCATAGCATCGAGAAGCATTCGTCTTGATTGCAAAGTTAGGAGATCATATTTTCTAAGCAGTAAGTTGTATGAGACTTTTTTCCGAAAACATCTATAGTTTACAGCACGAAGGTACTTTCGCTGTACCAGTTCCAAAGCTTCATTATATTTTTTATATAGAGGATTCCATATAGGAACCGCAAACTCTAACTGTGGTCTAATTAACGCTTTGTATAAATGTAAAAAGGTGGCGGGGCGACGAAATTCCCTAGACGCTCTCATTACAAAGCCAAACATTTGGTAAGCCTTACCAACTATTGTATCTATATGAACATCTAGATGGAGCTTCGAATCCAGCTGAACCCCAAGATCACGGAGGGAAGTAACTTTATCTATTAAGGTGCTAGCGAGGCAGTAGTTAAATTCAGTTTTATTTTTCTTTTTGGTAAATGTTATAACGTGACATTTTGGAAGACTGAGATAGAGCTTGTTAGAGGAACAATAGTCAGAGAAACGGTTCAGATCTTGCTGGAAATCAATACAATCTTGTTTATTTGATATTCTTTTATAAACTTTTAAATCATCTGCATAAAGAAGAAATTTAGAATGCTGAAAACAGATATTAATGTCATTAATGAATAGAATAAATAATAATGGTCCCAGAATGGAACCCTGAGGGACACCAGACGTGACCTGAATAGAGCTGGACTCGAAGCCATCAATCACCACCTTCTGAGTTCTGTTAGTTATGTAAGAAACAAACCACCGCAAAAGGTCGCCTCTGATTCCGTTATAAGCAATCTTACTCAGCAACAGCTCATGATCGATTTTGTCGAAGGCTTTCTGAAAATCAGTATAAACCGCATCAATTTGCTGTCTATCGTCAATACTTTCAAAGAGATGTGATGTGAAAATAAGGAGATTACTAATACATGATCTGCCCTTGACAAAACCATGCTGTTCATTTATTAGTACATTGTGAACAACTGGATATACCTCATTATGTACAAGCCTCTCGAAGAGCTTGGAAAAAGCGGATAGTATGGAGATAGGTCGATAATTCACTACATCATGCTTGGATCCACTTTTGTGAACCGGCACGATATTTGCTTGTTTCCAGATATCTGGAAAGACACCAAAAGATAAACATTTATTAAAAACAATAAATAAGGGATAGCAAATTGTATCACACGTATTCTTTAGAAAAACTGAGGGAATCCCATCCGGACCCGGACCCTTAGATGAATCGAGCGATTTTAATTCTCTACGTATAGCATCAAGAGAAAGATGCAGCTTAGACAAGTTGACATCATTATCAGCACTGTTGGTGGGAGGTTTCCAAGAGTTGCAGTCGAAAGATGAAGGCTCATATACGGAACGGAAGAATGTAGCAAATAAGTTACATGAAGAGATAGGGTCATTAGATGAGAGTTGATTGAAGTGAACCGTTGATGGGATTTTATTTGTAGTTTTGCGACTGGCAACATATGTCCAAAAGGTCTTAATATTGGTAGCAACACTATCCTCGACAGCACTGATATAGCTATTGTAGCATCTGTCAGCTTCTTTTTTGAATCTAGTTCTGTTGATGGAAAATACCTCATAGTCTCTTACATTACCAAATTTCTTCCACCTAACCCAGGCACTAGATTTACTTTTAAAAATAGCTATAAGGGATTTGGAAAACCAATTTGGGTAGTTTACATTTTTAAGTTTACAAAAAGGAGTGTGTAATCTTATAATTTCATAAATTTTTTCATAGAATTTAGATACTGTTTCTTCAGGTGTTAAATTATCAAGTATTAAGTTCCAATCAACGTTACGCATATCAGTATTTATTTCTGTATAATTAGCTTTATGATAATTTAGTTTTTTATGAGTAGTGCATTTAGAAATTTGTGTAGGGCAGGTGAAAGAAGTATGTACATAGAAAGCAGGATGGTAGATGTCAATGGGCAAAAGAGTAATATCATAATGAATACCGTTTCTAATTACACACATCAAAAGTGTCTAGGGATCAACATATATTTTTGCAATAACTTTTCTCCTGATTGATATTAATTAAAATTTTCTTTAAGGATTCATCAAATAAAGTGTTTTCGTTTGTCACAGTAACGATAAACCAAGTCACCTTTGCATTAATAAAGAAATTTGCCATTTTCCTAATAAAGGGATTTTTGACATTTGAACCACTAACATTAAAGTTCGAAAAAAAGACTGAAATAACACATTTTTCTGATTAAAACCAACGTTATTATGGAGCGGCGACGTCATTTAAGCAGGGAAGAAATGCTCAGAGCCGTGGGAATGATAGAAGCTGGTTCCCGGCAACGTACTGTGGCTTTAGCTCTGAATACAAGTCAGAGTGTTATCAGTCGACTTTGGACACGTTACCGAAGCACTGGTACCGTGGCTGAGCGCCATAGAGGACGGTATAGCTGCACCACACGGAGACAAGACCGATACATTCAAATCTTAACTCGAAGAGCTCCAACAATAACCGCCATGATGTTAGCCGTGAGCCTTCATCACTCTTCAGGGAACTTAATTAGCGACCAAACAGTCAGAAACCGCTTGCATGAAGTGAACCTTCATTCCCGAAGACCGCTACGGGTACCACCTATAGCAATGCACAATCGTAGGATTCGATATCAATGGGCTCTTGAACACAGAAATTGGGCAGAAGAACAATGGCGTTTCGTGTGCTTTTCTGATGAGTCTCGTTTTGGTATGAGACCGGATACAAGACATATACGACACTGGAGAACCCCTGGACGCCAACAGCGATTAAAATCCTGCCAGGAAGTCCATCCTTATAGTGGTGGAACCATCATGGTATGGGCGGGTATTTGGATCGGCGGAAGAACTGAGTTGATTTGGATCAGAGGCAACCTCAACGCTCAAATTTATGCTGAGACGATTGTATCAGACGTCATCGTTCCTCTACAAGTGCAAATCGGTCCCTTATTTCAGTTAATGCATGATAATGCACGACCGCACACGCGCAAGACTTGTAAGACAGACTCTCGCCGCAGCTAACATCAATGTCCTGCCCTGGCCTGCTCTGTTGCCAGACTTGAACCCGATTGAGCATGCATGGGATATGCTACAGAGAAGAGCTCTGCCGAATATGGAGGGTATCCAGTGGCAAGAAGACCTTTTTTTGTTGTTGCAACGAACATGGGCGGCCATTCCACAGCGTGATTTGGATGAACTCATTTTGAGTATGCCAAACCGATGTTCTTGTGTTGTTAGTGTTCGCGGTAGAAACACGGATTATTAATTGTTTAAGTTACCCAATACAATTTTACAGAAAACTGTTATTTCAGTCTTTTTTTCGAACTTTAATGTTAGTGGTTCAAATGTCAAAAATCCCTTTATTAGGAAAATGGCAAATTTCTTTATTAATGCAAAGGTGACTTGGTTTATCGTTACTGTGACAAACGAAAACACTTTATTTGATGAATCCTTAAAGAAAATTTTAATTAATATCAATCAGGAGAAAAGTTATTGCAAAAATATATGTTGATCCCTAGACACTTTTGATGTGTGTAGTTTATTTGTGTAGACTTTAATAGTCCAAACAAACGACCCCTCAATAAATTACATACTCAGTAACAAACAGAGGGAGCCACATAACAAAAAAACTTCGTTTAAATAACTACATATCAATTATCGTCACGCATACATGGTTTCCGAAGGGGTAGGTACATGCAAAGGTCAACGTGCTTACACTCACAATAAAATTTGTAAAGTTCCATATGATAGGGGGCGAGTCCGTCGACCTAATCAATCAAGTTTATATGGGGGAGGTAAAGTTACAGTTCTTGTACTTACTTAGTTAAATAAAAAACCTTTGTGGAAACTATATTTTCGAGCCGTTTGGGGTTGAAACTCTGGGGCCGTGGGGTTCTAGTGCCCAGACAGCCTTTTTAAGGAAATTTCTAAACGCCTTGTTCGCCTTGCCAAGGGAAGGGATGGCTTTTTCTTTGGCCAGAGGCCAAGTGTTGCCATACAACGTGGCAACGCTGCCAGTCTCTTGGGTACTTTACCTGCAGACAGCATTGAGGAGGAGTTTCTCGATGCCCTTTTATAGTTAGTTTGTATTTTTTTAGTTCAGTGTATATAATCTTGTTGTTATGATTAGTATAGTCATATTATATAAAATAAAACATCTGATACTTACTCAGTACAATAGAGATTAATACTTTGAACTATAGTAGTGGATTTTTTTGGACTGCTGTGAAGGAACTAGCTCGTTGGTGTGAGTGCTACTGCTGAGCGTTATGTCCTGGCTTCGATTTCCAGGTCGGGTAAAGTGTCATTTTGTTTTTTTATCAGGAATTTCTTAGTAAAAGTAAAGGAGAGGTTGGATTTGTGCAAAGTTTGATAGCAATTGGCTCGCCCCTTATTACATCGGCTGTGTTACGTTACGTACGACTGCGACGAGACTGTACAGTAAACCGTTAGCGGCTGAACGCATTTAGATGAAATTCACACACAGACAGCCCATGGATTAGGACGATACAATATCTTTTTATTTCAGTACGTTCCCATGGGACGATTTTTGAGCGTAACGCGAGTGAAGAAGCGGGCAAAAGCCAATCAAAAATAAAATGAATTACCTACGATACTAATTCCACTATGCTTTCTTTTGATATCGAAGAAAACGACGTAGCTCACTAATTACTTAATTGCTCCATTTCTTAGAACTGATATGATAAGCAGCTTGAATTTCCCATGCTCATTGTGAATGCACAAATCGATATTGTGGCCACTTTCCTCTTTATTGGTGCTCGCGGCCTTGAGAGGGTTGCAAACGATATAGTTAGAGCTTAAAGGTCGCGACACTATGTATGTATTGTGTGGAAAGGACACCGATGGACATATAGTTGCCACATATTCTGTAAGGATTTAAGACCGAGGGCAGTTGTGTAGGACACAGATGTTGAACATTGGATTAAATTTTAGAATCGAACCTAAGGCCTCTCAAGCCAAGGCTTGCTCAGGCTGCGGGTTGTTAGAAGAGATACCGCGGCCTCAATACAAAGGGCTAAGAAGGAACATGGGTGGTTTTTAGTCAATAGAAGTCTGACACTCCCTTTCGCTCTGCCCAAGAGCGGGGGGGTCATTTGAAAATTTTTCACCCAACCGAAAAAAAGGGTTCCGTACCATTGTAGTAGATATTGAGAGATTTTCCATATAATATTTTTTCCATATAAAGATTTTCCTGTTATCTATATGTGTTGAACTAATTTCTGTATTTTTTTCAACATTATAGCCTCTGTAGGTAGTTTCTGAGAACGGATCCGTGGTTTACCAACTAGACAGTCTATACCACTATAGAGCCGGTACCTAACGCCCGGGATGCATACTTTGTGTAAAAGCTTCATTTAAGTATCACTATCAGCCTTGTCCACCCATTGCTGAGTATAGACCTCATCCCTTTTGTCCCATGCGTCCATGGTCTGTGCCAAACCCAACCATCATCATCTGCCTAGCCTTTTCCCAAGTATATTGGGGTCGGCTTCCAGTCTAACCGGATGCAGCTGAATACCAGTATTTTACATGGAGCGACTGCCTATCTGACCTCCACAACCCAGTTTATACTATGTAATACAATACCCTTTGGTAAGACTGGATGTCAGAATTTCAGGTCACTGACTACTTGTAACGACTGCCAAAGATCTATAAATGGCATAGCCTATAGCCATCAACCGGACACTAATCCCGAATTCATGGCTGCTACTGAGAAATACCTGATAAAAACCCAATAACAATTCGCGCAACCCAGGCAAATGTAGTGGCAAATCGTCATTTTTACGTTTATGACAAAAAAGACATCAAAAGACTTAAAGCTATATTATTATGTAGAATTACTTTTAATGTTTTTGGATGGCTGGAGGTGAAATCATCATCAGCCTATAATGTTCCGACTGCAGGGACACAGGCCTCCTCTCTAGGAGGGGGCTGGGCTATAATCCACCACGCAGGCCCAGTGCGATTTGGTAGATGTCACATGTCTTCGATTTTGTTGGTTCTAAGACACGGTTTCCTTACGATATTTTTCCTTCACCGTTTTGAGAACAGCGGTGATGATAAAAATTACACAAATTAATGCGCCTGCTTGAGTTCGAACCCACGAGTTACTGTTCGTGAGTCGGGGCCGCCACCACTGGGCCACCGTTGTCGTATTTGCAACCATATAATGTGATGAAATGACCAAATTTCGTGGTGAAATAAAAAACATTATTATTATTAATCTTCTCACCTTAAGCATCCGTATCTCCCGGAGCGCAATCTTGCGTATAAGAGGGTCGTCCTCATTCTCGACGAACTTCTTGACGGCGACAATCTCGCCGGTGTCCCTGTTGCGACACTTGTACACGAGCCCGTACGAGCCTTCGCCAAGCTTGGCGAGCTTCTCGTAGCGCTCCATCGCGCGGCTGCTCGCGCGGGACCTGGTAGCAAAAGCAGCAGGGTTGCAAAATCATTTTAGGACTTAATTTGAGAAAAAAACATAAGGTTTGCAGGATACATGCAAAACAATGAAAGCTTAAAGCGATGAATGAAAGGTAAAACAAATAAGAAACAAAACATATTTATTTAGCGCATGCCACAAGAGCACACAACAAAAAATGAAATAAAAACCTAATTATATACAGAAAAAAGAAATAATACTGTGTGTCTCGGCTGCACATAAGCACAGTTTAGAAAACTGCTGAGCAACTAGTGCCCGACAAATTACGGTTTTTTTTTCAGATTGAAACCTTACAGCATCGATCAGAAGAATAGATGTAGCACTGAACTACGACTACGACACTGCTACGACGTAGCAGGGAACATTACCGAACCTCGTACGGCGTAGCCTAGGACTATCGACGAGCATCTACGTCGTAGCACAGGGCTACGATTAGACCTCTACGGCGTAGCACAGGACTACGACTGCACCTCTACGGCGTAGCACAGGACTACGACTGCACCTCTACGGCGTAGCACAGGACTACGACTGAACCTCTACGGCGTAGCACAGAAATGCGATTCAAATACTACGATGTGTGAGGCATAATTATTGTGCAGTACGGCACTGAAACCTTTTGAGTCGATTGATGTTTAATATAAAGGTCTCAAATTCGAAACAAAGACCTCTGATTTTTCGAATTGTATATTAATAACTTGCTTCAGTGAAGGAAAACATCGCGAAGGAATCCAGCATACCTGAGAGACATTTCTTGATGGCATTTAAAGCCTAGTTAGAGGCCCATGGGCGGCATAAATACTCTGTCACCAAAAAAGAAGAAGAAGTACCTAAAACTGACTACTTCCGCCGACACGATATCTTTGTTTATTTCTCCTCTCATATTTGGCACTCAATTTTAACTCATTATAGAAAAAGTAGACTGCATAATTTGTTTCTGCTCTCAAACATGTCTTGCAGAAAGCAGTAACTGTAACGAAGTTTCTTTACTTCGGATTATTTTTAACCTAACCTAACATTACCAGAGGACTACCAAAAAGTAGCACGTGGTGCACTTTTACCAACTTATATGTGCAGGTGGGTAAACACGGAGCTAAAAGAAATGTACTGAGTTTGACGTAGCGATGCATTTTTTCTTGACCAGTGGCGCCACTTTGAACTGCACGCTTAAAATGGTGACTTCTGACGTTTAATTGAAGTCAGCATTTTTTTCTTGGATCAAAAAGAAGATTGAAAGAATGTTATGATGTTTTGGAACTTCTTTCATAAATAGAGGCTTTTTATGTTGTTTTGTAGGCCGGGAGTTCATGAGAATTGGTTGCATCTCATCAATCTGTTTCGTATAGGTACACGTATCATATAAAAATCTATTTTCACACCCATATACAAGTGGTGCATCATAACATTACACCTGTAATCCCCGAAGGGTTGGGCACAGGTGAAAGTACCTAATAGTACCAAGTGTAAAGCCTGCAATACATGTTGGGCGAGCTTAGACCAACGCGAGCCTAGACAAATTGACACAAGGCAAGTGCTACTGTCTAGACGTTCGGCAAGTTTGAAGGAAGCCAAGCCAAGCCGCTCGGACAAACATGTGAACACTATTGGCCGAGCGCGAGCGAGTGCCTTTGATTTGTGCAGAAAAACCGACACCGCTCCGAAGTGAGGCAAGTGATCGCGAGCGACTGCAAGTTGTGGCAAGCTACGCCAAATGTGGTCTATATATGTTGGCGCTTGTCTTTACTCGACCAACTAGGCGAGTGACACCGAGCGATAGCAAGACAAGGCAAATGTACCGTCTACATGTTGATATTGGCCTTCACTCGACAACGCTCGGTCAACATGTATTGCAGGCTTAACAGGAGACTCTGCGACTGCTACATAGAAATTCCTGAAAAAACCCAATATTAATTTGCCCCACCCGGACCCAAGACGTCGAGCTCAGTAGTCGCGGTTGTGACCACTAGACCAACGAGACAGTCATGATGATGATAGAACATGAGTGTATAAAATGGCCTCAGTAATCGATGATTTTCGATAAAATGTCGTCTATATGTCTACCTAATATACAATTACGTCATAAACTTGATAAGTCATCAGCAATCGAACACGTTTCAATCAAAATAATTGCATATCGTTATCAATTATCTGTTAATTGTTTTTAATTTCTTTGTTATCTTATCTTTAAAACTTTTTTAATAATCCTTTAGTGCAGGTTTCAATAATGTTTTTATTGTTACGCTCATATTTTTAAATAAGAAACTGCCAGTTACATTCCTTGGAGGGCAAAAGATCACGTGGCAGATCACCAACTCGATGGATTGACCAGCAAGGCTATTGCGTATCTTTTTAAATGTCATCAGTGGCTATCATAGTGTGCATCAATTAACTGTCGGTTAGTTTAGTATGTATTACCAAACCATAAAGGCTGGAATACACATGCTACGTAGTAGCACAAAAACATGCTAGTTTCGAGCAACTGTCACTTAGTAGCACACAATTAGCAAGTGTATCGAAAAGAGCATGCTTGTTTCAAGGCATGCTACCTAATCGCAAGCCGGTCTATTTTTCTTGCTAACTAGCACGACGTATAATACCTCTTTTTTGATATTCTTTGGTTTTACTATTTTATGTTTTTTTTTATCGTGCTGTCACCTTCTTGTTGTTTTCTGTCAGTGTCTCCAATAAAAGACTGTAAAGCCGTGTTCCCCACGTCACACGAAACTTTCCTGTTAGGCTCGTGGCTCACCCTCACAGAACAGCGCGGCCTGTGTGGGGACGCCGCTAAACGTTCCTGTTAGGCCGCGCGGCTCATGTCTCGCTCGCGTCCATACTCACAAGGCACGGGCGCGTGGCTCGGCTTTACGGAGCCGCGCGGACCTAGTGGGGACGCGGCTTAACATAATGTCACTCTGACGTATTTAAAAGAAGTATGCTTTTGAGGGTCTGTAAGAGCAAATGTACACACTCAGATAGCATGCTAGGAATTAACATACTACCTAGTAGCAAACAAGCATGCTTTTCTAGTAGCATGTGTATTCCAGGCTTAACCATTTGTCAGTTAATCGATGGACACTATGATAGCCACTGACATTTAAAAAGATACGCAATAGCCCTGCTGATCAAAAAAGCGACTCAGTCCACTATGGTCCAGTGCACTCGCAACGTCTTCGACCGGTATAAATGGAAGAACATCGCTCAAAGAGCAATCCTCGGAGAAGTCAACGATCCACTAAACATCTCTCCATCGATACACTCTGACAAGACTGTATCGAATTTTTCGTTCACTTATTAAATTATTTTAATGCGCTGTGTTTAAGATCCTCCTACGTCTGCTGATTAGTGAAGAACTTTTGGCTGCACTAGTCTAACTAACGTTTTCGAACCCAATTCAGGAAGGAAGATTAAACCTGTGTTGTATTATGGGGATACCTCACATTATAGCAGCGGAGTGTGGATGTGGAGCTGATTGTTTCCGTGTTTCAGTGTTCCAAAATGTACAGTGACCTCTGCGCTGCGCTGCAGTTATCAACGCCGCCGTTTAAAAGGTGGAATATGGCGAAAACGATTGACCACGTATTAGTATAATTTTATCATTCTAAGTCCCCCGAAAAGAACAGCTGTTGCTTTCAAAAGTGCAATGCTTACACGGTAAAAATGAATGAAACAGGATTTTTCAAAATCATCAAATGACTCCTCCCGCTCTGGGCGGAGCGGAAGGGAGTGTCAGACTTCTACTGACAAAAAACACCCGTGTTCCTCTTAGCCTTTTGGTATCCGGGGCCGCAGTATCCCTTTCGAACAACCCGCAACCCTGGCGGGATAGCAGTTAGCCTTAGCCGTAATTAAACTTTGAAAGGACAGAAGGTATTTCGGTGCCAGAAGAAGTCTTGATAAACTTTTTAGTTTCTGCTGTATTCATGTTCGGTGTCAAGGCAGAACTCATTGTCTAAGTTAGGGGATGTTTTCAAGTTCAAGTTCGCGGCTAATTCATACAAACTAGGGTAAACATTGTCACCCCCGTGACTACTTATTTCGTGTCTGTTTTAGGATATTTAACGCGTTAGTGTTTCATATCTATAATAACAATAAAAATTGCCATTAAAGCAGGTTACAAAAAAATGTGAGACCCTGGCTCCAGAGCTAAGCTTGAGTGATCACCATATCATCATTTTAGTCTAAAGAAGTCCACTGCTGGTCATAGACCTCCCCCAAGTGTCGTCAGTCGTCACATCACATTGACCGCTACCGTGCGTCTCGTATCAAATGTAGTGGGAAATTATCAAATGACTCCTTCCGCTCTGAACAGAGCGGTAGGGAGTGTCAGACTTCTACTGACTTAAAACCACCCATGTTCCTTCTTAGCCCTTTGTGTCAGGGTCCGCGGTATATCTCTTTCGAACAACCCGCAGCCCCGACGGGCACATTCACCAGCCGGCTTAGCATCACACCGAAGAAACGGGTTTTGTCGACGGAAGAATCGACAAAATGACAGATTGTAGCAAGGTTTCATGTCAAGTTGTATCGATAAATCTTTGTCTATTCTTGGTAGAATATAGATAGAATCGCCATGCTACGGGGGCAGGTCATAGGTTAGAGTTACTACTTGTATTTCGGGAGCCAATTTATGTTTAAGATTATATTTTGTCACAGTTGAACCACGGTATAAATATTACCGTGGTTGAACCATACGGACGTGCATCGTCAATTTTACTTGTTTTGTTTAACTTAGGTCTCCACTAAGTTTATTATTCAATGTTAAATATATGTACTTATGGTATACCTATTTTGTTTATTGATACTAACTTATCTGTTCACCTAAATCACCGTCCGCGTCGAGGTAGACCGCGGCGAAGGTAGTGTAGCGATCTAATCTTGTTTGCAGGGTTAACATGGCCAGATACTGCACAGAATAGAGAGGTTTTGAAGGAGAGACTTTGCCCAGCTGTGGGAAACACAAACAGGCTAACAAAAAAAGGGCACCTTTCACTCAAAATACAGGTGTGCTAATTGTGAATATGGAATCACTATTCCCTTATTAAAAACTTTGCAAACACAGGATTATAGGAAAGACCATACTCAAACACAATAGATGTATTTTTCCGTGATTAAGAATCCCATATTCTTATATCGTGCCTGAAGCCCACCATGACCCCTGAGCTGCACCTTGCATATCACCACAAACCCGTGACGAATTTTATCAAAGATTAGATTATGTGCTAAAAAACTTTTATCTTTTATTAGAAAACGGGTGACGTCAATGAGGTTTCGTGTTGGTTTCGTGATGCTTTTCCGATCTGAAGGACATTTAATTCAATTGGAAAAGCTATTAAGAAAATGGTCGTGGGCTTATCATTAAATATAATAAAGGTAAGTAGGTAACTTCCAATCGTGGGTTCTTTTTACCTTAATTAATCTACAACAGTATTGATTAGAAAAATAATCAATTTCATGCAAGAACAAGAAAGCTGTAACACTAAAACTCTGTGTCTGTGCAAAACTCACTCATGTATATTTACACCGCTGAATTCATCATTAAAAATGTTTTGTTCGTACCACTAGTTATTTACCTTCTTGGTAGCAGCGGCAGGTTGTTGCCGAATAACCACAACCGTTTATCACCGAACCATTTCTCCATACAGGATGCCACGTTGTTCCACAGTTTGATTCGCGAACAGTCCCACACAATAGAATCCTTCATTCGCGTATCCGAACGTGAAAACACGCGAGCATATCCCGCCAAAATTTATGTCAAAATTCGCGCCGTGCTCGGAAATGACAGATGAAGATTTTAATTTTTTAATTCTGTGCACGAGTTGTCGTCACGAATGCTGCCAAGCTTTTAGTTTTGGTTGTCGAGAATATCGATCGCTGGTTTGTTTACAGTTTCTGTTGGCCTGTGTACATGACAACCGCGGTGGTAGGGCGGAATGTAGGCTAGAGGATCGACTCCGTTTTTTATCCGACTGTTTTATTTCTTTCTATTGTATTATTATCGACGCCTCGTGGAATTAATGTTTGAAGACATTTAGATGAAAACTTTTTATAATAAAACCATTTAATGAACTGTATCTTCATTTAGGTGACCAATACCTACGGTACGGCCTCTAGTAAGGATGACCCAACAGATTAACAAAAAGCTACTATGCATACCAAAGTAGTTAAAAATACTTACTTCGTTTCAGATTTCTACCAAGAATTAGGTATTGTTAAAAATCATTTCAAATCATTACTTTCCATTACGGAAAAAAATTAACACAGAAGACTAACATTCGAAAAAAAAAGTTTGTCTCCTTGACTATACTTTCATAAAGATTTCATGCATGATGGTCGAGGCCCCATCGTTACCGACGTTAAATACATGTCATGTGGGGTCCCGACATGAGGGCATAACATTTTAATGAATAACCTGTGTCAATAGATATTAAATAAATAGTAAGTACATAATAATATAACATCATGCCCGAAATCCCCAAAGGGTTAGACAAAGTGTATCCTCCATTAGTATACCCACATTTCGCCAGTAATGTTTACGACCCATGTAATAGGGGGCGAGCCTATTGTCATCAACCGGGCTCAATTCCAGACTCCATGGCTGCTTCTGAGAATACATAACATAAACTCACGCTCTTTTCCCATGAGGGTAGTCTGCAGAAACCACAGAACGCCACTTGCTACGATCCTTTCATAGGTACTTCTTTTGCCTCGTCCACATTCATTCATACATCTGGTCATACACGCACACCAGTTGCGAGTATTACGCATCTTTCCTTTCTGAAGAACATCACCAATTAAAGTAGTGTATGCCTTTCTAGGTCGTCTCTGAGAAAATCTTGAAATAAAACAGCAGTTAGGCACGAAGTAATTCTGTAAATAAAAAGGCTAAACTGATTATTAGGTACTAGTGACCCGCCCCGGCTTCGCACAGGTGCAAAAAAAGGTATTAAAACCTTCCCCTTGAATCACTCTATCTATTAAAAACATGGACCCCTCTCGGGTCAAAGAGTGCCAAATGTCTTTGTATTTCGCTCTCTCAATCCAAAATGTTTGCCCGCAATTGCCTTTATCTCGTCATCATGCCACCTGGAGTATGGTCGACCTCTGCATCTGGTTAATGTGGACCCTTCCATGGTGGTATTATAGTTAGTTTCCATCTATCGACAGTGAAACTTGCTACATGGCCAGCCTATTTCCATTTTAGTTTCAGGTGAAGATTATTGCGTCAGGTATAGGTACCTTGGTTCTATTACGTATGTCAGCGGCTTTTATTCTGTCTCTCAACGTGATTCCCAGACAACTTCTCTCCATGTCTCTCTGCGTGGCTTGAAAGGTCATCTTTGCTTTCCATGTCTAGCAGTCGTAGGTGAGACATGGTAGTGTCGCTGAGTCAAAACAGTTTTCTTCAGTTTTATCGGGAGCTGAGATTATCATCATCATCATCATCATTTCAGCCGAAAGACGTCCACTGCTGGACATAGGCCTCCCCTAAGTGTAATTTTTGCTTAGGGGGGGTTTGCCATAATCGCCACGCTTGGCAGGCGGGTTGGCGATCGCAGCACGGTCGATACAAAAAGCACAGAGAACGCTGCTGCCCATTCTCTGGTACATCCCTTAGTCGCCTCTTACGACACCCACTGAGATTATACTATCTCTGCTGATTATACTATCGCTGAGATTATAGTATCTCTTTATGTGCCCAAAACTTCTTCCACGTTGAGGCTATACCTACGTCTGTCTATTTCTTCTATGTTTCTTCTGGTTGTGAATGACAGAATGATATTTGTTTCCCTAGATAGACATAATCCTGTACATATTGCATTATGCCTTGTGGCATTAAGTCCGCCTATGTACCACTATTGTACATGAAGTTTAAATAAATAAATAATAAATAAATAAATATTCCAATGGCTCATTCCCTAGGTACCAAAATTTGTATCTTTTGTCGTTTGTCATGATTTTTGTCTTGCTGAAGTTCATCTCTAGCCCTACTACACGGTAGCTTGCAGCCAAACATAATAGGTAAATCAATAACCGATCTCTACGTGGACGAAGTAGCATACCTAATAAAAGTTTATGTTTTAAAGTAGGTATGAGTACATTTAGAACGAATACCCTTGCCCAATTACGAATCCCCTTCTATAGTATAATTTGAATATTTTTCCGTAATTTAGAACATTGGGACACGCGAAGTTTTTCATAACCAACGACTTGGGTTCGACTCAATTCAGAAATATTACGAATTTACGAGTTTACGACTAACCAGTGTAGAAAATAATGTTTCCAATTCGATTTTATGGTACTTAAAAGGCATTTTTTGAAATAAAAAGCCATTAATTTCGTATTTACGGGTATTTTTTCCACTTCCTTACGTTAATGGGTTAATGTTTTTATGTGAATGCAGTTTCTTTTATTAGGTCTATAATTTCCAATGGGGAGAGCACCAGTCATACCCAATGGTCCGTAACGACAGGAATTTTATACTTATTTAGGCGGTTATAGGCTTTCAAAGACGATAAATAATGCGGATGATGCAAACACTCCATTAAAGAATTAATTTAAATGAATGACCCCTTTTACGGTTGGTCAAAGGGTTCTAAAGATGATTTTGACTTAATCACTAGTCACCGTACTTCACAAACAGACAGCTTTGATTGTAGTACGAGTATCCCTTTATCTATCTGTCCGACACGTATCTGTTTTAGGCTGTACCAAACCTTTTTTTCTTTTTCGCTGTGGGTGTAACTTCTGCCTATAATCCCTGAGACCTCTGTAACCTCTGCCTATACAGGTAATACAGGTAATGCTCGACGTTTGATGTGAGCATCATTACCTAGCCTACACTTTAAGTAGGTAACATTTGTCACTGTTGAGCTGGCTGTTCTCTGTGAAGGCTCTGTGGCTCTGGTTGGCCACCTCTCGTGGAGAAGGCGTGGACTGAAATTAATTTCGCTGGTTCATGGCGTTAGGTTAGTGTACTTACGTCACATTTTCTTCGATTTTTAGGTGCTGAGGTTTTTTTTGAGCAACGGAAAGAGATGGCCATGCGCGATGGTTCGAAGAGATACGAGCGAAAAGCGCTCATGGAAGGAATTGGGGTAGGTATGGCTTAGCCCACCTGTGGGACAGAACAGGCTAAAAAAATTGTTGTTCGGTTTTTTCTAGTGATAATGAGACATAAATAGCTCTATCATTTTAACCCAAATCTATCTATATAAATAAAAAGAGAAGTCCTGACTGACTGACTTCAACGACATCAACGCCCAGCCCAAACGCTTGGACCTAGAAAGCTGAAATTTTGCACAGAGGTTCCCTTTATAATGTAGACAAGGAATAAGGAAGGATTTCTTGAAATTCAACCCCTAAGGGAGTTAAATAGGGGATGAAAGTTTGTATCGAAAATCGACATATTCACGCGGGCGAAGCCGCTGGCAAAAACTAGTCTATCTAATGAAGAGGTAAAATAATAATATAATAATAATAGTACATTGTTACCTTAGGGGTGAAAGGAACTTATTTAGTCCCCGAGACGGGGTTTGGCGCCTGAGCGCAGCGAGGGCGCTAATAGTTCGAGGGACTAAATAAGTTCCTTTTAGACGAGTCCTGAGTGTAGCGAGGGATTTAAGTTCACCCAAGACTAAGACAGCTTTATCACCGAGGAAAATACTCTACTTTTCGTACCATTTGCGAAAAAATTAACACAATAATAATATGAGATAAGCATTTATTAAAAATAATGACAATTAAAAGTAAAAGTTAACATTCGAAACATTGGTCCAATATTGATAGAGAGTTACATTTTTGTTTGGTACATTTATTGTTGATGAGTTGATGTGAGTATTTCTCTGTTCTTGCATCTGAGGAACTTGCGTTTAAAAGCAAAGGCATGAAGCTCATGCGGCCTCGTCGGTTTTCGTAATTTTATTTAATAATCCTAACTGCATAATAAATGAGTATTCTTTTTTCAAAAAGATGTACTTATAATGCTTTTGCTTTATATACAAACTCAATGGTGTAAACACAGATGTAGTTCAGTATAAATTTCGGTAAGTACCTATTCCAAATTTAAAACACATTCTCTCCCTAGGGGATGAATGAAATTCAGTACAATTTTCTTTTCATCCCTTCAATTCGAAAAGTGTCGTTTTGTTCCTCTTTAAGTGCGAGCAAAGTAGCTCTTTTCTCCATTAGACTTTTTAGCGGGCAGTAATGAGATTTGAATTTAGAACATGAATCGTTCATTGAAATCGAACGCAAATTGTATTGTGTTGGCTGTACGGTGCGAGGAGACGCGGTAACTAAATTAAAAAAAAAACAAAAGCGCGCGATTTACTTCCCTGTTCTAATAATCGGTACGGACTTTATTGTATTTTGTGCAAAAAAAATGAGCTCTACGTCGAGTTCTGAAAGTGATAGTGCATTAACTCCTGAAACAATAAAAATAGAAGCTAATAACGTCATACAAAACTTAATCCCTACGAAATCCCGGGAGAAATATTTAAAGGCATACGACAATTTCTTAATATGGAGTAGAAGGTTGTTTAGTAACGTGTTGTCTTAATAAGGACGTAAAACTGGACACATATTCGTAATTAATATGTCTGATGGATTTAAACGTGTCGTCACTCTATTTTTATTAAATAATAATATTACAATAAAATATGAGGCGCCTTTTATTTTCTCATAGAGGGTGATGAAAAGTCGAGTGTATCACTCGGGTGCAAAATATATTTTGGGCTCGGGCGACGTACTTTGAATCCCTCGCTACGTTCAGGATTCTACTAAAGAATCCCTCACTACGTTCGGGATTCTACTCTAGAATCCCTCACTTCGCTCTGGATTCAAAAAAGCGCCCTCGCCGTAAAAATATTATTTTGCTCCCTTATGATACAATCTACTATTCCCTGTTTTTAACAGATTAAAAATGACTATTGTTATGTTCGCTTTTTGTGGCATAGAATGTCACTTTTTTGAGCAAGTGGTACGAAAAAGTTTTATTCACAACCCTTATTACAATTTTGGTTTTATTCTAAGGTGTACATAGTGACTTAACAAGAAGATTGGACATCGGATTACAATTTCTGGTTTAATTACGTACTGTGCTAGGCTTCGATCAATAATAGTACTAGATTAAGCATCAGGAACAAAACTAAGTCGCTCAAGTGGCCACGTTTGCACACACGTAAACATCTACTTATCATCTTAGAAAAAAGTTCAATATTATTTACAACTTCAGATGATTATAAACCTTAACACTTAAACATAACGTTTAATTATCATTGTAAAGTATATTTATTTAAGCCCTTTCATCGGAGAAAGATTAGAAGCAAAACATTTTAAATGTCGCTCCAAAGTAAAAAGTCATCAGTACAAAAATATTCATTCTAAAATGAAACTTAAACTCTAAGCAATACGGTTAAAAGCATTTTGTGTACAATGTCGTGCTTATTCTATTGCGGAACTAGCGTTCCCTGTTCAAGAACATGATACAATAGTTGGTGCGTTGTAGCAAACATTGGCCAAACAATTATAATATTCGCTGATTTAATTTTAATTACAGTTTAATTATGTTTAAATATTATGAAAAAGCACATAATGATATTAAATTACCGAAAAATAGATATTCCTTCCAAAACCTTGGTGTTACGGTGGTTATTTACGCAGTTTTTGAACGCATACTGCGGTATTTTGACGTCTTAATGTTGGCTATGATTGGACCATACTAATTTGAAATAAGACCACAAATACGTTTGTGGTCTTATATTTCGGGCCGTTTTTGAAGCGCTTATCGGGAATCTAGTACATTATTGATCGAAGGTGCTAGGGCTTAAATTTAAACAAATATGTATAAGTAAAACGTAACAAAAATATATAAATATTGTTTAACGCATCGCGAAAAGAAATCAAATGCTTATAACTTATAAGTAAGCAATAATAAAATAATATAATATATGAATATGATCAACAAACATATAGGTACTTACATGTAATGTTTAATTTTATTAATGGTTTTGTTAAATGTAAAGATTAATGAATCGCTGATTGAAAATATAATCTAAGATAATTATGTAATGTTAAATTAATTAATGCATGACAAATAATGTAAAAAATCAAATTGTTAAGGAAAGTAAAAGGCTAATTATATAAATAAATAAATGTATAAGTATCCCTGACTCCGAAACTAGGCAAAGCCTGTATCTTCAGAGCCGCAGGTTTCTCCACCAATCAAATTTTAGTAATCTTCATCAAAATTGATTAATCAGACGAACTTACCTTAAGTGAAGTCCGATTACAATTTCATGAAGGATGAACTGAAATATAATTGATTACAGTGTAGTTCCCAATTCGCTAGTATTTGGCATCGCAGTTTTAGAGAAAATAAAACAAAACTTTTTCTCTATGAATTGGCAACACAGATTTGACACTCTTTAGAGATCATAGCGTTGCTCTATTAGCCCATTCGACAAGGGACTAATCCTAAAAAGGATGGGTTGGGTGGGTAATTATATTTCAGTTCATCCTTCATGAAATTGTAATCGGACTTCACTTAAGGTAAGTTCGTCTGATTAATCAATTTCATTTCATGATGAACTGAAATATAATTGATTACAGTGTAGCTGTTTAGAGTCTAAGTCGACATGGGCCACTCTTTTGGAAATATACAAGACTTACCAAATCAATCTTATTGTTACACTAGCTTTTGCCCGCGACTTCGTCCGCGTTTCCGTCGTTTTTCGTAAAAAAAGTACCTACCATTATGTCCTTCCTCACGGTTCAGTGGTTTTGATGTAACAAACAGATTAACTTTCGTATTTTAGTAGGGAAATACAATATGTCAATCCACAATACTGTTGAAAAATATCGCAAAAAGGAACCGCAGAATATTATTATTAATAGCTGTGCCCGCGACTCCGTCAGCGTGTAACTCCTTGTATGTTATTAAGTTAATGTATTGGTAATATTGTTTAGATCACTTTCACATGAGGCTTAAGAAGGTACCTATAGCGTTCTATAGGTAAAACTTCAGCCCAGAGCTTCCGGGGTAAACTATGTTGAAAGTTGACCCGTCCGGCACGTGAACATAAAGATTTCTAGAACTGCTAACCCGGGAAAGAGCGACATATAACTGACCATGCGAGAAACAACTGACACCGAGATCTACTCCAGCAACACGAAAATTCTGCCCTTGAGCCTTATTAATTTAGTAGTCACTTAAAATAAATACCTAACTACTATAAATTAATAAAAGTATCTACGCTTTTACCTACTTAATACAAAAATAAAATTGATCATATTAGCCAAAACTTACCTATCGGTATCTAAAAATCTATGCGTACTACTTCCCATAAAAAGAAATAAAATGCGAACTATTAATAATTTGTAATTTGAACGAATATTTAAACACTACCAAAATAACTACTTAATACCTATTTTATAAAATATAACAACAAAAGAAATTCAAATAAACTATTTAAAGACTTAAAAGTCGCGCTGTTATGCACGGTTTCTTAATATTATTATCAATTATTGTCTGTCAATAAGGTCGAACGCTGAACGCATCAACAGCCAAATATTGAATGAAGCTCGCTCCCGTTACACAAAAATAATCCTTATGGCATGATTCAGTATTCACGCGCAGCTTATTAGCGTATTTCATATTTGGTTCAGTTTGATGTTTCTGTACCGATTACTATGATTCTTTTTTTATTGAATAGGTAATAATTTTAACTTCTTATAATTAGGGATGAGCGAGAGTATTATAAACGTAAGAGTAAACAAATATAATCAGAAAGCTCCGAACTGCTAAGCTATCGGAAGTTACACCAGCCAGGCTTCAGGCTAGCTAAAGTAGACTCATCTTTCATGGGGTACTGTTTAAAATGTTACAATAAAATACCCCCTCACATTCTTCAACTGAGTGAGACGAAATTTAAAACTTGTGTAAAACGCACACTATGTAGGCAAGCATACTATAAGTTGGGGGATTACATTGATGATAAAAATGCTTGGCTCCATGCTGGTCCTGCTCCACAACATTAGGGGCAATTACATCGATTATCATGTGAAGTTATTGTAGAGGCTGCAGAAGATTGTAAAAATATCTTTGCATTGTATAGATTCAATGTCTTATTATTGTATAATTGCATGGCACATGTGTGAGTACTATGTACTATAAAGCCCCTTTTTACATTTTTACATTTAGTTATATTTTAGTGACGTTGCCCTGGTGGCTGAGAGAATGTCATGCTCACTCAAATGTCTCGCTGATGGTGGCGGGTGTGTCGGATCATTTAGTTCCCTTCAAAATGGTTGAGTTGAATGGTGCTGATCCATGCGTCATGTTCGTGAACGGGCGCTGTCAGTGGAGACTGGTCATTCCTTAGTTGCCATGGTGTAAATATATTTTTCTTTTTGATTTGTTTATTATATCTTTTTACTCTGGACGCTCTTAACTTGCACGTCTTGCTACATAGTTCTCACATAATATACCATCTCAACATGAATGATATAATGTACCAAGATTTTGTAACAAATTCTAATTTAAAAGAGTGTCCATGGAGTTTCTTGCCCGTTCTTCTTCATGAGATCTACGTTAGGGAACTGGCAACTACAGTACTTTCACAAGTTATTATGCCTTGTGATTGTGACTGTAGCGTAGGAGTGCAATGCGTCGTTTCGGGAGTTGCTGCGTCGGGCTGCGCGGCGCCGGATGTTGCCGGCGGCGAGTGGTGTGGGTGCGGGGGCGCGCGGCGGCGTGTGCCGTGGCGGTGGGTGTGCGGGGCTCCGGGTCGCGGGGCGGCGGTTGCACGTTGCGGCGTGCATTCGTTGTTCCGTGATTCGGGGTCTCGAGCATTCGTTGTTGCGGTTTGCGTCGCTGGGTGCTTTCGTGCTCGCAGTGTTCGTTGTTGCGGGCATTCGGTGGCGTGTGGTTCGGCGTGGTGGCTTTCGGAATGGCGCATTGCACTCGTAGTTTCGTTCTTCTTCCGTCCTTCTGACATTCAAAAGTGCCTGTAATGGCTTAATTGAAATAAACGATTTGAGTTTGAGTTTGAGTTTGAGTTTGAACACGTGTTATTGTGAGTCAACCATAAAAGATAGACATATGCTGTTGTGGGATATTCTTTAGATAATTTTATGTAGAACATTTCCGTCATAAATGATTTCTATGTAGCTTTAACCATTAAGGCTACACACGCGACGGAAGCTTAAAAAATGGAGCAACTTCTCCCGTTTTCCCAACATTTCCCTTCACTGCTCTGCTCCTATTAATTATAGCGTGATGAAAAGTATACTATAACCTCCCCAGGAGTATGAAGAATAATTGTACCAAGTTTCGTTCAAATCCGTCGAGTAGTTTTTGTTTCTATAAGGAACATACAGACAGACAGACAGACAGACAGACAGACAGACAAAAATTTTACTGATTGCATTTTTGGCATCAGTATCGATCACTAATTACCCCCTGATAGTTATTTTGAAAATATATATCATGTACAGAATTGACCTCTCTACAGATTTATTATAAGTATAGATGAATCAAATTTATTTGAGACCAATATAGTCAACCTATGCTTGTATATCTTAGGTAGGTATGATTCATAATCATCAATCTTAAGGTATTATATAATAAGTAGGTATGTATGTGTAAAAAGACAAAATAGCCATTATGTGGCTTACATAACTAGGGCGTCATTAAAGACAAACCAATGATAATTGGCTACTAGTATTTTCATGATAATAAAATACTATCAGTCCTGTCTCATAATCAGATACAATATGAAACAATAAATGCTATAAGTATGTATAGCTAATAATGCCATATTACTAAATTAAAACACTATTAATGACAGTGTACAAATAAAATAAATAATCATTAATAATAAGGAATGTTTGAATAAAACTTAAAACTGAATGTTTAAATTTTAACTTATTAAGTTTGTGTAAAGATAAATAAAGGAATGTAAATATGATTTACATCTTCAAGTTGGTATTTAAGACGGTATTTGCCCCACACTAGGGATTTTCCCTGTATCGTGGGTGCGTGCACAAACATATAAAGTCACATACACAAATACCCAGACCCGAAACAACTATCTGCAGGTCATACAAATATTTGTTCCGTGCGAGAATCGAACCCGCGACACGCAGCTCAGCAGTCCAACCGCTTAGCCACTGCGCCAACCGTGCCGTCAAACAGACATAAACCATTAACATTCACTGATACATCATAAACCTTGTCAATGATAGAACTATCTGGCTAGCCAATAGTTTTCCTAATGACATCTAATGACACCCCTGCCTGTTTAGCAAAATATGTGTCTGCATAATCTATACTTATAATAAATCTGTAGAGAGGTCAATTCTGTACATGATATATATTTTCAAAATAACTATCAGGGGGTAATTAGTGATCGATACTGATGCCAAAAATGCAATCAGTAAAATTTTTGTCTGTCTGTCTGTCTGTCTGTCTGTCTGTCTGTCTGTCTGTCTGTATGTTCCTTATAGAAACAAAAACTACTCGACGGATTTTAACGAAACTTGGTACGATTATTCTTCATACTCCTGGGGAGGTTATAGTATACTTTTCATCACGCTACAATCAATAGGAGCAGAGCAGTGAAGGGAAATGTTGGGAAAACGGGAGAAGTTGCTCCATTTTTTAAGCTTCCGTCGCGTGTGCAGCCTTAATGGTTAAAGCTACATAGAAATCATTTATGACGGAAATGTTCTACATAAAATTATCTAAAAAATATCCCACAACAGCATATGTCTATCTTTTATGGTTGACTCACAATAACACGTGTCGCGCCGTTGCGCGTGAATACTGAATCATGCCTTAAGGATTATTTTTGTGTAACGGTTGCCGCGCTCGACGCGGGTCGTGGCTATTGATGCGTTCAGAGCGTTCGACCTTATTGACAGACAATAATTGATTTTAACAAACAATGCTTATCAGCACGACTTTTAGTCTTTAAATAGTTTATTTGAATTTATTTTGTTGATAATTTATAAAATAGGTATTAGTTGTTTTGGTAGTGTTTAAATATTCGTTCAAATTACAAATTATTAATAGTTTGCATTTTATTTCCTTGGTGAAGTAGTAATAGAAGTAGAAGTAGTAAGCATAGTTTTTTAGATACCGATAGGTAAGTTTTGGCTAATTTATGTTCAATTTTATTTTTGTAGTAGGTAAAAGCGTAGATACTTTTATTAGTTATATTATGTAGTAGTTAGGTATAGGTAGGGGTATAGGTATTTATTTGTAAGTGAAGTAGGTATAGGTAGATGGTATTGCACAGGCGTTTCAGTTTTATTTTCATTTCTTTTTTTGATGTAAGTTGTACATATTTCTGGGTATAATTCTATTAGAATATTTTAGTTTAAATAGGCACTTAGATTTTAAGTGTAAGGTAGCTATAGTTAGGACCTCTATCGTAGGTTATTTTGTTACCTAGGTAACTGACAGCCTTTCCGTTACCGTCGATTAAAAATAAAATACACAATGCCACCTAAAAAACGCCACTGAACCGTAAGGAAGGCCATATGGTACTTTTTTACGAAAAACGACGGAAACGCGGACGAAGTCGCGGGCAAAAGCTAGTACATAATATATCAGTCAATCCCACTTCCCTTCATTAATAATTTAATTCTTCTACTAATTGTTTGTTTGGATGCCTGTTATAAAAGGAAAGCAGGTTTCAGTTTTTGATGACAGTGATATTTTTATAAGAATAGTAATGTACATAATGTATTATGTCTTGTGACATGGACATATTGTCTTTTAATAACTGATAGAGTCTACACTCTTTGAGCAGTAGCAAGAGCTAATAAGGTGACAAGCTTTTTACTTAATTTTTTAAATTAAAATTCAGATTATCCCCAATTAGACAGTGATTACTACTACACTACTATTGTAGGATCACAAGTATTCCCATACTTGTATAAAGCGGGTTGAATTCTTTAAAGACCCATGAGAAAACGCTTGATGTGATCATCCCTGTCAATTCATTCATTTAACAGAGAAGCGAAAGTATTGATCTAGCCTAATGTAACAAGCTGTAGCCAACATTATTTGGTTTATGTATAATGTATTTCAGTGAGGTATTGTATTAGATCTGGTATTGAATCACACTGTGATTTTGGCAGAATAAGTACCAACTCTTTAAGTGAATGCATTTTGCAAAAGATGGTCGCTGCCGGAGTAAGCTGGTTGCTTTATGGGTGTTTGGTACTGAAAGGAGATTGTAATAAATTATTATTAGAATAGAATATGATTGGTTTTATAACCATCGTCATTTTTACCAAAGGATATCTGACAAGTCCACGGTGGGTACCTACACCTACTCATATTTCCTTGCCCCCCCCCCTTTTTTTAATTTTTGAAGACAATTCGTAATTAATGTCAATGGTATGAATGTGTATAAAAAAAATAGGAGCTCTATTTAAATGAGAAGGCATCTATCTGAAATGCATATGGGTCTCTATATCAAGTTCATGACACATATGCTTTACAATTTGAATTAACTCCGGTAGCTAGTAAATCATAATTGATAATTCCCACTCTGTGGCAATGTTAGTATGCCTTGATTCCTCATATGACAAGTTATATTTAGATTTTATGTAAGGCTAATAAATCATAAATGATAATTCCAACTCTGTGGCAATGTTAGTATGCCTTGGTTCCTCATCTGACAAGTTATATTTAGATTTTATGTAAGATGCTTGGAGATTAATACACCTAGCTTCACACCAAACCCATATCCTTCTACTACCATCATTTAGGTTAGACATTGAACACTACCCATCTTGTTAATGCAAGCAATGGCAGTAGTGTTGTCAATCTGAAGAAGAATATCACAATTATTTTTTGAATTTACAAAGCATTTTAAACCAGAAAATATTGCCCTTAACCTGGTTTATGTGATATATTTGCTCTGATTGTGACCGCAGGCCTCCAACATTTTCACCATAGCAATGAGTATCCCAACCTGTCAGGTCTGTATAAACTTGTAAATCAAATTTTCTTCACTGCTATGCTTCTAAGTTTTGCTGATAAGCATGGTGTCATTGGTGGAGGAATAACATAATTATATTCCTTCTCCATTGAAAGTCAACGGTCAATTATTGGTCATGGTCAATGTGGCGAGGGGGGGTTAGGGGAGGCCTATGTCCAGTAGTGGACGTCTTTCGGCTGAAATGATGATGATGATGACCATTGAAAAAGTAAACCATAGGTAATGTCATGGATGCATCATAATTAATAAAATAATTGATTGATTGTCTGATAAAAAGATGGTTTGATTTCAGTAATGGTATTCCATTTCCATTTGTTTTGTATGTACTATGCCATATTATGATAAAGCTGGCCATGCTGCTACTAATGTGCCTAAAAACAAGGCAAAATTCTCTTATTTTAAATTTTAGAATTTAACATACCTACTCTTCATTGTATTTCTTTTTTTCAAAAGGTATGGTTGGTAGGTAGGCACAATGATTTGGAGTTAATCATGAATCCCAGTTTACAACATTAACAAGGTACTAGGGTACTTTTGTCATAATTAATAAGGGTTCCTAGTTGACTATGGAACCCTAATAATAGCATATGAACTTTAACACACTAATTGTTGTTTTCATGTTTTGTAAACACTCCTTGTAATATGCTTGGTCAATATATAAAATATCATTAATGTAGATTATGAATAAGTGGCCTAAATTTCTTGCATAAACAACCACAGGTATTAACAATTTGATGAACAAACTAGGTGCAGTACATAGTCCATATGGCAATGCTGTAAATTCATATAAGGTTCCATTGAATTCAAAACAAAGGAACTTTAAATCATAAATATGACTTCCTTAAGTCTATGCAACACACTTATTAATGATCAGCAATTAACCTTACTGCAGTGCTGACTTTTACATACTTGTTCAAAGGTTTTAGATTTAAAATTAACCTGTTTGCCATCAGGTTTTGAAACAAGGAAAATCTTTTGAGATGTATTCTCCCTTTGGATGACAACATGGTGTTATAGCTCTTAATTGTAAAAGGTGAACAATTATGAACAAAAGCTTCCTGCATATGTGTAATTTCACAATCAGGTAAATTATTTTTAGGACTGAGACATGAAAGGGACATGAAATCCTTAATCCACTGCAATATAATGGGGTCATTTGTTGATTACAACCAACAAACAAAATATGTACCTTGTTTATTTCCTGCTGTTGTGGTAGACATCCCGGGTTCTCTCGGAACGCTGTGGGTTCAAGGATGTTCTGCGGTGTGATGGCTGTGGTCGAGTCTGTGGTCCATCTCATACCATCTCCTTGGTTGGTTGATGCTTTCAACTGTTGTGGTTGACTCTTTCTGTTTCCCATATATTTGTTACTTATGTTTTAAGCAGAAATTGCTGGCTTGGTGCAGTTTTCTTAATAGAATTTGAACTCTGTTGTATTAGGCATCTTATTTACCGCAATTCTTTGATAAATTGCCACCATTTAAAAATAGTTTTATGAGTAATTTCTATGAAATGCTAGTGCAGAGCCACTACAGACCTTGTTTTTAGTTTCTTAATGATAGAGTTCACACACCAACTTGTTGCTTCAACAAGTGATTTTAACATAGTTATTTTATCTAGTAGGATTTTTATTATAAGAGACCTGATTTTGTCTATTATTGTAAGTGCTGTGCCCACCTGTCTTTGCTGGTAAGCGATACACTTATTTCTAGTTATTCCCATTTTAGAGATCACTAGCTTTACTTTGGTGATGATAAGGATTCAATATCTGGGATTTCAACAAAATGAGTGTCACGTTATTCATCAGGGCCTGATGTTTGACAAATTTCACACCTTTTAATGTTTTTTTTCTCAAAAAATGATGAAAAAATACCTTACTTGGTCCCTTAAGGTTTCTCAATAGCATTTGACTTGCACTACACAGTATCTCGTACTGTCGCATATGCTGGTTTTGATCAAATCGGCATCACGTGCCGATATAATAGAAATCTGACATCCAAGTTGATATCTTGTAGTGTTTGTAAACACTGTATATTGTAAGGTTTCTCAACAGCATTAGAATAGCACTGAACAGTATCTCGTACTGTAAGCACATGCTGGTTTAGATCAAATTGGCAGCTCGTGCCGTTTGTCATCAAAGTTGATATCTCGTATCAAAGTTGATCTTCGTGTTTGGTAACTCGTACTAACACGGTAAACAGTATCTCGTACTGTAAGCACATGTGGGGCTGGTCGGTATCGGCAACTCGTGCCGGTAACAGAAATCTGTTAAACATCAAAGCTGATATCTCGTATCAAAGTTGATCTTCGTGTTTAAGTATCTCGTACCAACACGGTATATTATCCTCGACCATTGCTGTAGCCAGCCACGTTTTTTTTGACTTAGTTGCACCTAAAACAAAAAGCTTACCTTCGTTATCCGAAGTAATGACGAGCAAAGGGCTCCGGTCAAGTCCGGTCCCGGTCGACACTTTGCCGTTGATTTAAACTGAGGTTGCGTTTGGCACACCATCGGGACTCCGTATTTTGTTTCGACGTCGTCAATCCAACTTATACAAGAGTATTTCCACATTTTTCCAATAAGTTTTTCTTCAGAAACCATTTTTACTTGCGATGCCGTTCAACGCGCGAAAAAGAAGTGTCAAATCTGTGTTGCCAATTCATAGAGAAAAAGTTTTGTTTTATTTTCTCTAAAACTGCGATGCCAAATACTAGCGAATTGGGAACTACACTGTAATCAATTATATTTCAGTTCATCATGAAATGAAATAACGTTCACACTACTATCAAGTTTTAGCTACATAATTTATTACCCCTCTGCCTATATTTACGATGTAGCATTTACACTGCCACTTAAAACAGAGGGTTCTTGGGTAAGTAGGTACATCAGCATAATAGTGCAATTTACATAAATTGATCGTGGAAAAGAGGCATTCACACACATTCAGACAGGTACATCACGACTACAACTACGTATCTACAGTAGTCCTAGCTAGAAAGAACACTACAGTTGCTGCCAGTTATGGGTCCGTACGAACACAAACAAATGAACCATATATCGTTTTTCAATAGAAAAATGTTGAAGATCACGAATTCACGATAGACGACGATTCAAGCCCAAGACATGAATAGGCTAGGTAATAAAAAATTTTTGGATTTCAAAGTGAAGAACTTTAATAAATGTTAGGTCAATGACCGCTATTGACATCTTTACTGGCAGCAACAATAGTCAATTCTCTAAAGAATTTATTATTTGTATTAGAACCATGGAAAAAGAAGACATAGGTACTGCGCTGACCCCAGTTAAATTGTTGGGACCAACGAGAAGGCATTGAGTAGTGGTTTATGTCCCAATTCCTCTCGCTCAAAGGAAGTCTGTGTCCCAGCTGTGGGTACGGCCGATAATGCAAAATTTGCTAGCGTTAGTGTGGTTTTGAATAATTAATCAACTGTAGGTAGGTATTAACCTTAAAGTGGAAGCGCCAGAGTAGCCCGCGAAAATATTCATGAAAAAGTCATACAATGGGATTGAATCAATGAACTTACAGGGTTATTGATAATTTTTAATAATGATTAGGTACTTAGAAAAGTCATATTACTAAATCAAATTGTGAAAAGTAAGAAAATATGAATTTCGCGTCTTCGATAAGTGAGTTAAGTTTCAAAGAGTTCAATGACCGATGATAGTACCTAATGCTATAAGTAATAATATAATGTTGTTGATTAGAACTTCTAGCTCTAGTTTTAGTAAAATGACGAGCCTTTTCCCAACTGTCCTGGAGTGAACTGGAGTCGGCTTCCAGTCTAACAGCATGCATGTGAGTCATGCAGCTGAGTAGACTGTACCAGTAGGTATCCTGAAGCGACTACCTATCTCACCTCCATAACCCAGTAAATGGGTAATAATAGGATACCCGTACCCCTTAGCCTGGATGGAAGACAGCATTTCGACTTTTGACAACTCGTTAAGACTGTGAAGACCTACAAATGACAGCACGGACCAACGGTATGTTATTATGGTTACCCATCCAATGACCATCCAAGGCAAGCACGGCTTAACCTTAAAGGTCATCCCGTGCGGCAGTTTTAGTACCTACCCACGGCCGAAGCCCTTTTTTTGAGGGTGGGAAATCATCAAATGACTCTTCCCGCTCTAGGCAGAGCGGTAGGGAGGGAGTGTCAGTCAGGCTTCTACTGGCTAAAAACCACCTATGGTCCTTCTTAGCCCTTTGTGACGAAGCCGCGGTAGGTATCTCTTTCGAACAACCCGCAGTCCCGACGGGTCTACACAACCACCTCAAATATATCAAACCTGTATTACTTAGATGCCTACCTATCCGTAAGAATTATGTGCAGTGCACTCACTCTTCCACAGATCATACTACCTGCACGAGACCTGCACCCACTGCCAGGTGCATCTCGGCTCTGGTGGCCATTGGTGCATCTCGGCTCTGTAACGTGTGTCCCTCATTCAAGTGTTTGACAATATAGTCCACGAGTCCACGACTTTGACAATATTATTTAAAGCTCCCTTGTTGGCTAGCAAGACGGAGTAGGGTCCTGGAAATTATTGTATTATAAAACGAAATTGATCCAAATAATAGTGAAGGAAAACATCATTTCCACTTCCTGTTACATTTTTTTTGTCATTGAAAAATGCCTGAAATTAATACATTAGAAATACCTACTACCCATTTCTTTCCATTCATCAGAATCTTCCCTGAATTTTATAGCAATCATCGAAACAGATTTAATAAAAATAGTTAAAATACAAATACAGTAATGCTAAAAATCATAATTATTTACACTGAACCGCGCGTAAAGAAACGTTTTCGAACGATTCTGCCGTAGAAAGAGCCAGCTGTTTCGTCTTTCTCGCTCCGACATGCGAGTAGCCAGCCTTATCGCATTTGCGTTCTCTTTCAATTCGTTTTATTGTCATGCGCTGGCATTGCGATTGACGAGTCGTCGACGCAAAAGTTGGCAATCCAAGAATTTCATTCCTGTCAAAAACTCGCGAACAGGAGCACGTTAGTTGCCTGATTTCTCGATCAATGATCATTGTTATTGTTTGTGAACGGTAAAATGTAATGATAAAACGTAGAGTTGTCGCGTCCGCTAGCACCACTGCTATTTTAATGTTCTTGCGAAAATATTATCGTGCAATAAACCCGGTGTACATTTTGCACTCGCTAAGAAATAAATGAAAGAGTACGAACCTCTATGGGTTTTGCAAATTGTATCTTGTAGCAAGGTCGTGACTTTTTGAGATGAAAATCTAGATTGTGTAGTGACCTGATGCGTGCTGCCGTCGTTTGTGGTACTTTAGTGTGTTGTAAATTAATGTTGTGACAGTGAGGAGGAGACAGAACAATGGGTACTACGGGGCTAACTCTGGCAGATTTGCCAAATATTTTTATTATGATCGGCGCTCTCGTGGCGCTGTTTGTAATGTTAGTCATCCTACTCAGGTAAGTTTACCGCTACAGATAAGGAATACAGCTAAAAATAATTTATGTATAAGATTGTTGTTATCCTGCAGAATGTACTAGACTGTTTCCGTTGGCCAAACCCATTAGAATCGAGCATAATAATGTTGCAAATTCGTGTGGTACAATCTATTTAAATTGTTGGTCTTGTGTGAGATTGTACAAGTGTTTAGAGCTTATTTGATTCCCATAAATTAATTAGCTGTTTCTAGAAATACTTTTGCAGTTTTAAACTCTGAAGACTGACTAATAAATATGGCAAATTGATTACATGAATTCAGAACTAATAAAGAATCAACCCGAATATAAATAGGTAGCAATATCTAAAAAATAAGAAAGCTACATAAGTACACAGCACACTCACTTTCTCTTTAAATTTATCATGTTTGCTGTTGGTCTATCATACTGGAATTTGAAAGTGAAAACAGAAATAAAATAACATGTTTTAGTACAAGCTTGTTTAAATTAAATGTACTTAACTGGAATTACAACTAGGTATCTTTGTTTTGTGAGCTGATAGTAATTGTGATAAGAGTGAAAACAACTATCAAGTAATAGCTGGTTATACATTTTTGTAAACACAACATAAAACATTCCTACAGCTGGAATTTATGTCATAATTACATAAATTCAATAACAATTTTGATTGTGGCTGAATGTATGACCAAAAAAAAAGTTACTTTATATAACCAAAAACAAAATGAGAGACACTATTTAAAAAAACTGGGGCCTTGGAATGGGGACTATAAGTGTGGGCCATAATCACCACGCAAGTCCAGTGAGGGTTGGTAGTAAGGCATCCGATTTTACAAATACCTTGAAAGAACTGGGCATGTCTTTTTATACCCAGCTCTTTGGATATTATGTAGATCTGACTTCTTTTATAATTAGATAGAATTAACATGATCCACCAGTCAGGCCTAGTGTGGGTTGGTTGATGTCAGATGATTATTCTCCAGACCTTATCCCAATTTATTTGGAGTAGGCAGCATGTCTCCTTTTTCCATACTTCAAGCCTTTTAATAGGGTAGAATTGGTACACTTACTAAGCAAGTGTAGTATAATAGTATATTATAACGACTCTTGAACGGCAGAAATTACCAAGCAGCATTTTTACCTTTCAAGCGTCAATAACTCAATATGCACCTATTTCATACATTTAATACTAGCACTTTGCCCGCGACTTCGTCCGCGTGGGTTTCGTACTTTCCTCTAAAAAATTCGAAGGCTGATTTTTCAATCGATAGATAATTTTTATTGACATCTGACAGTTTTTGTATGGAAGAATTGGCTACGTGAACATCTAAAAATAGGAAACAGTATGTATCCAGAAATATGCGGGTTAATGGCTATAACAAAACAATTAAGTTTGTATAATATTTCTTTATAGACTACATTCTTGGTCGTTCTGAAGGGTGTTACCAATATGACCAGGCTGCAAGATGAGCTCACACGAGAGATGCTACGTAGAACTGACCATGGGAGAAACAGGGCTGTCGCAAGTCAACTCCTGCAAAATTTAAGGGTTTGACCCTGTGATTTATTTATTGTCATCGCAAAGCAAACTTTTAAAGGGAACTGAAGTCTTTTGAATTCGAAAGGGAGATTTGGAAAAACAAAAAATGCCAAACTTCATAATTTACTTAGATAGATGTTCGTGCCAAGTTTCATGTTTATTAACACAAGTAATAAGATTTTCCATACAAACTTTCATCCCCCTTTTCACCCCCTTAAAGATTAAATTTCCAAAAACCCCTTCTTAGTGCTCCCCTACATTATAATAGGAAGCCGTGTGCAAAATTTCACATTCCTAAACACAAGTAATAAGATTTTCCATACAAACTTTCATCCCCCTTTTCACCCCCTTAAATGTTAAATTTCCAAAAACCCCTTCTTAGTGCTCCCCTACATTATAATAGGAAGCCGTGTGCAAAATTTCACATTCCTAAACACAAGTAATAAGATTTTCCATACAAACTTTTATACCCCTTTTCACCCCCTTAAAGGTTAAATTTCCAAAAAAACCCTGCTTAGTGCTACCCTACATTATAATAGAAAGCCGTGTGCAAAATTTCACATTCCTAAACACAAGTAATAAGATTTTCCATACAAACTGTCATCCCCCTTTTCACCCCCTGAAAGGTTAAATTTCCAAAAACCCCTTCTTAGTGCTCCCCTACATTATAATAGGAAGCCGTGTGCAAAATTTCACATTCCTAAACACAAGTAATAAGATTTTCCATACAAACTTTCATCCCCCTTTTCACCCCCTTAAAGGTTAAATTTCCAAAAACCCCTTCTTAGTGCTCCCCTACATTATAATAGGAAGCCGTGTGCAAAATTTCACATTCCTAAACACAAGTAATAAGATTTTCCATACAAACTTTCAACCCCCTTTTCACCCCCCTAAAGGTTAAAGGAGGTGTTTTTTTTTTGGCCAAACCATGTACCGAGGTACAAATTACTATATAAGCTCCTTCCAATAAATGGTGTTATGGGCAGTATTTAATATTCTTCAATATAGTATAGATTGGGAATTAAAATAATATGAAAATACACCAACTCGCATCAAAACTGCGTTCAAAGAAACGTTCATGACAGCGTTGACAGCTGTCAAACTATTTCATCTGTCAAAATCGAAACCAAAAATCAACCTGTTTACAACCAAAATAAGAATTATTGATGTCGCAGAACATCACCAGTTCACCTTCATCATCATTTCAGCCAAAAGACGTCCACTGCTGGACATAGGCCTCCCCCAGGTGTCGCCACATTGACCGGTCCCGTGCGTCTCACTTGTACTCTGCGTCTCACATTCAGCGTATTCCCGCAACATTCACCAGGTCATCGGTCCACCTAGTGGGAGGCCTTCCAACGCAACGTCTTCCGGTTCACGGTCGCCACTTCAGAACTTTGTACTTTCCATCTACATCTCAGATCTACGAAAAGCTGAGATGGAAAGAGTGTCAAAAGAGACCTGAACGTTCGAGTGACTAAATCGTTATTCAATGAACCCCAAGGAAAGTAATATAATTATAATGATGAACCCTTTCGCTATAGGGGAGAGTGGAAGAACAAAACGTGCTGCGCTGACCCCAAGTAAAATGGGATAAGGGCAGGAAGATGATGAACACTTTCCAGATCGGTCATCTGACGAGGGGACCTGAAAACACCTACACTTTTACGACAGACGACAGCACCATTAAGTATGACTTGATTGTCGTCACATTATAGTAAAATATTATCATCAAGATAGGTAGTTAAAATAATCTTATCGATTCTTCAATTATTTTTTGCATTGTGAAGGCTTAATATAGGCAGTAAAGAAACATAAGGAATTGATAATTGGATCCTATGTATGCCAATGGGAATTTAGTTAACTACTAGGGACATTTGAAATAAAACCAATAACATTCTTATTTTCTTTTATTCCATTTCCTCATTTTCATCATTTTCTCTTACTAAGATATAATCTAGGAAGGAGGCAGGTGCTGAAATATCTTGTTGATGTCCAGCCCACCCCGTAGACCAAACAATAGTCATGATGTGAGCACAGCAACCCACGGTGCCCACGGTACATTTTCCAATTATACAGTTACAGTAATAACCGTGGATTCTGTGCTCCCAACTGTTTTCCTGGATATTTAATAAAATATATGTGTAATACAACTTTTCCACTAGTGTCTTGACTGTATTCTAGCCCTAAATAAAAACATTTCATTCTCAAAATCTGGTATATGAAGAGGCTCAACATCACGGTAAACTTCAATTTGAAAAAATCCATTTTGCCTTATATTGTTCTCCGTAATAAGAGTGTGCTTGCTTTATCTGTCATCACTGGGAACTCATTTAGAAGAATATCAGCATGAATGCTAATAAAAGATGATGCTTCTTCCATTAATATTATTTTCAATAATAAAATCAGCTAATGTGTTAGGTTCATTTAATTTTTGCAAGGCACGCTCAAGAGGCCTATCTATCTGTAATGGGTACATGGAAAGCATTTATCATGGCCCCTGCTATTCAAAAATCAGTTATTAGATGGGTAGCGGCATTGTTGCTGAAATAATTTCTTATTCGTTCATAATCTCTCTTAAACCTACCATTTACAACCTCCACTACCCAACTACACATTGTTACAAGTCTCGACTTATTTGCTCATAATGTAGGCAACTGTGTCTCACCAGGTTGCAGAGATTCAGGTTTACAAACATTCTACTAAGAGATGTTAACAAAATAATTGTAACATTATATCAGAATCTGACACAGTTGCCGCATAGAGGCCATAAGTATCAAGTATGTGACCCTCTGTTGTTACCATTAAGAAAGGCTTAACCAAGTTACTGTATCAGTGTCTAAAGGTAAACTTTTTGAAATAAATTGATGATTTTTGTTTATTTTGTTTTGACTTTTAAAATATACTGTCAAAATGATTAAATTATCGGCCCTGGAGCAGTGTCTTTTAGCTACTTGATAACCAAACGCAAAAAATAATCTGAAATGAGAAATAAATGATTTTTTATGTTCTTGTTCCCACAACGTTTAACAAAAAAAGTGTGTTGGATAAAATACGTAACATTAATACAAATTAAAAAATTGTAAACAATATATTTTTAGGTTTTCATAAGTTTATCAAATGAAGTAACGAAACGTATCATCAGAAAAATTAATCACGAGATTGCCAGATTAATTCTTGGGTTGCAAGTTTTAGCATCTTTAGTAGTCAATTTCAGGTGGTACAAATGCATAAATAAATCCAATACATTTTTTTTCAGAATCTGCATTTTTTTTCCTATATTTTCGTACCTTTGTTCTTAAGATACATTGTTTGGCCAAACTTGTATGGGAAAAAAAACACCTCCTTTCCAAAAACCCTTTCTTAGTGCTCCCCTACATTATAATAGGAAGCCGTGTGCAAAATTTCACATTCATAGCCCCAGTAGTTTCGGCTGTACGTTGATATGTCACCCAGTCAGTTCTCCTTTTATATATATAGACTAGCACTTTGCCCACGGCTTCGCCCGCGTGGATGTCGGTTCAACTACAAAAGTGACGATTTTCCATACAAACTTTCATCCCCCTTTTCACCCCCTTAAAGGTTAAATTTCCAAAAACCCCTTCTTAGTGCTCCCTTACATTATAATAGAAAGCCGTGTGCAAAATTTCACATTCCTAAACACAAGTAATAAGATTTTCCATACAAACTTTCATCCCCCTTTTCACCCCCTTAAAGGTTAAATTTCCAAAAACCCCTTCTTAGTGCTCCCCTACATTATAATAGGAAGCCGTGTGCAAAATTTCACATTCCTAAACACAAGTAATAAGATTTTCCATACAAACTTTCATCCCCCTTTTCACCCCCTTAAAGGTTAAATTTTCAAAAACCCCTTCTTAGTGCTCCCCTACATTATAATAGGAAGCCGTGTGCAAAATTTCACATTCC
Source organism: Diarsia dahlii (assembly GCA_949775195.1). Taxonomy (NCBI): domain Eukaryota; kingdom Metazoa; phylum Arthropoda; class Insecta; order Lepidoptera; family Noctuidae; genus Diarsia; species Diarsia dahlii. The sequence continues at coordinate 18,296,429 of OX459209.1, forward strand.
TAAACACAAGTAATAAGATTTTCCATACAAACTTTCATCCCCCTTTTCACCCCCTTAAAGGTTAAATTTCCAAAAACCCCTTCTTAGTGCTCCCCTACATTATAATAGGAAGCCGTGTGCAAAATTTCACATTCCTAAACACAAGTAATAAGATTTTCCATACAAACTTTCATCCCCCTTTTCACCCCCTTAAAGGTTAAATTTCCAAAAACCCCTTCTTAGTGCTCCCCTACATTATAATAGGAAGCCGTGTGCAAAATTTCACATTCCTAGCCCCAGTAGTTTCGGCTGTACGTTGATATGTCACCCAGTCAGTTCTCCTTTTATATATATATATATATATAGAAGATTCATAAATATTAATGAATATTAAATCGACGGTCTTATTACTAAAATCATTATTGCAGGAGATGACATTTTAATGAATTAAAAGGACAAGGAGAAACACTACTACTGCAGGTAGTCTGTGTCCGTATGGCATTTACATAAAAAATATATAAATTAAAGTTTTTTTAAAAACACAGTATTATTAAAAACACATTTGGTTATTGAGGTATAATTTAACTGTGTATATAAGTTTAGATGATAACTTGTTTATTGACCTTTTTAACAAACTTGTTTTTTGTAAATATATAAATAAATGAATTAATAATTATTACATTCACTAAAGTTTGACATTCACAAGAGACAGATTTGAATTTATATGTAAGTACATATAAATTCAAATCTGTCTCTTGAATATAAATTAGTATCTTATCATACTTTGTATTTCTGTTTATTTTAAAGCTAAGGTAACTACTATAATTAATATAAATTGCATAAACCTATTGTCATTAATTGACATTGAGAAAAATGTTATAAAAAACGCTTGAGGAAAAACCATGTCAAATTGCTTTTTTTATTCAGTTAAGTAAAATTTATGAGACTATTCATCTGTTGTCCTTCTTTTGTCTTTTTTTTTTTTTTTTTTTTAATAGCCTGTACTGTCCCACTGCTGAGCAAAGGCCTCCCCCAACTCCTTCCAAGTGCTCTTTTCCTGAGCCACCTCGAACCAGCCCTCGTGGTGTGCGTCCAGATCATCTCGCCACCTCTTTCTGGGCCGGCCTCGGCGGCGCCGTCCGTCTTCCGGCAACCATCGTGTTGAGGCTTTTGCCCAGCGGTCTTCGTGCATGCGGCTGACGTGACCCGCCCAATCCCATTTTAGCCTAGCAGCCTTTTTGCCAACATCCACTATGCCCGTTTTGGAGCGCAGCGTGGTGTTTCGTATTCGATCTTGTCTTTTGACACCCAAAATGCTACGTTCCATTGCCCTTTGGCATACTCCAAGGCGGAACTTCTGAGTCTCGGTGAGAGACCATGTCTGAGCACCGTAGGTTAGGACTTTAGTCTTTACTTTATAAAAATGATAATTGACTAACTATGTATTTAAGAAGTTTATTTTATTAAAAAACAGCAACCTTTATTTGCTTGAATTTCGTCACCAACTTCAACACTAAGCGTTGTAAAGGAAAGTTTTAGTAAAGTAGTTATTGCATTGTGCAAGCACTTATGATGCCAAAATACCAAAAGGACCCAATAAGTCCACTTCTATGTGACTACTTCTATCTATGCTGATTGCTGAACTTGGATGTGCTGTCCTGCTATGTTTCAATTTAAAAAGATTTATTGTACAAACAAATTCCTCCATTTTCATCTGGGGATAGATTTGAAAAAAAAAATAATTAGATCCGTAGGACGTTACAAAAAAGGAGCTGCTTTCCTAAGCAGCTTAGGCTGGATCTTAAAATGATGATATAACATTCAAGACCTACCAACTTAAATAAACTAAATCACTATACACTAGGTTCTTCAGCGGCATGCCTGCATTAAAAACAGTAAGGCACTCTGGCAATAGTTACAATAACTTTCAATGAGTGTAAGTTTTCTTTAAGCTTGTTGAGTAATTTCCAAGATTATCTCCTACATCTAAACTGACAAACTTAACAATTTTTGAAGTGAAAACTTCTTTAGCGGCGCTGAGCACTTTTTTTTGTATGGGTAAAAACTTTCAAACTCGCGTCAGGGCCACGTGATGCTGATCGAAAAAGCGTAAGATTTTTCGATCAGCATCACGTGACCCTGACGCGAGTTTGAAAGTTAATATTGAAGTTTTCACTTCTGCCGGCACTCCCGGAGTGCTACCTTTTTTTTTATTACTTATTAGTAATACTTAACAATACTTTTCATTTCATCATCCTTCTAATGAATATTATTAGGTACTTGATGTCATGTACATAATTCAATATTTTATAACAAAAATTTTGCTCCAATGACTAGGTTTAATACTTTATTTATGAGCTGCAGTTAAAGGTCGAATGTCTAATCTGCATTGGGTATATGGTATTATGAGAATAAGTGAAAAGAACCGACCAAGTGCGAGCCGGACTCGCACACGAAGGGTTTCGTACCATTATCTATAATATTTAATTTATTTTGTTTTTATTATTTGTTGTCAAAGCGGCAATAGAAATACATAATTTGTGAAAAATTCAACTGTCTAGCTATCGCGTTTCTAGATACAGCCTGGTGACAGATAGACAGACGGACAGTCAGCAGTAATAGGGTCCCGTTTTTACCCTTTGGGTACGGAACCCTAAAATTCCTAAAAAGTACTTATAATTCTTGAACTATTGTCTGGAAATTATAGAAACAATACAAGGTCAAGGTGAGAATTTGATTTTCGACTTCCGTAACCAAATGGCAAAAACGCTTCTAAACTAGTAGGTAACCGTATGTTAGTTTTAAATATTTATTTTGTAATAAGCAAAATTATTATTTAAAGTGAAAATTAAACAACTAGGTGTAGTGCACCAACTTTGCACTAATAATTATGTTACTTGATAGGGGTTATCTTACTAGATAACCGGGTATGTCCTTGTTAGGAGTTTAGAAGTCGATAGTCCATGCCAGCACCTCAAGCAGCTTGAAACTGGCAAATTTTCCCAACTAAACTTGAATCTAAACATACTTTTGCGATAAAGTTAAAAATCTATTACAAAAAATTAACAGATTATAAGTCATTTATTTCGGAACAATAAAACATTGTGATGAAATTTTAAAATTTTGTTGTAGTAGCGAAATCGCGAAAATCTCACGTGTACCATTATAATACACCTACGCCTAACCCTCCCTTCGAGGGTTGCAGGCATGATGTTATGTTATGAATGGAAGAAATGGACATACCTACCTACTGCTTTGTGTTTCCATATTAAAATATAAAAAAAAGGTTGCGGTACAAAGGCTCTGCGTTGCGCTATTTGTCAAAGAGCGGTGGTGGTTAATCATCAAATAACCCCCCCCCCCCCGCTCTTGGGCAGAGTGGAAGGGAGTGTCAGACTTCTACTGACTAAAACCAACCCATGTTCCTGTTTCGCCCTTGTGCCGAGGCCGCGTTATGCCTCTAGATAATCCGCAGCCCCGACGGCCTACTAGCTACCTCAAAAGTTAATTTATCTCAAAATTTGTATGATGATGATGTAATCCATGATGTGGGGTACAAACCGGATAGGTATTTCAATGGTGTAAAAGCTCATCATCAATCAACAATCGAATCATCGCGTTTTCTTGTTCCTGAATACGATGATGATGATGCGTGATGATTGCCTGTTGACCCTGTTGTGCTTTTGCTACATAACCCAGTACTTACTCCCAGTAGCAAGTTAAGTGTCGTATTTATTTATTCATAAAGGTATAAAAACTTAATTTACATAATAAAACAAAATTATTTAAAATTAAAACACAACAAAATTCGGCTTCCAGTCTAACCGGATGCAGCTGAATGCCAGTATTTTACATGGAGCGACTGCCTATCTGACCTCCACAACCCAGTTTATACTGGGTATTTAATACGATACCCTTTGGTAAGACTGGTTTTCAGATTTCCAGGTCACTGACTACCTGTAACGACTGCCAAAGATCTATATAATATGACAGCCGGGACCGACAGCTTAACGTGCTTTCCGAGGCACGGAGGAAACTCGGTATGAAATGGGCGGTCACCCATCCACAGACCAACCTAGGCAAGCGCCGCTTAACCTAAAGATTGACCCGAGTGGCAGTTATTATTACGCCACGAGCTCCTCCTATTAAAATACTATAAAATCAAAACAACTACTTATTCAAGTAATTAAAAACAGGTATCATGACATTAATTTAAGACAAATATTAAATACTAGCTGATGCCCGCGGTTTCAACCGCGCGGATGTCGGTTATCGCTACCGATGCCGGTTATCGCGACCAAAAGTAATATTTTCGTACCCCCTTTCAACCCCCTTTTTTTTTTTTTTTTTTTGCTGGGTGGAAAATCATCGAATGACCCCCCCCCCGCTCTTGGGCAGAGCGAAGGGGAGTGTCAGACTTCTACTGACTAAAAACCGAACCCATGTTCCTTCTTTGCCCTTGCGCCGAGGCCACGTAATCTAGTACAAAAATCCGCGGCCCCGACGGGCGTCGGCCCTTGCGAGCCCCTCCTTGCTGACATCTCTTTGAGGCGCGCGTGGAACACGAACGCGCCGCCGACACGGTCTGTTGCCGTCATGACGACGGCCGGACGGCGAGCTAGCCCATTACTCACCGTCCACAGGCCCGCGTCTACGGTGGCCGCCCCTTTCAACCCCTTGAATAAAGTTTTTTTTTATTATTATTAAAAAGTAGCCTATGTCCTTTCTCGGGTATCAAAATATCTCCATACCAAATTTCATGCAAATTGGTTCAGTAGTTTAGGCGTGATTGAGTAACAGACAGACAGAGTTACTTTCGCATTTATAATATTAGTAAGTATGGATTATTATAGAATACATCATCTGCCTAGCCTTTTGTCAACTATAGTTGATATGGGTTGACTTCCTGCCTAACCGAATGCAGCTGAATACCAGTATTTTACATAGAGCGACTGCCTATTTGACCTCCAAACAACAATAAATAAAAAACTATATACATACAGATTTAATTACGTGCACGTGTTTCTAGCTAAAGATTAAGTAGCTTCTAGACTAGACCATTTAAATTATTGTTTTAATTTTTCTACGAAGAACTCATGCGATTGTTAAACTCTATTATATTGTTAACTTCAGGCCCGGATCAACTTTGAACATTATCTTTCAAGTGCTTACACGAGTTACTTTAAGGTTACATCTGCGACCTATCATGTTCTATGTAATTGGTGCAATTAAGTAAAAATATGGTGCTCTTTTAATAATTAAAAAATTAAGCAAAATAAAATTTTTGAAAAAACCCACGACGGTAAAAATCTAATTGAAAAAGAATAAAATAACTCAAAATAAACATAACTAAGCATTATCCGTCGCGGGCTACCATTAAACCAGCTAAAGGTTTTCTAGTGACGTGAATACATTAGGGTATTTCACCAAAAAAATCAAATTAGTCCGTCTGTTAGATTATCGAAAAATATTGGATACGTGTTTTTTGTTTTATCAAATTAATAAAAATTGACGAAAATAAAACGTGTCAAAGATCATGAGTGGGGGTTTTTGACGTCACTTTGTGGGTAAAAACGTACTAACCTCGTGACGTCACACGACTTGACACGAGTTTTCGAAGCACTGTATCTTCTTCATCTGTTCTTTCCGTGATAAAAGAAAAAATATGTGTCCATTATTTTTTGAAAATCTATCTGATGGACTAATTCGATTTTTTTGGTGAAATACCCTATTGTGTTTATCGACGACATAAAATACACTTATGAGATTAAATTTTTGTTGAAATTTCATATAGAAAAGGCAGCCCCCGACGGATATTCCTTAGTTATGTTTATTTTGAGTTATTTTATTCTTTTTCGATTAGATTTTTACCGTCGTGGGATTTTTTCAAAATTTTTAATTTTGCTCAATTTTATTTCAGACTTTTTAGAGATAGTCCGGTCAATTTAGACATAAAAGTAGTGGTCAAATAACAATAATTCCCACAGAGCCAAATATTGGTGGAGAGCTGGAGTATACCATTACAAACAAAGTCTTAAAAATCCCCATCGATCCTATGTGTGCTACAAAAGTTGTTCGGGGTCAAAGGTCAAAATTTGAGGATTTTTGAATTTTTCTCGAAAACGGTAAGTTTTATCAAAAAAAACCTCAACCCAAAGTTGTAGATCTTAAAATTCTCTACAAAAATGCTTTTCTTTATTATTTTCTAAGAGTTACCATTCCTGAGATATCGCGATTCTAACAGTCACATTATTCTTTATATAAAAGCGAAAGGTAACTCACTCCTCACAAGATCTCGAAAACCGCTGGACGTATAAAGATGATTTTTGGAAAGGAGGTAAGTAGTTTATAGTTAGTAAACGTCCGCTAAGAACGGATTTTGCGACAGGGCCGGATTAGGGTGGTCTAAGGGCCTACGCAAGTTTGTATGGGCCCACCCATGTTCCTTCTTAGCCCTTTGTGTCGAGGTCGCGGTATCTTTTTCGAACAACCCGCAGCCAATGATGATGACCTAGCTAGGATAGGACATTATAAATCTATTTGAGGGGTTATGACTCATATAATACATAAAAACGGGTGCGCCAAAGTTCACCTAAAATTTCAACTCCGATAATTGGAAATCCGAAAATGTTCTTCCTAACATTTTTCATCCTAACAATCGCAATTCCTAACTTCTCTGTCTCTAATGTTTTAATTCCGAAGCATTCAACTTCATAATGTCTGTAGCAATAAACATCTATTACACTATTATTTGTTTTCCTATATTTTCTCAACATAACCATCTTTTACGACGTAACCGAGGCAGGCCCAAAAAACGCTGGCGTGAGGATCTGGACTCATTTGCAACGGATTGGATGGAGAAGGCAAATTGTAAAAAAACTTGGAAAGCCATGGGGGAGGCCTTTGCCCAGCAGTGGGAAAGTGTAGGCTAAAAAAAAAAAAAAAAAAAAAAAAAAAAAAAAAAAAAAAAAAAAAAAAAAAAAAACATCTTTTACACTATTATTCAAAGTCATATCTTTTTTTTTGTTTATATTACTTTTTATTCATAATAATCAGTATTATAAAAGGTCCCATTAAAATAGGTGGACAAAATTTTAGAAATCATTCAGACCGCTAAAATAAGGAAAATAGCAAAAAAAAAAATAAGAAATAAAATACCTACTTTTATAGGATGAGTTTGTTCTAGAGTGCCGGCAATTTATTATTTTAAGTCAAAATAAAATCACTTTATAATATATAGTGTTTTTTTTTTGTTTAGATGTCTTTAGTTAGGCTTACTAAACGCTGTGTTAAAATTTGTCCACCTATTTTAATGGGACCTTATATACTATGCAAAGATATCCATAGGTTAGGTTAGGTTAGAACTGTAACCAACTACGCGCGAGCCGAGCGAGCGAAGCGAGCGGTGCCGCGGCAGCGGCCGGCGAGCGCTACCTCGAAATTAGTCGCGAATTTTTTTTAAGTATTTTTTTCATAGTGCCCCCAAGACGACACTCTGACCTGAATTTCATTCATTTATTTTATTTCAAGACAAAAATCAGTGAAACGACCTTTAATCATTCTAAACAGTTGTATGAGTGAAAATATTATGGTAATTATGTTTAGGAATAAAAGCGTTAGGATAAAAAACAGTAGGAGTTTAAATATATTTACACTAATGATATTATGAATTCCAATTTTCGGAAACTTGAGTGTTATGAACATCGTCGGTAGGACTACAAATAGTATGAATGAAAACTTTAGGATGAAAAATTTTAGGAAGAGTGATCATTCGGATTACAAATCGTTAGGAAGAACAATTTCGGATAAAGAACTTTAGGTGAGCCAATATGGACCCCATAAAAACATTACCCCTAACTTTGCACTCATAAGTTATGAGCACAAAGTGACTTATTAACAATTTAATGTGATTGAGAGTAAATGCGTAATTCCCACGGTGACTCACCTGCCATCACTAAAACAATACAAGTAGACGAATTATGATTACTGTTACACCTCCATATAAGTTCACGCACTATGAAATAACCACAGAACATAAAAAAGAAATAACTGACTGTCATGTCAGTTGAAGATGAGGTTTTTGTTGCTTGGTTGAATCATAGCAGTTATTCGGGTCAGTCAGGAGATCATAACATAACATCACGTCTGTAATTCCGGAAGGGTTAGGTTGAGGAGTACCCTAAGTACACCCACATTTCGCCAGATATGTTTTAGTCCCATGTAACACGGGGCGAACTTATTGTCATGAACCGGACGCAAGTCAGGAACGAGCTCGTAGCTACGTAAAAACAGCCGGGGTGACTTTCAAGGTTAAACCGTGCTTGCCTTGGTTAATCCTTGGATGGGTGACAATCATTACATTTTTTTTTTATATAAATATGTGACAAGCCCGCCGCACTATTCCCAAACCACTGTAACTCCTGTTAGCCAGAATCAACAGTGGCGACCACAAGAAAAGCGCCGAGACAATGAAGCTCGACGAAGTCCCAGAGAAGCGATTTAACTGTCTTGGATCCCGCAACGAAATTAATCAGAAAAGAATAGCGGAGGAGTAGGAAAAAACATAATTTCCACTTCAAAAAAAAAAATTACATACCGAGTTTCTGCCGTTCCCTCGAAAACCTCGTTATGCCGTTGATCCCGGCTGTCATTTATAGATCTCTGGCAGTCGTTACGATTTATGAATAGTCAGAAGTCGAAATTCTGTCATCCAGTTTTACTAAGGGGTATCGTATTACCCAGTTGTGCAGGTCTGAAAGGCAGTTGCTGGATTCATCTGCTAAAATACTGGTATTCATCTCCAAAAGGTTAGACTGAAAGCTGACCCCAATTTAGTTTGGGAAAACGACCGATACAAGAATTATTGTAACCCTAATCTGTTTAAGTCGCGAGTAAACAGGCTTCTTCTGGGTAAGCTCGTTCCATCGTCGACATCGTCTCTGCCCCGGCATGATTGAAGTCAAGAGCAAGCCCATTTAAAAAAAAAACTTCTAAAATTTCTAGCACCAACATAAATGTAGGTATACTAGCGGACGTACCGCGGTTTCACCCTCGTATATCCCGTTCCCGTGGGAATACAGGGATAAAAAGTAGCCTATGACACTCAGCAATAATGTGGCTTTCTATTGGTGAAAGAATTTTTCAAATCGGTTCAGTAGATCCCGAGATTACCCCTTACAATTTAACAAATATACAAACACACAAACTTTACTTTTTTATAATATTAGTATAGAAAAATGATGATTAATTATTTAAATGGATAAATTATAGGCAATTAGTGGTAATGTGGAAGCACGCGCTTTAATTGCCTATTGTTTCTAGGACGCATAGATCATTAGATTTATCTGCCGACATAATTATAATAATATATTGTTTTTGTTGCTATCTTCCGACGGTTGCAGCCGTAGATTATAGAACTAACAGAATAACAGATAGATGCGGAATAAACAAACTGTAATGTAATTTATAACTAATACATCATCGTCATCTGCCTAACCTTTTCTAGACTATAACTATTGGCGTCGGTTTTCAGACGAACCAAACAGATATCAATAATTTTTTGCGAAGTTACGGGTCAATTTTTAGGTTAAGCCGCGCTTACTAATTGGTCTGTAAATGTGTGACCACCTATTACATGCCGGGTTTCCTCTGTGCTTCGGAAAGCACGTTAAGCTGCTGGTCCCGGCTGCCATACAAACATCTCTGGCAGTCGTTACAGTGACCTGAAAGTCTGACAACCAGTCTTACCAAAACGGTATAGTACTACCCAGTATTAACTGGGTTGTGGAGGTCAGATAGGCAGTTGCCCCATGTAAAATACTGGTATTCAGCTGCATCCGGTTAGACTGGAAGCCAACCCCAATATACTTGGGAAAAGGCTAGGCAGATGATGATAATATTTAGTTTGATGTTTCGGATTACCTGGTTAACAGCGTCGTGAAGGGTTCATTTAAACCTTGTAAGGACTCTAGCTGTTATTTTTAATGATTATGAAGATTATTCCTTACTCTTCAATAACTTGTTAGTAACGAGTAATATTCATAAATATTCATTATCCATCTAACTAACAAGTTTTAATTAAAAACCTGCTTTGAAAGTTTGAGTAGTGTTAATCTACTTTTGAATGCTGACTGTTCGTGTTTATCATAATAAGTACTGAGCTTTGCCACCCTGCAGGGGCTGCAGGTTACTGTTACTGTTAGCCTGAGTCATCCCAATGCAGGGCAAAAGCCTTCCAAATTTTGTGATCCAGGACAAAACCAGCGACCATGTAGTCCACCCATATGGTCGCTGGTTTTGTCCAGGTCGTCCCGCCATTTCCTGCGAGGTCTACCGCGTCGCCTTTTATTTTGGCCCACAGCTCGTTGCGCATACGGCATGTGCAGACATGGCCACTATGGCCAGCCCAGTCCCACTTCAGCTTAGCGGCTTTTTGAGCAACATCAGTGATTTCTGTTTTGGAGCGCAGTGTCGTGTTGTATAATACGGTCGGTTAGTTTGAAGCCTAGGATACTACGCTCCATTGCACGTTGGCAAACATTGAGCGTGGACTTTTTCAAAATGAAAGAATGCACATGTCCATAATTATTCGCTTGAGTTCATCGATCACTAATCTTGAGTTACAATAAAAGATCTCCTTTTATTTGCACTCTGCAGGTTTCAGAAATAAACAATTTATTCTTCTTACTTCCGATACATCTAAAATCAAGTTATAATGCGGATGCCTAGTTTGCGGAAATAAAATATAGACAACATACAACTTCCTTTAATTCTTTATGGTCATAGATTTCATATTCTTTCATAAATTATATCTCTTCGTATAATTATGAGTACCTACGCATTCATAATTACGATATAGAGTTCGAGAACTTGATCATTTGATTGATTCAAGTTACCATAAAGTCATGAATAATGTTTAAATTGTAAAATACGATGATTTCTTAGTCAACAACATTAATTTAATGTTCAATAACATAACTTGTTTTATTATTTTAATGTTTTATCTACAAAACGTGATTGATCATCGAAGGCTTATGGTAGGTCTATCATCGTCCGCCTTACGCCCAAGGTATCGCGCCACGTCTCATCAACGTGACTTGTGATGACTCATACAGTGTGGAAGTCTTGAGAACAGCTTACTAACCTAACAGACAGATGTGTTGCTGGGGAGTAGTGGGGAGTTTGTTCCACCACTTCTTATCAGCTAAAACACTAGGAAGTATCGAAGGGTGGGCGTTTTGGGGGACTGTGTCTTCTAAATAAACGTTCGAAAAGTGCTGATTGTCAGTATAGTTTGAATAAATGACTTTTGATTTTGACTAGAGAAATGATCCTGTTATGTTATCTATATAAGATCACTAGCAGTTGCCCGCGACTTCGTTCGCGTAGAAATTTTGACTCTCTTGTCTGGACTGCCTGTGGATGGTACTATGTCAAATCGAATGCCAAATGCCAATCGAAGCGATTATATTCCCTTAAACCAGCCCTGTCATAAAATCTATTCCTACCTGAAATGTCTTAACTATATTCTATCTCTCTGCCAATTTTCAGGTACAAAAAGCCAAGGATTTCATATGGACTTACGGGAGCCCTTAGTCTAGGTCTTCCTTACAAACTTAGCTTAGATCTCCTACTCCTAAACTCTAGACTTGTTAAATTTCAGGTTGTTAGTACAAAAAAAAACAGTACATTTTTACAAACATGTGAAAGCCCTCAGACCTCCTTATTCTGGCCATGTTGCTAAACTCGCTAAATCCGTTCTTAGTCAACGTCTACTAACTATAAAGTACCTTCCTGCCAAAATTGTAGCACAAAAAAGGAAGGACTGTCATACAAACTCGCGTGAGCCCTTAGACCTCCCTAGTCCGGCCCTGTCGCAAAATCGGTTCTTAGCAAACTTCTACTCACCTACTACGTCCCTGCCAAAATTCAAGTTAGTAGCACACAAAATGATGGACTTTTAAACAAACTTGCGAGCGCCCTTAAACCTCTCTAATCCGGCCCTGCCACAAAACCTGTACTTAGCAGAGTTCTTCTAACTATAAACTACGTGCCTGCCAAAAATCAAGTTTGTAGCACAAAAAATTAAGGATTTTCTTACGAACTTGCAAGAACCCTTAGACCTCCCTAATCCGGCCCTGTCACAAAATCTGTTCTTACCAGACGTCTACTAACTATAAACTACGTCCGTCTCAAAAATCAACTTTGTAGCTCAAAAAATGAAGGACTTTCATACAAACTGGCGAGAGCCCTTAGACCTCCCTAATCCGGCCCTGTCTCAAAATCTGTTCTAAGCAGACGTCTACTAACTTTAAACTACGTCCCTGCCAAAAATGAAGATTGTGGCACAAAAAATGAAAGACTTTCATACAAACTGGCGAGAGCCCTTAGACCTCCCTAATCCGGCCCTGTCACAAAATCGGTTCTAAGCAGACGTTTACTGCCTATTAACTACGTCTCTGCCAAAAATCAAGATTGTAGCACAAAAAATGAAGGACTTTCAAACAAACTTGCGAGGGCCCTTAGACCACCCTAATCCGGCCCTGTCGCAAAACTAATTTATAGCGGATGCCTACTAACTATAAACTACGTCTCTGCCAAAAATCAAGATTATAGCACGAAAAATTAAGGACTTTCATACAAACTTGTGAGGGCCCTTAGACCACCCTAATCCGGCCCTGTCGCAAAATTAATTCATAGCAGACGCCCACTGACTATAAACTACGTATCTGCCAAAAATCTAGATTGTAGCACAAAAAATGAAGGAGTTTCATACAAACTTGCGAGGGCCCTTAGACCACCCTAATCCGGCCCTGTCGCAAAATCCGTTCTTAGCGGACGTCTACTAACCATAAACTACCTCCCTGCCAAAAATCATATTTGTACGTCCAGCGGTTTTCGAGATTTCGTGATGAATCAGTGAGTGAGTGACCTTTCGCTTTTATAGATATAGATGCCTGTAATCTGTTCGCTAGTTATCTAAGTCCCATATGTAAGAGGGGCATGCCGTTTGCCATCAACCGGGTAGAAAGAAATCCAGAGTCCGTAGCTGCTACTCAGAAATTTCTGATGAAAAACCCAGTAACACTTTGCCCGACCCGGGAATCGAACCTCGGACCTTATGCTCAGCAGTCGCGCTTGCGACCGCTAGACAAACGAAGCAGATATTTAGTAGATGAAAGAATGTTCTAGACATAAGTATTGCCATTGAAAATTAAAATAAAAAGTTTGACTGTGAGGTTAAAAACAATTTTAATTTTGAAATCACGTGTACTTCACGCTATTATACTAGCAAGGTAAACAGTATTAGGCAATACTGGTAACTTCCGAAAAAAATACTTTTTGTACATTAGCGTACATTATTCATAATTATTCTCTTCACTGATGAAGATAGCTTCGTCCTTGTAATTTAAATGGCTGAAATACTATTTAAAACTTGGAGGTGAAGTTAAATTAACCTCTTTTTTGTTTTCCTTCGGTTTCGTTTGTGAACTTTTGCTGGTTAATTTAGTTTGGCCTTGTATTAATTAATAATAGGTCTTTACCTATGAAATGGCCGTTTTGTTTGAAAAACAATTTTTTTTCATGTATTTTTTATTTGTATTAATCGAAGTAATCACCCATGCAATCAATGCATCTTTGCCAACGCAGTGGCAGTTTATTGATGCCCTTCTTAAAGAAATCAGCTGGTCGGGAGGCAACAAATTCTTCAAAGGCATTTTGTACTGCCTCTCGGGTATTGAATTTTTTTCCCGCCAAGAAGTTATCCAAATTCTGGAAAAAGTAGTAGTCTGTAGGCGCAAGGTCTGGTGAGTAGGGCGGATGACGAAGAGCTTCCAACCCCAGTTCTTGCAACTTGGAGACCGTCTGCTGTGCAGTATGAGGTCGCGCGTTGTCGTGCAGGAGCAGCGGAGACGAGCGATTGACCAATGCTGGTTGGAGATGTGCCAGCTTTTCCATCATTGTGTTCAGTTCTTCACAGTACACATAATAGTAAGCAGTAATGCTCACCCCGTTTGGTAAGAAGCTGTGATGAATCACACCGGCGCTAGACCACCAAACAGTGACCATCACTTTTCTAGGGGTAAGTTTTCGTTTAGGGCATTGTTTAGGTGCTGAACCAGGATCCAACCAACTTGCTGAGCGCTTGCGGTTATCAAACAGAATCCATTTTTCATCGCAGGTAACAATGCGGTTCAAAATTCCTTCATTTGTGTGTCTGTTGAGCAGTGCAAGGCACGTCTCGACGCGTACTTCGCGCTGGCGATCATTGAGTTCGTGGGACACCCATTTGTCAAGCTTTTTTACCTTGCCAATTTGACGCAAATGGACCAATATTGTTTTAACGCTAACGTCGAAAGCTGCTGCTAATTCAGCCGTAGATTGTGTAGCATCAGCTTCCACAATCGCCTTTAATTCGTAATTGTCGACCAAAGTCTTCGGACGACCGCGAGGTTCATTTTTCAGGTCGAAATTTTCAGAACGGAAGCGAGCAAACCAATAACTGGTGGTGCGTTGGTTTGTAGTGTTAGCTCCGTAAACGTCGTTGATGTTGCGTGCCGCTTGTGCCGCGTTGCTGCCACGACGGTACTCATATTCCATAATTACTCGAATTTTTAACGTATCCATGATGACGAAAAAGATTGAAATGCGATGAAAATGTAACACTAATCAATAAACAAATGACTACTTTTGGAAAAAAAAAACCATGTTTTTAAAATAAAATTAATTTGAAATTAGAATTCTTAGCCAAACAAAAATTATTTTGATTTGAAATGGCCAGTACTGCAGAACGGCAATTTCATAGGTAAAGACCTAATATTAAAAGTATCCTTAAAGGGGTGTAAAATTGCCAATTTAGCAGATCATAATATGAATTGCGGTAAAAAGCGTAAAATGGACTTTTTATAATAGTAACTGCGTCTGTGACCATTTTACGAATTTTAACGCAATTTATATTATTTTCCTAAAGATATTTTTGTGTATTTGTGTGAAGGAAAACATTGTAAGAAAACCTGTGACATTTACCAACCCGCACTGGGCCCGGTAAAGCCTGTTTTTTTTAAACAATAACATTATTTTAGCTAACATGAGAAAGTTATCCCATGTTTACATTTCATTACCAGTAACTGTACATTCTTCCGTTTCAATAAACTATCTATCCAGCTTGTTGTGTATTGTGAGATTCAATTGAAGATATCGTATGATTCAACGATGGCAATAGCCGCAATAGGGCTATAAGAATCACCATTGTGAGACTAGTGTGAGAAAATGATTAAATAATACATCCTGCTTCATTCTTTAGTTTAGACGGACATACACAGTATGTGACGGCAATCACTAGCGTCCATCAGCTTCTTTGCCTTTTTTTTGGGTGGGAAATCATCATTGTGGGCGCAGTGGCTGAGAGATTGGACTGCTGCGCTGCGTGTCGCGGGTTCGATCCCCGCACGTAACAAATATTTGTGTAGCCTACAGAATTACAGATAGTTGTTTCGGGTCTGGGTGTGTTTGTGTATGTGAGTTTAAATGTTTGTAAACGCACCCACGATACAGAAGAAATTCCTAGTGTGGGGGCGTGGGGCAACGTTTTTTTAAAAAAGAAAAAGAAAGAAAAAAAAATGAGTCCTTCCGCAGAGCGGTAGGGAGTGACAGACATCTATAATATTGACTAAAAACCCCCCATCTTCCTTCTAAGTCCTTTGTGTCGAGGCCGCGGTATCGCTTCCGTAACCCGCAGCCCTGACAGGCAATCAGCTCCTTTGCCTTTGTATTGGATTTTTTCATCAGGAATTTCTCAGTAGCAGCCGAGGAGGCTATATTTGTGCCCGTTTGATGGCAATAGACTCGCCGCCTATTACACTTAATACGAATGTGGGTTACTATTATGTGCACTTGTGCCTAAAAGTACAAGTTGGTAGCCGACTGCACGCAGCAGCAGCAGACGACATGTCGTCGCTTCATGTCGTCACGACACGTCGTCGCGTCATGTCGCTGCAGTCATGATGTCGAACCCGACTGCAGACGGCAACTGCAGATGGCATCCAGTTGGTGTAAACTGAAGACACAGGTTCCGATACATTTTCGGCTAAAGAACATATCTCCTGTTGTTTCTGTTATCTATGGGCACTACTGATCTGCGGTCGGACGACACGTACGTCTGCCGATCGACGACGCGTCGCTAGCTTCATGTCGCTAACTACGGAGGGAATTTCATAGAAATACGTAGAAACCAGTCGTGTCGCCGCGACACGTCGTCTGCTGCGGCTTCGTCACAGGCTTCGTGTCGCCCGCTACCAACTTGTACCTTAACCCTTCAGGGATTACAGGCGTCATCATTCATTCATCATTCATTTCGTTCATTGCTAAGCTTCAACTTACTCAGGGCTATCAAGCGGACTGAATCATTTCAGCCAAAAGACGCCCACTGTTGGACGTAGGCGGTCATAGGCCTCCCCCAAGCAAATGATTACTTACGCCCGAATACTGGAACGCCACTCAAATCTCACAATCACCTAAAAGCTACTTAAATTTAAGCATCCCTCAAATTTAAATGGTATACACAAACGCCACTCAAGCAATTTGAAACCGTGATTAGCCAAGCAGTCCTCAAATGTTTACATCATGGCAACATCCTGCTAAAAAATTGATCTCAGCACGTTCTCAGTTACAAAATAATTTAGTTTACGTCTCGTATTCGTTTTACGCAGTCTTCATTGAACAATTATTTTCTATAATTATTTAATCAGTTGAAATAAAACAGGGTAATATACATTTGGTTTGAATTACGATTGAAATTATGTATTTATATACATAAAAAACGGATGGATATCGAAAGAAGACGTCATAAGAAAAGAAAATTTCTTGACATAATTGTCGAGATTGGAACGTCACACTTGACATTTTACGCGCGATTTTACGAAGTATAAGTAAAGTTATTACTTATTATTTGATTCACGATGGAGAAGATGAAGAAACGTGGATGCAATTATACACCTGCTGAGAAATATATGCTCTTGGAACTAATAAAAAAGTAAGTACATAAATAAACAATGAAATACTGTACTTTACACTCGTTTAGCCGCAAGAGCCTGGTGCATGTAATATTTTGTTAGTATCCATGCCTCTAACATTCTCGTACATAGTCAGGAGCTGAGGGCAACTGTTGCCTGTATCTGTTGCAAGCACTTACTTATCCATTGAAACTTGTGACCACTTAGGTACCATCTGAAACACGTAGCTACGCCACAGTACAATTACTTTTAGATTCCTGCAGGTATAAATACTGCCAGATAATGCACATGATGATGAATGTGTTACATTCATCATTTCACAGATCCTAAGTGTAATTTCTAACTGTTTTATATTGTAAATAATATGTTAAATATTTCAGATATCAAAAAATCATATAAGAAAATAAAGAGACAAACGGCAATATAATTTTGAAGAAGCGAGCTGCTTGGGATACAGTGTGCCAACAGTATAATGCTGTTGCTGTGAGCGGCATCAGGACATGGCAGCAACTCGGACACCTCTATGAAAACCTCAAACTTATGTCTAAAAAAAACATTGCCGAAGCAAATGTAGACTTGATTTTTCTTCTATTTTATCATAATATTTCTTTATTTACTTATTTAAATAAATAAATACAGAGTCCAAATATAAAACAGTTTCTTTCGAGATGTGGAACCGTGAAACAAACTCCCTCTCGTTGTACTTTTCAAAAGCGTTCAACATTTCTTCATTTCTGCGGCTCCCAGTTGGCCTTTCGTGATCCGAAAGTAAAGACAAGGACGATAAAGACATTTTTATTACTTTTTTATTTAGTTTTAATAGGTTTAAGTTGATTTGAGGGACCTCACGACCACTCTCAGATATAGGGGCTGCTCAAATCAGTTTGACAGTTGATTTGACAGATAAATAACGTTGAGTAGCGTTCCTGTATACGATTTTTAAACTGAGTGGTGTTTGAGCACCACTTAATTTAAGAAGCACTTATATTTAACAGATACTCAAAAAAGACGTTTGTGTATACGAAATTAAAGTTTAGGAGCTGCTCAAACGTTTAAGCAGCCCTTAAATATTTGAGTGTCGTTCCAGTATTTGGCCGTATGTTACCTACTTTTATATAATAATGTAAAAACCGGTTACACCCATAACCGGTTCAGACTTTGAACTACACGTGGAAAATATGCATAAAACAGTAATTTATATTTTATAGGCCTAATAATAATAATTTAGACAAGGTCACTAAACTATTTATTTTCTCATTGTAAAACCACAGTATAAATATGGACAGTACCGAAACTAAGCCTAGTTGATGCGATAACTACCTACGCTCCATTGAAGCCATAGGGTTGTCCCTTTTAATGTTGATGATATTTTTTTTTTTTATTATATACTTTTATTCTATTGTGATCAATGAATCGAATTGAAATAACTAGCTTACTACTAACCTTTTTAAATTGTAGGTATATTTAAATAGGTTATCTTACGGCGTCGGTTAATCTCAACAAAAGACGATAGTTTAGACACGGAAAGTAGTTTAATACGAGTATTAAAACACAACAACTTGTAGAACTATAGATCTTTAACTTTGTCATTACGGTGTAACCTTTTACAAGTTTTGGCGGGAGCGAGCTGCGGTTGGACGATAACGTTTCGTGCGCTCGCCCGCGTAGCGCAGGGGGCGCGCGGGCATGGGTATGGGCGGTTGTGATTTGCGGACCGTAACGCGTTTAAGCCCGATAATTCGTGTGCTTGAAATTAAAAAACGGTTACATAAAAAAAAATATGATTTTTAGCCGCCATCTTGTATTTATATTTTGACAGCACTATCGGCTTCAACACCCTCGAAAACCATGAAAACGACACCCATGACGAAAAAGTCAATAATTTGCTGCCGCCATCTTGAATTTACATTTTGGCAGCACTATCGGCTTCAACACCCTCAAAAACCATGAAAACGACACCCATGACCAAAAAGTTGATAATTTATTGCAGCCGCCATCTTGGATTTACATTTTGACACCTCTCGGAAAACCACAAAAACGACACCCGTATCAAAACAATTCATAACTATTATTGCAGCCGCCATCTTGGATTTACTTTTTGTTACCACTAACAGCTTTAAATACTCTCAAAACTTAAACAACGATTTACAAATAAGTTCACGAATTCATTATGATCGATCACAAGGACATTAATAGGTTTATTTCGATAACAATAAATCATTCTAAACTTTCAAAATTAGTAGGAAGTTTAAAATACGATATATCTCCGGTTTCGATGAAGCCGAGTTCAAACAGACCGCGCAATACGTTGGGAGGCATTTTAAAAAAGATTGGAGGATATTTCAAAAAAAACTTTTGCTTAAACTAACCACTTTGTCTCGGCGCGGCACGCACAACTGAGAGCACTGCGGAGTTAGCTAGCTGGCCCTGTCGATGCGCATGTTTGTGTGAGTGTGCGGTTTCGAGCGTTTGTAGGCAGTTTCCGTACTGTGTGGTAAAACTGTCCGTTTCGTTTTACATAATAGAGTACATTATCCTTTGTTTTGCCCTTGATATTTGTGTTAAAGAATTTAAAGTGCCAAGCATATTATTTTGTTAGTAAATAATATGAACATATATATACCTACATGACATAATATAATACGTCATCGCTACGTCTGTTATTACGTACTAGCTGTTGCCCGCGATCTATTATTAAAAAAATAAAAATATTTCCTAATTTGAATTGTTTGTTTTTTTTTTTATTATAAACTAGCTGACCCACGCAACTTCGTCTGCGTCACATAAATATAGCTTATAACCTTTCTCGATATATCGACTATCCGACATAAATTAAGCTAAATCGTAACAAACAAAAAATCTTATCTTTCTTCTTTATTATAATAGTTTAGATGGTTTAGATTAGCTTAGATTATATTAAAGTGTGAATTACTATAGGTATATCTTACTGTTAAATACATATACGATAACACTCTGTACTTGTAAACATTATGATGCAGTAAATATTTTGAATTAGAATTTCCCGGAAAGAATCTCCCTAAATTGCGACGCGCGAATTATTTTGCCGCGCGGATATTTTTACATTGCGATTTCTTCTAAGATATTTGTTTAAACTGTTTAGAGTAAAGGGCACAAATATTCTATATTAAATTTTCCTTCTAACAAACACATTTATTTAGATATAGATTAATACCATATGGGTTAATAAGCTTCGCAAAAAATAATTATTTTTAACCTAACAGTTTAATAGTAAAAAAAGGTTACAGTGAGTCAATCTTAAAAGATAGATATATGCTGTCGCGGACTTTTTTTTAGAAATTTTAAAGAGAAACAATTCCTTCATCTATACTAATCTATACTAATATTATAAAGCTGAAGAGTTTGTTTGTTTGTTTGTTTGTTTGTTTGTTTGTTTGAACGCGGTAAACTCTGGAACTGCTGGTTGGAATTGAAAAATTCTTTTTGTGTTGGATAGTCCATTTATCGAGGAAGGCTATAGGCTATATAACATCACGCTACGGCTAATAGGAGCGGAGCATAAATGAAAAATGTTACAAAAACGGGAACAGGTATTTCCTTTTTGAGAGCTTCCGCTGCGTGCGCTGCGAAAACGGTTTAAGTTACGCAAATATTATGTATGAAAGAATTGTTCCTCTTTAAAAGTTCTAAAAAAAAGTCCGCGACAGCATATATCTATCTTTTAAGATTGACTCACTGTAACCTTTTTTTACTGTTAAACTTTTAGGTTAAAAATAATTATTTTTTGCGAAGCTTATTAACCCATACGGTATTAATCTATATCTAAATAAATGTGTTTGTCAGAACGGAAATTTAATATAGAATATTTGTGCCCTTTACTCTATACAGTTTAAATAAATATCTTGAAAGATATCGCAATGTAAAAATATCCGCGCGGCAAAATAATTCGCGCGTCGCATTGTAGGTACGGGGGATTCTGGCTGGCCTCCGGGAAATTCAAATTCAAAATATTTACTGCATCATAATGTTTACAAGTACAGAGTGTTATAGTATATTTAACAGTAAGAGATACCTATAGTAATTCACACTTTAATACTAAAATCTAAGCTAATCTAAACCATCTAAACTATTTTACTATAGAGGAAAGATAAGATTTT
The DNA here is from genome assembly GCA_949775195.1 of Diarsia dahlii. Taxonomy (NCBI): domain Eukaryota; kingdom Metazoa; phylum Arthropoda; class Insecta; order Lepidoptera; family Noctuidae; genus Diarsia; species Diarsia dahlii. The sequence goes on from OX459209.1 coordinate 18,317,556, forward strand.
TTGTTGTTACGATTTAGCTTAATTTATGTCGGATAGTCGATAAATCGAGAAAGGTTATAGCTATATTTATGTGACGCAGACGAAGTTGCGTGGGTCAGCTAGTACATGATATTTGCGTAACTTAAACCGTTTTCGCAGCGCACGCAGCGGAAGCTCTCAAAAAGGAAATACCTTTTCCCGTTTTTGTAACATTTTTCATTTATGCTCCGCTCCTATTAGCCGTAGCGTGATGTTATATAGCCTATAGCCTTTCTCGATAAATGGACTATCCAACACAAAAAGAATTTTAAAATTCCAACCAGCAGTTCCTGAGTTTACCGCGTTCAAACAAACAAACAAACAAACTCTTCAGCTTTATAATATTAGTATAGATGGGCTTGCTCTTGACTTCAATCTTGCCCGAGAGATGAGGTCGACGATGGAACGAGCTTACCCAGAAGAAGCCTGTTTACTCGCGACTTAAATAGATTAGGATTACTTTTATTAGGTATTTTAAAAAGATTTTATTCGCTAGAACCCTAATTAGAAGAAATAAGAAAACATTCTTTTTTAATTCTTTAGACTTAGTTATACTTTAAGCCTGGAATACACATGCTACTAGAAAAGCATGCTTGTTTGCTAGTAGGTAGTATTGTCATTTGTAGCATGCTTTCCGAGTGTGCACATTTGCTCTAAAGCACAGACCTCAAAAGCATACTTTTTACGAGAATACTTTTTTTTCACTGCTTCGTTGGTCTAGTGGTCGTAAGCGCGACTGCTGTGCATGAGGTCCTGGGTTCGATTCCCGGGTCGGACAAAAAGTGCTATTGGGTTTTTCAATAGAAATATCCCAGTAGTAGCCCGGAGTTTGGAAGTTGGCGGTATAATACCCCCGTGCCTCGGAAAGCACGTTATGCCGTTGGTCCTGCGCCTGATCTCTCACCGGTCGTGTCGGATTGCCGTCCCATCGGACTATGACAGAAAAGGAACAGAGAGTGCACTTGTGCCTGCGCACACACTTGTGCACTACTTATAATATCTCCTGCGCATCGGGCTAATCTCCACTAAGATTGGCCGCCGTGACCGAAAACGGTCAGGAGGGACTATTATTACTTTTTTTAGCACATCTACGCCCAAATACTCGAACGTCACTCAATTTTAAGTTGCACTTAAATCTCGTGCTGTCTTTGTTACTTAAACGCAGAGTGACAGAGATAGCAGCAGTTTTGAGGGTTACTTATAATTGAGTGACGTTCGAGTATTTGGGCGTGAATGACATTATCTTAAGCCGCGTCCCCACAAGAGCCACGCGGCAGAGCCTCGTGAGTGTGGACGTGAGCGAGGCCTAAGTCGCGTGGTCTAACAGGAACAATTAGAATTAGCGGCATCCTCACTTATAGGCCGCGCGGCTCCGTGAGGCCGAGCCGCGTGCCTAACAGGAACGTTTCGGGTGATGTAAGTGGGGACGCGGCTTTACAGTATTTTATTGGATACACTGACAGGAAACAACAAAAAGGTGGCAGCTCGATAAAAAAACATATATGACGATGGTAGCTCAACTATTTCGGGTACATCGTTGTCAGAGTCCAAGTTCAGCATGGCGGAGGTACGAAATAATAGTCTCAACACTGATTACAACCGCCTATTTATTCACTTCCGATAACAAATTAACAAAATCTCAAACGATCAGGCCGATGGAAATGGATTAAAGTACGGAAACGCGGTAAGTTCGATACAGGCGGGCAGCACAACCGTTCGCGCTCGTGTCTCACCAAAAAGTCCCATCCCTCAAATCAAATGCGTCTAATGTCAACGTCAACCGACCACTGACCACTGACGTCTGACATATCACAACTGACATTTGACATATGACAACTGACAGCTGTCAAACCAGACCTGCCACGCTCTGTATCGACCTCACCCAAGCTCACTGCTTGACGTTTCCGAGTTTTCCGACAAACGATGATAGATGGCGTTATTCTAAATCGTCAACTCTAAATATTGTGCCTCGGTGTTGAAACTGCGACATATAAATTGTAAAACCAAAGAATATCAAAAAAGAGGTTTTATGCGTCGTGCTAGTTAGCACGAAAAATAGCCCGGCTTGCGATTAGGTAGCATACTTTGAAACAAGCATGCTCTTTTCGTATACACGTGCTACTTATATGCTACTAGGTGACAGCTGCTCGAAACTAGCATGATTTCGTGCTACTACGTAGCATGTGTATTCCAGCCTTTTTAGATAACATTAGCTATCTGCCAGTAAAATTTCCGTCAAAATGGTTTCTTTCATTTCTGAGATAAGCCGGAACAAACCTACAGTACCTTACGAACTGTAGTAATGTCATTTTGAAACTATAGGTGTTGCCAGCGGCTTCGCCCGCTACAACTCGAAAATTATAAATTATCCCACGGGAAGATAAAATCGGGATAAAAACTATCCTATGTGTTAATCCAGGCTATAAACTATCTGTGTACCAAATTTTATCCAAATCTGTTCAGTAGTTTTTGCGTGAAAGAGTAACAAACATCCATCGATACATACTTTCACGTTTATAATATTAGTAGGATTACAAACAAACACTTTCATTTTGAAAAACCATACAAATAAATAAGGTACATAAGTTATGAAAATAAATGACTTTGTAATTCAAAAAGGAAGTGAAGATCTTATGATAATGCGGTGATATTGCGTATGCATGTATATTGATGATAAGAAATGGTGATAAATATTTTGCAAGTGTTTTGAATAATGTAATAGCATTGTGTAATAGCTATATAAACAAGTACATTCAAAGATGTTCGGTGTACTTCACACATGCGTCAGAGGCTTGACACAGGTCCAGCGTTGAAAGGTTTCCTATGGTCCCCATGATTGGGAACCTCTCTTTGCCTACCAGTTAAGTTTTAAATACCTTTTTAATGATACCCCGGGGAGCAGCGGTGGCCCAGTGGTGGTGAACCCAGACAGGCGTATTACTTTGTGTAATTTATCTCATCACCGCTGCTCTCAAAATGGTGAAGGAAAACATCGTGAGGAAAATTCGAAGATATGTGACATCTACCAACCCGCACTGGGCCCGCGTGGTGGATTATAGCCCATCCCTCTCCTAGAGAGGAGGCATGAGTCCCTGCAGTTTTAACATTATAGGCTGAAGATAAACGATACCCCACTTCATAGTTCGTCGTTTGGAATGTTTTTATTTTTACAAGGCGACTGGTTCTCGTCTTATTGAAATTTTGATTGCGGTCACGTCTTCAGTGACCCTCGTCAGATTAAGATAAATCGATTGCAGATAAGAATCATCAAAATCGGCTAACGCGTTTGGTCAAAGGGACACACGTACATTTAGAAGTTGACAAACACATTAGCCTCCTCCTCATTCAGCCCATTCAGGTAATAAATACCTTCGTCTGACCTATCAAAAGAGTTTCATTCAACCCTCAATCTTCTTCACCTTGAAATACAATTCATAATTGCAACGTTTAAAAAAAACTGTAATGACGGAAACATGCTTGTCGAAAGATTTGACAGAACTGGTTGAAGAAAGCCACTTGCCTACCCACATTATGGCGACATACAGTTAACCAATACTAGCAGTTTAGCGAAAAATTAGCATACGCTAACAAACCAGGACCACTTGCCACTTATCTACAACTTGACACAGATTTTGGAGCGCAAACGAAATTCTGGTCAAATACTTCTTTGATGGCACCTACTTTAGATGGTGTCGAAAGTCAACCAGGCTCTACAGGATCCAGGGTGGTGGTTTAACAGTGGCTACTTTTGCATTTTTTAGGATATATAATTAAAAGAAAAAAAAACAACGGGTTGCACTCCGGTAGTGCCGGCAGAACTGAAAACTTGAACATTAGCGTTGTGCATTTTTTGGAATGGTTCCACCCATCCCAAAAAAAGTGCACAACGCCACTAAAGAAGTTTTCACTTCAAAAAGAATCAAGATATTTTAGGGCAACTTATAGCACTCACTTGCATTGGCTTTTGACTGTTGCCAATATCTGTAGGAGACAAACAAGTGTAGTATTGGTAGTATTGATAATTTCAATTGCTGAGGTCATAAATCACATTGTCATCAACATACAAGTCGGACATTGAAAGAATTTGTATTTCGCGAGCTACGTACGGTAGCCCCATTCAAATTATATTTCTTTGTAATCTATGAAATACTAGTGTTATCCTAAAACCTTATCATAAAACCATTAAAAATTAATAGCATCGCAAAAATAATGGTTCATGTTCCACATTGAAATTTTCAATTTTACCTCGCAGATTTGCGTAACTACTTATTGTATCGAATGCATAATTTTATTACTATTTAATTGCAATAAATTTATTATTCTACGATATCACATAAATTCACGCCTATGTTCGTTAGAGCTATTCAGAAACCTACGAACACGTGAAATCAAAACCTAACATTTTTTTTTATTGGCCTATTTTGTCCCACTGCTGGGCAAAGGCCTACCTCATAGTCTTCCACTCTTCGCTCTGTTCGGTTTTCTCCGGCCAATCTCGCACAAAAGTTACAATAGTTTTCTTTGTTTCCAGGAACATGGAGGTGATAGGAATAATGGGTGAGGGTCGGGAAGACGCGTGGGCGCGCACCATGCAGCCCCCTAGACTACTCATGCAGAGGGTACACATACCTTTCACATTTAAGATAGAGGAGAATGCGCCTTTAGGCTATAGTGGTAAGTTTCTTTTTTATTATTTTTTTATTTATTTTGTACAGACAAGCTACTTGAATCTGTTAAATTTCTTTAATATATTTTCTAGTTTATCGCTAAGGTTGATTAAGAAAATTAGGATATTAGGTAGTTTGATGTGCTGGCGTCTTTACGTCTATAAATTAAGTAGAGGTTCCTCCTTGTCTCCAAAAGCAGTTATTTGTAGATCTTCGACAGTCGTTACAGGTTGTCAGTAGCCCAAAAGTCTAACAAGCAAAACCAAGTTTTCCAAGCGGTATCATTATTTCCCTGGTAGGCTAGTAATAACTGGGTGAAAATTAGATAGGCTATCACTTTATGTAACTGGTAATTCATCTGTATCCTGTGAGACTGGAAACCTCAAAGTAGTTTGGATAAGGCTAGGCAGATAACGTGGTTAAAATGGCTTACTGTACCTTTGATTCCATTCAGGAAGCATTCACAAAAGGATTAATAAGTTGTTTTACGGTATCAAAATTATAAAAAAACCACTTCCTATTTCTTATACTCCTCCACTCATTTCCGTATCCGATAATCTCTTTGTTATAACTGAATCACTCTTCCTATATAATTATTTTGATCTGCCAGAATTAACTTCCTATCCTATAAGTTCTCCGATCGGATTTAGCAAGACCACCTTTCAATAAATTGAAGGTCCGTTGAACTGTTACTAGACTGAGCGAGAATGCGAAAATTTCGACATAGTCGCTTGTGTGCAGTTTGTAGTATAGTTATAGCTTACATATATAGGTATAGGAGAATAACTTGAATCAGGTAGTATAGTACGAATCGAAATTTTTCCTTCACTGGAACTATCGTTTTTAATCGTTCGTATTGTTGGTCAATCTTTCAGTGTTTAAAAAAAACTAATTAGTCCGTCAGATAGGTTTCTGAAAATTACTTAATAACATCATTTTTAATTTTTAACGTATTCAAAAAATGAAGACTAAGACAGTACCTACAGTGCTTCGAAAACTAGGTACTGATGTCACATTTCAGTACATTTTTTCACTATTTTTCACTGCAACATTAAAAAAATACGGTAAAAACTTAGAGAATTTGTATTTTTCGTAAAATACGGACCTTTCGGCATTCTCAACGCTAGTCATGATCTCTATAACTTCGTCAACAACCCAGTTATTGGGTATCAGGATACCCGCCTGTTTGCATACATTAATCAACGCAGAAGGCCAATAAATCCTGCGAACGGGACCAGTAATCCCGTATCCCCGCTACACAGACAGACAAAAACAAAATAATAAAGCATCATTTGGCAAGGTGACACAACGCACTGCCAATTAGGTCACAAGATGCGATGCAGCACATGATGCAAGCTCCCCGGTCATTACGGTTAATATCCTAATCGAGATAAGTACAGTGTGAAAACAACTGTAAGCCTAGAAAATACGGTGTACTTTGAATTGGATAGTGTTTAAAGGTGACGCTAATGTGTTGATCTGCAACTGCAGGTGGATGTAGCGACTATAATGACGAGATACACGGGTTATGGTAACGCACAGGTATAAAGGTTCGGTTGGCCAAATGCAAGCAATAATATTTCGACACAGCCGGTCCCTTGCTACTGCCACTGCTGAACTAAATTCTCCCGGTCCCCAAACCTAACGCTAACAGTTGATTTTCATCACCTTCAACTAGGTCGCCTTGGTAGGAACAATGAGAAATCACAACTCTTACATGCATAGGTATACTTACTTTGAAATGTCACTCACCATTTCTGGGTATAGTTCCACATCTGCGCCACAGCAGCCCTTCATTCCCCTCCCGCATCCCGTGAAAGCACAAACACCTACCATCTGCCTGAATCGCCCCTGAAAGACTGGTCGTCATCATCAAAATCCTGCCCTTATCTCAATTTATTGGGGACCGGTGCAAAGTCAACATCCATTTATTCAAACTAGGCTTATAATCCGCACTTTTCGAACATCAAAATTTATTTACAAGAGACAGTCCCCCAAAACGCCCACCCTTCGACACTTCCTAGTGTTTTAGCTGGGAAGAAGTTGCGGAACAAACTCCCCAGCAACACATCTGTCTGTTAGGTTAGAAGAACCAGACTCAATACAATAGTAAGATGTAAGCGTGACAGCATGTCTTCTTTTGCTTCCATACTTGTCTTTATGGAGTCATCTCAGCAGTAACCTCCTTTCATCACAGGGTCCATCCATCTTAGGGCAGTGTGCTTACTCTCGAATATAATTCCGATAGATCGACATTGGAATTGTCAGTCAAACGTCAGCAATTGGCTGGACTCACTGAGTCTAGCCAATCCCTGACGTTTAACTCAACCAACTGACGTTTGACCAATGTCGATCTATCGGAATTATATTCCAGAGTAAGCACCCTGGTATATAGTAAAGCATATCGGTATTCGACTACAAAGCCGGGCAACTAAACAATTCGCATAAATTGTAACGGAACAGAGTTTCATGCACACTAGTTACGTGGTATAGCTATTTGTATGACTACTTTATCATTACTGTACACTGTTATATCACCCAGTGATTCCGACCGAGTCGTTGACCTTATGTTTTTTGCAGAACTCTTTCAATGGAACCACTGTTTTTGTTTACGTCATATAATTTAATGACCACTAACATGTCTCATTTTTTATTTAGTTTTTTGTACCACACTGTAAAGGCGCTCAATATTGCCGCGCTTGCTTAGGTTGGTCTGTGGATGGGTGACCTCCCTTTACATAGCGAGTTTCCTCCGTGCTTCGGAAAGAAGTAACCTAGGCCATTGGTCCTGGCTATCAATTATTTATTATTGTTGATCTTTGACAGTCGATAAGGCGAGATTACCCTATACTTTGTTTTTATGTACGCACGACCTCACCCCCCGCCCTGCCGCGCGAGCCATATAATGCCTAAATTTTGACTGTTTTTTCTCTCTTGGAGAAAAAAGATAAAGAAATTATACATTATGTGACCCGAGATAATACACATTTTTTACGACCTTTATTATGATATAAGTTTTATTTTTCAAAGCCTAATATAACCTCAAGTAAAACGATTATTTAGCCATCATTTGGACATGTCTTTGCGATTTAATTGGATGCAGTGAAGTGTAAGTAATCGTGTATCGTATGCCCGACATATCATGATTGAAGAGTCAACTATGTAATACATTTTTTTCAAAATTTAAATCCGTTCCATGTACGAGTAAAACGCTATTGTTGACGACGTTCATCGGGGTAACCCCGCCTTAAGTAGTCAGTGGCTGTAAATTCAGGCAACCAGTCTTCCCACGCGGTATCATATTTCCCAGTACTAACTGAGGAGCTTTACTTGAGCAGAATATAATAGTATGAGTCACGTTAAAATTCTTAAAATTGTAACTGACGCAGTTTATTGTGAATTTGTGATTTGTTACTTGGTGCAGTTTCGAATTGGAACGTAATAATAATATTACTAGTATTTACTAGCTAATGCCCGCAACTTTGCCCGCGTGGATACCATTCAAATTATAATTGTACTAAAACCTTCCTCGAGGACCACTCTATCCATTAGTGAAAACAGCATGAAAATCGGTGAAGCAGTTTTTGAGTTTATTGCGACATACGCGGCGGAGGACTTTGTTTTATAATATGTAGTGATTATCCTATTACGATGCTACCGCGGCCATTTTTGACCCCCTAGTTAGACTGAAAGACTCCAACAATTATGGAAATATGCTAGGCAGGTCAGCTGGTGATGATAATAATTACTAACAAAACAAAAACGGTTACACCCATAACCTGGTTGAAGAAATGTAGCATCAACCGTGACCGCCTCGTGTCATGGATCACAGACAATGTAGAAAGCGAAGAGTTACGAACACAATTGTTTGTAGTACATTATATATACATACCAGCTGTAATACACGCTTTTGTACTGGTTATTTATACGGTACTTGCGCGTAAAGGTAAAACGAATAAAAACAAAACTTGTAAAAAAGCCAAGTCGCGCAACTCAGTTCTTCTACCGTAAAAAGTAGTGAGATCCATGTAATACCAAGTCTGTTAATTTATGAATTTATTGGCTAATCGCCATCGCAATGGCCAATGTGAAACATTCAGGTTTCTACTTTTACCTATCCACAACGAAGTTACAGGAGCTCGAAAATGACCTGAACTGTTTCGAGAAAAGGATGGTACGGCCGTGCCGCTTTATTGCTCATCTTGAGGGGGGGGGGGGGGGGGCTGATGTGCCCCCAAATACAACATACTGTCTCGTTGGCCTAGTGGTCTCAAGCGCTGGTTCGATTCGAAGAAGGTAAAGTGGAATGTCTTAGTAGTAGCTACGGAGTCTGGATTTAAGCTTGGTTGGCGGCAATAGGCTCGCCCCCTATAACATCACTTGAACCATTCCTGGCACAATTTTGGTGTACTATTAGGTACACTTCTACATAGCCCATCAGGGATTACAGGGGTATTGTTATGTTATTTTACTAAAACATTGTTTGACTCTCCACAACTTGATATCGATTTCTGAAAATCTAGGAAAATTCTTTAAACGTGTCGTTAAAAACAAAGTGCCCAATTTCAACATGTTGGTTGACAGAATAATAAAACTTTACGTGGAAACGACTTCATTACAGACAAACATAATAATATGAAGTTACATTATCAATAACACGAGCAAAGCCGCGGATAAAAGCGAGTCAACAACAAACTGCCTGAAGACTTACACTGAACTTGAACTCCCTTTGAACGATATTGGAGGGAAAATGCCACAATCAACGCTGGGTGAATCACAAGGTCAATTAATGCTGTCTGCGACTATTTTAGCGACGGCACATTACGACATCGTGAACGAGACGAACGAATGTATTGGGGAATCCTCTATGATCAAAGCCACCAAAATGCATAGAAAGAAAATAAATAATGTCGGATGTACAGTCGAATAAGCTAATAAATATACAGCCAGCTAACTTACATTTACTTTTAAGATTATAGAAATTCATTTAAAGACAGCGCTCGACATCAGTCGCTTAATGCAGTCGCAAAAACAAAATTGCAATCAATATTTTCAGTGTACTAGAATTATAAAGATTTCCGCCTCTATACTTAAGGTGAATCCTCCAACCAGCCCGCGAAATTCAAATTTTCTTAAGTTTTTTGCAATTTGCCGGCAAGTGATAGGTTGTATGTTGATGAACATTTGATTCGCGGCTGTAAGACATATGTAGTTACAGAATTATAATCACCAAAATCATTAATACAACCCTCCGAGCTCATAAAGGTGTAAAAACCCTGGAACATCAACCTTAATAGGTTGTTCGACTGTATAGGTAAGTTGTCCTTATTCAGCGGCTCAACGCCATTTGTAACAGTACAGTGCGATCAAATTATCTTGGCAGCTCCGAACTTCGTGCAGGTCATTTTGTTACAACGAATGTATAAAAGTGTTATGATATTTATTTTATTTGTATTTCTCACTTCTTCTTCTTAGCGTGTCGATGGCAAAGTTCTGTTAAATCGTTTTGGCCCAAAATTCAAAATTCCATTTCTCACTGTTTAAATTAGATATTTTCTGATCGTTTAAGTATTGGTTTATCTGGCAATAACAGTTTTATTCCCAAGTTTACATGCGTAAAATTTCGCAAAGCCTATGTTCAGAACTGCCAAGATAATTTGATCGCACTGTATGTGAGTGTGACAAACATTGGAAAACCAAGATGGCGGAGAATTATGTTCAAATGTCTTCGGGCTTTGTTTGATTCGAACAATACCTACAGACCTTTGTTTTGTAATTACTTTAGTTTCTTATGCAAATAACCAATGAATCCGTGATTCATAGGCTGTTTTTAACACGGTTTAAAGACAAATATTTTTAAAATATTTAAAAGTAGGTGTTGCCAGCGGCTTCACCCGCTACAACTCTAAAATTATCCCACGGGGAGATAATATCGGGATAAAAACTATCCTATGTGTTAATCCAGGTTATAAACTATCTGTGTACCAAATTTTATCCAAATCCGTTCTGGAGTTTTTGCGTGAAAGAGTAACAAACATACGCACTCACAAACTTTCGCATTTCTAATATTAAGTAGGATTTTGTAATTACTTTAGTTTCTTATGCAAATACCACTGAATCCGTAATTCATACTGTTTTTAAGACGGTTTAAATACAGCTATTTTTTTAATAATTGAAGAGCGAAGGCTGTCTAGACTTTAAGTAAATGTGGTGCTGTTCCACAAACGACGGGACACTTAATATGCTGCTTGTCCTGTGGTATGTTAATTACAGGAACTAATGGATGCTACTGAAAGCGCCAAATTCGTGGCTTTGTTCTAGGTCGACAGAATTTAGAGAAGAAAGTGGAGCCTGGCGTAAAAAATCCCATTTAAGGCAAGGAAATTGAATTCCCTTGACGTGCCAAGAGTAGAATTTGTACTAGACATAGAGCAGCGGTGACCCACTTGTGGCGGCACCGACTTACAAACAGTAAGTCGTGGGTTCGAACCCTGGCAGGCGCATTACTTTGTGTAATTTATTTCATCACCGCTGAAAACAGTGACGAAAAACATCGTGAGGAAACCGGCATGTCTTAAAACCAAAAATTCGAAGACATGTGACATCTACAAACCCGTACTGGGCCCGCGTGGTGGAGTATTAGCCCATCCTTCTCGTAGAAAGGAGGCCTGAGACCCTGCAGTGGGAACATTATAGGCTGATGATGATGATCTAGAGACATCCATTCAAGTACCGTGACGTTTAGTGTTGGTGCAAAATAGGTATAACAGTTACAGAAATTCTATGGACTAGTAACACGATAATTGCCAATTTTTATTGTGAACACTATCGGTAAATACACTAAGTATGCTAATTCGGCTTTGTCTGTTTCTAGGCAACAACTAAAATAAAAATAATGTGTTACTTTAATATTGACAAACTGCATAAAAACGTCTGACTATTAATTCAACTTTGATAATCGTAGGACTGTGCAGTACAACTAGTGGGAATATCCCATACTAATTTTTAATCGAAACATATTAGACATTTTTCTATTACTTTCTATGTATTGAAAACATGTCACCTTTGCAAAATGACATTATCCTAATCCTAACTATCCTAACTAATATTATAAATGCGAAAGTAACTCTGTCTGTCTGTCTGTCTTTGCTTCACGCCTAAATTACTGAACCAATTTGTGTGAAATTTGGTACAGACATAGTTTGGAACTTGAGAAAGGACATAGGATAGTTTTTTTTTTTGTTTTTTTTTTTTTTCGCGAGATAAACCAAAAATCTGCCGGAAGTCACTATTCCACGCGAACGAAGTCGCGGGCAAAAGCTAGTCAACAATAAAAATGCTCTAAATTGCCTATTTGGACCGCTGTCAAGGCCTAGTGTACAAAATGTGACTACTATTCATGAAATAGAAAATCAGATCAACACCGTAAATATTCTTCTTATTCAGTTTCTGCAATATCTTTAACAAGTTTAAAAACTAAAACCCGACTACAAACCGCGGCCAACTTTTTGACCGCATTCTAAACGTGTATGTTGACTTAAACTACACTCCTTTGCAAAAAAAACGGGCACCTTAGGAAAGAAGAATGGGTATTTTTGTATAGACCCCGTCCCTTTCCTTGTAACACTTTCTCCTATATATCAAATGAAAGAGCGTTAAAAATACATAATTTTATTGTATGACAGTAAATGTGTGAATAATGGGGGAAAAAAGTTATTCACCGATAAAGAAAGAAAATATATATTTTTTTTTTTTCTTAGAACCTGCTTGAGTGTGGTGTCTATTGATAGGTCTTTTAAAATGACACTGAGGTTACTAAAACCATTTCTTCTCAAAGTCAATCGTTTGAAAGATAGACACTTCCAAACTGCAAAAATGTGCCCCCACCCCCTCTAACTTTTAAACTAATTAAGTGAAAAATCGAATAAAAATATATGCTGTAGATCGCAATGAAAACTCACAACCGAAATTAGTTTGAACGAGATATAGTCAGCAGTTTTTGAGATATAGCTCATTTAAAAAACCGCAAATATAACTTTGTCATTCATACAAACACCATGAAAAACAAACTTATCACAAAATATGTATTTATGTTGCCGCTTTAACAACAAATAATACAAATTAAAGGAGACTTCCCTACTACGATGATGCAGAACCTTTCATGTGCGAGTCCGACTCACACTTAGCAAGTTTTTTTTACCCAATTCATTTTTTTTTCAATTATTCACACGGTTACTGAACCGTGTGAATAATTGAAGAATTGAATTGAGGAAATGGAATACTTCTATGGTGTATACACCATAGAAGTATGTCTAAATTAAAGTCCAAGAATGACTGACTAAGAAATCAGAATCGACGGATCCGTGTTGCTGAGAGGCCGCATTTTATCGTGGCACATATAAAAAAAAAACTTATATTTTGTTCAATCCTAACACAGAGTGTAGTTAGCTTGGGGCAGTTTTCAGCAATAGACAGTGATTCAAGAGGAAGGTTTATATGTAGCACATTGCACCCGTGCGTAGCCGGAGCGGGTCGTTAACTAGTAAAAAAATAAAGAATAAATTCAATTCTTTATCGGTGAATAACTTTTTTCCCCAATTATTCACACAGTAACCTTGTGAATAATTGGAAAAAAATGAATTGGATTAAAACTTTGCCTAGTCGGACTCGTACATGAAAGGTTCCGTACCATAGGGCACGCCACGATAGCGGCGGTAAGTCCGCTCATTGAGGAGTGGCTGAAGAGGCACCACGGGCGCCCTCTTCAGCGGACACGGTTGTTTCGGGAGGTACCTGTACCGAATCAGGCGGGTGGAAACACCTGAATGCTACTATTGCGAGGATCAGCCGGAGGATACGGTGGAGCACAACGTGGAGGTCTGCCCCGCTTGGGCGGAGCCCCGCCGTGATCGGCGATTGGCGGCGGTGACCTCTCGCGTCCAAGCTCTGGTGCAAGCCATGGTCCGGGGCGAGAGGGAATGGGAAGCCGTCGCCTACTTCTGCGAAGCAGTGATACTAGCGAAGGAGGTGGTAGAACGTGAGAGGAAGAGAACCTCTCGTCGCAGCCGCCGCGGGAGACGCTCCGGGCGTCGCAACAACCATAGACGCGGACCTGAGGACTGTGAGTAATGGGCTAGCTCGCCGTCGTCGTCCTCCGTCCGTCTTAGGAGGACGACAGGCGTGTCGACGTCGAGTTCGTGTTCCACGCGCGCCTCAAAGAGATGTCAGCAATATGGAAGGGGCCCGCAAGGGTCGACGCCCGTCGGGGCTGCGGGTTGTTCGAAAGAGATAGAGCGGCCTCGACATAAAGGGCTAAGAAGGAACATGGGTGGTTTTTAGTCAGTACAAGTCTGACTAAAATCTGGGTTTTAAAAAAAAAAATCCGTACCATCGTCGTAGGGTCCCTTTAATTTGTATTATTTGTTGTTAAAGCGGCAACAGATATACACACTTTGTGATAAGTTTGTTTTTCATAGTGTTTGTATGAATGACAAAGTTATATTTTCGGTTTTTTGAATGTTCTCTATCTCAAAAACTGCTAACTATATCTCGTTCAAACTAATTTTAGTTGTAAGTTTTTATTGCGATCTAGAGCATATATTTTTATTAGATTTTTCACTACCTTATTTTAAAAGTTAGAGGGGTTGGGGGACACCTTTTAGCACTTTGGAAGTGTCTATCTTTCAAACAATTGACTTTGAGAAAAAATGGTTTTAGAAACCTCAGTTTCATTTTAAAATACCTATCAATAGACACCCCACTCAAGTAAGTTCGATGAAAAAAAAAAATTTTTTTTTATATCTTTATCGGTGAATAACTTTTTTCTCCCATTATTTACACATTTACTGTCATACAATAAAATGATGTACTTTTAACGCTCTTTCATTTGATATATAGTAGAAAGTGTTACAAGGGTAGGGACGTTTTGCCCCTTCTTCTTTACGTTCTAAGGTCGATTTGAGTTAATTCAATGAAATTTAATTGTTTGACGTAGTCTGTATACTTATAATCGTGTAAATTAATACGCGTGAAGTGAACTGTGGCAATTTAAAAAAAAAAATCTATGAATTCTTTAAAACCGATGTACACGGCCAAACAATAAGAAGTGGTCGGCAATAAAGACAAGAAGATTTTTTACTTTGTTTAATTAAATAAAGTTACAAATGTAATAACCTAATAACGAGTGTGACCTCCTCTTGCCAAAATCACAGCTTGAATCCTTCTGGGCATGCTTTCCACGATGTTTTTAATGACGTTTTGAGGAATACGTTCCCACTCTTCTGCAATGACTCTTTTTAGCTCCCTGATGTTTTGTGGAGCATGTTGCACTGATCTTACCCGTCTCTTTAGAACATCCCAGACATGCTCAATTGGATTGAGGTCAGGACTTCGAGCTGGCCAATCTAAACGACGGATACCAACTTCTTGCATGTACGCTTCCACGTCGCCAGAACGGTGCGGGCGAGCATTGTCGTCCATAAAAATGGAATCTTCCCCAAGTGCAGTCAATGCGGGTTGTGCATATGGAATTAGGACTTCCATTATGTACCGGTGTGCATTTAATGTTCCATTTTCTATGAGAACTAACTCCGTACGCCCCGTCGAATTAATTGCTGCCCAAAACATAACGGAGCCTCCGCCATAAGGAGTGATTTCTTCGAAACACACTTCCGCATAGCGTTCCCGTGGTCTTCGTAGCACTCGCCGGCGTTGGTCCTCTCCACACAAAGAGATTCTAGCTTCATCAGAAAACAATACTTTATTCCAGTCCTCCAGAGTCCATGAAGCACAGTTTCGAGCAAACTGAAGTCGAGCAACACGGTGCTCACGGAGTAATTTAGGTCCCCGAGCCGGGCGGTAACTCCTGATATTGGCAGCCAAAAGCCTCCTCCTGACGGTCCACAAGCTAACTTCTACTCCTCTTACTTCTTCAAGGCTCTTCTTCAGGTCCACACTTGACGCCTTACGATTCCGCAAGGCCTGACTCACCAAAAAGCGGTCATCTCTTGGTTCTGTGCGTCGTTTTCTTCCCGAACCGGGTCTTCTTTTGACCGAACCGGTCTCTTGATACCGTTGCCAAGTCCTCTGGACAGTTGAACGACTCACATTTAGCCGCTGAGACACGTAAGTTTGCGAACAACCTTCTTCAAGTAGGGCTATAATTTTACCGGCCCTTATCGCTTTATCACTCATGTCAAAAAGTGGTATTTAATGTAAAAAGAAAGATAAAATTGTTTAATTTGCAGAAAATATCCAAAAAGTTTTAAAATTTTAGTAATCAGTAATAAAATCGTTTCAGCAATTCGCGCCATTAGTAAAGCAATTTTACAATAATCTACAATAATCATTATTTTCCTTTTGTTAATTTCAAAATTTAAATTTGGAACGTACAGAATCATGCCAGGATTCTTCAAATAACATGCCAAATACATCGTCAAATTAATAAAACCTCTTACTTGTCCTTCTTCATTGAAGTAGAGAAAAAAATATGAAGTGCCCGTTTTTTTTGCAAAAGAGTTTATAATATAATATACATATTTGTAATGTGCTCGCCAAGACCTTTCATTTGATACCAAACATGTTATGATTATCTCAAATTATTTTTTTTGAGGCATTGAATCTGACATTTAAATTCCGTCAAATTTATATAGCCTATGACACCCGGGCTATTCTTACGAATCTATTGACACCTCATTTATTAAAATCCGTTCTGTAGTTTAGGCGCTACGATGGAACATACACACATACATACATAGACTGCCAAAATCATTACCCTTCCTTTTGGCTTCGCCGTAGTCGGGTAAAAATAGTTCATTATTAGCATTATTAGAGGAGTAAAAATATTCGAGAGCCAAGCTCCGAAATATTAATTTTTACTAAGACTATTCAGTCGGATCTGCAGTAGGTTGTCCTTACTGTACGTCTGTCCAAATCGCCCCTAGAGCCACAGCGATAGTGAATGAAAATGAGCAATGAATGAAAATGAATAATTAATGAAAAAAAAACTTTTTTGCAAAAAAAAACAACCGACTTCAAAAACACCAAAAAGTGAAAAATAAACTTCAGAAGAAAAATCTGCTTCTGAAGTCGGTGACATTTTTGTTTGTTACATTTCGTTTTTTTTGCCACCGACTTCAGAAGCAGATTTTTCTTTTGAAGTTTATTTTTCACTTTTCGGTGTTTTTGAAGTCGGTTGTTTTTTTTTGCAAAAAAGTTTTTTATTTTTTCATTTTTAGTTTTAATATCCTATAGAAATATTTACTATACATTTAACATTCGACTGATAAACCTAACATTCGACAAAAAAACACGAAACACGTAATACGTGCCTATGAAATTTGAGGGTTGCCCTCGAGTTCTCTGGGATTCCATCACCAGGTCCTGGTTTCCATATCATAGTACCACTCTTAAAATATCTCCTTCACAATAAAAAAAGAATCATCAAAATTGGTTCATAAACGACGAAGTTATTCGCGAACACACATTAAATTAACGAAAAATGTTCATAAATTAAGAAAAATCTTCTTAAAATGAAAAGTACTGGGCCAAACTATACTAATTTTTTTATGGGACCAAATGGCAACTATTCCGCATCAAACTAAAAAAGAATCACGTAAATCGGATTATAAATCGCAACGTAATCGGTGTACAATGTACATACCTACATAGAAAAAAAAAAAAAAAAAACATACCAATCGAATTGAGAACCTCCTCCTTTTGGGAAGTCGGTTAATGAATAATTAATGAAAATGAACAGTGAATGAAAATGAATAATGAATGAACAATGATCTTCAAAGTTTCTCAGCCCGCATTTCCTCTTATTCTTATGTCCTTGGACCTTGACTCTCCATGTCACATGCGTAGACGTAACAATCAACTGCTTAAGCCTTAGACATTCATAATCATAACATTAAATTGTTATTATTATTAACTTTATTTCTTCCGGGGCTGCGGGTTGTTCGAAAGAGATACGAACTGGTATCTCTACCATCTATGCATTTTTTTAACCTTTAAGTATGAACGTGAAGTCTCACATGCTCCTCGATGTTTTCGTTTTCTTAGTTTCACCTAATTCCCTCCACTCCCCGCCATTGAGCGGCTCAGTAGCTTTTGCTTTAGTTGTAAAACTACCAACGTCCTCCGATCCGATGAGTATCACGTAAGTTATGCCCATCAAAATATTGACCGGAGCCTCTCAGGCTACACGTCCATAGTTGCCCTATGATACATTTTACAGGCCGATTATGTTTATTTCAGATTTTTTAGTAAAAAATGTCAAAAAAAAAAGATTTTTTTTTAAAAATAAAAACGATCATCGACGAGTTCTGTTCAGGGTCCTGCGAGAAAAGCTTTACGTACAGGAGATCCATTTTTTGAAAAAGTCAGTGAGCTCAGATCAGTCTTAGAGTAAGATCCCAGGGCCGCCAGACGTCACGTATTTTCTGACGAAGGAAATGTGGACGATTGAGTAGTGTTAGTATGAACTAAGAACGCACGACTACCAGCTAGCTTGCTTAGACGGCCAATTTTCAGGTATCAGGCTATCAAGGTACATAAAAACATTACTAACTTCACGTATTTTCTTTACGTAAAAATCAGCTTGGAGAAAATACGTGAAGTAAGTAATTTTTGTATGTACCTACCTTGATGTCCTGATACCTGAAAATTGGCCGTCCAAGCAAGCTAGCTGGTAGTAGTGTGTTCTTAGTTCATACTAACACTACTCAATCGCCCACATTTCCTTCGTCAGAAAATACGTGCCCTGGGATCTTGGACTATCTGGTAATGAAGAGAATATTGAAGATTTTTTTTATATTGGAGTCCGAAACTCCGAACTGATACAAAATCATGAAAGTGACTATGATAAAGATCAGGACCAAGATTAGGACCAGAACCAAGACCTAGGAGAAGAATCGGGTAGTCATATTCCGATTTTATTTTATGCACTGACTGCCAATAAATTTACGTTAATAGACTGTTGTCATTTTTTTTTATTTATTACACGAAATAGGTGTTTCGTGTTTTTGGTGTCTTATCTACATCTACACTAATATTATAAAGAGGAAAGATTTGTACCTATTTTTGTATGTTTGTAATGAATAGGCTCAAAAAGTACTGGGCCGATTTCAAAAATTCTTTCACCCTTGGAAAGCTACATTCACCCTGAGTAACATAGGCTACTTTTTATCCCTGTATTCCCACGGGACCGGGATCTACGCGGGTGAAACCGCGGGACGTCCGCTAGTATCTTATATTTTGAGAAAAAAAGACTAATTTTGTTTTAGGAATAAGTCAGACTGTTTTTAATACCTAAAAGTGTAACCTAAGTAGATTTAGACTGAAAAGTGGCATTTTTTTTTAATTTCTATATCTTTTTAAATAAAAGTTGATTATATAAACACGTTATTTTGTTGCTAAATCCTATAACTTTAATATTTAATCAGTTTAGAAGCGATCTTATATCAAATTCCACAAAAACCAGTCTTCCACTCTTCAATCTAGGCATTACCAAAAACAATTTCTTAACACATTTCTTTTAAGAGAGCTAAATCACACACATGTTAATCTTAAGCCAAATTAACTGATTAAAAGGAAGATAAAAAATATTTACCTTGAAGAGAAACCGTTTATTTAAATGATAAAAGAGCCAGAAATTTAAATATATTCACGTTTGTAAATGCAATTTTAGCATAAATTCTAGGCTAGCGTTTAACCTCCATTCCCACCTAGACACCTACCGCCTTATTAATAAAGATAGTTAAACCTGGTTTAACTTAGACTTGGTTTATCTCGCATGCCGCGTCTCACTTCAAAAATTAACGTAAGTTAAACCAGGTTTAACTATTTTTATTAATAAGGCGGCTAATGTTTATAGACTGAAAAATAGGCCTATTTGTTTTACCTTTTCTTGGTCTACAAAACTTTCACTGTTTTCATTGGTTTTCATGATCTGCCTAGCCTTTTCCTAATTGTTAAGATCGACTCGCAGTCTTATCAAATGCAACTGAATACTATAGTTGTTGCTAATTAAGAGCGCAATATTGCCCTTTCGACGAACGGTACGAACCAAAACAAATTAACCATTTATCGTTTTTCATTAGAATATTTTTTGACACGATCTAACGATTAAAGACATCAACACGCTTAGTTTTCTTCAAGAAGTTTAATAAATGTAGGTGACCATGACCGCTATTGCGATTTTAACTGACAGCAACTATAGTACTTTACATGGAGCGATTGCCTTTCTGACCTCCACAATCCAGTTCCTGGGTAAAACGATACCACTTACTACCTGTAACAACTGTCAAAGATCTTCAAATGACAGCGGGGGCCAACCGCTTAATATGCTTTCCGGTTAAGTTAACTTATGTAACTAAACTTACTTAACTTGTTAACTTAACCTAACTTTCCATCCAAGGCAAGCGCAGCTTAATCTTAACTTTGATCTGCGAGCTCCTACGAGGGGGGGGGGGAGGTCTCGGTATTACATTACAGTATAATGTTTACCGACGAGTTTGGCATTTTCAATTCCGAACATGGTGCACTTGATGGTACACTGCACACTAAGTGCAGTGTACCATCAAGTGCACCATGCATCGTCTGTGGGACTGCTGGGACAGCACCACATTTACACTCCAGGGCACGAGTCATCTATGAATTTCAACTTGAACAGGTTTTCCTTGCAACGAACAACCTGCGTCCGGAGTCTATTTATTTGCAAAACTCGTCGCAAAATTTTGGGCTGACTCGATTTAAATATTGTCATCGACACGCTAAGAAGAATATGAATGTTTCAGACAAGTCTGTAATTTGCGCGTGGTCTTAATTATTGTGTTGCTTCAGCTGGCCTGTACTCATGTTACTGTATTTTGCATACACTTGATTCGTTTGTCGAAATGTTTGATTGCCTTTACTGCAAAAACGCACTGACTGAATTCGTTAACCTCGTAAGGGGTCGTCCTTTAATTAAGAGATGCTTGAAGAGGGTTTCGGAAAAGAATCACGATGGAACCATAATTGTTTTTTTTTGTGTTACGAAAAGCTGGCTTAAACCCACTTAGGCTGCGTTTCCACCAGAGATGTGCGAGGATGCGTAGCGAGGGATGTGTTTGTAAAGAACCAATAGAATCGCTTCATTTACAAAAGAAGAAGAAAGAAAGAAAGAAAATGTATTTATTAGTCTCACACAGGACAACAAAATTTGATAAAAAACAAAAAACAATAACACAGAAAACACAATTGACAATAAGCCTTAAAACTTTTTATTTTTATTTTGCGAGAGATGTGTACGAGGAATGTGTTGCGAGAAACCACCCACTACACCGCACCCCCGTCGACACATTTCACAGCTTCGCAACGCAACGCATCCTTGCACCACACATCATTTTCACAGCTCCGCTACACATCCTCGTAGGCACATTTTCATCGCACAGCTTTGGTGGAAACCCCCACACATTTTCACAGCACAGCTAGACATCCTCGCACGACACATTTCCATCGCATATCTCTGGTGGAAAGTTTCCACCAGAGATGTGCGATGGAAACGCAGCCTAAATCATGTTATACAATAATACTTAATGTGTCGATCATGAAAAATCTTAAATATTATTTACCAATAAGTAAATCAATTAAGAACCCGAACAGGCAATTTTTTGTCCATAAAACCAAACAAGCCAATTTATTATTAAAAAAAAACCGTATCGTAACTGTAGTCTTAATAAAAAGATTTAATACTTACCACGTGTTCTTTTCAATTAAAAAAAACACGTGATGCCAGTAAAGGAGAAAAATGGTAGCCTAAACCCGCACCAAGTTTAGGGGGGGAGGGGCTAAAAAGTGACCGGAATGTTAAAGGATGGCCCCTAATGAACGATAAAGTAATTTTATAACGTTTCACAGACAAAAATGTTAGAGTAGGTAAATGTTAATTATACTTTAAAATTAGGAATACTAATGGTTAAAGTGAATGTTCAAATGATTGTCGATGCATAGGTAATTAGGAACCTAATAAAATATCGTTCTTATCTGGTTTATCGCAAGATTTCTTCTTCGTGTTTTGGGGGTCTGAAATGGCCACTCTATTGACTCTAGCAGATGAATTGTGTTATAATTCGTGAAATGGACCATTCATAATAGTAACTGCGTCTGTGACCATTTTACGATTTTTTAAGCAATTCATATTATTTTTCTATTATGATCTGCTAAAGAGGCCATTCTAGACCCCCTTTTCTTTCGATATTTCAAAACACATGAATAATATCGAAAAATATCTCTTCAGTATTTCGCTATTGCTTATTTATGTACATCTCTCTCGCATTAGAATATGACATTGAAACTTAATAATATAGAAACGCAAAAGAAGACATTTCATTTATCATTACCATCCCCAAGGTTCCAATAAATACCTCGTAAAAAAACCAATAACCCTGCCCTACCCGATCATCGAACTCAGGACCTCATACTCAGCAGTTACCAATGAGGCAGTCAACTGAAAAAAACTGGCCAAGTGCAAGTCTTGCACATGAAGGGTTTCGTACTATCCCGCCGGGGCCGCGGATTTTAGAACTAGATGACTTGGCCTCGGCGCAAGGGCAAAGAAAGAACATGGGTTCGGTTTTTAGTCAGTAGAAGTCTGACACTCCCCTTCGCTCTGCCCAATAGCGGGGGGGGGGTCATTTGATGATTTCTTACCACCCAACAAAAAAAAAAAAAAAGGGTTCCGTACCATTGTAGAGATTGTAGAGATTGTTATATTGAGATATTTTCCATGTTATTTTAGTACCATAGACTTCTTATAGGTTTTTCTGTAATCTACAAGTGTTGAACTAATTTCTATATTTTTTTCAAAAGTTTAGGTTCATTAGTTTCGGAGATATGGCCATAGGGGCCGGGAATGGTCAGAAGAAAGACACTCGAGTGATCCTACATATAAGGGTTCCGTTTTTTCCTTTTGCGGTACGGAACCCTAAAAATCTGCTAAATAGTCGCACAACCTCGTCATTGTCGTAAGACATGTGCAGTGCGCGCCCACACTTAGGTAGGTAGGTATATGTCGAGCCTCTCTGGGTGACCATGTTAAGTGCGTTCACCTCATTCCGGCGCATGTTCATTTCCTGGACGTTTCATTTGTAGGTATTCTCACAGGGAAAGTGAAATTTCATTTCCTGGTTGATTAATTTTATATCACGCCGTGAAATCCCCGTAGAGGAAGGCAGAGGTGCGACTAATAGTACACTCACGTTTACACGTGTACATGATGATACACGTTTTGCCAGTTATGTTTAGTTTAGTCCTATTAGTTTAATCAATCGCGGAGGGCTACGCTAGAAAAACAAGCGTTCCAATTTAGGTACCTTCAATTCACAACATCATCTGCCTGTCGGCTTCCAGTCTAACCGGATGTAGCTGAGGAGTACTTGTATTTTTAACCGACTTCTAAAAAAGAAGGAGGTTCTCAATTCGGATGTTTGTTTGTTTTTTTTTATGTTTGTTCGGGCATAACTCCGTCGCTTCCTAACCGATTTGAAAAATTCTTTTTTTGTTGGAAAGGGTATACTTCCCAAATGGTCCCATAAATTTAAAAAACCGCTTGTCCGATTTCGATCGAAATCGGACAAGCGGTTTTTGAAAAATCAAAAAAAAACTAAAAAAATACTTCATTTTCTACATTAACGATCTTTTCGTCTCCGTCGTTTACGAACCGACCACTAAAAAGAGAAAAATAAAAACTTTTTAACAAAAAAGAAAACCGACTTCAACAAAAAATAAAACACAAAAAAGTGAAAAATAAACTTTAGAGGAAAAATCAGTTTCTGAAGTCGGTGGCAAAAAAAGAAATCAAATAAACAAAAGTCACCGACTTCAGCAACTGATTTTTCCTCTAAAGTTTATTTTTCACTTTTTAGTGGTCGGTTTTATTTTAGTTAAAAAGTTTTTATTCAGTAAAGTCTTTAGTGTAAAGTTGTTGAGATCATTCTCCACGTAGGTATATCGTCCTGGTGGGTGTCAGTAGTAACACTTTGATACTGAGCTTCAATAGAATAAAAAAAACAGCTTTTACTGGTTTTATTATCATTGACGTGCAGCCTACCCCACTACTCTCGACTTTGACTTTGAGTAACTGCTGGTAGATACCCCATAAATTACCTTATAATAAATTATAACTTAGAATACCAGCGCTGACTTTTTTTTTTAAATTTAGTGACATCACCATGGTGAGATAGGGGGCCCTTTTGGGCTTGTACAAGATCAACCTCGTTTTTTATGTTCAGGTAGGTACTTATGTTGTTGTTAATTTAAACATTTTATTTTTTGTCCTGTGCTTGACAAGTTATTCATTTTCATATTTATTTCTTTCTGTGTCCAATATAAGAAACCTTGTTCTGCACCTCATTTGACCTGTGTCAATATGTCACCTTTAAAAAATAAACGGTTGAACAAACTCGCTAACACTTTCCACTCATTGAACCAGTGACCTTGATCGCCAAGTAAGCAATGCAAATAACTTACTAAAAGCACGACTTTATTCGCATTCACTTGATAAAAACGACACCCCACTTATTTGGCATCTTTGCATAGTATAGTGCAGTTACCTATGTACAGTTGGTGAGTAGATGAGCGGAACTGTGCAAATTTTAATTAATAGAAATCTTCGATCAATAATGTACACACGGCTACACATCAAGCTATACAAAACCAGTATAATCTGATCGTTCATTGTGCGAAAAGATCTAGTAAAGTGAGGCCAAGATTAACTGGTTTTGTATAGCTTGATGTGTAGCCGTGTGTACTAGATTCCCGATAAGCGCTTCAAAAACGGCCCGAAATTTAAGACCACAAACGTATTTGTGGTCTTATTTCAAATCAGTATGGTCCAATCATAGCCAACAATAAGACGTCAAAATACCGCAGTATGCGTTCAAAAACTGCTTAGATAACCACCGTAACACCAAGGTTTTGGAAGGAATATCTTTTTTTCGGTAATTTAATATCATTATGTGCTTTTTCATAATATTTAAACATAGTTAAACTGTAAATATAATTAAATCAGCGAATATTATAATTGTTTGGCCAATGTTTGCTACAACGCACCAACTATTATAACATGTTCTTGAACAGGGAACGCTAGTTCCGCAATAGAATAAGCACGACATTGTACACAAAATGCTTTTAACCGTATTGCTTAGAATTTAAGTTTCATTATAGAATGAATATTTTTGTACTGATGACTTTTTACTTTGGAGCGACATTTAAAATGTTTTGCTTCTAATCTTTCTCCGATGAAAGGGCTTAAATAAATATACTTTACAATGATAATTAAACTTTATGTTTAAGTGTTAAGGTTTATAATCATCTGAAGTTGTTAATAATATTGAACTTTTTTCTAAGATGCTATGTAGATGTTTACGTGTGTGCAAACGTGGCCGCTTGAGCGACTTAGTTTTGTTCCTGATGCTTAATCTAGTACTATTATTGATCGAAGATAGAAATGCATAAAATCTATGCCCCGCTCATTCTATGTCATTTTATTTTATTGATCAAAATTTGCCTCACCAATAACTCAAGAATACACTTCTCTGTCTTGTTAACAGTCAACTTCTTCAAAAATACCTCAAAAATTATACAAAATAAATAATTAAAACTAATAATGATAAAAGGGCCCAGCTCAGCATATTGCCAGATGCACCACCTAACGCTGATTTTTTTTGGACATCCTCTATTGTTCCGCCGTGGGGCCGTAGGGTTCTGTCAGACTTCTACTGACTTATGCACACGGTGTTGCTCCTCCTCACTTCTGACTGGGGTGCTTTGTTACATTTTCATTGTACTTTTTCGGCTTGCGTGTTCTACGTCCATGGAAAAAACCAAGCAACTTTCTTGTGTAATATTTGTCTACTACAAATATTGACAAACCCTAGGTCGCCTCTTACACCCACGAAACAGGCCTATTTTTAGATCGAACTGTACCGAACAATTGCCGCCAGTATACGCGGATACGCCAGTATTGTCAACAAGCCGATTGCGTGGGTATCACCTTCTAAATATTAAACCTTTTAAACGCTGCATTTGAAAGTCGTCCAAATCAACTTTTAAATCCAAAATTGGTTAAAAATGCCCTTCAAAATGTTATCGAAAAGTTGCAATTGCACTCAAGCATTACAACATTTGGTTATTTTAAAATATTGAAATTCACTTTTACATTCTTGCTTATATTGTAAGAGTGTTAGGATACAAGTAAACAATTCGTTCACTGCTCATGATCTGCCTAGCTCTCTTAGCCCTGTAGTTGAATACCAGTACTTTACATTGAGCGACTGCCTAGGATCTCCATAACCCTTAGAGTCAGAGACATCGTACCTCTTAATCAGTGAGTAAGAGGTACGATGCCTCTATGTAAGACTGTTTGTCAAACTTTCGGTCCACTGACTGCCTGTAACGACTAACGACTGCCAAAGATCTACAAAAGACAGCCGGAACTGACTACAAGTGAGAGGCTTCCTTTCTGTAAAACGGAGCGTTTCATTATAGGCGCGGGCCCATCTCTATCTGTATCTGACCTCTTCCTCTGATACTCCTTGCTAAAACTGATTGTCAGTTTCGTATTCCAGACTACTCGTAACGACTAGAAATGATAGCAGTGTAATTGCCTCTATGAACGTTAAAAACCCAGGTTGGCCCCAGCAAGGAAAATCTGCTGAGGTAGAGATACATAAATAACTCTGCACTAGAGTGATATGGTGCTGTTCCTCAAACCAATGGGGCACTTATATCGTGCCCTGCGTGTCCTGCTCATTGTTTACTACAGGAACTGATAGATGCTACCGAAAGAGCCAAACTAGAGCCCAATTCTGGGCCGACACAATTTAGATTGCCATCGACACGCTAAGAAGGAGAACGTTGAAATTAAGCCATACATGTAAAACGTTTAACAAGACATTCTTCAAAATATTATGACAATACCTGTACTAGTTACTTATCAGCCCAGTTTTGAAGAGCTGCCAACGGCCGGCACACAGGCGGTAAATGAATGTGTTATTTTGCCAGTAGCTAATATAGCGTGCATATTTTTATCACCACAGTTTGTCATTTTGATAAAAAAAGTCGAAATATTCGCCAAGTTTTAATTGAAATTTATGGTAATTTTAGTTGTCATTGTATAGGCACGTGATGAGAAGGATTTAAGAAAATGTCTTGAGGTAAGTTTGGAGTATGTATGTGGATGATGAAGCGATGGATGGATTCTCTGAAAGATGATGAATAGATAGGAATGGCCCCTGCTGTCAGTTGTAGATCTTTGACGGTCGTTACAGGTAGCCGGTAACCAGAAACTCTGACACACCTAGTGTTAACTAGACTGTAGAGGTCAGATAGACAATCATCATCATCATCAGCTTATTAATGTTCCCACTGCTGGGACACAGACCTCCTCTCTATGTGAGGGAATGGGCTACAATCTACCACGCGTATACCCAGTGCCGATTATTAGATGTCACAAGTCTTCGATTTTTTTTGTTTTTAGGAAATGCCGGTTTTCTCACAATGTTTTCCTTCACCGTCATACAATTGCTTCATGTATAAATACTGGTTTTCAACTGCATCCAAGAAAAGGCTAGAAGATGAATGGATCAATTCGAGGAACTAGCAGCTGACGTTTCATAATTGCCCATGTAGGAGGAGCCCATATAATTATCTATCTATCTATATATATATCTATTATCTATATCTATATATCTATATCTATATATATATATAAAAATGTTATGTTGGTTTGTGTACGCTTCAAAAACTCACAAAGTTCTGCACCGATCGAGCTGAAATTTTAGAATGATATTTAATCCGCATCAAGGATTGTTTTTACAGTATCCACGCGGGCGAAGCCGCGGGCATCAGCTAGTGTGAAATAAAATAATTTGTCTCTTCCTCATTCCTCCGCCTACACAAACGCATGACCAAAAAAGAATCTTGAAGTAAAAATAACCGCTCCAAACGAACTCAAAAATTAGCCAGAAATATGCATAACAAAACTGTCTGAGATTGGTTGCGTAGGCGACGCGCGACCGTTCGTGTCGAAAGAAACGTTCAATGTCAGGTGCGCGCGCGCCAGTCAGATTTAACTGCTGTTTGTCTGATAGGTCAAACACGTGATATTATTTGAAGAAATCGATTTTATTATTAACTAGATTTCTTTAATGAGGCATAAAAAAACAGTTCCGCCACTGCAATGCAAATTTATTTTTAACAGCAGTTAAAAAAAACCGGCCAAGAGCGTGTCGGGCCACGCTCAGTGTAGGGTTCCGTAGTGATAATTCTTTTTTTGTTTGAAAAAAGATACGTTCAGGATAATAAAATATGTTAACGAAGTTGAAAAAAATGCTTGCATAATTATACGATTATACTACAAACTTAGTCCAGAAATTATTTTGTACAACTTTTTGTCTTTTTTGTACAAAAACTGTTTCCATCCAAGTTCAAAATGATTTTCCTAGAAAGTCCTTATAAAGTTCTACTTTTCAGATTTTTTTCATATTTTCTAAACTTATGGTTAAAAAGTTAGAGGGGGGGGACACATTGTTTTTTACTTTTGGAGCGATTATTTCCGAAATTATTGACATTATCAAAAAATGATTTTAGTAAACCCCTATTCATTTTTAAATACCTTTCCAACAATATATCACACGTTAGGGTTGAAATTAAAAAAATATCACTTCCCACTTTACATATACTTAGGGAAAATAAAAATTGGGAAAAAATGTTTTATTAGGGTAGCCCCACCCTAATAAAACATTTTTCCCCAATTTTTATTTTACTACTTTGTCGGCGTGATTGATACACATATTGGTTATTACCAAATTTCAGCTTTCTAGTGCTAACGGTCACAGAGATTAAGCGAGGACGGACAGACAGACAGACATCATGGCGAAACTATAAGGGTTCCTAGTTGACTACGGAACCCTAAAAATGACACGGGTCGTAAATATTTTGGTTTTTCATTGAAATTACATAAAATAGCAATAATCTAAATTTTTTGGCACTTTCTTTTTTTTTGTTTTTTAGTTGTCTCGTTAGTCAAAAAACTTGATGATTTTTATGACCGACGACGTTTGCATACAATTATGGCGGATTAATAGTAGGTTGACAAATTGTTACTAAACAAGCAACATAACTGCGCGCACGCGGAAAGCACAGTTTTAAAATAATCGTGCCAAGTTTGACATCATCGTCTGCCTAGCCTTTTCCCAATCATGTTGGGGTAGGCCTACCGGATGCAGTTGAAAACCAGTTTGTTATATCGATGCAAATTTTCTTAACAAGCAACGCCACCTTGAAATGCACACTTAAAATGGTAATACTATATTACTCAACTTGCTGATGCCCGCGGTTTCGCTCCCGTGGATGTCGGTCAAATTATATACTAAAATCTTCCTCGAAAGAGTGGTTTCTCTATCTATTGGTGAAAACAGATCAGAAATCGGTGCAGTAGTTTTTGAGATTATGAAGAGACAAACAGACGCGGTAGAGGACTTTGTTTTATAATATGTAGTGATCTGGGGCTTATAACCGTCGTAATATGGTGTATTTTTACCCGACTGCGGCGAAGCCCAAAAGGAGGGTTATTGGTTATGTGTTTGACGTGTATGTACTATGTATGTATGTATGTCCGTTTCTTTGTTCCCTCATAACTCCCAAACGGATGAAGGGATTTCAATGAAATATCGTCGTTAGATTCATCTTGATGGTGCGAGTGTTATAGGCTACATTAAAATTAAAAAACAAAATAAAATTGCGGATTTTGGGAGCCAAATCGCAGAGTTCAAAAAAAAATTCTTTTCCAGTTCCATCGAGTAGGGTATCAAAATAAAGGGTTTTAAAAGGAGATTACAAAAATATACAACACTTATATGTTAAAAAGAAATTCAAAGTGACAAATCCTATATAGACAAGCACAAAAGTAAGAATTTCACTCAACCAACGGAAGAACAAACAAAGAACTAAAAAGTTGGAAATAAAAAAAGTAGTTAAAAAACTAAAAAACCCGACTGAAAAAACTGAAAAGCAAAAAACAAGCACATTTTAAATTAAACAAAACTTGGAAGCAGGCGGGGTTCATTTGAATAATTAATGAAAAAACTAAAATAGAACCCCGCCTGCTTCCAAGTTTTGTTTAATTTAAAATGTGCTTGGTTTTTGCTTTTCAGTTTTTTCGGTCGGGTTTTTTTTAATTACATAAGTAGATGAAGAAAAAAAAAATATGGGCAAACTACTGTTAAGCTTGTTGATGGATAGAGAGCGAGAGGAAGACCAAAGAAAAGATGAATGTATTGTGTGAGGAATGAAATGAAAGAGAAAAGAGGAATTAATGCCGTGACGTCTGACAGGAATAATGGAAGCAGAAAAAGTGTTACGCTGACCCCAAATAGAATGGGATACGGGCAGGAAGATGACGACTACAAGTAGTCAGGCAGTTGGAAAACGAGTCATCATCATATCAGCCCGGAATCACCCAATGCTGGGTATAGGCCTTTCCTTTTTTCCGCCATATGTCGCGATCCTGTGCGTCTCACGTGTTTCCCGAGACTTTGACGATGTCGTCAACCCAACGAGCTTTAGGACGGCCCTGGTTTCTATGGCCGAGTATGTTTCGCAATTATAAAATGCAAATTATAGTCTTTTCCAAGTTTCTTTTGTGTCTCAATCATCAGCCCTAAGTGCATGTTTACGTACTGGCGGGGCGTCGCGCGGCGCGTTTGCGTTTTAAATTCAAACACATGGCGATGTATGAAAAAGTTAACGATTTCAATCGTCGATTTTACGAGAAGCTATTTTCGCACGTTAGTTTAAAATGCAGCGTTTGTTGTGGCGGACCCGTCTCTCAGTAAATTAATAAAAAAATACGATACGAGCCTTCTGCACGCGCCGCGCGACGCCCCGCGTCTCCGTAAACGAGCCCTAAAAGTGCCGAACCTTTCCTTTCCTCCATTTCATTCCATACAAAACATCGTTTCCTATCTTTACTGAAATTCTGCTCCTTTCCAGGTGTGAACTGCTGCGTATCCTCGACAGTGCGGTACTGGCACGCGAGCTGGTGGGGCGCTCCAGTGCGGGAGTTACACCGGACGCTGTGGGGATCCTTGGCGGAGATCCTCGCCTCCAATAACTTCAATTTCACAAAGTAAGTCTCACTTGGTTTTAGCATATTTTTATAAACTATCTACTATTTGAAAAGATGATGCGGCCCAAGCTGGAGCACGTTTGCCTAAAAGAAAAGATTCACTCGAACTTTTTATAGATTCAAATTATAATGATCGGGAAACGGATAAGCCGGCAGTAAATTCCAGAGACTGGCGGTTCGCACAATGAATGTGGAATCGTAGCGCTTTGATCGGGTCCGTGGAACTTCAACCATATAAACATTGATTCAATGGTTCGCCAAATGAATTGGGTTAAGGGCGAGAGAATGATGATGATGGTTCGCCGTATCTCTCGCTCGTCCGGTGATAGACTGCATTATAAGCAACATCTTTTTTTTTTTTGGTGTGTGGAAAATCATCAAATAACCCCCTCCGCTCTTGGGCAGAGCGGAAGGGAGTGTCAGACTTCTACTGACTAAAAACCAACCCATGTTCCTTCTTCGCCCTTGTGCTGAGGCCGCGTTATGCCTTTCGATAATCCGCAGCCCCGCCGGGAAGCATGATCTTGACCAGGCAGTCAAGCAAGGCTATAGCGTTCCCACACCACGGCTGGAATGAGGAACACAGCTCACAGGCCTCATCTCTGTCACATGAA
This sequence comes from Diarsia dahlii, assembly GCA_949775195.1. Classification (NCBI taxonomy): domain Eukaryota; kingdom Metazoa; phylum Arthropoda; class Insecta; order Lepidoptera; family Noctuidae; genus Diarsia; species Diarsia dahlii. The sequence continues at coordinate 18,349,025 of OX459209.1, forward strand.
GTAGGATACATCACTCGACCCGTATGCGGGTCTTTACTCGGTATTAAAATAACAACTATACATATTTCAGACCAGTTTATAAGATGTATTTGTTATTGTAATTGTTTCAGTATAAAACTGACTATGGGCCACTTTATATCCATTTACGGAATTCATGCGTATTTAATCCACATTTGGTATATGTAGGGCAGACAGGAAAACCACTATGCCTGACTCATTAAAGACATAATATTTAGTATCGGCTATTTTGGTTTATCATAAACAAACCCACACCATACATATAATTATGTAGGTACCTAATTAGCTTGTTTACATATTGAATACAAATGAATGGTAATGAGACAGACAGACATTCTATAGGTATTAACGGTATCTTGTTGACAGAATTATTTTTAATTTAATTATATTGTGAGTAAAATACGGATTGATTTGTAGTTGTAGATCTGCTTATAAAACAAAAATATTATATTAATTTATTCATTGACATACTCATTTGCTTGGCCCAGAAGCATGATTGCTTGATGATTTGCTTGCGCTGAAGTTCCTTATGAAGCGTAGGTGTAGACTAAGGGACCTCACACACTTCACGATCACGAATTTTGGCCGCAAGACTTTCAACCAGGAAGACAGTTTGGTCTCATACCGGACGTCGGACAAGTTTTGTTCAATATATAGGGTGGTTATTCGACAGTTCGTGGTTGTGACCGCGTCGTGATTGTGGTCCTAAAAGAAGGATTTTTTAAAATAGGTTCCTTGAAGAGATGAGTTTGGGAATGGGAGTTTACATAGGCATAGCTTGTTAATGCAAGTGCAATTTTCTGTTGGTTAAAATATCGTCTTACGGTGACTCTCAACCCTTATCCCCAAAGACAAATAATTATGAGATATTTAGTGACCCTTTGCCCTTTGTTACACCCACATTTTCCCAGGTAGCCTGAAGTCATACATTTTCTGTTGCGAAAAACCTATTTACAAAATAGGTCAATTATTTCAATAGTTAGTCCGTGTTATCTGACTAAATAAATTGTTTACTTGTGTCACATTACATAGCCGCTAAATTAGTAACATTTGATAGGAAGTGATTCATATAACCTACGCATGTCATGAATTCAACCGAGTAACAACTGGGTATGTAGAATTCGGTCAACCAGTTCAGAAGTCAATCTCGTGTCGTTTTTAGGACATTCGGTACATAGTGATTCATATGAGATATTAGAATGATTGAATAGGTACGAACAAATGTCTTACAGAATGACGCGTCACTTTCACAATGAGCCTCATTCTTGCCTAACCTTTTCTCAACTATGAAAGGCTTCCAAACTGGATGCTGCTCAATACCAGATGTTTACATGGAGCGACTACGTATCTGCCCTCCACAATCCAGTTTTGTACCAGGTAATGCGATATGCTACTAAAGTCGCCAACAAGAAAAAAATGGCAACTTTGATTTGCACAAAAAATGTTTGCTGCAGCGCCCCCTGGTGAGTTGTCACCGTAACACCTATCTAAGAACATGCGCCAATCAAACGCGAACCCATAACTGAAAACTGCATCAAAATTGGACTAGTAGTTTTGGAGAAAAATGGCAACACGTACCTATTTGCACAAACACACAAACAAACAAACAACCTCTCACCCCAAACGCATATACCGTCTCCGTTCCGTCGACGGTAAAAATGAAAATAAGTAATTTTCCAATGCACTTGACCAACCTCAATAGCACACTGCACAGGCACTCTAAAGATTAAAATAATTTTATCAGCCACTCTTTAAGTAATAATTACACAATTTATCAAATGCTTACGTCTTTTTAATGGAGGTCTTTAATTATTATCTTATCATGTAATTAATACATACTCCAAATCTACATTTCAATCCACTCAATGAACCTTGTGTGGTATTGAAAAATAAATACAGCTTCATAATTTTACTTCAAAACACACTTAAATAACTAATTATTTATCATTATATATAATAAACTATACACTATACTATAACTATACTTAAAATATTATCTATACTAATATTATAAAGCTGAAGAGTTTGTTTGTTTGTTTGTTTGTTTGTTTGTTTGTTTGTTTGAACGCGGTAAACTCTGGAACTGCTGGTTGGAATTGAAAAATTATTTTTGTGTTAGATAGTCCATTTATCGAGGAAGGCTATAGGCTATATAACATCACGCTACGGCTAATAGGAGCGGAGCATAAATGAAAAATGTTACAAAAACGGGAAAAGGTATTTCCTTTTTGAGAGCTTCCGCTGCGTGCGCTGCGAAAACGGTTTAAGTTACGCAAATATCATGTATCAAAGAATTGTTCCTCTTTAAAAGTTCTAAAAAAAAGTCCGCGACAGCATATATCTATCTTTTAAGATTGACTCACTGTAACCTTTTTTTACTGTTAAACTTTTAGGTTAAAAATAATTATTTTTTGCGAAGCTTATTAACCCATATGGTATTAATCTATATCTAAATAAATGTGTTTGTCAGAACGGAAATTTAATATAGAATATTTGTGCCCTTTACTCTATACAGTTTAAATAAATATCTTAGAAGATATCGCAATGTAAAAATATCCGCGCGGCAAAATAATTCGCGCGTCGCATTGTAGGAACGGGGGATTCTGGCTGGCCTCCGGGAAATTCAAATTCAAAATATTTACTGCATCATAATGTTTACAAGTACAGAGTGTGATAGTATATTTAACAGTAAGAGATACCTATAGTAATTCACACTTTAATATAATCTAAGCTAATCTAAACCATCTGAACTATTTTAATAAAGAGGAAAGATAAGATTTTTTGTTTGTTACGATTTAGCTTAATTTATGTCGGATAGTCGATATATCGAGAAAGGTTATAGCTATATTTATGTGACGCAGACGAAGTTGCGTGGGTCAGCTAGTATTAAATAAACTTGTTTTGTTTGTTGAGGTTCTTAATAGTACAACCACATTTCACCAATTAGGTACACTTATGTTTAAGTCCCATGAAATAGGACGCGAGTCTATTGCCATCAATCGATAACAATTCTAGATTCTGTGGCTGCTACCGAGAAGTTCCTGATTCGTACTCAGTTGAGGGCTTCTATTACCCAAGAAATATGACTTGCTTGACTTAGATACCTGTCGAAACACGGGTATACTCTATACAACTCTGCCTAACCATAAAGACCACAAACGTGATTTTATGTTACCAAAGGGTACCTAAAAGTTCATTACTCTTGGCTTCTAATTAATATCTTCTAATATAATATAATAGCTTCTAATATAATTATTAATCATTTTCGTAACAGCGTCTCAAACATTAACGGTGTTATTAGATACACAGGCTCACTTAAGGGATAGAATTTCATTAGCAATATTATTAGTCTGACTTGCTTCCTGTCATGTCAGAGAAAGCTTTTAACTTTCGACATTTAAATGATTTATTTTCTAAGTACTGACTTTGTCGTTAAACTGTCTTATACCGTTGTCTCACTAATAAATTAGTAATTTCGGAGATACAATAGCTGTACCTCTTTTCAGTTATTCTACACTATACTACTGATGGATAGGGCAACCCTTTTTGTTTCGTGTATGGGAAATCATTAAAAGACTCTTCCCGCTCATAGGCGGAGCGAAAGAGAGTTTCCGACTTCTACTGACCAAAAACCACCCATGTTCCTTCTTAGCCCTTTGTGTGCGGGGTTTCTCTTTCGAATCCTGCAGCCGCGACAGGAGATAGGGCTCCCCTTGGTAGCCCGTTAATCATATTCAGAGGTAATGTGGACCCACAGTAAACTGCCCACAGTATCTTTATGTGGACCATTATTTAATCTAATTCTAAGCGGATCACGAAACGTAGAAAACCTGGCAGTAATCAAGGTTTGACGGGTCCACCGAAAGGACATCAGCATACGTCATTTAAAAATAGCAGACGCTTCATACGTTAAAAAAAAAATTAAGTTCAAAAATCTAAAACCCGACTACTAACAAAATCGCGGTCTTAAAAGTAGAAACCAAGAAAATAATTCTTGTCTGATATTCTTCGTAGTCGCATGCCACCTTGCTAATGGCAATTAATCATACCAATCATATAATCATATAATCATATAATCATATGGCAATTAATATCTATAATATGTATGTATTTAGAAATATTTAAGTATGTTTATCAGTTGTCTAGTACCCATAACACAAGCTCTGCTTAGCTTGGGACTAGATGGCGTTGTGTGATAGTTGTGGAATATTATTATTATTATTATTATTAATTAGCAGCTGACTTCTGTATCAATGAGAACGCCATGAAGGAGCATCGGGTATCAGTGGCATGCGACTACGAAGAATATCAGACAAGAATTATTTTCTTGTTTTCTACTTTTAAGACCGCGATTTTGTTAGTAGTCGGGTTTTAGATTTTTGAACTTAATTTTTTTTTGTTTTTTTTTTGTGTGTACTTAAACTATAATATAATACATATTTGTAATGTGCTCGCCAAGACCTTTCATTTGATACCAAACTTGCTATGATTACCTCAATTTAATATTTTTTGAGGTAAGTTTTTGACATTTAAATTCCGTCATAAAAAGAATTTATAAAATTTATATAGCCTATGTCACCCGGGCTATTCTTACGAATCTATTGACACCTAATTTATTAAAATCCGTTCAGTAGATTAGGCGCTACGGTGGAAAATACATACATACATAGACCGCCAAAATCATTACCCTTCCTTTTGGCTTCGCTGTAGTCGAGTAAAAACTTTTAAAGGAATCCTTATAGAAGCAATAAATCAAACATTCTGTACATGAAACACCCATTAGAAATTAGAATATTATCAAAATTCAGCAATCATAAATCATAATATTCGGATTCGGATCATTATTTCTAAAAGCGAAAGTTCAACTTTCTATTTCTCCTCAGGTAATACGGTCTTTAAGTACAGTTGTACCAACATGCCGCGATTTGCCTTTTAATCATAATGCCCCATTGACCGTGTCGCGAATTCTCGATACTGTTATACACAAGTGTACATTGGTGGCTGTTTACTTTGCTCGGGCGCGAAGTGTAAACTATGGCGTTTTACGGTTACTATGGCAACGGTATAACAGTAGATCATGATTAAAATCGAGTTTGTAGTTTTGATATGGTTTTTGATCCTATGTAAGCCTAGAGAAATTGTCAGTGATATAGACGATCTAAGGGAAATGTTGTGAGGAAAATGTTGAATATGAATGTAGATGGCTATAAGAGCAGAGGAAGACCAAAGAACCGATGGATGAATTAACGAATGCTACCTGACAATCGCCCCGTATGACACAGACATACCGATGTGTTTATTATTCAATCTGCCTTTACTATCTAAATTGTGCCTCTAAAATACAGACTGTCCCTAGTTTGGAGCATACGGCTACTTCGAACTACCTATGTACATTTTTATTTTTCCTTCTTTTGTATGTTATCCAACGTATATGTGTCAATAAATTGATTGATTTATTTAGTTCGTCTTGTGATCTTGTCCCGTCTATTGCTCGTAAATATTTCAATGTCCTTTTCTAGTTCATTCCAAATAATTCGAGACAATGAATGAAGTAATTGGGGTGCTGAAAGATATGTTAAATAAATTGTTGTTTCACTGAATATTGTTCTATTTTCCTCAAAACCTCAATTCCGTCATTCGACCTTACAAGTCAGTAAGTGACGCTTCACTGGTTGTTTATTACCACGTCCTTTTATACTTGACGCAACCTTAGCTGTACTACAGTTTTTTTTTTGTTCTTTCAGTAGGCATTATAACACTTATTGGTACTTAGATTAGGAAATTTGTTGAGGAAAACTAGATGTGAGAGACTGTGATAAGTATATAACATCATTTATACTTTTCTGTCTTTGGGAACGGAACTTCACATGTTTACTAAAGCAGTGATAACGTTAACATATTTATGTGAGAAGTAGTGCTGGGCCATACATCCACCTTCGTGAGAAAACCGGCAACGCGTACCGAGCCCCGTTCCCTCCACCGTTTTGAAAGCAGTGGTGAATTATTATTATTATTATTTTTTAAATCGTTGCCCCACACTAGAAAGTTCTTTAATGGCGCTCTAGAAACCAAACGTGTAGTCTGATTTTGATGATTCTTCCGCTTGTTTTTGCGTTTCAGCCGGGATTTTTAGTTTTTGTTTATTAAATCATTTATTGACAATCGTAATCGGGACTATGTTGCAAAAATAAGGACAACCAAGCAGTGGTGTATTTCCCTTACTTTAAGCCGCTGCTCTAGGGCGGCTTTGCGAACAAGTCCTACGTAAATATTTCGGTCTGCTGCATGCCACTAAAATTTTCTAGCTCCCTACGCTCGCGCTTACCGCCGCGTTTTCTGAGTATCCAATCCTTGAATATGTTACTAGTAAAAGTAAGTTAAATAAGCATTTTTTTAATAATAAAATGAAAATCAAATAATTTAAATCACCTTTCCTAGATGAGGGCCAAAAATTTTCGAGCTCGCTTCGCTCGCTCTTGCATATTAATGTCCATGTTTTACGAATGTTAAAAAGATTGTAAGTGCAAATCAGTGCCACGCTTCAGACTAGTATATTATTTTTGTAATTACATTTTTGTCAATTTTTATATTTTTAGTTTGTGCTGGTGGCCCGCCATTAGTCCATAATTTGCCCAAGTGGCCCTTGGTCTCAATAAGTCTGTGCATCCCTAGTCTACCCCCATGCGAAAAAGGCGCGAGTTTACGTATTTAAAGCGGAAAAAAAGCCCTTTAATCGCTCATCACTTGTACCAATCATAAAATAGTACACTACTATGATTCACGGTCACCAGTAACAGATAGGTAAATGAATATTATTTGCGAAGAGTACCGTTACATTGACACCGAAACATACATCGGTCTTTATGTCAATTTACACTAATACATCATTATAATACTTTCGATTTTCTAAAGAACCGGATATGTAGTACAAGTAGTCAAGTACTTACAGTTAAGGAGTGACAAGGTTAGGGTCGAACCTCATCTGTTGTCACGGAATCGTCATTTTTGTATGCTCCTCCTATAAGCTCAAGGGAGAAAAAGGGCGTGCTCTAGCACTCCTGCTTTGTTTCATGCAAATGACGGTTGTGAGCGACAGAAATGGATAGGAGCGTGGGATAATCCACCTCCTAGAGAGGAGGACTAAGTACCTGGCAGTGGGAACATTAAAGGCTTTTTTTTAATTTGGTACAAGCCCGCCACACTATTTCCAAACCACTGTAACTCCTGTCAACCAGAATCGACAGTGGCGATCACAAGAAAAGCGCCGAGACAATGAAGCTCGACGAAGTCCCAGAGAAACGATTTAACGGAGTAAGAAAAACATAATTTCCACTTCAACAAAAATTAAAGGCTGGCTTTTTCATCCAAATAAGCCATCCTAGATAAGTCAACATAAAATAATTAGCAACTAAGTCACCCAAGAAAAAAATAACAAAACTGTTACGTACCATGAATCATGGTCAAACGAAGTGTGTTTGTTCTTTTTTTCGGTCTAATTCCTTAAAAGACACTCAATGTATCACTCTGGTTTTTTGACTTGGTCACGGTTAACAAAAAAGGAACCTAAAGTTTTGGTTCTTGTATGACGTGCAAAGGGAATGTGGTAAACACCAATTTATCATGAAACATCCTTTGCCAATGAACCGGGATCCGATGCCCCTCAAACTATAGGGGAAATTTTCCATTCCGTGTTACGCATGTAGGTCTACTACATGCGTAACATGACCACCATAGAAACGGGGTTTGTCGACGGAAGAATCGACAAAATGACAGATTGTAGAAAGATTTGGGAAGTAATTAATTGCTTTAGTAATTATAAAATTTGGTGAGCCAAAAAAAAACAGCATTTAAATAATTTGGTCGGCATCATGTCCGGCATACAAAGATTTTGTTTGCAATTAAAAAAAATTAAAAAATCAAGCAGCAATCCTTGTTCCGCAAATAATTTTGTTAATGGTCAAAAATTAAATCATAAAAAGTTTGCATAATAAACATTCAGTCCGCAAAATAACTACTTGGTCAGCAGAATAACTAATTGGTCAGCAAGAATTCATGATCGATCAGCAGAGAAAACATTCTATAAGCAGTTTGTTTGATCGGTATGCATATTTAAAACATGGTGAGCAAAATAAGTAATTGGATTGCGAAAATCGGCAATGTACGTTAAAAGTGGGTGGTTAGGTTAGGTTAAAACTGGGACCAGCTACGCGTGAGCCGAGCGAGCGGTGCCGCGGCAGCGGCCAGCGATCGCTACATCGAAATTGGTCGCAATATTTCGCATTCCGGTAGTTAAGTATATGCTGCTCAAAATGGTTTTTTTTGCTTACCCTCTGAGTGCTTACCAAAATTTTATTAAACAGGAGCAGCTCATTGCAGCTGATATAATTAATATACTGTACAAAAATAATTACAGCCGTCCAGAATGACATATTGCTGATTGATTTTGAAATGTTTGCTGGCCATGAGTTGCTGACCAATTAGCTATTTCTGCTGGCAGATTATATTTTTCTGCTGACCAAAATACGAATACTTAGCATAGTATTCGTATTTTGGTCAGTTTAAACCAGTTAAATAACACCCGAAAGATTTTATGCCGATTTGTATTGAAAAGCTTTGTCTATTCTTCCTTGGTAGTATAGAGTTTAGAGATACAATCGCCATGCTACGTAGGCTGTCGTACTGTATGGGTCAGAATGCTGGGCCTGCAGTCTCTACACTAATAACAGCGCTACGAATGTCGATAAATCGTAAAATCGTAACTTATCGATATTTGGTAGTCTCGACACTCAAAGTGTAATCGATAAAAGTACTTTACGAAATTACGACTTTGCGATCATTTTTGACAGCCCGCAAAGTTTGGTTTGTTTGTCCGGTAAAGTCAAGGTAAAGTTGAGGTTATGCAAGAAATTAATTTATTATTTTCTTTTTTCTAGATTTAATTATGGCAGAAGGTTATTTAGCGTGGGATTTGGTTGTGCTTGAGCATAGTCGTGACATGGTGGTACAAAGACGAGTTAAACGGAACCGTCGCGTTAGTGAAAATCCCCTAAATTTGGCGGACAGTGAATTTCTATCGCTCTACAGAATTAACAAGGCCATGTTTAATGAGCTCGTAATTGAACTTGGCCCATCTCTGCGAAGACAACGAGCATACGGACTTTCTGTGGAGTCTCAAGTGAGTATTTGTTTAACATTGTATACTTATTGTAATATTCCAAATGAATTATGTTTTGTTCACTCTTGTTTAAATTTCCTTCCAAATAGATACTGACGGCACTGCGATTTTACGCCAGTGGGTGCTATCAGTGGCCTACTGGCTTGCAGTGGGGTTGCAGCATGAGCCAAAAATCTGTTAGCCGGTGCATACATGCTGTAACAGAAGCCATTAACCAAAAGCTTTTAAAAGAGTATATTAAGTTCCCTACAAGCCGGGAAGAGAGACATTTGGCAAAGGAAAAGTTCCGGAATGCTCCACACCCATTTCCAGACACAATTGGTGCTATTGACTGCAGCCACGTTAAAATTATAGCTCCAAGGATTCATGAGGAGGCCTACGTGAGTGGTCACCATGAGGGTCATTCACTGAATGTACAAGTGGTAAGTTTACCTTCATAGCAATTGTTTCATATTTTTACCCGACAATCTACAAAGTATATTTTGATTTGTTCTAGGTGTGTGACCCAGATCTTATAATACTCAACATAAATGCTCGATGGCCAGGAGCGAGACATGATGCACATATATGGGCAAATTCTCCTGTGCGCACAGCTATGAAGGATTGTTTTGATGGTGGGGACCGCCGTACATGGTTACTTGGTAAGTTATGTGCCAAGCTTGTCTGGAATAGGGTGTAAATAAGACTGCTTAATATATATTACTTTCATTCGTATCTAAAACTTTTACATTTTTACGTATTTCTTCAAAATCATATATCATTATGATATTGTTTAATCTTTTAGGTGATGATGGATATCCACTGGAGCCATGGCTGATGACCCCACTGAAACATCGACAAATTGGTACTCCGGAGCGTCGCTATACAGATGCTCACTGTTCTGCAAGGAATGTTGTAGAGCGATGCTTTGGAGTGCTAAAGTCTGTGTTTCGGTGTCTCTCACATCAACGCCAGTTGATGTATGAACCCATGCGTGCTGGCATGATAATTAATGCATGTGCTGTTCTCCACAATATGAGAATAAAACATAGTTTGATGGAAGAACCAGCTGCCACCACATCATCAACTGATGATAGATTCATTGCCGATGATCTTGATGATACAGGTAATAATGCAATTTAAGTAACTTGAATATTCCTGTTTTCAATTTTTTTATTACCCAACTAATTTTATATTTTCTTCTAGTTACTGGTACTGGCAGAGCAGTTGCAGAACGGATTCAAAGGCGTCTCATCAACATCAGTTTTAATTAATTATTATAACAATTTTTATCTAATGGAAAACTTTTAAATACTTATATTTCCTTCAAAATCATATATCATCATTATATTGTTTAATCTTTTAGGTGATGATGGATATCCACTGGAGCCATGGCTGATGACCCCACTGAATCATCGACAAGTTGGTACTACGGAGCGTCGCTCTACAGATGCTCACTGTTCTGCAAGGAATGTCGTAGAGCGATGCTTCGGAGTGCTAAAGTCTGTTTCGGTGTCTCTTACACAATATGAGGATATAACATAGGTTGATGGAAGAACCAGCTGCCACCACAATCAACTGATGATGGATTCATTGCCGATGATCTTGATGATACAGGTAATAATGCAATTTAAGTAACTTGAATATTCCTGTTTTCAATTTTTTTATTACCCAACTAATTTTATATTTTCTTCTAGTTACTGGTACTGGCAGAGCAGTTGCAGAACGGATCCAAAGGCGTCTCATCAACATCAGTTTTAATTAATAATTATAACAATTTTTATCTAATGGAAAACTTTTACATTTTTATATTTCCTTCAAAATCATACATTATTATATTGTTTAATCTTTTAGGTGATGATGGATATCCACTGGAGCCATGGCTGATGACCCCACTGAATCAGCGACAAATTGGTACTCCGGAGCGTCGCTCTACAAATGCTCACTGTTCTCCAAGGAATGTCGTAGAGCAATGCTTTGGAGTGTTAAAGTCTGTTTTGGTGTCTCTCACACAATATGAGGATAAAACATAGTTTCATGGAAGAACCAGCTGCCACCACATCATCAACTGATGATGGATTCATTGCTGATGATCTTGATGATACAGGTAATAATGCAATTTAAGTAACTTGAATATTCCTGTTATAATATTTTTTATTACCCAACTAATTTTATATTTTCTTCCAGTTACTGGTACTGCCAATCCGCACTGGGCCCGCTGGTGGATTATAGCCCATCCCTCTCCTAGAGAGGAGGCCTGAGTCCCTGCAGTAGGAACATTATAGGCTGATGATGACTGGTAGAGCAGTTGCAGAACGGATGTAATGCAATGCAAAATGTTGATCAAGTGAACAATTTATGTTGTAAATCAGTGACATTCAGATTCGTTGATCATCTGAGTTGTTGATTATGGTGTTGATATTTAATTGTTGATGTTTTGGTTGTTGATGTTGAGGATCCCACCCGTCGAACTGTGGGCGACTGTCTCTTGTATATAAGTAAATTTTGAGTTTGAATAAATGACTTTTGATTTGATTTGATTGTTTTAATTAATTATTTAAAATTTACAAATAAAAAAATGTATATAGTATTATTTTTTACCAGACTGCGGCGATGCCAAAAGGAAGAGTAATGATTTTGACAGTCTAACATAGGTGGAACATACATACATATATGTATGTTCCACCTTAGTGCCTAAACTACTCAACAGATTTTAATAAATGAGGTGGTAATAGATTCGTAATAATAGCCCGAGTAACATAGGCTATATATATTTATTTATGTAGAATTTTACATTATTAGAGTAATATTATTACGTATTTATTTAATAACACAAAAAATTGCACTCCTAAGCTACAGTCACAGTCACAAGGCATAATAACTTGTGAAAGTACTGCAGTTGCCAGTTCCCTAACGTAGATCTCTATGGAGAAGAACGGGCAAGAAACTCCATGGACACTCTTTTAAATCAGAATATTGTTACAAAATCTTGGTACATTACAGCATTCATGTTGGGATGGTATATTAAGTGAGAACTGTGTAGCAAGACGTGCAAGTTAAGAGCGTCCAGATTAAAAAGACACAAAAAACAAAAAAAAATGTATATAAACCATGGCAACTAAGGAATGACCAGTCTCCACTGACAGCGCCCGTTCACGAACATGACGCATGGATCAGCACCATCTAACTCAACCATTTTGAAGGGAACTAAATGATCCGACACACCCGCCACCATCAGCGAGACATTTGAGTGAGCATGACATTCTCTCAGCCACCAGGGCAACGTCACTAAAATATAACTAAATGTAAAAAGTGGCTTTAAAGAACTTAAGACTCACACATGTGCCATGCAATTATTATATAATATTAAGATATTGAATGTAGGTATAATAGTTTAAAAACAGAACAAAAACAGTAGTAACACATTAAAAAGGGTTTTCCAATAAGAGGTGTTATTTTGATACATATTCAAAGAAAAATGCCATTTTTTAATATAAATGATCGGATGTTTATTACATTTTATAGAGGAAAGTATGCCGTTAATAGTGGAAAATAACATCAGGCAAATGAGCACCACGACCACGCTTACAGGACCATATCCTTTTCATGAAATCCTTAGGAAAATTTCATGAAAAGGATATAGTCCTGTAAGCGTGGTTATATTCAAAAATTGAATTTTTCTTTGAATTTCAAAATAACACCTCTTATTGGAAAACCCTGTAGAAGATTACTCATTAATCTAAAAGAATGTCTAGGACTCCTATAAGGTGGTCGGCCGCCGTAGATAGCGTCAGGGTAGCCTGCGCTTGATTATTCGCACCTTCTGCAAAGATCTGTAAAGAAAAATACAATTAGTGCGGTTCAATATGCAGAATACCATTAGACGGCAACATACCAGTGTTCCGGATTGTTAGGCAGAGAATGTATTTTCAGGATATTTAAGATTTATGCTAAAACATACCTTCATTGAGTCAGCATGCATTTTTGAGGCTTCGGCTTGTAACTTTGAAGCCTCTGCTTGCTGGTTGACTGCAGCAGCAAGATCCTGTAAAGAAAAATGCAGGTGGATAGAGAAATGTTTACTAGTTCTCTGTTATAATTATGCAGTTGGGTCTCCAGACTATCATAACATGACATTAAACCTGTTGTCTCGAAGGGTTAAGCAGAGGATGTATAGTGTTCAGGCTACAACATACCTTCAGTGCCTCTGCCTGGGTTTTGGCAGCCTCTGCCTGGGTTTTGGCAGCCTCAGCCTGCATGGTAGATGCAGCTGCAAGCATCTGCAAAGAAAAATACAAATTGATTTGCTAAATTCTTTCTAGTAAGCTGTTCATTTTTAACAATACCATATGTTATGCCTTGTGGCATTAAGTCCCCCTATGTACCACTCTTGTACATGAAGTTTAAATTAATAAAAAATTAAACATATTATACCTACTTAACCAAGCAGTTAGGCCAAGTATGAATCATCATCTGCCAAACCTTTTTCCAACTATGTTGGGGTCATTAGTGGCAGTTATTATTAGGCCACAAGCAAAGTATGAATATTTATGTAAAACAAATTTGTGCTAAAACATACTTTCATTGCTTCTGCATTTGATGCTGCAAGACCATAAAAATCTTCACGAGCTGCACCAAACTGTTCAGCGACACTGCGTCGGGGATTCAAATCTGAATAACCAAAATTCATTGTACATTAATTCACCGAATTTTTATGTGAAAAATGTCAGTGCAAGGTAATTTAAAACTTATCTTACTTCTATTCCTCGATCTTCTTGTGGATCGAGTAGGGTCCAGTGGATTGCGTGGTGTGCGAGTCCTTGCTGAAATTATTAATATCCATTTTAAAAATCCTTGCTTTTATGCTCTGCCACAGCTGGGTAGCATTACAAGAGAAGTACAATAATAATATCCGGGTTGATCTTTAGGTTAAGCCACCCCCACCCTTCCTTAAGTTGGTCTGTGGATGGTAACAGTAGTCAGTGACCTGAAAATCTGACAACCAGTCTTACCATAGGGTATCTCGTATTACCCAGTATTAACTGGGTTGTAGAGGCCTGATAAACTCCATGTAAAATATTTGTATTCAGCAGTATCCGGTTAGACTGGAAGCCAACCCCAACATAGTTGGAAAAAGGCTAGGCAGTTCATGAGGTATATTAAAAATAAAAAAAAAACTCAAACTTACGTATTTCTGGTGTGGTGTTGGTCACAATTGATGATGGTGGTGGGGGAGTTGGTGGTGGTGGTGATGGTGTTGGTGATGATGGTGGTGGTGGTGGTGATGGTGGTGGTGGTGGTGATGGTGGTGGTGGTGCATCAGCTATGACGGTGGCCCTACTGCCACTAGGGTCCTCCACATTGAACATTTCAATTTCATAGTCTGAAATTAATAACAATTTATTTCAATTAATGTTTTTTTTTAAATAAAATTCAAACAAAATGCATAATAGTTGTCCACCAAAAACTCACTTTCAATTAAGACGCCAGATGCGATGACCTCGCTGGCACTGGCGGTTGGTTCTTGTATGATCTGTCAATAATAGTAAAGGTATCTGATTTAAGTTTTTTTTTATACATAAATAAATGTTGTGAATCATGTATCTGCCTATTTAACATGGAGCAACTGCCTTGTGATAATAATTGGGCTAATTCAATACCCTTTGGAAGGATGAGAAGCGTGTATAATGTATGGTACATTACAAATTATGATCAAAACTCACCAACTCCTCCGGCATGGAGTCTGGACAACCGGTGCCATAGCTGTAGTCACCACCAACGAGGGACACAATTCTCTTTTCGACTTCTGTCAGAGGACCAGTGGTGACGGCTCGGTTGCCTGTTTGCCGAATTTCACGTCTCAGCCGGGCAGCTTTACTGCAGGCTCGGCTTTTATAGTCTCGCCAAACCTACAGAGAGGATAAAAAATTCTAAGTATATGTATAAGAGTAATATTGTATCTGTATATTGTTAATAGATATAAAATTTACCGTCATCCACTGCTCTGGTGTTTTAGTGGTACCCATTTTATTCAATTCCTCAGCCACCACCTTCCAACCCTCCACAAACTCGTCCTTGCCCTGTAGGGAATTGAATTGTCTGGTAAATAGGAAGGGGCGGGCTTCCAAAAATCCCAAGAGGGCATCTATTTGGCCACTTGTGGCGCGGGATGTACGCCTTCGCCTGAAATATTGAAGTACAGCTTGTCTATAAAGTCATGAAATTAATGTTTGAGGAACTAACATTATTCAAAAGTAAGGCAACACTAAATCATGGTACATCAAATGTCATCGGCTGTCATCAACTTGTTATTTATCTTGATATCTTTTGCATTTTTTAATGTTTTTCAAATCTACGTCGACAAAACTTCGAAAAAACGTGTTAAATATGAGGAAAACAAATAGGAGTGGAGCTCGGGAAATTATTTCAAAGTATATCAGCGATGTTTGTTAGAACACCAAGCTGACCAAATTTTATCAAATTTGGATGATATTTATACTCGAACAGCAGCTATAACAGGTATGTAAACGTGTTATTGTTTGTTTTTTATCTACCAGAAGTCACAAATTTACTAAATATACGATTTTAAGACTAAAATAAGCATTGTTTACATTGCGCATTTATAGGTTAGATTGCAAATGTAAGTAGCTCATATTGTAGTGCGACGTTAACTTTTGATACTTTTGGGTAATCAAATTTACCGGTGATTTTAAATATGAATAAGTTTTAACATGTTTGAAATAAAAACAGTGCTATGTATTTTCTGTTAGATATTACATCTTTTTTTAAATCTTTGTTTCAGGAAAATCTGAGAGTACAGTGAGGCGTATTGCAGATGAAGGCAAACACAGATCAGGCCGTCCTAAGAAAGAAATGGATGACTTCAACATAAAATTTCGCTAAAACAGATCTGGATTTTAAATGTAGCCTAGAAGTCCTGCGGTAAATTTTGAAATCGATTGGATTTTCTTTCAAGAAGATCAAAATAACAGAAAGGCTCTAATCGAATTACATATTGCAGCAAAACGGGCAAGAGAAAATGGGCATACAGTGGTACAAAAGTTAAAATATAACATTAATAAAAAATATGTACGAACATTTTTCTTTTATTTACTCATTTTTATTTCAATGAAGGTCGGAAGGAAAACATCGTGAGGAAATCTGGACTTATAATGGGGTTGGCAAGTGAAAGCTGATTGTAGATGGCGTGTCCATAGCTTGTCCCAATCCGACCAATGAGGTCAAGCTATTTTGAAATATAAAATGACATTGACAGATATTCAACCAATGAAGAGCTTAGGTTCATGCGGTGCTAGCGCCATTAGTTCCACCAGTTGCCCGTCCCATTATTATAAGTCTGAAATCGCCAACCCGTCTTGAGCATGCGTGGTGATCAGTGCTCGTGCCGTCTCTGTTGAGAAGAGGCCTTTGCCCAGCAGTGGGACAGTAATAGGCTGGTATTATCATTTATAATGAAGGTCGCATCTTTGTTTATGGTTTCTGTATTTTTTTAAATAAGATAACAGATTTTAATTAAAACCAGGTTTGCTTCTAGTACAAAATAATGTGCTAGTATCAAAACCATTTTAGTCACACTATACAGGGTTGCTATGTGCACGAGTCTTCACGACCGCAGCGCCCTCATTTATTTTCATGACTTTATAGACAGGCTGTAAATAGTAGAAAACATTGTTTACCTTAATAAATGTACATGAAAAGGTATGAATTCGACAATTTAGATTGGAAAACAGATACTTTTGGTACTTACTTGACTCCGCTTGGACCTGCCACACTCTGAGCACTCATAATTAAACTTTAAAATAGTTACAAAGTAAATTGAAGAAATAAACAGGTAGGTACTCCCGCGCTTGTCAAAACTTTTCATTTGACCCTGACCACAGACACTGACGTAGTGTTGCAAGGACACAAACTTACATATCCTTAGTAATGTTTAAAGTTTTATTATTTCCCAAAAACTATTAAAGCTGTATAAAAGAGTCTGTGAAATATTTTTTTTAAAGATAAAAGTTTATTATTTTTTCTTTAAATTTTTCAATAAAACTATTATTTTGATGATATTAAGTTCTCCAATTTACCCCATAGTCCGGGAGATTTTATTATAACAAAAAATTATCTTTGAAAAAGTCGAACTATGAATAGGGTTCTGCCATAGACTTTATTTTACGATTCCGCCCGATAACTTGGATGTAGAGACTTGCGTTTTATGCAAGCATCGTAACTGCAACCGACCATATTTTACGATTTTTCGTAATTCGTAGAGTCGTTGCACGTTAACGATTAGTGTAGAGACTGCAGGCCCTGGGCGATGAAAAAGATGTAGCAGTACTTTCACAAGTTATTATGTCTTTGACTGTAGCTTCGTTTTATTTTGTTTTTATGACATGACATTCAAAAGTGCCTGTAACGGTCTAATTGAAATAAATGCTTTGACTTTGATGGATGAAAAACATCTAGCATGATGTAGCGGAGATGAGAATTTCGAAATGGATATGTGGAGTGACAAGAATGGAAAAAGTAAGGAATGACTACAGAGGAAGTTTGAAAGTGGCACGTGTTACCAATAAAAATAAAGTACAGGAAGTCGTATAAATTGGTATGGACATGTAATGAGCAGGGACGGAACGCATGTGACTAAAAAAGGGACGGATATTAATGTTGATGGATGGAGAGGAAGGCCAAAGAAAAGGGCAAATGATGCCGTGACGTCTGATAGGGGGAGAATGTAAGAAGAAAACGTGTTGCGCCGACCTCAAGTAGAATAAGACAAGGGCAGGAAGAAGATCTCCCAAGTTTTACTGATAGGCATAGGCCTTCCCTGTCTTCTGGACTACCTCCTAGTAAAGTGCGTTCCTCAATTTGAGTCTGACGATATTGTCAACGCAACATGCTTTTGAGCGACCTTGGTTTCCAAAACACCGCTTATTTCCTAAATTACGGTTTCACCTTAACTTTTAGTTAGATTTTAAGGCGAGGTTGCAGTACTTTGTTTTTATGAACGCACGACCTCACCCCGCCCTGCCGCGCGAGCGATATAATGCCTAAATGTTGACTGTTTTTTTCTTCTTGGAGAAAAATGATAAAGAAATTATGCAATATGTTTTCAACATTTACTTCAGAATAAAAAGTTCTATCTACTGATATAACTTTCATATAAATTCATTATGAAATGTCTTAGCAGTACACGTTTTAAATTGAGATTTAGAGTCATGTTTGATAAAAAAAATGATCGATCATTATAAATCGCGTTTCTATCTTTACGATTTACTTGAGAGTATGTTCAATTTTTAAGTAATGATTTTTATTTATTAAAAAAATCATATTTAGTTCGATTTTCAAAGGTTCAAAAATCTTAAAAAGTACTGCAACCCCGCCTTAATGCATGGGTATATAATAAACTCCTTCATTTCATTCCTCGCTCAAGCCATCCATCTTTTCTTTGGCCTTCTTCAGCCTTTTCAGACAACATTCATATCTGTCACTCTTTTAGGCACATTCGCTATAATGCACGACAATAACTAGTTTTATAACATGCTAATTAAATTAAAGATCTTTGCACATTTTGACCTTACGGTATTAAAACCTAGAGAGATTAGAGTCAGTATCTTTATTGCTTCAGTTTTTGGATGCGACAGTGGCTTTTCTTTTCCTTTCTAATTAAAATCATCAGTAGCCCAGTACATTCTATCTTTAGAATGTCCATGTTCATTGTCTGTTAGTTCAATGAACTACCAAGAGTATGGAGGGCATTTAATAACTTCTGGTGCGACTAAACGTTGCGAAAAGAATTGGCCGATGTCTATTTTAAGCGAGTTTTATTAGTTAATTGTGTGGGCGGTATTTGCTTTAAATTGTCTGGCCTGTTGTTTTGTGGGTGTTGTCCGAAAATACCACGATAAGAGAATTGTTATTGGTCTTAAGATTTTAGAGCGGAGATATAGAAATGGTTTCAAATCTTGAAAACGCTGTTAAAATTGTAAATGACAGTGGATAGAACGCCAAATATTTCTTGTCCTTTGTAAGACGAAACAGCTTAAGGGCACTCCATTGAAGAATTAGCTCTCTTCTCTTATCAAGACAATACCTGGACTTTTAAACAGGCTATGCTTAGTTATGCT
This sequence comes from Diarsia dahlii, assembly GCA_949775195.1. Lineage (NCBI taxonomy): Eukaryota > Metazoa > Arthropoda > Insecta > Lepidoptera > Noctuidae > Diarsia > Diarsia dahlii. The sequence continues at coordinate 18,368,333 of OX459209.1, forward strand.
ACCTCTATACCGTATGTTCAGATGTTATGACCTCTCAGTCATCATTTTGATCCTGCGTTTCTTCTCAAAGTAGTCAGATAAGAACTTGTTGTCTTCATCTTGTTAAAGTTTGACGTGTGTACGAGTCCTACTTACAGGAATTCCTTTTATCTTTTTATCAATCGTAAGATATGATCTTGATGGGCCCTTTCGAATGAATCATCGAACGAATCTTCCGGTGTGAGACAACATTACTCATACCCTAAAAGTATACCTGAGTTTACTTTATCTTGAAACATGAGACATTATTAAGATACCCAAATTCTCAAAACTAGCATGTATGTTCTTAACCGTTTACCCAAATTCATTTATTTGGGGTTTTACCCATATTTACTTACACACAAGAGCGATAATTGAAAAACAAACTTAATCTGATTAGCTTGTATTGACAATATATAAAATACTTCCTTGAACTATTTTTGTTTGTGCTGGGTAGAAATTAAACTCCCGTTAGTGGTATTGAACAGTTTTTTTCGCGACTTGTATCTAATTGAAGTTTAATAAATACGGATTTTGTGGTTTTTGCAAACCGCATAGAATTATGGGAAAAGACGGATGCATCTGAACTAGGTGCATATAAAACCTCTTCACTATTGTGAAAACGAGTTGAGATTATGAATTCTCTACGGGTTGCAGAGTTTGTTTGAAACAGCTACCGTGGCCCTGGAGCGCAAAGGGCATTAGAAGGAACACGGATGGTTTAAGTGGTTAGAGTCTGACACTCCCTTCTGCTCAACAAAGAGCGGGAGGAGTAATTAGATGATTTACCATTCCCAAACAAACACATATCGTCACATTACACCATGCCTGTAATCCTCGAAGCGTTAAGGTACAAGTTGGTAGCCGACTGCAGGCAGCAGCAGCAGACGACATGTCGTCGCTTCATGTCGTCACGACACGTCGTTGCGTCATGTCGTTTCACTAAAGGGCATATCTCCTGTTGTTTCTGTTATCTATGGGCACTACTGATCTCGGTCGGACGACACTACCGTCTGCCGCTCGACGACGCGTCGCTAGCTTCATGTCGCCAACTACGGAGGGAATTTCATAGAAATACGTAGAAACCAGTAGTGTCGCTGCGACATGTCGTCTGCTGCTGCTGCGTGCAGTCGGCTACCAACTTGTACCTTTAGGTAGAGCTAACAGACACCCACATTTCAGCAGATATGTTTGAGTCTCATTGGGTGAGCTTATTGCCATCAACCGGACACAAATCCAAACTTCTTGGTTGCTACCTGCCTAATTACCCCTTTTTTTTTTTTTGGTGGTTGGAAAATCATCAAATGACCCCCCCCCGCTCTTGGGCAGAGCGAAGGGGAATGTCAGACTTCTACTGACTAAAAACCGAACCCATGTTCCTTCTTTGCCCTTGCGCCGAGGCCACGTAATCTAGTACAAAAATCCGCGGCCCCGACGGGGCCTAATTACCCCTGAAAATACCTTCTCAACTAAAAATATCCACACCCTTATGATTTTGTAAAATGAGTTACGAAACTCAATCGCACCAAGTTCGATGATATCTACAAGTTTGATTGTAAAGAAGAACGATATCGAATCGAGATCAGGCTTACTTCACAAAGTAACCAGAACAATGTAGACAATAAAGATGACAAAATGAGGTTATTATTTCTTAAGCTGAACAACTTAGAAACACTAGAAGCGCATGAACGGTAATTCTTGCTTCAGTTGCAGTCGCGACCAAGTTGCCTTGCGACACACAATATCGGAATATCTGAGCTGTATTGTGTCTTACACCCATATCTATAAACAAGTCAGAGTAATTACTTGAGTAAAAGATTTTTTCTCTATAGTTTAGTCATTTCTTGATGTTAGAACTATCAAAAGTTAGAATTCTTAGGTTTGCTTTCATTGACGGTTTTAACTTCGCTTAAACTCTTGTCCATTGCATAAAAAATTATGCATAAGTAATTACTTGAGTTCAAGTAATTGACTATAAATACGGATGTTAGTCCATTCTGGCAAGTTTTGTAAACAACTGCAATAGTGCAGTCGGTAACATTGATTAATTAAATAATAGACCATGAAAATTTAACGTATTTGCAAAATAATTAACTTGAAAAACAAAACCTGTAATTCCCATTTCAATTTTGTTGAATTGAATCTGCTTACCACTGGCCTGCCCTGTTGGTCTAGTGGTTACAATCGTGACTGCTCAGGTTGAGGTTCTGAGATCGAACCCAGGACATTCATTCTCAGCAGTCGGACAAATTGTTATCAGGTTTTTCCAGCAGGAATATTGTTTAATCTGTGTAAAATAATTGCTAAGTCTTCTAAGAAAACCAACATGTATCATTAGTTTAGTACCGCTTTTCGATAATAGATGGCGTTGTGCAGTGACGTCACTTTTGTAAATCACGGTGTTAAGATTCTCCTGTGTTGAATGACTATCCATCCACGGTATTTTATTTATTTATATAATAATAAATTGACTGTATTTCGTTACTCCGAAGTTCGAAATACCAAAGTATGGTATACAGAAAGTTTATGAGTCCGAATTACATTAGTCAGAATGTACGCTATGACGAAGTACGGTATTCAGAATGTTCGTTACTCCGATGTACGTTACTCCGAAAGTTTGCTACTTCGAAGTACTGTACTCAGAATGTTCGTCACTCCGATGTACGTTACTTCGAAAGTTTGCTACTACGAAGTACTGTATTCAGAATGTACACTATCGCGAAGTACGGAACTCCGAAAGTTTGCTATGACCAATTACTCAATAATAATTGAGAATTACTGACTTGTAAAACCTATTTGCACAATAATCATCATTTATACTTGACTAATTCGAAATACTCTCTAATGAGGAATATTCTCAATTATTATTGAGTAATTGGTCATAGCAAACTTTCGGAGTTCCGTACTTCGCGATAGTGTACATTCTGAATACAGTACTTCGTAGTAGCAAACTTTCGAAGTAACGTACATCGGAGTGACGAACATTCTGAATACCGTACTTCGTCATAGCGTACATTCTGACTAACGTAATTCGGACTCACAAACTTTCTGTATACCGTACTTCGGTATTTCGAACTTCGGAGTAACGAAATACAGTCTAAAAATTGTTTTACTCTGTACACCTCAGTTTTATTTCTTGGCGATATATTTTTGGGACGTTGTACAAATATTTCAGTAGCAGTTACGGAGTCTGGAATTGTGTTTGTGGGGTTGATTGCAATAGACTCAACTACAACTAATAAGTAGGTACACCTCTACTGAACCCTTCGGGGATTATAGGCGTGATGCAATAGTATGTAACTATGGATCATACAATTGTGCATACAAAATGTCTTCATACTAAATCAATTACCTACTTTATATTTAAAAAAAACTAGCTGATGCCCGCGGCGTCGCCTGCGTCAAATTATATACTTAAACCTTCCTCGAGAACCACTCTATCCATTAGTGAAAACTGCAAGAAAATCGGTGCAGTCGTTTTAGAGTTTATCGCGAACAGACTGACAGACGCGGCAGAGGACTTTGTTTTATAATATGTAGTGACTAGTGATTATGATTAAATATTTCTTCAGACGTTACTATGAATCATCGTCCCCCATTGTGATCCACTGGTATTACACAACACTCACCATTGTGTCAACATCGCAGCCATCACCCATGACCTCCAGTTCATTGTCTTGTACCTCCATACACGCGTAACTGCGCGCTCTGAGGGGTTCACAGCCAAGTTAGAACAGTCTGGTCGGTCTTCAAGGTCAATCGTTTTCCGAGGTCGGTCCGTGCACGGTTGGTCGTCCAATTACGTACTGAGATACCCTCCGCGGGTCGAAATGACGATGAATTCGACTGTCCTTCATAGGTATTTGACAATTGTCACGGGTAACGCTCCTTCGCTATTATTTCTTGATTAGTTTCGTTGCTGGATCCAGTTTTCTGGAACTTGGCTGAGCTTTATTTATTTAAACTTCATGCACAATAGTGATACATAGGCGGACTTAATGCCACAAGGCATTCTCTACCAGTCAACCTTAGGGTTAACACCTTCAGTGCCGGGAGCCCCCCTGCAGGGCTCACTCAAATCGTATCACCGATGCTGGGAGCCCTCCTGGAGGGCTCATTTTAAATGTAGGGTTTTCTTCGCGAAAACAGCATGAAATAATGTAAAAATAAAAAAAGTTGTAAATTTTAACAAGATTTATAAGAATACGCCGTGGTTTTAAATTACAAGCACTTTTATTTTTAATTAATTTTCTACCTCTTCTGTAGGTTCTATTTCAGAGGTGGAAAACCATTGGTACGATTTTCAATATGTTCTAAAAATAGTTATATAAAGATTTTTTCCAATGTTTCAAGGAAAGACCAGTTTAAACATATTTTATGTTTTTTTTTTAATAAAACCGAAAAAAAAATATAAAAAAAAAACGGAAAATGTTTCATGTTTTAGGTAAATACATTCTTAGTCAATTTAACGTAGGATATTCTATGCTTTTACTCTTTCCATCATCATCCACCTAGCCTTTTTCCAACTATGTTGGGCTCGGCTTCCAGTCTTACCCGATGCAGTTCGGATGTAGTACGTTACATGAAGCGACTACCTATCTGACCTTCACAACCCAGTTCGTCTAACTGGGTGTCGCTTCAACTGGGTGATACGATCAACCTGTCAAGTCTGACAACTGGGCAGCAACAAGTCTTACCAAGCATAGGACTATCAAGACTGGTTTGCAGTCAGTCTTACCGAAGGTAAGACTAGTAAGACTAGACTGCTACCAGTTTTACCAAAGGTAAGACTAGCCTGCTACCAGTTATACCAAAGGTAAGACTAGTAAGACTGATCTGCAACCAGTCTTACCAAAAGTAAGACTAGTAAGACTAGTCTGCTACCAGTTTCATCAAAGGTAAGACTAGTAAGACTGGTCTGCAACCAGTCTTACCAAAAGTAAGACTAGTAAGACTAGTCTGCTACCAGTTTCATCAAAGGTAAGACTAGTAAGACTGGTCTGCAACCAGTCTTACCAAGGTAAGACTAGTAACACTGGTCTGCAACCAGTCTTACCAAAGGTAAGTCAGCACTACAACCAGTTTCATCAAAGGTAAGACTAGTAAGACTGGTCTGCAACCAGTCTTACCAAAGATACGACTAGTAAGACTGGTCTGCAATCAGTTTTACCGCAGGTAAGACTTAGTAGTACTGGTCTGCTACCAGTTTTATCAAAGGTAAGACTAGTCAGACTGGTCAGTAACCAGTCTTACTAAAGGTAAGACTAGTAAGACTGGTCTGCAACCAGTCCTACCAAAGATACGACTAGTAAGACTGGTCTGCAATCAGTCTTATCAAAGGTAAGACTAGTCAGACTGGTCAGCAACCAGTCTTACCAAAGGTAAGACTAGTAGGTTATGGTCTGCAACTAGTAGGTTACAGTCTTACTTTTGGTAAGACTGGTGGTCAGGACTTGACGGGTGATCGCATTACCCAGTACTAACTGGGTTGTGGAGGTCAGATAGGCTAGATAATTTAATTTTTACTGATTATAACATAACATCACGGCTGTAATCCCCGAAGGGTTGCGCAGAGGTGTACCTAATAGTAGGTACACCCACATTTCGCCAATTATGTTCAAGTCCCACATAATAGGGGGCGACCCCATTGCCATCAATCGAGCACAAATCCAGACTCCGTGGCTGCTACTAGAAATTCCAGATGGAAAAACCCAATAACACTTTGCCCGACCCGGGAATCGAACCCACGATCTCATGATCACCAGTCGCGATTGTGAACACTAGACCAACGAAAGATTCTACAAGATTTAAAAAAACCACAAAAGGTTGAGCACCACTTATTTTTTGGAGGGCTCACATTTTCCCAAACGTAATGCCAGTGACGCCCCTGGAGGGGGGACTTGCAATATGTATGGCGGGATGGCACATGAGTTCTATGAAATGGGGGTGGAGTCGAATGTGTTAAATAAGACAACATTGTGGTAGGGGGTACAAAATATCTAAAAAACAACATCAACTTTAAAAAACGAAAGTATATACTTACTTATTTATTGATACTAATACATAAATATAAAAATAGAATAAAGTAATATATTTTACAAATACCAAAATAAAAAACAGCGCATTTCTGAAGGTCGCCACTGTCCATTATGATGACTCAGGAGTCGCAGTTGCAGCTAACGCTAAAAAAAGCTGGAATGTTGACTCGGTTGACTCCCAACTCCCAAGGCCAGTCTAAAAATAAAGGTTCTCATTCTTAAAATATATAATATTTTTTACTTTCATTTTCACTTCATCCGGAAGATTATCTAAGGTCATCCAATCAAAATGTTTTTTATCGTTGTACAAGTTTTCGGTCCAAGATCTCAAATAGATAGGGTACTGCTTCCCGTAAAATCAAAATATTGTTTGAAAGAACGAAGTGACGTGACGGTATTAATTATAAATCCGAGCCGGTCAAGTTGTCAAAAAGCCTAACACCACAACCGAAACAAGCCCAGACTGTGTTGCACGTTATTCGAAAGAGATACCGCGGCCCCGGACACAAAGGTCTCAGAAGGAACATGGGTGATTTTTTGTCAGTAGAAGTCTGACACTCCCGGTCCGCCCAGAGCAGGAGGAGTCATTTGATGATCTCCCGCGCTCCAAAAAAAAAGCCCAGATTGCTCTTCTACTGAGAAATTTGTTTGATATCCAGGTATTCATACTTACTAGACAGGCTAAGGGTAGATTTAAGTATCTACTTGATTGATGACTTCCCCCCAAGGTTTCCCAAGGCTGAAAACTCACAAGCTAAAGGCCAAGGGTAAAGGAAAAGTTCCTAAGCATTGTTCAACCCTTAGCAAAAACCTTTCATAATGCTCTGTGACCTTTCAAAGGTAAAGATTAGAGGGAAGGTTATAGAGAAAGCCTGAAACTTTATCCATTTAAACTTAGTAATTTCTTTTGTAACCTTTTATACAAATGTAGGCATTTTTTTTCGTAAATTGTACATGAGGTAAGTAAAAATACTGCAGGTAGTCTATAAGTTGTATATTATACGTTATTGAGACTTTGCCTATCACTCAATAACGACTACAGGGGCCCTACTATGACATCTTAAAACAGTCCTAACTCAGTCTTATTCCAGTGTGGAAACGTGACAGAACTATACAGGGTGTCTAGCGCCATCTTTTTTCCACACTGGATTAAGAATAAGTTAGGACTGTTTTAAGACGTCATAGTAGGGCCCCAGGTGAGGTTCATTCATTCATTCATTTATTTATTCATTAACAATTTACATTGTGTTGAACATTACATATTAAAAATGAGAAATAACACATGCAGAAACAACTACATTCAGCAAATTAATACAATGTCAGCAAAAAAAAAAAAAAAAAAAGACAAATAAATAAAGACACAAATAAATAAAGATTTCATGCTCTTGCATACTTGCGGGTCCATCTCACTCTGATCCAGCCTGTCCCTTTCTGCTGTGCTCCCAAGTGACGCCCTTTTATTTTTTTGAGGATTAGAAATCAACTAATGACTCCTCGCGTTTTGGGTGGAGTAGAAACGGGTGTCAGACTTCTACTGACTAAAAACCACCCACGTTTATTTTTAGCCCTTTCTGTCCGAGGCTGCGGTATTTCTTTCGATCAACACGCAGCCCCGACAAGTCCCCAGTGACGCCGTAAGCTGAGGCTCACACTTAGTTTGTATAAGTTTTTATGCCCTGGCTGGTTGCCTCACACTCAAGGCATCCACAGGATAGTCCAGTTAAGCAGAAACCAGCTTCATAATTTGACCTACGAAATGCCTTGTCGTAAGAAATAGTACATTGTTACCTTAGGGGTGAAAGGAACCGCGGCACATTGCTGCGCGGCGGACAGACCTCCGGTGCGATCTCATGGCGGCATGGAGACAGCGACTGTCGCAACCCCGTGCAGGGCACGCCACGATAGTGGCGGTAAGTCCCCTCTTTGAGGAGTGGCTAGAGAGAAGCCACGGCGTCCTCACCTTCCGTCTGACGCAGGTCCTCACCGGACACGGATGTTTCGGGAGGTACCTGCACCGAATCAGGCGGGAGGAAACGCCCGGATGCTTCCATTGCGAGGATCGACCGGAGGACACGGTGGAGCACACTGTGGAGGTGTGCCCTGCTTGGGCGGAGCCCCGCCGTGTTCTCGTAGCGGCGATCGGCGGCGGCGACCTCTCGCGTCCGACCCTGGTGCAAGCCATGGTCCGGGGCGAGGAGGAATGGGACGCCGTCGCCTCCTTCTGCGAAGCAGTAATGCTAGCGAAGGAGGTGGCGGAACGAGAGAGGGAGAGAACCTCTCAACGTCCCAGCCGCCGCGGAAGGCGCGGAAGGCGCTCCGGGCGTCGGGGGCCACGTGATGGCTTCCGGCCACCGTAGACGCGGTCCTGTGGTCGGTGAGTAATGGGCTAGCTCGCCGTCCGGCCGTCGTCATGACGGCAACAGACCGTGTCGGCGGCGCGTTCGTGTTCCACGCGCGCCTCAAAGAGATGTCAGCAAGGAGGGGCCCGCAAGGGCCGACGCCCGTCGGGGCCGCGGATTTTTGTACTAGATTACGTGGCCTCGGCGCAAGGGCAAAGAAGGAACATGGGTTCGGTTTTTAGTCAGTAGAAGTCTGACACTCCCCTTCGCTCTGCCCAAGAGCGGGGGGGGTCATTCGATGATTTTCCACCCACCAAAAAAAAAAAAAAAAAAAAGGGAACTTATTTAGCCCCCGAGACGGGGTTTGGCGCCTGAGCGCAGCGAGGGCGCTAATAGTTCGAGGGACTAAATAAGTCTTTAACCCGAGGCACAGATATTATAATACTTCGTACAGATACCCAATCCCATACAAAGAAATGACACCTCCCTAAGTCATCTTATTGCTCGTTTTATATTCTTTCCTCCATTATTTCAACAGATGGCAGCACCAGCGTCGCACTAATTGCCACAGACTAGAGTTTTACAACGCCATCTAGGAGTTCACGTTTCGTGTTATGTAGTTCCGGAACTTTCGGGTTCAGTAAAATGAGAAAAATATGTAATTATTTCGCTTAGAAATGTTAAAAGATGTGTTATATTTCTATAAACAGTAATACATATGCTTTTTAATGGTTAAATTTAATTAAAATTATACAACAGTTACGATTATTGTATGTGGCAAATTGAGTAAAACGCCATCTATTGCAAACAGCTCTAGAGAAAATGATTTACAGATGGCTTACTTTTGACAACTTTATCAATCTATGGGTACGAATTGAAGTAAAAGTCCTCCTATAACCTTTTTTGTTGAAATAACGTGATAAATGAGTGTAAATAGATAAATAAGCGTTAAACATGGAACTTTTGATTTTTGCAAATCTTATTTCGGCCGAAATCTACCGTATAACGCATTTAAAAAGCGATTGTTAATTTCATTACTGCTACCTATGCTGCCATCTATTGTGTTTTTTTTCAAGATTAATTATAATTTGTTCGAGTTGTGACCCCATGCCCGAGGTAAACACTGTGCTTTTCATTACGAATACAAGGAAAGTTGATGGGAATAGGCTTGCGCCCAATTACCTAAATCGAAAGAATGAAGAAAGAAAAGGTAATTGGTTTCACAAAGGAAAAAAAAATTAAAAAGTAAACATAAGAGAAACACTTCAAATCGGTTAAATCTAATCGGTAGATGGCAATAGGCTTGCTCCTAATTACATCGGTTGATGGCAATAGGATTGCTCCTAATTAGATTGGTTGATGGCAATAGTCTTGCCCCCAATTACATCAGTTGATGGCAATAGGCTTGCTCCCAATTACTCAAATCGGTGGATGGCAATAGGTTGCTCCTAATTACATCGGTTGTTGGCAATAGGCTTGCCCCCAATTACATCAGTTGATGGCAATAGACTTGCTCCTAATTAAATTGGTTGATGGCAAAAGGCTTGCTCCTAATTAAATTGTTTGATGGCAATAGGCTTGCCCCCAATTACATCAGTTGATGGCAATAGGCTTGCTCCTAATTACATTGGTTGATGGCAACAGGTTTGCTCCCAATTACAACAAATAATTTGACAGCTGTCAGTAGAAAGCGATTCTCCCTAGGGCTGAAAAGTAGTACTTTCAACCCGCTCCGCAGGCATGTCATGACCTACTTTCAGAGTAATGAAAAAACATTTAATCTCATCAGTATTTTTTAAGCTACGGAGCCCGCAGTACAAATTAAACAGTAGTTGTCACGTTTCTATGCTAAAAGCATACGTGTAACTGTCTGTCATTGTACTGCGGCCATGACCGCCCTCAACTCACATTATGTATTGACTATTGACGATTTTGAATTTACGATGAACATCATCTGTCTTACCTGTTTCTAACTACGTCATCTGTCTTACCTGTTTCTAACTACGTCATCTGTCTTACCTGTTTCTAACTACGTCATCTGTCTTACCAGTTTCTAACTACTTTGGGGTCGGTCTCCTGTCTACCCGGATGCGGCTGAATACCAGTATTTTACATGGAACGTCTGCCTATCTGACCTGCCCAATTTAATTAGAACCTACTGGGTAATACGATACCTCTTGAGAGGAAATGCGGGTGGCCTTTTCTCCATACAAACGCTCTCGCCTGTTTTCTTTTTGGTTAATGACCCTAGAGCAATGATTTTTTACAGAATAATAAATATTAACTATTTCTATGCCCCTATGTTTTCCTTTTTGGTGATAAATTATTTTTATAAGCACTAGAACCCTCAAGAAATGCTCAAAATTGCTTGTTTAGATCGCTGTTAACAGAGTCCTAGTGTACAAATTTGACAAATATTAACGAAAAAATAAAAACATAGCGGCGTAGTAGGTATATATCCTCCTTATTCATTGTCTAAAATATCTTTTGAATTTGTTCAATATTGGAGGAGGAAATAGGCGAGAGCCAAACCTCGAATTATGACTTTTTACTTAAGCTTTTGAGTCGGATCTGCGGTTGTCCTTATCGCACGAATTTGAGGGCAGGAGGGCGGAGAGAGACAGCGATAGTGGAGAGAGACAGACAGATAGACGGAGAGAGACAGAGCCCACTTTTCCTCTTAAAAAGTCTGATTGTCCGACTTTAGGCCCACTGACTGACCTGCAACGACTGTCAAAGGTCTACAAATGACAGCCGAGCCAAATGCTTCAGCGCGCATTCCGAGGCACGGAACAACTCCGTCTGTAAAGGATGATCACCCATCTAAGGAAAAACCTTGGCAAGCGCGAGCACGAGCTCCTCGATGTAATGATCATTGATCTAATATCTTCAAACCATTTAGACTTTCCCTATAAAGCATCCTTACATAGTATAAAACAAAGTCGCTATTTTTGTCTGTTTGTTTGTCTGTATGCTTAAATCTTTAAAACTACGCAACGGATTTTGATGCGGTTTTATTTAATAGATAGAGTGATTCAAGAGGAAGGTTTTAGTATATAATTTGAACGACATCCACGCGGGTGAAGCCGCGGGCATCAGCTAGTCAAGGATAACAGTTGTTGTTAAAACTCTAGGCACGTATAAATAACTCTCAGTTTGAGGATAAAGTTTGGCTTTGAGTAAAACTAAAAACCTATTAAATGCATGCTGCATTGTTTGCTGGTAAATATCAGCTTTACGACAACGACACAGGTGTATGGTGCTAAAATAATATTGGATAGCACAGTCAATAGTGCCTAACTTCCTACTTCGAAATACGAGTTATTTTTATGCTGAATATGTAATTACTGAATAGTTTTAACCAATATTAAAGCTGCTGCGGAGAACCACAAGCGGCGTAAATATAGTACCTTTGTGGAAACCTGAGGTGGAAACTATATTTTCGAGCCGTTTGGGCACAATTCAATGTGTCCCCCAGAGGAAAACTGAAAACCTTCTCAATATTGTAACTCAGCTGGGGAAAACCATAGGTTGCGACATCAAAGAGGAAAGCATCAGTAATTGTACTCGGGTGATGAAGCTCAACAACAACACAAATCGTCCTAAATCAATTGTTATACAATTTGCCACTCCCAGGTTACGAGACTCTTTCCTTGCGGCGTCTATAAATTTCAATAAAGCAAAGTCAGCCAACGACAAGCTAAACACCTCTCATCTCGAGCTCGATGGTGCGAAGTCTGCGATCTTCGTGACGGAACATTTGAGCCCGGCTAATAAGGCACTACACACGGCTACACGTCTCAAGGCTAAAGAAAAAGGGTATCGTTATGTTTGGATCAGGGGAGGACGTATTTATGTTAAAAAGTCAGATGATTCCGATACCAAGATTATGAAGGACATGGATTCGCTAAACCTAATTGTATAATGTTAAATATTCAACCAAAAGCTGTTATTATTAAGGCTATTCTCGGTTAAATTCGCTACCTTTACTATATATTACCAAAACACTCGTGGATTAAGATCCAAAACTCAAGAATTTTATTGTAATTTAGTATGTTCAAATTTTGATGCATTAGTATTAACAGAAACCTGGCTCAATAATTGTATTTATAGCAGCGAACTATTTGATAAAAGGTACATAGTTTTTAGACGTGATAGAGAAACTTCGAGTTTTCATGCTAAAAAGGACGGAGGAGGTGTCTTGGTCGCTGTATCGAGAAAGTACGCTGCCAACAGACAATGTTCTTGGGAAAGTGGGTGCGAAGACTTATGGGTCACTGTGAATGTAGCGGCTGGCTTCAAAATAGCTATTTGTGCTCTTTACTTGCCACCACCTGTGCATTATTCTATTTTGGAGCACTTCTTGGATAGCTACAATGCTGTAGCAGAAAGAAATGATTGTTGTTCTATTCTTATTGGTGACTTCAACATGAGCAATATAGATTGGAATCAAAACTTTAGCAGCGGCACTTCTCGCACCTCCTCCGTTTTCTCAAGAACCAATTCTAAACTCAATCAGGCCCTTCTAGATTTTATCCATGTAAATAACCTCATACAATTTAACAATATACGTAATATTAAGGATGGAATCCTGGACTTGGTTCTTGTAGACCGTCTTGAATGTACGGTGACTGAAGCCCTTAATAGTCTGACAAAGATCGATCCATATCACCCTCCTCTTGAAATTTCCTTGCGCCTCAAAGTGAATCATTGTTTAAAACCAGCACCTAATATTAGATTAAACTTCAAAAAAGCCAACTACTCTGCTATTAAATCAGAACTAGAACATACCGATTGGTATTCATTACTCTCGGATTCAGACGACCCCAATATAATGTTGGAACGATTCTATACGGTACTTTATCAAATTATTGACCAATTTGTCCCATCGACCTTAGTTAAAAGCAACTCGCGACCGCCATGGTACACAAAAAAGCTGGAAAGACTGCTGCGAGAAAAAAATAACTTAAGAAGAAGGTATGGTACGTACAAAAACCCTATGGATAAGATTTCTCTTCGTTGGTGTAGTAAGCGTTGTGACAGAATGGCAAGAGAATGTTACAACTCCTATATAAATAGCATAGAACAAAAAATTATAACGAATCCCAAGTTTTTCTGGTCCTTCATAAAATCAAAGCGGGGTGTTGCTAATGCCTATCCAGCCTCAATGTCAAATGGTGTCATCAAAACTTGTAATGGCAATGAGATGTGCAATATGTTCGGGACCTACTTTGCTTCAGTGTATAGTCCAGCCTCCCAGGCTTCCAACTTAGTTGAAACTTCGCCTTTCTTTGAAAACCTTGTCTGCAACTCCGACATTTTTCCTTGATACAGATTCCAAAGGATAAAATAGCCAAGCATCTCAAAAGCTTAGACATATCTAAAGGTTCTGGTAGTGATGAAATTCCCCCTAACTTTGTCGTTACTTGCGCTGACCAACTTGCAACCCCATTATGCTTGATTTTTAATAAATCTCTCAGCACTGGTATTTTCCCTAAAAAATGGAAGCTGGCCAAAGTGGTACCGATTCATAAATCAGGAGATGATGATTTGGTAGGAAACTATCGTCCTATATCCATCCTTCCAACATTTGCCAAGGTATTTGAAGCAATGGTATGCCCTGACATACAAAACTATTTCAGGAAATATCTGTCGGTCCACCAGCATGGTTTTACTGCTGCAAGATCAACCTGCAGTAATTTAGTAGCTTTCGTTGAGGTTATTGCTGCTTCACTTGACTCGAACCAGCAAGTCGACGCCATCTACACTGATTTTAGCAAGGCTTTTGACAAAGTTTCCCATGAAGTGCTGATTCAAAAACTTGCTGCGTATGGCTTTGCTGGTTCCCTTCTAAACTGGCTACACTCCTACCTTTCGGATAGATCCTTTTATGTCGTGGTCAATGGCTATAAATCTGAAACCATGATCATAACCTCTGGTGTCCCTCAGGGTTCCCACCTTGGCCCCGTAATATTTATTATTTTTGTAAACGACCTTCCTCATTGCTTCCTTAACTCCACGCCATTCCTATTCGCCGATGATTTGAAAATTATCCGCTCTATAGATTCTCTAGCCGATTCAGCATTACTTCAGGATGACTTGGACAGACTCTTAAACTGGTGTAAGGACAACATTATGCATCTTAATGTTGAAAAATGTGCCCAAATTACGTTTACTCGCAAAGCTAACTTCATTGATTTTAATTATAGCATGAGTGGTACGAACCTCAGTAAAGTTGATGAGATCAGAGATTTGGGAGTCCTTCTTGATCGTAAATTAACATTTATTCCTCACATGGACAATATTATTAAAAAAGCTTCAAAGACACTCGGTTTTGTGTTACGTAACGCTAAATGTTTTCGCAAGCCTAAAACTAAGATTTATCTTTTTAACTGTCTCGTTCGTACTATATTGGAATACTGCGCGGTTGCATGGCGTCCCCACTATGCAACACATAGTCTTAGGTTAGAGAGGATCCAGAAAAGATTTTTAAACCATCTTGCTTATTCCGCGGGATTAAACAAAAGAATTCGGAGCTATGCAAAACGTTTTCAAAAATTCAGTATGACTTCTCTCGAAAAACGAAGAAATGATTTAGATTTAATTTTTCTTTTTAAAATACTTCAGAATAAAATAGACTGCCCGCAGTTGTTAAGCAAGTTTAATTTTAACCTACCCCACAACTATCCTCGTCACCCTATAAAACTATTACGTCCCCCATTCCGCAAAACTGTATCAGGATCCAACTCCCCCATTCCCAGAATTTGCAGACTTCTAAATAATTGCGATGAATCAATAGATATTTTTTCCACAACACTTCACAAATTCAAGCGCCAAGTCCATCAAAACTAACGTTATTTTTATTTATTTTTTGCATTTCTGAACTGTCATTTTGTATTAACTCTGCTTACTGCCGTATCTATGGGCAGATCATGGTGATTACCTGAGTAAAGGTCATTGTTTAAGATACGTTTTTATTTTTTTTTTCTCTGTAGTTTAGTAATTCCTTGATGTTAGAACTATGAAACGTTGGAATTCTTATGTTTGCTTTCATTGACGATTCTAACTTCGTTTAAATTCTTGCCCATTGCATACCTACTCGTATAATTTTTTTGCATAAGTAATTACTTAAGTTCAGGTGTTTACTTTGACTTGACTATAGATGCGGATGCTATTGCTA
The DNA here is from genome assembly GCA_949775195.1 of Diarsia dahlii. Classification (NCBI taxonomy): domain Eukaryota; kingdom Metazoa; phylum Arthropoda; class Insecta; order Lepidoptera; family Noctuidae; genus Diarsia; species Diarsia dahlii. Next base: position 18,383,908 of record OX459209.1, read on the forward strand.
TTGCTAGAGCTACCCACTGTTGTTTAAAGTGTTATTTCTGCACGATAATTGTAATTTTTTTGTATTTGTAATATTTTTTTTTTTTTGCATGCTGTGTCTATCGCACCATATTGTACACTATGCATGTATCTTTTTGTTGTATTATGTGAACAAACAGTGTAACAATTGTAGATAGGCCAATAAATAAATAAATAAAAAATAAATAAATATAAATATGGAGTTTGGGGTTGAAACTCTAGGGCCTATTCTAATCAATCCTAGTGCCCGGTATGGCCCGGAGACTTTTTAAGAAAATTTCTAAACGCCTTGTTGACGCTTCCTCTGATCCAAGGGCTGGCTTTTTCTTTGGCCAGCAGTTTTTGAGTTTATTGCGAACAGACAGGCGCGGCGGAGGCGGTTTGGCGGATTTATTTTATAATATGTAGTGATTACTGATCAAGTAATCACCTCACAATGAAAGTATTAAAAAAATTGCATTCGTATTTTAATGTCTCAATCCGTCATCATTTTTGACATTGATTATAGAGTTGCCATTTTGAGATTGCAATTACAAAGTTTTTAACTAAGACTTCTGGCCTTCAGATCCGATCTAAAAAGAAGTTCAGACATGTTAACAACATTAAATCCAAATTACAATGAGGAAATAATAATGATGTTATAATATCCTTGTTTTAATATACAATTAACTTGACATTTAAACCACGATTAATATTTCAACACAAAACAACAGTAACTGAGATGATAATGAATTAATAATAACATTTCCTTAAGCTGATATCAGACGCTTCACTGAAGTGAACGGTCCACTCGAGTTACTGTTCATTATTGTTTTATTCATCATCATCATCATCAATAGCCTATTAATGTTCCCACTGCTGGGACACAGGCCTCCTCTCTTTAAGAGGGAATGGGCTATGCCTATAATCTACAACGCGGGCCCAGTGCGGATTGGAAGATGTCACATGTCTTCGATTTTGTTATTCAATCATTTGGTAGAAACAAAATTCAACGTCGTTGAATCAATTCACTGTTGAATACCTCCTCTGACCCGTCAACCAAGTGTGTATGCGGCGTATCTCCACAGATGTCCCACATTCCATCTTGCGCTGCATGCCCTGACACCTGCACACTTGATGACCTTATGACTGCATCAGCGGGGTTCGCATACCTGAATTTTGGGCCAAAACGATATAGGTAATAGACCATCGACACGCTAAGAAGAAGAATACCTCCTCTTCCCTAAAGCTCTTTTTCCCTTCCGCAAGTCTCGCAATCGAAATTAGGTTTGCTGTAAGAAACATTAGCTATATTATTGCAATTTGTATGTAAACTTTTTTTTTGCGTGCAATAAAGAATACTAATTTATTTTTCATTTTTGATGCTGAGTGATCATAAAAGGGTGAACCATCTGATGATATCGACTTAAGAAAACTAAGTCTTATAACGTCAATTGAACAAAAACTGTCGTTAAAGATAATCTAGAAGTGTTCCATTGTATAGAACTACAGAACAACAACAGTGACCTCAATCGATGGACAATACGATTGTAGCGACAATGTCGATCTAATGGTTCGATGGAACGGCCATCTGTCTTGTTCCCACACTTTGAAAGGGTCCAGCTTGAGTGTCGCAGAATTTTCCGTTGATGCTTCGATCAATAATGTACATAATGTACTATATTGTACTATTAATAAATAATGTACTATTATTGATCGAAGCGTTGATGCTTTGAAAATCGATTTATAAGTGAAATTATGAGACTAATTATTGTAAGTAGTGTAATATGAAAATTTTTACTCGGTTTTGGCATGAGTCCTACATCTTTTTTTTTTTAATGTGTTGGAAATCATGAAATGACTCCTCCCGCTCTGGGTAGAGCGGTAGGGAGTGTCAGACTTCTACTGACTAAAAACCACCCATGTTCCTTCTTAACCTTTTGTGTTCAGGCAGTATCTCTTTCGAACAACCCGCAGCCCCGGATGATGACCTTGACTTGTTAATAGATACGGATGTCTGTCTGTTAGTTTTCAATGTCGTTAATAACCTGTCAAATAATTCAGTATTAGTATTTTTGATAACCTTTAATAACCTAATCAAAATACCGAATGAAATTACGGAATTAAATATTGATTTCGAGTTGCAATCATAATAATATCAGTATTAGCATAATTATTCAATTTCGATTCAGGTGTTTAAATTAACTAACGTCAATTTTTTTGTTTGGCGCATTTTAGTACTCTGTAGCAATCGCTTTTTATCATCTATTCAATGTTTTTGTGCACTGCAGAGCGATATTTGATAGGTAATTAAATTGTATTGATACTTTAATCGAAACCGCGTAATTAATTTGACAGATATTGCGACGTTGCCAACTTTCGGAATGCACTCTAGGACATGACATCATCGTCATCGTCCTGCCCTTATCCCATGTCATGTGGGGTCGGCGCAACGTTTTTTCCTTCCACTCTGCCCTGTCAGTCGTCACGTTATCATTTATTCCTTTTTCCTTCATATCACCCCTCACACACTCTATCCATCTTTTCTTTGGTCTTCCTCTCCCTCATCATCCATCCACATTTATAGTCATCACCTTTTTTGTCACATGCGATCATTATGACTAAACCATGGTGTTTATGTATCGCTTTTATCTTCTTTTTTTTGAAGTCCATGAAACATTTTCATCAGGCTTATTTTTTAACGCTTCTTGGCTCTCGTTATGTACGGAAATTAACCCACGAGTTAAATGTAGCTTATAACACTTAGGAATTATGTGGCTTCCCGTTTTTTTTTTTTTTTTTAGCCTATGTTGTCCCACTGCTGGGCAAAAACGCTTCCAGGTCGTCACGCCAGCGTTTCCTAGGCCTCCCTCGGCGACGACGCCCGTCTTCTGGCATCCACTGCGTGACGACTCTGGCCCATCGGTCTTGATCCATCCTACAGACATGGCCCGCCCAATCCCACTTGGCATCCTAAACAAGGTTAAGCGGTACTTCAAGCCTGGACAGCTTTCAGTATTATATAAAGCTCAAGTCCGGTCTGGCATGGAGTATTGCTGTCACCTTTGGGATGGCTCAGCCAAATACCAGCTTGCCACACTTGACTCTGTAGAGCGCAGAGCCAGGACGCTAATTGGTGACGATAAGCTGGTTATCAAGCTACATAGCCTGGCCCACCGTCGCAAAGTCGCATGTCTGTCGGTCTTCTACAGACTGTACTTCGGAGAGTGTGCGCAAGAGCTCCACGAGCTGATCCCACCATCTCCCTTCTTCCATCGGGAGACTAGACGTACTGCAGGGTACCACCAATACCTAGTCGACATTCCACACATTCGAACGAAGCGCTTTGCTGGGTCCTTTATTATGCGCACAGCCAAGGAGTGGAATTCCCTGCCTGCGTCGGTTTTCCGAGTTCATATAACCCTAATCTGTTTAAGTCGCGAGTAAACGGGCTTCTACTGGGTAAGCTCGTTCCATCGTCGACATCATCTCTGCCCTTAGGGCAAGATTGAAGTCAAGAGCAAGCTCATTTATAATAAAAAAAAAAAAAAAAACTTCAAGCCAGCAGTCTTTTATCCCACATCAGCGATTCCAGTTTTTGAGCGTATTGTGGTATTGCGTATTCTATCGCTGAGCCAATACGCTTCGTTCCATCACCCTTCCCGTTAGTGAAAGAATTTTCGGAATTTGTTCAGTAGTTTCCATGATTACCCCCACACCACCACATACAACCTTCAAACACATGTTACCTCTTTATTATATTATTACTTAGTATAGCTTTTTTTGTAGGACTTTTGTTTTGAGGACATTTAACTAAATTATTCAACACAAATTGATTTTTATTGATTGTATTATTTGTTTGACATTGTCTTGTCGTTGAATTATTTAGTTCCGGTATAAAAAGAATACAAATGAAGTAGTCTTACTGAAAGTTTTTAGACCACACAATGTAGTAGCCACAGCAGCGATACTGCGAAAATTACTTATCTCATGCCCTTTTTTTTGGAGTTTGGGTAATCAAGGTTAGGCCAAAGAAACCAGGGTCGTCCTAAAGCTCGTTGGGTTGACGATATCGTCAAAGTCGCCGGAAACACGTGGATGAGGTACGCACAGAACCGGGAAGTGTGGCAGAAAAAAGGGGAGGCCTATACTCAGCAGTGGGTGATTCCGGGCTGATATGATGATGATGATGATGATGATGATGATGATGATGATGATGGGTAATCATCAAATGACTCCTCCCGCTCTGGGTAGAGCGGTTGGGAGCGTTAGACTTCTACTGACCAAAAACCACCCATGTCCCTTCTTAGCCTTTGTGCCCAGGTCGCGGTAACTCTTTCGAAGAACCCGCAGACCCGGTTATCTCATGCCCTTGCGAGCATCATGCATTAAGGCGAGATTGCAGTACTTTGTTTTTTTTTACGCACGACCTCACCCCCCGCCCTGCCGCGCGAGCGATATAATGCCTAAATTTTGACTGTTTTTTACTTCTTGGAGAAAAACTATAAAGAAATTATACAATATGTTTTCAACATTTACTTCAGAATAAAAAGTTCTATCTATTGATATAACTTTTATATAAATTCATGATGAAATGTCTTAGCAGTACACGTTTGAAATTGTGATTTAGAGTCATGTTTGATAAAAAAAAGTATCGAGCCGATTATTCTAAATCGCGTTTCTATCTTTACGATTTACTAGAGAGTATGTTCAATTTTCATGTATTTTTTATTTATTAAAAAACTCGTATTTAGTTCGATTTTTATGGGTTCAAAAATCTTAAAAAGTACTGCAACCCCGCCTTAATCAGCATATAACCCAAATCATAAGGCTCAAGTTACAACCCATGACACACACCTCTGATTGTTTAGAATCATGTACGTATTGTATAATTATCTCTTACTTTAGTGAAGGGAAACATCGTGAGGAAACCAGCATATGCACCGGAGAGATATTTCTTGAGGGCATGTAAAGCCAATTCAGAGGCTCATGGGTGGTATAACCACTCCGACACCAGGTACTCACCAAGGAAGAAGCACATAACGCGTTTAAGTTATATTTTTTTAAGTAAAATAACCAGATATTTCTTTATTTTGTTTTGCCCCGCAATTAATTACATATAACAAAATTAACTATCGTTATAACGTGTTTCCCTAGCCCATGAGTACCAACGGCGGATCAATTAATTTTCCTTTGGACTGACGGGCCAATCAGTTAATACCATATTATTAACAAGAAATAAATTGTTCTTAGCACCGACAAAAAACCCACACACGTTTCTATATTCATATTATTATAATCTGTTTTAGTTTTTTTTACCAACAATTTAAATATCTATATCTATATACATATCTATATTCAATATAATTATACATATAATAAAACAGTAAAAAAACTGTGTCTGTACATTGAATATATTAAAAAAAAAATAATTGAGGAGGGTTTAGAAACAGTAATAGAGCACGAATCCAAAAAAAAAATTCTGTCTGTTTGTCTGTTTGTTTGTACACGCTAATCTTCGGAACTACTCGACGGATTTGAATGTTTTTTTTTTGTTGTATTGTTATTAAGTCTGGGCAACATATAGGCTATAATTTATCTTGGAAACTTGAACACCTGATGCAGAACTGCAACAGACCAGCTTAACTATAAGAGATTCAAAAATGGTACCATAGCAAAAATTGTTCCACGTGATGAGCATTTTCTGCTCAAAGAATAAATTTGAAGATCTGGAACACCTGATGTGGAACTCCAAGAGCCCAGCTACACTATCCTACTTTCACGCCAGAACGGCTCAACGGATCTGAATGAAATTTGTCACAGAGATAGATTATAGTCTGGAATTACACATGGGCTATATAATATCGCTATAATAGGGGATCGGACTGGGTCAAAATAATATGATTCTGTTAATCTGTTTAGTCCGTAAGTTAGATTATCGAAAAATATTGAATACGTGTTTTTTGTTTTATCAAATCAATAAAAAATGACGAAGATAAAACGCGTCAAAGATCTTGGAGTGGGGCTTGAAACGTCACTTGTGTCGTCAAAATGTACTATCATATGACGTCACACGAGTTTTCGAAGCACTGTATCGTCTTCATTTTAAGTTTACGTGAAAAAAGAAAAAATACGTGTCCAATAATTTTTGGAAATCTATCTGACGGACTAATTCGTTTTTTTTTGTCCGATCCCCTATTACTTAGGGGTGAGCAATATTGCATTATGTCCATATGCCCCAACGATTTGACAGCTGATATCTGTCATACTATTAATATCAATAGAACGGCTATTTCGAACTGTTCATCACCGATGTCAGTAGCGTAACGGTTAACAAATGTAAACAAATGTACGTAAGTTCAAATCTCAGCCAGTGTCTTCTTTTTGTATTTTTTTATAATGTTGTGAGATTTCCAAAAATGTTCGCGAGTTCGATCCCCACTCGGTTTTCACTTTTTGTGAGTACTATTTATTTTTATTTTGATGCTTTATGATTTTCAAATCTTTATAATTTTTTTTGGAATCAACGTTGCATAGGGGGTCAATAGTAGACGCCCTGCCCTGGAAAGACATGCACTGAATTTATTGGTGATTTTATACTATACTTAAAGATGTTTTTAACTATTCAAAATAGAGTTAGGTAATTATAAATCTAAATACATTTAGTACATCTGCAGACGTGGAGTTTCTGTAAAATGAACAAATTATTTAGAAAAAATATTGTTTTCATTTGTCTGTGTTAGTTTGTATGGATTATGAAGCCAAATGTGATTAGGGTTTTAGTTTTTGTTTCATTGTAATCCGATACTGATATCCGATAGATATTATATGAATTTGAAGAACTTATAATCATTACGAAAGATACATGCACGACATCTATTGCATCAAAACGGTACTAATCAATAAATGTGTTCAGATAACTTTTAAATAGACCTTTTTTAAAAAGATACGGCACCAATAGGTACTCTTAATTAATCTAAATGACGCTACTTTGCTATAGTGTGTGTTCACTTTCCATGCATTAATTTTTCGCAGTTTAACTTCATCTTTGATAGATGGCGTTGTTCATTAGAAACCATTTTCTGAATCACGGTGTTAATATTTTCCGTGAATAGATAAAAAAAACTTACCAATGTACACACGGCTACACATCAAGCTATACATTTCCAGTATAAGCTGTCTGGCATTGTATAGAATTTCCGTACAGTGCGAGATCAGCGTAAACTGGAAATGTATAGCTTGATGTGTAGCCGTGTGTACACAGCACAGTAAGAAAAAAATCTCTCAAAGTTCAAAACAAAAATGAAATTAAAATAACATTTTTTTGTTCTGTGCGGGAATCGAAAACGGGACCAGCACCACAATCAATCGCCCAGCTGTGCAGCTATTGCGCCAACCGTGCCTTCATATAGCTGTTACTGTGGCTTTCTCGGGTCTTTTTTTTGTTTTTTGGGGGGTGGGAAATCATCAAATGATTCCTCCCGCTCTGGGCAGAGTGGTAGGGAGTGTCAGACTTCTACTGACTAAAAACCACCCATGTACCTTCTTAGCCCTTTGTGTCGGGCACGGTATCTCTTTCGAACAACCCGCAGCGTTGGCGGCCGCTGATGCTGACATCTCTTTGAGGCCTGTCGTCGTCATAAGATGGACGGACGGGAGCTAGCCCGTTACTCACCGTCCACAGGCCCGCGCCTACGGTGGCCGGAAGCCATCACGTAGCCCCCGAGGCTCGAAGCGTCTCTCGCGGCGGCTGGGACGAGAGGTTATCTCCCTCTCATGTTCCGCAACCTCCTTCGCTAGCATCACTGCTTCGCAGAAGGAGGCGACGGCGTACCATTCCCTCTCGCCTCGGACCATGGCTTGCACCAGGGTCGGGAGAGAGGAGCGAGAGGTCGCCGCCGCCGATCGCCGCTACAAGATACCGGCGGGGCTCCGCCCAAGCGAACTCTACGTTGTGCTCCACAGTGTCATCCGGCCGTTCCTGGCAATGGTAGCATCCGGGCGTCTTCTCCCACCTGATTCGGTGCAGGTACCTCCCAAAACTTTGCTTTACTATGGCCAGACTGCACATTCCGTTTATAAGTTGCCGCCGAATCTTGGCCCAACCGGCTCCGGTACATCTATATCTATAAAAGCGAAAGGTCACTCACTGACTCATCACGAAATCTCAAAAACCGCTGGACGTACAAAGATGATTTTTGGCAGGGAGGTAGTCTATGGTTAGTAGACGTCCGCTAAGAACGGATTTTGCGACAGGGCCAGATTAGGGTGGTCTAAGGGCCCTCGCAAGTTTGTATGAAACTCCTTCATTTTTTATGCTACAATCTAGATTTTTGGCAGAGACGTAGTTTATAGTCAGTGGGCGTCGGCTATGAATTAATTTTGCGACAGGGCCGGATTAGGGTGGTCTAAGGGCCCTCACAAATTTGTATGAAAGTCCTTAATTTTTCGTGCTACAATCTTGATGTTCGGCAGAGAGGTAGTTTATAGTTAGTAGACGTCCGCTAAGAACGGATTTTGCGACAGGGCCGGATTAGGGTGGTCTAAGGGCCCTCGCAAGTTTGTATGAAACTCCTTCATGTTTTGTGCTATAACCCAGATTTTTGGCAGAGACGTAGTTTATAGTCAGTGGGTGTCTGCTATGAATTAATTTTGCGACAGGGCCGGATTAGGGTGGTCTTAGGGCCCTCACAAGTTGGTATGAAAGTCCTTAATTTTTCGTGCTACAATCTTGATGTTTGGCAGCGACGTAGTTTATAGTCAGTAGGCGTCTGCTATGAATTAATTTTGTGACAGGGCCGGATTAGGTTGGTCTATGAGCCCTCGCAAGTTTGTATGAATGTCCTTCATTTTTTGTGCTATAATCTTGATTTTTGGCAGAGACGTAGTTTATAGTCAGTAGACATCCGTTATAAAATAGTTTTGCGACAGGGCCGGATTAGGGTGATCTATGAGCCCTCGCAAGTTTGTATGAACGTCCTTCATTTTTTGCGCAACAGTCTTGATTTTGGGCAGGGACGTACTTTGTATTAGTTAGTAGACGTCTTCTATGAACGGATTTTGCGACAGGGCCGGTTAAGGGAGGTCTAAAGGCTCTCACAAGTTTGTCTGAAAGTCCTTCATTTTTTGCGCAACAGTCATGAATTTTTGCGGGGACGTAGTTTATGGTGAGTAGAAGTTTGCTAAGAACAGATTTTGGTCCAGGGTCGGATTAGGGAGTTCTAAAGGCTCTCGCAAGTTTCTATGTAAGTTGATTTTTGTACTTCCGGCCTGAAATTTAGCAAGATATAACTATTAGCGAACAATTTTTTTTGTGACGACCTGCAGTAAGGGCTCTTGCAAGTATGTCAATGAAATCCTTGGCTTTTTGGAGCCAAAGATTGGTAGAGAGGTAAAATATAGTTAAGACATAATAATATTTATTATTATGTATGTGTGGGAACATATTTTATGACAGGGCCAGTTTAAGGGAATATATTCGCTTCGATTGGCATTTGTCATTCGATTTGGCATAGTACATCCCAGAGGCAGTCCCACATACATACACGTCAAAATTTCCTCGCGAACGAAGTCGCGGGCAACAGCTAGTACAATATATTTTCAGAAGAATGTCCCCCATCCAGTGCCAACAGATAATGAACTTAATATGCACGTTTTTCAAAATTTTGGCTATTGCTATCAAACGGACACAAAACCAGACTCTGCGGCCTCTACTGAGAAAACCTTTTGCCCGTCTCGGTAAACAAACCCCAGACCACATGCTCAGTTGCGCTTAGGACCACTCGATAACAGACATCATAATTTCCACGTGAACGAAGTCGCGGGCATCAGCTAGAAATAAATCAAACGACCTCGTGAAGATTGCGGGGATCCATGGGATGCGAGACCCACGGGACCTAATGTCTAAAATGAAGATTATAAGATTGAAGATAGTATGTATTCAAGAATATAAGACCAAATCGCTAGCACTCTCATACACTCTGAGAGGTTTACGTGTACCTATGGTAAAAACATTGTGAAATTAAAATAAGTGTAGCGGAACAAAAATATATATATATATATATTAATAAATATTTATTTACTAGCTTATGTCTGCGGTTTCACCCGCGTAGAGTTTGTTGTCCCACGGGATCACACTACCGGGAAAATAAGTACCCTATGTCTTAATCCAGGTTATAAACTGTCTATATGCTAATTTTCATTTAAATCCGTATCTTTTGCGTGAAAGAGTAACAAACATAGTTATAGTAAAATATATAGAGTATATTTTACTATAACTATGTTTGTTATAGTTAGAGTAACAAACACAGTTTAGATCTCTATAATAAACATGCCCCTATTCGGCGTATTAAAATTAAGCATAATCCTGCGCCGTGGATGACAACTGATATTAAAAGTGCCATTGCCCGTAAAGATAAGGCGAAGAGCAGGTATAGGCGTAGACCTACGGAAAATAATCTCATTCACTTTAAAGCTCTGCGTAACCGCTGCAATCGTCTTTGTCGAGATGCCAGAAGACGTTACTTCCACGATTCTCTCGTTGGTCGTGGCTCTTCTGATGTCTGGAAATTTTTAAAGTCTGTCGGTATTGGCAAATCTCCCACGAATACCTGTAAAGATGTCGACTTGTGCGCTCATAACAGGCACTTTTCTTTGCCACCTGTTTCTCTGGACCCTAGCAGTAAAGCTTCAACTTTGTCTGAGCTTTCTAACCTGCCGCTGCCGCATTGTGCACTTTTCAATTTTAGTCCTGTCTCTGAAGACGATGTCAAAAAGTCCCTTCTCTCTATCTCTTCCTCTGCTGCGGGCCATGACAAGTTGTGTTCGAGAATGATAATTCCCATTATTTCTGAGCTGCTGCCCATCCTCACTCATTGTTAATTTTTCCCTCTTCTCTGGTGTATTTCCGTCGGCTTGGAAACAGGCACACATAATACCACTTCCCAAAATCTGCTTCTGAAGTCGGTGACTTTTGTTTGTTTGACTTCATGTTTTTGCCACCGACTTCAGAAGCAGATTTTTCTTCTGAAGTTTATTTTTTACTTTTTGGTGTTTTTGAAGTCGGTTGTTTTTTTTTTTGCAAAAAAGTTTTTTTATTTTTTCATTTTTAGTTGTAATAAGTACCTATTTATATATTATCCTATACAAATATTTACTATGCATTTAACATTCAATTCAACCAAGAAACCTAAGCCTTAACCTTCAAGATTATACTATTTTTGTTGCTTTCAACTCTTAACCGTTGAGAAGTGGTACTACTCCTCAACGGTTAAGAGCATGAAGACAAAGTGATGACTGCTAGATGCGAATACTTGAATAGCGTCAAAAAAAGCACGAAACACGTCATACGTGTCTATGTAATTCATATATAACAACTAAAAAAATGTGTATTGTACTCATCTGCATACCCCCTCAGAATATACAGGCGTGATGTTACGTCATGATAATGTATATTCAATAAACATCCAAGCGATTCCAGCAATTACGACAGATTTGCCGTCTATTTTTGAAGAGTTCCATTGTATATCTCCGAAGATCAGCACCAGATCTTCACCAAATTAAAATTGGACCACCTCAGGAGTATACTCTTTCAAATAAAAAAAGAATTTTGAGAATCGGTCCACAAATGGGGGAGAAATCAGGTAACATACATACACACGAACATATAACCTCCTCCTTTTTCGAAGTCGGTTAAAAAGTAGTCGACATCGCAATTACTAATTTGACATTCTCAGTCAAATTAACACTTTTATGTGTCATTTTAATGATAAATCTTGCATGCCGAATTTGGTACATCACAGTGAACTGCGCATTCACTTGACACCTAGAAATGCAATATAATGTACTTTGTTGAGCAATAAATATTTGAATTTGCTATTCATTTTTATTTTGCAAAAAAAAACCATTTGAGTGTTTTATTTGACCCCGGCCATTTATCACCTTTTATTAATAGTTATTAGTTACTGCATTAATTTAAATATTTTATAACACTAGTCAAGTTGATTGGTATTAAACCAGATGCAAAAAAGACGTTTCTAACTGGTTTATTTATTACATGGTAACAAACCAAAGTTGCATTTTTTTTAGTGTCTGACAACTTATTACTTGTTTCAAATAATAATTCTCACTGATAAATTTAACTCCTAAAAACTAAAATCATCATCATCATCATCAGCCAATAATGTTCCCACTGCAGGGACTCAGGCCTCCTCTCTAGGAGAGGGATGGGCTATAATCCACCACGCGGGCCCAGTGCGGATTGGCAGATGTCACATGTCTTCGAATTATTTGGTTCTAAGACATGCCGGTTTCATCACGATGTTTTCCTTCACCGTTTTGAGAGCAGCGGTGATGAAATAAATTACACAAAGTAATGCGCCTGCCTGGGTTCGAACCCACGACCTACTGTTCGTAAGTCGGGGCCGACACCACTGGGCCACCGCTGCCATTAAATGTGAATGTCAAGGTATATTAGTAAAACTAAAATATTATAATTATATAATCTTTACTTCTAATCTAAAACAAAGTCGCTCGCGCTGTTTTTACGCTTAGATCTTTTAAACTGCGCAATGGATTATAATGCAGTTTTCGACAACAGATAGAGTGATTCAAGAGGAAGTTTAAGTATCTACTTTGCACTCGTGCGAACCCGGGGCGGGTCGCTAGTAGATCATAAATTACTGCATTAATCACATATCTTATCTAATGCTATTGCTTTAGATAAGATATGTGATTAATGCAGTAACATTATTCATAGAGGATGTAAGGACATATAGTTTTCAGAAATATTTTTCTGAAAACTATATGTCCTTACATCCTCTATGAATAATCTTTCATCATCATCATTTCAGCCAAGACGTCCACTGCTAGACATGGGGGAGGCCCAGGTGTCAATAATCTTGAAAACTATATTTTATTTATTTATTAAAACGTGCACTAGTAATAAAATCGTACAAAGGTGGACTTAATGCTATAACATTTAAATAGCAAGAATCTTTTGAATTTAGTTTTAAATTTATCGATGAATGGAGTTTTAGGATAGGAAATTCTTCTGGTATTACTTTCGGGTATCGGGCTTTCGTGCCCGGCAATAGGCCTTCCCCTCATTTATCTACCCGTAGATCTGCCATTTAACATTGGTGTACTATTAGCTACACCTCTGCGAAGCCCATACTGGTACTACAAGCGCAATATTATAATATCTATGTATTCGATATTAGGACCTTCATGCTTACCGATATGTCCTTTTCAGAAGCAGCCCTCATGATGAGAAACCTCTCAGGCTATCGACGGAGGAACCTCTTCACCTGGGACCACCTCCTCGGTCCTGCTACCCTCTCGTGGTTATCCTGGCGCGGGATTTACGGGACACCGGAGAGTTGAGGCCTGATGATACGGTAAGGATCATGCTGCTTCTTCTTCTTTTCGTGTCGATTCTACTTCCTTATTATACGGTTTGGGCCCAGTGGTTAGCCACAAGTATTGCAGCGGCAGAGGCGAAGTTCAGGTCGTCAATAGTGCGTATAAGGTCACCTGGGACACTCCAGCAGGTGAGGGATTGTTTGATCCGGAGCGCCGCACTCGCACTCGGTGTTGGAGGAACCAATAATACCCCCACTTTGCCAGATTATATTTGCAGTGGCCCAATCGATCATGCTGTTATAATCAGTAATTTAGTTCTTAAATCATGTTGATTTTTTACAGCCGTCCCGGCTCTGTCTAATTTGTTATTCTAATTATGAAATAGTGTTTATTATGCCACTTTTATCAATCAGTCGGTGACCGCCGATGAGGTTTTTTATGATCGATGTTTGGAAGTTTCCAACAACCGCCCTGGGTGTGACTTTAAGCATGTATGTTAAGTCCTTTCAAGGCTCTGACGCACATACGTCGAATTGGCACATGCCATTCTGTAAAAAAAAACCTAAATGAACACTAACCTCTGTAGCCCAAGGCCTGTTCAATAATTCTCTGCAAATAAAATTCTTACACAAACACGTGTTCCATGTGCCCACTGCAGTCGTATTAATATTTTAAAGCGATGTGTATCGTTTCACCGTTGCGGACTGCGGGAAGAATTTTACATTTACTGATTAGAAGGGCCATATTAGAATATTCGGATAAAGGGTAGTTGACAAAAAAATCTTATTAGTCCGTCAGATAGATTTACAAAGAATATTGGACACATTTTTTCTTTTTTCACGTCATCACAAAATGAAGACTAAAACTTCTAAAAGTCGTCACAGTTTTAGTATTTTTTTTTACCACAAAGTGACGTCACAAGCTCCTTGCCACTCACGATCTTTGCCGCGTTTAATTTTCGTAAATTTTATTAATTTGATAAAACAAAAAACACTTATCCAATATTATTGGCTAGATTAGCCAATAATATTGGATAAGTGTTTTTTGTTTACACGGACTAAACTTATTCAAGTTTTTTTAGTCAGGAAACATTCTAATATCTCGGTTATAAATAGAAGGTGCCTTGAGTTGACTGCTCACAAGGTGAAACCCGCATAGTACTTTAAAAGTGGTCGTTTTGGAAGAGGTCCTACTAACACTGTACATAGTTACATACCAAACAGCTTTTAAGTTCCATCGAACCGGTATTTATTATTTTCGGACGTTTCTCCGGACAGCTAGCTACATACGATTTTTTCTGAATGTAAGTGTCATGTGTCACCACACACATGAGGAGTTCTTGGCTCGATAAAAACAGACGCTCGGATCAATCTTAAGGTTAAGCACGTGTAGCTCTTGGTCCCGGATGTGATTTGTTGATCTATGACAGTCGCAGCAGGACAAAAGTCTAAAAACCAGTCTTACCAAGGTGGCATATTACCCAAACACCCAGTAGACTCCTAGGCAAATAACTTGAAACAAAATGGCGTCGTTCTGCGCAGGTTCCCTACTTGATTTGTATGGGACGTCTAAAAAACGACTACTGCGCATGTTCAACTTATTTGCCGCGTGGTATACTAACTGGGCTGTGAAGGTCAGATAGACAGTCACTCCTTGTAAAATACAGGTAGCAGCTGCATCCGGTTAGATAGGAAGCCATCCCCAACATAGATGGGAAAATATGTTAATACCTATCAATAATGTTTCTTGTTTTAGGGGATGAGGCTATTGTCATCAGTAGGGCTGCGCCGTCGGGGCTACGGGTTGTTCTGATATACCGCGGCCTCGACACAAAGGGCTAAAAAGGAACATGGGTGGTTTTTAGTCCGTAGATGTCTGACACTCCCTTCCGCTCTGCCCAGAACGGGAGGAGTCATTTGATGATTTCCCACCCTCCAAAAAAAAAGAAGGCTATTGTCTAATAGGGGATCGGACAAAAAAAAACTAATTAGTCCGTGAGTTCCAAAAATTATTGGACACGTATTTTTTCTTTTTTCACGTAAACTTAAAATGAAGACGATACAGTGCTTCGAAAACTCGTGTTACGTCATATGATAGTACACTCGAAACACTTAATAAGTATACATTTTGCATGTGTGGGTGAAGTCATAGTTATACGCACACACACTAAGTAAAACGAGTGAACTTTGTTTTTATTAGTGTGCGTTATGTGCGTATAAGTCAAAACTGGCCTACCGCCGGCCGACTTTACATCACGCACTCATCGGTAACTTTTATTAATATTGTGTGGGTATACGTATTAAACATACACGGGTAAAAATCCAAGAAACGGGCTCACAGTGAAGGAATATGACCCAACATTTTAGACAAGTTTCACAGAACATCCGTGGCAGAGTGGTGTAAGCGCTTGACATAGTTATTAGACTACGCTCGGTGCCGTGAGTTCGATCCCCACTGAAGAATTCAACTTTACTATTTTTTACTTTTTTTGTTTTATAAAATTAAGTTTGTGACCAATATAATCATTTACACAAAAAAGTAGAAGGGTAATTTAATAAAAACAATAAAATTATTTGTTTTATTTTTATTTATTAGTTACTTATATTTTTTTTTTGTTGGTTAAGGATGGACGTAAATAATTTTGTTGAAATAGGTGGGTGGTATCTCAATTGAATCGAAAGTAAAATTAGCTGGGAAGTGAATCAACATGTTAGATAGTAAGAAATTATGGCAACTTCTATCTGCATAACAATAACATCACTTCACCAGACTTTTAACAATACGAATTGTTGTTTAAAACAGAGGAATACAGCAAGATGTATATATAACAAATAAAAATAATGCTAAGTTTTACATTTGTTCACACAAACATGAACATTATTTATATAACGATAAGGTTCACAATCGTTTAATATTTAAAATAAATTCTACTAATTTAGTTATTACATTCATTATATCTTTCACCACCTTTTCTCCATAATATTTCACGCCCATCCTTATTCAACTTAAAAGTTTTTTCGTCGCTAAAAATCACCACATTGTTCTTCCAATCAAAATTAAAATAATTATGACCTAGCGAACTGTAGTCGGCGTCGTCGATGCGCAGTGGACAGTAAAATCTTCCGCGCTGGCTTGCTGCAGCGTGAACCAGCAGAACATTTCTCACCGTTTGTAAGCACACATTGTGTGCTGTAGCTGTGACGCGTGTTGGCAATCTGAATGAACTAGCTTTGTGCTTTGCCACGATGTCATGGTGTCGAGCTGATGAATTCGCTTTTGATTTTGGCCCACGTCGTAGATTTTCCACGTCTCCAGAATCCGCATATCGGTGGACCCATAATTGCTCGGTTCTTCTCTGTGAATATAAAACAAAACAGTATTTAAAATACCTACTTCTACTAAAATACTTATGATAATAGTTATTTTATAGTAAATAGTAATATTTATGTATACTTAAAAAAAAAATTATATAAATGCTTTCTTAGGTATATATAATTAATGTTATTTATATACAATAATTATATAAAATACTTTTAAATAAATACCTATTATATACCTTATACTATATACACCTATTAGCAAACAAAATGGGCTATTATAACAATGGTTAATGCACTTTAGTTAACTTAATGTATACCTATCTATTAAATGATGAAATAATATTAATTTGGTTTATATGTAGTTACATATATACCATAATAAACTATAATACATACATACTTCTATATACACCAAATTAATATTATTTATTTTCAATAATCATATGCATAGGTATAAATAATACAAGTTAAATACTTTTAGATATGGTTTAAATATACATTAGCAAACAAAAATGGGCTATTATAACAATGTTAATGCACTAAAGTTACGTTAATTTTATTTATTCCTAGGTAAACATAAAAGTTATAGTATCTGTTACTTACCGATTTCATTAAGCGCCTTGCAATTTCACTAATAGATAAGGTTTGCTCATGCAAAAGAACGATTTCTGCCTTTTTAACGTTGTTTAATGATGCATGTTTGGATCCACAGAAATAAATTACAAACGAATATTATCTAGAGTAATTCTGTGTTATCAATAAACTAAGTAATGCAAATAATCGTAGATTGACCACTAAGACTGCAATTTTTTTATAAATGAAGGTGATTGAAAACAATATTATTTTTAAATTGTCGGTAGTTAGTTTATAAGCAGCCGAAATAAAATGGACTGAGAGTGTCGTAGTTCTCAAACGTTGCAAACTTCATAACTCATCCATGAACGGGATTGAATCGTTAAAGATTCTACTTTAAATAATGTTTTAACAAAATAATAAATACAAAAAGAAAAGCAGCACCCGTGGTTTGATCTTACGACTCCTCGTTCGTTAACCAAAGGTGTTAACTATTGTGCCAAGATTGCTATAGTTGCATTTGCGAAATATTATATCTGATTCAGTGACAAATGAATGATTACTATATATTGGTATATGGTATTATTGATGTGCCGCACGCACACTAATAAAGACAGAGCTCGCTTGCTTTACTCAGTGTTTGTGTGGCATAACTATTTCACACATGTAAAGTGTAAACTCATTAGCTAGTGTGCGTGATGTATACTTAATAACTGTGCAGGCTGTACATTTTGACGACACAAGTGACGTTTCAGGCCCCACTCCAAGATCTTTGACGCGTTTTATCTTCGTCATTTTTTATTGATTTGATAAAACAAAAAACACGTATTCAATATTTTTTGATAATCTAACTTACGGACTAAACAGAATCATATTATTTTGACCCAGTCCGATCCCCTATTGTCATTACCGAGTACAAATCCAGACTCCGTGGCTGCTACTAAGATAATCCTGATTGTAAAACCCAATAATATGTTTCCTGCCCTGGGAACAGAACCTATAAACTCATGCTCGACCAACGAAATAATCTAAAGTACAGGCACGTGTTTAAAACTACATTATTTATTTGCAGGTGGCATTAATTAGCGTAGTTCACATCAGAGACGACCAATGCGCGTTGCCGAGCGGTGTCATCGCGCAGTACTTGAAGCAAGCGAACGGACATCTGTCCTGTTTGAAGGTAACCACATAACATCACGCCTGGGGCTGCAGTCTCTACACTAATAACGACGCTACGAATGTCGCTAAGTCGTTAAATTTCTTTAATAGATTTTCAACCTTATGCTTTTGAAATAAAGCTGAAAATTTGTTCAAGAAATTTTACGATTATACGACTTAGCTACATTCGTAGCGTCGTTATTAGTGTAAAGACTCGTCGTATTTTAACGTCTTATTTCAACAACATAGGATTAAAAAACGATTAAAGAAAGTTTACGATTTTTCGACTTAACGACATTCGTAGCGTCGTTATTAGTGTAGAGACTGCAGCCCCTGAAATCCTCGTAGGGGAAAGCAGAGGTATATCTTATAGGCCCCTAACACACGGCGCTGTAGATGCCGGTTTTTTGCGTTTTTATAGATAAAAAACGCGCGTGTGAAGCGCGTTCGATACTCGCTTGAAGCGCATGCAAAGGTTGCAAGTAGTTGGCAGCTGCAAGCGCGTAGACGCGCGTTTCACGATTGCCCAGTGTGCTTAGATTACAAGGTCGCGTTCAGATCTCTCTGCGCGTTTAAAATACGCCGTCTGCTAGGGGCCATAGGCCATAGGTGTACCTTCATAGTACACCCACATTTCGCCAGTTATATTAAGTTCCATGTAATATAATATTTAAGCTGTGCAGATGTGCTTACCTGTAAGAGGTTGATACACTTGTCCGTGACTCTTATGTACCTATGTATCTCTTTTCCTTGTGCAGTGTATTCAATTGTTGGTGAGCCAAATAAATAAAATAAAATGAATAGGCGGGCGTTATGCTACAATACATTAATATTGTTGTTTTGTACATTCACAGTATTATGCTAAATATATTTATTTCCGTCACCATAATTTATTGATAAGTTGCCCATACAATTGTAAAGTGTTTATGTCCATCTAATAATAATAGGTACAATTATATTAGAACGATATTTTATACGTAAACATTATTGTTTATTCTAAAGCTATAATTATTGACTTACTAGCAGTTGCCCGCGACTTCGTTCGCGTAGAAATTTTGACTCTCTTGTCTGGACGGCAGTCCAGACAAGAGAGTCAAAATTTCCGTATCCACATCCATTATCCATTCGTAATTTTCCGTTATCCACAGGCATGTGGATGGTACTATGTCAAATCGAATGCCAAATGCCAATCGAAGCGATTATATTCCCTTAAACCAGCCCTGTCGTAAAATCTATTCCTACCTGAAATGTCTTAACTATATTCTATCTCTCTGCCAATTTTCAGGTACAAAAAGCCAAGGATTTCATATGGACTTACGGGAGCCCTTAGTCCAGGTCTTCCTGACAAATTTCTTAGCTTAGATCTCCTACTCCTAAACAAACTGGCGAGAGCCCTTAGACCTCCCTAATCCGGCCCTGTCACAAAATCGGTTCTAAGCAGACGTCTACTGCCTATAAACTACGTCTGTGCCAAAAATCAAGATTGTAGCACAAAAAATGAAAGACTTTCATACAAACTTGCGAGGGCCCTTAGACTACCCTAATCCGGCCCTGTCGCAAAATTAATTCATAGCAGACGCCCACTGACTATAAACTACGTCTCTGCCAAAAATCAAGTTTGTAGCTCAAAAAATTAAGGACTTTCATACAAACTGGCGAGAGCCCTTAGACCTCCCTAATCCGGCCCTGTCTCAAAATCGGTTCTAAGCAGACGTCTACAAACTTTAAACTACGTCCCTGCCAAAAATGAAGATTGTGGCACAAAAAATGAAAGACTTTCATACAAACTGGCGAGAGCCCTTAGACCTCCCTAATCCGGCCCTGTCACAAAATCGGTTCTAAGCAGACGTCTACTGCCTGTAAACTACGTCTGTGCCAAAAATCAAGATTGTAGCACAAAAAATGAAGGACTTTCATACAAACTTGCGAGGGCCCTTAGACCACCCTAATCCGGCCCTGTCGCAAAACTAATTTATAGCGGAAGCCTACTGACTATACACTACGTCTCTGCCAAAAATCAAGATTATAGCACGAAAAATTAAGGACTTTCATACAAACTTGTGAGGGCCCTTAGACCACCCTAATCCGGCCCTGTCGCAAAATTAATTCATAGCAGACGCCCACTGACTATAAACTACGTCTCTGCCAAAAATCAAGATTATAGCACGAAAAATGAAGGAGTTTCATACAAACTTGCGAGGGCCCTTAGACCACCCTAATCCGGCCCTGTCGCAAAATCCGTTCTTAGCGGACGTCTACTAACCATAAACTACCTCCCTGCCAAAAATCATCTTTGTACGTCCAGCGGTTTTCGAGATTTCGTGATGAGTCAGTGAGTGAGTGAGTGACCTTTCGCTTTTATAGATATAGATAAGATTATGTTATCGTAGAATACTTAGATCAATATGACTGTGCTATATAGCCTAGCAAATACTAGCAATGATGCTAGATTGAGCTATGGTCCGAGTTTCTTTACAAGGTAAGATCATAAAGAACTGGAATTATCCATATTGCTAAAGTGGCAGAAGGCATATATATAGTCAGAGAAACAGGCTCTGGAGACTAATAGTCTTCGTGAGCGAGTTGAATAGGAATGGTGAATCGCAAAAATAAAGTTTAAGGCGACATTAACTGCCCGCGCCCTTGAGCGGTTGTAAATGGGGATGCGTTTGATTCTCGTGACTGCCAATATGAACAATAGTTCGCAGATTTAATTGATTAAAAAAAAAAAAACGCTGTAATGTTAAAATATTTTTACATATGTCTTAAGTTGGTCAAAGGGGTTTGAACTTTTTTGTATGGGAGCTGGCATATCGACCCACCGCCATTTTGATTTTTTTTCGAAATCGCGGCCCACAATGAAAGTGGTATGTATGGATAGAGGACATATAGACGAACAAAAAATGTCTAGTAACACGGTACCCAAAGTGTCACGATACCGAGATATTTGAAGGTAAAGATGGTCATATGAGTACAATGACCACATAAAAATTAGACCTTTTACGTGTCTATAGGCGTTTATTATTATTATTACTGGTTACTGAAAGAGAGTAGGTACATAACATACTACTAGGAGCACGAGAAAACTATTTTTGACATAACATAGCGTTTCATTGCGATGCGAAGCTATTTTATTGTGCGTATAATAATAATCAACCTGGGAACTATTATTTGGATACAATATAACGCATATACACGTAAAAAGGCTATTTATAAAAATATTTAATGATTGTCGTTGTACTTATTTGTCGATCTTTAACTTCAAATATCTCGGTAACGTGACACTTTAGGTACCATGTTACTTGACATTTTTTGTTCGTCTATATGTCCTCTATCCATACATACCACTTTCATCGTGGGCCGCGATTTCGAAAAAAAAACAAAATGGCGGACAGGTTGATATGCCACATCGGTTCTATCCCCTTTCCTTTCTGATAGTAAAAAAAAATAACAGTTATCGCTCAAAATATTGAGCATTTCGAGACGAAAAAGTTTTTTCGTGTGATTTTTTTGTGATTTTGTGTTTTTTTTTTCGAGGTTCTTGATTAATTTTAGAAAATATTTTTGCATAAGTCTTTTACCTATACATTTGACTATACACTGTATTTTTTTTGGAATTGTAATAAGTAGCAATACGGCTAACTCTGCAACGAAAAACAGGTCGTTTTTACGGTGTCCCTCTTATCTGCGCGTTAAGAGTATTTTTGACTGTCAGTGGCTCGAAAGTCTGACTACCACTTGACTACCAGTCTTGCAACAGGGGCATCATATTACCCAGTCTGGTTTGTGGAGGTCAGACAAGCAGTCGCTCCATTTTAAATACTGGTATTCAGCTGAATTCAGTAAGACTGGAAACCCACTCCAACATTGGGCAAAGGCAGGCAGCTGATGTCGATTCCATAGAGAAAGCTGTTCAGTGTTCAGTTTGATGTTTTTTTAAAGGGATCTCGCAGGTCAACCTATAAGCTTGGCTTCTGTGTATGCCTTGACTGTAAGGCCTTCAGCCAGGGGCAATAAATGTATAGACTAAGCGCGCTAAGGGCACTTATGTGGGTTACGTTACGAGCCTCGACTTAGAGCGTCGCTGCGAAGGCCAACAAAGACTCAGACTGAGTGAGCAACACTTTTCTGGATCAGACTAGTTTTTTGATGGAGGAAATAGGCGATAAGTAGTCTCTTCGCGGTGACGCAGTGACTAATAATGCAATGTGATTGTGTTCCAGCAACTGTACGTGAGCAGCGAGTGCGGCGGTCCGGCGGAGGGCTACGGCGCGCCGCACGCCGAGGCGCTGTGCTGTGTGTGCGCGTCACATCCGCTGTCCCGTGCGCTGCTGCCGTGCCGCCACGCCTGTCTGTGCGCCGACTGCCTGCGTGAGTACTTACACTATTACATCATCATCTTGCACTTCATCATCATTTCAGCCAAAAGACGTCCACTGCTGGACATAGGCCTGCCCCAGGTGTCGCCATATTGACCAGTCCCGTGCGTCTCGCATCCAGCGGGTCCCCGCAACCCTCACCAGGTCATCGGTCCACCTAGTGGGAGGCCTTCTAACGCAACGTCTTCCGGTCTCTTGCCCGTATCCCTTTTAATTTGGAGTGGACGCAGCATGCCTCTTCTTCCATAATTCTCTATTACTCGTCAGACATCTCCTTTCTTGCCATATCATCCTTTACATAGTCCATCCAATCTTTGGTCTTCTTCTACTTACTCGTACAAAATATTATTAGATCTACTATTATCATCGGCACGATTCTTGAGCGCTGACGCAAAAGTGAGTTATTAGGTCCCTTTGGTGGTATGCCGTCACTCGGGATCTGTTCTTTACTCCTGCTGCACTTACCTCACGACCAATCTATATAAATAAAAAGAGAAGTCCTGACTGACTCATCAACGCCCAGCCCAAACCCTTGGACCTAGAAAGCTGAAATTTTGCACAGAGGTTCCCTTTATAATGTAGACAAGGAATAAGGAAGGATTTTTCGAAATTCAAACCCTAAGGGAGTTAAATAGGGGATGAAAGTTTGTATGGAAAACCGTCATTTTCACGCGGGCGAAGCCGCTGGCAAAAGCTAGTAAATAATAAACGGGTGTGAGTTTTGTTTTTCATAAAGTGTACGATGCGCACAGCGATCCCCACTCTTCCGCCGAGCGCTCAAGAACCGTGCCGGGTATTATACCTAAATTATGCGCATCGACAATCGTCGCTCTTTCTTCGGAAAAGTGATGCCCCGGTTGTCTTTTGTGCCGAATGTTTGCAAGCGTATCTACACATCAGCAGAAACATTTAAATCTCCTAGTAAAAGTATGACCCTTCAACAATCATCGTCTATCCACGAAAAAAGAGAACTCGAACTTTTGCTGGTTCACCTGTACAAAATATATGAGCCAGGTTCACATTTCTCTCGATATCAGAAAAATGATATTTATTTATTTATTAAACTTTATGCACAGCAAAATTGTACAAAGGCGGACTTAATGCCTTGGGCATTTTCTACCAGTCTACCTTAGGGTGATGCAGAGACAATACATAGTAGGTGCAAAACAGGATAAAAAACATATTAGAAAAGATATATACCTAAATTATAAGATTAAATATATACATACATAAAATAAATAAAGTTTGACGACAAAAGTCTGATCTTTTCCTTAAGGCGCAGATAAGAGGGACACCGTAAAAACGACCTGTTTTTCGTTGCAGAGTTAGCCGTATTGCTACTTATTACAATTCCAAAAAAAATACAGTGTATAGTCAAATGTATAGGTAAAAGACTTATGCAAAAATATTTTCTAAAATTAATCAAGAACCTCGAAAAAAAAAATCATAAAATCACAAAAAAATCACACGAAAAAACTTTTTCGTCTCGAAATGCTCAATATTTTGAGCGATAACTGTTATTTTTTTTTTACTATCAGAAAGGAAATTTAACCAACTAAAGGCGTAAAAATATTTTAACAATAGCGTATTTTTTTTTTTAATAAATTAAATCTGCGAACTATCGTTCATATTCTGAGTCTCCTAACACAGGCTTATTTGCTTAAAAGGAGGCTCCTACCCCTAGTTGTTAAGGTTTACTATTGTTCAAACGAATAAAGCATTTTTCATTTTCATTTTTCATTTTCATATTGGCAGTCACGAGAATCAAACGCATCCCCATTTTCAACCTTATTTGTTTAGGCGATGAGTTAAACGCGCGCTCAAGGTCGCGGGCAGTTAATGTCGCCTTAAACTCTGTGTATCATATCTACTGCCATAATTAATACTATACATATTCTCTATATTCAAATGTAGGTTGGTTACATTTGAATAATATAGAGAATACGTATCACGTACATTGATGTTTACTCACTAGAACTCAGTCTACTATGACAATAAGTTAGAGTGACTTTGACTCCTTGAGTTACCTGTAAGTCGAGCTACACGTTAACTAACAAATGCTTGCACTGACTGGACAGGTCCACTCAAAACTGTGTGTTCTTTCTTCAAAAGACCATCTCAGACACTAATATTTAGTCCTCATGTGAATATACCAAGATTATGTCTGAACTTTAAAAGAGACCATGACCTCTGGGTTTCTTTCGACTGTTTTTTCTCCAAGCAGTCAGGTACGAAATAAGCTGGCCCAACTTGTTTTAAAAACCGTTTGGGGATTATACTCGTAGGCGTGATGTTTATATCTATACTTCTATACTAGATACTATACTAGCTGATGCCCGCGGCTTCACCCGCGTGGATGTCGTTCAAATTATATACTAAAACCTTCCTCTTGAATCACTCTATCTATTAAAAAAACCGCATCAAAATCCGTTGCGTAGTTTTAAAGATTTAAGCATACAGACAAACAAACAGACAAAAATAGCGACTTTGTTTTATACTATGTAAGGATATACTATATTATATACTATTGTACTATATATACTATATAATTTAATATATATATAATATAATATATAATTATATAGTTATTAATATTATAAAGAGGTAAAGTTTGTGTGTTTGTATTTTTGTTAAATTGTAAGGGGTAATCTCGGAATCTACTGAACCGATTTTAAAAATTCTTTCAATAGAAAGCCACATTATTGCTGAGTGTCATAGGCTACTTTTTATCCCTGTATTCCTACGGGAACGGGATCTACGCGGGTGAAACCGCGGGACGTCCGCTAGTTGCAAATATGTTTTTACAAACACTTTCACTTGTATATAGGTACATATAAGTAAAAGTGTTTGTATAAATATGTGTTTGAAAATGATTATGTTTTGACAAACACTTACTTATACAGGGTGGTGCCGACCATACGACAATAAATGAAACCACTGGTAGTTCTAGTTCATAGGAACATTTTTAAACTATCAAATAAATCCAATTGCCATCACCGGACACAATATTTTTTTTAAATTCCTTAATTTCATGAACTTTTCACAAATATTTACCAACAGCTGCTTTCAAAACGTTATCCAAGCCCTTAATGACCCGTTTATCACTCTCAGTACTCAACAGACACAAAAGATGTCAATAAGAAACATAAATATTGATGTGATTGTCAGTCGGCGTTAGTTTATAGAAGCTATTGTCTACGCCGCCGCGCCGGTCACGGAGCCGTGGTTTATACGATATGCACGAGCAATTAATTTTGACCTTCTGTTCCTTGCATTAGCAAAGACATATTTTATAGCTTACGAGGTTTTGAGTGTGATTTTTTAGTCTAAACACAGACGTGCTCTTCATCATCATCCTATTAATGTTCCCACTGCTGGGAACCACACACCTGAAAGTCTAATAACCAGTCTTACCAAAGGGTATCGTATTACCCATAGTCCATTGAAATGTTACATTTAGCGTGCATTTCTTAGAGGACGCAATTTTTTTTTTAGATGTCAAGTGGGAGTCAGTTTAAAGTAAAATCCAAGTTTGTGGGGTTACAACCCTTGTCCCACGGCCGCCATCTTGGAAAAAGGGGTGGTGCAAATGGTTTTTGTGATTTATCTGACGAACCATAGGTCTCACAACAAAAATGAGTACCCAGTTTTTGTTGTCAATAAAATTATCTACAACTTATATTTAGTAACTTTTTGTCGTAGAACCAAAAATAAAAAAGTTAAAGATAAAGAAAAGGAAAAGGAGGAGGAATAGGTTAAGATAAATCACAAAAACCATTTGAACCACCCCTTTTTCCAAGATGGCGGCCGTGGGACAGGGGTTGCAACCCCACAAACTTGGATTTTACTTTAAACTGACTGCCCCTTGATATCTAAAAAAAAATTGCGTTTTCTAAGAAATGCACGCTAAAAGTAACATTTCAATGAACTACCAGTACTAACTGGGTTGTGGAAGTCAAATAGGGAGTTGCTCCATGTAGAAGTCTGGTATTCAGTAAAATCCGGGTAGACTGGAAGTCGACCCTCCAACATAGTTGGGAAAATGCTAGTCAGGTGATGATGACTCGCTTTTGCCTACAGCTTCGCCCGTGTCATTTTCGGAACTTAACCTACGCGAGTATTCTACCGGGGTAAATGAAATTTTCGAGAAATTCTTGTCGATTACTTTAAAAAAAAACTAAATATTTTAAACATTTACCGTCATAGATGTCCACAAAGTAACACCTCAAAATCAGCACTTTTCGAACGTCAAAATTTATTTACAAAACGCCCACCCTTCGACATTTCCTAGTGTTTTAGCTGGGAAGAAGTTGCGGAACAAACTCCCCAGCAACACATCTGTCTGTTAGGCTAGAAGAACCAGACTCAATACAATAGTAAGTTGTAAGTTAATATTACGATTTACTCAGACACAAATCAATAATAAAAAATTAAAAAGTATCTATAAAAGTATATTTTTTGTTATTATACAAAAAAAAAATACATAGCCTGAACCTGCATCTAAAACCGTTCAACCTTGAAAACATAAAAGACAGTAATTATCACACAATGTTACGAGGATACGATGAGCAATCAACTTTGACCTACACATCCTTATTAGAGCAAGTAGGTATATTATATTTTATTGCCTATTGTCTCAACTACACATGGCGATATAACGAGAATAATTAATGTAACAACCATTGCATCATAAAAAAGTAATTAGTATTATGAAATTAAATAATTACTAGCCCGTTATCCGTCTTAGCCTTTTCCCTAGATGTATACTGGATGTATGTACAAGGCAGATGTGAGTAGCAATGCTGGGATGAGACGCCTTAGAAGGACATACACTGAAGTTCTTTAGAAAGGACAGGTACGTAGTACACGTAACCGGCGTGCGTGTATGATAAGTTGCCCAAGGCATTAAGTCCGCCTTTGTACGTTTTGTTGTGCATAAAGTTTTAATAAATAAATAAATAAGAAGTATGAACGTGGACGAGACAAAAGGATAGGGGATCGGACAAAAAAAAACTAATTAGTCCGTCAGATAGATTTTCAAAAAATATTGGACACGTATTTTTTCTTTTTTCACCTAAACAAAAAATGAAGACGATACAGTGCTTCGAAAACTCGTGTGACGTCAAATGATAGTACATTTTGTACCTACAACTGACGTTTCAAGCCCCACTCCATGATCTTGGACGCGTTTTATCTTCGTAATTTTTTATTGATTCGATAAAACAAAAAACACGTATTCAATATTTTTCGATAATCTAACTTACGGACTAAACAGAATCATATTATTTTGACCCAGTCCGATCCCCTATTATGTATGGATCGTTGATGAAGCAGGTGACGTTGTATGGTTTCTGGTTTCCATGGGAAAAAGTTACCAATTAGCCATTTATCACTTAGTGATGGCCCAGCAGTGGTGTGGCCGTCGGACTACCAAGTCTTAAGTTAAAACCTAAGACATAGGTACATTACATCCCTTTTTTTTCGGATTCATGTACGTATTGTTTATTGTTGATGGACGGAGAGGCAGAGGCAGGCCAAAGAAAAGATCGATGGATCGTGTGAAGAATGATATGACAGAGAAAAGAGTAAATGCCACTGTGACGGGATTAATGGTAAAAGAAACGGGTTGCGCAGACCCCAAATAGAATGGGAAAAGGGCACAAAGATGATGATGTACGTATTGTTTAACCTTTTGAGCGCCACAGTCACGTATAGACGACAAGCCGAACAAGCAAAAAAGTACCTTAAGTCGTCAGACTTAAGGTACTTTTTGGCTTGTCGTCTTACATCACTTGCTTCGATGAAGGAAACCAGCCTGATAATATCTCGAGTGTAAATAGAGCCAAATCAGATGCCATTACTGTCCACCGTTAATCGCTTCACTATAGCGTCGCTTGCAACCTTCACTGAGCTACAAGCCAATCGATTATTATTCAGATCGCACTCGTCGCATTGCGTTCAGGCTATCAATACAAATGCATCGCCAATGTTACCGGCGCCTTGAGAGCGCGACCTTACGCGGCGGATCTTAACATTTTTGGAGCAAGGATTCGGTTTCATTAGAACTCCTGGCTAAATAATTACTCGAATCGATGTTAGGTTAAGCCGCGCTTGCTTGGTCTGTGCGAGTTGCCTCAGTGCCTCTAAAAGTGCGTTACTTCGTAGGTCGCGACTGTATTTTTTTTGACATATAAACGTCTCGCATCTAACGAGCATTGATGAATAAAACTTTTACTGAGAGACTATAGCAACCCACTTCCTCTACACATTGTTTAGAGATGCGCGATTTTGATTAATTTGTTAGATGTAAGTTTAATATTCATGAAATCATGACCTTTCGGAATAAATTCTCAAAATCATGGTGAAATATATACGCCACTCAACTCGGTTTTCGGGAACTCTCATCCAGTTGTTACCAGCCACTCTGCGAAGATCATCGCTCCACCGAGCCTGCGGGCGTCCCACCTTACGCTTGCCGATTCGCGGTCTCCACTCAAGAACACGTCTACTCCAACGGTCATCGGTTCTGCGACTAATATGGCCGGCCCACTGCCACTTCAGCTTACTTATTCTGTGAGCTATGTCGACAACTCTGGCCCTCTGTCGGATCACCTCATTTCGGACGCGATCCCTGAGAGAGACCCCTAGCATAGCTAGCTCCATAGCTCGCTGGGCGACTTTAAATTTATGGACCAACCGTATCGTTAGTGTCCACGTTTCAGCCCCGTATGTCATAATATTATTTGTTATAGATTATAGATATTCCATGGGTGAACGAACTAGACTATCCCCTCGCGACGTTTACATTTACATTTGCCTTTTCTAAAACTTCGGCTAATCTCCTTTCACACATCTCATCAGTAGAATATTAATTAAAATTTCCTCTCCTCTTATTCCAGCGAAACTAGACAAGTGCCCGATCTGCCGCAGCGTGATCACGAGCTACTTCTGCATCCGCAACGACGACGAGCGAGAGCTGTCCGAGCTGAAGCAGCAGCGGTTCTTCAACCGGAGACTGTTCAACCTGTTCCATTACCACTAGCTGGTAAGTGAATCATAAATAGAATATAATTCATTTATTTTCAGGTAACAAACGCCCAAATACTCAAACGTCACTCAATTATAAGTAACCCTCAAAACTCCTGCTATCTCTGTCACTCTGCGTTAAAGTAACAAAGACAGCACGAGATTTAAGTGCAACTTAAAATTGAGTAACGTTTGAGTATTTGGGTGAAAGACCCATAGATAAATCATCATAGTCTTCAGCCTATAATGTTCCCATTGCAGAGACTCAGGCCTCCTCTCTAGGAGAAGGATGGGCTATAATCCACCATGCGGGCACCTTTTTTTACTACGGTAGGCAGAATCCAGAAAACGCCGCCTGCTTTGATGCTTGCATACTCGTTTTCCTATTATTAAAATGTTATTTTTCTATCTGTTTCAGGTAATCAATACAGTGACTGAAGTACATTAAAACGTGCAAGAACATAAACCTTCATTGCGACTTGCCACTTAAAGCAGTGTGATTAATTCGTTCACGAGTAACGCCTGACGACAAAAAACTCAAGAAAATACGTAACAAACATATTTTTCAAAGTGACTAAAAGACACGGTTTCGAGACTGTTTAAATTAATTAAAGAATTAAGTTAATTAAAGTGAAATTTTAAGTGTGATATGTGAGAATAGATGAAGTGATAATGTGGATTTTGGATAAAGAAAGCGTACGACACTGCCTATACCCTTGCGCATATAATATAACCTATAATGAAGCCGAGAGGTTCTTGTTCTTTCCGTCATTGCTATTTTGTTTTGTGCTGGAGCATATCGGAGATATTCGACGTTCAAATTTTTTCCACATATTTTTTTGTACAAATTTTCAACGAATAACATTTAAAATTTGCAAAAAAAAAATATGTTAATCTCTACATGGTCAAAATGTAAGGATAAGCAGATTTTTTATAATAACCATTGAAAAATTTCTTTTTAAAATATCTTTAGTTAAAAGTTTATTTTAAATGCCTCCGTGATTGAATTGAAATATTCGTAAGAGAGATTTCCTGTGTACTGTTTCTCGCTCTAGCAAATGACGGTTCAGGGGCCAAAATGGCCACTTTTACAGATCATAATATGAATTGCGTTACTAAGCGTAAAATGAACCTTTCTTAATAGTAATGCGTCTGTGATCATTTTCAAATCATATTATGATCGGCTAAAGTGGTCATTTTAGACGCCCTGAGCGACAGAAAAAGGGAAAATACGATTCCCTGCTGCGGATTATTACTACTTCATTTTTAGTCTTGTGTTATTTTTACCCTGAGATTGTTGTAGCGTTCCATGTAAACGCCCAAGGGCTATTTAGTATGTTTGTTTTGTGGCATTTAGTGATCCCTGATTATAAAATTCAATATTCACAGTTCGCTCAACCTATGAGAATCTCTCAAGTATTATGGGCTCATGTTACTATATCGTTTGCCAGTTTTCATTACAAGGCTATGAATTATTTGACCTGCATATCTTTCGCCATTTTATTTTCAAAAGAGCGGCCTCGTATTAAACCTGTATTAATCTTTACCTGGTATCAGTACAAAAAAAGTATTGTATAATAGAAAATCTTCTGAACCGCCACGCTTTCAAGATATAATTATCTCGACGCTTTAGAAAATTATGTCGCAAACAAAACTTGTTCGTATTGATACTCGTTATTGATTAAGTAATAAAGCTGCGGTTCCACTGAGGCGGAGCGGAGACGAGCTGTGCCGCGATTCACCAACCACATGGCTTGAACTTCTCATCTCTTAGTAGCTATGTGGATTTCAAGCTATGTGATTGGTGAATCGCGGCACAGCTCGTCTCCGCTCCGCCTCACTGGAACCGCAGCCTAAAAGTTTTATGCGTGGTTGCTGCTGTAAAAGTTTTATGTGAGATCCAAATAAATATTACTGTGCTGTTGGAATTTGAACTCAAAGCACTGAGCTGACCGTTGCAAATCCATCAGCCATTTTATTAAAGCATGAATTTAAGTCAAATTTTAGGGAAAAGGAGAATAATTATTATCAATGCATGTGTGTATGTAAGAGTGGGTGCAAATTATGGAAAACTGTGATAAAGATGCTTTGTAAATTTGCTGTAATGTGTACATAATTATATTTTAGGATTTAATGTAAATTTCGCTGTGTCGATGACGTGGCCCTTTGAATGACGACCGATAGCCTAAAATTGTAGAAAATTGTTAATATAAATGCTTATTATTTTAAATAGTAAATGTAGCAAGTTGACTGTATGATTCGTTTTCATTTGCATAAAGTGGCACCTAAATTAATGGCCTATGTTACTCGGGGGTGGTCCAGTCGGAATTTATTTGTTACAAACATAAAAATCTTTCCTCTCACTGGTAAACCCAACGGAGCGTTTTAATTAGCAATTAATTCATGTGCCGCCTAGTATAATTGAAATCAGGCAATACAAGACTAACATTTTAGTTCAAATATTAATAATAAAATTTAAAAGTCACTAAAAATGTTTCAATTATTAAAACGTCGACGTTCAAAGGGTCCAAATAAATGTAGTTACTAAAGGAAGACCTCACTTTTATGAACGAAACTGACCCTTACATATTTCTTACTGACTACAATTGAAATTTAAAATACAAAATGCCTAAAATCCGTAAAACAAGGGTTATTATGTAAAAAAAGTGGGACTTCCTTCATCAAGTCTTTGGCCGAGATTCATAAACGTTATTAAGTATAGTCATGCTTTGGATTTGTGCCCTGTTGACGGCAATAGGCTAGCCCTTTATTAGATGGGACTCTAACATATTGCTGAAATGTGGAAGTGTTTTTAGGTACACCTATGCCTAACCCTTCGGGGATAACAAGCCTGATGTTGTTTGAATCTTACTTGTAATTTGACAGTAAAGCCTGCATTGCATGTTGTGTTGCAAATCTTTAGGCTCCGCATAACCAAAGTACACAATAACTGCCGCACTCAGAGACGTTTAATGGTTACTTAAGCCATCACTTAGTAAAGATAAGCTGGTTATCAAGCTACATAGCCTGGCCCACCGTCGCAAAGTCGCATGTCTGTCGGTCTTCTACAGACTGTACTTCGGAGAGTGTGCGCAAGAGCTCCACGAGCTGATCCCACCATCTCCCTTCTTCCATCGGGAGACTAGACGTACTGCAGGGTACCACCAATACCTAGTCGACATTCCACACATTCGAACGAAGCGCTTTGCTAAGTCCTTTATTATGCGCACAGCCAAGGAGTGGAATTCCCTGCCTGCGTCGGTTTTTCCGAGTTCATATAACCCTAATCTGTTTAAGTCGCGAGTAAACAGGCTTCTACTGGGTAAGCTCGTTCCATCGTCGACATCATCTCTGCCCTTAGGGCAAGATTGAAGTCAAGAGCAAGCCCATAAAAAAAAAAAAGATTTTGACACAAGGTTTTGTATGTCAAACCTTTACTAAGTGACGTCTTAAGTAATCATTAAATATCTCTGAGTAGGTACGGCAGTAAGTAACGATTTTATAGATCTCAGCCCTATTTCTTAGCTTCTAAATAACTATTTATAAAAAAAAAACACGAAGAAGTCACTGGAAACTAGTTAAACAGCCATGTACTAGAAAAATGTAATATAATTTATTGTGAATAAAAAAATCGATGAAATAATCATAGCATATTTAAATAAAATATTTTTCTATGGTACATGCGTAGTGTAGTGTATATTTTAGTCCTATGTAGTCTTCCAGATACCCTAATGTAGATCTCATTTGAGTTATAATAAATATAATTTACATGAAACATGTTTGTTTTAATACTTAGTAAACCTGCGTCTTGACCCATCATCATCATTTCAGCCAAAAGACGTCCACTGCTGGACATAGGCCTCCCCCAGGTGTCGCCACATTGACCGGTCTCGATCCATAATGTTCTGAAATCATTCCACAAGAACGTACCTCGTACACCTACAGTGCGATCAAATTATCTTGGCAGCTCCGAACTTCGTGCAGGTCATTTTGTTACAACGAATGTATAAAAGTGTTATGATATTTATTTTATTTGTATTTCTCACTGTTTAATTTAGATATTTTCTGATCGTTTAAGTATTGGTTTATCTGGCAATAACAGTTTTATTCCCAAGTTTACATGCGTAAAATTTCGCAAAGCCTATGTTCAGAGCTGCCAAGATAATTTGATCGCACTGTACCTACCGAGCCTTTTCCCCAATTTTTCATACAGGTACAATCATCGGCACGATTCTTGAGCGCTGACGCAAAAGTGAGTTATTGGGTCCCTTTGGTGGTATGAAGTGAGACGCGGGGCGGGGAAAGTGCAGTGATTGGCCCGTAGTGCATCGCGTCATAGCCGTCACTCGGGATTTGTTCTTTACTCCTGCTGCTCTTACCTCACGACCAATAAATAATAAACGAGTGTGCGTTTTATTTGTCATAAAGTGTACGATGCGCACAGCGATCCCCACTCTTCCGCCGAGCGCTCAAGAACCGTGCCGGTATCTGTACTGCCTATATGACCTCCACAACCCAGTTCGTACGATAGTAGTAGTAGATACGATAACCTTTTGGTATGACTGTTTGTGGAGATCATAGACTATCCTCGAGTGAAAATGTGGTGCTGTCCCACCAACAATGTGACACCTAATCTTCTGTTATTAGGGTAAGGGACCCTACTGAAGGCTTCCAAAGACCATTAGATATCGTGACTAGAACTAGGTCCCAATCTGACATTTGACCAGATTTTCTACAATAACGATGCTTGAAACCAGACTTGCTACCAACACACCATTAGTGTCAGTGGCCATATTCATTCTGTGTAGACTCATTTTTGATCGCCATCGACAAGCTAAGAACAGTTTAAAACAAAAAAGTAAAGGCAGCCCCAAGAAACGCTGTCTCGACGAACTGGACTCGTTCCTGACTGATTAGTGATTGGCCAGAGAAGGCAAAACACTGGAAGGGTTACAAACGACTGGGGGATAACTTTGTCCAGACTCACGCAAAACACGCTAAATAAATAAGAAAAAAAAACATTTCCAAAAACAAAACCAATTTATTCTTAACACCTACGCATTACTATCACTTCTTTCCTTCTGTCGTTCTGCATATAGCTGCGAGGTCTTCACCGCGGAGTACAGACTGAACAGCAGGTGTAACGCCTGGATCCTGTCGTTGAGGGTGTCTCCAGCGATGGGCACGTCGAACAGGCCACACACCAGGTCCACGTACTGGGAGAGGGAACAGTCCAGAGTGCCTGGAGGGAAGCCCACCTCGTTGAGCGTCTCCTCCATGGATTCTGGCCATTCTTCCATCAGGCTGTCGATGTCGGGCATTTTACTGGAATCATGATGTTTGGTTTAGTTAAGGTAGAATGTTGGCACTAGATTTGAAAGATGAGGAGTATGTTATATAAGAGTTTAAGCAAAATTCAGCAGATTATAAAACTTAAGATCACTTTCTTGCCGTGTAACCTTACTCGATTTGGGACAAGTTTCTCAAGTTTCGCTCCTACTGAGATATTCGTGATGAATAAATGTGAACCAGAAAACACTTTGCTCGACCTGGGAATCGAACCCTGGACAGCTCCACCATTTGCCCCATTTTTGTCCTGGAGGACGTTTATTCCCGGTCGTCCCCACCTTTTCGCCCGCACCTTGTCGTCCCCACTGGGTACGAATTATTATGAATATTATTTGTGATACGCAACTCATTTGTGTAAATAAGTTGATTATCTGTGATGCATAATTTTGAGTGAATTAAACTATTTTTTCCCATCCGTACCCAGTGGGGACGACCGGGAATAAACCCTGGAGGATGCTGGTGTAGATGGTAGAAGTAAGTATGGATCCTCGTCTCAAAAGGAACATGGGTGGTTTTTAGTCAGTAGAAGTCTGACACTCCCTAACGCTCTGCCCAGAGCGGGAGGAGTCATTTGAAGGTTTCCCAACCACCAAAAAAAAAGGTTGTATTGATGTTACCTGGTATACCCCACAGTGGGAGCCGGTTTGGACAAATGCAGTTCACTGACATCTTTGATCCAGCGCTCGATGGCCTTTGAGTTCTTCTCCGCATTTTCTATCTTCTTCGTTAACTGTAAGTATTGAAGAACATGTTATTTATCTAGTTGTTGTAAGGGTCTGGAGTATGGGGCTGCGGGATGTTCGAAAGAGATACAGCGGCCTCGACACAAAGGGCTAAGAAGGAACATAGGTGGTTAGTCAGTGGAAGTCTGACACTCCCTACCGCTCTGCCCAGAGTGGGAGGAGTCATTTGATGATTTCCCACCGCCCAAAAAATAAAAGGGTCTGGACTATTCGCTAAATGAATATCCAACAAACTAGTATACACCTAACTTTACACACATAAATGCGTGTTTTTTTTTTGGGTTCAACTGTTATCGTACAAAATGCTAGCAAGGACAACACATATTTATCAGCTTCATGCATCACAATAGGGGATCGGACTGGGTCAAAATAATATGATTCTGTTTAGTCCGTAAGTTAGATTATCGAAAAATATTGAATACGTGTTTTTTGTTTTATCAAATCAATAAAAAATGACGAAGATAAAACGCGTCAAAGATCTTGGAGTGGGGCTTGAAACGTCACTTGTGTCGTCAAAATGTACTATCATATGACGTCACACGAGTTTTCGAAGCACTATATCGTCTTCATTTTAAGTTTACGTGAAAAAAGAAAAAATACGTGTCCAATAATTTTTGGAAATCTATCTGATGGACTAATTAGTTTTTTTTTTGTCCGATCCCCTATTATACGAGAACTTTGATTCTGACAAATTCTTGTTGTAATGAAAAAAATCATCAACGGAAACAGCTACGATGGATGGAGTTACAGGAAAGTGAAAGGAGCAGGTAACAGGGGAGAATGCAGGAAACGAAATTGTGGTGATGACCCAAATAGAATGGGACATGGGCACGAAGATGATTATGATGATCTTCGGAACAGCTACGAAGATAGAACTCATATTCGAGATGTTACAATTTACAATTCTGAATACATAGATCACCTGTTCATCATTTCAGTATTGTAATTATGTACACGCACGATTACGTTATATACACAATAATTATATAAACATTCATTTTCCTGTATGTTATTATTAAAACTAATTGAATAGAAAAGGTTTTTTTTTTTTAAACGTTACCCCACACTAGGAATATCTCCTGTATCGTGGGTGTGTTTACAAACATTTAGATTCACATACACAATAATTAGTAATGAATAAAACACCGTGTATTTGTTTGTCAAAGTGTTTGATTAATTACTAACTTTTGGTTACAGCTTTGCGTATAAGCGACTTTTTTTTTTATCCCACGGGAACACAAATTAATCCTTATGTTATTCCAGGTCATAAGACTATCTGCGTACTAAATTATGTCCAAATCTGTCCAGCCGTTTCAGCATAAAGGAGTAGCAAACATACACACACATACAAAGTAGCAGTGTGATGTATTACCTATTTATATTACTTAGATAATAATGGTACACTAACCACGGTAGACTTGGCGCTGCTAGTCTTGGAGATGGCCCTGAGCTGCAGGTGAAGTAGCGCCGAGTCGCTCTGCTCAGCGGCGGGCTCATCCAGAACTGTTAAACCTGGAACATTATATTGAACTCGTTACAATCATCACATGTTGTATCTTCAAATAAATATAATCGAAGTTTTTGTATGAAATATCAAACAACAAATCTTGCTTGATCAACAAATCCCCTATTTTCCAATAAACAGTAAAAAAAAACGAAATGCATGTAAAAATATAGGTATACGGCACATAAAACAAACTTTTGTCTGTCTGTCTATGTTTGTTCCGGTTAATCTCCGAAACCGCTGTACCGATTTTGACGTGAGATAGGCTACTTTTTTTGGGAATTATTTGCATAGTGGTAGTACGCATCTACTTGTCCGGTCTAGTTGCACAGCTGTGCAGTGAACCATTTTTCAATAGAGCACATGTGCCATCATACATATTTATTTTCTAACCTGTAAGACGGCCTGTGGGCGAGGCGTTAATTGAAGTATCTTTCCAATAAAAATAAATTAAAATGTGTTTGTGGTAAAAAACAAACTCTGATACTCATAATCCATAATAATTTTATTACTAATTAATTTTACCGGTTTGGTTTGTCAAAATGACGGATCGACATTCCGATTGAATATAAGTAACCGTTGTTGATTTAACATCGAATCTCATCTTAAATTAATATAAACAATTACATTGTGTTATTAAACATGGCAACGGTATGGGAGTGGCCCTTTTTTTGGTATGTGGCAAATCCTCAAATGACTCCTCCCGCTCTGGGCATAGCGGAAGGGAGTGTCAGAGTTTTACTCTCTAAAACCACCCATGTTCCTTCTTAGCCTTTTGTGTTCCGGGGCCGCGGTCACAGAATACATAATAGTACTACGTACAGAAGGGACACTCACTTCCCCGCGCTCATATTAAATACCGCACCTCACCCCGCACTTCGAGGTATTCGTCGTCGCCACTTGAGCAATGGCTCGCGCTCGTATTAGTCGTCGTTCGGTTTTCGCGACGCAGACCGTTGCACTTTCCGCGCCATTTTTTAGGCTACGATAACCCTACTAGAGTTTACGCACACATTTGCACGTGCACGTCGTGCACAAACGTTATTTGTTTATGTAGTAGTAATAGGTAATTATTTTGCGGGCGTTGTATGGAGTGTCCGAGGTGTGCCGCGGTATCACTTTCGAACCACCCATAGGCCCGGCAGGCATCGGCCTTTCAGTTTTGCTGGCATGTCTATTGGAAAGGCCTTTGTTCTGTAGGTATAGAATGGGCCCCGAACATTACCTCCCTGGTTCTATATCTGAACGGTACGAGCCCATGAATGAATAGTATACAAACTTACCTAAATTATCAATATGCTCCAACACAGGTTCACCTAAGGGCGCGGCTCGCACGTTGCACGCCGGCGTGCTCACTTTGATGAACGCGTCGATGTCGCCCACGGCGGGCACGTACTCCGGCACGAACGGCTGCAGCTTCAGGTCTATGTCGATCTTTTGAGGAGTGTATCTGATGGAGCAATGGCAAACATGGCAAATAAGACGGGGAAAACCGCACAGAGGGAAAAGTGGAAGGCTATGAGGGAGGCCTTTGGCCATCATAAGGACAATATAAGCTAAGAAATTTATAAAATCTGATGGAGAAGAATAAAAACGGAATCAATGAATCTTTGTAGTCGGCTGCTGGAGATCCATACAGCCTTACCGCAGCATGCATGCTTTCACATGCTGCTAGTTAGCTTAAAATGTGAAAAAGAAGCTTTACTATTAGTTAGATTCACACACACATCTCTCGCAGCGCATTCACGTTCATCATATGTAGAAACGCAGCTTAAGGGCCGGACTCCACCAAAGAGGAGACGAGCGGAGCGGAGAGGAGGCGTGCGGAAATCGACCAATCACATTAGATAAAATCTACATCTGGTCTTTCACCCTTCCTGTGATTGATCGAATTTGGCACATCTCTCCTCCCTGCTCGTCTCCGCTTTGGTGGAGCCCGGTCCTAGACTTGCCTTATCATGGTTCCTACCTAATAACAGAAACAGAATACCACATACTCACACATTTTATACCGCATGAACATCATTTTATAATATAAATCCAAAGCGGACGGCGCCGTCTCAAATGAATGAGATAATTGGAAGCAATTTGAAAGCTCACAACTCGTAGATAAAGTTAACGACGGCGGCGGTACAATAGTATGATGCTATCACTCTGATTATTCAGGTTCAATACAAAATATAAGCCAAGTACAGAAGATCAGCTCTCAGCTTAATACAACGAGCAAAAGCCTGCGGCCATTTCATCCACCATCGCTATCGCTTCGCAATCGCTTCGCACGGGTACGAGATTATACCTGAAGTCGGAGCAAACTGGGAGGAGCACACCATCAAGCGCTATGGCTCCAGAACTGGAGAGACTGCCCAAATCGCAGAAATCGGACCATTTGAATTCCATTTTATTTCTGCTGATTTTCAAGTCAACATTCTCCAACTTCTGTTGGCTTTTCTAAATTCTGCTCTGGATCTCAGGTTCATCTTCAGGTGCGAAAAGAACCATGAGGCCATAACTCAAAGTTAAAAAGGATAGAAAATTCCTTTTGAATTATTCTTAGTGTATTACAAATGATTGCTCATGATTCGTTGCATAAAGTTGACCTTCTTTAGGTATCTACCAATTTCGTTGTTCAACTTATGAACATCATGTACCTATTAATATTAGCAGCATTAATTAAATGTTCTCACCGCTTCTGGGAAAACCTCACCTATCTTATCAGATAGATTTTGACTCGAATGACGCCAATTATAAATGGCTTGATTAAAAATATATCCATGGAAACTATAATGTCAGCAAGTGATACGGTTCTAAAGCTACATCAAACAGACGGCGGGTGCCCGGGGTGAGACGGAGCTTGCGAAAAACAGACGGAGGGCGTAGGTTAAAGCCTGGCCTCCACACGGCGGCAACAAACGTAGATGGAAAGGAGAGGAAATACGTAAAAACATGGGTGTACCTACCGAAGCTGTGCTGAGATGTGCAAAGCGGAGAGGAGAGGCACAGCACATTGCTCACATCTCTTCTCGTCTCCGCTTGTCTTAGGCCCGAGTTCCACCAAAGCGGAGACGAAAGGAGATGTGCGGAAATCGGCCAATTACATTAGTTAGAATTTACATCTGGTCTTTCATCCTTTCTGTGATTGGTCGAATTTGGCACATCTCCTCTCCGCTTTGGTAAAAAACCGGGCCTAAGGAATTATAAGACCGTATAACCGTTTCCACTAAAGCTAAGCGGATACGAAAAGGCTAAATAAGAAAATTCTATTGGTCGTTTTCCACAAATCTCTCTTCTCGTCTCGTCTCCTATTCGGAGGTGTCTGGCCCTAACAGGGTCCCATTGATGTCGGAACGGAACCCTAAAAACTATTCGTGGCAATAGTTTTTACAAGCCACACAAAAATTAACTGAGTACATTAATTTGTTATATAATATTCAAGGTTTCAAATATCAGCCACAAAACTTCCGAGTCATCTGATATCTCTCTATTGGGTGATATTCAATATTATGAGCACAGAATTGTAAAGTTCCAATTTATATAAATAACTAATCTCGTTGGACTAGTGGTAGATAGCGCTACTGATGAGTATGAGGACGTGCGTTCGATTTCTAAGTCGGACAAAAATATATTGGGTTGTCCCATTAGAAATATTAGTGTGGTAATCGCTTGTTGGAATGAGGAAAATGTGAAGAAAATTTGGATGGGTATAAGAGTAGCGGAAGACCAATGAAACGATGGATGGACTATGTTTTGTAAAGACCCTCATCCGTGTGTCACTGCGGGGGGCCTACTGAAAACCAGCGCTGAGTGTTTTACACCCAGCATATGCTGAGTTGGTTACCCTTTCGTTATGGGCATGCTCAGCGCAGGTTGTTATTTGTTTATTTATGTGCTGCTCTTTTGTGTTGCTGCTGTCCATTAACGAATAAATACGTATTCTATTCTATTCTATTCTAAAGGATGCAAGAAAAAAGGTGTCTGATTTGATAACGAGTAACAGAGAAGAACGACCTCAAATGAATTGGGATTAGAGCAAGAAAATGATGTTGATGCCTCATTAGAAATTTCTCAATAGAGTTTCTTAAATGCCGAGTCTTTTCATAGGAAATGATCAACCACGTAGCAGTCACAGAGTATAAATTTGTGCCCAGTTGATGGCAATAGGCTCAACCCTTATATTATTACATGGTACTTAAACATAACTCGCCAGTTATGTTTAAGTACCATGTAATAACCTCTGCCTAACCCTTCGAAGATTACCAGCGGCGTGGTCTTTAGTATTTCATCGAAGATCACACGCGTGACGAAGCAGTTATGAATGAAATTCAATATTAAACAGCTGAACAGAAAGTGGCCCATTAATTTAAATTATGTGCACAAAATTAGATTCATTCGACCTCATTGGTACTCGAGATTTACTAGTAATCATAATGTGCAAAACCGCTGCACAAATATAAACTATATGTTTTTTAAGATAAGGTTTAAATTAGTGTTTATTATGAGCTAGGTTTAACAAGTGCAAGGAACAAATATGAACTGTATGTTTTAAGAGATAAGGTTTAAATTAGTGTTGATTATGATTATAGGTTTAATATACCAAGTGCAAGGAACAAATATGAACTGTATGTTTTAAGAGATACGGTTTAAATTAGTGTTTATTATGAGCTAGGTTTAACAAGTGCAAGGAACAAATATGTACTGTATGTTGTAAGAGATAAGGTTTAAATTAGTGTTGATTATGATATAGGTTTAATGTACTAAGAGCAAGGTTGATAGTGGGTAGTCCACCTACGTTGGATATGAAATAGGATCGCTATGACCTGATTTGTTGACGGGATAGATTCACGGTCTAGGTATGATTTAACTGGTGGCGTCTGATCATAATCATTTTGAAGAATCACTGGTATATTAACTGACATTGGTTGAAATTTTCCAATCATCATAATTATGCCTAATCAGGCACAGGACAATAAATTGGCTGGTATTATAAAGTTAAACAAAAACGGTGTGAAAGATTTAAGAACGAATATGAACCACTGTTTTGGAACCATTTTTGAAAAAATCTATAAGTAATTCATTCCCTGAAAAAACTTTTTGACAAAAAATAAAACCGACTTCAAAAAAAACACAAAAAAGTGAAAAATAATCTTTAGAAGAAAAATCAGTTTCTGAAGTCGGTGACTTTTGTTTCTTTGATTTCATTTTTTGCCACCGACTTCAGAAACTGATTTTTCTTCTAAAGTTTATTTTTCACTTTGTGTTTTTTTTTTGAAGTCGGTTTTATTTTTTGTTAAAAAGTTTTTATTTTTCACTTTTTAGTGGTTCACATGTTCATGGGTCATAATGTGGACAATGTAGCTTTTTTTTTGAGTTTTGTTTATTTTTCAAAAACCGCTTGTCCGATTTCGATATGGGACCATTTGGGAAGTATACCCTTTCCAACAAAAAAATAATTTTTCAAATCGGTTAGCAAGCGACGGAGTAATGCCCGAACAAACATAAAAAAAAACAAACATCCGAATTGAGAACCTCCTTCTTTTTTTAGAAGTCGGTTAAAAACAGACAAGGTACAGCCTAAAATAAGCGGTCTAGAAGCATGCAATTTCAAAATAGGGCAAAGGCAGGAATTTTGATAATTAATGGGGTTTCAAGTAAAAATATTCAATCAAAATGAAATTGCTTGTTGCTTTTTTTGTCAGCCGATACGAGTATACAAATAACGGGTCGTTGTCGAGCGGTACTTTGTTGTACGTACAACAATTAATAATAATGTCAAATTGAAAGTACACCTGCATATAGGGTACATAGATGAGAAGAGGTAGGTACCTACTACCTATATAAAGTATTGCGCGGCCATAACACCCGCTTTCTGAATACTGCTCCGATCAAACATGAGACGCTTCGATCAATAATGTACTAGATTCCCGATAAGCGCTTCAAAAACGGCCCGAAATATAAGACCACAAACGTATTTGTGGTCTTATTTCAAATTAGTATGGTCCAATCATAGCCAACATTAAGACGTCAAAATACCGCAGTATGCGTTCAAAAACTGCGTAAATAACCACCGTAACACCAAGGTTTTGGAAGGAATATCTTTTTTTC
Source organism: Diarsia dahlii (assembly GCA_949775195.1). NCBI lineage: Eukaryota > Metazoa > Arthropoda > Insecta > Lepidoptera > Noctuidae > Diarsia > Diarsia dahlii. The sequence goes on from OX459209.1 coordinate 18,427,417, forward strand.
GGTAATTTAATATCATTATGTGCTTTTTCATAATATTTAAACATAATTAAACTGTAAATATAATTAAATCAGCGAATATTATAATTGTTTGGCCAATGTTAGCTACAACGCACCAACTATTGTATCATGTTCTTGGACAGGGAACGCTAGTTCCGCAATAGAATAAGCACGACATTGTACACAAAATGCTTTTAACCGTATTGCTTAGAGTTTAAGTTTCATTTTAGAAAGAATATTTTTGTACTGATGACTTTTTACTTTGGAGCGACATTTAAAATGTTTTGCTTCTAATCTTTCTCCGATGAAAGGGCTTAAATAAATATACTTTACAATGATAATTAAACGTTATGTTTAAGTGTTAAGGTTTATAATCATCTGAAGTTGTTAATAATATTGAACTTTTTTCTAAGATGTTATGTAGATGTTTACGTGTGTGCAAACGTGGCCACTTGAGCGACTTAGTTTTGTTCCTGATGCTTAATCTAGTACTATTATTGATCGAAGATGAGACGGCAAATATTTTACTGCTGACTCACTACCAACACTACCAACCGGTCTCGATAACATAGATTCAGTTACATGTTGCCATCTGAAATAAACTGTACTTTACTTCCACCATCAATCACATGATAATATTGTAATTCCAAATCATTTTAAAAGATTAACCATGGAGTTTCCTTTCCTCCCGGTTCTTCTCCTTAGGAAGCTACCACACCAAAATGTGCATCTTTTCTCGACGTTTTATAAGTGCCTATGTAGGCCTATGTGAAATATTTTTTTGTTGATTTTGACCATCTATGTCCCAAAACTTTAAACAACTTATCTTCAATCATATAAATTGACACGTAGTTTAATAGGAAGCGTTTTTAAGACCCAAAAAAGCCGGCCAAGGATGAGTCGCACTAGCGCGTGAAGAGTTCCGTACCAATTAATGGGACCCCCTTAAGTTTTTTTTTTTGTATTGCAACAAAAGTTCACAATATGTGAAAATGACAACTGTTTAAATGTCTACATAATACGGATCATGAGATAGATATCAGACGGACCGTGCGGGCTTAGTAATAGGGCTCCATTGGTTTCCCTTCGGCGAATCTTAAATACTATCGTAAGTATAAACATTCCATCAAAAACCATCGATGAGGAGTGTGTTCCTGCATTGGAGACAGATGTCTCCGCAAAGGTGGCTGAGTCAGATTTAACGGAAAAGGCATAAGACAGGATTATGGCAGAGCTTGGAATAGACCTGTTGTTGACTGATTGTAAAACAGGTTACCAGAAACTTAACTCACTTTTGTAATCGAAGCAAAACTAGCTGTCGGCTTACGTAACAGTACATTGGTACCTGAAGCCATATGATGCAATCCCAAAGGCAAAGCTGATGCGTATGAGCCTGTTAGGATACCGCTGTAGATACAATTTGATCAAATGGCCTCGACTCATTCCAAACAAATTGCCAGTGTGGAGATATGGCCCACCTCCTGTCCTGCCTTCCCCTGGTCAACCATCTGGATCTTTCTGGATTTACTCGAAGCAAATGTTAGAGCCGTGCAGGTGGCACATACTGGTCCATCACAGTTTGAGTTCATCGGCACGTAAAGAAGAAGAAGTACTTCAATAACACATAACAGACCACATGAACCTCTTTGGCAACAGATATAAATATCTATTTCTGCTGCTAAATACAGCGATGATATTATCGTGCTACTTACTTCATAATATATTGGAATATATTCTCCATTTCGGGAGGCACCTTCAAATCCTGAAAGCTCTTGGGGTCATAGGCACCCTCTGCTGGAATGACCACTCCGCCGCCCCGCTTGCGACCGCTGCCCACCACCGGGTCCACTGGCCCTGGTTCCAAATCTCCTGACTCCGTGTCTAGAAGCACAAATATTTTTGCTGTATATTGGGTTGCCACTGCTCTCAAAACGATAAAAGAGAAGAGGAAACTGACTTATTTTAAAACCGAAAATTCGAAGACATTATGTGACATTCATCGGCACTCCTCCTCTTACAGTCCTCTCCTTTTCAATGAAATGAGGCATGTGCTGTGTGATTGTGTCCCAGCAGTACCTAGGGCTGATCGGGTCGATCTTTAGGTAAAGCTGTGCTTGCCTAGGTCGGTCTGTGGATGGGTGACCGCCCGACATACCGAGTTTCCTCCGTGCCTCGGAAAGCACGTTAAGCTGTTGGTCCCGGCTGCCATATATCTTTGGCAGTCGTTCCAGGTAGTCAGTGACCTGAAATTCTGACATCCAGTCTTAACAAAGGGTATCGTATTACCTAGTATTGACTGGGTTGTGGGGGTCAGATAGGCAGTCGCTCCATGTAAAATACTGGTATTCAGCTGCATCCGGTTAGACTGGAAGCCGACCCCAATATAGTTGGGAAAAGGCTAGGCAGATGATGATGAGTACCTAGGGCTGATTAGGGAAGAAAAGTAGTGTCAAGCCGGCTATCAAATATCAAGAAAGGACAGCAGGTACCGGCCCTGCTGCCAACCGACCTGGTTACGTCGAGGTTAGCGAAGGTTACGTCAGTTGCATTTGGTTAGACCGGAACCCAAACCCAACACACTGGGGATAAGGCTAGGCAGATGATATGGATGAAAAACAGGCGGGCGGCGTCACTTGATAATAAGTTGTCACCATGTATTATCCTTCCTTACATAGTATAAAACAAAGTCGCTATTTTTGTCTGTTTGTTTGTCTTTATGCTTAAATCTTTAAAACTACGCAACGGATTTTGATGCGGTTTTTTTTAATAGATAGAGTGATTCAAGAGGAAGGTTTTAGTATATAATTTGAACGACACCCACGCGGGTGAAGCCGCGGGCATCAGCTAGTTTTCTATAATAGCCACCGCCGAAGGTCATCTACAGTATCGCATTTCGTTTCCATCACAAAAACGAACTAAATAAATTGTCAATATGAATGACATTGGTTCCGTGTGTTACGCAATTTCCTAAGAGGGTCATTGCCTAACACATTTACAAAACTAAACATATTCTAAAGGGCTTGTGACAGATTTAGCTAATTAGAGCGTAAACTCGCTTTGTTGGCTTCGTCTCGGTTTCAACAAAACCGCAGCCATTAGAAATGTCTAGCTACTTTTGTCATATTCCTAAGTGTAGGTACCTATGTCCTTTAACTCCTTTATTTCAGCTATACCAAGAATATTGATGTAAAGGTGTAGGTATTGGTGTAAAGTTGATGTTGTTTTTTTAGATATTTTGTACCCTACCACAATGTTGTCTTATTTAACCCTAAGGTTGACTGGTAGAGAATGCCTTGTGGCATTAAGTCCGCCTATGTACCACTCTTGTGCATGAAGTTTAAATAAATAAATAAATAATATTTGTTTTTGAAACTTTTTTTATCAACCGTAACATTTATCAGACTGCCTAGTGGCTTAGGAATTGTGATGGCGTTGAGAGATAATATTACCAGAATTAAGACACGATTGGACGCTGTAAATGTCAACATACTTGGACTAACATAATTCGTGAAAACTATCAAGATGCGGTGTCTTTCGCGACCCGAAACAAGATGAAAAACATCTTTTTTGTTTTTACAGCATGTACATAAAATCTTCCTGATCGGTTCAAGCCGATTCTGCGTCGATAATGGGTCACTTCCTAGCCTAGTTTTTACGAATTATGTTAGTCCAAGTATGTTGACATTTACAGAGTCCAATCGTGTCTAAAAGTAACTGTGATGACAATTTATCACCTCAAGCCGATTTACTGTCACTCCCTTACAATGCCTGCATATCTTTAGTGAAATACCGGCGTGATGTTATCAGTTCGGCATATAGATCCAATTTTAGTTGAAACATTCGTCCTCCGTCTATTTTTTTCATTCCGTCCGTAGGTTTTCTTTTTGTATGTTTGTTTTATTATGATTTTTTATCTGCATTTTGTTTTGTCCTGAGTGAGACTAATAAATACATTTTCTTTCTATGTTAATGTAATATGTTATTTTTCAACACACTTGCTCATAAAGTGGCTATAATTTCACCGCAATTAGGCACATAATGACACCTTTAACCAAACTGTGACTTTTTCATTGCTATTATTCACTAGTGAGTTATAGGGTTTTTTTTTAATTTTAGTGGTTGAGTTGCTACGTTCAAAAAAAGGTTTCGATACAAAAAAGATCGTGTTCATTAGTAAAAATAAATTAATGTACTTAGTGCTTGCTCATTTCATGCAAATTTGAATTTAAATAGATAATTTCAACTTGTACGGTTTTATTAAATGAAACTCTCACTCAAATAATATAACTTTTATTTGTTCTGTAATAAAGAAAACTTTTTCCTCTTTTTATACGTGGCTAAAACTTTATCGCGCTCATTAATTTAGTCTATGGCCGATCGCCATTGTTACAGTGAAGTTCATGGTGGCGCCACTGGTCAAGAAAAAATGCTTCGCTACGTCAAACTTAGTACATTTATTTTAGTTCCGTGTTTTCCCGAATGCACAGATAAGTTGGTAGAACTGTAGATGCGCGCGCATAGGAAAACCGATTAATTTTTCCCGCTACTGTAAAAAAAAACCGGAACTCGTTTTACTGTTGAAGATGACTTTTTAGTATTATTTTATTTTATTTTATTTTATTTTATTTTATTTTATTTTATTTTATTTGGGGGGCTTACAGCTAACAATACAAAAATAAATAGTGAATTGTTCAACGACAAGCCATTTACAAGCCTACACAGTTGGCAGTAATGTTGCAAGAACTATTACACACATACATTTAGAATTAAAAAAAAAAACAAAATATAAATTAACTAAGCTTAATTTAAACGGCTAACCTTAGTATACTTATAATTATAATAAAAACTAAGAATATAAAATTAGGCACCTGCTTAGGCAGGAAAGCAGGCGCACACGCTACTGAAATTCATCGGCAGTGATGCATCTTTTAGTTAAGGCAGTACTTATTGACGCCAAGCTGCTTGTAAACAAATCGATTGAGGGATGTTCGTTCAATACAATGTGGTTAAAAGCTTTGATTGAGCGAAGCATGTAAGCGTTGCTACGGTAAACTGTGCGAGCATAAGGGGCACGAAGAAGATTTCTCAAGCGAGAATGTCGAGGTGGAACATTCAAGGACAGCTTAGAAAGAAGTTCAGGACATTCAATCCTAGATTGAGCTATTTTTACTAGGAACCGTATATCAGATATTTTTCTCCGAGTTACAAGTGGAAGTAAGTGAAACCGGTCACATCGGTCATTGTAACTCAAATGAGGGATTTTCTTCACAAGTGTGTTGAAAAACGTCGTATGATACACGTGTGTATTGATGATTACCGTCCTCGGCTTTCTTAACCGTTCAGACCCGACTGGAACGACGTCGTTCCACTAAGAAAATTCCGTTGAGACCCGCTGGAACGACGTCGTTCCAGTCGGGCGCATCAAATTCAAACCTTATTTTTACGTGAAATATGGCTCTAAATCGTCTGGCAAAATTTGTGCCAAAGGGTAACTAGCTAGAGCTGCGTATGGCACCAATAAATTACTAAACATAAACCTGGAACACTTTTAAAAAAATATTGAGAGTCGCCATAGTGACGTTTGACAGTTGATGCAAAAAACGGTGTGGTAAAGTGTGGGTGTCGTAGTGTTTTTGTGTTTTGTGTTTGATTTTGTTTGTGAAACGTTGGTAAGTAAATGTTTATTAGTTTAGAAGTCCCTATTGCAACTTTGTAGATAATAATTTGCTTGGCAATTCATATCCCAAAATTATGTTTCGAGCCAACAAAATATCATAACAAAGATTTCGTCGCCGTCATTGAATGAGCGAATTGAAAATATGAATTTGACTCCTTTTCATTGAAATATGGTCTTGGAAACATTATTATCAACGTAAAATATAGTGATAATTCATTATATCTTGTATTCGAAGCAAATAATTTCGTATTTATTTATATTTCAAGGTTATTTCGCAATTCTAAAATGACAGTTCGCCAATAAGAATCTTATAAGAATTTTGAGTTGGAATCTTATTAGAATAATGTATGTAGGTCTCCTAAAAACACACTGTCATTAGATTACTTGTACATTTGTTATATTAGTTCTAAAGTTTCGTGTAAATTGATTCAGTAGTTTTACCAAAACAAAATAAGATACGCAACAAGTCGAGTGGCGGCGAGTTTTGTCCTAAATCCGGTCGTCTGTGGGATGACAATATACGTCTTTTAAAATAAGAGTTGTTTATATAATAAATACATCGTCTAGCTCTTCAGCAACACGAAACTGTTTACCGTTTGAGATAAGAGATAATAAAACTCGAGCATTAAGCGTTTTAGTGAGCAAGGTCAGATGACGCATGCGATGACGTAACTAGGCGGTCCGTGAGGGAGTTGAGTTAAAATCTTATTAGAATAATGTATGTAGGTCTCCTAAAAAAACACTGTCACTATATTACTTGTACATTTGTTATATTAGTTCTAAAGTTTCGTGTAAATTGATTCAGTAGTTTTACCAAAACAAAATAAGATACGCAACAGGTCGTGTGGCGGCGAGTTCTGTCCTAACTATACGATATTTATAATTCTAAATAAGCTATAAAAGAGTTGTTTATATAATAATACATCGTCTAGCTCTTCAGAAACACGAAACTGTTTACCGTTTGAGATAAGAGATAACAGAACTCGAGCGATAAGCGTTTTAGTGAGCAAGGTCCGATGACTCATGCGATGACGTAACCAGGCGGTGCGTGAGGGAGGGGGGCCCGTTATTTCGCGCGGCGCTTGAGAGGTTAAGACCCTCACCTGACGGCTCGGGTCTCAATGGCGCCTCAGCAGTAATTACCAACGTTACACACTTGTACCATAATGTACTATTATAGGCCATGCTATTATTCACCCAACACGCACAGCAATGGCGCGATATCTAGACTCGTGTAAACAAAGACTGTTTGCATAGTTTATAAATAGCTAAACGCATTACAATGTTTCAGATAGGAAAATTAGGAATTTCATCATAACAGAATAACGAACTGCATTCTATTGAGAGCATGAGTTCCCGTCGGGGCTATACTGTGTACGGGTTGTTTGAAAGACATACCGCGGTCTCGACACAAAGGGCTAAGAAGGAACATGGGTGGTTTTTAGTCAGTAGAAGTCTGACCCTCCCTACCGCTCTGCCCAGAGCGGGAGGAGTCATTTGATGATTTCTTCAAAAATAAATAAACATGAGTTATTTCACTCATCATCATCTGCCTAGCCTTTTCTTCCAGTCTTACCGGATGCAGAAGAATACCAGTATTTTACATGGAACTGCTGCCGATCTGACCTCCACAACGCAATAAGTACTGGATAATTTGATACCCTTTGTTAAGACTGGTTGACAGACTTTCGAGCCACTGACTACCTGTAACGACTGTCAAAGACCTACAACAAATGACTGAGTGACCTACTAAGTTATTTCACTCAGTAGGTTACATTATTCAGGATCTGCTCCTGTCTTTTGTTCTACTAAAGTAAGTAAAGTGAATATTCATGACTTGATTTCGCCAGATACACCTTTGTATCCCATTCATAGATGAGCCTAAGTCAATAGATGTACCTTATTATTATTTAAGTTTATTGTAAAGAGACTCATCGATCTCACAGTTAAACTGCGTAAGCAGTTTTGTGGGGCATTGTACTTATTTGTAAGATTTTTGAAGTTAAATAAAATCATTCATTCATTTTTTATTCAATAACCTGACATTTTGACGTTCTAGCTATACTAGCTTGAGTCGGGTCGGGTATTGAACCTACGACCCACGCGCAACATTCGCTGCAGCCAAGACTAATATCTAGGCTTAGGCATGAGTACCTATTACAGTCTCATCGGGCCACAACACTGTGCATCACATTTCAATACACAAAAGCGGGGTGCGGTTGATACAAAGCGTACCAAAAGTGTTTTGATTTGTGGTAACTTGATGCACTGGTAACTGTAGATAACATTATAATTCATGTGATGTGTGATAACATCACAGCTATATTATCCTCAAAGGATTAGGCAGAGGTGTCCTTAAGTTTATCTAGTACGCCCCAATTACACCACTTGTTTTTAAATCCCATGTAATAGGACTAGGAGTCGAGCTTATTACCCTCAACCGGAACCGGAATCAAGACTAGACTCCAGCCAGCTACTACAAAATATCTGATTCAAAAACCCAATAATATTTTGCTAGACCTGGGGATCGTACCCAGGAGTGCCCAGGACCTCAGCAGTAGCACTGGAGGCCACTACACCAACATTCAAGGCAGTCTGAAGTCAAGGAACTAGTCCAAATCATGCTCACCTGAGTTAGAAGAGTCGACACGTTTGGCAGCGGGTCTGCTTCTGCCGCTGGTGGTCTCCTTCATCAGCTCAGCTCTGTTCACCTTCGGGACTTCCGAAGTCTTGTCGAACGGCTGGGGCAGGGACTTTCTGTCCGGGGACTGTGGTATAGATCAGTTGATTACATTGTGAAGTTGTCAATAGCGGAACTGAGCGCGATCAGTGGGTTAAAACGGCGTTCAACAGCTGTTATTGACATTTTTAGGGTTCCGTACCTCAAAAGGAAAAAACGGAACCCTTATAGGATCACTCGTGTGTCTGTCTGTCAGTCTGTCTCTCCGACCATTCCCCCTTATCTCCGAAACTGAGACAAAAATACAGAAATTAGTTCAACACTAGTAATTTATAATTACAGGAAAACCTATAAGAAGTCTATGGTGCTAAAATAACATGGAAAATCTCTCATTTACTACTACAATGGTACGGAACAGAACCCTTCATGTGCAAGTCCAACTTGCACTAAGGGGGGGGGGGGGGGGGGGGGGGTAGGGTGGTCGGACAGACAGACAGACACACGTGTGTTCCTATAAAGGGTCCGTTTGTAATGAACGCAGTTTAGATGTGCTGATCGCGTTCACTTTTGATAAATTGTCCCTAAGGAAGAAGGCACAAGAGCATAATCTGCGACGCAAAAATGAGTTGATAAATAAACATGCGAGCATTTACGTTCGCCACTCGACCTAATTCGCTCGGACTAATTTTGCATCGAGTGCGGGTCACATGATAGTAAGACAAATGCTACGTGATTTCACCGGTTACGCTTTTTTGGTCTGTTTTGAAGCAATAATCTAATGAGGAGTGCTCCAAGGAGTGGAGGAGTGGAGTGGTGGTGGTGTGGAGTGTCTAAGTGCTTCGTCTCTCCTAACTCACTTATTTTGCTGTGCCCGACAGGGTCCATATGATCTAATTTTAAGTTTTACCACCTAAGTACTACATGTGGAATGCAATAAAGTATTGAGTATTGAGGACGAAAACGTAATGAATATATTATTAATGTCGATGGATGGAGTTATAGAGGAAGGCCAAAGAAAGGATGGATGGATTGTGTGACGAATGATTTAAAAGAGAACGGAGTAAATGAATTAGTAAATGACGCCGTGATGTCTGACAGGGAAGAATGGAAGAAGAAGGGGACAAGCAGGGAAGGATATGATGATGATGATCATAATGAAGCATTCAAAAATATACCTAAGTTACACTCAAGCGATACAATATTATCCCTAAAACATCATAACATCACGCATGTAATCCCCGAAGGGTTAGGCAGAGGTATACCTAATATTACAACAACATTTTGCCAGTACGGCGAGCCTATTGCCATCAATCGGGTACAAATCTAGACTCCGTGGCTGCTACAGACAAAATCGAACCCATGACCCATGCTCAGTAATCGCTCCTTGCGACCACTAAGCCAACGAGGCAGTCCCAAGTCTGGTCTTAATATCTTCGAGAGACTAATTAAAAAAATACCAGTGTAGAATCAATACGCTGTTCATTGCATGAATAAATGAATATGGTCGTGCGTTTGCTCGCACGATCGCACAACTATCACTGTATAATAAATACGGTTCGCAAACGGATAATAATTAATAGATTCTACACGACTGACTAGCTAAAACTTTCACGTAGGTATTTGTCCTAAAATATTCCTGGACTAGGAAGACTTTCCTTGCCAATGGCAACTTCCTCGTCTTCATTTTACGACAGTTTCAAACATAAAAACCATTTTTAACCATACCCGGAATAAATAACGTTTGATCATTGAACCCATTCCAAAATTGTCTATGTTTACAGAGAGCGTAAACAACAGAGCGGCAAACAGGTGGCGCCAAGCAAACTATGGCGGGAAATGAAATCTACGCAATATGGCCGCCTCTCGAACGGCTGTCTATCTAAATTCCTTGAATACCGTAGCGCAAATAAATGCTTTTGTTCGTCTACTGTTGTCTACAGTAAAAATAACTCCCTAGCGGAGAAATTAAACTATAAGAAGTAAGAACGGTAATTGGAGCGTGATATATGTTATTCTTTGCTAGTATTTTATTATCGCAAAATGTAATCAAATCACCTAGGGAAAATGGAAAATGAATTAAAATAGTTGGCAAATAAATGAAGGTATTCGTGACATCATAATACCCTTGTATACTTGTTGTTTGTTCCCAAATATTTGAGAGCGAGATTTCTTTGGAATGGCATATTATGCTAAACAATTTTTTTGCGGAAATGACAAAGAAAGAGGTTTCTTAGGTGAATGCCCTTATGATAGACTGATAGACAACATAAAAATCATTGATTTACCTACAATCGAATGATAGCTAGCAATATAGACATAAATAACAAAAAATACTAACCTGATCTTCCCCAGAAAGATTCTCCAGAAACTTGTCACCTTCGGATTCAGTTTCGCTATCCGAATCGAAGTCATGCCTCGCCGTATGCCTCACAGGAGGGTTAAACTTGGACATCGTTGCTTTCACCACTTCTTCTTCACTCGATGGGCTGTCGATCTCTCTAGCGTTCTCCACGTTGACCGTCTCGTCATACATCACTCGTGCATAATCACTATGCGACCCGTTTTGATCGTTACTCAGTGAAAATGTCTGACAGTGTTTGTCACACGTTGCCATGGCAACGATATAGAACCTCCTCGCTTGGAATCCTAACGAGGAAAGGCGGGAGTCTCTTTTAAGGCATTTTTTTCGTCAAAATAGTCGTGGCACGGCCTGGCACTGATTAGATCGGCATAAAGTACATATAATATTTCACACATCTTCAACGTATGCAGGGGCGACGGGGCCGTTCGTGAATAATTCTGCCAGGTTTTGCCCGCCATTGAGCTCGCGTGCAATTTAATGTTAATTTTATTCTCCTGCTAGCCCCGAGCTGACTGGGGTGTAATGATACATACCTTGACATAATAACATCATTGTTTACGTGCCGATATAATATGTAGGTAGGTACTTATAGATCTTTGTCACTAGAAATCTAGGTAGGTACTTGTTATTTAGTAATAGACTCGTTCATAATCATAGCGCAGAAAACTTTACAATATGTGCAACCGTACCTATTAGGGAACCATGTCTTCTCACACCAACCCAAACCCAAAATAACACCTAAACCGGATTTTGTTTCCCGTGCTTTCTTTGGTTTGGCTCTAATTTCAAGGGCGACCAGGAAACGTTCGTTTTTTTGCTCGTGTTACCCAACGCCCGACGCTTGTGAACAACAAAATATTCATATTTCGGTATGGATGCAAAAATCTGGCATGACTGCGCTACATTCACGGTTCCCCCTTGTCCTAATAATGCTCTCCTGTTCCTGTATGTGGTTAATGTGCGTATTTTATCAGTCGCAGGATCATAATAGATGTCCTAAACAGCATCAGCATAATGGCCCTATGACTTTCCCAGATTCCCACTGTTGAGCAAGGCTAAGCCTAAGTGTAGTAAGTGCATTTTAGCACACGTTCTTCAGAGCAGAATTTTGTATGTCAGAAGTCAATTTTTTTTTTGGTTTTAGAACATGTCTTTTCCTCATCATTATTCGTTCACTATTTTTAGGGCAGTAGTAATGAAATAAATAATTCAAACGCTAGTGATCAAACTCACGTCCTGTCACATAAGTAGGAGCCGTTACTACTGTGTCAGTCGTATTCACATAAAATACCTCTCTAATATATAAGTACCTCTCCTCTATTCTGTAATACTCTGTACATGTGTATGTTTATTATAGGTATATTAAATTCGGATACTAGTATTTATTTTTAAATGTGTATATATTAGTATATGTTTATTTTATACTAGCTTTTGCCAGCGGCTTCGCCCGCGTGAAAATGACGTTTTTCCATACAAACTTTCATCCCCTATTTAACTCCCTTCGGGGTTGAATTTCGAAATATCCTTCCTTATTCCTTGTCTACATTATAAAGGAAACCTCTGTGCAAAATTTCAGCTTTCTAGGTCCAAGGGTTTGGGCTGGGCGTTGATGAGTCAGTCAGTCAATCAGTCAGTCAGTCAGTCAGGACTTCTCTCTTTATTTATATAGATAGATATAGATTTTTGTTCTTAATTTTAATTAAAATCTTGTTAGTCTTTTCTACACACTGTGTCTACAATTCTAATCAAACTTTCCTCTCGCAGGTCTGCTAGAAGATTTTTTTTTTAAATAAGCAGTACCCTTGTGCTTTTCTATTTGTTATGTTTTTATCCTTTTTTGTATTTTGTGTGTGCATAAATAAATAAAACAACGGTCACCTAGAAATTTTAATAGGTGAATCGGTGAAAAACTATCAGCAATAGAGATACCGCTGTGTGTGTGTACAATGACTGCAGTCTAATAAATTACTTGAAATTCAATTTCTTTAAAAAACGGTTATCGACTCATGTTCGTTAGAATTCCACAACGACCACATAAATAAACTATTGGAATATAAAATGCGCTGTCTACAAAAAAGGCCGTAAAGCTGTACGTTTAAAATAGATGTGCTCAGAGCACGCCGTAGACGAAATAATAGTGCACGAAGTTTTATGAAAGTATCGTGCTCGAAAAGTTTATTCAATGTCACGAGAAAGGCAAAGAAATGTATAAATTCTACAAAAATAAAGGCCCTTTGCCAAATTACAAATTAATCAAATTCAGCCAAATGCTTATTTGAGAGGTTTCTCTAGCTAGGACATCATCTCAGGGAGAGACGGCATGTCGTAAAACAAAAAAACCAGTCTACCAACCCGCATGGTCCGTTACGGCCCATCTCACTTAGAGGTCTGCAATCATAGAGGTTTCCAGCAATGCTACCTAACGTAATAGTGTGTTTAGTTAGACTGGAATAGCAACTTTAGATTAATAAGGCAGAAGGTCATCGTTAATACAAAACATAATAACTATATAGTGGTGACAAATTCTTTTCAGACCCTACTTTCCTCGTTCCTCAGTTTTCCTTCTCTGTGACGTACAATGTGTTGTTGTATTATACACATTTTAATCAATTATAAAGTTTTGATAGCTCTGACAAACACAACTCTGGATACAGTAGAGTGAGAAAATGAGTTAAATAAATAATACATGGTTATGAAAATGTCAACTTTAATATCTAAAATAATTACGTCTATATCGTACAAAAATAACTGACGAAACAACCCTATAATAAGTAAAAACTTTCGTGGTTCGACTACTCGGGCAGTCGAACTACGAAACTTTAACAATTTGTCACACGACTAAAAATTAAATGGAACTAATTTTGAGAATGTTAGAGATTCGATAATAATATAGAACAGAATAAGATGCAATATTAACACTAATACAGGAATAAAGGCTGGTCAGTAAAGATACTGCAAGATTAACGCATACCAGACGCGAGTTCGATGAGCCATATAAAAGTAACATGCAACATAAATTTTACAATGTTAATCCAAAACAGTCAACTCCCTTCTAATACAGGATATCAAAATTATTACATCTAAATAACTAGGATAGTTTTTCACGAATATATATCTACAAAAATATCATTAGGTGAACTTCTTACCTTTCCAAAAACATTGACGAAAATTTTAACATACAAAATAAATATCTGGGCACTTTAAATACAACAGCTATACATGCAAAAAATATACATTTTTATGAATTATTTCAAGATTCTGTGTCTGAATTACTGTCCACCGCGCACATTTAAATTATGGCCGGCATAATGTAATAGTGCAATGGGATAATGTGCTGATTGAAACATTAAGTGACCTCAATTGAATTACATATTATGAAGTACACACTGTAACATGATTATAGAACTCGAATTTTATCACATTTTGCAGTCTTTGAGTATATAATGAACAACAGGAATAAAATGTCGTTACACTAAAATGATTTGGCACAATATCGTAGAGACTAGTTAAAACTTAATGCTACTTATCATAAGATAAGCACAAAAGCGAGTCTCTGAGTATCCGCCTAGATCACAGACACAATAAATGTAGAGACTAAAATTTGTTCAGCCGACCTTGTTGATGAGTTCATCGCATATGGCTGTGAGCTCCTCGTTTGCTTTCGTCTTCTGTGCAAGCGACTCTTCAAGCGACGTGATGTGGAGGTCCTTCCTCTTCATCATGGCATTGAGCTTCAATACCTCCGCCTCATGCGACTTGTTCATCTTCTCCAACTCTTGGTTTGCGTGGTTGAGCTTCGACGTCGCGTGTTGTTTAAGCAGCTCGTAATTGCTTTGCATCTTTGTGAGATTCTCTTCAAACTCTTTAATAGACTTCTTATAGGCGTCTTCGTTAGCCTTACAGTTGAGTATGACCTGTTTGCTCTTCTCGTATTTGCTGTGGAGATCGCTGAAGGACACCTCCATGCTGGCTAGATGCGCCGTCTGTTCGTCTCTTTCATTGATTAACTTTATTCTCTCCTCCGCGTGTCTTTTCTTGTCCTGTGCTATTTCTGAGATCAAACTAGCTATCGTCCTTTCATATTCCTCAACTACAGCCGCCATACCCTTATTGATCTTGGTCTTCTCAGCCAACCGTTCGTTTAAACCATTGATCTTTTTTAATCTATCTTGACTTTCGTCTTCTAAACTTTTCAAATGAGATTCTAGTGAAGTTAATCTATCTTTTAGTTCTTTACTTTCTGATCTAAGGCTGTAAACGCTAATTTCTTTTTCGGCTAATAGCTCTCGTAGCTGTGTGAGAGCTAAGTCGGCTTCGTTCTGCTCTCTTGTGGCATGAGTTACGGTGGTGTCATGCAGAAGAGAACTGTTGCCGCTTAAAGACAGTAGTCTGTCAATAACGGCCATGGCAGGAGACGTGAATGTAAGAGAACGCCTGTTTGATCTGTTTGGGGTCAATGACTTGTTTCTGGGTATTACTGGGTTGACGGCGGGTGGCACGACCATCATTGGCTTAGAGACCGTGATGTTAAGATCTTCGTTGAATTCCTCACTTATGTTGTGCGAGATATCCATCTCCTGAGTTGTATTTAAGTTGGAAGGCCCAGCGATAGGAGACTCGATATCTTTTTCTGGCAATGCCGCTTTAGTAGGTGTACTCTGCCGTTTCTGGAACTTATTTAAAGAAGCAATTAAACTCTCAGACGAAATAGAAGATATCCTCTTTGCGAACAGAGGATCAAATTTCAAGAACAAACTCTCTTTACCGCTGTCAACAACAGTGTTCTTGTTCTGATTCAGGAGGAATTCGAAAGCTTCTGCATCAATAAACAATTCGCCATTGTCACCATTTTCATCGTTTCCTTGAGTTGGTAAATCATTGAATTGCATCATGTCAATATTTTCGCCATCAAAATCAGACATTTTATCATCAGCATTCAAATCCTCAGCTTCCAAGAATGGTCCCTCTATTGTGTCCTCGTCTTCAGTATTGACTTCTTTAATTGTAGCATTTTTCTCATCTGTAGCTTTAGACGAAGTAGTTATATTACTTAAATTTCCTGAACCATCTTTTTCCATTGATTCAGTTTCCATTTTGTCGTCAGGTAAAGCAGTTTTTGTGACATCTTGTGCTTTGACTATTTCATCAGTCTGAAGCGAAATAATGGGGGAATCAGTAGAATTTCTCATTTTGCTATTGATGGCAAAAGGATTTTCGATGTCAAGGCTAGGAGGTGGAGACTTTCGCATTCTAGATTTTGTGGCAAATGGGTTGAAGTTTTTGTCATCAATCTCAGGTATGTTAAATACGTTTCTTGAATGGAAGCTTTCATTTGATGATGTGCCTGCAGTATAGTATGCAGACTGATCTGATGAAGAAACAGATTTTGAATCTTTGTAGAGACTAGTTGCAGATTCATCAGTTTCAATCTCTGCGGAGGATGTTATGGCAGGTTGTACAATTTCAGGTTTATGTAATTCTTCCTTTAATTTATGCACTTCTTTCGCTACATTTAGTGTTATTTCGTGAACATTTTTGGCTTCTTCAATTAATTCGTCTTCAAAATTATATCTAGACGAATTATCGATTATCGTATTTATTTCTAAAGCTCCAATAGGTTGTGCTGCCAGGGATATGTCAGTTACAGCGATTGCCTCAAGAGACTTGTCATCTTTTTTGTCGCTAACTGAACCACTAAAAGTCGAATTGAATTTCCTTTTAGGAGCAAGAGGTTTCTTCCTTTCAGGTTGCGATTTTCGCCTATTTATCATTTCCTTTTTCGGCACAGGCTTTTCGACACTTTTAGAGCTCGTTAATGGTTCAACAACAGCTTTAGTTGGAGTTTCCGGTGACACTCTAATTTTAGTTTTCGTGGCGAATGGGTCATCCATTTCATCAAAATTGAAGTTGTATCCTTTAGAAGCGATTGGAGGAGAAGCTGGTGGTGTAAAGACGACTTTTCCTGCTGTCGTTAATCGATGATCGATATTTTGTACATCAATATTTTGTTCGGAAGCTATGTTTTCAGCAATTACTGACACAAACGGGCTGTTATTTTCAGAAAGTATGATTTCGTCATCTTCAGTTTTAATGTCAGCACTTTCGCTGACTGGGGTATTTGTATTAGCAGGTTGTTTTTCGTTGTTAGCGTTAACAAGTTCTGTAGGAATTGCGTCTACGTGGTTAAGTTGAATATTTGTAACACTGTTTGTAGTAAGAGGTACGTCTTCAGGGACAATAGCTGTCGTCCCATGGGTAACTGAGTTCTTAGATATTTCATCACTTCCCGGAGTAAAAGGCAGTTCCTCCCTAACAACTTTAGATAAATCATTCTCAGGTTTAGTTATTTCAGAAATATCTGACAAAAGTTCTGGAACAACATTGTGAACAGATTCAGGCACGACTTCTGCATGTGTCACATTTTCAAGATTTTCAGGCAACATAGTAGATTGTTCTAGTGTTACTGGTTCAGACATTTCTGGGCTTGATTCAATATTTTCAACAATATTTGTCTGGTTTATAATGTCAGGCAAAGGTTTCAGCCCAATTACACTTTCATTGATGTCCATGGGTTGGCTCAATCTTATAATTTCTTCACAATTGTCTGTAGGTCTCTCTGTAACAGTTCCTGTCTGGTTTATGACTTCAAACTCATAAGCTTGATAAATTTTAAGTTCAGTGTCAATATTCAATGACTGTACAGCTTCAGGGAAAACATCAACGGTGTCAACTTGTGGTTCTTCAGTTAATGATGTATTTTCATCCACACATGTGTCTTGAATAACTTCTGGCACTGACCCTATTACTTCTGAATCTAAAGTCACTGTTTCATTCTGCAAGTTATCACCCCATCCGGAATTTGAAGTGTTTAATGTTGGTGGTTGAGGTAAAACAGTTTTATTTTCACTTTTTTGTTCTACTTCCATGATTTGTTTTGCTTTTTCAAGTGACAGGTTAATGATCATATCAATTTCTGTTTGAACATTGATATTGTCTACAAGATCAGGAGGCAAACTGATAGGTAAAGTAGATGTATCAGTCTCATCAACAGGCGTATCTAATTCCTTGTCAAGGTCATCTTCATCTGGTAAAGGAATTTCAGCAGCCATTTCCGTCATTGACGCTTCCTTAGGACTAGATTCATCTGCATTATCAGGATTAAGTAATGATTTATTTACTATTTCTTCGAGGGTATCAGGATTATGAATTATGTTTATAGTCTCAACTAAGTTTGAAGAGTTATATTCACCGGCATTTGTGGTATCAATACTGGGTACAGTGTATTGAATAACATCTTGAGTCAGATCATTTGTGGTCAGTCTTCTTAAATCTTCAATAATTTGTGTTTCATTAATTGGTGTTGAATCTAGAATGTTATGTTGGCTGTCGTAAGTAACAGTTTGTGATGATATCTTTTCCAATAATTGGGTTACATTGGGTTCATCTTCTGTATTTGTCTCTGAATTTATTATTTCTACTGTTTGATCTAATACAGGCTGAATTACATTTTCGAAGGTCGCTGTTATATTTGATTCTTCAATTTTATTCATGGACTGGTTTGTAATATGTACTGTTTGATCTAATACAGGCTGAATTACATTTTCGAAGGTGGCTGTTACATTTGATTCTTCAATTTTATTCATGGACTGGTTTGTAATATCTACTGTTTGATCTAATAAAGGCTGAATTACATTTTCGAAGGTCGCTGTTACATTTGATTCTTCAATTTTATTCATGGACTGGTTTGTAATATCTACTGTTTGATCTAATAAAGGCTGAATTACATTTTCGAAGGTGGCTGTTACATTTGATTCTCCAATTTTATTCATAGACTGGTTTGTAATATCTACTGTTTGATCTAATACAGGCTGAATTACATTTTCGAAGGTCGCTGTTATATTTGATTCTTCAAGTTTATCCATGTACTGGTTTGCAATATCTACTGTTTGATTAAGTAAAAGCAGGTCTTCTTGTGATGTTATTGATGTATCTTGGGTTTCAACAAATACTTTGGAATCAATTGATTCATTAGCTTTTTCAAATGCAATCTCACTTGGCATTACAACAGTGTTTTCAGTTTGAGGTATCTGTTCCTTAACA
The DNA here is from genome assembly GCA_949775195.1 of Diarsia dahlii. NCBI lineage: Eukaryota > Metazoa > Arthropoda > Insecta > Lepidoptera > Noctuidae > Diarsia > Diarsia dahlii. The sequence goes on from OX459209.1 coordinate 18,446,233, forward strand.
GTATTGTCTTGCAATAGTTTTCCTTGAATTTGAAGTAATGCTTCAGGAAGCAAATCCTCAGGTGTTATTGAGAGGGTGGCATCTAATATATCTTGTGTAGTATTCAGAATGATTTGTTTGAGGCGGGAACCACTTGTATTTTTACTAGTACTTTCTATGTCTTTTGTCAAGTCCAAATCTTGGGTATTGTCATTCACTGGAGTCTTGTCCTGATCTTCTAATAGAGACTCATTCTTGGTAAATGTTGTTTCACAGTCAACAAATTCTGTATCTGATTCACCAGTAAAGGTGCAGTCAGTTTTATTCTGTATGTCAGTCATAGTTCTATCTCTAAAGGAATCATTGCATGAAATATCCATATATTCCACAGTGGAATTCAAATCATCTTGTATCTCTTGTGTAGGTAATGCTACATCTTGGTTAGCGTTTTTAATTTCAGTTTGGGGTTGTTGAAAAAATAGTTTGTGAATTGGAATACGCTCCTGACTGAATATGATGGTTGTCTCATCATTCCACTGTAGTTCTTTCTCAAGGTCATCGTTAAATACAATTGATTCTTTATGCGGGCTGTTTCTTTTGGTTGGACTCGCTTCTTTCTTCCGATGAGTAGAAATAGGTGTTGAAGCTAACATTGCTAGTGACTTGGCATCCTCTGCTGATAGTGTTGCTTCTGATGGGCTGAGTATGTCAGGATTCACAATATCTCCACTCTCGGTTGGTGGTATGGGACTCTGTGATGATCTAAACATGTTGAGGACAGATTTGATGCCTCGCATAATAGGAGAACTACCACCATCATTCTTTAGGTTATCCTTTGTTGGTGTTGTTGCTTCAGGAGTTGGCACCGCAGATGATGATGAACTCAACAGAGACAAGTTTTCATCATTATCACTAGGACCACAAACTGTGACAGTCACATTTGCATTATCTTCGGTAATTGTGGTTTCAAGAGGCCTAAGTACCGATGTGCTTCTATTACTGTCACTAAATTGCTCTGTAGAGATTGTTTGGAGCGGTAAAGCTTTGAGAGATTTTACTACATTATCATTTATAGTCAAATTTGAATTAAGTGATCGAGTTAAATTGCTATTCTCATTAATTGTGACATTTATTGTGTCATCACCTACTTCAAGGCCCCTGTTATCTACACAATTAGCGGTGTAGCTCTTAGACATAGGCGAGGAGGCCGGAGTGATGGAATACCTGAGTTTCATGTTAAGTTCCGACACGTCCAGCTCTTCGTAACCCTTTTCTGTGAAGGGTAGCACATTGTTGTGATGTAAACTGTTTTCTTTGTTATCAAAGTCACTGTCAATGTCCATCGGTTCAGCCATCACGCACGTCCACTAGTCACACACTTGGATTATCATCCGTCACACACCACACGGAGTTCAGTCACTACAGAAGCCGCCCGCACTCGATACTCGATCCTCGATGCGTCAATCTGGAGCGAGACACAAAGAAAAAATCAGTCCAATGTTTACAGTTAGCCGATTTCAGATGGTTTCACTAAGATTTCTAATATGTCGTAGTACAAGCGGCGACGCGCGTATGTATGTCATTTAAAAACAAAAATGTCGGTGATGTGAACACGCAACTCACTCTGAAAATCTATTTTTATCCTTTTTGTGTGGCACGAAACGCGACGTTCATTTATGTAACGCGCGCGCCCGAGGGAATCTTGCCAAAATGCGATGCAGAGCTGTTGAACCCAAACACAAATACATCGCCCGATCCAAGACCGTTTGAAATCCGGTAACTTTTTATAATTTGAAATGTCAGTTTACAGAAAGGCGTGTGCGCATTGTGTTCGCACCACACCTAAGTATAGCGGTTATTTTTAAAATAGCTGGTCAGGGAAAAATAACTGTTATTTTAACGTTTTTTTTATTTTCTTTTCTTCCATATTAATTTAAGAACAATAATCGTTATTTTATTGATTCAAATATCCTTTTTACCCGACTACAGTGAAGCCAAAAGGAAGGGTAATGATTTTGGCAGTCTATGTATGTATGTTCCACCGTAGCGCCTAAACTACAGAACGGATTTTAATAAATGAGGTGTCAATAGATTCGTAAGAATAGCCCGGGTGAAAGCCCAAAGGTTATATAAATTTTATCAAATATTTGTATGACGGAAGTTAAATGTCAAATTATAAAATCGAAAAAAAAATTGAGATATTCATAACATGTTTGGTATCAAATGAAAGGTCTTGGCGAGCACATTACAAATATGTATTATATTATAGTTTAAGTACACACAAAAATAAAATTCAAATAAAAAAAAAAAATTGGTTGCCTGTAAAGTCGGTATACGGGCGAAAGTTTTACGTGACAACGACTTTGAGTGGTAAAATAATTTTAATGTGAATATTCATTCGTATAGTAGGAAGAAGGATGAAGGATGAACTGTGCTCGAGTGGAAGGGACGCGTGCCTTTCACTTTTTATGTCTGTCTCTCTCGCTCTTAGGCGGGCTAACCATGCCCGAGTGGAAGGGACGCGTGCCTCTCACTCGCTCTCATTGTGAGCGCATAACGTGAGCGGAGCGTAACGCAGTTTCTTGAAGTGTCACCCGGCAAACCAATTTATAAGACGTTGTCACGTCAAAATTAAGTTCAAAAATCTAAAACCCGACTACTAACAAAATCGCGGTCTTAAAAGTAGAAAACAAGAAAATAATACTTGTCTGATATTCTTCGTAGTCGCATGCCACTAATTCCTGATGCTCCTTCATAGCGTTCTCATTGATACAGAAGTCAGCTGCTAATTGTCATTAGCAAGGTGGCATGCGACTACGATGAATATCAGACAAGAATTATTTTCTTGTTTTCTACTTTTAAGACCGCGATTTTGTTAGTAGTCGGGTTTTAGATTTTTGAACTAATTTTTTTTATTTGATTTTTTTTTGTGTGTGTTACTTATTATGTAATAAATACGTAATAATATATTACTTTCATAATGTACCTAATATTCTACTTAACTTGATTTTGGTTTGTTATTTACACAATACGAGTAAATAACACAGACTAGACCGCGAGAACGGTTTGACCGCATTCTACACGTATACGTTGACTAAAACTATATTCCAAGATACATATTTGTAATGTGCTCGTCAAGACCTTTCATTTGATACCAAACATGTTATGATTATCTCAATTTTTTTTTTCGATGTTATAATTTGACATTTAACTTCCGTCATACAAATATTTGATAAAATTTATATAACCTTTGGGCTTTCACCCGGGCTATTCTTACGAATCTATTGACACCTCATTTATTAAAATCCGTTCTGTAGTTTAGGCGCTACGGTGGAACATACATACATACATACAACAGACGGCCAAAATCATTACGCTTCCTTTTGGCTTCACTGTAGTCGGGTAAAAAGGAGGAAGAAACGTTTTCTTCGACCCCAAATAACATAGGATAATGTCAGGAAGATTATGATGGTTATGATAAAAATCGTAGTACATTATACCTCAATGATAAAAATGATTTAAAGTAAGCGTGAACAATAATTGTGCATTTTTCGGTTAAGTTGACAGCAACAATGGCAAATCACATTCAGGCATACAAAGGTTTTAAACTTATAAAACTACAAACAGGAAAATTCTCTCAAGAAAAGCAAGAAATTTGTTAAACCATCAGTTTTCTTTAAATAGATATTAATTGTTTGGCATAGCATAGGTAAATTTTTAAATATAGTTCTTGATTGTGAAATCTGTTGAAAACGTTTCTATACTCCCCAAATGACTTTAAAACCAATTTATATTAGCTTGGAATCTTTTTGCGTAGTTGGCAGATAGGCCTTCATCGATTACTACTTCTTTGTTTAACTAATACTGGCACGTAGCCTGTCAATTAAAACTATTAATAATGTAGTCACCCTAAATCAAAGAATGCGCAGCAGTGATATTTAAAAGATCGTTTTTTTTTTCTTAAATAACAGTTATTGACTCCGTAGGTAAAATTATCGTGCAAGCACCTTTACTTTGTTAACGTCAGTTGTTGAAAAGTTCGTTAGCGAAGCAAGTTTTATGTTTTGAACATTGAATAAACTAATAGTAATTTGCAAACAATTTCATTTAATTATTTTTAAACAATAATAACTAGTTACCAATTAGTAAAACAAAACAATAATTTTGATGCAGGTTTCGTTTGAACGTGATGTAGTTTACTGATAGGAAGTATAGAAACTCACTTACTCCATAAACTAAACATTTCTGTTTGTCACTTTATCAGATGTTCGAAGAAAAATAAATAAATATCTATAATTATGAAGATTTTATAATAAATAGAATTCAACGTAGGGAATAATTGTATACCAAAAATAATTGTATTACAATGAACATTGTAAGTATACATGTAGAAATTTTATTTAGTTTGAACCAAAACAAATGTCAAGGTTAAGTTTATAACCTCAACGATGTTATCAAAATAATGTATCTTCGTAGAAACTTCATTACTATTACATCATTTGCGTAAATTTAGCTGTTTGCGCAAAACAGTAACGTCAAAATAATTATTTAGCGATTATTGCATGCGTAGTTTTTTTATCAGCTACTTTTTGGTCACGGTTCAGAGATCGCATTAACCAGTTATGGTTTAGACGTCAAGTCGTTACCTCAACTCAACACCTTACCTTTAGTGCATGTGCGACTAATACGTACGACACACGTTCCGTGCGAGTATAAATATTAATTACGCCAATTTATTTGGCGCATTACGTACATACTTAGCTTATTTTTGCCATCTAATTCTAAATTTAAATATTGGAAGACTAGTGCGTGGGCGCAGCCAATTGAGTATGTTTCTTTATTTCTTTTCTTTTTTAAATTTTTGCCATCTAATTCTAAATTTAAATATTGGAAGACTAGTGCGTGGGCGCAGCCAATTGAGTATGTTTCTTTATTTCTTTTCTTTTTTAATTCTTAATAACTGGTTCATGTCATGAGTGACAAGGGGCGATGAAAGTGTAATAATGAAAGTTTCTGATAATGCTCTAGAATGATCTTTTATACTAACATTAAACTAATATCTCTAGGAACGCTACTATTATTTTTTGTTACTTTACTGACTGTTAACTTTAACTTTGAAACTTCCTGTGACAAAACCAATTTCTTCAATTAATGTTTTTATTACTCATGTTCTTTTTCTTTAAAAATATCTTTCATTAGAATTACTAGTCTAGACTAAATGTCTAAATTCATTCTTAGACTGGCAGTTATTAGTATAAAATAATAATAGGCACATGATTATAGTGCATGTCATCAATTATTTGTAACGGAAGTATGTATTGACAGTGAATTAATTTCTTGGCAAGGAAAATACCAGAATGAATTGACATTTTACTGTATGAACTGTATAAAAAACTGATATTTTAAACATGTTCAGTCCGACGGACATTCTTGGATTTTTTTAAGGCGGATGTTATTTTATCCTTTTTTCAATTAATTTTTAACCATCGTGGGTTTTTTCAAAAATTTTAATTTGTGTTCAGTCCATCCAAAGGTTGTTCTGGTACCTGGGACTTGAACATAACTGGCAAAAAGTGGGTGTACTAATGGGTACACCTCTGCCTGACTACGCATGTTTGGGGATTACAGGATGTTAGCAATACATATTGAAAAAGTAACACAGCTGTGTTTGGCTGTGTTACAATTTCGGTTACAGTAAATTATTTATTCTTCTTCTGTGTTTCTGTGCATTCAGTATTTTATAATTAGAATGCCTGTTTCACAATGTCCAAATGGCTACTAATATCCAACGGGAAATTACCAATGAAATCCAGAAATAGAACAGAATTTTTTATATCAAAATTTCTTACTTCTTAGGTGGTGAAACAAGCCCCTCTTTTTTTGTTTTTTTTTTTTGGAGAGTGTTAAATCATTAAATGAAAAGAAAAAAACCGGCCAAGTGCGAGTCGGACTCGCGCACCGAGGGTTCCGTACAAACAAAGTTTAAAATTACTTAGAATATTTTTATTATGTGATGTAACTAAAAATTTATGGTTTTCGTAATTTTTCCTTTATCTATGCTATAAGACGTTGCTTCGTACCAAATTTCAAGATTCTGAGTTCACGGGAAGCACCCTGTAGGTTTTGATTCCCTTGCAAGTGTCGAAAATTTGCGGCATAAACGGCTGTATCTTTTGATTGCGTTGGCTTAGAAGTTTGATTTTTTCACAGCTTCAAGGGACAGTAGACCTGAGTAATTGATATAAATTTCAGCTTCATACCTCCACGCGTTCCTGAGAAAAAGGGTCTTGACAGACGGACGGACGGACAGACGGACAACAAAGTGATCCTATAAGGGTTCCGTTTTTTCCTTTTGAGGTACGGAACCCTAAAAAAGAAAAGAAAATTGTGTTATTTGGCAAAATACCATAAAAATGAACAAAACAAATTCAAAATAATGACAAAATGAAAACTAATAATTCCAAAAATGCCTCAGCTCAGCATAATGCCAGATGGCAACACAAAGTCCAAAATGACTCCTCCTGCTGGGCAGAGCGGTAGGGAGTGTCAGACTTCTACTGACTAAAAACCACCCATGTTACTTCTTAGCCCTTAGTGTCGAGGCCGCGGTATCTTTTTCGAACAGCCCGCGTAAAACAAGCCCTTACGCAGGTAAATAAAAAATATAATCATTAACTTATTTTTTTTTTACAGTGTAAACTATGGAAATAGAGCATGATGTCACAGTGAAACTATTATTTTTCGCGCGCTCTAAAGAGTTGGCGGGAACCAGGGAGGCCACAATACGTCTGCCCACAAAGATCAGCTACAAGAAACTCCTGAACATTATTAGTGAAAATTACAATTTACGGTCTATAAAAGACAATATTCTGTTGGCTAAAAACGAGATTGTTTGTGAAGAGGATATTGATATTGATATTACGGACCGAGATAGTATTGCTGTGATTCCTCCGATCAGCGGTGGTTAATATTTGGACCCGTTTGAAAGAATACTGAACGCTAGCATTGAAACCTTAGTATTTTTCTTAATATAATGCAATAGCAGACTGATATAGTATATGTATACTCTAATACACAATATCTTTTAAACCTAACTAGAAAATTAAATCGACAAAAGAAACTAAGATGGATCACCTAAAGCTGACGATGGATAAGCTGCTAGTGGATGAGATCACAGATCTAGTTACCGATGACAAATGCGGAGCTATATCTGTCTTCATTGGAACTACCAGAGACAATTTTGAAGGCAAAAAGGTTAGTAATGTTTTATTTTTATTTGAAAGTTCTTTTTTTGCTAGCCTACTTGTGTAACCCACTGCTAGGCAAAAACCGCCCTTTCTCTTTCCACGGATTATAGCTCATCCCTCTCAAGGCCTAAGTCCCTGCAGTGGGAACATTATTGGATGATAATGATGCCTGAATAGGTACTATTTTACTTGAACACATACAAATAATAATAATAAAGCGAGTTAGTTAGTTAGTTATGTGAAAACAATAGGCACACATTTTAAAATTAAATATTGCAATTACTTACATAAACCTCAAAATTCTTACATAAAAACATCATTCAAGAATTTGAAAACCTGCAATTTACTAAGTTTGTCACTAGTATATTAAAATGCTAGTTAGAACTAAATACATCGTTTTTTATCAACAAATTAAAACAATTTAAATTAGAACTAGACAACGAGAGCAGCGGTGGCCCAGTGGTGTCGGCCCCGACTTACGAACAGTAGGTCGTGGGTTCGAACCCAGGTAGGCACATTACTTTGTGTAATTTATTTCATCACCGCTGCTCTCAAAAACGGTGAAGGAAAACATCGTGAGGAAACCGGCATGTCTTAGAACCAAAAAATTCGAAGACATGTGACATCTACCAATCCGCACTGGGCTCGCGTGGTGGATTATAGCCCATCCCCTCTCCTAGAGAGGAGGCCTGAGTCCCTGCAGTGGGAACATTATAATAGGCTGATGATGATGATGATGAAATTAGAACTAGACATTTCTTCACTTCTTTCTTTAGTTTGATTAGTGAAAAAACTCTAACACCAGTTGTGCTGGAGCCCCGTCGCGCGTCGGGGCTGCTGGTTGTTCGCAAGAGATACCGCGACCTCGACATAAAGAGCTAAGAAGGAACAAGGGTCGTCATTTTTATTCAGTAGAAGTCTGACACTCCCTTTCGCTCTGCCCAAGAGCGGGAGGGGTTGTTTGAATATTTCCCACGCCCTAAATAAAAAAGGTGTGTTAGAGCTTTTATGTCGCCCATTGGCCTCTGGTTTTACTTGCCGTCGAGATATCTCGCTCAGACATGTTTTTCTTCACCGAAGCAAGTGATAATTGGACAATACTTTTTTGAGTTCCGAGTGATTCCGAGTTCATATAACCTTAATCTATTTAAGTCGCGAGTAAACAGGCTTCTTCTGGGTAAGCTCGTTCCATCGTCGACATCATCTCTGCGCTTAGGGCAAGATTGAAGTCAAGAGCAAGCCCATTTAAAAAAAAAAAAAAACAATACGCACATGAATCCGAAAAATCATAGGACTTGGGTTTGAACTTAAGATCGATGACTTGGAAGTCCAACGGTTACACCACTAGGCTATCACTGGTTATACTGGACGACCCTAATGTGATTGGAAAAAGGCTAGACAGATAATGCTGTAGTTATTGGGAGTATGAGTATAGGAAATCAGTAAAAATACTCTCAAACAATTTTCTAACAATACACCTATAATTCCCGAAGGGTTAGGCTGATAGTACACCAACCAAGATTAACACTTGGCCTGACCTGATTAATGGACCTGCTCAGCATCTTATATCAGGGGGTCTAAAACGGCCACTTTAGCAGTTCATAATAGGAATTGCGTCAAAAAGCGTAAATGACCTTTCATAATAGTAACAGCGTCTGGGACCATTAAGGAAAATAGATCATAGGTAAGTAATAATAGGAAAACAATATGAATTGCGTTAAATTCGTAAAATGGTCACAGACGCAGTTACTATTTTGAAAGGTCAATTCATATTCTGATCTGCTAAAGTGGCCATTTCTCGCTAGCTAATTTGGTCTAACATATATGAGATTGCGAATCTATAATTATTTATTATTATAAGTATCTATCCACCATGTTGAATTATTAAATATAACAGAAACAAATATTACAAAATAACCAAGTGTTCTCGCGAATTTCGAGTCGCTCGTGACTTCGTGAGACAAATTCGGTGATAACAAGTGTAGGTGTTGAAACATTTAGCAAACAAAAATATTGTGTAATGTGCAATGAGATAATGGTACTTTATTTTAGATATAAGTAAGTAAATAGGTCGTGATTGTAATATTATCTTAGGTTTTTATCTCTGTAGGTCTTTGGATAAAAACAAATTATTTAAAGCTGTGGTCAAACTAAGGCGAGTCCCGCGCGGGATGCGATACGTTCCCGAAGATCGTCTCACTCAACTAACTTCTGTGAAGGTAATGGGTGCGAAAAGTCACCGTGAATTAGTAATCACCAAAACGTCCTGCATTGGCTGCATCACGCCCGTGATTCGCCTTTGTTTGAACAGTCCTTAAAATATATTGTGATCGGTCATCGATTTTGAAGGTTCATGTCACTGTTCATGTAGCGGTAATGTCCCTGGTAAATGATTATCTGCATGTTTCTCCCGATCTCACCGAGCTTCGTTGCCTCGGCACTTTTCTGGGGGTTACCACCGTTGATTCTGGCTTTCAGGAGTTGTAGGATTGCATTAGTTTCGAATAAAGTGGCGACTGGCGAGCTTGTATTTCAATGGTATGATTTACCATAAGGCTATCACTGTCACAGGTCACTTATCACTGTAAGGCCTACGAGTATTCAAAATTTTCCGAAAGTCTCAGAACCAGAAAATCTATGTATCGCGTGTTACCAAGTAACACGTGAAAATGGACAAGTGGAATCCAGACAGGTAGTCACTCCGTGTAAAATACTGGTATACTTGGTACCTGGTACATGGCGATGATGAATTGATGATGATTACTTTCGTAATTCAAGTGTGACAGTGTTGCTTGATAACGCTGATGTAAAGGGGCTTGTCTCCGTAATTAATGTTTGGCACTAAACAGCGGATAAACACGAGCGTTATCATTTATCAGTTGTGCACATACACGTCACAAGTTAATTTAGTTCCAAACCAAACAGGTTTTGGAACACGAAATGTTTTTGCATACATACAAGTTATTTATTAGTCGACTGTTGAATTTTTGTTCTTTTCACTTTCCGTTCAGACTATAATAGTGTATTCCTACGACTTCGGTCTTTGAAGCAACTTTTTTGCGTGTACGTTAATAATATGACTGGCTGGACCGAATTTGCTTTTAAATATCCGATCACAATTAAAGAAGTAGAGTTGGCCGTTAGAGTTTAGGTGTAGGAGGGGTTTCTACTCTATGAAATTCAAGAAATGTTGTCTAAGAGTTCACCCTTCTTCAAATCATGAGTCAATTTATGTGCATATTATTTAGTGCAGAGGGCAGGATAAGAGGACAAGCATTAAGTATTTGAATTTGTTTACAGTACAATTCCACATCCCCACACCGCTGCATTTCTGTCTGGGGTCCGAATACAGTTCAGGGGTCTGCAGAAGGACGCTCACTCATATAATTCTTATTAAGATGGTTTGTTTTCTATCTAGGTGGTGAGGCTGGAATATGAAGCCTACGAGCCCATGGCCATCAAGGCTTTAAAGGCAATCTGCGACGAGGTCCGCGACAAGTGGCCCGCCATCCACAACATAGCTATATACCACAGGTTTGTGTTTTTTATCTAATTTAAGCCTCATGCTAAATTATAATGAAACGCATGTGACTAACAAAGTATGTTGATGGATGGAGAGGGAGAGGAAGGCCAAAGAAAGATGGATGGATTGTGTGAGTATAAGTATTCATATAACAGAGAAAGGAGTAACTGACTCCGTGACGTCGTGTCGGGTCTGCGGGTTGTTCGAAAGAGATACCGCGGCCTCAACACAAAGAGCTAAGGGCTCCCACACATAAACACGATACGACGTCGCGTCGTACAACGATGCGGCGTCGTTTCACGATACGACGTCGCGTCGCGGGAATCTACGATGAGCATCGTAAAAAAACACGACATCGTAACGTAATGTGCCAGCACGCACGATACACGGCACGATGCCGTCGATACAGTGGGGTGGTGTTTTAGTTCATTCCGAAAAATGGACCACTCTAGACGCATTCTGAAAAGAATATTTAAATGTTTTTGAAATTAGAACCCAAATAAATGTTAATTTGTTCATTAAAGTAACAAGACAACTGCGCAGGATTGCATCGTGAGTTTCTAACGTCACGACGTCGTATCATGCATCGACTCGTTACCGACGTCGTGTCGTAGATTTCCACGACGCGACGTCGTATCGTGTTTATGTGTGGGAGCCCTAAGAAGGAACATGGGTGGTTTTTAGTGAGTAGAAGTCTGACACTCCCTTACGCTCAGCCCAAGAGCGGGAGGAGTTATTTGATGATTTTCCACCAGCACAAAAAAGGGAGATTGGAAGACGAAGAGGTGATCTAAGAGAGAACTAGACCATTTAGCCATTGAAAGCAGTTGCTTGGAAAAACCACGATCAATGCAATGTGCGACGACCAGACTAAATCAAATCTTTGTATGATTGGAATTGAGACGAAAATCGAACCCAGTGATGAGTTATAATATAAGTAATTCAATTAATGATGATTCAAAACCAACCTAATCGGAAGGCAATAACAGCTATCCGATTAATATTAAACAAAAACTTGCAAAAAATGAAACAACTAACTTGCAAAGTTGCAAAAAGCTTTATTATTTTATCCTTTTTGTTGAAGCTCACCACACAAATTCTTGTCATGTGTTCACGATATTAATATTAGATGATATAAGATTTAGACGAAGAACAAAAAATACCTACGTATTGTAGAATCTAACTCATAAACTACCGAAGCAAAGTTAATAAGATTCGGCTCCTTCTACTAAATGAAAAAGAATTGCGTAAATCAGTCCATATAATATAAGTATTTGACGTCAGTCAGTTAAAAAATAGCAGATTTTCATTCACTTTAGTTGTAACATATTATTGTATTAGTTATTGAATTTTTGAAATAAATTAAGACCTTGTTGTAAAACATTTGAGTAAACAGTCGTTCAATATTCGTTCGTCAATATTGATATAGATGACAGGAAATTTCATCGTTTTATTCTTATGTTAAACGGTACGTAGGTGCTCGCTTAGTGTTTCAAGTTCGTGGTCATTAATATTAATGAGGCCACATTTATTAGCATTACAATTGATAATAATACTATCTTCATATACAATCCTAACGTTACGTGTAGTGCATTTTCATCGTATGCCTACCTACAGTTAGGTGTCTACAGATTTATTCAATTTAATAATAATAATAATATTCCACAACTATCACACAACGCCATCTAGTCCCAAGCTAAGCAGAGCTTGTGTTATGGGTACTAGACAACTGATAAACATACTTATATATTTCTAAATACATACATATTATAGATAAATTACACCCAGACACAGAACAAATGATCGTGCTCATCACACAAACATTTGTCCTGGGTGGGAATCGAACCCACGACCTCCGGCATAGCAGTTAGGGTCACTAACCACTAGACCAACAGACGTGTATCTCTTCAATATTTTTCGACATCTTGTAATATCGAAGGAACTTGGGTGGAGGCATAGATTAGCGTTTCATTCGTATATGAACGTTAACTTCATGTCAATTTGTATGGGCAATTTATATTTCATTGAGCATACTTATAGCGAAGTTTAGTCAAAGAGCGGTCTGCGAATCGCCCTTAGTTTCTACAATTAATGTCCATTATCTTTTTCTTACCCTTAATAAATAATAAAATAAAAAAGCCTTATATTTCTTACTAAAAATACAAAAATAAACTTATTTCTAATTATCTGCTAGTATTATGCTTAAACTTGTTCCTTATATTTATAGATAATATCTATAAATAGTTAAACATATATTATATGTTTAACTATTTATGTAAGAACCCCTCGTTCTCGAAGGTGAAGGCCTCCTCTAGAGATTTCCAAGTGTCCCTGTTCTTCGCTGTCTCCATCCACTGTTTGCCGGCTACTTGTATGATATCGTCAGTCCACCGGGTCGCTGGTCTACCTCTCTTTCTGGTGCCTGATCGACCCTTCTTACCCTTATCTCAATTCATTTGGGGTCTGCGCAGTATGTCTTGTTCTTCCATACTTTTCTACCACTCGTCATCTCATCGGACACCTCCTTTCTTGCCTTAACATCCTTTAAACAGTCCATCCATCATTTCTTTGGTCGGTCTTCCTCTACTCTCATACCCTCCCTTGAAAAAGACATAAGTAGTCTTATCTTTTTAGGGTTCCGTAGTCAACTAGGAACCCTTATAGTTTCGCCATGTCTGTCTGTCCGTCTGTCCGTCCTCGCTTAATCTCTGTGACCGTTAGCACTAGAAAGCTGAAATTTGGTACAGTCGAAACACTTAATAAGTATACATTTTGCAATGTGTGAGTGAAGTTATAGTTATACGCACACACACTAAGTAAAACGAGTGAACTATGTTTCTAATAGTGTGCGTTATGTGCGTATAAGTCAAAACTGGCCTACCGCAGGCCGACTTTACATCACGCACTCATCGGTAACTTTTATTAATATTGTGTGGGTATACGTATTAAACATACACGGGTAAAAATTCAAGAAACGGGCTCACAGTGAAGGAATATGACCCAATATTTTAGATACGTCTAGTAGAACATCCGTGGCAGAGTGGTGTAAGCGCTTGACATAGTTATTAGTCTACGCTCGGTGTCGTGAGTTCGATCCCCACTGAGGAGTTCAGTTTTACTGTTTTTTACTTTTTTTTACTTTTTGTTTTATAAAATTAAGTTTGTGACCAATAAAATCACTTAAACAAAAAAGTAGAAAGGTAATTAAATAAAAACAATAAAATAATTTGTTTTATTTTTATTTATTAGTTAGACAATTTATTTGTTGCTTAAGGATGGACGTAAATAATTTATTGAAGTAGGGTGGTATCTAAATTGAATCGAAAGTAAAATTAGCTGGGAAGTGAATCAACATGTTAGAGGTAGTAAGAAATTATGGCAACTTCTATCTGCATAACAATAACATCACTTCACCAGACTTTTAACAATACGAATTGTTGTTTAAAACAGAGGAATACAGCAAGTTGTTTATGTAACAAATAAAAATAATGCTAAGTTTTACATTTGTTCACACAAACATGAACATTATGTATATAACGATAAGGTTCACAATCGTTTAATATTTAAAATAAATTCTACTAATTTAGTTATTACATTCATTATAATTATCTTTCACCACCTTTTCTCCATAATATTTCACGCCCATCCTTATTCAACTTAAAAGTTTTTTCGTCGCTACAAATCACCACATTGTTCTTCCAATCAAAATTAAAATAATTATGACCTAGCGAACTGTAGTCGGCGTCGTCGATGCGCAGTGGACAGTAAAATCTTCCGCGCTGGCTTGCTGCAGCGTGAATCAGCAGAACGCAGGTGATTTCTCACCGTTTGTAAGCACACATTGTGTGCTGTAGCTGTGACGCGTGTTGGCAATCTGAATGAACTAGCTTTGTGCTTTGCCACGATGTCATGGTGTCGAGCTGATGAATTCGCTTTTGATTTTGGCCCACGTCGAAGATTTTCCACGTCTCCAGAATCCGCATATCGGTAGACCCATAATTGCTCGGTTCTTCTCTGTGAATATAAAACAAAACAGTATTTAAAATACCTACTTCTACTAAAATACTTATGATAATAGTTATTTTACAGTAAATAGTAATATTTATGTATACTTAAAAAATAAAATTATGCTTTCATATAGGTATATATAATTAATGTTATTTATATACAATAATTATATAAAACACTTTTAAAAATATACCTATTATATACCTTAAACTATTAGCAAACAAAATGGGCTATTATAACAATGGTTAATGCACTTTAGTTAACTTAATGTATACCTATCTATTAAATGATGAAATAATATTAATTTGGTTTATATGTAACTATATATACCATATATAAACTATAATACATACACACTTCTATATACACCAAATTAATATTATTTATTTTCAATAATCATATGCATAGATACACTACAAGTTAAAATACTTTTAGATATGGTTTAAATATATATTAGCAAACAAAAATGGGCTGTTATAACAATGTTAATGCACTAAAGTTACGTTAATTTTATTAATTCCTACGTAAACATAAAAGTTATAGTATCTGTTACTTACCGATATCATTAAGCGCCTTGCAATTTCACTAATAAATAAGGTTTGCTCATGCAAAAGAACGATTTCTGCCTTTTTAACGTTGTTTAATGATGCATGTTTGGATCCACAGAAATAAATTACAAACGAATATATCTAGAGTAATTCTGTGTTATCAATAAACTAAGTAATGCAAATAATCGTAGATTGACCACTAAGACTGCAATTTTTATAAATGAAGGTGTTTGAAAACAATTTTATTTTTAAATTGTCGGTAGTTAGTTTATAAGCAGCCGAAATAAAATGGACTGAGAGTGTCGTAGTTCTCAAACGTTGCATACTTCATAACTCATCCATGAACGGGATTGAATCGTTAAAGATTCTACTTTAAATAATGTTTTAACAAAATAATGATTACAAAAAGAAAAGCAGCACCCGTGGTTTGATCTTACGACTCCTCGTTCGTTAACCAAAGGTGTTAACTATTGTGCCAAGATTGCTATAGTTGCATTAGCGAAATATTAAATCTGATTCAGTGACAAATGAATGATTACTATATATTGGTATATGGTAATAGTGATGTGCCGCACGCACACTAATAAAGACAGAGCTCGCTTGCTTTACTCAGTGTTTGTGTGGCATAACTATTTCACACATGTAAAGTGTAAACTCATTAGCTAGTGTGCGTGATGTATACCTAATAGGTGTGCAGACTGTACCAATATGTGTATCAATCACGCCAACAAAGTGGTAAAATAAAAATTGGAAAAAAATGTTTTAGTAGGGTAGCCGTCCCCCCCCCCCCTCATACCTATGTAAAGTGGGAAGTGTTTTTTTTTAATTTCAACCCTAACGTGTGATATATTGTTGGAAAGGTATTTAAAAATGAATAGGGGTTTACTAAAATATTTTTTTGATAATGTCAATAATTTCGGAAATAATCGCTCCAAAAGTAAAAAATAATGTGCCCCCCCCCCCTCTAACTTTTGAACCATAAGTTTAGAAAATATGAAAAATATCTGAAAAGTAGAACTTTATAAATAAGGACCTTCTAGGAAAATCATTTTGAACTTGGATGGATGGAAACAGTTTTTGTGAAAAAAAAACAAAAAGTTGTACAAAATAATTTCTGGACTAAGTTTGTAGTATAATCGTATATGCAAGCATTTTTTTTAACTTCGTTTACATATTTTATTATCCTGAACGTATCTTTTTTCAAACAAAAAAAGAATTATCACTACGGAACCCTACACTGAGCGTGGCCCGACACGCTCTTGGCCGGTTTTTTTTTTTTGACGTGATAACGTCTTATAATTCGATGGCCGGCTGCACGCACGAAAAAAGATGACGTCATGCGTCCTTACCTCGCTCTGAGGCGTTCCATAGCAACGGCGTGTCAATTGTTTTGTTTTATTTTCTTATGACGTTGTCACGTTCAACTATCGTCAGTAAACCGATTTAACAGACAACCGATTTTTTTTTTGGGTATTGGAAATCATCAAATGACTCCTCCCGCTCTGGGCAGAGCGGTAGGGAGTGTCAGACTTCTACTGACTAAAAACCACCCATGTTCCTTCTTAGCCCATTGTGTCGAGGCCGCGGTATCTCTTTCGAAAAACTCGCAGCCCCGACTGGACGTTATAGTTTTATCTGCGAGTTAAAATAAGGTTTCTTTCACTCAAGATACACTCACCAAAAGGTCACAAATAACATCGTTGACTAGGGAATCAGTGTAAATGAACTTGATACACAATGTCGTAATGATTACAAGGGACATACCTACTTACTGATAAATGTAACTTCATAGCCTGCCCTGAGGCAGGCTATGAAGAACGACGATGAAGAACGACGGCTATGAGAACGTTTTTTTTCTGTTGCGTTATCTGAATAACGCAACAGAAAAAAAACTTTGATGCAATATTTGCTGAGAGTTTTGGGTCCATGTGCATATGATATAGATAAGATACCGGCGTTTAAATTCAAATATTTATTTTCTTGTTTATTCAAATATTTAAATCAATAGATTTAAAACTCAAAAATGGCTCGGCAGATGATGATCGAAGTGGCAATTCAGATCAGACCATGGAAGGAAGGAACGTGGGTCGATAGAAAATACATGGAGTCTAAGTCCAAACCTACCTTCAAATATCTCGGTAACGTGACTCTTTGGGTACCGTGTTCCCGTACATTTTTTATTCGTCTATATGTCCTCTATCTATACATACCACTTACATCGTGGGCCGCGATTTAAAAAAAAAATCAAAATGGCGGTGGGTGGATATGCCAGCTCCCATACAAAATCAAAATCAAAACTCATTTATTCAAACTAGGCTGATAATCAGCACTTTTCGAACGTCAAAAATTTACTTTACTATTTACATTTTTATAAGACAGTCCCCCAAAACGCCCACCCATCGACACTTCCTAGTGTTTAGCTGGAAAGAAGAAGTGGCGGAACAAACTTCCCAGCACACATCTGTCTGTTAGGTTGGTTAGAAGAACCAGACTCGATACAATAGCAAGGTGTCAGTTAAATTTAAGATTTACTACAGACACAATCAGTAATAAACAAAAGTATCTAACAATAAACAATGTAAAATAAAATAATAAATACATAACATAACATTAAACTAATTTTGGAGAAAGAACATAAATAACAAACATTGTCTTGTGTTCAACTCAGCGACCAACTATTCATATCATCTAAGTAGTCGTTAATAGAATAGTAAGCTTTTAAACAAAGATTAGATTTAACTTTGGCTTTCAACGCATTAAATGGTCTAGAAAAGCTGATGGCAGTTTATTATAAAATGTTATCCCGAGCCCTACGAATGAATTATGAACTTTGTAAAGCCTGTGAAAAGGAGCGCATAGTTTATGCTTATTTCTAGTGTTAAAGTTGTGGATATCACTGTTTTTAGTGTACAGGTGGATATTTTGTCTAATATATAAAATGTTGGCAAAGATGTACTGAGAAGCAACCGTGAGAATACCAATCTCCTTAAAAAAATCTCTAAGGGAAACTCGGGCACCCAGCTAATAAATTGCACGAACCGCTCGCTTCTGCAGAACAAATATAATATATTTGAATATCAGCAGCTTTGCCCAATAGCAGAATACCGTAGGACACAATGCTGTGAAAATAACTAAAGTAGACTAACCGTGCTGTATCAACGTCAGTTTATTGTCTTACTTTTCTGACGGCGCGGAGTATGCGGCTGAACTTAGCCTTCCCGCTAGGCTTGATATGTGTAAACCCCATTGTAATTTTGAATCTACTGTTATGCCCAGAAATACAGCAGAGTCGGCAGTTTCCAGCTCCTGATTGGCGAGGATAATATTGGGACCTAGATTTCTAACAAAAACTAAAAAAAGTTCAAACCCCTTTTGGTAGGTAATAGTTTGGAAGTCGACTGAAGCTACAAGTAATTAACAAATTGAACACTTGTGCAATAACTTGAGACTTGATAACGTCGTTTTATGTGGAAGTATATTCGTTAGGTACATTCGTGTAAATGAGGAACATGATGTTTGTAAACGTTTTTATGTGTATTTTATGAAGTATTTGTTTTTTTTTTATGACGGTTAGCTAAAATACCGCAAAAACTACTAGTTTTTTTACCAAGCTGTTTTATCAGACCCAAAGCAATTTTTTTTGTTTATGAATATATCCTCGTCATCGCTATATATTTTTTATTAACGATAGTTAACATTCATAATCACTACACCAGTGATAGTAACGGAGCTATTAGAGGTCAAAGTTCCTACTTATTAACAAACTTTTACTTTAATAATTTACTTAAAACATTTCCACGACCTTCTACTATTCAATGCATTCATCAGCTCATGTTTTGAGTGCGGTACATTGAGTCCTAATAAAAACGTGATTCTCCCCCCCAAAAAAAATCGTTCCCCGCAATATTTTTGCGTAGAGTTACTTAATTTTATATATAACTAGTTGCCCACGGCTTCGCCCATGTGTAAATTATATACTAAAATCTTCCCCAAGAACCACTTTATCCATTGGGGAAAACGGCATGAAAATCGGTGTACCTAGTAGCTTTGAGTTTATCGCGAACAAACAGACAGATAGACGCGGTGGAGGACTTTGTTTTATGTAGTGACTAGCTTTTGCCCGCGACTTCGTTCGCGTGGAATAGTGACTTCCGGCAGATTTTTGGTTTATCTCGCGAAAAAAAAAACTATCCTATGTCCTTTCTCAAGTTCCAAACTATGTCTGTACCAAATTTCACACAAATCGGTTCAGTAGTTTAGGCGTGAAGCAAAGACAGACAGACAGACAGACAGAGTTACTTTCGCATTTATAATATTAGTTAGGATGTTTCGTTGACGAATTTGTGAAGGGTTCGTTAAAACGTACAGTAGAAAAATATCACTACCATACAAAAAGACGTACTCAGTAAATACATGCTTTGAATCCATCATAGGTACGTAGCCAGGGTCAGTGAAACAGAATTATATAGTTATCAATAGAAAATTGCTTACATCCTCTTTAACTTGTTACTGTATTTATTTTGAACTCTATCACATATGTGTAAAGTTCATAGTTCAATAAGTTGTTATTAGAAGTCACTAGAAGTGTAATAAATAATATGTGTATGCAATATCAAAGTGATGTGTGACCTCGATTTACCGTTTTATTTGTAATTTATAAAAAGATATTTAGTATTAGCGTTTTAATAAACATACGAAAAAACTGATTATAGATGTTAAGCTTGATTGTGAAGCATCGCGTGGGTTTGGTTCCACTGAAAGCCCAAATTATTATTGAACTTTAGCGAAAAGAATTTCAAAGCTAATAATTATAAACACAAATAGCAAACTAACACTTCATGAAATAGAAGAGTTATGATATGGAGAATAATTCATATATTACCTACACGCCATAATGCCTGATGATGATGACATTTCCCGCCTGCAAAAATGTCTTACTTCCATCCCCTATTTAACCTCTTTAGGGGATGAATTTACAAAAAACTTCCCTGGCACCTTCGTTATAAAATAAACTATTGTGCAAAACGTCATGCATACAGTTCCAGCGGTTTTAGCTAATAAGTCAAACACAAAAAGGCGTCGCTTCATTCTTTCCAGCAGTGTTTATAACTGCACAACACCTCGCAAATACCCAAGGAAGACATCCAAGTCATATCGCCATCTCCTTCGTGGTCAACCTTGCCCTTCCCCTTGTCGGTGTTCCTTTTAAGACTAAATCATCATCACTCTTCTGTCCTTACCCTAATTTATTTGGGGTTGGCACAGCATTCTTTAAACTCTGAACCATTTATTTCAATTAGACCATTAAAGGCACTTTTGAATGTCAAAAAAGCTACAGTCACAGTCTTATGGCATAATAACTTGTGAAAGAACCATAGTTGCCTACCTATTCCAAAAGGTGGATCTCTATGGAGAGGAATGGGCCCTAAACTCCATCGGATTTTTGTTTTATCAAAAAATTGTTACAAAAACCAAAGCATCTTCTCTCGTACTCCACTAGGCTATACCTAAATCGTAATTTCATGAATCACCCCCATTCTAGCTGTACCACTTTTTACACAGTTCATCCATCGTTATCTCCCAATACTTCTATATCCACATCCATATTCAAACTACCAACCAATTTGGACTAACCAACGTCTTCTTCCACAGACTCGGCTTCGTCCCCTGCCGAGAATCCTCAGTCGTCATAGCCGTAAGCAGTCCCCACCGGAGAGATTCCCTGGATGCTGTCTCCCACTGCATAGAGACCTTGAAAGCCAGCGTGCCAATCTGGAAGAAGGAGGTGTATGAAGGCGACGCCCCGGTCTGGAAGGAGAACGTCGAATGTGCGTGGTCAACCAAACGTAGAGCCTGCAACGGTCAGACCGTCGGCTGAATTTTTGAATAGCTCCTTTATAGTGAAAGCAATAGGGTGTTTGGATACTATTAGATGTTTAGATCAATTACCCCCGAATAACTAAATACTAGCCGTCAAATATACTGTATAGTTCAGTTCAAACTTTATGACTGCTCCGAAGTTAGCTGCGAATGACTGTCTGCGCAGAAGACAAGACGAGGCGTCCTTTGCGCACCGCTGATAGCCGAGCCGCGATATAGTTTGACTGTTATACCTGCGCTAACCGTCATCATCATCATCAGCCTATAATGTTCCCACTGCAGGAACTCAGACCTCCTCTCTAGGAGAGTGGTGGGCTATAATCCACCACGCGTGGTCAGTGCGGGTTGGTAGATGTCACATGTCTTCGAATTTTTTGGTTCTAAACATACCGGTTTCCTCACGATGTTTTCCTTCACCGTTTTGAGAGCACCGCCACTCGCAGCTATCTTCAGACCCGCCATAAAGTTTGAACGGAACTATAATGGTTGGTTTAAGGCTCTTTCATTCAGAGCAGCTTGTTGTTATTGGTTGTTTAGATAACAAATAGTTCTTAGGGTATTTTAGACTAACTTTTTGATTAGTTAATATAATAGGAAATGGTGGTGTATTATTAAATACATCTCTATATAACCCTTCTGAGATTACAGGCGTGATGTTGTGTGTTTTTTTATTAGATAGGCGTCTTTGGGTTTTGATCATAAAGCCTTCGAAAAGCTTAGTGTAAGAGCTTTCGTCTGTAATTTTGAGCTCTATTGTTAATGGTTTAAGGGTTAATATTATTAAATAATGTTGATTAGTACTAGGAGTAGTTGATAGCGCCTATTGAGCTTTAAAAGCTCTTTAAAGGATATTTCTTGTAAGGATGTGGAGGAAGGCTGTGAGGAATATGAGGGTTGAATACCAACGTGTAACGTAAAGAAAGAAAGTATTTTCTTGCCGTTAAATACGCGAATTAAGGACAGAATTGTTCAAGGAAGACGACGGAATAAATTCCTATAGATCTATCCAGCTGTACGGTTGATTTTAGCATATTTGTCAGACTGCCAAAAGTTGCAAATACGAACAATAGGAGGCCCTACCAATGCAAATAGAAGTTTAGGGAATGATGCAATAAGTAGTAAATACGTAATCTACATTGTTGGCTGTTCACACGCCCTTCTAACGTTTTTGGCTCTTACCTCGAGTTTGCATCAGGGCACAGAATACATAATAGTACTACGTACAGAAGGGACACTCCCTTCCCCGCGCTCATATTAAATACCGCACCTCACCCCGCACTTCGAGGTAGTCGTCGCCGACTCTTGAGCAATGGCTCGCGCTCGTATTAGTCGTTCGGTTTTCGCGACGCAGACCGTTGCACTTTCCGCGCCATTTTTTAGGCTACGACAACCTACTAGAGTTTACGCACACATTTGCACGTGCACGTCGTGCACAAACGTTATTTGTTTATGTAGTAGTAATAGGTAATTATTTTGCGGGCGTTGTATGGAGTGTCCGCGGTGTGATCAGGGTATAAAACAAGCTGTATACAGAACAGAATTTATAGAAGACTTGTCAAATGACAAAAAGAAAGTAAAGTAGAGTTATAGGGTTATTACTAGCTGGTTATTTTATAAGGAGCTGTTCAAAAACTGCCTATTTTTTATATTATTTATCTGTATTTATTTATTTATATTATATCTTTGATATAAAACTTACTTTGTATGATAATGAAAATGTTATGCATACTTCGTGATTAGTACACACACGATGCAATAAAAATCTTCACTAAAAGTGATTGTTAATAAAATTGTAAAAACAGAGAAATTAATTCTTTTATAATGAAGATTGGTTTTCGAACATTTAAGTTCATTCGTTCATTAAATGAGTAATGTTTTATATCAATTATTTTTATAAATGTACATAGCATGAAATGCATGTTTTTTTCACTGTTATATCTATTTTTTGGTGTTTAGTTTTTTTTGTTAAATTCTATTTACAAATAGATCTCTTGCTATTTACATAATTTATATTCACACCCAAACTCGTTTGATGTTCAATAAAAAGTTTGGGTGTGTTAACTTCTCGTAGAGAGATTGTTCGTGGATGCAATCAAAGAATTGAAGAAGTTGTACACCAGATATATTAAAATAAATATCAAATAGAAAATACATGAGCGCAGCCGTCAGGCGATCACATTGGCGAATACAAAAGTCAATCTCAATTCAAATACCTACGACAGTAGCATAGAATAGAGAACTATGAATCAAACAGTGACTGCACAAAGAAGGTCAACATTCAACACTTCCCCTCAATCGCTGTTTGAACTCAGACATCACCGCTGGCTCAACTGGCCTAAAAACCTAAGCCCAAGTTCACAACACAGAACTTATGTTTAGGAGCACACAAAGACTTAGTTAATACATCAGCCACCATTTCCTGAGTAGACAAATAATTCAACTTAATCACATGATTATTCACAGCCTCCCTAACATAGTGGTACCTGATGTCTATGTGCTTCGTCCTCCTATGAAACACTGGATTGACACCAAGTTTCTGAGCAGACTGATTATCATTGAACATATCTATTATCAACCCAGAACTACCAGTCAATTCAGTCACCAAGTCCCTAAGACAACTTGCCTCCTTAGCAGCCTCGCTAAGAGCAATGTACTCAGCCTCAGTACTTGATAAACTAACACATGTTTGTTTTCTACATTCCCAGGAGATGGTGTTACCCCCATACTTGAAAACAAACCCCGAAAATGATTTTCGGTCACGTACGTCACCGCCCCAGTCCGCGTCTACAAACCCCTCAACCTTAACATGACCCGACCTGCTAAACACAAGGCTAACGTTTTGAGTCCCCTTAAGATATCTCAATACACGTTTCGCAGCCCTCCAGTGTTCCATAGTATGACCCGTATTAAACTGGCTTAAGTACGAAACTGCAAACGTAATGTCCGGCCGTGTAAATACACTCAGATACATAAGAGAACCTATCAATTCCCTATACAGAACAGTACCCTCGCCTAACACAGTCGTATCAGTAAACTTAACATTTGGGTCCAAAGGAGTCTGGACTGGTTTGCATTCTGACATACCGAAACTGTCAAGCAAGCGCTCAACATACCGCGCCTGACAAAGCTTAAGAGTTTTGTTCATCCTGTCACGCACTACCGAGACCCCGAGAACATGCCGCACCGCACCCAAGTCTGTAATCTTGAACGGCTTACGTAAACTCTCTTTCAGCTCTTCAGCCATGCGTGCATCATTGTAACAGACAACGAAATCGTCCACATACAAAGCAATGTAAACAACCGACTTACCATTTCGTTTGTAGAAGATACATTGTTCAAGTTGGCATTGAACAAAACCTGTCGACAGAAGCACGTCCTTCACCCTCTGATACCAAGCTCGCGAAGCTTGTTTCAGTCCGTAGACTGCCTTCTTCAATCTGTAGACTTTATTTTCTCCACCAGGTGAAATGAACCCCTCCGGTTGAAACATAAATATCTCCTCATCTAAATTACCGTTGAGGAACGCTGTCTGTACGTTCAGATGGTCTATATCCAGATCCATCTCTACAGAAATCGCCAACAACAGTCGCATAGAACTGTACCGTACTACCGGTGAAAACGTTTCAAAATAATCTTCACCATACTTTTGGGTGAACTCCTTGGCTACTAACCTAGCTTTATACCGGGCTATCTTCCCCTCGGCGTCACACTTAATTTTGAAGATCCATTTATTCCGAACCACATTTTTGCCCATAGGCCGATCCACCAACTCCCAAGCTTCATGTTGATTGAACGAGTCAATCTCTTCCTGCATAGCTTGCCGCCACAAGTCGCTCTGCCCAGAACCCAGAGCTTCCTTAACAGTGTGCGGTTCAGCTGGGATCGTATCATGTACGTACAAACCCTTAGATTGTCTAGATCTAAAATTGTACCTCGGTTCCGGAGGTTCCACCACCTCCTCAACGCTATCTTCAAAAACCAAAATGTTGTCGCCGCCATCATCACCGCTCGCTGACACAATCGGCTCAACATTCACCGTTACCGACTCTTCAGTGACAGGCTCCCGAGCTGCATCACCAGCCACCTCAGGCACGCTTGACTTCCCCTCTCCAGTGGAATCGTCAACTATTTCCCCTGAAAGAAAGATTTCTATAGTGGCTGATCCGTGTCCAGTTCCTAGCACTTTGGCTGGGAACACACTTTCATTAAATAATACGTCACGGCTTCTCTTTATAGCATGTGTCTCTGAGTCATACAACCTGTAAGATCTGCCATTGTCTTCATAACCGACAAAAATATACCTCTTACTCTTAGGTTGTAACTTATTCCGCTTAACGTCATCAATATGTACATGGGCCTCGCAACCGAAAACACGTAAGTGGTCATACTTTACCCTACTACCCGACCAAACCTCTTCGGGCGTCTTCCCGCCTAATCTACTAGACGGAGACCGATTAATAAGGTACCCCGCAGTGTTAGCCGCCTCAGCCCACAGCTTGTGATCCAAACCCGCATGATACAACATACAACGTACCCGTTCCAAAAGAGTTCTGTTCAACCTCTCCGCCGCACCATTCATTTGGGGCGAATACGGAACAGTAACCTGATGCACAATGCCCTTCTGTCTAAAGAATGCGCTCAGCTCTTTGTTTACGTATTCCGTACCGTTATCACTGCGTATAGCCTTTACCTTGGATGCACATTGATTTTCCACGAGCCTAATAAAGTCTTTGGTGACGCTAGCTACTTCGCTCTTATTCTTCAAGAAAAACAAGAATACTTTCCGCGAGTGATCATCTAGAAATGTTAAAATATACGGCTTACCTGAGTGGGACGCAACAGGAATCGAACACAAGTCCGTGTGCACCAGATCCAACCGCTTAGTCGCTACATCACGCCTAGATTTCTTGAACGGAAACCTTATTTGTTTTCCAAGAATGCAAACATCGCAATTATTTGCAATTTCTGTATTCTGAAAATCAATAACGTGTGACAGTGACTTCAAGCTGTCATAACTTAAATGACCCAATATATGGTGCCAAGACTCCTTTGAAACCTCTTTTACACTACTTAAAGCTATCGCGTTAGTATGCAGTTTGTATACCCCGCCAACAGACCTAACACTAGCTATACAAGATTTATTTCTAAAAATCTTACAAGTAGACTGAATAAATTCCACTCTAAGCCCTTTAACCGCTAAACTATTTACAGAAAGTAAATTTACTCTCAGTCCCGGAACGTACATCACTTCTTTAAGAGTCAAATCATAATCTCCGAGTTTTAAACACACATTACCGATACCGATGCATTTCAAAGTCTGTCCGCTCGCCACGTTTACCTCTACACTGCTTGTAGAAAAATCATGTATCCAGTCTCGCTGTCCCGTCATGTGACTCGACGCACCCGAGTCTACGTACCACGTGTCAGCCAAGAACCGAGTCACGACCATTGCCGCCCCTTTCTGGATACACTCCTTCTTTACGTGACCAGACTTTCCACAGTTCCAACACCTCGACTTCTTGTCTTTGCGTCTCTTACCAGACTTATTCTCCGACTTATCAGCAATCAGGCAATCTCCACCTTTGCAATTGTCAGACCACTTCGTATCCTGAAGCAATTTAGCCTTCACGAAGTCACTGGTCAGGTCGGTCACACTACTCTCCAAGGCCATGATCATTGGATCAAACTTAGGAGGTAATCCCTGAAGAATAATCGCCGCCAAGAACTCATCGTCAATCGGTTTATTTACAGCCGCCAACTGTTGCGAAAGCGACAAACATTCGCCAACATATTTGTCCATATCGCCACCAAAGTCGTCCAACTTTACCGAGCACAGCATCCGCAACAGTTTTAATCTCCTGCCTATGCCCTTATCGTCGTACGCCTTCTCCAGGCTCAGCCAGGCATCCTTACTCGTCTTCGCAGTCATCACGTGAGACACGCACGAAGCGTCCAGTGACAGGCAGATCTTAGCCAACGCCTTTTCATCCTTACGCCGTTTCAGCTCTGGAGTCGACTTATCGTCCTCCGGATACCCGTCGATAGAACACCAAAGGTCGTCATGGATAAGTAGGTTTCTCACATTAAACTTCCAGAGGAGGTAATTCTCTCGCCCCCTCAAACGCTCAATAGAAAGCCCACTCACGCTTCCGCCTCCTGCAGACATGGTTGCCATCTCTCTTCCGCTCACTGTATCTCAGTACAATTTTTTTTTTTTTTTTTTTTTTTTCTTTGCGCACTCTGGGCCCATAACCCTTGTTAACTTCTCGTAGAGAGATTGTTCGTGGATGCAATCAAAGAATTGAAGAAGTTGTACACCAGATATATTAAAATAAATATCAAATAGAAAATACATGAGCGCAGCCGTCAGGCGATCACATTGGCGAATACAAAAGTCAATCTCAATTCAAATACCTACGACAGTAGCATAGAATAGAGAACTATGAATCAAACAGTGACTGCACAAAGAAGGTCAACATTCAACAGGGTGAATGCAATTTTATTCTTTTTTTTCGTATGTTCTAAATTATAGGTTTTTTTTTATTTTATTTTTTGTTTGAAGACAACTTAGTTTTTAAGTGATCAATGCAGTAATCAAAAATAAAGTTTAAGATTGTTTTGAGTAGTTTTTATTGATAACCGAGTGATCGACTGCAGCGATAACATGATGATAAGGTCAGAGGTTAAATTCTAATGTGATGCATAGTTATAAATAAAAGACTGGTTTTCTTTGACAAGTTAAAATGCTTAAATAAAGCTTGATAGACTTTTGCACACAGGATATTATTTGGCATGTGACGATGCACAGCATCCTGTGAGAGGGCGTTGTATACTTCCCGTTAATTTTCAACCAATCACAGCTCTTTTAGTCACGTGTTTCCGGTAGTCACGTGGTCCCAGGTGGCGTGTTCGCTAATGGCGGACTTTTACCTCATAGCGTCGTTACTTCTCGAGCAAGCAACATCTAAGTTACAGTTTGCAGTTATTTTTAAACATTTGGAATCTATTTTATTTCAAAAAGAAGTGCTAAGTGTTATAAATTAGCAATAAAATTAGTGAAAAATCTTATTTTATTTCAAAAAGAAGTGCTAAGTGTTATAAATTAGCAATAAAATGAGTGAAATTCTTATTTTATTTCAAAAAGAAGTGCTAAGTGTTTTATAATAGCAATAAAATGAGTGAAAATCAAATAAATAGTGCTATTACGAATAATAGTGATTCGGAACAAAAAGTGCAGGTAGGCGACGACTTGATGTCTTCATCGAGCCGTAAACGTCTGATATAAAGAGTGATTCGAGTGTTTTGCGAGCTCTTCGCAATCTGACTCTTCAGGTTCTGAGGTAAAGCAACGGAAATGCGGTAAGTCTTCAGACATTTCTAACCTTATGAAACAAGTGGCTGTACTAAACGAACCTTTTAATGCAAAACGTTGGTACATTCGTATCCGGCTCGACACCGAATACAGCGGCTTATGTGCTGGAACCAGTTCCTGGTTCTAGCTCCGCATTACCCTAAGACTAATTTGAACCGCCCGCCGGCGGTTACCAATAAATGTTTAGTGGAGTTTCGCGGTTAAATTTAGGCATAATAGGTCCCTTAAGGACCCTAAAGTGCCTCGCTCTAATCCGGACCTCGTGAAGCGACTTGAAGCGTTACAAGCGTTCGGTGAGTAGCCATGGAAGGATGTGCGCTACGTGGACGCCTTGAGGATTCATAACACTTCACCTGGTTTTGTTGAGCTTGATATTACATAACGATGAACTTCGACAGTTTGTTAAGAGTAAAGATGACGCGGTGAACTTCGAGAGATTGATAGCAGCCCTGTGTACCTAATGCTTTAATTTCACAACGCGAGTTACTGAATCAAAGCTTACAGAATTGCATTGATTGGACAGCTTCTTCTGATGAGCATGCAGCATTTTGAATTTTTTCGATTTTTATTTTCGATAAAATTTCGCAATCGTTTCTATCAATCTTTCTTTCAATCATTTCTACCCTCATTAAAATTTCACAAAATTAGTGAGGAAATCATGCAGCTCGTTTGCGGAAAATGAGCTGAATAATATAGAAAATCGCCGGGAGCGTATCCTAAGCGAAATTGCAAGTAAGAAACGTCGTGACGGTCTGCGTAAGATCCCTCCGAGTTCTAATTTTCATATAAAATTTCGGAATCATTTCTACCCTCATCAAAATTCCACAAAATTTGTGAGAAAATCATGCAGCTCGTTTGCGGAAAACGAGCTGAATATATAGAAAATCGCCAGGAGCGTATCCTAAGCGAAATTTCAAATGAGAACCTGCGTGACAGTCTGCGTAAGATCCCTCCGAGTTCTGATTGCCTATTCGATGAAATTCAGCTGCGCGCTTTCTTTCGTCAAAAGATTGAAATTCTAGAAGGGACAAGACCCCGGCCATGCAAAGTAACAAGAACAAAAGGACACCACTTTTACGGAGGCTGTCTCCGCGCGTATCGGGGGCAGTGTCAGACGCTTTGGGCTCCGAAGGCCCTTCTCGGAATCATCACAGGAATGCGTCTGCCATTTACCTCCAAACCACCACTGATTCATCCATCAGTACGAACTTTGCGTCAATTCAAAACAAGAACAAGAGTTCTACAATAAAGAAGACACATGACTCGCAGCTACACCACTTTTACGGAGGCTGTCTCCGAGCGTATCGGAGGCAGTGTCAGACGCTTTGGGCTCCGTAGGCCCTTCTCGGAATCATCTCGGGAATGCGTCTGCCATTTACCTCCAAACCACCACTGATTCATCCATCAGTACGAACTTTGCGTCAATTCAAAACAAGAACAAGAGTTCTACAATAATATAATATAATATATTCCACAACTATCACACAACGCCATCTAGTCCCAAGCTAAGCAGAGCTTGTGTTATGGGTACTAGACAACTGATAAACATACTTATATATTTCTAAATACATACATATTATAGATAAATTACACCCAGACACAACAAATGATCGTGCTCATCACACAAACATTTGTCCTGGGTGGGAATCGAACCCACGACCTCCGGCATAGCAGTTAGGGTCACTAACCACTAGACCAACAGGCCAGTCAAAAAACAATAAAGAAGACACATGACTCGCAGCTACACCACTTTTACGGAGGCTGTCTCCGAGCGTATCGGAGGCAGTGTCAGACGCTTTGGGCTCCGTAGGCCCTTCTCGGAATCATCACGGGAATGCGTCTGCCATTTACCTCCAAACCACCACTGATTCATCCATCAGTACGAACTTTGCGTCAATTCCAGACCATTCAATCACTAGAGATGTCAATCTAGGTGCAACAATTATTAGAACAAGGCGTTCTAGAAGTTGTGGATCATCGCGATGTCGGTCCGAGTTTTTTCTCAACAAAGTTTCTCACAAACAAGAGCGACGGCTCCAAGCGGCCCATATTCAACCTGAAGCGCCTGAACCGTCACATAGTTCCGAAACCATTCCACCGGGTCTCTCACTTTCAGATATCCCATTTTTTTACAAAAGGAGGGCTGGATTGTGAAGCTGGACCTTTCCTCAGCATATTTGCACGTAAGCGTCTTGAGAAACCACCGACGGTTCCTCAGACTAATTTATGGTCAAACAATTCAACATATTACCTGCTGAATTTCTCAGTGTTGACCAACTGGGTGGTCCTACTTCTACGATCCAATCGAGAAGTATTTACCCAGGCAATTCTATCTCTTTCGAAGTACGAAGAGGAAATATTTCTGGCTCGGATTATTTTAGGCACTCTCAACTTCGCCAGCTTTGTCAATCCAAGAGGTCGTCTTTACTGCCGCCAGCTTCAAATTCTTTCTCGGACTTTGAAGCGTCTCCCTCATCGCAAAGCTGTAGAAATTTCACAACTGGTCATGAAGGATTTGGAATGGTGGGTCACACCCTTAGAAAAACCGTTTGTTCGGTGCAGCTTGCACCTGAACTTGATTCACCATTTTATGACGACGGTTGCTGCAGATTACGGGTGGAGAACACAGTCAGACGGTCTTCCGGTTTTAGGAAACCAGATCAGCGGTGCTGGCACTGCAATCTCGCACGTAACAGGTAGCAGAATGGCATCTACTGAGACCAGCTCTCAGATAATTGTTTCGTAAAGTTGGGGTTCCCAAGTAGACCTTTTTGCCACCTGGGAAACCAGGGTTGTGATGGAGTACGTTACCAAAGAATGTCCAGACTTACATTAGCTTAATTTTGCAACCCCTTCAGTCGCTATTTCAGCTGGCGTGGGTGTTTCCGCCCCCCAGCCTAATCCCTCGAGCCCTTTACTATCTGAACTCGGCTCAGGGCAATTTATTGATAGTGGCTCCAATGAGGAAGTGGTTACTGGATCATTGACCCCGAGCTCTCTGCAGATCCTTGAATATCCCCAACCTAGGTCGAGTTGTAGATCGGAGCACGGGCCTGCCACCTCCTCGCATTCAAGACATAGAGCTCTATGTTTGGAAGATAGAGGGTGGGGCGAAGTAACTAATAATGGTCAGAAGCTGAAAGGTCCCAGCTCCGATCTAGCTGGAGCACACTTAGAACTTATAGACCGGCCTGGTCCCGGTTTAAAGATAACAATTTTGACTTCAATAATTCTCCCATTAATATTAGTTTGTCAAGCCTCGATTAATTGAGGAGAGATGAGCCTCTCCTACCATATTGTTGCATAAGTCTGTAGTTCTGACTTTTGGACGACCGTCCTATGGCGAAAATTTGAATGAAGACTTCTTAGTACAACTAATATGCTTTTAAAGTTATTTCGCTACAGTCTCCTAGAGCAGAGAAACCTCCTATTTGGGATCCAAGCGAACTGGTTGCCTCGATGCAGATGAACCCACCAAGTAACTATATTGATCAGGGTGATCATATCATTCTGTATCCCGTGTTTGGGTCAAAGACGGACACTGCTGTGTTCAGGCAATCAGGCCGGAAACTATTTTGTTACGCTAACGTAAATATATGTCCAGTTAGTTGGTTTAGAAAAGTTTTGGAATTGGGAAGACCGAGACGTACACCCAATTGTAATCATTCATTGTTTACGTATCAATTCGAGGTCCCACACACAGTGCATCACAAATTGTGATAGGTAATTGGATTAAAAGATTACTAAACGATGCAGTTATATCTGCATGACCTGGAAGTATGAGTGAACTCCAGCCGTGGTTTCCTTGAATTGGTACGAAAATGTCCCAATAGAAAATATTCTCTCGGCGTGTACCGAATACTTTTGCTAAATATTATTGTAAACAGATAATAGGTCTAGGATCTTACTTCGAGTAATCTCTCAAATAATTTTGAACTGGTATAAGATGAAATCGATTGTCTCTGTCGTTGTTTAGTGATTCTTATTTTTTAGATTATTACTTATCCTGAACTATTTTAAATGTAATAGAAATAAAAATATTACCTAATTACCTACCTAAATTGAATTAGCTAGAAGCTGATTATTCTGATTCGTATAATGAATAGATGTTGCGGTGTTACCATGGTTTTATTTTTCAGTAAATATTATCATATTCTCACATAGCGTCGTTGTGGTCACCAGGAGTTATAAACACGTCTCTCACAGGATGCTGTGCATCGTCACATGCCAAATAATAGTGCAAGTTTTACATAAAAATAAAACTTGTATTATTAAGCAGAGACGATGCACAGCATCCATTTAAGGTCTCCTGGTGAGAGACTTCTATGAGGTAAAAGTCCGCCATTAGCGAACACGCCACCTGGGACCACGTGACTACCGGAAACACGTGACTAAAAGAGCTGTGATTGGTTGAAAATTAACGGGAAGTATACAAAAGAAAAGACCGAGAAAAATTAATAGACATCAAAAGTAAAACCAAGTTTAAGAATGCATACACAACATACAAACAGCTGAAGTGGAGGTGGACAGGGCATATGATGAGAGAAAAGCAAGAAAAATGGACAAAACTTATCACAGAATGGTACCCTTTAGACGGAAAGAGACATAGAGGAAGACAGGCTAAGAGATGGGAGGATGACGTTAAGAAAATAGCGGGTTCAACATGGACTCGCACTGCAAAAATGAGAAAAGACTGGAGAGCTTTAGAGGAGGCCTTTGTCGGAAGACAAGTTGCAACCGAACTACCGTTTGCCGATAAGCATTAGATATTAAAATTGTTAGTATATTAGTTAAACTCTAGTTAATAGTCAAAATGTGTTTTTTTAGATAGTAGTCTTAGGTAAATTAATTCTAGGCACACGAAACTACTTTGTGTAAAACTTGATAGCAACAATAAAGGCTTTTTTATTTTTTTATTTTATTTATTTATTTTATACAACGCCCTCTCACAGGATGCTGTGCATCGTCTCTGCTTAATAATACAAGTTTTATTTTTATGTAAAACTTGCACTATTTTTTACATAAATTAAATGAACCTTATAGCTGATTAGATAGATAGATAGAATACTCTTTATTATGTACACCAAATTACGAAAAAAAAACAATAGTAAAACATTTTACAAGGGGTGACACAATGGGCGGTATTGCTATATGTCAGATATATATATTTTTCAATATCTTCTTTTCTTCGACATACCTACCTATTTAAAAAAAAAATAGTTTTCTAATAAAGTAACTTATCAGTCTTGCAGCCATTTACGAACTATCTTTTTTTCTGTCGTTGTTGGCACAATTCCAAAATGTTGTAATCATAAATAAAAAGACAAAATGGAAAACATTTGTTTTAACAGATTGATAAGAATGAGCACAAGTGCACTCGGATAAGTTATCGGAAAGAAAGTGGGTGGGAACATACAGACAGTGCCTTAACCTCGTGAGGCCGACGCGCCCTTTAAATACCCAAAATGAAGATAGTGACTCAAACCCAAAGCTTTTACGGTATGAGTTCGTATTAAAGCCTACTGGCCGTTCTGTGGCTCATTGCATACACCGTACACAGAAAAAGAAAATATAGATTTCAAACAATCAAATATCTATCTATCTATATAAATAAAAAGAGAAGTCCTGACTGACTGACTCATCAACGCCCAGCCCAAACCCTTGGACCTAGAAAGCTGAAATTTTGCACAGAGGTTCCCTTTATAATGTAGACAAGGAATAAGGAAGGATTTTTCGAAATTCAACTCCTAAGGAAGTTAAATAGGGGATGAAAGTTTGTATGGAAAATCGTCATTTTCACGCGGGCGAAACCGCTGGCAAAAGCTAGTACACTATAAACACAATATCACTCCTGTTATGTAATTCCGAAGGGTTAGGCACTCATTTCTACGCCCACATTTCGGTAGTTATGTTTAAGTCCCATATAATAGGGGGCGAGCCTAATGCCATCAACCGGGCACAAATCCAGACTCCGTGGCTGCTACTAAGAAAATTCCTGATGGAAATACCTAATAACCCATCCTGGGAATCAAACTCCCAGGACCACTAGGCATAGGCAGTACAACTAAACCCACAACACCTTACAGGCACAGTACCAGACTCAACCCCAATCCCAACACCAGCTCCGAACCCAGCGCCACCTGTCGACAAAACCCTGGTCCAGATCAACGTCTCCTGCGAAGAGCTGCAGCAGCGGATCAACAACTTTATGGAGAGGAAGAGGGAGCAAGTGAACATCAGTAACATCCATGACTTCATTCCTGATAAGCAGGATGATATGGAGACGGAGACCTGTGCTAGAGTGAGGACGCAGTTCGTTAAGAGGGAAGGCTCGAAGGGACATTTGAAAAGTGAGTGGAGTTTTTTGTTTAGGTCTTTTTTTGCGTTTCGATGGCAACCTAAGTTGTGGCCCAGAAATGAACTACTGGTTTGCCATTTAGCGTCCATGAGTACCGGTAGCGAACAAACAACAGGACATGTTTTCTTTTGTGGAACAGCACCACATTTACTGTCCAGGGCAGTCATTAATGATTCTTTACCTGAACAGGTTTTCCTTGCTGCGACCAACCTGTGTCCGGAGTCTATTTAAAGACTTCCAGGTCAATGCCAACTCATGTCCAGGTGGAATATTTTCAGACGATTTTTAGGTACCTACTAGAGTTTACTGACAGTCGATCATTTTTGGCCCTTATACTTGAGCATCTTTCTTTTGCTTTATCCACGTTTATACATCTAGGGGTCTAAAATGGCCACTTTAGCAGAGTCATAATTAGCAAATAATCACGTTAATATTATGTTGTTTACGAATTAAAACGTTATTCATAATGATCCTACCATGCTTCTGCTGAAGCAGCTATTTTGCCCCTGTCATACACGTGCGCATTGCGTGTATTATATAAATAACCAAAAAAAAAACATTAAAGAGGAGGGGGTATCGTAGCATGTACAGTGCGATCAAATTATCTTGGCAGCTCTGAACATAGGCTTTGCGAAATTTTACGCATGTAAACTTGGGAATAAAACTGTTATTGCCAGATAAACCAATACTTAAACGATCAGAAAATATCTAATTTAAACAGTGAGAAATACAAATAAAATAAATATCATAACACTTTTATACATTCGTTGTAACAAAATGACCTGCACGAAGTTCGGAGCTGCCAAGATAATTTGATCGCACTGTAACGACTGCCGACTCCGATAGAAAAAATACGTAAGTTTATGTATGTAACTATGTGTAACCAATTATTTTCCTCTATCCCCAGTTCGGAAAGTCAACAACGAATGGGGTCCTCAGACGGTCTCCGCGGCAGACATGTACCCAGACCAGACGGACACCAGCGGCCTACCCTCCTCCATAGCCGAGCGAGTGGTGGCCATTGAGAAGTACCTGAACATAGGCCCAGTGTCCAGGGACGTGTATAGACGGTTGAAGGGTATGGAAGATAAGATAGCTGAACTGCAGGCTGTGTCGCCGGAGTATGCTCAGTTTTGGGTATGTATTCTTTGAAATATGTGGTTGTTTGGCGGTGGCTCGATGTCGGCGACCCCGCGAGCTGCAGTAAGTCGTAGGTTCTACCCAGGCAGGCGCTTAGCTTTGTGTAATTTATTTCATCACCGCTGCTCTCAAAACGGTGAAGGAAAACATCGTGAGGAAACCGGCATGTCCTAGAACCCTAATATTCGAAGGCATGTGACATCTACCAACCCGCACTGGGCCCGCGTGGTGGATTATAGCCCATTCACTTTATAGAGGAGGCCTGTGTCCCAGCAGTGGAGTGGCTGATTATGCTATTCTTGTATTTTCGAGCGTATAGCACTCGTGGGCAGCAGCGAAAATCAGCGTCAGATGGTACACACTGTGTTGCTATCTGGCATTATGCTGAGGCCCTTTCGGCATTATTCGTTTTGTTTGTTTATTTATTTTAACTTAAAAGATTTTTTTTCATGGCAAATAAACACAATTTTCTTTCTTAGAATAGTGCAACATGGATGAAGTTTAATTTAAAATCTATAAAGGCTTCGTATTTTTTCTAGAAATCTACAAGAGATGCTGACATGAAACAAGAAGGGGAGGTGGACTATGCATTCTCTGCAGACGACATCGCGAGGAAGATTGAACAGTTGGAAAGGGCCATGATGTAATGAGATATTTTGCACTTACACAGATCAATTTGAACAAGAAATATAATGTTATACTGGCCTATAAATGTCCTAGTTTGGGAATTGGCTTTTTCTGTCTTATATACAGCTGATACAGGAGAAAACTACTGTTGTCATTATGGTTTAATTCGACAGCTAGTGGTTGCCGAGTGCCACAGACTGCAGCAGCAATGACAGTCCAGAGCAACACAACTGGTTTTTTTGTAACTCTGTGAAAATATTTCCATAGTTTGGAAATCAGTGGTGTCACTGCGGTGTATCATTGCGGCTGTGCAGCCTCAATTTGCGACAGCCTTCGAAATTATACCTTTTGAGATTGGCTTCGTAGGTATACATGGCGACACATCAAGATATTCACAGTATAATATGGCCTAGCTTTGTATAGATTTTCCGTACCATTTGAGATCAGTTTAATTTAGTTTTGTATAGCTTGATTGGTTGTTATGTGTACACATTGAAATGGAATACATCTAATAAGTACATTATGTATGTCTATGTATATAAACTTGTCACTTTTTTATAGCGAGGTATACTTTCAATGTAAGTAGTTTGTGTTAAAATAAAAAACCCGTTTAAAATTAACATAGTAACTTTAATGTAGGAATCAAACAACTGTGGTATACGCACATGTTAGACATAAATAAAAAGAATTAAAAGAAAGATTGTTTTACTCACACCCAGTTTCAGGATTAAAAATGTTTGAAGTTTAGAACCTGTCAAATTCTAGCATTTTTTAGTGTTCACATTTTTACTTGGACACTGTTATTAAACATTTATAAAATTTTAATTCAAGGATACGAGAAACCGAATATTACTCTTTTTACAATACTCTTCTATATTTTCTACTACACAATAAAACCCCATAATTTGAACAAATTATTCATCGATGCAAAAGCTACAAAATACTGAATAAAACACTATTTAAACTTTAATTAAAACATTTTCACATTTTATTTACACAAATGTATATTTCACTTTTATGTACAAATCACGGTTTTGTCACAATAAACACTCACTGCACTTCACAAGATAATAATAATTCAACTAGGAGTCTTAGGGACCAAACTCATCGACACTGACTCGGCTTGATCCGATCAGGGCTTTATATTCAAGAAAAGCGGTTCAAATCCAAGTAATAATTCGACTTTTGATGGATGGAGGAAGAAGAAGGCCAAAAAACGATGGACAGAAAACCGAGTCAAGAATGGTATGAAAAAAAATCATTACCCTTCCTTTTGGTTTCGCCGTAGTCGGGTAAAAAGGAGAAAATGACGGCGTGACGGTTGACAGGGGAAAAGGGAAGAAAAAGGCGTTTCTCGCCGATCCCAAGTAACATGTGACAGGGGCCGGAAGATAATGATATACTTTAAGTTTAATCTTGAATATCAATGATATTGGTTACAATGAAAACATTGTCCGGAGACTAGGACTTAGGAAATGTAAGTCTAGGATTGCCCACCGCCTTTAGCAAACATTGGGAGCAATGTTCGCGCCTTTTCTGTATGAGAAGAGGTATTTGCCCAACAGTGGGACACTAATAGGATGGTGTAGTTAAAGCAGAAATTACGTCATTCGCCCCATTTCAGTTCAGATACGTCACATGGTCATACTTGATCGGTTCAAGCCAATACTAGTGTCGACAAGTATAGCTACTTCCTTCGGGTCTCTTCGACTAGGCAGCTGGCTGCTGGGCCGGCCTCCTCAGGTAGACCACGATGCCCAGAGCCCCCAGGAGTGCGGTGATGAGGTACAGGTCCCAGTTGGACAGCAGCGTGGAGTCTGACAGGAACAGTACTGCCAACGGACTCTGAAAGAATGACTGATGAGTATCGACTTTAGTGAGGTTACTGTGGATCAAAGTACAATGCACAAAATATAATACGAAAATAAACCTTATTGTCCATGCGAATTAGGTTCATTTTTCGCCACTGGACAATAATGTTCACTTAATTATTTCGGTCAAGTGACACAAGCGGAAACACACCCGGAATACGATGTACGAACATCGTTCGTTGTTCTGCGAGGTGATTCTTTGTTAAACATTTATAGTGTGTATTTTTTTATGTGGCTCTGGTTGGCTGGACATTTCTTCAAAACTGCTCGCATTTAAGTAGGTCAATAGGGCACTTTATGTGACGGCTAAACACCCTTATTTCAGAATAGGTGACGCTACAGAATCTTAGATAATCGATCGAAAGCGTGTCCAGCCAGCTTGAAAAACCACTTTTCGCTGGTCTCTCAATCTTCGTAACGGAAGTGCTTTTTGCATATCAACGGGCGTCACATAAATATGTGACAGGCATCAAGCTAAAAGTTTTGTGATACGTACAATGGTTTAGTAGAAAAATGCAAAAAACTGTGTCCAGCCATCTTGAATTTACGTAGAAAACTTTTGGCTGGCACTTCCGAATCCCACATATCGGGAGCGTTTTCGAATACGGTTCCTTTACTAATACTTGGTGACGCAATGTGTGACAGTAATAACGTTTGATTTATGCCGTCACATGCAAGGGTTTACGAGATATCAATGAAAACTTAATGTATACTTGTGTCCAGCCATCTTGAACTCAGGCTGGCTGGACACCTGTATCTCCGCTGCCTGATGATCTACGACCTTCAAAATGGTATCAAAATGTGGTGACGGGGACGATAATGATAACCTGAATTTGTGACGGAGAAATTTTCCGTAGTTTCAAAGATATTGATCATTTAAATTTTCCCATACAAACATCCATTAATATTGTGAGGTGACCATAATTCTTCCATAAATAAAGGATTTCTTTTTAATCGACTAATCGGCCGGTAGCAGCCACGCCTGCTTTGTATTTGATTTCTCCGTGGGAATAAAAGGTTTTCCTGCAGTAAAAAGCGTAAGTATGTGTTAATTCAAAATAATAATTAAAAACTAACAAAAAAGAACAAAGTGCATTGCACTCAGTGATGCCAATTTAGCATTTTTTCATGTTGTTTAGCAAACTTATTAGTTGTTTAGCATATAAAATAATCATAAAATAAAATACATTAATGCGTACGCAATTATTTCCATTTAGAAAAAAAATCCCTTTACTATATTGTTGGCGCTTCTGGTGCCAACATAATGGAAAGAGTATTTGAGATCATAGTCGATTAAAACAGTATGTATATTTTGTTAAATAATAAAAAAGTTAAAACTATGTTACGTTTCATTTGACACTGAAAAATGTTAGCAGATTTTTTAGCATTTCTATAAAGCAATTGGCATAATTTTAACACCATTTTAGCAGATTCTATATCGGTCTTGTTGGCAACACTGATGCACTGACACTGAGATTGTGCACAGGCTGTGAGTGTGACAGCGTAATAATGGTAGTACGTACTAAAACCTAGACTCTAAATCTTTGTTTATTTTCAAAAAACAAGTCAAAGAACATTACCTCTCCTCTATACTGTAATATTCTGTATTTATGTATGTTTATACATTATATGTATGTACTCCTAATTACTAGTGTTTATTTTTATATGTGTATTAATTTGTATGTATGTTTATTTTATATCTAATTAAAATTTTCCTGTTTGTCTTTGCTACACACTGTGTCTATATTTCTAATTTAACTTTCCTCTCGCAGGTCTGCTGGAAGAGATTTCTTATGAAATAAGCAGTACCTTTGTGCTCTTCTATTCTTTTTATGTATTTTCCTTTTTTTTTGTATTTTGTGTGTACATAAATAAATAAATAAAATAAATAAAACCAAATGAAGACTGATGCTGTGATTTATTTTGTGTAATAATTTTATTCTTTTCCATAAATAGGTATTGAAGAATATTTTAGTTTATTCAGCTATTTATATGATTAAAATGACGACCACCGGCTTCATTTGCGCTTCAAACACTTAGGGCGGCGGTAAAAACAACGCTTTGGTACAAGGCGGGGGTTACTGAAGTGCAAATGGAGTTGATCGTCGTCATTTTCGTCATTGAAACGCTCTAGCGCAAATAAATAAATGTGATTTTATTTACCTACATTATTTTTTCATTTAAATACCTTAGAGCATTAGTCTGTTATCCTGACACAATATCTACCTATGTACTTACCATAAAAACACCAATAATTATCTACTAAAAAGAGTAGATAGGTATCTGCACGTAAATAATCAATAACATTAAAAAAAATCTCCCCCCCCCTTCCTCACTTCTACACTTTTGTCTTCTATTGATTAAAATATCTACAGTTGTTCGTATTAGTATCACCAATACGCGAATTTTCGTCCATTAAAGAAAACACCTTAAAATATACTTCATCATTTCAGCCAAAAGACGTCCACTGCTGGACATAGGCCTCCCCCAGGCATTTTTGGGGGGGTTTGCCATAATCGCCACGCTTGGCAGGCGGGTTGGCGATCGCAGTATGGTTGTTACAAAGACACAGAGAACGCTGCTGCCCATTCTCTGGTAAGTCCCTTAGTCGCCTCTTACGACACCCACGGGAAGATATGCGATGGTGCTATTCTTTACGTCCGACACCACACGGAACCGGAAAATATACTTAGTCCTACATAAAACCTACAATATTGGTAACCCTACTACAGTGTTTGTATGGGAAAATTTAATAGATCAATATCTTTGAAACTACGCAAAGTTTCTCCGTCACAAATTCAGGTTACCATTATCGTCCCCGTCACAACATTTTGATACCATTTTGAAGGTCGTAGATCATCAGGCAGCGGAGATACAGGTGTCCAGCCAGCCTGAGTTCAAGATGGCTGGACACAAGTATACATTAAGTTTTCATTGATATCTCGTAAACCCTTGCATGTGACGGCATAAATCAAACGTTATTACTGTCACACATTGCGTCACCAAGTATTAGTAAAGGAACCATATTCGAAAACGCTCCCGTTATGTGGGATTCGGAAGTGCCAGCCAAAAGTTTTCTACGTAAATTCAAGATGGCTGGACACAGTTTTTTGCATTTTTCTACTAAACCACTGTACGTATCACAAAACTTTTAGCTTGATGCCTGTCACATATTTATGTGACGCCCGTTGATATGCAAAAAGTCGTCAAAATCACTTCCGTTACGGAGATTGAGAGACCAGCGAAAAGTGGTTTTTCAAGCTGGCTGGACACGCTTTCGATCGATTATCTAAGATTCTGTAGCGTCACCTATTCTGAAATAAGGGTGTTTAGCCGTCACATAAAGTGCCCTATTGACCTACTTAAATGCGAGCAGTTTTGAAGAAATGTCCAGCCAACCAGAACCACATATTTTTTTGATTTTCCTCATAAATGAAATAAAATTAGTCAAACCACGAGTGCGACACGATGTACTCCTACGAACGAAACGAGTCATGCACACTTGTCATTTGAATCACAAATGAAATGAACTGGTGCCAAAATTGCTGCCCCTGGTCATTATCATCATTATTCGCAGGCCGAATTCACCCACTGCTGGGTATATGCCTCTCTTTTCTGTTGCCGGTGTCTCCTCGTTTTTGTGCCAGCCTCATTCAAGGTTTTCGTCCAATGGCAACTATGACGTCTGCCCATCCTCCACATTTATTTTCCGTTCTTACTGCTGCTCATACTACTTTTCAAAACAGACACGCGAAATCGCTTCCGCACATATTTCGGCGGAGGCTTTGTTTTTTTTGGGGTGTGGAAAATCATCAAATAACTCCTCCCGCTGGGCAGAGCGGTAGGGTGTCAGACTTCTACTGACTAAAAACCACCCATGTTCCTTCTTAGCCGTTTGTGTCGAGGCCGAGGTATATCTTTCGAACAACCCGCAGCTTTAGAGGATGCCTAAAGTTACATATATAGCAGTATCTACTTACATCAAGTATCTGATGTATAGCAGACGCAGCGTTCAGTCTGGCCAGAGCCAGCGCAGCGGGCAGACGTGCGTCCGGCGAGGTGTCGGCCGCGAGGTCGTAGCAGCGCTTAGCCAAGTGCGCGTCCTGCGCCAGCCCTAGGCCTCGCTCGTGCATGTAGCCCAGGTTGAAGGTAGCCTGAGCGTTGTGGAGCTGTTCTGAGGCTATCCTGTAAGATGAAACGTAAATACTAGGTCTGTGGGTGATAGATTAAGGAGGTAGTGGAGTCGAGAAGATGGAGCCTACGATAAAAGTCGACTGAACTAAGTTTGAAGCTAAACCAAACGCCTATTTCTCATAGCATGAAAATGTGGTCATATTTTCGGTTTAACGTGACAATAGGGTAGTAGCCAAAAAAATCTAATTAGCCCGACAGATAGATTTCAAAAAAATTTTGGACACATTTTTTATTTTTTCACGTAAACAAAAAATGAAGGCTAACAGTGTTTCGAAAAGTCGTGTGATGTCACAGTTTGGTAATTTTTTTACCAGAAAGTGACGTCACAAGACCCCTCTCATGATCTTTGACACGTTTTATTTTCGTATTTTTTTATTAATTTGCTAAAACCTTAAATACGTATCCAATATTTTTCGATAACCTAACGGACGAAGTAAACAGAATCACATTTTTTTTAGTCTGTGAATTGTCACTATTCCCTGCAGAACGTATAAGCATACCTGTAGTGATAGGCGGCGGCCTCAGCGTCCTGCGCGGTCCCCAGCCCGTAGTAGTGATAGTCCCCCAGCTTGACCCGCGCCGCGCCGCAGCCCTGCGCCGCGCCGCGCCCCCACAGCTGCAGCGCGCGCGACCAGCGCGACTCAGAGCTGAACAGACGCACCTCGCCTGAGGGGGTACGACTGTACTTGCTTAAACTGTCTTCGATCCTCACGCGAAACACGGAGTCAACTTATAAAAGGGATACCCTATAGTTTATGGCTAGCAGTAGGCAGCAGAAAAGGAGAGAGAGATGTCTTCCACCCTGCTAATTTGCGTTGAGTGGTGCTGGCGATGGACTTTGGGAAGTAAGTCGTTTACGGCATCGTGTGGTATTTCTAAACGCCTCGCATAGAATTAATAGAAAAAAGGGGGGGATGAAAATATTACTTTTGGTCGCGATAACCGACATCCAAGCGGGCGAAGCCACGTGTAGCTAGTTATTATTTAATAACTACGTAATAAGTCCCGCGCGGTTCCCACGTGATTCTGAAACCGTGCGGTCCCCGTCGTGTCTGAACTAGCCCCAAGGCGCTCGTGGTGCGAATATTTTACGCGAATATTCTGCACCTCGTCTTGGAAGAGGACTTTTAGCCACAGACAAGTGTCACATGAACGCACAGCGACATGGTGCACAAGTAAAGTAATACGAATACAGTTTTAAGGTTCTATTTACTACCTCAAATAGTTTTTGTTTGTCATTTATATCTTAGTCTGTAAGGTCTAATTAGGTAAGGTCTCACTAGAAGACCTTATGACTGCATCAGCGAATTCGCATAGCTGAATTTTGGCCCAAAACGATTTAATAGAAATTTGCTATCGACATGCTAAGGAAAGGTCTAATTAGGTAGATAAATCTATGGGCCAGAGTTACTTGACAAAAGTAATGACTTAAATGTGTCTACACTACTCACCGG
This sequence comes from Diarsia dahlii, assembly GCA_949775195.1. Taxonomy (NCBI): domain Eukaryota; kingdom Metazoa; phylum Arthropoda; class Insecta; order Lepidoptera; family Noctuidae; genus Diarsia; species Diarsia dahlii. The sequence goes on from OX459209.1 coordinate 18,490,434, forward strand.
TGTCAAGCAAGAAGGCAGCGTTAGTCTGCGCCAGTTCATACCCTCGCTCAGCCAGCGCCAGGTACTGCAGTAGCGAGGAGTCGGAGTCCCTCGCGCGCCAGGCCGCGTGCGCCAGCATCAGGCGGGAGCCCCACGGACCACGCTCGCACACGTTCTTGAATAACTGTTACAAAAACGAAATAAGGATTTTTTTCAGGAGCTGATGCCGAGGTCATAAAATCCTTGATAGTGGTAAAATAGTACATTGTGATATAAATGGCGAAGATATAAATGTTGTATTGCGTTTGAGACGGAATTCACAACTGAGCCGAGGGCGAGGTTGTTATGAAGCCGAGAACTGCAGTAGAGAGTTGAGAAGTGTATTTAAAAAAAATGCATTACATGAATTGATAAATACCTTGATAATGGTATTCATGTAATGCAAATGTGTAACAGAATAACCACAATACCTCTTGGTACGGTTTGCTAGTTTGAATGCTAGTGATTCAGACTAGGAAACTACAACTTTTTCAACTAATATTCGCATATTACGGGGATGCCATCGCCAAAAATTAAACAAACGATAGCTGGGTAATTTTCATCATAAGGAAACATTCATAGTCGTCATTTTCACGGATTTTATAGATACTGAAGCCCAAAAATCAGGTCAAAATCTTTATAAACTCACCTCTACAGCCGTTGTACAGGACCGAAGCACCCCCAGACCTTGAGCATGCATCTGTCCGAGATGGTACAACGCTAACACGTGGCCAGTCTGTGACGCTAGAGAGAAATACTTGTTGGCTTGCTTGAAGTCGCGACGGACGCCTATGCCACCTGTCAAACGGAATGTATCGGTTAATTCTTTCGATCATTCGACCATCATAACTCTTTGTTTTATATATCATTCTCCTATTACTCGTATCTCAATTTATTTGAAGTGGGTGTAGCATGTCTATTTTCTCCTTGCATCGGTTTTAGTCGTCATCGCCGTATTCACCACAATTGACTATTTGACTACTGTAAAAATTCACGAAAATATCACGTTATTTCAAAGAACTAACAGAAATAACGCGATGTGTGAAAAAAGTAATAAAATCGATAAGAAAATGGAGTAGCTATATGTACATAGGGATCTTCTGTGACCTCTCCAAAGCATTTGATTGCGTCAACCACGAAACCCTTCTCATAAAGCTCAAACATTACGGTTTAGGGAATCTTGCGCTCAGTTTAATGAAATCGTATTTAAGCGATAGACATCAGCAAGTACAAATAAATGGTGTCAATTCAATGGGCTTAAAAGTAAGCATGGGTGTGCCACAAGGTTCGATATTAGGTCCCTTTCTCTTTTTAGTCTATATTAATGATCTACCCCATTTATTTAAAAACCAACCTGAAATGGTATTGTTTGCCGACGATACTTCTTTAATATTTAAGGTAAACAGACGTGCCACGAATCTTGATGACGTAAATAACGCCTTACTGCAGGTTCATAATTGGTTCACCGTTAATAATTTAGTATTAAATGGGAAAAAAACGAAGTGCATAAGATTTGCTCTACCAAATGTCAAAAGTACTGATTGTGACATAGTATTAAATCAAGAGAGACTAGAATTTGTCAATGAAACTGTTTTCTTGGGGATAACGATTGACTCAAGGCTACAGTGGGGTCCGCATTTAACATCTCTTGCAGGACGGCTGAGTTCAGCAGCATATGCTGTTAGGAAAATCCGTCAATTTACTGACGTAGATACCGCGAGACTAGTCTATTTTAGCTATTTTCATAGTGTTATGTCATACGGTATTTTACTATGGGGACGGGCTGCAGACGTCGAGTCTATATTTATTCTGCAGAAAAGAGCCATTAGAGCCATATATGGTCTACGAAGGCGCGATTCTCTGAGAGAGCTGTTTAAGGAAATTAACATCATGACAGTACCTTGTCAATACATCTATGAAAACATCATGTACGTCAGGAAAAATCTGCATTTATTTAGCAAAAGAGGTGATAGACACCACTATAATACGAGAAATAGGGACCAACTAGTTCAGCCAGGTTTCAGGCTAGCTAAAGTAGACTCATCTTTCATGGGGTACTGTTTAAAATGTTACAATAAAATACCTCCTCACATTCTTCAACTGAGTGAGACGAAATTTAAAACTTGTGTAAAACGCACACTATGTAGGCAAGCATACTATAAGTTGGGGGATTACATTGATGATAAAAATGCTTGGCTCCATGCTGGTCCTGCTCCACAACCATAGGGGCAATTACATCGATTATCATGTGAAGTTATTGTAGAGGCTGCAGAAGATTGTAAAAATATCTTTGCATTGTATAGATTCAATGTCTTAATATTGTATAATTGCATGGCACATGTGTGAGTACTATGTACTATAAAGCCCCTTTTTACATTTAGTTATATTTTAGTGACGTTGCCCTGGTGGCTGAGAGAATGTCATGCTCACTCAAATGTCTCGCTGATGGTGGCGGGTGTGTCGGATCATTTAGTTCCCTTCAAAATGGTTGAGTTGAATGGTGCTGATCCATGCGTCATGTTCGTGAACGGGCGCTGTCAGTGGAGACTGGTCATTCCTTAGTTGCCATGGTGTAAATATATTTTTCTTTTTGATTTGTTTATTAAGTATATCTTTTTACTCTGGACGCTCTTAACTTGCACGTCTTGCTACATAGTTCTCACATAATATACCATCTCAACATGAATGATATAATGTACCAAGATTTTGTAACAAATTCTAATTTAAAAGAGTGTCCATGGAGTTTCTTGCCCGTTCTTCTTCATGAGATCTACGTTAGGGAACTGGCAACTGCAGTACTTTCACAAGTTATTATGCCTTGTGATTGTGACTGTAGCGTAGGAGTGCAATGCGTCGTTTCGGGAGTTGCTGCGTCGGGCTGCGCGGCGCCGGATGTTACCGGCGGCGAGTGGTGTGGGTGCGGGGGCGCGCGGCGGCGTGTGCCGTGGCGGTGGGTGTGCGGGGCTCCGGGTCGCGGGGCGGCGGTTGCACGTTGCGGCGTGCATTCGTTGTTCCGTGATTCGGGGTCTCGAGCATTCGTTGTTGCGGTTTGCGTCGCTGGGTGCTTTCGTGCTCGCAGTGTTCGTTGTTGCGGGCATTCGGTGGCGTGTGGTTCGGCGTGGTGGCTTTCGGAATGGCGCATTGCACTCGTAGTTTCGTTCTTCTTCCGTCCTTCTGACATTCAAAAATGCCTGTAATGGCTTAATTGAAATAAACGATTTGAGTTTGAGTTTGAGTTTGAGTACGGTTAAGCAACCGCACATTGTACTTTACTTTGGCCTGGTTGGAATACTGCAATTTTTGTTAATTTATAAAATGTAATATAGTCACGTACTCAAGAATGTCAGTCTTCGATGTAATACCGAGCTCGCGCAACATTTAACATTTTAAACAATTTTTTATAACATTATTTATTATTATATTATTTTAGTGCAGTTTCGTATTAAAATACCTTTTTGAACATTAACATACCACATTAACTTGTAAGGGCTTGCCCTTACACTATATATGATATATAGGTACATATACTTTAGAAGTTTTTGGTGGGGACACTTTCTATCCTAGCCAAGCTCCAAGCTCCAAGCTCCAAGCTCCAAGCTCTGCTTAGCTTGGGACTAGATGGCGTTGTGTGATAGTTGTGGAATATTATTATTATTATTATTATTATTATCCTTGTCGCGCGATACTACCATTTGTACTAAGTAACTATGGCGGTATGAAATATGACGTCACGTTTCTGTAGCGCTGTCTTTAAAACGCACGTCATTTAAAATCATTTAAAACTAAACCATTTTATAATTCGATTTTATTACTTTTTTCACACATCTATTTATTTATTTATTTATGTACACACAAAATACAAAAAAAAGGAAAATACATAAAAAGAATAGAAGAGCACACAGGTACTGCTTATTTCATAAGAAATCTCTTCCAGCAGACCTGCGAGAGGAAAGTTAAATTAGAAATATAGACACAGTGTGTAGCAAAGACAAACAGGAAAATTTTAATTAGAATTTTGAACAAAATTGTACCTATCGATATTTAAAATAAACATACATACAAATTAATACACATATAAAAAAAAACACTAGTATTAGGAGTACATACATATAATGTATAAACTAACATCGTGTTATTTCTGTTATTTCTTTCAAATAACATAACATTTTCGTGAATTTTTAACAGTAGTCAAATTGCCTATTTTATCATCTTCTTAATAGTCTATGCATCGTTTCTTTAGACTTCCCGTTTCCCGCTAGAATTTCCCCAAATGGATGCGCCGACACCGATACCCTTCTCCTATATTTAATATCCGATGGTTCTACTAATTATAGACTTACCAAAGTACATAAATCCTAGATGCAGTTGTCCCTCAACCCAGCCCTGGTTGGCGGCCATCGTGAAGTATTTAAACGCAGCGGTCGTATCCTTTGGAACTCCACGACCCTACGAATAAGTCAATATTATACCAATTTACTGTTTTTACCCGACTGCAAGGAAAGGGTTATGTGTTTCGCGTCTATCTTTGTTTGTAATATTCTTTTTTTAACCAACTTATAAAAATGAGGAGGTTCTCAATTCGGTGTATTCGATGTATTTTTGTTTTAAATGACTAACATCCAAAAATAACTTGACTGACTGAAGACGGTGGTAAAAAAGTTTCATTGACATTACAAACAAAACTCAAACGACATTCGGAAGTAAAGTTATTTTCCACTTTTCAGTGTTTTTTTTGGAAGTCTGTTATTTGACGATTAAATAATTATCTGGTCTTATTTCAGGGGAAGAAAAAACAGGCCTGATGTAGACACAAAATATTCGACTACTGAGCATTTAATAGGTGTAAAAGTACCCTTTACTAAACCGAAAGGTATACTTGTTCTGTCCGTCATTTCGATAATTTTTAGAGTATACCTGCGAACCATCTATTTATGGAGAATACGGAGATATTGGGAGTCAAAGTTCCCTTCTCCAAAAGTTTTTTAATGTTATAACTGTATTTTCAGTACCTCCACGACTCTCGTACTATTCAATGCGTCTATCAGCACAACTTTTGAGTGGGTTACATTGTGTCCTACCGTAAAATAAGATATTTCAACTTTCGTCGAGACCAATGAGGCTGTCGATAAAGTTCATCATCATCATTTCAGCCGAAAGACGGCCACTGTTGACATAGGCCTCCCCTAAGTGTGGCCACATTGACCGGTCCCGTGCGGCTCGCATCCAGCGGACGCTTCACCAGGTCATCGCTCCACCTAGTTGGAGGCCTTCCAACGCAACGTCTTCCGGTTCGCAGTCGTCACTCCAGAACTTTTCGGCCCCATCGGCCGAACATCCGATCTGCGAGCAATGTGACCTGCCCATTGCCACTTAAGTTTGGCGATTCTTCGGGTTACGTCGGTAACCTTGGTTCTCATGCGGATGTCTTCATTTCTGATTCGATCACGCAAGGAAACTCCGAACATAGCCCTCTCCATTGCCCTTCGGGCTATGCTCAATAATGTTACTGACCTGTAAATACATGAAGCCCAGTCCGCTCTGCCCCACTGGGTTGTTCAGTTCAGCCGCCTTCCTGAAGTACCGCAGCGCTGTCTCGTTGTCAGCCTTGATGCCGTCGCCGCCTTCTAGATATATCTGTAATGACAGGAGAGTGTGATTGACGTCCACTGCTGGACATAGGCCTCCCCTAGGTGTCACCACATTGACAGATCCCGTACGTCTCGCATCCAGCGTACCCTGCAACTTTCACCAGGTGCATGCTCCACCTAGCGGGAGACCTTCCAACACAACGTCTTCCAGTTCGTTCCCTGAAGGGTAGCCCCCGAAATTTGAATTTTCTTACGTTCATACATCTCAGTTCATATAATTCCTTGAATACCTTTTATAGTCACTCAAGGAAGTAATGTGAACTGAAAGGGTCGTTTTGGTGATTTTTATTATTATTACTCAGCAAAGTCACATTAGTTACGGTCGCGAATCCTATTATATGTAACATACAACCTGACACTGACCGACAAATTGCAAAAAACGTAAGAAAATTCGAATTTCGCGGGCTACCTTGGAGCATCAACCTTAAACGAATGTCCCCTCACAAAATACACCTAGTATACACCAAACTAGCAAAGTAATCCTCTAAAGAAAGATTATAAGTCGGTCACTACTAATAACGTTCTTATAAAGAGATTGCGGTAGACTATTTAACTTATAATAGCATTTGCCAAGCCTTACCATATTTAAGTGCATTCGTTTTTATATCTCGGTCTTATAGTTCGCTACAAGACTGACCTATAATACTGAATACATCTATAGAACACTTTTGCTAGTGATAACATTTCACAAACGTAGATATTCTCAAGAGCATTTGCTTTTATAACTCAGTCTTATAGTTAGCTACAAGATTTTCTTTTAGGACACTTTTAGGAATAAGTTTCCTATAATCGTTTACAGTAAAACTAAATAATCCAGAATAACATTTTGATCCTACGAGTATAGTTGCATTTTGTGAGAAAACAAGATCTAATAATAACACATACAACATACCTTGCCTAGGAAGGCGTTGGCGACTGCGTTGCCCGTCTTGGCGGCTTGTTGGAAGTAGTTCAACGCCTTGTTGATGTCCAGCGTCACACCGCGCCCGCCTTGGAAGTGCAACTGGCCTAGACCCACCTGTATCATACAAATTATTACTTATGAAAATAGTTTTAATAACATTTTTATTTGCTGCCTTAGGTAAAGTAAAAGATATTTAAACGAGTACTATCATACCTTAAAATATTTTAGATTCTATCTAACGTCCCGTTCACGACCTTGCCGCTGTGAGCGGCAGCTAAGCGCGGGGAGGCGAGCGGTAAGATCAAATGTATGAAAATGTTTGAAGCACGCCACGAGTCGCCGCTCATAGCGTTTTACACATTTTCATACATTTGATCTTACCGCTCGCCGCCCCGCGTGAACGGGCCGTAAAAGAAGGTGACACCGATTTCGAAAATGATGTAAATCTTGTGTCGAGAGGAGCTTTTTTTTTGGTGGGTGGAAAATCATCAAATGACCCCCCCCCCCCCCCCCCGCTCTTGGGCAGAGCGAAGGGGAGTGTCAGACTTCTACTGACTAAAAACCGAACCCATGTTCCTTCTTTGCCCTTGTGCCGAGGCCACGTCATCTTGTACTAAAATCCGCAGCTCATTGCTACATTACTAAATATTAACAGCTGCACAGGTTGATCTTATGGATGAGTCGCGATTGCCTAGGTCGGCCTAAAATACTGGTATTCAGCTGTATCCGTTTAGACTGGATCCCAACACAGAACATAGTTGGGATAAAGTTAGTTTATGTGGTCGGAGCTCCCAGCTCCCGACTTCGATTCGATTCAGAAAGTCGTATGTCTATCTCGCTCGCTTTCGCAACGCTAAAAAGAGATACGAAATAGCAGATACGGCTTGTCATATCGATCGGCTAGTTACCTGCGCCTGCACATCGCCCTTCTCAGCCAGCAGCTGGTAGTACTCGATGAGGTCGGTGTCGAGCGTGCCGGGCCCGCCGCCCTCCGCCTCGTCGATGAGCCGCGTGCGCTGGATGGCTGGCCCGCCGCTGAACGTTACTTGACTTGCCACTGGAACAAAGCATATCACGTTAATAATGAAAAAGCGAAACGTGTAACTTATTATATTTAACTAGCTGATGCCACTTCGCACGCGTGCATGTCGGGAATATCAAAAATGACGATTTTCCATATAAACTTTCATCCCCTGTTTCACCCCATTGGAGTTTGAAATTTTTCTTAGTGGATGTCTACGTCTTAGGAGGAATACGTGTGCGAAATTTTTCCCTCTACATACAAATAGATAGATAGATTTAAACTCACAGACCACACTGTTTTATATGCTGTTAGATTTCGAGTTACGTTGCAGAACGAAAGAAATTCATTGAATGGTCAGCAAAATAAAAACGAACTTAGTCATAACTTCAAAAATATGAATATTTTTTTTTCAAATGGACTCTTATGATACGTCAAGAAACGGTGCACAGCTTAGGTTGGTCGTTTCTTACGAAAAAGAACCAGCATGAAACTCCATGGTTTTACTTGTGAAATAATTTGGTTTTACAATGTTATTATGTTATCAATGTTAGTACCATGACCCCTGGTTCAAGTGTGGGAAGGGAACACCGGGGTAGGTTTGCGTTACTTAGATACTAACAGACCCTTGCGCTCGCACCAGGGCGGAGGACTTCCTTGAGGATTTTCCACCACAGAACAAAAAAATAAGTTGTTGCTTTCATCACAAAAACGTAAACCAAGATAAAAAGCCGTCCTGACGGGGCTTCGGGTCCTGTCGGGGCTGCGGGTTGTTCTACAGAGATACCGCGGCCTCGGACACAAAGGTCTAAGAAGGTACATGAGTGGTTTTTAGTCAGTAGAAGTCTGACACTCCCTACCGCTCTGCCCAGAGCGGGAGGAGTCATTTGATGACTTCCCATCCTCCAAAAAAGGGTGAATAATAAACTCATAATTCCAAAAAAAAGATAATTAACCTTTTGAGCGCCACAGTCACTTAAAGACGACAAGCCGAACAAGCAATAAAGTGCCCTAAGTCTGTCGATTTATGGTACTTTTTGACTTGTCGTCTTACTTGACCGTGGCGGTAAATGGGTTAATACCGTCTACACAAGTACACCTACCTTTCGAAGCCACCTTCATATACAAGTCCATGGCCTTAGGACACGAGCTGGGTACGGTGTTGCCGCTCCAGTAGCGGTACGCCAGCGCCATCTGAGCGTAGTCGCTCTCACCTAGCGCCCCCATCGTGTAGTGCACTAGGGCTTTGCCCTGGGACACCGGGACTGCGATGCCGGTCGCGTAGAGGAAACCCATGCCCTGGAAAATTTAGTTTCAATATTAATAGTCCTCCTGACCGTTTTTCGGCCACGGCGGCCAATCCCAGCGGAGATTAGCCATCTGCGCGGGAGATATTATAGTGCACAAGTGTGTGCGTAGGCACAAGTGCACTCTCTGTTCCCTTTTCTCTCATAGTCCTCAGGGACGGCAATCCGACACGACCGGAGAGAGATCAGGCGCAGGACCAACGGCACGTGCTTTCCCAGGCACGGGGGTATTATACCACCAACTTCCAAACTCCGGGCTACTACTGGGAAATTTCTAATGAAAAACCCAATAGCACTTTTTGCCCGACCCGGGAATCGAACCCAGGACATCACGCTCTGCAGTCGCGTTTGCGACCACTAGACCAACGAGGCAGTTTCAATATTATAACGATCACGAAGGTTTTTAAATGTCTCAAGGAGATGGAGTGTGCTGGTGCTTTTAGACTTTTTAGCGCAGCGTTTAAATATGACTCTCCAATTTTTATTGCCAAATGAGCCGGCTCTTGACCTCGGTCACGGGTGATATAAAATGATGGAGGAGGTCTATGAACGAGCGTGTCCAGAACATGCCTGTTCACTAAACATTCCAACTGGTTCAAAATATGACTACTGATGATGAAGATACTATCTAGCCGATTTCGGCCACAGCGACTGCATTCGCTGACTTTCTATAGATAGTCAAGAGGGTGGTTGTGCTGCTCATGACTACTAGCGTACGTTTGACACCACATCATGATCACTGTCTTTCTAGGGGACCTGCGATGTTGATCAGGAGTTTATTCCACCACTTCTTCTCAGCAATCATGGAGTTTAAATGTATGCTGATTGATTGAATGCACAGATGGCGGAAGAGAACTCGGTAAGTAATTTGGTGCAAGTAACTTGGATGTGGTGCTCGTCGGCACGCCTTTGGTCAAAGTTCTATGGCAATAGCGCCATTATTAAAACTTAAAATGTGGGTTTAAAAGTTCAGTTTACAGTAGGAAGTGGTGAAGTGCTTTTGGGAAACTATTTAAGTATGTCATTTTTGATGTCAAAAACTGCTGATTCTGAGCCAAATCATAATAAAAAAACATTTTAAAAAATACAAACTTACAGCGTGAGCATCAGCGTTCCCTTCTTCAGCTAACCCCTCGAATATACCCTTCGCCTTATCCAGGTCGAGTTCGACCCCCTCCCCGAAGAGGTACGACCAGGCTAACTTTATCTTAGCCGGGACATAGCCTATGTCGGCCGCCTGCTTCACCTGCAGGATAGCCCCGCGGAGGTCGGGGGAGCGACGATTTAGCTTCGCCATTGCGACGTCGAAGAGTTCCTTGGCTGTGAATAAAATACTGCTAAGAATTAAGGCGTCGATTCCCAGGTTGGACTTGCGGGTTTTTTAAAGAAAGGTTGGACACTAGTTGGTTTACACTAGGAATTTATCTTGTAACGTGGGAAGAACTACCTTTAGGCCATACAAATATTTGTTGTGTGTGGGTTCGAGCCGTCGCGACACGCAACACGGCCAATATGTGCCAGTTGATGCCAATAGGCCCGCCCCCTGTTACATGGGACTTAAACATAACTGGTGAAATAAGGTTGTAAAAGTATCATGAATAGTAAACCTCCCCCCCCCCCCCATGTGTCTCTTGAATATTGAAAAGACTGTGTAGAATTCGACATGCTAACCAGAAAACATATTTACAAAGACATAAATAAAAACAGCTGCATGTAAAGTACTTAAAAGGTAACATTATTTAATTGCTACTAAATAATAATAAATAATAGTAACATTATTTAATTAAACGACATCATCCGACGTGCTCTTGTCGCCGTCGGCGTACCAGCTGTTTTAGAACCCCATGGCTTGGCACGCGACGATGGCAAGAGACCGGACGGCATGTCTTTGTTTCCTTGGAAGATGGGTAGGCCTTTAGTGTGGGACGCAACATGTGTCGATACCCTTGCGCCATCACATCTTCCAAGTTCATCGTGCTGCGCAGGTGGAGCCGCTGCGGCTGCAGAAAACCTCAAGCGGCGTAAATATAGTAACCTTTGCGGAAACTATATTTTCGAGCCGTTTGGGGTTGAAACTCTGGGGCCGTGGGGTCCGAGTGCTCATAGCCTGTTTAAGGAAATCTCGAAACGCTTAGTTGACGCTTCTCGTGACCCAAGGGCTGGCTTTTATCTTGGCCAGAGGCTAAGTGTTGCCATACAACGAGGCAATGCCGCCAGTCTTTTGGGCACATTACCGGCTGACAGCGTTGAGGAGCAGTATTTCGATGCCTTTTTATAGTTTATTGTAGTTTAGTTTATTTTATAGTTTTTAATTAATTTAATATGTATCTATTGCTACTTGAGGTGATAAAATCTAAATGATAATGAATGACAATCAAGGTTTCATTCATTAAAGTGGAATATAATGTGATATATTTTATTTCACATAGGCCTACATGGGCGCTCGTTTCTTACGGTAAGAAACTCAATGGTTACTATGGTGGGACAACTTAGACCCAAAAAGTATTATGCCCGGGATACTCAGGGCCAGTTTTTCAAGTCAGGACAGCAAGCTAGTTCTCTATTAAACTGTCCTGTCTTACTGCCCTGGCTTGGAACATGCTAGAAATGAAGCTAGTTTTGTTTATATGAAGCCAGAAGTACAAGCTTACTGACACTAGCTTGCTATCCTAGCTTGAAAAACTGACCTTGTGTATCCCATGCATTAGGGTATCACAAAAAAACATGTCAAATTCCTATGTTTGTCAGAACAATGTACTGAATACATGGTAACCATTTGTATGATAATGTATCTTGCACCCCACCTCAATGTGTGTTTGTGTGTGTAAATAAACAGCTAAGCAAGTACCACACCTTCTTTCAGTTCCGGTGACAACTCTGGTTCTTCATCCGTGGCCAATGGTGGGAGAGTGTCCAAGATGTCTTGTGGGTTCTCATCCAACTTCTGTATGACATATACAATTATTGTCATTAAAGTCAATATTTCATTATAATGTAGTAGGACAGTATTTAACATTAATTTAGGAATACAAGTATTATATAACAAATGTTCACGGAAAGTTTTGTGTTTGTACCTGTCACTATACTTGTTGTACAAGAATAAACATGACAGTGATCTTTTCTAATGTACTTAACATCTTGCATGCTTTGTGTGCATACTCATGTTTCTGACAAATAAATGAACTTTAACAAATTATTCATTTTATTGTTTGCCTTAATTTTAATACCTATGTTTAATAAATAAATGATTCCCAATGCATGCATGTTTTAATACACAGCAGGAAATTTAATTTAAAAAAAAAAAACGGGGCAAGTTAAATAACACCGTATAAAAAATACATTTATTGCAGAATATAAAGTGAAATCAAGGATATCATATTATTCACCTCAATTTCATGTTCAGAATGTTCTGAGGCCTTAGGGTCATGAATCCAGGCTGTCTCCGTGTGCCTCAGGAGGCTCTTCTTCAACAGTTTGAGGGTGTACTCCATTTGGTCTAGATGACTATCTGTAATACAATAATATTCAACATACGCTTATATGGCACACATTCCACATACAGAGAAATTCTTTTCAAATGGATGGATAATGTTTTTCTATAGTTTGTTCATTATGTTTCAAAATGACATACTCTAAGTGCAGTAGAGGAAATAGTTGAAAGCTAATTATTTATTGAGAAAATCAAGAGTATACACTATGTCATTGGTGTTCTTATTAAGTCAATAAATAGCTGTCCACTATGATGACAAAATGCTGCAGGTCAAATTGAATGAATTAGGCATACAATAGCAAGTATACAACTAGGACAAAGTATCGGAAATCGAGAATAAAAACACAATAAAGAATGATCAACAAAACTTCACCTTTATTGCTATCTTCATCCTTAGGCATAGGCACATCTTTGGTATTCCTCAGAGCATCAGCATACTCCTGTAGCGTCACAATTTCCTTATTCATAGCATCTTTTAGCTCTTTGAAGTAGTCGGCATCCACGGTATTATATTTGGAGTCTTCATTGCCTTCCTCTTCTTCATCATTTTTCTCGTTTTTCTTGCGTGGGTCTGGCCCTAACAACTCACCGGCCGACAAAACAACGCACAGATACAGGACGTAAAGTTCCAAACGCTTCATAATTTCAATTTATTATCACGCATCGGTCCAAAAGACTTACGTGTCCCTAAATCCAACACTCTTTGTAAGCTGATTTTTGTTTGTATGATGAAAGAGAGCAAACAATTATCACCTCTAGTGAACGTACACGTATCCTTGCATTATATAAAGTCGTATTAAGTTAAATAATTTGCCATTAAACTAATTTATTTCACAGCTTTTTCTCCAAGAATCGCATTTTCACAGTATCGCCTGTCAAAGTTGTCAAACCAAAGACTACAATGTCAAACTAAGGGTGCGTTCCGAATTACGCTGTAATCGATTTGAGCGTCCATAAACCCGTACCGAATTACTGTGAGCGCGATATCGATGTCCCTTGAATCGTCATAGATGACGTCATGACATGCGCCATCTTGCGATTACACCGACCATGCCCCAAATAAATATCACCGTGAGCGCTGTCAAAATCAAAGTAAAAAATGACATATGTCTGATGCGTGTGTATGTGTGTCTGGGTGTGTGTGTGTGTTCACAGCTGAGGTTCACTGGCTGGAGTCGCACAAATACATTTAATTAGTTCTTTGAAATCTCTTTGGAGTCTCATAACCATGAGTATTCAAGTAAATATACAAGACGAGCCTAACGGGCCACGAATTTCTCTCATGCAGGTTATGTTTTTGTTATCACGTGACGAGTGAGCACTGTAAACGCGTTTACGAGCGTTCCGAATTGATGACAGTTCTTAGCTGTCATAATCGTGATATCTAATTCGGTACGCAAAATATAGACGTGAGCGCTGTGAGCGATTATTTTGTAATACGGAACGCGGCCTAAGGCTGCGGTTTAAATTGTACGATCCTTTACAAACGTGCCAACGCTACAAACTAGCTGTTTAAATTGAATGTTTACCATCGGTACACATAGTACACATTTCAATTTAAACCAGTCAATAGCCCTGTAATGTCACTTCTGTCAAAAATTATAACCTCGGAACTAAGCCGAAAGCACAGAACATAATATTATACCCCTCTCGGAATTATTTATTTACGTACTTTTACATTTTTCATTGAATAATATCTAAATAATGGTGCAACAACAAACAACATCTAAAAGCAAAATAAAAACAAGTCAATTGCTTTCCTTGACACTTGTCAAATTCGAATTTGACGTCTCCGCACACACTGTACTACCAAATTTTTGTGTGCGCCGTTGGTAGCGATCGATGACGTCAATCATGACGTCACACTGCTAAGAAGAGCTCACGTTTGTACAAAATAAACCGATTTTATGCACGAACACAGTACCAATAGCGCACATCGTACAATTTAAACCGCAGCCTAACTAAACTAGGGGTGCGTTCCGAATTACGCTGTAATCGATTTGAGCGTCCATAAACCCGTACCGAATTACTGTGAGCGCGATATCGATGTCCCTTGAATCGTCATAGATGACGTCATGACATGCGCCATCTTGCGATTACACCGACCATGCCCCAAATAAATATCACCGTGAGCGCTGTCAAAATCAAAGTAAAAAATGACAGATGTCTGATGCGTGTGTATGTGTGTCTGGGTGTGTGTGTGTGTTCACAGCTGAGGTTCACTGGCTGGAGTCGCACAAATACATTTAATTAGTTCTTTGAAATCTCTTTGGAGTCTCATAACCATGAGTATTCAAGTAAATATACAAGACGAGCCTAACGGGCGACGAATTTCTCTCGTGCAGGTTATGTTTTTGTTATCACGTGACGAGTGAGCACTGTAAACGCGTTTACGAGCGTTCCGAATTGATGACAGTTCTTAGCTGTCATAATCGTGATATCTAATTCGGTACGCAAAATATAGACGTGAGCGCTGTGAGCGATTATTTTGTAATACGGAACGCGGCCTAGAAGTACACTACAGCTGTCATCATTGTCATTGGTGTCAGTCTTTCTTTAACTCGCTTGGAGAAAAAAAGTCGGTAGTAAATAATTAGGATTATACAAAAAATAATGTCTAAACAAATAGATGACGATACTTAGAAAAATATCGAAATTCATAGAAACACAGCATCTGAGCACACGTTGGACTTTGGGTGCGTTCCGAATTACGCTGTAATCGATTTGAGCGTCCATAAACCCGTACCGAATTACTGTGAGCGCGATATCGATGTCCCTTGAATCGTCATAGATGACGTCATGACATGCGCCATCTTGCGATTACACCGACCATGCCCCAAATAAATATCACCGTGAGCGCTGTCAAAATCAAAGTAAAAAATGACAGATGTCTGATGCGTGTGTATGTGTGTCTGGGTGTGTGTGTGTGTTCACAGCTGAGGTTCACTGGCTGGAGTCGCACAAATACATTTAATTAGTTCTTTGAAATCTCTTTGGAGTCTCATAACCATGAGTATTCAAGTAAATATACAAGACGAGCCTAACGGGCGACGAATTTCTCTCGTGCAGGTTATGTTTTTGTTATCACGTGACGAGTGAGCACTGTAAACGCGTTTACGAGCGTTCCGAATTGATGACAGTTCTTAGCTGTCATAATCGTGATATCTAATTCGGTACGCAAAATATAGACGTGAGCGCTGTGAGCGATTATTTTGTAATACGGAACGCGGCCTAGAAGTACACTACAGCTGTCATCATTGTCATTGGTGTCAGTCTTTCTTTAACTCGCTTGGAGAAAAAAAGTCGGTAGTAAATAATTAGGATTATACAAAAAATAATGTCTAAACAAATAGATGACGATACTTAGAAAAATATCGAAATTCATAGAAACACAGCATCTGAGCACACGTTGGACTTTGGGTGCGTTCCGAATTACGCTGTAATCGATTTGAGCGTCCATAAACCCGTACCGAATTACTGTGAGCGCGATATCGATGTCCCTTGAATCGTCATAGATGACGTCATGACATGCGCCATCTTGCGATTACACCGACCATGCCCCAAATAAATATCACCGTGAGCGCTGTCAAAATCAAAGTAAAAAATGACAGATGTCTGATGCGTGTGTGTGTGTCTGGGTGTGTGTGTGTGTTCACAGCTGAGGTTCACTGGCTGGAGTCGCACAAATAAATTCAATTAGTTCTTTGAAATCTCTTTGGAGTCTCATAACCATGAGTATTCAAGTAAATATACAAGACGAGCCTAACGGGCGACGAATTTCTCTCATGCAGGTTATGTTTTTGTTATCACGTGACGAGTGAGCACTGTAAACGCGTTTCAATTCAATTCAATTTTTGAAGGTTATGGCTCCATCGATGTATGTACTTCGATGATTTTGCCAATGTCCAGGTGTGAGATGAGGTTGTTCCGTTTTCTTTTTAAAAAAAATTAATAATATCATACAACAAATGATCGATGTTTGTAGCGATGACATCTGTTGTTCACCATGCTAAGAGGGGGACAAAACATTTTTGTTAATACATGTAAAACGGCACAATATAATGTTATTACATCAAGAACATAATAAACAAATAGAAATAAGTATGTATTTTCTAGCTACAACTGTATTTTATTTATACTTATAAATTTATAAAGGACTTTGATAGCAGGGGTATGGGCCAAAGATAAAAGGAAAGGAATGTTAATTGGACGGGGAATATTACTAGGAAGTAAGTCGTACAGGGAGATTGTTAAACGGGGACAGGAAAAAAACAAATGTTCCAGAGTACCCTCATCCAGACCGCATTCGCATAAAGAGCTGTCTATAATACGGATTTTGGCCAAAAATACTGGAGTACAAACAAAACCAAGTCGAAGTCTAATAATAATAGAAGTAGCCCATTTATTGAACCTATGCTTACTAAACCAGCATTTGGGAGGGATGTCTGGTTGAATAGCGCCATAGAATTTACCCTTGATCACTCGAGTTTTTTGCCAAAGTGTATCCCAACACTTCATCATATCAGGCTTAGCAAGACAGCGCAGGTCTCGGGGATAACAAGATGAGTAAGAATCGGTTCCGTTCCGAGTAGCCGACTTGGCAATCGAATCTGCATTTTCATTGCCAACGATTCCAGAGTGACTAGGGATCCAAGCCACTGCAATTTCTAAGCCTAAACATTGGCATCTATGAAGTAATTGCTTAATTTTTAAAATGATGGGGAAATTGTGACGAGAGCGGAAAGGAGATTTTAACAAATCTTGCAAGCAACTGAGTGAATCTGACAGGATCAAAGTTTTATTCAGTCCATGTGATTCTATGTATGAAACCGCTTCCAATATAGCTATTGCTTCTCCTGTATAGACAGATCCAAATTCAGAGCTACGAAAATTAAGTATAATTTTAAATTTTGGAATCCACACAGCAGAACCAACATCACTATTGTCTGACAACTTAGACGCATCTGTATAAATTGTAAGCCAATCAGGCCAATCTTCGTCTAAAATCTTATTAAGTTTATCATTAGCGCCAGGGTCGTGTTTTGAAATACCAAAATAAAGAAAAATTTTAGGTTGGAAAAGTAAGGCGTCAAAATCTACTTCGAAAAGAGGGTTTTTATCTGACTGAACTAATGAAATGTGCATATTATCAAATTTACTGAAGCTATTTACGAGGAGAGGAGGACTTTTGTGGGACCAATAGCGGGACGTAGGGATTAATGCGAAAAGGGTACGGAGAAGTGGAAGAAGAGGGTGAGTTTTAGTTTGGATGACTTTGTAGAAAAATCTATCACAGAGATATTGTCTTCGTAAGTGAAGGGGGGGCTCTAAACATTCTACCTGAAGGGCATTGATAGGTGAGCATTTCATAGCTCCCGTGATAATGCGCAAACACTTGGACTGGATCTTTTCCAACTTTGCGAGGGCAATTTTGTTGCATGGTTCTAGGAGAAAACTTGCATAGTCAAAGTGACTACGAACAATGGCATTATATAAAACTTTCTGGGATGTTGGATGAGCACCCCAGCGAACGCCGGAGAGAGCTCGCAGGACGTTAACGCCTTTTTCGCATTTCTTAGAAATATAATCTAGATGGTGTAGACCATTTAATTTGGAATCAAGAATAAGGCCCAGAAATTTAACTTTATCTTGAACTAAAATTGGTTCACTTTCAACAAAAAGGCTTATAGGTGGGATAATGCGCTTGCGAGAAAAGACTACATACTGCATGACATTTGGATACTGACAAACTTAGGCCGTGATTAGTTAGCCACTGATTTAAATAATGAAGAGCAGAATTTAAACGGGATGAGGCATCTGATAAGGCAGATGCACTGAAGTAAAGAGCGATGTCATCGGCATATTGAAGGATTTTGCAGAAACAACTTACAGAAGACGCTAAATCGTATGTATAGAGATTATAGAGTAAAGGGCTTAAAGGGGACCCCTGGGGTAGACCCTTCCAAACTAAGCGAGATGAAGAAAGCGAATTTTGGTGGCGCACCGTGATAGAACGGGACATAAGCAAATTACAAATGATGTTGACCATCCTCACAGGGATACTCAGCTGTAGCAGCTTTTGCCTGAGTAGTGGAAGTTGGACGTTGTCATATGCCGAAGCTATGTCTAAGAAGACACCAAGGACACTTTCATTTTTAGAGAATGCTATGCGAACGTCAGAAGTGAAAACACTAAGGCTATCCAGAGTACCCATACCTCTTCGAAAACCGAACTGGGAGCTGGATAAGATGCCTTTTGTTTCTAAGATCCATTCAAGGCGGTTTTTGATGAGGTTTTCCATGATCTTAGCTAAAACGGAAGATAGGGCGATAGGACGATATGAAGCAGAATCTTTTGGATCTTTCCCAGGTTTCAGAATTGGGATAATGATTTGGGTTTTCCAAGACTCCGGAACTTGACCAGTAACAAAGAAGGAATTAATTAAGTTGAGGAAGAGTAATTTACAATTTGAGGGAGATTTGGAGATGAAGGAGTAAGGGATACCATCGATACCCGGTGCAGAATCACGTAAATGATCCAGGGCACACGTTAATTCCGAATAGGAGAATGGATCGTCGAATCTATCATTAGGGGTGGGAGAAGGGGAATCTGTAGTGGGAAGGCATTCAAGACTAGGAACGAAGGGGGGGGCTAATTTAGCTATGAATTCCTCCATCCAAGAGCTGGGATCATTAGATGAGAGATCGAGAGACTGATTGTCACAGGATCTACGATATATTTTAATTTTCTTCCACACAAGGGAAACAGGGGAGCGTGGGGATAGAGATTCGCAGAATGAGAGCCATCCACATCTTTTCTTTTTTGCCAATAATCTGCAAGTTCGTGCTGAAGTCCTTTTAAAATTTAAATAATTGGGCATGTCAAAATGAGAGGCAAAGGTATTTTCAGCTTCTTTGCGTTTTTTAACGCTATCAGTGCACTCAGCATCCCACCAAGGAGGAGAAGGTATAAGGTGACGGGAAGAGTTTTTAAGGGGAATTGAGGAGTCAGCGGCTCGTGTCAAACAATTTACGAAGTCATTATAGAGGGCAAGGGAATTAGAGGGATTAATTTGAGGGAAGTTTTGAAGTTCTGACTCTAAGTGGGAAGAGAATTTAGACCAGTCAGCTTGGGGCAGGCGATATTTTTGAAGGGGTTGGATAGGAGGAGCATGTGAATGAGAGCTTTGTAATGAAATTAAGATAGGAAAATGGTCACTCCCAAATGAATTAGGGAGAACAGACCAGGAAAGTGTAGAAACTAAGGAAGGGGAAGTGAAAGAAAGGTCTGGAACACTAATATTTTGGATAGGGGACACCCTACGGGTAGCAGATCCATCATTAAGGACGCATAGGTTTCGATCATCTAAGAGATCTAGTAAAAAGCTGGAAGAGGGATCGTTACAATGAGAACCCCAAAGAGTATGTCGGCAATTAAAATCACCTAACACAACTAAAGGGCAGGGGATAGAAGAAAGGATAGAATTAAATTCAGCTAAAATATTAGCATTGGGATGAGGAATGTAAACAGAAACAAAGGATATATCCATGGCTCTAACAGCTACTACATGTAGACCAGTATCATGGTGGGGGATAGGAATTTCAGAAAAGGTGATAGATCTGTTAACCAATAGGGCGCAACCCGCCCAGCCATCATCTCTATCATCCCGAAGACACGCAAAACCGGGAACCCTAAAAAGGGAGCCAGGCCTGAGCCAAGTCTCCGACACAGCAAATATAATGGGCTTATATCGGTTTATAAGGTAAATTAAATCATGTTTTTTCCTGCGGACGCTTCTACAATTCCACTGAAGGATGCTTTCCATTTTGGCGAGTCCAGGTAGTTAAGAGCTGTTCGACTAATATAACGACATTGTCCGGTATTGCGTCACCAAATTTGGATAACATATTAATAAGAGAGCATACAAGTAGTTCAATTAAATTATCATTAGGAGTAGGAAGGGGAGTGGTTTCTATGTAGGAGGAATTCAGAGCGCAGCCATTAGGCTGAGAAGAATTGGGGGTAGCGACCATTGACCTATGGACTTGGGTGTCATATGACTTTCCCAGCTCAGGTCTAGGTTTAGGGGAACGAAAAACTGTTTTAGTGTATGACGTCTTGGCAGGGGATGCGTATGGAGAAGAAGTAGGAGTATTATGAGGGGCTGAGTAGAATACATCAGGAGAAGCTTGTGATGGTCTAAATTGGGAGGGATATGCAGTTACATTAGAGTATGAAATTTTGGAACGGGGAAATCTTACGGAGGCCTCTCTATAACTTAAATTTTCCTGTGACATGATCGTTTTTATTGACTTTTGTCGTGTGTGTTCAGGGCATATAGGATCTGTGGCTTTATGATTTCCTCCTTCACACAATAGGCATGAAGCCTGTGAGTCCGGGACATCACATTTATCACCAGGGTGTGATTGAGCACATCGATAGCACCGGGGAATGGATCGGCAGTTAATACTGATGTGTCCGAAACGTAAACACGTTCGGCATTGGATGGTGGGTAGATGGTAAATTGAGACAGGAAGGGAAGCATTATAACAGTAAACTCGCTCTGGCAGAACTTGGCCAGAGAAAGTTAACACAACAGTACCTGAAGGGGACCAAGAAACAGATTCTTCTCTCTTGTTCTTAAAATTAAGCCTTCTTGCCCTGATAACTTCTCCACAGTTCTGAGGGGTTTCGATTCCGTGAACTAGCTCATCTAGGGACCAGTCAGTGGGGATGTCTCTTACAACTCCCATGCGAGTAACATGAAAGCGTGGGATAGCAGCCAAGTATTTATGGTTCATTAGAATTTGACTGTTAACAAAATTATTTGCGTCAATGCGTGACTTAAAATCAAGGGACATCTTGTTACGGCCCATAGACTTGACACTGCCTTGGACTACACCTTTAAAACCATTATTAAATATAAATTGGGCAAACTTAAGGGAATTCAAGGATAAGCCTTGCTTAGGGTCTGTTTCCATTCTAGAGACAAACACTTTGAAGGGTGCTTTGTCACTCTCGCCATATATAATTTTAGAGTCGCTCTCAAAACCTGGCCTCGTGTAAACAGACTGAATTGAGTCGGACGGCGGTTTATTCCTTTTGGCGTCAACGAAGATTTCAGAGCCCCCGGGGCGCTTTCTGATCTCGGACCTTAACCGACTAACCTCAGAGTCTTGAGAGCACTCCACAACCTCCATATCCGGAGGTTTTTCTCCACCCCCATCAGGGGGATCTTCGGCACTCATTTCCCTGGGGAAATGAGTGCCAAACAAAACTTAGGATACTAACCTTATTACTAGGTACCAACACCAGACAACACAAACAACAGAATCAACACTAAAAACAAAAAAAAATTGCAGATAAGCTAAACTTTGAGGTTAAGAATCGCGTGTATTCTCTCCCTGACAATGACAGAATCCATAAACGCGTTTACGAGCGTTCCGAATTGATGACAGTTCTTAGCTGTCATAATCGTGATATCTAATTCGGTACGCAAATTATAGACGTGAGCGCTGTGAGCGATTATTTTGTAATACGGAACGCGGCCTTTGTGCATTCACTTATTGAATTCATATACTTTACTCTTTGATTGAATTGAAAACCCCAAAATGGGGTTGGCAAGTGAAAGCTGATTGTAGATGGCGTGTCCATAGCTTGTCCCAATCCGACCAATGAGGTCAAGCTGTCGCGAAAGATGAAATCGCGATGTTCCAAACCTAAAAAATGTAAATATAATTGCACAACACTAAAATGTAAATAGCAACACTAAATCAGTATTGACAACCTGACGCTACGCCAAAACGACACCAGCCATTCCCGCTAAAATGGTCGTTATGACATATTCAGTCTGAGTAACTAATGTAACTTCAAGTGAAGTAAATTCAGTGCCTGGAGTTCATGGGGATTCCTGTCATCCGGGTCGCGGGCCTCCTGTAAAGCTAAGTATTATTTATCTGTTGGTCTAAACAATATAGTTAATGGATATTACAATATGTGTGGAGGTACTTGTTTGTACCTGTTCGAATAGTTTGAGACTAAACTTAAATGTGTGGGTCGTGCCTTCAGCGTTGGGCTGAGGGCATAACAGCGACCACATGCTAGCTGCTCGTCCGGACGTAAGAGCGCTTAGGGTTTATAGCCATAGGAAGGGTCTTGGGCAAGCCCTCCCTTATAAATCCACCCCACCGCCTACGGAGTCGTGTGCCGACGGACACGCAACGTCGACGGACGTATAATTACACTATATCACCTTTATATAGGTAATGCCGAAGGGAGCACTCAGACGAAGAGGCATTGGGGCCGAAGTCGTTCTGAGATGCATGCTTAATAACAGACGTGGAAAGAATCCAGTATCTGATAAGCACTTAAGTGTCACGAAATGCATGCTTAATAACAGACGTGGAAAGAATCCAGTATCTGATAAGCACATAAGTGTCACAAACATTATTGATGAGAACAAACCTCATCATAGGTATGGTAATTGGATGACTGCTATAAAAGGCTTCATCAATGAAGACAGATAGGTAATACTTAGCCCAAAGATTCATGGGTACTTAAAACGTACAGATGTCCTATTGACTCCTGAGAAGCTGGAGGAATAACACTCCGGTGCCCTTGCCGACCGGAGATAAGAGACTGGATTGCGAGATACTTACAGAACCGAAGGGGAGCCGCATCGGTGAGTACCTCTATTATATCGTGAGGCGTTGGGATTAAAGCGAAGCAGTACATTTATATATGGTTACTATAAAACCAATCACTTTGTGAACTTTGAGATAACTAGAATATAATATAAATAAAAGAAATAAAACCAATTGCCCTCGCGACACAAGCTATTAAGAAATATAAAATGACATTGACAGATATTCAACCAATGAAGAGCTTAGGTTCATGCGGTGCTGGCGCCATTAGTTCCACAAGTTGCCCGTCCCATTATTCCAAAATATCCTATTTTCAAATAGGGTTGTGCGACTGGATCATTTGGCGTATTGTTGTTTACGTTACAAAAAGTATCAAGTAAAACCAATGGTAAAACACAGAAGTTCTGAAACGGTATGAATGCGATAATTTAGAAAGTAAATAACAGAAATAATAAAAAAAAATAACTTAGTTAATCAGTGTATTTATGCTACAGTATTTTTTTATTTTAAACCTTTTCTTTTGACTCTGTCGTACTTGGGTAGAACGCTTTCTGTCAATGATGCTGTGAAAGTTTTGTACAAACTATGTACGTAGGTTTAACTTTATAAATTATTTAAAAAAATCCATATAAATTATTTTTCGTTGTTTTATCTTTTTTACGGTTGACTTGACCAGGCGGGTACAACGAAGGGTGACCTTGGCTGAAAATGTTGTTTAAAAATAAACTTTATGTCAAACGAATAGAGTTTGTATTACTTTACTTTCCCTACGATTTTTTGAAGGGCGAGCAAAACGTAAGAGCGAGACAAAATTCAAGGGTTTGTCTGTTCTTGTCTTGCAATTGCCAGTGAAAAAAAACAGGAAAATGTATAGTAATCGAAAATCACTTAGATAGCTAAACTAGCCCATAAAATTTAACAGTATTAATTTAATATTCAAATACTTCATTTTCAATAATAAATACTTGCGAATTAAAATTTGTTAGAGCCAAAATTCATAAAAACTGTATAGCCATATAAAAAAAAACGTAAAAAATATGGCGGACACATTTTCGTGTTGAAATAATAATTTTCCTTTTTCAAGTGTTTTTAATTGTATTAGCGAAATATTTGTCTTCAAATATGGTGAAATGGTGTTGTCTGAAGGGTTGTGAAAGTGAGGGGTATCCAGGACGTGGGATTTCATTTTTCAGATAAGTTCTTTTAACTTTGTTTACAAATAACGACTAGGGTGACTATGTTCAAGATCTTTATACGGGAATCATGAAATTATTGTAAAGAATACCCCTTTTCTATAATCAATATCGGTATAAAATCTCATACCTCATCTTAATCTCAAACATAACCAAAACAAACATTTGAATTCTTTATTTACTTTTTGAAACTTTTCCATTTTGGTCTTTAATCAAATCCAACGTATCCAATCCATGAGCTGATGATGGATTCCGTAGCGGTTAGGAGTTAGAGGAGTTAGGAGTTTAAATAAATATGATGAGGACGTAGGTATATTGGTAGTATTCTTTCAGGTTATTTAGGTGAGCTGATTATGGAATGTAGGTACTACTCTTCAATGGTTAGGATTTGAAAGCAATATTAAGGGAATCTTGATTGAAGGTTAATGGGCCCACTACACGCTCAAGCTACACCACACTTTTCGTTCACACTTCACAGTACATCGCGCGTATGGTTGTTAAAACTGTATTACCATTACAAACCACACGCGCGATGTACTGTGTGCACCGTGTAATCGCGCAGGCAAGACTGTGGGGAAGTGTGAGCGTGTGGTAGGCGCATAAGGTTAATGCGACAAGGTATCCCGCGAAATTCGAATTTTCTTACGTTTTCTGCAATTTGCTTGTCAGTGTCAGGTTGTATGTTAGGGCACTAAAAGCACCGAAACTAGCGCCACCCACATCTTATTTATTTTACTCTAAAATCACATTAAATTTGAAATATCCAAAACAATAATATCATGCTGGTAAATAACCTGTAGTATTTTTAAAATCACTTTTCATGATTATAGACTTGATAAATTAAGAGAATTACTGATTAAAGATAAAAGTGGCCACTATTGGCGGTAATAAGCAATTCTCTTCTATTCATCAAATAGTCACTCAAGGAACCTTTATGAACTGAGAGGGTTGTATTGGTGATTTTAATCATTATTACTCAGTAAAGTCACAATTTGTTACGGTCGCGAATCCTATTTCGAATTTCGCGGGCTACCTTGTCGCATTCACCTTAGGGGTTAGGTTTCTTCTGTTGAATGTTAAATGCATAGTCAATATTCGTATTTGTAGTGGAAAAATAAAAAGACTTATTTGCAACTTTTTTTTCTAAACTAAATAAAACAGACAAAAGACACCGACTTTCGAAATAGTAAGTTTCCTTAGAGTACCTATATTTAAGTTAGGTGTGTATATATTCGCATGCCACCATTTTTTTGGAACAACTTTTTGCAAATATGAATAAATGTCTTTCTTTGTCAGTTTTTTTAATTATTACAAATGCCAAGCCAGGCCAGCCACATAATTATATCTGTCCCAAATGTAAGTACAAAATGTTTGGTCACCCTATTAGAAAGAGATGACATTCTCTTTCGAGGTAATCTCGCTCGGAACGCTTTTGAGCGGCACGTACTCAGTCCAGATAGTATATAACGTCCTTGGACTTGACACCACTTGACAAGTTGACAACAGCAGGGAAAAGTGACACTGACACTACTGACAGACAGAATAATGACAGGTAAAAGTTCTCGAGTTTACCGAATTTTACGAAAATTTAGAAAGCTGTAAAACTTAATATTTACAGTGAATTTTCAGTATAAACTAATGTAATTCGTGATAAAATATTAAACCTGTTATTTAGAGTGGTTATAACTGCTCCATAACCTAAAATGCTTCGGGCACCGGTTAGAAGGGGTATCGTTCTCCACCAGCCCTGGGTCCGGTTAAAGTCCTCAAGTAGTTTTATAAGGAGTACTTTTATTGAATATTTTGAGACAAATCATGGTCATAAGAACGTCAAATCAAGCTCTGTGGTCCCGCTGTACGACCCTAGTGTCCCTTTCGTAAATGCTGGGATGAACCAGGTAAGCTGACAATAATTTTGTTATTTACGCATATACTTTCTTACTATATTACACCCTAGTTTGATCCTCGAGAAGCTAAGTTTAGTGAACTATTCATATAGTAAACCAACTTACCCAAAATCATAGTTCATTCATATTGGCAAAATGCCAATGTTGTGTTTTTCTCTATCAGTCTATAACTTTTCTTATACTGTTTAGTTCCATCCAAAGAATAAGAATGTCCTTGGCATAAACATAACACTCAGCAAGGAATTTACCAAGATTCCTGTTTTTTATAGCAGCTGGTCACTATTTTAACAATGTATTTTTTTGTACAATTAACATAATAAAACAATGGTTGTTAAAATAATATAATTGTAAGTCTATTCTTTATATTCATATTAGAGTTTTAACTACACTATTGTTTTTTTAGGTAAGCCTGTGATGATAGTGGAACATTGTACATACATAAACTCACACCCTTTTCCCATGGGGGTAGGCAGAAACCACAGAATGCTACCTGCTACAATCCTTTCATACTCCCTTTGCCTCGTTCCCCTTCTTATTCTGGTAATTATAATTTCAGTTCAAAGGTGTGTTCCTCGGCAAAGTGGCTGCCCCTGCTGCAAGAGTCGTGAACTCACAGAAATGTGTGAGGGTCGGTGGCAAGCACAATGATCTGGAGGTGGTTGGCACTGACGGACACCATCACACCTTCTTTGAGATGCTCGGCAATTGGTCTTTTAATGATTATTATAAGGTAAATATTAGTGTAATCGCCATGCCGGTACTAAGGGATGTTTTCCATGAGGGAAGAAAACACCATAATTTAACATGCAGGAATAGTGTATGTTGGTAAACTTTTGCGTTGCAATAAAGCGGCCTAATTTTATCCCTCTATCAAGATAAACTGCGTTGTTGGTCTAGTAGTCAAAATCGTGACAGCAGAGTATGACCTCCTGTGTTTGATTCCCTTGTCTGCAAATTGTTTTGATTTTTCCAATAGGAATTTATCAGTAGCAGCCACAGAACCTCGATTGATAGCAATAGGCTTGCCCCCTTTTACATGAGACATAACTAGCCTATGTGGGTGTACTATATGGTATACCTGTGCAAACTCCTTAAAGATTAACAGCTAGGTATAACTAAATTGGTACTTAACCCATTGACCGCCACGGTCAAGTAAGACGACAAGCCAAAGAGTACCTTAAGTCGACAGACTTAGGGCACTTTTTTGCTTGTTCGGCTTGTCGTCTATACGTGACTGTGGCGCTAAAAAGGTTAACTATCTTCTGCAGCCAACAGACAGAAAATTTTCCCATTCTTCTAGTTAAGTGTTGATAAGTAATTTTAACATAAATCATATTTAATATGCTATGCAACTCCAGCCTAGTGTAGCTTTCAAGCACCATAGCATTAGTTTATTTTCTAATAAGCAATGGTACCTCATAGAGGGAATAATCAATCATTTTACCATCTATTCTATCTATTTATTTGGACTTGTTCTTGACTGATTGTCCAGAGAAGGCAAAACACCAGGACAGTTGGAAAGGAATGGAGGACGCATTTGATAACAGTGGGACAGAACAGCCTATTAAACAAATATTTTGTTTAGAAATACTTTATAGTACTGTTCTTTCTTCATTCAATGCTAAACAAATAATGCTATAATCATTGTCTTTCTGTTTCAATAAACACATTCACATTAAATTTAAAACATCCTTTCTTATTGGCAAACAATAAAACTTAATTTATTTTTTCACAGAAAGAGGCATGCACGATGGCATGGGAGCTCCTCCTCGGTCCATACCAACTGAAACCGGAGAACTTGGTGGTGACATACTTCTCAGGGGATGTTGCCATTGGACTGAAGGCTGATACTGATTGCAGGGATATCTGGAGAGCCATTGGGTAGGGGTACAAACTTAAAAGAATTAATTAGAGTTCTGGAGTGGTGTGGACAGGCCCAAAGGCAACTAAGATAGGTCAGCCCACATGCTGGGTATTACTATACACAACTGACCTGGCACGGGTTTTCTTACAAATCTTACAAACAAGGACAGCATATGCCACTACGCGACTAGTCGACTACGCAACATAGTCCCGATGACAATAATAATTACTTTTTTTTATTTATTTATTCAACAGTTTTACAATTACACATAAATAATAAAGTTGGTGCAAACATAAACTCATTCGAGATTAACCGTGCACCAAAATCAACGACGACATAATTCAAACAGATTAGACAATCTTAAGTTCTACAATATTTAAGTAACAGCAACAAAACAGCAGCGAGGGTGGGTACGCACCGAAATATTTTCTGTTACCTTAAAAACTTCAAGTAACGAACATCGGTGACCATCGTGAACGTAGGAATGAGGCTCAGCTCGATACAGGTTGTTGCAGAAAGTATTATACACCTACTAATTAGTTATCACTAGTTTGTAAGTAATGTTGTTTTAATTTGTGTTTTATGTTTTTACAAGTTATTTTGTCCCTCAATGATATAGGTAGTTGGTTAATAAGATAAGGTATTATATACTTTAACGATCTCTTGCCGTGTAAGTTTCTGTACTTAGGAAGTAACAATTTAAGATTGATGACACTACGAGTATTAATTCCCGTATTATTTAAAGTTTTCCTTACCTTCAAATTTTCATTAAAAAATTCTTCTTTTAATAGCGTATATTTTACTTTTTCATGTATTGGTATTATTTTACAAAATTCAAATAGTTTGCGGTAGTCGTTTTTGTATTTCTTCTTAATATTATGCGGGACAATTGCTTTTAATATACGTAGTTGAAGTGCGTAAATTAAATCAAGGTGAGTCTTGTACGTCCTACCATAGCTGGAGAGGCCATAGGATATTGTAGATTCGGCCAGGCTTTTGTACAGCATTAACAGGGTTTGAAATGGAATTTTGCATTTTATAATAGAGAATTTAGCTAATATACATCTCAATTTGTCACACACCCCGTTAATGTGCTCCTTCCAATTAAGTCGGCTATCAATAGTAAGTCCTAAATATGTTTGGCTATCTACGAGCTCTATGGAGTCACAGCTACAAGGCTTGGCTACCTGACTATTGCAGTTGTCATGCAAACACTCATGGCAGTGAGCTGTTAGTTTAGGCAAGAAAGAGCTTCTGTTTTGACTAGAACTTATGTACATTAATTTGGTCTTATTAGCATTTAGTACTAAACCAGCGTCATGGGACCATTTAGTCAGCAGATCAAAATCTCCTTGTAGTTTCTTTTGAGCCTCACTAACACTCTGTCCAACCGCTATAAGGCAGGTGTCGTCAGCGAATTGATAAATCTCGCACATTTTTATGACATTAACGAGACTATTAACATAAGTGAGGTAGTGCAGTGGCCCAAGGACCGAGCCTTGCGCCGTTCCTTCCGTCACGATGACTGGTTCACTAATCGCGTCACTAACTTTAACTATGTATTTTCTGTCATTGAGATAGTTTCTACACCAATCAAGTAGTTTCCCTCTGATTCCGCTATCATGAAGACACTCTAGTAACCGGTCATGCCGGAGAGTATCAAATGCCTTACTGTAGTCTATAAATACCACTAGAATGTGCTTTTTTTGATCTAAGTGTTTCTGAATACTATCTGTGAACTTGGATAGTAGCTGAGTGGTATTCTTTTTTGGTTGAAAACCATATTGTTTGTCTGTAAGTATTTTATTTTTTTCATAGAATTCGTGTATTTGCTTGCAGATAAATTTTAACTTAGATATGATAACTATGCCCTGATCGACCTGACTGCCATTTGGCTCCACTTGCAGCCCATTGACTCCCCTGAAACGCACCGCCTGGGGCAGTGCCCCCTCCCACTATGCCACGCCGCTGCAAAGCGCAGTATTTAGGGTTCCGTACCCAAAGGTAAAAACGGGACCCTATTACTAATACTAAGACTTGTCTGTCCGTCCGTCTGTCTATCACCAGGCTGTATCTCAAGAACCGCGATAGCTAGACAGTTGAAATTTTCACAAATTATGTATTTCTGTTGCCGCTATAACAACAAATAATAAAAAAACAAAGTAAAATAAATATTTAAGCCTTAAACCTTTCGTGCGCGAGTCCGATAGCCGTCCACTTAGCCGGTTTTTTAAGATTGACGTCGTAGATTTCCATTATTATATTGACTTTAATACTTTCTCTTCCAGTGTCCCAGACAGCAGGCTCCTGGCTAAAGGGGCCACGGATAACTTCTGGGAGATGGGCACGAGTGGCCCATGCGGTCCATGCACTGAGATACACTATGTCAATCCTGATGGCTCGCTTACTGAGATATGGAATCTTGTCTTTATTCACTGTCGGAGGTTAGTTTGCATATTATTTTATGGTTAGAAAAGACTGCCTCACTGGTCTAGTGGTCACAAGCGCGACTACTGAGCATGTGGTCCAAGGTTGGATACCTGGGTCGGACAGTTTTATTGAGTTTATCCATCAGGAGTTTCTCATTAGCAGTCACAATGTCTTGATTTGTACCATGTTGATGGCAATAGGCTTGCCCCCTGTTTCATGGGACTGTACTAATGGGCACACCTCTGCCTAACCCTTCGGGGATTACAGGCGTGATGTTATGTTATGTTGCATAAACCGTTAATTATCTTTTTTTGCGAAGGCGGCAAATAATCGGGTTGCCGAAAGTAACATTGTCAGTTCAGACAAATACACAAGTATACTCTGAAATTGAGTTATTTACAAATCTGTTACTTGTCCTCAGAGACGACAACGGCAAAGTAAGGGGTCTGATGAAGCGCCACGTGGACACAGGCATGGGGTTGGAGCGCATGGCCACCATCCTTCAGGGTGTGCCTACCAACTACGACACAGACCTGTTCCAGCCCATCATCAAGGCGATTAAGAAGGCATGTACCATACACATATACCAACAGATGCCTTTTATTTTTTACCCGACTACGGCGAAGCCAAAAGGAAGGGTAATGATTTTGGCAGTCTATGTATGTATGTATGTATGTATGTATGTTCCACCGTAGCGCCTAAACTACTTAACGGATTTTAATAAATTAGGTGTCAATAGATTTGTAAGAATAGCCCGGGTGACATAGGCTATATAAATTTTATAAATTCTTTTTATGACGGAATTTAAATGTCAAAAACTTACCTCAAAAAATATTAAATTGAGATAATCATAGCAAGTTTGGTATCAAATGAAAGGTCTTGGCGAGCACATTACAAATATGTATTATATTATAGTTTAAGTACACACAAAAATAAAATTCAAATAAAAAATAAAGTTCAAAAATCTAAAACCCGACTACTAACAAAATCGTGGTCTTAAAAGTAAAAAACAAGAAAATAATTCTTGTCTGATATTCTTCGTAGTCGCATGCCACCTTGCTAATGCAGCAGCAGCTGACTTCTGTATCAATGAGAACGCCATGAAGGAGCATCAGGTATCAGTGGCATGCGACTACGAAGAATATCAGACAAGAATTATTTTCTTGTTTTTTACTTTTAAGACCACGATTTTGTTAGTAGTCGGGTTTTAGATTTTTGAACTTAATTTTTTATTTGGGCGCCTTGTAAATCATCTAATGACTCTGGGCAGAGCGGTAGGGAGTGTCAGACTTCTACTGAATAAAAACCACCCATGTACCTTCTTAGCACTTCGTGTCGAGGCCGCTGATGCCTGCGATCTTCATTCGCGTGAAATAATAATTTCACATAAATAATATTTCTTTCCTTGTTTAATCTTATTACCAATTTATGGTTCTAAAGTATGTCAGTAAAGTAAAAGTCCAGTCAAAATTGGTTAAAACGTTTCAAGTTTAGCTAGAACAAACATACAGACAATAATAATATACAGAAAAATATTATACAGTCTGTGCACAATCGCGTGAAATCTATTTTGTCCACACCCGCACTTAACCCATCTGATGAACACTTGGCTTAGGCCCGTGCCACCAGAAATTCCCGGCCAGCCGGAGTAACAAAAATGTCAAAACAAAAATAATAATAATAATAACGTTTATTCAAGGAAAAACTTAGACATAGCTTACATAATATTTTAACAGGCAGGTTGAACTTAGTGTAAGTGGTGCAGTCATCTGTAGCCGAACAGAATAATATACAGAAAAATGTGTTTTTGTCATACGGCTAGTTGGATTACAAACAGACACTTCAAGCTTATTTATTTGTATAGATCTTTTTGCTCCTATTTTCGACTCCTAGGCAAAGGCCTTCCTCCACTCTTTCAATTTCTCGTGAGCCCGCGTGTCCTCCTTCCACTTCTGACGAAATCTGTTCAATTCCTCCCACCGTCTCCTTCGTTCGTGGCCAAAAATTCAAAGACTTCTGACTTCTACCATCGCGCAGTGGCCTCGTGAGGTGGATAATAGCCCATTCCTTCTCATAGAAAGAAGGTCGATTATAGGCAGATTATACTACTACTAATTTAATTTGCCTAAGTTCAAAATTATTCGTAAAATAGAAACAGTATTGCAACCATAATGATGAAACTTTACGTTGTCCAGAACAGTAAAGGAGTTCCGTCATACGGCGGCATGTTCGACCCTGATGCTGTAGTGGATGCAGCGTACCGAAGACTGGCAGACCATGTGAGGATGATCAGTGTCTGTCTGGCTGATGGAGTGTTCCCTGCTTCCAAGTAGGTCTTATTTTATTTTCCTTTTTAGTCAGTTTTATTTTATAATTTAGCAATCTTACACTATTTAGTTATAGTCCAGTCAACAAAGAGATTGTAGAGTGCGTGAGCAAGGCCCTAAGCAATTACTTCAGAAAATTGTTCAGGGTGCTTAGAGAGTTAACATACTAAAAGTCCTGACATCTAGGGGGTGAGGCGGAGTGGGGGGAGGGGGTTAAACTCCCATTTTTCAGTTTTTCGCTAATATCTTTTAAACGGTGCGTCATGGAGATAAGAAGTCTTCTACGCAATGAAAGCTTATAAAATTATGTACAACTTTTATCTTATACACTTTTTCACATTCCTACCTATTTTCGAACTACACATTCCGGAAAAGTGAAAATTGAAAAAATCTGCTTGAATTGAACACTACCTTTTGTATACTAAGTATCCTTCACGTTATCTGGGGATAAAAAGTATCTTATATCTTAAATCAACTCCTACTATATCAATTTACTAAATTTTATCCAAATCTGTACAGCCGTTAGGATATCAAAACTTTTATCTACACTTGTCTTAACACTTTTTCCAAATTTTCACCAGCGTACTGGTAATCACTGGTATCGGTACTTATTGAGGGAGGTCAGTCTTGCTGGTGCGCCATACCATTTGAGGAAGCACATCTTCCCAGCCTCTTCAACCTCACTGTGCGTGGAGGTTGTAGTGTGCAGCTCGCCTAACCTTATATATGTAACTGCACACACTAATTATTGTCATTATTATACGAATCGTGGAACTAAACAGTTCTCTTTTATTTCGACAACATCATTATAATACATGGCGACCCTTAGCCAGCAATTAAAATTTTGCAATCTACGCGATAAGGAAGACTACGGACGAGTCAAATAAATTATGAAGATTATACCGATAGAAGTTGAAGTTTGTGAAGACGGAAATTAAAAGAAAGGAAGCAAAGAAGATTTTAAAAATTTATAGAAGAATCAGAATCCCAATAGAAGAATTTGTTTGAAGAGGTGAAATCATTAAATAAGAAGACAGAAAAGGAACGTTGCTGCCGGGTGCTGGGAGAATGCTCAAGCCTTATGATGAGAGGATATGCAGGGTGCCGGGAGTTGAATAGTACGGGTCCGATGTGGAGCAGCTGGGAGTCAGTTCCAGACCAGTGCTGAGGAGTTCATTCGTCCAAGCCACGTGAGACGTCGTGACCTACATAATCGTTGCCAGTAAAATAAGTAACTACTGCAATGTAAGTTTTGCAACGCTAGCATTTTTTTTTATATTCTACTGTATTTCATGTTATTGTAACTGGATCATGCATTTTTGTATATTTTGTTCTGGAGATTAGGAATGTCCCAACAATTACATGATTTGCACGCTAGATTAAAATATCTAAGAGAATATTTAGTAAAACTAGGTCCAGATAGGCGTAGAAAAGATTTAGCTTTAGAGAAACTAGAAGAAGCAGAAAAAGAATATAGTAAATTGGATTGTATTTTGACTCTGTTGAACCAAGAAGTTATAGATCGCAAGTTAAACAAAGAAGCTTGTGAGGTTTTCCAAACATTAATTAATGAAATTCAATCAAATTATCAGAAAATAAAAAGTTTACTTTCTTTAGTAGATAGTAGTTGTCAAACTAGTTCTAAAGATTTTATAGAATACACTGATTGTCTTACAAAAATGTCTGACGCATTTGATATTAAAACTGCAATTTCCCTGTTGCCAGTGTTGAATGGCCAGGAGCAGGTGACAAATCAGCTTATAGATGGTATCTTACTTTATAGTTCGCTTATTAATGAAGCCAGTAAGAGTCAATTAATACAGTTTGTGTTAAAAACACGTCTCTCGCCTAGTGCAAAATTGCGTCTTAAAACTAACTACACAAATATAGAAAGTCTGGTAGAAGATATTCGCGTTTATTTGTTACCGAAGAAATCGTATGTAGCTTTACAAAGTCAATTGTTTACGGCGACTCAAGGCCGTAGGAGTATAGAAAAATTCGGTACGGAGATCGAAGAGTTATTTGTCAATCTCACGATTGCGCAGGCTAACAATAAGCGTGATGCATATGAGGTTTTGCGTCCACTCAATGAGAAGACTGCAATTAAACGGTTTAGTGATGGGTTGGCTGATAAGCGGCTCAGCACCATCATTGCCTCACGTCAGTTTGCATCATTGCCTGAAGCTATAACGGCTGCGGTAGATGAACAATCCTTGTCAGTCCAGCCACAAGATCAGGTTATGCAATTTAGGGCTAACCAAAATTATAGACGAGGTAGCTTTAGAGGCTCTCGAGGCCGAGGAAATAGACAATTTTATAACAGAAATAAAACGTATAACCATAATTATGTTAAAAATAATGAAAATAGCACAGGTCAAAGAACTTTAAACAGCGTTAATCGAGGTAAAAACTCAGGTGAACAACGTCAGCAGTTCCGCGGACGTCCGGTGCGTTGTCAGCGTGTTCAACATAACGCGCAACAGTCCAATGTCCATGACAACTTGCGAAATGATCGCACAAGCCAAACAAATGAAAGCCTAGAATTTTTTCGTACCTAAATCGTACAAACATTCTATTTTTAGTTTTTGTAATTTTTGTATTATTAATTGTCGGTTAACAAATAGTGATGTTGATCTTAATTTACTGATAGATAGTGGAGCTAGCTTATGTGTGCTAAAGTATGAATGGTTGTCGCGACATAGGAATTTATTGAACTTAGTAAAACAAGATAAGATAGTCATTAAAGGAATTAGTGGTAATTTAGAGTCCATGGGATACATTTATTTAGAAATTATAATTAATAATGTAACTTTTCAACAAAAGTTTTACATATTTGAACACTTATCTTGTGCTGCAGAAGGTATACTCGGGCAAGATTTTTTTGAGCGGTATAACGCTGTATTAAACTATAAAGATGGTACTCTGAGTTTGGAAACCCGAGACCAGTCTGTTAGTGTTCATGTTAATAGGAATTTATTTACAATTCCGCCTCGTTGTGAAGTAATTAAACACATCCCGACGTCACACAACAGTGATTGCGTCGTTTTGTCAAAGGAAATTTATGAAGGTGTGTTTACAGCAGGAGTAGTATCGAAGCCACATAATGGACTTATTCCTGTTAGGATATTAAATACAACTGATAGTTCGGTTGACATAAATACTTCAGATTTAAATGTTAGTTGCTTAAATAATTTTTACGTTTGCAAGTTTGACGACGATAATATTTCTGTAGATAGAGTTAAAACTTTACTTACTACGTTACAACTAAATACATATTTAAATAAAGAGGAACAAAGAGGTATTGAAAACGTATGTGCCAAATATGCCGATGTTTTCCATTTGCCAGGAGATACGCTCACAACAACTAATTTAATAGAGCACTCAATTAAACTAAAAGAAAATACTTCACCAGCATACGTCAAGCCTTACCGATTGCCTAAAGCATTGAAAGGCGAAGTACAGAGACAAATAGATGAAATGGTTAAAAATGATATTATTGAAGAGACTATTTCAGAATGGTCAAGTCCAGTTCTATTAGTACCTAAAAAGACAGATAGGTCAGGAGAAAGGAAATGGAGACTTGTAGTGGACTATCGCCAACTCAATAATAGAATACAGGATGATAAGTTTCCGTTACCTAATATCACTGAGATACTAGATTCGTTATCTAATAACATCTATTTTTCAAAATTAGATCTTAGTCAAGGTTACTATCAGCTATCCTTAGAAGAACAGTCTAGGAAGTACACTGCATTTACAACAGACAAGCAGTATCAAATGAAACGATGTCCAATGGGACTTAAAACATCGCCTAGTGCTTTTGCTCGTCTCATGACAATAGCAATGTCAGGATTAAATTATAAATCATGCTTTTTATATCAAGATGATTGCATTGTCGTAGGAAATTGTCTCGAAACGCATAACAAGAATCTTATAAAAATTTTAGAATGCCTAAGAAGAGTGAATCTAAAACTAAATCCGCTAAAGTGTGAATTTTTACGTAAAGAAATCGTTTATTTAGGACATAAAATAACCTCAGAAGGAATATTTCCCGATCCATCGAAGGTAGAATGCCTACAAAAATATCCAGTCCCGCAAAATGTAAACGACGTCAAGAGATTTGTAGCATTCGCAAATTATTATAGACGTTTTATTCCAAAGTTTGCTGAAATAGCATATCATTTGAATGCGTTATGTAAAAAAGATGTAGCATTCGTATGGAGTGATGAATGCGAGCGAGCAATTTACAAGTTAAAACAGATTCTTATTAGTCCGACTATACTTGACTATCCAGACTTTGGCGACAAGAACACTTTCACGTTACAAACTGACGCATCAAAACTAGGATTAGGCGCCGTACTGTCTAATAGCAATGGCAAGGTAGTCGCGTACGCAAGCCGTAACTTGAAACCAGCTGAGACGCGATACCCTGTGATTGAATTAGAATTACTTGCTATTGTTTGGGCAGTTCGACATTTTAGACCTTATTTATATGGGAAAAAGTTTTACATAAAAACAGACCATAAGCCATTGATATATTTATTTAATATGACTGATCCTTCAAGCAGGTTGACAAAGTTTAGATTATATCTTGAAGAATACGACTTTGAAATCAGCTATGTCCCAGGACGGCACAACGCAGCTGCAGATGCATTGAGCCGGATACCTATTACATCCAACAGTTTAAAGGATTTGAACAAGCATGCAGTATCAGTCATGACAAGGGCACAGACTCGAAGGTTGCGCACTGACTGTGACAACAACGACATGACTACTGAGGTATCCTCTACTCCAAGGCCTGATCAACCTAAGGTAGTGGAAATCCTCAAACGACCCACAGACAGTATTGAATTGATATTATTTAGTAATAAAAATACTATAAAGCAGATAGAAAAATCAAAACATTTCACTAGTGACAATGGTAACTGCAAATTCGTTCCTGAAAAATCAGCAATTTATGTGATTTCTCGATCGTTATCGACCGTAAGTGTGTTAGCGAGAGAATTACAACGTTTTTGCAAGCAAATCAAAATAAACGAGCTCATAATAATTAAAACGAAGCGCTATGAAATTTTTGTTAACAATTTTATAAAGGAAATGAGTCATTTGAATGACATTCCAAAGCTACTTGTTATTAAAGATGTGATAAGAGTTTCTGACAAAGACACGAAAACAGTGATCTTAAATGACTTCCACTTATTACCCACCAGCGGCCACGCGGGAATAAACAGAATGTTAAATAATATTAGGAAGTACTATTATTGGCCAGGAATGACTAATGACGTAATAGAATTCGTACAGAAATGTAGAAGCTGTCAGATTCAAAAGCATTCTAATAGACATACAAAGGAACCAATGGTTATAACATCAACAGCATCCACTGCTTTTGAAAGAGTAAGTTTAGATTTAATGGGTCCTTTAGATGTAGATAATTTAAATTATAAGTACGTTCTGACATTACAGTGCGATTTAACAAAATACGTTGAAGCCTATCCTTTAGAGAGGAAAGATACTATTTCTGTAGCTAGGTTATTTGTAAACAATTTTATTCTGAGATATGGTATTCCTAAAGAAATAATAACAGACCAGGGAACAGAGTTTATGTCATCAGTTTTTACTGAAATTTGCAATTTGTTGCATATAAATAAACTGCATTCAACAGCTTATCATCATGAAACTCTGGGAGGTTTGGAAAACACTCATAAGGTTCTAGGAGCTTATCTTAGGATTCAGTGTGATAATAATAAATCAGATTGGAGCAGTTGGCTTCCATTCTGGTGCTTTTCATTTAACACTGCAGTACACTCTGAGACAAAATACACTCCATTTGAGCTAGTATTTGGAAAGAATTGTAATTTACCATCCAATATTGCACAAAGTTCTTATGTTGATCCATTATATAATCCTGATTCTTACCCTTTGGAACTAAAATACAGACTACAAAGAGCACAAGCTGAAGCTAGAAATAATTTATTATTTAGTAAGGAATTAAGAAAAAATAAATTT
Organism: Diarsia dahlii; assembly: GCA_949775195.1. NCBI lineage: Eukaryota > Metazoa > Arthropoda > Insecta > Lepidoptera > Noctuidae > Diarsia > Diarsia dahlii. Next base: position 18,529,192 of record OX459209.1, read on the forward strand.
GATAAAAATGTAAACGGATTAAAATATAAGAGTGGAGACTTAGTTCTAATTAAAAATCAAGTAGGAAATAAGTTAGATAACATTTATTTAGGACCATATAGAGTGATTGAAGATGTATCACCCAATGTTAAAATTTTAAAAGGTGACAAAGAATTTGTAATTCATAAAAACAATACGAAACTGTTTGTTACTTAGTATACTTTGGTTTTGATAAGATGTTATTTTTTTTATATAATGTAAAGGTAAAAAGTATAATAATTTAAAAATATGTTGTTTTTTTTTTGTTAAAAAAAATGTTTTATGTAAGTACTTAGATAATAAAGCCATTTTTTTTTAAAAAAAAGGGGAGGTGTAGTGTGCAGCTCGCCTAACCTTATATATGTAACTGCACACACTAATTATTGTCATTATTATACGAATCGTGGAACTAAACAGTTCTCTTTTATTTCGACAACATCATTATAATACAAGGTAGGCTTGTAAAAGATCGCAGAATATTATTTTTTATATTATTTTTTAAGATTTAAGGTACTTTTTATCCCCAAATAACGTGAAGGAAGTAGTATACAAAAGGTAGTGTTCAATTCAAGTAGTTTTTTTTTTTCAATTTTCACTTTTCCGGAATGTGTAGTTCGAAAATAGGTAAGAATATGAAAAAGTGTATAAGATAAAAGTTGTACATAATTTTATAAGCTTTCATTGCGTAGAAGACTTCTTACCTCCATGACGCACCGTTTAAAAGATATTAGCGAAAAACTAAAAAATGGGAACTTTAACCCCCTCCCCCCACTCCGCCTCACCCCCTAGATGTCAGGACTTTTAGTATGTTAACTCTCTAAGCACCCTGAACAATTTTCTGAAGAAATCACTTAGGGCCTAACTCACGCACTCTACAACTCCTTATGGGTAATTTATTGAGTGGACTATTACACTTTAATTTCTTACAATAAGTTTACAGTAGTTTGACACCGGTATTATGTTACCGATGTCAGACTACTACCACTACAAGCTTAATATTGTCTTACTTTCCAGCATAGGCCTCCCCTAGAGCTTTCTACGATATTCGGTTATGCGTTTATCTTCACCTCACTATTGTTTTGAGTCTGGTTCTTCTAACCTAACAGACAGATGTGTTGCTGGGGAGTTGGTTCCGCCACTTCTTCTTCCCAGCTAAACACTAGTGACTAGGGAGTGTCGAACGGTGGGCGTTTTGGGGGACTGTCTCTTGTAAAAAGTGCTGATTATCAGCCTAGTTTGATCATCCAAGTAGTACCCACCGTTCTTATGACGTCATACTTCTGTCTACGATGCTGTCTCCCTTTCTTTTGTATTACTTTGAACAGTTAACTGCACGTAAATAACCCATCCTTTTGGGCTTCGCCGCAGTCGGGTAAAAATTGGCTAAGTGGTAGTGATATAATTATAGTCTAGTGGTGTGATCATCGGACTACCAAGTTATAAGTCTCGAGTTCCAACCCAAGACACGCATCTTTGATTATCACTTGCTTCCGTGAAAGAAACGAGCATGCCTGAGATGCTAACAATATAGATCTAATTTAAAACCCTTGTTCCAGTCTAAACCTAAAACAAATAATGAGGAAATCCTTCAAAATCTCAACGGACGTCTTCCAAAACCCTCAACTACTAAAGATCCTGTACAATGAGGTGACACAGAGCCTGGGTTCCACCTACCCTGAGCTCCTGGCTAAGGAAAGTGATGCCAAGCTCATCATAGACCATGAGGCCGAGGGTTATGTCAAGATGAGGGCCGGGCTGAAGAAGAAGTGGAAGGAACTGTCGAAGCAGTACCCGGAGGTGGAAGAACTGAGTGATGTGGAGCTGGCAGGGTTTGCGCAGGGGTATAAGGAGTTTAAAGAGGTAATCAGGCTGTTTTTCTTTCTTTCTATATATTTTCTTTGTGAAGTGTTTTATATAACCTTTTGCATCTAGGAATTTAAAACATTTCAAAAATTCGGGCATCCTGAAAAAAATAACAAGTCCGCAGAGTTTCGTTAGCAAATTTTTTTTTTTTTTTGTTGGGTGGAAAATAATCAAATAACCCCTCCCGCTCTTGGGCAGAGCGAAAGGGAGTGTCAGACTTCTACTGACTAAAAAAAAAAAACTAAATGTGGCACTCGGAGACTGCCGCGGTAAAGCTATTGCATAACATTTTTATCAACTTATGCAAATAATTAATTATTTAATTTGACAACCTCAGTTGACAACCTTGTTATTTTTCGTAACCATAGCAACCTGGTTGAATATTTTTACGGAACGGAAAACGTTACGGAATTTCTAAATTCGCTCTCCACGCTCAAGGCCCGCGATAGAAGCTATGCAATAGCTTAAAAACCACCCATGTTCCTTCTTAGCCCTTTATGTTGAGGCCGCGGTTTCTCTTGTGAACAACCCGCAACCCCGACCCTCTAGTCTTTTTTTTTTATAAAAATCTAGCATACTGTGCGTGTACTGTGTCGTTTCTTTTCAGTTAAACCTTCTTCAAATATAGTTTTTAATCTTTACAAACTTCTACAGACAATGGCCAAACAAAATTTAACCGAAATACCAGGGGAACTAGTATTCAAGTTGTACGACACACACGGCTTTCAAGAGGACATTATCACACGCATCGCGAATCTCAACAACTTGACCATCGACAACCAAGGCTTCTGGAAACTTCTGTCCAAACATAAGACAAGGCACAAGACTGCTTTCAAAGAACAAGAAAAATCTAAAGGACTACTCTTTGAAGAAGCTATTAAAACTCTTAAGAAAAATGGCTATTCCTACACAAATGATTCACCAAAATATGATTACACATACTCAACAAACGGCAAAGATTTAGAATTCAAACCGCTAAAAACTAAATTAATAGGCATTTTAAACGAAGACTGTGTCTGGCTAGACTATTTACAAGCATGCGAAAATCGATTCTATTACCTAGTAACAAAAGAAACAAATTTCTACTGCGAGGAAGGTGGTCAGGCAGGAGACGAAGGGATGATATTCATCAATGAAAATGTGGCTTTGGATGTCAGAAGCGTCTTTAAGATCCAAGATTTCGTATTCCATAAGGGCTATTTCTCTGTGGCCGGGGATAGGACGACGGTACACTCTGAAATGGATGTGGAACTAGAAATTGATGAAGATAGGAGGGTAAAACTTATGCAGAATCATACCGGAGTACATTTATTGAATGCTGCGGTGAGACAGGTTTTGCCCAATAGTGTGGTGTGTCCTACAGGGTCCAGTGTGACGGACAAAGGCTTGAGTCTTAACCTGTCTGTGTATGGAGACAAGTTGTCGCAAGATGTGATGTTGGATGTACAGAATCTTATTAGGTGAGTTTCCTTTTTAAGTTTTCTTTACCTGTTTTTGCTCGCGGCTTCGCTTCTGGCACTGAAACTAACCCACGGGAATGTTTTAAATGTAGATCCTGTAACACTCGAGAATAATGAGTTTTTTATAAAATAGTACATTACTGCAGCGGCCAGCAACAGAGGCATTGATGGACGAACGTGTAAATGTGGGCCGAGGCGAAGCCGAGGCCTCACACATACGTAAGTCCATCAATGCCTAGTTGTGGCCAAGGCTTGTATAGTACTTTTCTCAAATAATGCGAGGAAATTAAATACAATTTACTTTTCAAAATCACATACAACAATAATTTTTCACGCGTTGAAGAGTTCAGCCAATTCGAAATTTAAATAAAACCTTTAATAAGTCACCTCCTTGGTTGCTATGGTTCAGAGTAAAAGATCGTTCCATTTTTAAATAACACGACAGATATGAGTTTAGTATGTAATTTATTTGGCCGCTAAACACGACAGATATGGATTTTCATACAACTTTTGCCGGCCGCTGGTCGCATGTATCTGGCCAGTACAGCAATTTCGATTTATCTCGAAGAAGGTTGTCAAAATAATGCTCAAATTTCCAAGCATGTTTGAGAAAAAATAATTGGAAGCCTATCAGTAGTCCCGAAGATTACTGCAGGGCGAGCACGGCCTACAGTGACATGGCATGAGTCACACATTTTATCACAGTTTGGGCGATAAAACCGTTTTGTCTTAAATGCTAGCACGGCGGCGTAAGATAATTTCTTGATATGTGATACAACTTCTTGACGTCTAGTTGGGACTCCTATGTCTTATTTGCTAATACCCATTTTGTAACAAATGTCACATTTTGACAGATGAATATGCTCGTTTATATCACGTTCGTTCGGAGGTGGTGATAAAAGTAAATTAAAAATATAAGTATATTTTTCTGCTTACTACTGCATCAAATGGCAGTAAATTATTATAATTATGTTCTTGCCCGAAGGCAAGAGGTCCAAAGTAGGAAAATATTCCGACGAAACATTCGGGACTCCTCTAATCCGTTCGAGTTGCCAGACAGGGAGTTCCAACGGATTTTCCGCCTGACAAAGCCTATGGTGGTTTATTTATGTGAAGAACTGCGCGTGGACTTGCAGCCTCTAAATCAGGTGGATGGTTTACCCGTTCACATCAAAGTAAGTACATTTCAAAACTTTCACAATATATTTCAAAACAAATCACATCAAACTTTTAAAAGAAAAACAGAACTTTTAATTAGTAGCAAGTTATCAAATAATAAATAAAAAAAGAAAATGAAAGACGTGCCGCGTACGTGTTATGTCAAAAATGAATTAGTACCCAAGAAAATTAAAAAGTTGTTTAACTGTATGAACTGTGCTCTTTTATACGTATTATTTTATTTGGTCGCCTATTCAGATGGTCATAGACATTTTTATTTTTTTAATATACTAGGTCACACTATGAAGTCAGCAACAAGAAAGACAAGTTGCGTCTTAAATTATATCACATGTGGTACCCGTGCTAGCATTTAAGACAAATTCTAAGACATGACATAATTTATAACGTCTTGTCACCAACGTCTTGGGTACGCCCGTGCTCGCCCCGCTGGTGTGAATACTCGCGTGACTTCCTTATTATTAAAACAATATGCATTTAACACGGCGTTCGCCTCAATGTAGCCAAAGCTGAAGTAATTTTGAAAAACACTGAGCCGATTACAAAAAAAAAAAAATCTATTCCCGAGTGGTAAGGTTAATTAAGAAGTATCATCTGATTTCCGCACATCTCCTCTCGTCCCGCTTCTCTCCGCTTTGGTGGAAAACAGGCCTGAAAATACTTCTTAACCTTACCACGTAATTGGTCGAAATTGTTAGATCCGCTCTGCTCCTCTCCGCTTTAGTGAATACCGGGCCTCATGCCAAATACGGCAGGGTTCGTGTGCTTTTGGCAATCTAACCCACTATTTTATATGGTAGACTAACTGTCTTCTAACTTTCACAGAGAATCCATAAGCTGTAATGCGCCCATAGAGACCCGCGTGTTGACGAGCGTGGAACTATCCCGCGAGCCGTCAGTACTGACGGTGCCCGGCGAGACATACCCCGAGGTTGGTCTAAGGCTCGTCACCGCAGACCCGCCGCTCGTGTCCAAGTGAGTTACTGTCAGCGTCAATTGAGTTATCGTTCATTGAGTTGCTGTCAATAGCCATGCGTTCAATTAGTTACTGTCTGCGACTTCTGTGTTACTGTCGGCGTACATCAAGTTGCTGTCTGCGTCCATCGAGTTACGGTCGAAGTCTATCGTGTTAATGTTAACTGACTGTGTTCACTAAGTTACTGTCTGTGCTCACTAAGTTACTGTCTGTGCTCACTAAGTTACTGTCTTTATTCACTAAGTTACTATCTGTGCTCATTTTATCACTGTCTAAGTCTCATTACTTCAGGTTATTTGCTGGTCATCCACTAATCTGTCAGAAAAGTGTTTCTAGAAAGAACAAATTAGTGTATATTTTGTAGAGGTGTGTGTTAAGAAATGTATTTTCTCCCTTTCTGATGTTCTTAACTCAACTTACCACCACCTCTACTGCTGACTTTAATACTGATATACTGGTATAACGTGGTTGTAAGGGAGCTGTGCTGCGGGACCCACGTACCGGCAACGGGAGCCCTGGCCGAGTTCTGTGTGACGCTGGTGAAGGGCGCGGCCGGGCAGACGCCTACCGTGCATGCGCTCACCGGAGACCGGGCTAAACAGGTATCTAGGGCGATATGGAATATTCTTAGCTTTGGTCTAGTGGTCGCAAGTGTAACTGTGGAGCATGAGAGCTTGGTTTCGATTCTCAGGTCGGGCATAGTGAATAGGTTTTTCTATCCATTTCTCAGTAGTAGGCTGGATTTGTGCTGGTTGATGGCAAAAGGCTCACCTCTAATTGCATGGGAGTAGTATTAAGTAGCGGCACAGATTACCAGATACTACACTCCATACAAAATGTTCAATGCCTACCGCTATAATAGCCTAAACTTTCAAGTCGATAGACGCTGCGAACGAAAATGTACCCTAACCTTATAAACGTAAAGTGAGTTTTGCTTTGTAGATGCACGCCGCCGCGTGGATATTATGAATTGCCAGGGCTGCCTCTATCGACAAAGATCTTAATAGGGATTTGTAGTATAATTTATAAAATAAAACATGTATTTTTATGTATCAAAATATTAATTGTTTTAAAAAATAAGTATAAAAACAAAATATATAATTATTTAAAAAGAATAGGTACCTAGTTAATTTTGCTTAGAGGTGTTTTATTTTGATGTAATTATTTTTTTTCCCTTCTTTAAATTCCCGATTGTTAAACTTTAACGCAGAAAATATTCGAAATCGAACAAACAATTTTAATAAGTAATATTGGGGGAAACAAGGGCAAGGGGAGTTACTTAAGTGGGATTTATCATTTAATTAAATAATTGTAGGTAAGTAGGTACATTTTTTCATAACTAAATAAAACTTCTCTTTTCTTCATTCATCTTTTCTCTTGCTGGATCTACATCCATCCACTGCACATAATACACCAGTTATAGCCATTTCTTAGGATTTCAAAACTCACGTCAAGTCGACCGAAATATAATAAGCGTATGCACAGAGTACTATAATATTGCGTTTGTACGCGCCGCGCGGCTGTTCACAACCCTCTGCGCTATGGTCTATCGCAGACCGGCGCCCGGTAGGTAGTTAGCGCGCGTAAGTACATGGAGTGTAGTATCTGGTAATCTGTGGTAGCGGGCCAAATAGGCACAAAAGTAGATTTTTTTAGACAACAAAACCTATTAAAATGAGAAATTTTATGACAGCAGTAGTGCTAAAAAAAAAATACTGCCTCGATTGCCTTATTTTTTTTACAAAATAACGTTGCCCCACACTAAGAATTTCTCCTGTATCGTGGGTGCGTTTACATTAAACTCAAATACACAAACCAAACACCCAGACTCGAAACAACTATCTGTAGGAGACATTCAACAACACCAATTCGAATTCAGAAAACTCTTCAATTATAAAAGTTCTCAATTCTCACCTTGTTCTTAATTCAACAGGCTCGAGAACTATTCTGCCGAGCCGAAAAGCTGGAGCAAGTCATAGACCTAATAGACCCTGAGAGGAAGAGAGAGGAGGTGTCCCTCATCAAGCAGCAGCTCACAGCACTGTGCGGCACTAGCGGAGCGCCGCACGGGGACTACGCCCAGTGTCTGGCGCTGCTGGACAGCTTCGCCAAGAGGGAGGTACATCAGAATGACCTGGCTTTGCAGTGAGTGTTTTCATTTCTTATGCTTCCTTGACAATATATTTTATTAATTATTTTTTAGGGATGTTAATGAAAGCATTTCAAAGAATCAACTGGCATATTATTATGAAGATTTTTATTTTGTTTTCATGTATACTTAATACTTATTTACAATATTATAACGAGGAAAGATTTGTATTTTTGTATGTAACGAATAAACTGGAAATAAATAATAAACTGCAGGACCAATTTGAAAAAATCTTTCACCGTTAGGAAGCTACACTATCCCCGGGTGACATTGCCTACTTTTTATCCCTGTACTCCCGCGGGAACGGGAACTAAGCAGGTGAAAGTGCGTGACGTCCGCTAGTTTTACATACGAAATAATTCGACAAAGTCACGATTATGAATGTGAAACACCCTTTTACGTGAAATATGACAACGTGAAAATTAAGAGCTTATACTACCTCAAACGCGAGTTTTATAATGCGTAAAAGTATATGATTCACTGCAGTAATCAAAATCAGAAAAATATATGATATTCTTCAGAATATATATGCTAGTGACATAGTGTTGTGAAAACATAATACAACTAACTTTGCTCGATAAAAAAAAATCGCGAAGATACCTCTAAAAATTTCTTTTAACGAGTAAAAACCATATTAAAATACATGTTATCGTTCTGATTTATTGCCAAATAATTCTACAAGCAACATACTAAAATCATAGTGTTTTACTTTTTTAGTCCAATTAATAGTTTTTTTGTAAATCGCAAAATACCACTAATTTCGCACTATTCGGCCGCAGCGAAAGACGTAACAACCGCTTTGTAGTGCAAGCTGATTAGAACTTTATTCTAACAGTATTTCAAACGAAGTTTGAACTACCACAAATAGAGTTGCTAATTTGAGGTAGCATAGGATCTTAATACATAACTCGTAGTTATCAATACAACCTTGATCACACAGAGAGTGTTGATGATATCTTCGAAACAAGTTTTACAAATATAATATAGCCTCTCCCATAGGATATAAAAAAAAAAACATAAATGTTGTTTACGAATGATAAAGGAGATTATGTGTTATGCATTATTCTGAGACAAACTTTCTCAATTCATCCAGCTCAATAGCAGAGACGGAAGTCCGCGAAGCAGTGTCCCAAGCGGCCCAAGATGGCCGCCGCTTCGTGGTCCACTTCCTTCGCTGCTCATACCTCATGCAGAGCGACGGCATGAAGTCTGTGCTGGCTGAGCGACACAGCATACCCACTATGGTGCTGGGCTGTGCCGGCGGAGTGTTAGTAGCGGCGTGCACTGTGCCACAGGTAACGTATAGACGGCATGAAGTCTGTGCTGGCTGAGCGACACAGCATACCCACTATGGTGCTGGGCTGTGCCGGCGGAGTGTTAGTAGCGGCGTGCACTGTGCCACAGGTAACGTATAGACGGCATGAAGTCTGTGCTGGCTGAGCGACACAGCATACCCACTATGGTGCTGGGCTGTGCCGGCGGAGTGTTAGTAGCGGCGTGCACTGTGCCACAGGTAACGTATAGACGGCATGAAGTCTGTGCTGGCTGAGCGACACAGCATACCCACTATGGTGCTGGGCTGTGCCGGCGGAGTGTTAGTAGCGGCGTGCACTGTGCCACAGGTAACGTATAGACGGCATGAAGTCTGTGCTGGCTGAGCGACACAGCATACCCACTATGGTGCTGGGCTGTGCCGGCGGAGTGTTAGTAGCGGCGTGCACTGTGCCACAGGTAACGTATAGACGGCATGAAGTCTGTGCTGGCTGAGCGACACAGCATACCCACTATGGTGCTGGGCTGTGCCGGCGGAGTGTTAGTAGCGGCGTGCACTGTGCCACAGGTAACGTATAGACGGCATGAAGTCTGTGCTGGCTGAGCGACACAGCATACCCACTATAGTGCTGGGCTGTGCCGGCGGAGTGTTAGTAGCGGCGTGCACTGTGCCACAGGTAACGTATACACGGCATGAAGTCTGTGCTGGCTGAGCGACACAGCATACCCACTATGGTGCTGGGCTGTGCCGGCGGAGTGTTAGTAGCGGCGTGCACTGTGCCACAGGTAACGTATAGACGGCATGAAGTCTGTGCTGGCTGAGCGACACAGCATACCCACTATGGTGCTGGGCTGTGCCGGCGGAGTGTTAGTAGCGGCGTGCACTGTGCCACAGGTAACGTATAGACGGCATGAAGTCTGTGCTGGCTGAGCGACACAGTATACCCACTATGGTGCTGGGCTGTGCCGGCGGAGTGTTAGTAGCGGCGTGCACTGTGCCACAGGTAACGTATAGACGGCATGAAGTCTGTGCTGGCTGAGCGACACAGCATACCCACTATGGTGCTGGGCTGTGCCGGCGGAGTGTTAGTAGCGGCGTGCACTGTGCCACAGGTAACGTATAGACGGCATGAAGTCTGTGCTGGCTGAGCGACACAGCATACCCACTATGGTGCTGGGCTGTGCCGGCGGAGTGTTAGTAGCGGCGTGCACTGTGCCACAGGTAACGAACGTATAGACGGCATGAAGTCTGTGCTGGCTGAGCGACACAGCATACCCACTATGGTGCTGGGCTGTGCCGGCGGAGTGTTAGTAGCGGCGTGCACTGTGCCACAGGTAACGAACGTATAGACGGCATGAAGTCTGTGCTGGCTGAGCGACACAGCATACCCACTATGGTGCTGGGCTGTGCCGGCGGAGTGTTAGTAGCGGCGTGCACTGTGCCACAGGTAACGAACGTATAGACGGCATGAAGTCTGTGCTGGCTGAGCGACACAGCATACCCACTATGGTGCTGGGCTGTGCCGGCGGAGTGTTAGTAGCGGCGTGCACTGTGCCACAGGTAACGTATAGACGGCATGAAGTCTGTGCTGGCTGAGCGACACAGCATACCCACTATGGTGCTGGGCTGTGCCGGCGGAGTGTTAGTAGCGGCGTGCACTGTGCCACAGGTAACGTATAGACGGCATGAAGTCTGTGCTGGCTGAGCGACACAGCATACCCACTATGGTGCTGGGCTGTGCCGGCGGAGTGTTAGTAGCGGCGTGCACTGTGCCACAGGTAACGTATAGACGGCATGAAGTCTGTGCTGGCTGAGCGACACAGCATACCCACTATAGTGCTGGGCTGTGCCGGCGGAGTGTTAGTAGCGGCGTGCACTGTGCCACAGGTAACGAACGTATAGACGGCATGAAGTCTGTGCTGGCTGAGCGACACAGCATACCCACTATGGTGCTGGGCTGTGCCGGCGGAGTGTTAGTAGCGGCGTGCACTGTGCCACAGGTAACGTATAGACGGCATGAAGTCTGTGCTGGCTGAGCGACACAGCATACCCACTATGGTGCTGGGCTGTGCCGGCGGAGTGTTAGTAACCATAATATTAAACGGCACACACGAAAACACACTATGCAACCTTATGCGCCAAGCACTAAGAATAGTTGAGGACTGGTGCAAGGAATACAAACTAGCAGTGAACCCTACCAAAACGGAACTCGTCCTCTTCACAAAGAAAAGGAAGTTGGCAACGCTACAATTGCCAAGCTTCTTTGGGACAACCCTAAGCCTATCGACTGAAACCAAATACCTGGGCATCTTTTTGGACAAACAGCTGAACTGGGCAAAACACACTGAGTACACCATCACAAAAGCCAGTATAGCTCTATGGCAATGTAAGAGACTCCTGGGAAGAAATTGGGGCTTAAGCCCCAAAATAACCTACTGGCTATACACCACAGTTATCCGACCAATCATCACATACGGCTCTTTAGTTTGGTGGCCTAGGACCAACCTAAGTACAACCCAAAAGGATCTCGAGAAACTACAAAGACTGGCCTGCGTAGCAATCACCGGCAGCATGAGAACTTCCCCCACTGCTGCCTTACAGGTGATGCTGGGGCTACCTCCCCTGCACCTCGTCATAAGAGAGGAGGCGGCCTTAGCGACTTTCAGACTCGAAGTATCCGGTATCCTAAGAAATGACTCGAGAATCAAACACACACGCATCAGGGAAGATGCAATCAAAGAACAGCCAATGATGACATCACCCATCGACAGAACCCTGAAGACGCATTGCTTCCAAAAACATTACAACATAGCGCTCATAGAGGAGTGGTGTGACTACTCAGGTACAAATGAGCTAAGGATTTACACCGATGGATCAAAAACTGACTATGGGACAGGCGTCGGGGTGTTCTCCGACGACTTAAACATCAAGATATCCAAACCACTTGGAAAACTTAACTCTGTTTACCAAGCAGAGTGTGTAGGTATCATCCAAGCGGCACACGCCATAGAGGCCAGGGAGGTTACGGATACCAATATTCGAATACTCTCCGACAGTGCCTCAGTCCTTCAATCCCTGAAGAGTAACCAGATCACGTCGAGACTGATACTGGAATGCCACAAAGCCCTGGAACGAATAACGGTAATAAATCACAACAAGGTAACGCTGCAATGGATTAGAGGTCACAGCGGATCGCTTGGAAACGATGCGGCCGACGAACTTGCCAGAAGAGGATCCAGCACAAAGCCTTATGGACCCGAACCCATTGTGCCCATCCCTTTCAAGCAGCTAAGAAGCTGGCTAAAAGACCATACTCGAATACAAGCAGAGAAATGGTGGAGCTCGACACCAGGATGTAGGCAATCCAAGGAGGCTATGCCATCCCTGGATATAAAACTGACCAGGCGCCTTCTGCGCCTGGACAGAGATAGCCTGCGCCTGGTGGCGGGGACCATCACCGGACATTGTTCACTGAATAAACATTTTCACACCCTAGGAATCACTGACAGTCCCCTGTGCAGGGCATGCATGGAGGCGGAGGAAACTGTGGCGCATGTGCTCCTTGAATGCACAGGCGTTACCAAGATCCGCGAGGAGACCCTGGGAACACCACGATCTCTTGCGGATGCCCTGAGGAGACCGGGAAGTCTGATCTGCTTCTGGAGGGAGGTGGGCTGGTTGGAATAATCGGCCGCGACGGCTCACGCACAATGGTCCACTTTAAGGACTAAGTGCGGAAACCTGAAACCCCATAAAGAAGAAGAAGAAGAAGTGTTAGTAGCGGCGTGCACTGTGCCACAGGTAACGTATAGACGGCATGAAGTCTGTGCTGGCTGAGCGACACAGCATACCCACTATGGTGCTGGGCTGTGCCGGCGGAGTGTTAGTAGCGGCGTGCACTGTGCCACAGGTAACGTATAGACGGCATGAAGTCTGTGCTGGCTGAGCGACACAGCATACCCACTATGGTGCTGGGCTGTGCCGGCGGAGTGTTAGTAGCGGCGTGCACTGTGCCACAGGTAACGAACGTATAGACGGCATGAAGTCTGTGCTGGCTGAGCGACACAGCATACCCACTATGGTGCTGGGCTGTGCCGGCGGAGTGTTAGTAGCGGCGTGCACTGTGCCACAGGTAACGTATAGACGGCATGAAGTCTGTGCTGGCTGAGCGACACAGCATACCCACTATGGTGCTGGGCTGTGCCGGCGGAGTGTTAGTAGCGGCGTGCACTGTGCCACAGGTAACGAACGTATAGACGGCATGAAGTCTGTGCTGGCAGAGCGACACAGCATACCCACTATGGTGCTGGGCTGTGCCGGCGGAGTGTTAGTAGCGGCGTGCACTGTGCCACAGGTAACGTATAGACGGCATGAAGTCTGTGCTGGCTGAGCGACACAGCATACCCACTATGGTGCTGGGCTGTGCCGGCGGAGTGTTAGTAGCGGCGTGCACTGTGCCACAGGTAACGTATAGACGGCATGAAGTCTGTGCTGGCTGAGCGACACAGCATACCCACTATGGTGCTGGGCTGTGCCGGCGGAGTGTTAGTAGCGGCGTGCACTGTGCCACAGGTAACGTATAGACGGCATGAAGTCTGTGCTGGCTGAGCGACACAGCATACCCACTATGGTGCTGGGCTGTGCCGGCGGAGTGTTAGTAGCGGCGTGCACTGTGCCACAGGTAACGTATAGACGGCATGAAGTCTGTGCTGGCTGAGCGACACAGCATACCCACTATGGTGCTGGGCTGTGCCGGCGGAGTGTTAGTAGCGGCGTGCACTGTGCCACAGGTAACGTATAGACGGCATGAAGTCTGTGCTGGCTGAGCGACACAGCATACCCACTATGGTGCTGGGCTGTGCCGGCGGAGTGTTAGTAGCGGCGTGCACTGTGCCACAGGTAACGAACGTATAGACGGCATGAAGTCTGTGCTGGCTGAGCGACACAGCATACCCACTATGGTGCTGGGCTGTGCCGGCGGAGTGTTAGTAGCGGCGTGCACTGTGCCACAGGTAACGAACGTATAGACGGCATGAAGTCTGTGCTGGCTGAGCGACACAGCATACCCACTATGGTGCTGGGCTGTGCCGGCGGAGTGTTAGTAGCGGCGTGCACTGTGCCACAGGTAACGTATAGACGGCATGAAGTCTGTGCTGGCTGAGCGACACAGCATACCCACTATGGTGCTGGGCTGTGCCGGCGGAGTGTTAGTAGCGGCGTGCACTGTGCCACAGGTAACGTATAGACGGCATGAAGTCTGTGCTGGCTGAGCGACACAGCATACCCACTATGGTGCTGGGCTGTGCCGGCGGAGTGTTAGTAGCGGCGTGCACTGTGCCACAGGTAACGTATAGACGGCATGAAGTCTGTGCTGGCTGAGCGACACAGCATACCCACTATGGTGCTGGGCTGTGCCGGCGGAGTGTTAGTAGCGGCGTGCACTGTGCCACAGGTAACGTATAGACGGCATGAAGTCTGTGCTGGCTGAGCGACACAGCATACCCACTATGGTGCTGGGCTGTGCCGGCGGAGTGTTAGTAGCGGCGTGCACTGTGCCACAGGTAACGTATAGACGGCATGAAGTCTGTGCTGGCTGAGCGACACAGCATACCCACTATGGTGCTGGGCTGTGCCGGCGGAGTGTTAGTAGCGGCGTGCACTGTGCCACAGGTAACGAACGTATAGACGGCATGAAGTCTGTGCTGGCTGAGCGACACAGCATACCCACTATGGTGCTGGGCTGTGCCGGCGGAGTGTTAGTAGCGGCGTGCACTGTGCCACAGGTAACGTATAGACGGCATGAAGTCTGTGCTGGCTGAGCGACACAGCATACCCACTATGGTGCTGGGCTGTGCCGGCGGAGTGTTAGTAGCGGCGTGCACTGTGCCACAGGTAACGAACGTATAGACGGCATGAAGTCTGTGCTGGCTGAGCGACACAGCATACCCACTATGGTGCTGGGCTGTGCCGGCGGAGTGTTAGTAGCGGCGTGCACTGTGCCACAGGTAACGAACGTATAGACGGCATGAAGTCTGTGCTGGCTGAGCGACACAGCATACCCACTATGGTGCTGGGCTGTGCCGGCGGAGTGTTAGTAGCGGCGTGCACTGTGCCACAGGTAACGTATAGACGGCATGAAGTCTGTGCTGGCTGAGCGACACAGCATACCCACTATGGTGCTGGGCTGTGCCGGCGGAGTGTTAGTAGCGGCGTGCACTGTGCCACAGGTAACGAACGTATAGACGGCATGAAGTCTGTGCTGGCAGAGCGACACAGCATACCCACTATGGTGCTGGGCTGTGCCGGCGGAGTGTTAGTAGCGGCGTGCACTGTGCCACAGGTAACGTATAGACGGCATGAAGTCTGTGCTGGCTGAGCGACACAGCATACCCACTATGGTGCTGGGCTGTGCCGGCGGAGTGTTAGTAGCGGCGTGCACTGTGCCACAGGTAACGTATAGACGGCATGAAGTCTGTGCTGGCTGAGCGACACAGCATACCCACTATGGTGCTGGGCTGTGCCGGCGGAGTGTTAGTAGCGGCGTGCACTGTGCCACAGGTAACGTATAGACGGCATGAAGTCTGTGCTGGCTGAGCGACACAGCATACCCACTATGGTGCTGGGCTGTGCCGGCGGAGTGTTAGTAGCGGCGTGCACTGTGCCACTTTCCCTGCGAGGGGGTGTCAGCAGGTAGGTAGGTAGGGGTTTGAAAATAATAAGAACTCGAAGATTAAGTATCTTATTATTTATTGCCTAAACTTCTGTGGCCATCTCACGACTCGATTGCAGAGGGTAAAAGATGGGTAGGGAACACTGGCCTGAACCGTCTCCAGCGATGATGGTTCCGTCCTTGGTCTTGCCCGCAACCAACGGCTCCAGTCCTAGGTTCTGTCCCAGGTAGAATAACAGTTCTGCGTAGGGTAGGTGTCACTCTGCGGCAGAGGATCTTCTCCAAGCGTCCCTCACGACGCCGGAACCACGACGTGGCGAAAGGTTGAAAGGTAGACTAGAATCCTGGAAATCCAGACAGAAACGGAAGCGTAAGCAAGCTGTCAGAACCACGTTTCGAAGGTCCAAAGGTCACAGTGTCCCAGATAGGAAGAAAGTAAGAAATACAGCAGAAACTAGATAAAAGAAGTTCTAGGAACACCTTACAGTTAGCTCTTCTAATAAAATACATGGAAACTTACCCTAGAGGGATTTCGCGACGTATTAATATATTACGTAGTTAAATTATTATGGTACGATCGGAGCGAGCGACACAGCTGTCACCTCAGAGCTCTCAAAATGGAATGGTCATCGGCCCTAACGAGCCCAACCGAATCGTAGCTCCTCGGAGACGCTCGGCAAAGATCGTTTCAGCGTTGCGCGGGCACATAGAAGCGAGGACCTTTAAGATAACATACGCTCCGTAGGTTCCGTACATTATTATTTAATTTTAATGATTTATTTAAGAGTTAGGTTTACTTTATATTAGAACAGGTTAGGTATTTTTAAAGTTATGTGTAAATATTATAGTTTTTAGTGTATATTGATTTCTTATTAATAAGGATTCCTAAACTAAACTCTTTTTAATTGTAACATGCAAAGTGCAACGTTACAGTACCCCGCCAAAAAGCGAAGGATTTTGCATACTAGGTGCAAAATCCGGCTAGTACTACTAAACTAAACTCACTAAATATATACAGGCTTTTCTTTCATACCTCACGCAAATAGTCATCATTCATAAAATCATCGAGTCTAATTATAAAGACTTGAGACCATAGCAACAGAGTAATAACTAAATCTTTTAATAATTATACTCAATTAGTAAGTTAAAATGTATTAAAATAGTATTTATTATTTAACACATCAAAGTTTATGTAGTAGGTTTTTGTATATATTAAGGCTAGGTTAGGTACTATGATAAGTTAAGTAATGTGTTTATACTTTATAGTTGATAAGTTTGATGTCTTTGATGTGCCATGAACCAAGTGGTTTTCCAGACATGTCAGCGAGTTCATAAACAAGAGGAGACTTTTTACCTATTACTTTACATTTTATGAATTTTGCCGCTAATTTTTTATTGAAATATTTGTCCTTATCACTCTGATAAAAAGTCCTTTTCCAAACCACGTCACCAATATTAAATTCAGCAGGTTTTCTGCGTAAATTATAATGTTGACAATTCCTACTATGAGCCTGCAGTAATAGTGCTTGCACCTTATTAAATATACTAGACAACACAACCAAGTTCTCAGCGTAGGAATCGCGAGGTAGAAAAACAAGATCGTCATCGTTTTCTGTATCAACGTAGTGCGATCCACAAGCAATTAGTTCACGCCCGTACACTAGAAATGAAGGAGTAAAACCGGTTACCTCATTAACAGAACTATTCACGGCGAATTGTATTTTAGGTATCAGCTGATCCCAAACTCGTTGATCGGTAGTTATGAATGTTGAGATAGCGGTCATTATTGTTTTGTTGTAACGCTCGACTGTATTTACGTGTGGTGAATATTTAGGAGTAAAATGTAATTTAGGTACCTTATATTTGTCAAACATTTGTTTAAGCGTAGCACTTACGAATTGTTTACCGTTATCAAGTATCACTGTAGAAGGTATGCCATGTATTAGAAATACATGTTCCTCTAGGATCTTCGTAACAATCTCAGCTGTCGCGCGCTTTATTGGAAATAATAAGCAGTACTTACTAAAGCAACAAGTCACGACTAGGATGTAGGAGTTTTGTTTTCTAGTAGTCGGTAGTGGTCCTACTAGATCTACGCTAATAATTTGAAAGGGTCTAGAACATTGCTTAGGTCTACCCATTTCACCTAAGGGCGAATGAGTTTGATGTTTATGTGCAATACAGATATCACATGACGTAACCGCTTTCACGACATCAGCATGCATTCCAGGCCAGTAGTACCTGAGACTTAACCGCTTGTAGGTTTTAAATATACCAAAATGACCAGCGGTTGGTTCTGAGTGGTTTTTTAAAATGTTTTCTGTTCTAGACTCAGCAGGAATCACCTCTTTCCACTCAAACTCCTTATTAAGGGAATGTTTAGTTTGCATGTATCGGAATAATCGATTGTTTTTTACTAAATAATTTGGAAAAGATGTAGGAGAATTTTGGCAACCATTATATATATTTAAGTACCATTGATCATTTGTGGCTGCTGTGTTAGGATTAGTGTCTATAGCAGAAACTTGGCATGCGCGAGACAGTGCATCAGGAATGATATTATCCACGCCACGACGGTGTTTTATTTCAAAATTGAACGCTGAGAGACGAACACCCCAACGAGCTAGACGACCAGTAGGGTTGTTTAGGTTAAGGAACCACTTGAGAGCTGAATGGTCTGTATATACGATAAACTTTTTGCCATTATCTAGGTAGCATCTCCAGTGTTCTAAGGCTACTAGTACAGCGAGAGCTTCTCTCTCAGTGATGCTGTAGTTCCTCTCTGGACCAGTCAAAGTTCTACTTGTGTAGGCTATAGGATGTTCGACCCCGTCTATAGTCTGAGTTAATAGACCTCCAACACCATAATCACTAGCGTCGGTGTGGACTTCAAACGGTAGGTCAAAGTGAGGGCATGAAAGAATCGGTGCAGAGACAAGGAGTTCTTTTAGTTTTGTAAAAGATTCCTCAGCTTCTGTAGACCAAAGGAAGGGATTAGATTTTTTACTAGTGGAAGTAAGTTTGTTTAATGGGCCAGCAATAGAACTGAATTTAGGAACAAACTTACGATACCAGGACGCGACTCCAAGAAATCTTTTTACGTCTTTTTTATTTGTAGGTGTAGGGTAATTTAAAATAGTATTGATTTTATCCGAATCGACATGAAGACCTTTTGAGTCAATGACGTAACCTAGATATTTAAGTTGGTTACGAAAGAAAACAGATTTTTCGTAGTTTATTGTTAGATTGGCCATAGTTAATTTCTTGTGAACTTTTAGAAGAAGAGAAATATGATTTTCGAAATTAGAGCTTATTATGACAATGTCATCGATGTAGACGAAGACAGAGTTTTCAAACTCAGGGCCATAGAATAATGTATCGACGAGCCTTTGTTGAGTAGCTGGTGAATTTGTCAACCCGAAGGGCATAGTAACAAATCTGAAGGTACCGCGATGAGGAATATAGAAAGCAGTCTTGTTTCTATCGTCTTCTGAAATAGGAATTTGCCAGAAGGCTTTGGATAAATCGATGCTACTTAGATATTTAGCATTATTTAAATTATCCAAAATCTCAGATATATAAGGCAACTTGTAAGCGTCTTTTTTAGTAACAGAATTCAATTTTCGACTGTCTAGACAGAATCTAAGTTTACCGTCCTTTTTAGGCGTCAATAGAACAGGTGAAGACCATGGACTCTCACACTCTTCAACAACACCCAAAGATAACATTTCGTCCAGTTGCTCAGATAAAATACGTTGTTTCTCTGGAGAAACCCTGTAGTATCTTTGCCTAATAGGTAAGGATTCACCAGTATCAATATGGTGCTTTACTAGGTTAGTTCTACCTAAGCCACGTTTTTCAGTTGAAATATTTTTAAACTGTTCTATAATGTTATCAGCGGTTACACGTTGAGCTTCAGTTAATTCATTATAGGAATGTACTACACTAGTAGTTTCAGACACTGTACCTACCTCACAAATATTATTTGCGGCATCATGAATAGAAATTGAATTATAAAACTTAGGAAATAGATTAAATTTTGACCAAAAATCAATGCCTAATATTAAATTTGATTTTACAGAAGGTACGACGTAAGCTTTTAATATATGAAATTGCTTTTCGAAAGTTACGGGTAGATTAATAAATCCAATAGATGCTAAATTCTGTCCACCGGCGGCTGTAAAAGTTTTAGCAGAATCCGTGTGAAGTTCAAGACCCAATGAAACAAAATGTAAATGGGAATTATTACCTAAGATCGTTACTGTAGACCCAGAATCAAGTAAACCACAGAGATTGGTGTCGCGTACTTGGATAGTCGCGTACGGTCTTAGATCATCCTTTGGTTTTTTATCGAAGATTGTTGTAATGAAATAGCTAGAAAAAAAAGTTTTGACTGTCAAAAGCCAGTCCTTCCATTCTTTTTCATCAAAGTTTTTATTAGATGTTACAGCCTTTCCACTACAGCAATCCTCACTAGCTAGTTTTTTTCCTTCGACTTTGACTTGGGATGACATTTAGGGCAATTAGGATATTTGACATCCTTTGTACCACACTTGAAGCAAATTAGAAACCTATCCGCTTTACACTGGTTCAAGGAATGTTCAGAATTGCGACAGCGAGGACAATAAACCGGTTTAGCTTTAGTATCGGAAGTGGTAATAGCAGCAACCTCCGATTTTTCTTTAGGTTTAAAAGAAGAATTTGAATTATTTTTTGAGTTGTTATTGTACCTATGTTTATTGTAATAGTTCGATTTACTAGTGGTTTGTTCAGAAGAATTAGTGAATGCTAGGTCAGGAGCCAAAGTATCAGACGACACTCTTGGTGGTTCTCTGAAGTGAGACGTCAGAGACTGTATTTTCTCAAAATTTCTACATAGGTTTCTTAAGTTTTCCATTGTATTAATTGAATTTGTATTTGAAGCCAATACACTAGCGTAACATGGTCTAATGTTATGTATTAAGATGTCTAATTTCTCCTGTTCCGATATATTTTTAGTTAATCTGGAAAACAATTCAGACATTTTTGCAAAGTAAATAGTTATATTCTCCGTATCACCCTGTGTTCTATTACGTATCTCAGTCAATAACCGGTAGTCGTAATCAAAGTGACTAAAATCCTCTATTAGCAAAATTATCAACTCATCCCAAGTAGTAATAGAATTTTTAATACTACGGTACCAATGTAACGCGTCACCTGTGAATATTTCCGTAGCATACATTAATAACTTACTTGAGGGTATATTGCGCGCAGTACTATACTCGTTTACTCTCTGCACGAAAGCGTGTACACAAGATTTACCGTTAAACTTAAGTTTTTGTAGTTCACCAATGTGCGAGCGGTCACAATACATCGATGCGTTAGGTATGGCATCCACAGATGTTTGAACACTCACTACAGGCTCATAGCTAGGGTTAGCCGATTTATTAAGTGCATTTATTTTATTCATTAGTGATGTTAAATTTTTTGAAAGCAATTTAACTTTTTCAGAGTGTTTGGAATCAGAGCAATCGATTCGTTTTATGCGGTGGTACAAATGATTACATAAGGCTCTAGTACGTTCGAAAAGATTCGTGTCGAACTTATCCTCCAATGATTTAACTCGAGTTATAAGTTCGGACATAGAAACACCAACGCCAGAAATATCGACATCAGGTTCGATTCCCGACTCACAAATATCAGAGGTAGGAATAATAGGTGTTAGTTTATTTATTTGTTTACGTAGTTCAAGTACGGTTGATGCAGGTTCTTCGCCTCTAATGAGCACTTCATACGTTAATTCATTTTTGTTAAGCACAAAAAATTTAATAGGGTACGTTTCCATGTTTACCAGAAAGAAGAATGAAAGGATACTAATGAATGAATACAATGAAAGAATAGATTACAATGAATAAATCATAGTATATAAATAGTGTTCTTACAAATATGCAAGTATACTAGCTACCTTTTACGATAGGTGACAAAAGGAAATGAGAGGAAAATAGAAAATAATGAAAATGAAAGTAATGGAAATGAAAACTAAGATGATTTTAGATGTGCGAACTGTTACGTATAACAAAATTGTTATTTAATTTAACGTATTAAGTTTAAATTATTCATACAAAGTTTTTTTTTTATTAGTGTAGGTACTGGGTGGAAAAAATTATCTAGTTGTATCTTCGTCACAATAAGACGAGCACAATAATTAATAGAACCAATACGTAACAGTTAACAATAACCAGACACTAATAGGCATAGAAATGGTAATGAGTAAGCAAAAAACACAGATAGTAATGTTAGAAAAGTACGTACCAGTTCGCCTTGCTGTAGATTGTCACCTTCACGTTCACATCAACAATGTAGGTAGATCGACCTAACAGCTGTATTTCGGGAACAAAAAATCAAGACATGATCAGGCCACTAGAAACACACGTTAAGGGCGCCACTGTGACACTTTCCCTGCGAGGGGGTGTCAGCAGGTAGGTAGGTAGGGGTTTGAAAATAATAAGAACTCGAAGATTAAGTATCTTATTATTTATTGCCTAAACTTCTGTGGCCATCTCACGACTCGATTGCAGAGGGTAAAAGATGGGTAGGGAACACTGGCCTGAACCGTCTCCAGCGATGATGGTTCCGTCCTTGGTCTTGCCCGCAACCAACGGCTCCAGTCCTAGGTTCTGTCCCAGGTAGAATAACAGTTCTGCGTAGGGTAGGTGTCACTCTGCGGCAGAGGATCTTCTCCAAGCGTCCCTCACGACGCCGGAACCACGACGTGGCGAAAGGTTGAAAGGTAGACTAGAATCCTGGAAATCCAGACAGAAACGGAAGCGTAAGCAAGCTGTCAGAACCACGTTTCGAAGGTCCAAAGGTCACAGTGTCCCAGATAGGAAGAAAGTAAGAAATACAGCAGAAACTAGATAAAAGAAGTTCTAGGAACACCTTACAGTTAGCTCTTCTAATAAAATACATGGAAACTTACCCTAGAGGGATTTCGCGACGTATTAATATATTACGTAGTTAAATTATTATGGTACGATCGGAGCGAGCGACACAGCTGTCACCTCAGAGCTCTCAAAATGGAATGGTCATCGGCCCTAACGAGCCCAACCGAATCGTAGCTCCTCGGAGACGCTCGGCAAAGATCGTTTCAGCGTTGCGCGGGCACATAGAAGCGAGGACCTTTAAGATAACATACGCTCCGTAGGTTCCGTACATTATTATTTAATTTTAATGATTTATTTAAGAGTTAGGTTTACTTTATATTAGAACAGGTTAGGTATTTTTAAAGTTATGTGTAAATATTATAGTTTTTAGTGTATATTGATTTCTTATTAATAAGGATTCCTAAACTAAACTCTTTTTAATTGTAACATGCAAAGTGCAACGTTACAACTGTGCCACAGGTAACGTATAGACGGCATGAAGTCTGTGCTGGCTGAGCGACACAGCATACCCACTATGGTGCTGGGCTGTGCCGGCGGAGTGTTAGTAGCGGCGTGCACTGTGCCACAGGTAACGTATAGACGGCATGAAGTCTGTGCTGGCTGAGCGACACAGCATACCCACTATGGTGCTGGGCTGTGCCGGCGGAGTGTTAGTAGCGGCGTGCACTGTGCCACAGGTAACGTATAGACGGCATGAAGTCTGTGCTGGCTGAGCGACACAGCATACCCACTATGGTGCTGGGCTGTGCCGGCGGAGTGTTAGTAGCGGCGTGCACTGTGCCACAGGTAACGTATAGACGGCATGAAGTCTGTGCTGGCTGAGCGACACAGCATACCCACTATGGTGCTGGGCTGTGCCGGCGGAGTGTTAGTAGCGGCGTGCACTGTGCCACAGGTAACGAACGTATAGACGGCATGAAGTCTGTGCTGGCTGAGCGACACAGCATACCCACTATGGTGCTGGGCTGTGCCGGCGGAGTGTTAGTAGCGGCGTGCACTGTGCCACAGGTAACGTATAGACGGCATGAAGTCTGTGCTGGCTGAGCGACACAGCATACCCACTATGGTGCTGGGCTGTGCCGGCGGAGTGTTAGTAGCGGCGTGCACTGTGCCACAGGTAACGTATAGACGGCATGAAGTCTGTGCTGGCTGAGCGACACAGCATACCCACTATGGTGCTGGGCTGTGCCGGCGGAGTGTTAGTAGCGGTGAGGTGTATGTACTTAGTAAGTAAGATCTATGTTATAAGATATATTGTATTAGCATAAGATGATCAGTAATAAATGGTAACCGATCGGCTCCAGTCGTTTCAATAATAACACTAGTTCCCTACATGGCGACCCTGCCATTTGGGGCGCGTGACGCGTTGGTACTATAGTGTTACGGCTCCAAACAGACAAAAAAAAATGTGAAGAAAAATTACGGTGCAATAATATTTCAATATATAAAATCCGAATAAACCTGTTGACACAATAATAAATTATGTGTCGATCAAACGTGGAAAAGGAGACGGTTTTCTTAAACCAGAATGCTGCAGGATCAAACAATGGACATGTCGAAGAGATGAAGATGCACATGTCGAATATTAGCATTGTGCTGCTAGTAATTTGTATACTTCTGGGTCTCGGCGCTATTTATTTTGTGTACAAACAGTACAAAAAGTGCCACCGTTCATGGATCACAGACCAAATAGTACAACATAACTTCCGGCGATCAATCAACCGTACCAGAGGTAGCCGAGGAGACGAACGAGAGGTCCATGTCCCGATGAAATAGGAGGCAACAGCACAAGAATGCAGAAGAACAAGTGTGAAGAGCAGTGGTAACTTTGTGAGTGATTTGTGCGATTTCAACACACAAAAGTGCATAATGTGTGATAGTGATATTATACTCATAGAGTGGATTCTTCACAGAATTATGGATTTTAAAGTTTAAAGACTATAAAGTTTATTTTTTAAGTACTACCTAGGAAAAAGGTGAAACTATAACTCACCTTCTGAATTTTGTTTACTAATGTAGTTAAGTCGTGTACTACGTGTATCATGTTACGCCTGTATCCCCTACTACCGTAACTCACCGTGAGAATGTGGTATGTATATTAAATATTAATTCATTGATTGCGAGGGAATGGAAGATGAATTATTTAAATGTTTAGATGAACTTACATTAATAAGAAAATATCTAGTTAAGAAAGGAAAATCGCGTTTCAAGGGTAATGTTATAAAAAATAAATTATCAGAGACAGACATAATATTTGATAAAAGTACATCATTAATTGAAATATTGAGTACTAAGGAAGGAATTAAATCGGAAGCTTTAGCACGATTAACTCTTATAAGAGATGAAATAAAAACATGCTACTTAAAAATTCAACAGTTATGTACTGACGATAGTAGTAGTGAAAGTGATTTTTGTGACACGAGCTCAAACACAGAAATAATCATGGAATTCGATTTAAAAACTGCGTGTAATTTGATTCCTGTAATGAACAATAAGGAAAATAACATCAAGAGTATCATTGACTCTGTTGAAATGTATTCAGATATGCTGTCAGAAGCAGGGAAGAAATTACTAATAACATTTGTTTTAAAAAGTAGACTGTCAGAAAATGCTAAGCTACGAATGTCCCATAGTTACACATCTACAAACGATCTTGTTAAAGACTTACGTTCCACACTGTTACCTAAAAAATCATTTACTGCCATACAATCGCGATTACAAAATACAACACAAGGTTGGCGCACTATCGACCAATACGGTACTGAAATTGAAAAACTTTTCACCAATCTGACAATATCGCAAGCCGATGGTAATTCTCAGAATTATGTAGTTCTAAAGCCATTAAATGAAAAACTAGCGATTAAACGGTTCGCAGATGGGTTAAGTGATTCCCGGCTCAGTACAATTATTGCAGCACGTAACTATGACACGCTGAAGGATGCAATCCAGGCGGCGAAGGACGAGGAGTTGACTACGGCTTCAACTTCGGGAGCAGAAAATGTCATGCATTTTTCACGTCGTGGTAGAGGTGAGTCGCATGCTTATGATAATTCTCGTCGAGGGAATTCTTATAGTCGTCGAGCACGGGGACAACGTGGATATTATCACCAGAACTCAAACAATCAGCGAGGATATTATCACCATAACTCAAATAATGTCCGGAGAAATTTTGATCAATCACGTGGAAGATCATTTTATCGCTCTCGTGGTGAACCTCGAAGCTCATTCAACTCAAATCGAGGACGAGGCAACCAAGTGCCTCACGAGAACCGATCGAGATACGAAACTCATGGTAGTGGAAATCATCGTCGCGTGTTTTATACGGAACAATCTAATAATAATAATAATAGTAACAATAACAACGAATCCGTAAATTCTAAATCAGAAGAAATGCAGTTTTTTCGATCATAAACAAAATATTTTGATGTTAGCAGGCAAAGCAAAATTTTTAACATTATACTTTGGCAATAGAAAATACTTTTGGTTGGTAGATACAGGAGCATCCATTTCCATAATAAAGAGAGTCGCGTTACCGAATAACATGACTATAATTAGAGATGATACTATTATAAATGGTATTGGTGGTCAAACAAAAACAAACGGTTTTATTAATCTTAGCCTGACTCATCGTTATGAGCAACAACATGTTGACTTTCATGTCAAGCTGCATGTTTTCGATAACATTTCCTTAAAAGCAGATGGAATTTTAGGTTTAGATTTTCTATGTCATTACACATCCAATATCAACTTGGAGACTAATATCATTACCTTGTCTAAATATGGAGTGGAATATTCTTTAGTGTTAAGTGACACGATAGATTATTCGAACGAAGTGTTACACATTCCAGCCAGAAGTGAATCATTTCATTATTTACTTTTAAATAACAACACTGATGAAGATTGTGTTATACATAGCAAGCAATTAACGGAAAACGTGTTTCTTGCGGGCTGTTTAGGAAAAATTAAAAATAACAGATTACCTGTAAAAATTTTAAATACCAATGAGCATGACGTTACATTGCCAATGTTTCAGCCAGAGATTTATTCGATGCAAGATTATGATTTATGCGACTTTAAATTACAAAATAACAATTTAAAGAGGGCAAAAGTGTTATTAGACATTTTAAAATTAAATAATCTTAACATAGAAGAACGACAATCAATACAAGGAATATGTGCTAAGTATTCCGACGTGTTCTTTTTACCAGGCGACAAATTAACAACTACAAACGTTTATGAACAGTCAATAACTTTAAAACCAAATACTAGTCCTGTTTATGTTAAACAGTATCGACTGCCTCATTCCTTGAAAAATGAAGTCAATAAACAAATACAAAACATGATTGACAACGACATAATAGAGGAAGCAAGGAGTGAGTGGTCAAGCCCAATTTTATTGGTCCCAAAGAAAAGTGGAAATGACAAAAAATGGCGTTTAGTCGTCGATTATCGTAGACTGTATTGTAGATGACAAGTTTCCTTTACCAAATATTACCGAAATTTTGGATTCTCTGTCTGGATCAGTCTATTTCTCACATTTAGACTTAAATCAGGGTTATTACCAAGTAGCTTTAGATGAAAACAGTAGAGAGTATACTGCGTTTACTACAAACACTGGACAATACCAAATGAAAAGGTTACCGATGGGACTCAAGACAAGTCCAAGTGCTTTCAGCAGAGTAATGTCAGTAGCCATGTCCGGATTAACATTTGACAGATGTTTTATTTATTTAGACGATCTAGTAGTTTTCGGAAGAAACTTAGATATCCATAACAAGAACTTAGTTAACGTTTTAGAAAGACTGAGAAAACATAATTTGAAATTAAATCCAGAAAAATGTAATTTTTTGCAAAAGAAAATTCTTTATTTAGGCCATCTAGTAACACAAAATGGAGTTTTACCAGATCCAGCAAAAATAGAGATATTACAAAAATATCCCACACCAATTAATACAAATGAAGTAAAAAGATTTGTGGCGTTTTGTAACTATTACAGAAAATTTATTAAAAATTTTGCAGAAATTACCTATCCATTAAATAAATTAACCAGAAAATATGAACGATTTAACTGGGATAAAGAATGTCAAAATGCATTCGACACGTTAAAACATGCTTTAACAACTCCACCAGTATTAGAATTTCCCGATTTCACTGAAGAAAATGAATTTGTTTTACAAACTGACGCATCAGGTACAGCTGTTGGAGCAGTTTTGTGCAATAAAAATATGAAACCAGTAGCTTATGCTAGTAGACCACTCAATAAAGCTGAACTAAACTATCCAACTATACAAAAAGAGCTATTAGCCATTGTATGGGCAGTGAAGTACTTCAGGCCTTACATTTACGGAAAAACATTCACAATTATGACCGACCACAGACCATTAATATATTTATTCTCAATGAAAGATCCATCAAGTAGGCTAACTAAGTTTAGATTAGCGCTGGAAGAATACGATTATAAGATATTGTATATAAAAGGGAAGGATAATAGTGTTGCAGACGCGTTGTCTAGAATAATAATAACATCAGATAACTTAAAACAAATGAATGAAGAAATTATGTTAGTGATGACTAGAGCGCAAAAACGGCGTTTAGAATTAGACAAACAAGTACATGACACACCTGTTCTCAGTAGACCCGACGACTCGTGGCCTGATCAACCACCAGTAGTCGAGGTACTAAGAGTACCAAGTGACTCCGTAGAAATGACTTTTATAAAAAATGATGAACTAACTAAATTAAGAAGACAAAACAACGTAGACGTAGAGAACGAATGTTTCATTTACAGTCGTCATAGAAAAACGTTATTTATTAATCTTAACTTTAGGGCACAATTTACGCGAGACGAATTTGTGACTAAGTTAGGAGAATTTTGTAAGAATATAAATATTAATGAACTATGCATAGTCAAGAACAAAGAATATGAAAGCTTTATCAAAGATTTATTAAAAGAAATTAATGAATATAAGGATTGGACCGGTCCACGGATATATGTATTTAGAGGAGTTAAGAGAATTGATGATGAGGAAGAAAAGAACTATATTTTACATGATTTTCATCTACTACCTACCGCAGGTCATGCAGGTATACGTAGGATGACGAACAACATAAAGAGGAAATTTTACTGGCCAGGCATCGACAAAGATATAAAAGAATTTGTGAGTAAATGCACAAAGTGTCAGAAAATGAAGCATTGTAGGTATGTCAAGGCGCCCATGGAGATAACTACAACAGCTTCACATTCTTTTGAAAAAATATTTCTCGACATTGTAGGTCCTTTAGAAAGGGATACACACGGTAATTGTTACATTTTGACCCTCCAGTGTGAGCTTACTAAGTTTGTAGAGGCATATCCTCTGAAAAACAAAGAAACGGTAAGTGTTGCGAAAGCATTAGTTGATAATTTTATACTAAGATTTGGAGTGCCAAATGCCATTGCGACTGACCGTGGCACAGAATTCGTGTCATCAGTAATGGATCAGGTATGTAAACTTCTGGGAATAAACAAATTGATATCTACTGCATATCACCATCAAACTATTGGTGCCCTTGAGAATACACATAAACACCTTGGTGCTTTTTTGCGAATACAATGTGATGGTAAAAAAGACACATGGAGTCAGTGGTTACCTTTTTGGTGTTATAGTTTTAATAATACTGTTCATACAGAAACAAAGTACACACCTTTCGAACTTGTATTTGGTAGAGCTAGTGTAATACCATGTAGAGTCAGTCAGTATATTGAACCATTATATAACCCGGAAAGTTATCCTTTAGATCTAAAGCATAAATTACAAGTTGCACACCAAGATGCTCGCAACAACTTACTCAAAAGTAAACAATACCGTAAGTTATCTTACGATAAAAATGTTAATAATGTAACGTATAATAATGGACAACTAATACTAGTTAAAAATGAAACAGCCACTAAATTAGAAACTCTGTGGCAAGGACCATTTGTTATTTTAGAAGATTTAGGTGTTAATGTGAAGATTTTAAAGAGTAATAAACCTTATGTAATCCATAAAAATAGAACTAAGCCATTTAGAACATAAGCATAATCTAAGTAATCATTTAAACTAAAAAAAAAAAAAAAATGTTCATTTATTATTTTTGTTTTTTTTTCTCTCGCCCCCGAGGTGAGGTGTATGTACTTAGTAAGTAAGATCTATGTTATAAGATATATTGTATTAGCATAAGATGATCAGTAATAAATGGTAACCGATCGGCTCCAGTCGTTTCAATAATAACACTAGTTCCCTACAGCGGCGTGCACTGTGCCACAGGTAACGTATAGACGGCATGAAGTCTGTGCTGGCTGAGCGACACAGCATACCCACTATGGTGCTGGGCTGTGCCGGCGGAGTGTTAGTAGCGGCGTGCACTGTGCCACAGGTAACGTATAGACGGCATGAAGTCTGTGCTGGCTGAGCGACACAGCATACCCACTATGGTGCTGGGCTGTGCCGGCGGAGTGTTAGTAGCGGCGTGCACTGTGCCACAGGTAACGTATAGACGGCATGAAGTCTGTGCTGGCTGAGCGACACAGCATACCCACTATGGTGCTGGGCTGTGCCGGCGGAGTGTTAGTAGCGGCGTGCACTGTGCCACAGGTAACGTATAGACGGCATGAAGTCTGTGCTGGCTGAGCGACACAGCATACCCACTATGGTGCTGGGCTGTGCCGGCGGAGTGTTAGTAGCGGCGTGCACTGTGCCACAGGTAACGTATAGACGGCATGAAGTCTGTGCTGGCTGAGCGACACAGCATACCCACTATGGTGCTGGGCTGTGCCGGCGGAGTGTTAGTAGCGGCGTGCACTGTGCCACAGGTAACGTATAGACGGCATGAAGTCTGTGCTGGCTGAGCGACACAGCATACCCACTATGGTGCTGGGCTGTGCCGGCGGAGTGTTAGTAGCGGCGTGCACTGTGCCACAGGTAACGTATAGACGGCATGAAGTCTGTGCTGGCTGAGCGACACAGCATACCCACTATGATGCTGGGCTGTGCCGGCGGAGTGTTAGTAGCGGCGTGCACTGTGCCACAGGTAACGTATAGACGGCATGAAGTCTGTGCTGGCTGAGCGACACAGCATACCCACTATGGTGCTGGGCTGTGCCGGCGGAGTGTTAGTAGCGGCGTGCACTGTGCCACAGGTAACGTATAGACGGCATGAAGTCTGTGCTGGCTGAGCGACACAGCATACCCACTATGGTGCTGGGCTGTGCCGGCGGAGTGTTAGTAGCGGCGTGCACTGTGCCACAGGTAACGTATAGACGGCATGAAGTCTGTGCTGGCTGAGCGACACAGCATACCCACTATGGTGCTGGGCTGTGCCGGCGGAGTGTTAGTAGCGGCGTGCACTGTGCCACAGGTAACGTATAGACGGCATGAAGTCTGTGCTGGCTGAGCGACACAGCATACCCACTATGGTGCTGGGCTGTGCCGGCGGAGTGTTAGTAGCGGCGTGCACTGTGCCACAGGTAACGTATAGACGGCATGAAGTCTGTGCTGGCTGAGCGACACAGCATACCCACTATGGTGCTGGGCTGTGCCGGCGGAGTGTTAGTAGCGGCGTGCACTGTGCCACAGGTAACGAACGTATAGACGGCATGAAGTCTGTGCTGGCTGAGCGACACAGCATACCCACTATGGTGCTGGGCTGTGCCGGCGGAGTGTTAGTAGCGGCGTGCACTGTGCCACAGGTAACGAACGTATAGACGGCATGAAGTCTGTGCTGGCTGAGCGACACAGCATACCCACTATGGTGCTGGGCTGTGCCGGCGGAGTGTTAGTAGCGGCGTGCACTGTGCCACAGGTAACGTATAGACGGCATGAAGTCTGTGCTGGCTGAGCGACACAGCATACCCACTATGGTGCTGGGCTGTGCCGGCGGAGTGTTAGTAGCGGCGTGCACTGTGCCACAGGTAACGAACGTGTAATAATAAACCATTTATTTTCAAGTAACAAAGACCATAGATAAATCATCATCAGCCTATAATGTCCCTACTGCAGGGACTCAGGCCTCCACTCTAGGAGATGGATTGGGCTATAATCCACCACGCGTGCCCAGTGCGGATTGATAGATGTCACAAGTTTTCGAATGTTTGGTTTTAGGACATGCCGGTTTCCTCAAGATGTTGTTTTAGATTTTTATAGATCCTTTACCGTTTTTGAGAGCAGTGGTGATGAAATAAATTACACAAAGTAATGCACCTGTCTCATTTCGAAACCACGATGTGCATGAGGTCCTGCAGGGTATATATACGATTCACAGGTCGGGCGAAGTGAGTTTTCCATCAGTAGCAGCCACGGTGTCTAGATTTGTGCCCGGTTGATGGCAATAGACTCGCCGGCAGTTATGTTTAAGTCTACATAACTGGCGAAATGTGTACACCTCTTCCTTTAGCCTGTGATTACAAACGTGATGTTATGTTATTTATAAAAAGCTACAAGATATGTCGTGGTCGGTTTCCCTGGGAAGTTGGAGTAACAATACGACTGGTGGTACAGGACATGGTGTCTCCCGCGTTCTCAGCGCGCGGCTGGCTGGGTTGTGCGGCGCGAGTGTTCGGTGCTGACGTCACGGCGCACCCCGCACTCACGCAAGCTGAGATGACGCCTTCTAAGGTATACCTATTATTAGTTTGACAAATAATTTCTAATTGTGAAAATGAGGACCATATGGGTCTTTCTTTAGTTTTAACGATTGTCTGGCAGTTTGAGTACTATAAGCGACCCACCCAAATGTCCTTTCTTTGGTATTGTTCGTCGTGACGTTGAGCTCCTTGAGTTATAAGTCGAGCTCCACGATAACTGACAAATGCTTGCACTGACTGGACGGGTCCACTCAAATCTGTTTGGTGCTTCTTCAAAAGACCATCTCAGACACTAATCTTCATAGTATTCATGTGTCTAAACCGGTGGTACCGGCGGCCATATGGCGGTCGTCAAACCATGTCAGAGCCTTTGAGGCGGTTTAGAAACTCTGACACTAGGGTGTGGATGGGGTCGTTAGACCTTACTGCCCACACGATAAGAAGATAGCAATCTAAATTGTGTCAGCCCGGAACTATGCCACGAGCTTCAATAAACATTTTTATTTGCAGGTGAGCCTAATAAACTGCGAGCAACTAGTCCAAGACGCGATGCGCGTCGCCATCAAATTTGCGCAGTCACACATCAAGGAGAACACGGAACCTTCCATAGACACGCAGAATAGACAACAGAACTGATCGACATACTTATATCTACTTTAAAAGAGACTGTTACGTCCGCAAGGAGGCGGGATATACGCAGTAGGAGGTTTTAAGGCATCTACGTGTTTCAATTTTTTGTTCCCATTTGTCTTCTTCAAGCTTGCCACCGCGGGGGTGGCTGGCACTTAAAAAGGTTAACAAAAAAATCTAATTAGTCCGTCAAATAGATTTCCAAAAAATATTGGACACATATTTTTTCTATTGATTTGATAAAACAGAAAATACGGACCTACTTATCCAATATTTTTCGATAATTTGATTAATTAGAATCATATTTTTTTTAGTCAGGAAACATCCCTATTGTACACTACTACTTCACCATTCTGGCCTCCTGGTAGTTTGTAAGACTTTACTATCCTTGTTCCTCACATCCAACAAAAAAAAACTGCATTTAGTTATGTTTTGTTGTAAGTGCCAGCCATTATCGTGGTGACAAGCTCGAAGGGGTCAAATGGGAAAAGACTGTCTCAATGGGGTTCAAAATATCCCAAGGTTTGTGACCAGAGATATAGCGCAAAGTCGCCCGTCTTACGTTGTCTGATAACATCAATTTATTATTTTTGAATGAGATATTTGGGACGTTTCTCCTTGAATGAAGAATTTCTCTATTTAATTGGGTGCTACTTTTTAAGATTTGACAGCTACTGGCCTACCTTTTTCCTGAGACGGGACAATGCTATCGGCAAGGTCAGGTTTTTGTATATTATAATCTGATTTTGCATCAAATCACTTGATCACTTGAACCATCGAAAGTTAAAAGATTTTTTTTAAGCATAATATTTATGTTTCGGTTTATGTCCCAGAATTCCAATGATATTGCTAAAAAGACAATCGAGCCGCGTTGATTACAAAATTATGGAATAATTAAAATAAACTATGTATATCCAATAATGTAGTAATAATAATTAATTTTATTTCTAATCATATTTATAATTTGTGAGACGAAGCAATGGAGTGTTTTTGGAAATGGTATTTATTTAGAGACAGTTATAATGTACCAATTTTATTTTCTAAGACTTGTTTAACAGGGCAATAATAATACTGCCCATTGAATGTTTAATCGTTCATGCACTAAAGTTGCCCAGTGTGTGAATTGCCTTAGGAATGCTACACAGTTCGGGTCGGTTAATTCAATTCGGTAGTATTTGCCGAAGAGCCTTTAGACTGCCTCGTGAGCTACTTGGTTTGATTGTCAGGTCGGGCAGTGGTATTCAGTTTTTCCATCAGGAATTTCTCGGTGGCAGCCACAGAGTCGGAATTTGTGTCTGGTTGGTGGCAATAGGTTCGCCCCTTATTATATGGGACGTAAACATAACTGGCGAAATGTATGTTTACTATTCGGTACACCACTGTCTAACCCTTCGGGGATTATAGGCGTGATATTATGTTATGTATTTATTTAATTCAGTTTGTGCCGTTCGGTAAACTCCGATCGGCATCAACCGTTTTTGAATCATGTTGGGGCTGACTTCGTTCTTTGCCGGATGACTTTTCCCTAACGTATATACTCATTAGTTTATACCGCATAGCCGTTCGGTTTCGCTGAGACATACCGACCCGAACTTGTGTGAAGCACCCGATAGTAGGACCTAAGTACTGTAGTAAGTTTGAATGAAATTCGAAGTGTATTGTTAAAAGTCTTCCTGTAAATAAATAAGAGCGTCTACCTCTATTTTTGTAAATAAAATTTGTTGGAAATGTAATGGTTGTTTTGTTTATTTTGTAACCAATCACAGGTGCCGCATCGAGTTTTGTCTTGTGTCTGTCGCTGAGAACCTAACTATTTGCTAGAGCGAGAAATATCGTGGTGTCGACTATGCTATAGCATTCCTGTTGCTCCGATATAGACCGAAAAGGATAGAAGCAAGGACAATTTGCGATTCCATGCTGCCAGTTGAGGTTCAACCGTCACGACAGAGCCTGTCACTAGAATATGAGTGACCGAGGGGTGTTTCCTGACTAAAAAAAAAAAATTGGTTGCCTGTAAAGTCGGTATACGGGCGAAAGTTTTACGTGACAACGACTTTGAGTGGTAAAATAATTTTAATGTGAATATTCATTCGTATAGTAGGAAGAAGGATGAAATAATAGTAACAATTTAAAACATTTATTTTCACTTTTTATGTCTGTCTCTCTCGCTCTTAGGCGGGCTAACCATGCCCGAGTGGAAGGGACGCGTGCCTCTCACTCGCTCTCATTGTGAGCGCATAACGTGAGCGGAGCGTAACGCAGTTTCTTGAAGTGTCACCCGGCAAACCAATTTATAAGACGTTGTCACGTCAAAAATATCATTATGTTTAGTCTGTTAAGACTATCGAAAAATATTGGATAAGTGTTTTTTGTTTTATCTAATTAATAAAAATTTTCGAAAATAAAACGTGTCAAAGATCATATAAGTAAGAAAGTAAGGGGGCCTGTGACGTCACTTTCTGGTAAAAACTGTACCAAACTGACGTCACACGAGTTTCCGAAGCACTGTATCGTCTTCATTTTTTGTTTACGTGAAAAAATATAAAAAAAATGTGTCTAATATTTTTTGGAAATCTATCTGGCGAATAGACCAGGGTCGATAATTTTTGAAACCAAAAAAAATTACAGTAGGATGAAACCCATTAGAAAAGGAGGGAAATATGATCAAAATGAAAGGAAAAATAAATTACGGTCGATCTGAGGTTGGGAAGTGGGGGTGGGGGGGTTTTAAGGGGGGAAAGCGGTTTAAATCGATTTCCGGCAAAACTACAAGTCCTATGGAAAAAATTGTAATGGCATAGTTGTAGAGAATAAAAAGATCTACAACTTTGATTTCAACACTTTTTTCACATAACCTCAAAATTTAGGTGAAAAATTCAAAAAACCAAGTTTCTGGTTTTTAATTTATATCTTTTTCAAAAAAAAAATTTTTTCTACGAAATTTGGTGAAAACTTACCTTATTATGTCCCAAATACACTGTAATTTATTTGATTTAAAATATTTATTTTTTCGGCTTATTTTAACTTAATATCAAAAAAGCACCCTAATTTTCAATCGAAAATTCTGACGTCAAAATATCAGCTTTTTTTAAAAAGTCGGTGGGCGTTGTGTTCCTAATAATCTCTACTTTCTGATGATGTATAAAAAATATACATTGCAATGGTAAATTTTCTCAGAAAAAGCAAAATCAGCTGCTACGAAATAACAGGTAGTAAGGGCCAAACCCTCCTAGCCCCTTCCCCACTTCTCTGTGAAATACCTTTTGGTGGGCCAAAATTTTCCGTAGGTCTCCACGACATATAAATTATCTTAAAATAACAATAAATAGGCATAAAACAGCAATAAATACGCTTATAATTTCTTGTCTAGGCCTTATTATTTGGTGTGGGTATTATTTCGCAGCAGCTGATTTTGCATTTTCTGAGAAAATTTACCATTGCAATGTATATTTTTTATACATCATCAGAAAGTAGAGATTATAAGGAACACAACGCCCACCGACTTTTAAAAAAAAGCTGATATCTTGACGTCAGAATTTTCGATTGAAAATTAGGGTGCTTTTTTGATATTAAGTTAAAATAAGCCGAAAAAATAAATATTTTAAATCAAATAAATTACAGTGTATTTGGGACATAATAAGGTAAGTTTTCACCAAATTTCGTAGAAAAAAATTTTGTTTTGAAGAAGATATAAATAAAAAACCAAAAACTTGGTGTTTTGATTTTTTCACCTAAATTTTGAGGTTATGTGAAAAAAGTGTATAATCAAAGTTGTAGATCTTTTTATTCTCTACAACTTTGCCATTACAATTTTTTCCATAGGACTTGTAGTTTTGCCGGAAATCGAGATAAACCGCTTTCCCCCCTTAAAAACACCCCCACCCCCACTTCCCGACCTCAGATCGACCGTAATTTATTTTTCCTTTAATTTTTGTTATATTCTGTACTTTTTCCATTGGGTTTAATCCTACTGTAATTTTTTTTCATTTTTTACCATTTTTGAAGGCTTCGGCACTGGTGTAGAACTATTAAGTCCGAATTTAAATTGCGGAGTCAACGCGACGTCTTCGTTTATGAACCAGGCAGAACTGCTTGCACCTAGCCTTTCTGAAGAAAATCATCAATAACGTCACCGTGTGTGTATGTGTAGGTAAACCAAAAAAAACAAAGCAAGACAATTAACAAGACAACCCCCATACAATACATGTTATTTATTCAAAGATACAAATTGACAGAATCTAGAAAAATATTTTATTGTTGTATGAATGTAGATATAATATGTACTACACTACAAGGGTACTACGGTACTTTATTGTACATCAAAATTGTAAAACTTCAGAATATTGATAATTTTATGGTAACCAAAGAGGGCTTTGGTTACAATGTTACCTACTTTATACTTTAAATACAATTTTACCTACTTCATTATTTGGTTACAATGTTACCTACTTCATTTTAAGGTTACAATGTTACCTACTGCATTATATGGTCACCTTATTAACATCAAAACTGTATCACAGCTTTTAACAATATTGATAATTCTCTGGTTACAATGTTACCTACTTTATTCATTGGTTACAATGTTACCTACTTCATTCTATGGTTACAATGCTACCTACAATATTCTTTGGATACAATGTTACCTACTTCTTTCTTTGGTTACAATTTTAGCTACACCATTTTTTTACAAAAATGTCCCCTATTTTATTCCTATTATTTGGTTACAATGATACCTACTTCATTTCATGCTTACAATGTTACCTACTTCATTTTATGGTTACTTACATCTTGCAAAAATATTGATACCTAATTCTTTGGTTAAGTAACTCGAATAATACACAGATTCGAAGAAAACTATTTATTATAATTGTATTGTATTGTATTTTTTATTGTAAAACATGAGTATACATCAAATAATATGTGCAAGGTCTTAAAATAAACAGGTCGATCTGCATGTTTTGCCATGTATGGCGTACAAAATAACATATTTTTTTGGTTTAGAATAAACCATAAATCAAATAAGAAATAACTTGACTCTACACAGCAAACAATGAAATTAATACAAAAAAAAAAGTAATGCTAATTAAAAAATAAAACAAAGTAAGTATTGTTTTTAAAGATTTGTGACTCAAATTGTAAAGAATGTCGTAATTATAGGAATCTCTTTAATTAATTGCGTTCATTTAAAAATTCTGATATGGTATAGTAGCACTTGTTTATGAGGTATTTTTTTAAATGTATTTCATAATATAAGTACATAGTAATTAAATATATTTACAGTCAATTTTAAAATCCTGTGGGATCATATCACTCATCACATCACTACTAAAAGTTTTTTTGTTTTATTGAGAAAGTTTTATGTCTATAATTATTTACGGTTACACTTACTTATTTTGGGTTAACGACTAACTTTAAGGACTCGAACGAAAACGATGTTGTAAGTCCGAAAGTAGTAGCGCCCCGATATAGTTAGGTTAGTTTCCGTAAACACTAATAAACATTATATAAGTACGTGAATTTGACTCACAGCTGCGTAACGTTTTGTAACAATCATTGATAATGAGCTCTTTGTCTTTTTAAAGTGTAATTTTTTGTTTTTAATAAAACCAGTATTTACATAAAGGGTGTAAAAGTACCCTTAACGAAGCCTAAGGGAACTTGTTCTCTCCGGCACTGCGATCATTTGTTGTTCTAGACCACACCTGGGAACCCTCTAGTTACGGAGATAACGGGGGTAAAAAAAAAGTCGTTTCCCTGTCATAATTTTTGCGTAGGGGTGCTTAATTTGATGTACATAATGCTTGGTTGAAGGCTTCGTGATGAGTTCCTTTACAGCCTGAATATTCATTGTCCATAGAACACTACAAAATACATATATGAAACCGCTGATTTTTACACATTTGAACTTCTAACTCAAATTACACTTCAAGACAAAAAAGAGCACATTTCAACTCACTCTCTTAGCGGGAGAGCGAGATGTTATAGAAAGCGTGACGCACCCGGGGGCCAAAAAGCACGGACTAGTGATTGTCCATGTATTGTAGCTCTGATAGCAGTAGCACTGTGTTGGGTAGCGGTCGCGGCTGCGGAGACAGGATCGTCAGCATCTGCCGGTCCATGTCTACTGCCGTTCTGTGGGGGGAGAGTATATTTGTTAGTTTTATTTTTCTAGTTTGATTGTGAAATGATATGAATGATATGAGTGATATGAAATTGAATGTGAACTTGTACCGAAAACTCGCAATAGGGATGTTGACATGAAGTAAGTAAAGTACGACGTTCATAATGCCACAGGCCACAGGCGCCTTGTTTGACCAGGTTTCCCAGTGCGGGTTGGTACATATCTTGGAATATTTAGTTCAAGAACATCTGGTTGCATATACCGTTTTGAGAGTAGTGTTGATGAAATAAATTAAAGAAAAAGCCCGTCATCAACTGGGCAGCATAAATCAAGCCTTCAGCATTGGCAGCAGAGTGAGACACCAAGCCACTGTAGCAGAGATGCAGAGGACTCAGCAACCCCACGCCTACAGCGAGATGGGTCAACTACTCCAAAAGACTTTTCATGATAATTTCCGAGATTTTCACGGGCAAAAACTAGTAACCAATTGGCTATTTGACCACTGCTAAAAATTTACGAAAATGTTGTTATTTCAAAGAAATAAAACGATGTGTGGAAAAAGTAACAAAATCAATAAAAAAATGGAGTATGTAGCTACATGCTTTAGAAGTTTTTGGTGGGGGCGTCGTCGCACATTCTATCCTTGTCGCGCGAAACGGCCATTTGTACTACGTAACTATGAATATGACGTTACTTTTTGTTTTTCACACATCGTGTTATTTCTTTTAGTTCTATTCATGAATTTTTAACAGTAGCCAAATAGCCGTCACGCAGTGGGTGCCAGAAGATGGGCGTCGTCGCCGAGGGAGGCCTAGAAAACGCTGGCGTGACGACCTAAAAGCGTTTGTGACAAATTGTACGGAGAAAACCACACAGAGGGAAGAGTGTAAGGCTATGGGGGAGGCTTTTGCCCAACAGTAGGACAATATAGGCTAAGAAAAACTAAAAAACTAAAACCCTACTACGACAAAAAAAACGACGCTGAAAAATTATGAAACAAGATTTTCAGGATAGAACAAAAAGAAAAGCCGTAGTCACACGTTATAGGTACCAACCTAAACACTTTCATACCGTGTGACTACGGCTTTTCTTTTTGTTCTATCCTGAAAATCTTGTTTCATAATTTTTCAGCGTCGTTTTTTTTGTCGTAGTAGGGTTTTAGTTTTATAGTTTTTTTATTTAAACAATTTTGGTGTTAATTTTTTTTTACTCTTGACTTTTTGTCCGCTAGAGGGCGTGATTTTAAATTTGAGCAATATTTTAGAAATGTACAAGTGAGGCCCTTTCAAATGATACCAAACACAGCGTATTTATCTCCATTTTTATTTTGTAAGCCTTACTTTTTGTCCGCTAGAGGGCGCCAAATCGCTTTTTGTGACACGCCAAGTAGCCTATGTTCAGCGGAAAATTAAGACGGTCCTAACGATACCTCATATGTCGAGTTCCGATAAGTAGATTAGAAGCTATGAGGGAACAGATGAAGATACACACATACATACATACATACATACAAACATACATACATACATACATACATAGCCAGTCAAAATCATAACCCTCCTTTGGCTTTGCCGTAGTCGGGTAAAAAAAAAAGTCAAATAGATTAGCAATGATTGGATACTCACACACACACAAATCCAGCCAAGTTGGAGTGCAGTACATCATCATCAGGCCCCGCGGCGAAGGACACAGCCAGCAGTCGGTGATGTAACGCGGGCGAGGGCCACACGCTCACCAGCACAAAGCGCCCTAGGGCTCCATACATGATAGATACTCACACACACACAAATCCAGCCAAGTTGGAGTGCAGTACATCATCATCAGGCCCCGCGGCGAAGGACACAGCCAGCAGTCGGTGATGTAACGCGGGCGAGGGCCACACGCTCACCAGCACAAAGCGCCCTAGGGCTCCATACATGATAGATACTCACACACACACAAATCCAGCCAAGTTGGAGTGCAGTACATCATCATCAGGCCCCGCGGCGAAGGACACAGCCAGCAGTCGGTGATGTAACGCGGGCGAGGGCCACACGCTCACCAGCTTGGTCAGCGCGTCCTCTGCGCGCATTCCCAGAGGCATGCACGAGTCGGGGAGCGATGGGGCTCCCACCTACATATACAACAAACATTAGTAGAGGAAGATGTCAAGACTCGAGCTGCGTTATCATCATCATCCACAGCCCACCCACTGTTGTCTAGGCCTCTCTTTTCTGGTGCCAATCGCCACGTTCTTGTGCCAGTCTCATCCAGGTTTTATCCTCGATGGCAACTATATCGCTGCGTCAGCTCGAGAATATTCTTACGGGGTATAAAAAGATGCAGGCTTGTGGACAGCGAGTAATGGGCAGGCTCGCCGTCCGTTCGTCTTAATTATGACGAT
Source organism: Diarsia dahlii (assembly GCA_949775195.1). Classification (NCBI taxonomy): domain Eukaryota; kingdom Metazoa; phylum Arthropoda; class Insecta; order Lepidoptera; family Noctuidae; genus Diarsia; species Diarsia dahlii. The sequence continues at coordinate 18,570,435 of OX459209.1, forward strand.
AGGCCGTGCCGACGGCGAAGAGATATCAGAAAATGGAAGGATTCCTTTCAAGGGCCGACGCCCACCGTGGCTGGGGGCGGGACTGTTCGAAAGAGATATCGCGGCCCCGGAACTCAAAGGGCTATGAAGGAACATGGAGGAGTTTCAGTCAGTGCAAGACTGACACTCCCTCCGATTCGCTCAGAGCGGGAGATCCGCAAAAAAAGAGGATATAAAATACCCATTATGTATAACAATGACAAACACATTATTATTATTGGACTAGCTGCTGCCCTCGGCTTCACCCGCGTGGATGTCGGAAATATATATAATACAACCTCTCCTTATATACCCTTAGGGCTTGAATTTCAAAAAACCCTTCCTTATTACTCCTTGTCTACATTATAAAAGGAACCACTGTGCAAAATTTCAGCTGTAAGTTCAAGTATTTGGGCTGGGCGTTGATGAGTCAGTTGGTCAGGACTTTTCTTTCTATAATAATCTATTTAGATTATAAAATAAATGCAACTGAAAAGACACCCAGTATTTAATTAAAAAGCTTTATTTACTAACCTTATAAATCTTGAGATCAGTGAACTTTACGTCGAAGGAGTGTGGGTAGTAAGGTGTCCGCTTGCCGTAGAAATACTCGCGGATACGCGCGTCACGGTACTCAGCGCGCTGCGTCGATGAACGCTCCACTACCTATGATTTTACATTTTTTAAACGTTGCCCCACACTAGGAATTTCTCCTGTATCGTGGGTGCGTTTACAAACATTTAAACTTACATACACAAATACCCGGAAAAACTATCTGTAGGCCATACAAATATTTGTTTTGTCAAAAATGCTCGCAAATCATATAGCCATTTTCAAATGTCATTGGACGCCCCACCAAATGGTAAGTGACCATTGACATTGAGGTTACAAACATGTTGGTGCACATCATCATCATTATTTCAGCCGAAGGACGTCCACTGCTGGACATAGGCCTCCCCTAACTGCTGCCACATTGACCGATCCCGTGCGTCTCGCATCCAGCGGATCCCCGAAACCTTCACCAGCAGGGCTATTGCGTATCTTTTAATGACAGTGGATAACGTATAGTCATATAGTGTCTATCAAATAACCGCAAATATCTGTCAAATTGTGAGGTTTTAAGAAAAAAATGTACCCAACCATAACCAATTTACTGTTAATCTATGGACACTTATGATAGCCACTGATATTAAAAAGATACACAATAGCCCTACAGGTCATGTTGGTGCACAAGTTAGATATTTTTATTGCAGTTTACATCTTCAGTAGACAGTAGTAGTTTATATTGATGATTTTGATGATTATAACTCAATGCAGCCGTATTTTTTACGGTCTCGAATCATATTTTAATCAACATAAAACCTGACACTAATCTGCAAATTGTAAAAACTGTAAAAGAAATCGATATTCACGAGCTACACCTTAACACCTTCAACGTTCACAACTTTAGACCACATAGTGTTCAGAAGTTGTGGGCCTCATGTGTGTGTGTGTGTGTGTGTGTGTGTTTGTGTGTGTGTGTGTTTGTGGGGGTGTGTGTGTGTTTGTGGGGGTGTGTGTGTGTGTTTATGGGGGTGTGTGTGTTTGTGGGGGTGTGTATGTGTGTAAGTGTGGGTGTATGTGTGTGTTTGGGTGTGTGTATTCAAAATAAATTAAAGTAGAGTAACTCACGCCACCACTCTTGGGCAGGTACACGACTTTGACGAACTTCGGCATGTCTCTCTTGAGCTCATTGTATAGTCTCTCGTTGTCCAGTACCAAGATAACATCGACCTGCAAATAATAGGGATTAAAACGTTGCTTTAGTTTAACACACACACACGCACACACACATACTCACATAGTGAATTTAGAGAGCTCTGACACCCATATCACAAGTTCAATCTTAGCTTGGGTGTCAGAAGTCTATCAGTCTGTATTAAGAACAATTCTCAACCGAAACTTTAAGTAATATTATATTATATTAATAGTGACATTGTGAATTGTAAACTGGAAATAAAGATTTATTATTATTATTTATTATTATAATACAAGCGTTGGTGCATGCTGGTCCTGCTTCACACTTGTTGTGGTAGCTGCAGAACATTGTGAAAATATCTTTACATTGTATTGAACAGATTACCACGAGCAGCGGTGGCCCAGTGGTGGCGGCCCCGACTTACGAACAGTAGGTCGTGGGTTCGAACCCAGGCAGGCACATTACTTTGTGTAATTTATTTCATCACCGCTGCTCTCAAAACGGTGAAGGAAAACATCGTGAGGAAACCGGCATGTCTTAGAACCAAAACATTCGAAGACATGTGACATCTACCAATCCGCACTGAGCTCGCGTGGTAGATTATAGCCCATCCCTCTCAAAAAGAGAGGAGGCCTGTGTCCCAGCAGTGGGAACATTAATAGGCTGTTGATGATGAACAGATTCAATCTCATAAAATTCTAGTCAACAAGTCGTAAATAAGTATATAGTAAACTAGTAAGTTACATAGAGTTATCTTTTATTGACTCGAATTTGGTTTGGTGGTTGAAAGAATATATGCTCACTCAAATGTCTCACTCATGAGTACTCGTGCTTTTCATGTTGAGATTGCAGTGTGAATGAATGAATTTGCAATACTTTTTAATCTAAGTATATCCTTAACCTCTCTGGTAATATTGGTAATCCTAGAAGTCTACTTACCTCAAAAGCTTGTGCGGCGTGTGTGAGGACCTTGTACCCTGCATTCTTGATCCACCCACAAGTGTTGATGATTACTCCTGATGTTGAAGCTGCAATATAAATCATAACCAATTAATTTAAATTAAAAAGGTACATATATCGCCCTAGTTTTTCAATAACCGACCTACCAGCACTAAGCACTAAGTCCTAGAAAAATATACCGAATTTGATAAGCCACTATATTTGGCCTTTCTCTTGACCTCAATCTTAAGATAAAAAACACTTCGAAATAAACAATTCTTTGAAAAATGGGTATTTACTATAACAGCACCACAAATATCAAACTATGATAATTAATATGATTGTACCATACACAATGTATTTACAGAATTATAATAATCAAAATACAATACCCTAAGTCATTTCATCCCATTGAATGAGATAAACCTACATTAGTCGGAAGCCAAATCAGAGGCCCAGGCATGGGGGGCACAAAAATGCTGACCACACGATAAACAGAGAATCATTAGAAGAAATAATGTACCGTTACCTTTCTTATTATGTTCGCATCGCTCAGCTATGACCTCAGCCATCCTCGACACAACCGTGTTGTACAGCTCAAGGTTCTCTCCCGGAGTGTTGTGACCAAAGTGATACACCAGCGGTGCTTGCTGACTGAAGCCTTCTTCTATTGATGCTGGTCTCTCCACCAGGAGTGCTCCTGTTCATGGCAGATCAAGATACATATATGATAATTAATACTATACTATAAAACACTAACCTAATTAAATTCCTTACTATGACACTAATATTACAAAGGCGATAGTAAGTTTGTTTGTTACGCTTTCACGCGAAAACTACTTAACCGATCAACATGTAACTTTGTACACATATTCTTGGAAGTATTAGAAGTATAAAAACTTTTTAACAAAAAATAAAACTGACTTAAAAAAAAACACAAAAAAGTGAAAAATAAACTTTAGATGAAAAATCTGTTTCTGAAGTCGGTGACTTTTGTTTGTTTGATTTCATTTTTTTGCCAACGACTTCAGAAACTGATTTTTCATCTAAAGTTTATTTTTCACTTTTTTGTGTTTTTTTTAAGTCGGTTTTATTTTTTGTTAAAAAGTTTTTATTTTTCACTTTTTTGTGGTTTTGTTTATTTTTCAAAAACCGCTTGTTCGATTTCGATAAAAAAATTATGGGACCATTTGGGAAGTATACCCTTTCCAACAAAGAAAGGATTTTTCAAATTGATTAGCAAGTGACGGGAGTACTGCCCGAACAAACATAAAAAAAAAACATCCGAATTGAGAACCTCCTTCTTTTTTTAGAAGTCGGTTAAAAATAGGATACTTTTACGAAAAAAAAAAGATTAAAAAATATTCCACGCGAATGAAGTCGAGTTATTTCGGTCTGATCCCCTAAAACTGATACCCTAGGGATCCGTTTTATTATAAATTATTTTCTATTCCGGTCTGATCCCCCGTACAAGAATCGGATGACCCTGACACATTTTTAGGACAGTCAGCAACAAAATATTTGTACAGGTTCTATTAGATTAAAAAAAAAGAATAGGTAGTAAAGTCCCACCAAGTACCAGGAGAACAGAAGTAGGAAGGAGGTATTGGAAATTGGAATTTTCAAATCAAATCTATATTATGCCTTTATAGTAAAGTCCCACAAACTACCAGGAGAACAGAAGTAGGAAGGAGGTATTGGAAATTGGAATCTTCAAATCAAATCTATAATTAGCCTTTCTAAGTCTTTACTGTCCTGGTTTCCTATCTCCAACAAAAAAAAGTGCATGGTTTTAGAAAGAAACAATATAGATTTGATTTAAAGATTCCTATACCTCCTTCCTACTTCTGTTCTCCTGGTAGTTTGTGGGACTTTACTGTCCTGGTTTCCTATCTCCAACAAAAAAAGTGCATGGTTTTAGAAAGAAATAATATAGATTTGATTTAAAGATTCCAATACCTCCTTCCTACTTCTGTTCTCCTGGTAGTTTGTGGGATGATCGTACAATTGTAAGTTATAGAAATAAAAACTGATTATTTTTTCATTAACAACTGTTTTTCGGTTGACTGTACTTCACTTGTACTTGTGTCAAAAAGGGGATCAGAACGGAATGATAAATTACAGGGGATCAGAAAGGAATAAACAAAAGAAAAATATTGGCAGTGGATCGTTTTGGGGGATCAGACCGGAACAACTCATGAAGGAGTTATTCCGGTCTGATCCCCTAAAACTGATACCCTAGGGATCCGTTTTAATATAAATTATTTTCTATTCCGGTCTGATCCCCCGTACAAGAATCGGATGACCCTGGCTAGTACTATATCAAATACTTTGTATTCTACTGCATCTTGCTAAATGGGAAACCAACTCAAACATTTTGGATAAGTCTAGGTGATGATGATGAATACAGAAGCATAACTAAGACTTCTAGGTTTCCCGCCGGGGCTGCGGGTTGGTCACAAGGATACCGCGGCTTCGACATAAAGTACATAGGTGGTTTTTAGTCAGTAGACACTCCCTTTCGCTCTGGCCAAGAGCAGGAGGGGTTATTTGATGATTTTCCGCCCACCCCAAAAACAACAAAAAAGGATTCTAGGTTTAAAAACAGCTAGTATGGACATGTGAGCAGGGAATAGAAAGACAAAGGGGTTTGGAAGAAGATAACAGTGTCTGATGCCCAACAGTGGGATGTGCAGACTTAGTATAGGCTAACTGAAGATAATACTAGACTGTTGTAGACTGAGTCATCAATAAATATTTAAATATCATAATATTTTGCAATAAAGATTATTTTATTTCATTGTGAAATATTATGAAACAAGCACACCAGTCAGAATTCCCGTCAATATTAATGATGATTTTTATCCTCTATTTTATCCCTTTTTTAATGTGTAGGGGACCCTGTAGTGCTTCTAGAGCTAGAACAAGCATTTCAGGCTGTCCATTACCAGTCAGTGAATGATTTCTAATAGTAAGAACAGCGGTATGGTTTATATAGACTAACCAAACAACAAGAGATATAACAATAGCCAGACTTCTTACCAATAGTGCCCGGTACACTGATATGCCCCTGGCCTACATCCAGGTCTACATAAATAGGCCTCCGTGCCATCCTCACTGCATAATTCAACAGTATCCTGGTCAGGGTGGACTTGCCCACATCACCAGGTCCCACGACCATGGTGACGGGACCTCGGGTGGACTCCTTCTCTGCTGCCACTCTCTGTTGTTCAAGAGCTGCATGGGTATTGAGGTATACAACCTGAAAAGAGAAGGTTTATATAAAAATACTGCTCCAAAATATATTCTCCTACTGACCATTCATTTGTCATCCATTTGTGTTTATCATTAAACACAGCCTTACTTAATCCACTGCTTCTGTATTTGTGTGCCATCGTTTATAATTTTAACAGAAACAATGCATTAGAACTTAGAGTTTACGAGTCACTGCATACAACCATGGGATTAAACTGCCCATCACCAAAAAAAAACCTACAGTATGCTCCAAAAAATAGGATTATGCCTGGACCTATGGAGACTACAACCTCTGTTTGTTTTGGCTGTTTTTATTGAGAGTAGTCAGGTTTGATACATCAACCACATCTAGTTTCAAAAGTGTTTTGATTACCTGTTTGTAAACACCTATTTGCAAAATAAACACCATTTATCACTAACATATCGTCTATTCGAGAAGTTGCAGAAGAACAGATTAATGTAGATTACCACTTTATTAAAGAATCAAACAATAGAAACACTGGTTGAATGGTTTATCTCTAGACTCACCATAGGTGTTTCCTTAGCTATATAACTGACTTCTGTGCGGCCCCTCAGCTCCACTGTGCAGCCGTGCCACGTGAAGACGGCCACCTTGGCCCCAGTGTGGAACTCGTAGGGCTTCCCCTTCACTAGCTCCGTGCCAAAAAGCTCCGCATATCCACTCTTGACCTACAACAAGATATTTGACCTAACATATGCTTCGACATTCTCGAATACTATTCAGATCTTTAATTGCTATACACTTCACCATATGGCACGATATTTCCCACTATTTTTTATCGATATTACCTCTAAAACTACTTTTTCATTCTTCGATTCAACTTCGAACCTAAGCTCCGAATCGGGGTCTAGTTTGAACTCCTGTAATTGAACTTCAGTCATTTTAACAGCTTGAAGTTCTAATTGGTTGTTTTAAATGATGTAAGGAGAAAACGAATAACTGTTCAGACTTTCTTTCAGGCAGATGTGCACAAGTGCAATGTGCATCAACATCAAATTATTCCAAAATTCCAAAACACGAAATGTCATGAAATAGGAATAGGATTAGGTACTGCGTTTCACTGGTTTCACTTTCATGTTACCGAAACAACATATTTAGCACTCAACAGATCTTGATCAGAACAAATAACTTTGGATCATGCTTCGAATGTGTGTTTATAACTGGAACGCTATAATGTTGCCCACTGTTAAAAATCTATTTTAGTTGTCATGAAAGGGAACAAAACGTAACTTGTTATATATTTTTACATTATTTACTTTAGCAGTTAGTTAGTTAGGTTTAGGTTTCTCTCAATTGCCATATTAATCATAATGTGTTAATAAAATTATAACTTTTGTACGATTGTTTTTGTTTAATTTTGCCAGTAATTAACCCAGTCACCTATCATTCAAGGTGAAGCAAAAACAAAACGTTGCATTGAAACGACAATTTATTTTCAAAAATTGTTTTGAATGGTGGTTATTTATTATTTTATTTTCCGAATGAATATTTGTGTATTGTGAATTAATAATTGTTATCTAGTGAATACAATGGAGAATTCATTTTTTGAATATCGTAATGAGACAGGCGCCGATAGCGGCTCCGAATCGGAATTTATTGACAATAGTTTAGCTGAGGACTCTTTTGCAGCAAAGAAGAAAAATCACACAGTTTTTGTGGCAGAATCAGAAGAATCTACAACAGATGGTAATAAAATGCATCCACTTGTGTCGCGCTTACGATTCAAAGTTGTATTTAATGGCATTTTCGCAACAAATATCCATTAGTTTCCTTACGAATTTAATGTTAGGCAAGTTTGCAGTACTATTCTATGCTTCTTTCATTGTTGTGGAAAACATTATATTGTGGTTTCACCTTACCTCCATAAGTTTAAACCGCAAATTTAAGTGCTTAAGTGGGTATAATAATTATTTTATGTATTCAGGATAACCAATCAATACTTAGGAATAAGTGCAAATAACCATAAAAGTGTAGTTCAGCCAGGTATTCATCAGCAGCAAGTTACACAGTTTACAATATAAACATTTACACTTGTTTAGATACTTAAAATAAAAGTATTGTTTATTTTTATGTTCTAGAAGAAAGTGAAACCGAAGAGAATGCACCAAAGACAGCGTCTAAGTCAGTGGTTAAACAAAGCAGTGCAGCTCACAGCCATGTCATATCTAGCAGTGATGAAGGTTAGTAATAATATTATAATGTTTTATTGATTGGATCCTCGTTTTAGACAGCTAATTCCTGTACTACGAGAGTCCGGTCTTCCATACCAAGATGTGTCATACAAAAAACGAAATGTTTACATACACATCACACACATATTTCATACATACTGATGAATTGATTATAATAGAAAATATTTATGTAGGTGGACAAAATCTTTTCTATAATCTTTCTGTGTAAACATTCCAAACATCAAGCATTTGAGTCTGACTCCTTGAGACCAAACAGTACAGTGTTCTATTAAAATAATTACAGATAATAGCAACAGGGGCAGTATTAGAAGACAGTCGGAGTCTTCCAATAAAGTCGTTTTAAGTTCTTCAGATGAAGGTAAGAATTATTTATTAAATTTGCCATTTTAAGATGTGTTTGCATAGTTTATTAAAAATTTCTAACTCCAATCACAGCCAAAAGTCATGTGATCCACTTAAAATCATTTGAAGCAATTACAAGGAAAACAAATCAAAATTTTAACAACTTTTATCATCTTGAAACTATAAAATATTTCCCATAATATTCTATCTGATCTCCCATTTTTCTGGCGCATATATTACTAGTGCTTGAAAATGGGCATAAAACTAACTACATATACCAATTTAATTATTTCTTTTAACAGAAGAAGTATCACCAGAAATAGTACCAAAACGCAGACCACCAATGAGAAAGAAATCTCTAAACCTTAACGAGTCCATCATTGGACGTAAAACAAAGAAACGTATGATCCTTCTTGATTCCGACACAGAAAACTCAATTATCGTAGAACATGACAAGCATACAAAACTAAAATGTATGAAAGACACTCCCTTGAAAATTGACAGTGGAAACAGCCAAAAAGTACTTGAATCTAGTATAATGGAAGATGATAATCTGTCTGGAAATAACGACAGTGATGATGATAATGATGATGACAAGAAAAATGAAAGTACAAAGGCTGATAAGACGGCTCCGCTCAAGTATGACGGTTCTGAGGACAGCGATGAAGGTTCCGAAGAAGTTGATTATGAAGAAAGTGAAGATGACGGTCCTGATGAGGATCAGATGGTGATGTCCAGAGCTACGCGGATGAGTATCATGGGTGTGATACCAAAGGGTAATGAAAGTGATGAGTCGGACTTTATTGAGTCTGATGATGTAAGTATGAGCTGGAAAGCATTGATTTTTTTTAATCGTTTTTTTATATGTAAATTGCGATGGTGTCTAAACTCCACATCCAAAGCGAGTACTTTGCGTCTATATGACTAAAGATGCCCTTATCCCATGTTATTTTGGGTCGGCGCAACACGTCTTTTTCTTACATTCTGCCCTGTCAGTCGTCACTATCATTTAATCCTTTTTCCTTCAGATTACTCTATCCATCTTAAGATAAAACAACATATTATGTACCTACTACACTAATATTAATTAGAGTTTCTATGTTTCCTCCTTCGCAATTTTAGTGTAGAACTTTAACTAATGCTTTTGTACGCGGTCGCTAACCCGCTTTCTAACCAAAGCGAAGGAAGGGCGAATACTTAACCATCGTGTTTATTTCGTTCGGTAGACCCAAACGCGAATTCGTGCGACCAATCGCTTCGATTAGGACGCGGGGTATGATATACTATTTTATTTTTCACACATCAATCAACGATATAATAGGTCTTTACCTATGAAATTACAGTTTTGTTTGAAAAAATTTAAACGAATTTTTTTCATGTATTTTTTATTTGTATTAATCGAAGTAATCACCCATGCAATCAATGCATCTTTGCCAACGCAGTGGCAGTTTATTGATGCCCTTCTTAAAGAAATCAGCTGGTCGGGAGGCAACAAATTCTTCAAAGGCATTTTGTACTGCCTCTCGGGTATTGAATTTTTTTCCCGCCAAGAAGTTATCCAAATTCTGGAAAAAGTATTAGTCTGTAGGCGCAAGGTCTGGTGAGTAGGGCGGATGACGGAGAGCTTCCAACCCCAGTTCTTGCAACTTGGAGACCGTCTGCTGTGCAATATGAGGTCGCGCGTTGTCGTGCAGGAGCAGCGGAGACGAGCGATTGACCAATGCTGGTTGGAGATGTGCCAGCTTCTCCATCATTGTGTTCAGTTCTTCACAGTACACATCTGCAGTAATGCTCACCCCGTTTGCTAAGAAGCTGTGATGAATCACACCGGCGCTAGACCACCAAACAGTGACCATCACTTTTCTAGGGGTAAGTTTTCGTTTAGGGCATTGTTTAGGTGCTGAACCAGGATCCAACCAACTTGCTGAGCGCTTGCGGTTATCAAACAGAATCCATTTTTCATCGCAGGTAACAATGCGGTTCAAAATTCCTTCATTTGTGTGTCTGTTGAGCAGTGCAAGGCACGTCTCGACGCGTACTTCGCGCTGGCGATCATTGAGTTCGTGGGGCACCCATTTGTCAAGCTTTTTTACCTTGCCAATTTGACGCAAATGGACCAATATTGTTTTGACGCTAACGTCGAAAGCTGCTGCTAATTCAGCCGTAGATTGTGTATCATCATCTTCCACAATCGCCTTTAATTCGTAATTGTCGACCAAAGTCTTCGGACTACCGCGAGGTTCATTTTTCAGGTCGAAATTTCCAGAACGGAAGCGAGCAAACCAATAACTGGTGGTGCGTTGGTTTGTAGTGTTAGCTCCGTAAACGTCGTTGATGTTACGTGCCGCTTGTGCCGCGTTGCTGCCACGACGGTACTCATATTCCATAATTACTCGAATTTTTAACGTATCCATGATGACGAAAAAGATTGAAATGCGATGAAAATGTAACACTAATCAATAAACAAATGACTACTAACTTTTGGAAAAAAAATCCATGTTTTTAAAATAAAATTAATTTGAAATTAGAATTCTTAGCCAAACAAAAATTATTTTGATTTGAAATGGCTAGTACTGCAGAACGGCAATTCATAGGTAAAGACCTAATAATAAATTGCTCTGTTACGCTCCTAAAACACTATATTCATTACAGAGTCCTCGAAACTCAAACCACGGCTCCACAGCGAGCCTCACTGACCTCCCCGACCCTGGTCTTCCGCCGAAGACCCCTGAGGACGACAGGAAGACACCAGAAAACCCGGACTCCTCAAAGATAACCTGCTCCCCGTTCTCCAGTCCACTTCAGGACATTACAAATGAAACTAGAAATGCTAGAAAGTCCTTAGCAAGTAAGGATGAGTGTATCATAATAAGTGATTCAGAGAAGAATGCGTCTAATAGCCTTAAGAATATAGTGCTAAATCACTTGATAGCTAAGAAGGAGAGGGAGAATTTCATACGTTATGATGATGACGTCACTATAATTGATACGAAGCCAGAGATTATTGCGCTGAGCAGTGATGATGATGATGAGGTAAGGATATACCTTTTTGTTTGCTTGCATGATGGGCTTTGTGTCCTCCATTTTTTGCGAACTCCTAGTTTTTTTTACTTTTTTCTTCAGATGCGCCTATCTTGTTTTTGTGACAGTACCTATCTATACCAATATTATAATGAGGAAAGATTTGAAAAATTCTTTCACCATTGGCATGGGGTCACAACTCGAACAAATTATAATTAATCTTGAAAAAAACACAATAGATGGCAGCATAGGTAGCAGTAATGAAATTAACAATCGCTTAAATGCGTTATACGGTAGATTTCGGCCGAAATAAGATTTGCAAAAATCAAAAGTTCCATGTTTAACGCTTATTTATCTATTTACACTCATTTATCACGTTATTTCAACAAAAAAGGTTAAAGGAGGACTTTTACTTCAATTCGTACCCATAGATTGATAAAGTTGTCAAAAGTAAGCCATCTGTAAATCATTTTCTCTGGAGCTGTTTGCAATAGATGGCGTTTTACTCAATTTGCCACATACAATAATCGTAACTGTTGTATAATTTTAATTAAATTTAACCATTAAAAAGCATATGTTACTACTGTGCACTGTTTATAGAAATATAACACATCTTTTAACATTTCTAAGCGAAATAATTACATATTGTGTCCTTCGGCCTCATTCGGGGTCATTAAACAATATTTGAGTCTAGCATCTTCCGTTTCCGTGTCACATCTATACAGGTATATGCAACTATCGCCTTTTTGACAACACGTTGATGACGTATTTCCGCTTTCGTTCACCAGGTGGCCGCAGCGCGCCAAATCGTTCATTGGCGTCCTGATTTTCGGACGGTTCACATCTTTTAAAAGTTAACGTTGTTAACGTTCGATTTTTGAGAAAATATTTTATAATAATAAATATTAATTTTATTTTTAAACGCTGTTAGCGTTAGGTATGAAGGCACTTGGGTACCAGTATCAGAATCACTCATCGTAAAGTGGGTTATAGCACGAGGTATTTTAGAAATAAGTAGACACGTCTTCAATCAGCAGCCTTATAATCACTATTCTCGATTAAAATTACAAAAAATCACACTTATTAACTCGGATGAATACGGATTAAGATTTAGGACGTAAGCGATCCGTCGTAACCGTCTAGCCCACGCCACTATTCGTTTCAAACTGAACGAGTCCGGTGGTTTTTGACGTTCTTGACGTTTCGCAAGAGTGACAGTCCCGCTGTCACTCTCGTCCACACAATTTTCATTCGTTCAAATCAGTCTGTCAATGTCAAAATAAGGTCATCAATTGATCCTACTAGATGGCGCTAGGGACGCGCCTTCACGGCCAGACTGACAATCGCCCGTCCTCGGGCGAATATGTATTCCGCAACAAGAAGATACCAGCCATTACTGTTAATCGAAACATGCTCGTCCACCCTGACATGAGCCAGTGCGTCTTACTTTTGGACACAGCCTATTTCGAACTCACTCTTACTACTCGCACCACATTCCTTCCTCATATGATTCGTAGCCCGGACAAATGCGTCCCTTCGACTTGCCTTCAGTGCAAGACCGGACAACACCGTCCCTTCGACTAGTCATCAGCTAACTCACGTGATGCGTAGCCCGGACAAATGCGTCCCTTCGACTTGCCTCTAGTGCAAGACCGGACAACACCGTCCCTTCGACTAGCCATCAGCTAACTCATATGATGCGTAGCCCGGACAAATGCGTCCCTTCGACTTGCCTCTAGTGCAAGACCGGACAACACCGTCCCTTCGACTAGCCATCAGCTAACACATATGATGCGTAGCCCGGACAAATGCGTCCCTTCGACTTGCCTCTAGTGCAAGACCGGACAACACCGTCCCTTCGACTAGCCATCACCGACGTCAACGAACTAGACTCATACGTCCCTTCGGCTAGCAACACTAAGCCCGGACAATACTATCCATTCGTAACACACAGACGCATGCGTCCCTACGAACCTGCTGGCACTCTAGCCAGGACCGGACAACATCTCGTCTCTGAGTTTGCGTCCTTTCGAATTACCAACGAACGGGTGAATGTGAATCACATAATCTGAACTTACCTTAGGGTCTGAACACTATACTCGGTGGATGTCTACGTCTACGTCAAAGGTCACAGGATTTTCATCTTCCGAATCAACACCTGTTTCAGAAGGTGCCGTAAGCGTTTCAGACGATGCAGTCAGAGTAACGGAATCTGCAGTCAGGGTGTCCACACTGCGAGCCGACAGTCTCAATATCGGTATCAATAATGCCTTCTGACTGCACATCTACCGCCTTCTCGGCCTCCTCGTCATTCATAATACCTTCAGCCAACTCGATTAAGCCCTCGTGACCTCCCGGCACCAAACGCAAATTTTCGTGCGAATACTTCAACGTACGGCATGAACCGTCAACACTTTTTAACTCATAGCGGTAATTTTCCAGAACATTGGTGATCACGAAAGGTCCTCTAAACTTTCGGTCAAGTTTCGTCTGATTGCGTTCCGAACTTTTCACGAAAACGAAATCACCTTTATCAAATGGCTTTACCCTAGCTCTACCGCGATTAAAACGAATAGTCTCAGCGTTAGCAGCTTTTTCTATATTATTTGAGGCATTTAAGCGTATCGCTTCTAAATCTAAGCTATCGTGAGGACCGTCTCCAGTTAAAAGCTTAGAAATTCCTATCGAGTACGATTGAACTCCAAACATTAATTCAGTTGGGGTATATTTCGTGACGGTAGACCTAGTACTATTTAGAGCAAGATGCACATTGCCTAACTCATCGCGCCAATTTTTGTGAGGGTCATTTTCAATGATCGTAAGTAATCATTTTAGAGTTCGCATTACCCTTTCCACCTGACCATTGGCTCTACTTGAGCCAGTGACGATGAAGTGAAGGTCAATGTGGTGTTCCGAACAAAATTTCTTAAATTCATTACTAATTTAGCAGCGACCCTGATCTGCTACGATCCGTTTAGGAGCCCCGAACAAACAAACAGCTTTCTTCAGTGCCATAATGGCACTGGATGCATCTAAAGAGGTGGTGTGTTCTAACAGAACGTACTTGGTGAATGAATCAATAAGGACAGAACAGTATTCTTATTGGTCACTCTTACCCGACAATTTTCCAGTGAAATCTATGTGCATCGTGTGCCAAGGAGTTGGCACTTTAGGAATGGGGTGAAGTCTTACTGGTTGGGCACCTGAGGGACCTCTCGAAGCTTTACATATAATGCATGAGTCGACAAACCGGCGAACACTTTTCGACATCTCGGGGAACCAGTATAGCTCGTAAATTTTATCGAGAGTCTTATCGGGGCCTAAATGTTGAATTTCGGAATGAATGTGACTGATCAGTGTCCATACTAATGCTCGGGGTACTATAGGTAACCAGGAAACAATTTTATTGCGGTTAATTTTCCGGTATAGAATACCATTCCTAACGGCATACGTTTGTGCAACATTCTCCGGTAAGTCACCGTCTGAAAATTTCTTTATAATGTCCTGAATTTCAGCGTCACGCTTTTGCTCGACAGACAACCAACCTGCATGCAACTCTACGAACTTAATAGATTTCTTTACGCGAGCAGAACTAGGAGAAGCTTCGAACTTATCTGAACAATGTTCTGGAGTTGCGATCTCAGGTAAATGATTTCGAGATAAATAATCGGCGTGTTCCATGCTTTTCCCCTCACGATATACAATATCAAAGTCGTAAGCTTGAAGCATGGCCCACCACCTATGAACGCGGGGTGTCAAATCGACCTTTGATTTAGATGCCTTTAACGAGTTACAGTCTGTATAAACTGTGAACTTTTATTAAAACGATATCGTTATCCACGTCGTAGCCGACCTGACCGTAAAGTTTAATTACAATGATACTTTCAATAACCGAACAAGCTTTAAGTAAACCATTTCAACAACTTAAACACAGAAGGTTCCTCCAAGCCTCATAATTCATCTCATAAATCAAATTTCAAAAAGAAAACACACCACTCATGGCCTGCAACTAGTGACCATTCACTATTGCCGCCCATATCGTCATCACCTCATGTGATACGACCAACACCAGGTCCCCGCCACACCACTGGCTGCCCATCGCGCTCTGAACAACCCCACTCTGAGTTGCAATTACGACTACAGACCAGTGCGTGCACCGCGACCAACCAAGATAGCCATGGCATGTGTTCCATTTGCTGGTGGAGGCACCTTCCTCACCGTCATTAGGCTTTAACTCACATTACTTGGAGGAATCTTTCGTACTTGTCTATCCTGAGTTACTAGGTTGTTAGTTAGTCATTTAAGATTTAAATCAAAAAAACAAATCGTAAACACTACACAACTATCTTGACTTGACACAATAATCAGAAACCATGTGAAGTTCAACATAGTCTAAATCAACTTAAAATTCAACAACTTTGAAATTATGGGTGCCACACAGGCGCAAGGGTGCCACACAGGTTTACGGGTGCCACACAGGCTTTCGGGTGCCACACAGGCTTACCCAGGTCTCAGCCACACCACAAGCCGCTCATCACGCCCTGAACGAAAACGAACGCAGTTGCGACTGCGTCTTGTGGCTGCGGATTGACCAAATAACCAACAAGCGCAATCATAATCTCTCGAGGTTCCTTCACCCTCGGACACATCATCTATTACGTCTTAGTCTGTTGAAACTTCACAGGTTGGCATACTACGGTTGTGTGCGTAGGTACTTATGTACGATTGCCGGATAGTGACTTTAAAACATCGGTCGCCCTTAAGTGATTCGACTCAACCTCACTCAGAACCTGTTTGGTACTAAATACGTCATAATTACCTAACCCTATCAATCTAACAACTGATTAATTGGTGTAACAACCCTTAAAACACTCGAGAGATCACTCGGCTCCACTAACATAGTAAAATGGAAACGACTCACCAGATTGTTGCCACTGCCCGCAAACACCAGCTACTTGACAGTTGTCGACGCGCCATCTCGGTGACGGTGCCGCTTCCACTGTTATGGGCCGCATGGCCCGCACAGGATGCGCCGCATGGCCCGCAGAGGACGCGCCGCATGGCCCGCAGAAGACACACCGCATGGCCCGCAGAGGACGCGCCGCATGGCCCGCAGAGGACGCGCCGCATGGCCCGCAGAGGACGCACCGCATGGCCCGCAGAGGACGCGCCGCATGGCCCGCAGAGGACGCACCGCATGGCCCGCAGAGGACGCGCCCTTTAGCCCATGCCGGAATTGCCACGATGACAATGCGTTAGGCCCACTTTCATCATAACGGGGGTACCCGTTGAAGTCATTTTTCCCTTACTGGTGGCAATCACATGACACACGCACACACACGACATTTGCATGTAGGAACATTCCGTGGTTTGAAACGATTCAAATCAAGTCAGTTTGGTAGATTTGGTGTTTGTATCAACTTTCACTATCACTTGCACTTGCACCTGCACCTGCACTTGCACTTGCACGTGGATCAGAATCCGACTGCTCTGGGTTGATTTCTGGCAGAGCGATCTTGGATGATGAGGCTGGTGTTCTGATAGCCTCGATCAACTGCATTATATTCCGCTGCTGGATCTCGAACATTGTGCGCAGTGAGATTCAGATCCCACTTCTGATGAAGGCACTTGGGTACCAGTATCAGAATCACTCATCGTAAAGTGGGTTATAGCACGAGGTATTTTAGAAATAAGTAGACACGTCTTCAATCAGCAGCCTTATAATCACTATTCTCGATTAAAATTACAAAAAATCACACTTATTAACTCGGATGAATACGGATTAAGATTTAGGACGTAAGCGATCCGTCGTAACCGTCTAGCCCACGCCACTATTCGTTTCAAACTGAACGAGTCCGGTGGTTTTTGACGTTCTTGACGTTTCGCAAGAGTGACAGTCCCGCTGTCACTCTCGTCCACACAATTTTCATTCGTTCAAATCAGTCTGTCAATGTCAAAATAAGGTCATCAATTGATCCTACTAGATGGCGCTAGGGACGCGCCTTCAGGTATATGCACAGTTTAAAAATTTAAAAATGTTGTGTTAAATTAAGTTGTTTTTAAGATGGCGGTCTATCCGCCGGATAGAATGCAGACGCGTAGTCGTAAAAGATTCGGTTTCGTCATCGGATTCGTCGAGTTCCTCAAGTTTCTCTGAATCATCAGCGTCGGCTTCAGAGGTTGAACAGGTTATTACATCCAGTAAGAGGAAGAAAGCGAGTAAATAGAGGAGAAGTGTCTCCGAGGGCAAAGCAAGGTAAAATAGCTTGCGAAACAGGTCAGTGGTTTGAAAATTTTTAAGCTACCCTCACAATTTTATTGTGTACCTACTTATTCTGGATTTTAAGTGAATTTGTTAAGTAAGTATAATTTGGCAACCAGATAAGGTTGTCGGAACCCGTCACAGATCCTGCACCGGTTCAATCATTTGATTTTGTTATTGTTTAGTAATATTTCAATAATGACAACTGGAATCATATATTTTATTTATACCGCGTATAAATTTCTTGGCTCTGTAACTCTGCCATTAACAACGCAAAACGCGTCTATGCAACAGGGTTTCCGACAGATTGTTGACTGGGCAAAGGAGATTAGTAGTATGGATCCAGAGCAATTAGGAATATAAATAAGAGGTTTTTTCTGCGGGTTGTGCTGCGATATATCTAATTGAACAAAGAATTCATTACGTAATTAAGGCATAAGTTATTCAAGAAATGTTTAAAGAAAAGTGAATTTGTTAAGTTTAATGGCGACGTTTTTATTATTTTTATTTTTTAAAAGCCCTAGCTCTCAGGCGGCGTACCCTGAACCTAGTGGATATCAACCGTCCAGTCGCGCTCTCGCACTGACGATGAATCAAAGATTTCTTCCTCCTCAGAGTGTAGAAACTTTTTATAATTATCAGGCAATGCCCGTTTAATAGCCCTAGATTTATTTCGTCCTCAATCAAAACAATGAAACACGAGGCAAGGGCTCGGGTAAATTAAATTAAAGTACTGATTTGGATCAGGAATTTGGGAGAAGGTTGCCTAACAAAACCATTATTAAAATAGTGAAAGATTATCGTATTCCTTTTTAAAAGTAAACGCCTCTGGTCCCGCCAAGGCCGGTGACGAATTATATTATAAAAGTAACCGCCTCTGGTCCTGCCAAGGCAGGTGACGTATTCTTTTTTAAAAGTAACCGCCTCTGGTCCCGCCAAGGCAGGTGATGTATTATATTAATAAAGTAACCGCCTCTGGCCCCGCCAAGGCAGGTGATGTATTATATTAAGAAAGTAACCGCCTCTAGTCCTGCCAAGGCAGGTGACGTATTCTTTTTTAAAATTAACCGTCTCTGGTCCCGCCAAGGCAGGTGATGTATTATATTTCAAAAGAAACCGCCTCTAGTCCCGTAAGGCAGCTGGAATTTTGCAATCTTTACCATCTCCGGCACAGCCATTCAAAATAATTATGTTGAGAGTTTTAGAGTAGGTAAATGTATTTTTATTGTTAAAGGTGACGGACGCCGTCCCATTTTTAATTTGTTGTTTTAAACAACTAGTTGATCAAAAGCAAGGTAAGTATGATTTTGGAAAATCGGGTTCCCGATTTTATTCAGGACAAGGATTGAAAAGGACCTCGGGCCAGCCTACAACCACATAGGTTTACGTCTGGGGAAAATGTTGGTTCTGTACATTGTTTTCTCCGCCTATTGTATCGATATCGGTTACTGCAAATGACAAGTTTGCAATTGGCCTGGCGACAGCGCCCAAAGTATTTGCATCACTGACCAACTGGACCACCGCGATTTTCATGAATCTAGGCATACGAGTTTTTCTCGATAATTATCTCTCTGCAGCACAGGCACTTATAAAACACTCCGGGATCCGGGATCCATAGTGAATTATTATTATGATTTCTAATTTTTCCAGAAAACCTGTGCTCCCATACATTACGTTTGGGAAGGTGTGTATTGCAAGTACATTTTATAAGTTGGTCAAATATTTATTTATCTAATGCACAATGTACAAAGCATAGTTACACGCTAGGCTTAAAACTAGTGAGTACTCGTACATGACCCTGTTAGGGCGCAGCAAGATAAACTAAAAACTAATATTTAGAAAACTAAATCCAGAGCATGTAAATAATTTTGGCAAAATTGTTCCGCCGCCGGTGGAATGCGTCTCTTCCACAAATACAGAGTTTTATAGGGGTTTGGAATTTTGCTGTTCTGGTGCAATATTTCCATGATTCAATTCCATTTTTTGAATTATTGCCACCTACTGGCTTATTGCAACCTGGTCCTGAAAAAATGCCATTTCAGTCGACTTACCTCTAGCCTGCTCAGGGCCGAAAGGAATGAATTGGTTGAAAATTTACGGTCTAGAAAGATCCTGACTTCATCCACAACAAGTTAATGTTTTGACCACGGTTGCAGCCTATCCAGGTTTTGGGGGGGGGGGGGGGGGGGGCGAGTTGAATGGTCTACATTTATCGGTCAATTGGACAAAAGAAGAAACTATTCCAAAATATTTGTTAGAATTTGCTTCGTCTCCGAGTCGTACATCTCTCCTACTGCAGTGCGACGACAAGACGGTGATGGCGTACGAGACAAAGCAAGTCGAGGATCCTGATGGAGTTAATATAACGAATATTTCATTTATTTCAGAAGTAGGACATTCATGTTAACCCCCATCACATACCCGACAGACAACAAAAATGTTGCAGCTGGTCTATCGCGTCATACGACGTTACAGGGATATTATCTGCTCCCTGAATTCACAAGCATTGTCCTTGCAAAGTGAGGTGTTCCCGAGATTGATCTTTTTGTTCCAGCTCAGCTCACGTAGTGCCTTGGTAGGTCACTCTAGAATCTAGATCAACAAGCGCATTCAAATAGGTTTTCGTCTGGCTTGGGTCTTTCCTCCTTCGAGTTTGTTCAAAATCAAAATATTTTATTTCACGTAGGCCCACATGGGCACTTGTTAAACGTCGACAAAGAGGTGCACGGTTCTGGTTGGGCGTATCCTATAGAACCAGCAAGAAACCCCATGGTTACTCTTTTATAACGGTTTGGTGTTTACAATATTTCTGTGTTACCAAAGGTTCTTCTCCTGATGGATCTCAATCAGGCTCCAGGTGTATTCTTGATAGTTGTTCCGAGGTGGTCCCGAGCATTCTGGAGAGCAGTCTTAAAAACCAGAGCGACCACAACTCCGTTCACAAATTATCGATAGTACTTGTGGATACAAGGACCTGGCAGCCACCACTTCGAGTGAAGACTTGGTCTTAGTAGTTGGTAATGTGGGGGTGTTCTGAATCCTTAGGTGACTGGTCTGAAGTACAAGTTTCTGCTAAAACAAAGTTGGAGGTCGTAAACTTTGAATATCTATAGGCCAGTAGAGCAGTGAGGGTTAATTTGGTGTTCCAAGGTCGGGGAAAAGATTTTTTCTGACCTTTATCCTTCATAAATTGTTTCTGTTCATTATGTAATAGAAAGATCGAGGTCAGTTTAATTAAGCATAGATTATAATAGCGTTGCAGCAATCTAAGAAGTGTCCACACACTGTCTTTGATCCAGTCTTTCGTAGGTTAGTCGGACAGTAGACCTCTTCAAAATGAAATATCGTATTCGACATTTCAAGAGTAAAAGTGCAGTTCAGTTATGTTGTCATGTTGAGGGCGCAACTTTACATCGCTAACTGGCCCGTTAAATGTATCGATAGGTGAGAATAGAGTTGAGAACTCACGTAATCGGGTTGGAGAATATTAGGTAATGTTGAAAATGCGGCGTTTGACTTAGTATAGTTTGGCTTAAAAGGTTTGTAGATCTATATTGTAAAACCGCGTCGGTTGCTTTGTTATAGTGATAAATTATTATTTATTACAGTATGTGGAAAAGTTAAGCCAGGTACTTAAACTATATTGGCTGGTTGG
Source organism: Diarsia dahlii (assembly GCA_949775195.1). Lineage (NCBI taxonomy): Eukaryota > Metazoa > Arthropoda > Insecta > Lepidoptera > Noctuidae > Diarsia > Diarsia dahlii. The sequence goes on from OX459209.1 coordinate 18,591,879, forward strand.
GGTAAGTGGATTTTAAAGGAGATTTTTGTTCTGCGGTTGCCTCCCGATGTTGTTTGGATAACGAACGTCTGGACGAAAAAATGGTACGAGCTAATTGGAGTTATACTTTTAAAAATGTTTACAGGAGGGAAGTGTTTTCAGCACAGAGAAGCTCCTTGATTTACCTTTTGCAGCCAATTAATTGGTTATTTTTGATTCAATGAAATAGGTACATTATTTTTATTTTTTATATTAAATGAGGTATGAAGGAATGATAAATGTTACATGATTATGGTAAGTTTACAAAGAGATGATATGGTACGTATACGTTCAGTTTATTCGGTTTAGTGTTTAATAATTATAGTCTTACATATCAGTTATTTCAAAAGATAATTATTTTAATATTGGATAGCAATGTATTTAGTAAATGTTGTAATGTAAAAATTTTTAGCTCCCTGATCTAATTTCTTTTATAAAATTATAACACATTGGCGTCCCGTTCACCAGGCGATAACAAACAAAGCCTCAAATATTGTTTAATGACCCCGAATGAGGCCGAAGGACACAATAGTAGCGTTTTACCTTCAAATAAAACGCTTGTTGTGTCCGGAGACTCATTCGGGGTCATAATTTTAAAGCCTGCCTGGTTTTTATTGGTTCTCAAGTTTTTAGGTTTTTGAGGCCACAATGAACGATTTGGCGCGCTGCGGCCACCTGGTGAACGAAAGCGGAAATACGTCATCAACGTGTTGTCAAAAAGGCGATAGTTGCATATACCTGTATAGATGTGACACGGAAACGGAAGATGCTAGACTCAAATATTGTTTAATGACCCCGAATGAGTCTCCGGACACAACAAGCGTTTTATTTGAAGGTAAAACGCTACTATTTTTCTCATTTTACTGAACCCGAAAGTTCCGGAACTACATAACACGAAACGTGAACTCCTAGATGGCGTTGTAAAACTCCAGTCTGTGGCAATTAGTGCGACGCTGGTGCTGCCATCTGTTGAAATAATGGAGGAAAGAATATAAAACGAGCAATAAGATGACTTAGGGAGGTGTCATTTCTTTGTATGGGATTGGGTATCTGTACGAAGTATTATAATATCTGTGCCATTGGGAAGCTACCGTAGACAGAGAATGGTATAGACACCTGCAGAGCGTGTCGCAGAAAGAGACAAAAAAAATAACGTCATCATATTTAGGGTTACCGTGTGAGGAAAAATTTACCCCGAAATTTGTGTGATTTGTCTAATTATGGTGGTGTTCAACGAATTGATAGAATTAGAAATTATTATGTAAGAGAGCCTGAAAATAACACTTATAATTATCGGTATAGGCATGTGATGCGGAGGAATAATAAAGGTGTATGGATGTGCTGCCGAACTCAATAAATTGCGATGAGGGCAGGATGACGATGGATGTTATTGTATTGTATTGTTTAGCGGGCTGGTGTCCGCAACTCCACGTCAAAGCGCGTATTTTGTGATAGAAGGTTTTGGCTTTGTGAGTAAATAATACAACATTGTTTATTTTTAATTTTTTTCTCAAAATGTCTGCTGCAAATTTTTGATGACGGTTTTGGTGTCCAATCTGTTCGTCCTGTAGCTACAATCCATATTCGACGTAAATTATCATGTTCAGGAAAACTGCAACAAGTCATAAAATCTTTCAGATACTACATAATTAATACACATTTCCCATAATATTGGGTATTAATTTACAGAAAAGTTGGCAACACTAAAATTCTTAGGTTAGAATTAATCATTGATACATATTGTACTTTTTTGTCGATGAATTTATGTCTAGGGTACATTATACACAATATATGAACACCATAAAATGTTATCATCATACATTAATTGATACAGAGTGGTATACTTACGAATGAAAAGACAAATCTGACATTTTCGTTCCACTATCACTTTTACACCCTTTAACGCCACAACGCACCATGTTTATTTTTTAAATGGTTTAAATACTATGTCTAAATTGTTCACAACAAAATATAACATACATTAATTAACTTTAGAGCACATAAAACTGTATTTTATAGGAAGATGATAGCTAGCTGCACGTTAGCTGTCAAACTTTGTTTAGCAAAGTAGTTTGCTAACCTTGAAAAACATGGCACGCGCAGTGAAACAAAAAATCTCATCGTTCTGTTTCATTTCTTTACACGACATCGGCGTAAGTCGCTCTTTTTCTTGTGTGAATGCGACCAAAGATATCAATTAGTCTATAGCATTCTCTGTCTACGGAAGCTACACTATCCCTCGGTGACATAGGCTAGGCTACTTTTTATCTCTGTATTCTCACGGGAACGGGAACTACGCGGGTGAAACCGCGAACGTCCGCTAGTGCAATATATTTAATTGACGGGAAAATAGAACTAAACGAAATATACTAAACTTTCTGGACCAGCAATGCCACCTTTGAACTGCACATTTAAGTCGTTCATAGAAGCCATGCAATGCAATATTTTCAGTTTTTCGTATTTTTTTATCAAAGAAAAGAATACTTACTCATTCCTCTTTTCATGTCAAAACCTCAAAAGTAGGTACCTGCCGTACCTGCTTGTTGACGTTTTTTACAATAAATCCATTAAAATTAATTAAAAACTGGAGGTAGATTGACATTCTATTTGACAAACTCAGTTTCTCAACGGACTTTTCACGCTATCGCATTATTTGCCGTGTTACTTATTTTATTTATCTTCGTTAATTAGTTTTAGATAGTATTTGTTCATTTTGTTCGATGTGGTTTTACCGATTATAATTGCATGAGTAAAAAGTTATTGTTAATGTGTCTCGTTGTGAAGTGAATATTGAGTCAAGCATTCAAGATGCCTATTAGTCCCACTCCAAAACCGGTGAGAACGTAAAAATTCTTGATGAATCATTTTGATTTTTAGAAAATAACGTGTCAGAATGAATGTGCCATTGTCGATTGCTACAAAGATATTTGAAAGAGTTCTAAGAGGACATTGAAAATATTTTCATACAAAAATTTTGATCGATTTTTCTATTTTGACACACGAATGAATGCTACCTGGCGAGCGGGCGTATCATAACTAGAGGACAGATTTATTTGTTACTAAGTAATAAAAAATATTGGTTTGGAAAGTTTCATAGAGACGTTCGGAAGGAGAAAGGGGATGCCTTGGCCCAGCTATGGGACACTTGACAGACTAGAAAAATATATAATTACCAAATAAACTACAAGCTTGCTATCTAGCTCAAACCAAACTCGGTACTGATAATGTTAACCTGTAACATCCCTCTTCTGGGTAAAGGCCTCTCCCCCATGACTTCCAGTTGTGTCCATCCAAGGCCAATGTAAACCACTGGTCTTTAGTCCTGTCCAGACCGTCGCACCATCTGCTACGAGGTAAACCGCGACGCCTCGGGACTCGACGAGTCCCGAGGCGTCGCGGTTACTACATATTATAAAACCTTAAGTATACAACGAAAGTCCTCTGCCGCGCCGTCTGTTTGTCTGTTCGCGATAAACTCAAAAACGACTGCACCGATTTGCATGCTGTTTTCGCCAATGGATAGAGTGGTTCTCGAGGAAGGTTTTAGTATAATATTTTTTCCGAAATTCAACCCCTTATCTAGGGGATGGAAGTTTGTTAGGATATTTTTCCACATACACGCGGGCGACGCCGCGGATAAAAGCTAGTACAAAATAAAATGAGAAACATTAAATCCTGTGTATTTTAATAGGTACCTCCAATAAAAAAGTCGCCTAAACCCCGTAAGTCTCCGACTCCTAAACAAGACCAGAGCATCAGTATGCCTGCCTCCCAAACCATAACAAAGTACCTCGCGCCGCCGAGCTACCCCAACCAGCAGGTGGTCTATGTCAAGAAGCAGGTTAGGGAAGCAGAGCTCATGAAGTTGGAAGCGCTGAAGGAAGACCTGAAAAATATTGGGGTGAGTTTAATACGTGTATGGTGGCGGCCCCGACTTACGATCAGTGAGTCGTGGGTCCGAACCCAGCCAGGCTTTGTGTTATTTATTTCATCACCACTGCTCTCAAAACGGTGAAGGAAAACATCGTAAGGAAACCGGCATGTCTTAGAACCAAAAAATTCGTTGACATGTGACATCTACCAACCCGCACTGGGCCCGCGTGGTGGATTATATCCCCTCCCTCGCCTAGCGCCGAGGCCTGAGTTCCCGCAGTGGGAACATTATAGGCTGATGATGAATTTAATACAATTTTTTCCTGAACTAACATCACGCCTGTGATCTACGAAGGGTTGGGCAGAGGCGTGCCTAATAGTACACTCACATTTTGCCAGATATGTTTAGGTTCCATCCCATGTAATAGGGGGCGAGCCAGGGCACAATCCAGACTACAAGTTTTTCTTATGGCTAGATTTTAGATGACTGGCTCATTGGTCTAGTGATTGTAAATGCGACTGCTGAGTTTGAGGTCCTGGTTTCGATTCCCAGGTCGGACAAAGGGTTATTGGGTTTTTCCATCTAGAATTTATCGGTAGCAACTAGGGAGTCTGAATTTGTGCCCGGTTGATAAAATTAGACTCGTCTCCTACCTCCTACTATAATTTAAGTGATTGATACCAGTGGCGTGCCAGCAATTATTTGGAGGTAAAGCACAATTTCCAAAAAAAAAAAATAACACTTTTTGTTCCGAATTCTGACACTGGTTTTTAATAACACCGGTTTTGTTTTCTATTATTTAATTATGACTAACACTTTTCGTATTTTATATCCTGTCAGAAAATTTACAACTATTTCAATTTATCAAGTTGTCACTTGTCAGTATCATGTAAAATAATTTATTAACAAGAGCCATCTATTGACATAAACGCAACAACTGAACTATTCGAGTCAATACGTATTTCGCTCGTATACAGTCGCTTTGGGCAAACCGCTAGATGGCGCACAAAATAATAAATTAGTTTCTAACTACTTATATTATAGTTGAAAAAAAATGTTACTCACAATGTATACAGCCATTACTCTATTATTCTTCGCTTCTTTACCATGGACAGATGACAAACAACAAAACACACTGAAGGCATAATATTACTAGATAGATTTACAGATACATAATCTCGACACATATTGTAACTGCCGAGATAAAGCCGTTTCAATTCGTGTTTTACCAAAACTACAAAATGAAATTTAATAACAGCATTCAAATGTTTACGAGAATTTTGATGTCTTTTCATGGCACCAGAGAAGTTATTTAAATCATCGTAACCTGATAAACTCCAAGCATTCTTTTCATTCGAAAAAAAATTATCTACAAGGCCAACAGAAAAAATTGTTTTTATGAGAGCAGCCGACAACCCATTGTACATTGTATGCTGATCGATTAAAATACCTAGTATTTCTTTTAGCTTTCTGAGAAATATTCAAATCAGGAGTGGGTTTAGGTGAAGTAATGAGATTATATTTATCTGTAAAATTTAAAGTATTTACCTTGCCCAGTAACGCTTTCACACCATCATTGTTTCACACACTATAATCCATCACAAGGAAATAAGTATTTGTTTGCGTTTTCGAATTCATTTTTGTATTAATCAACTAACTTCAATCAAAAACTAATCACAAAACTTATTTAAATTCTAACAAGAAACGGAAAAATCAAATCACAATAAAATAATAATGCACCATCAACCATCAACGCTCAAGACAAATTTGAAATACCTCGAAATTCCCTTCAAACAAGTTCAATCAGGTCGCGAACTTGCATTCACACACACATTCACATTCTCTCGTAAACTTTTACACTGACACACATTCAAACGTCCAAAGCTAGCTTGAAAATCCTATACATTTTGTCGTAAACCCGGCAAAAAGTATGTAAACAAACAACTCTTACTTATGTTCGTAGGATAGAGAGGTCGGAGAAGCTGATCGAAAGTGTGATGGTGTGACAGAGAAAGGGCTAGCCGAGCCCGATCATGCCCGATCGATCTGTTTGATCATTCGGCAGAGGTCGGGAGACGTATGAAGAAGTTTGGCAACGTTGCAGTGCGAGTTGCGCGCGAATGTATTTTTCTGGTATTACGATAGTTATTGAGTACGTAAACCTGACAACGTCGCATCAATACGTTCCGTTTTTCACGTGGCATGCAGTTTGATGATAATTATTTTAATATTAATTTTTGTATCGACCGTTTTTTTTTAATTCGTTGTTTTATTAGGGCAAGCTGTGCTTTTCTGCTTCTATGAGAGTACCGCCACTGATTGATACATAACTGCCGAAATCTGGGTGTACTAAAAGGTACCACCTCAGTCCTATTTATTTACTTTTATTTTATGCTTAAAGCACACAAATGTAAAGAGGTGGGGCATTTTTTTCTACTACTCCACCTTTGGGTGTTGCATTATATAAGGTCCCATTAAAATAGGTGGACTAAATTTCATCGATGGTAAAAAAATATATAAGAAAAACGCATTTAAGTACCTACTCATAAAGGATGAGTTAGTTCTAGAGTGCCGGCAATTTATTATTTTAAGTAAAAAAAAATCAGTTTATTTAATGTTTTTGAAGTGAAAACTTCTTTAGCGGCGCTGAGCACTTTTTTTTGTATGGGTAAAATCAGCATCACGTGACCCTGACGCGAGTTTGAAAGTTAATATTGAAGTTTTCACTTCTGCCGGCACTCCCGGAGTGCTACCTTTTTTTTTTTTTGTTTAGATATCTTTGGTTAGACCTACTGAAAGCTGTGTTAAAATTTGTCCACCTATTTTAATGGGACCTTATAGAAACGGTACAAAGCGCAATTCTGAAATAGGGATGTTTCCTGACAAAACAAAATAATTATGATTCTGCTTAGTCCGTCAGTTACATTCATCATTCTCCTGCCCTTATCCCAATTCATTTGGGGTCGGCGCAACATGTCTTCTTCTTCCATACTTCCCTATTTCTCGTCATCTCAGCAGTCACCTCCTTTCTAGCCATATCATCCTTCACACAGTCCATCCGTCAGTTACATTATTATCGAAAAATATTGGATACGTATTTTTTTATATTATTATTATTTTTTGTATATATATTATTTTTTTTATCAAATCAATAAAAAATTACGAAGATAAAACGCGTCAAAAATTTCAGAGTCGCCGGTAAAAATTTCATACTAATGTCTTACAATATGACGTCCCACTCGGTCCCACGAGTTTTCAAAGCACTGTATCGTGTATTCATGTTCATTGTTTGTCTACGTGAAAAAAGAAAAAATGTGTCCCAATAGTTTTTGGAAATTTATCTGACGGTGTATTTCGATTTTTTATGTCAACCTTTTTTTTTAATTTATTTAATATGGGCTTACTCTTGACCTCAATCTTGCCCTAAGGGCAGAGATGAGGTCGACGATGGAACGAGCTTACCGAGCTTACCTATTATATCCCCGCCTTAATTTCCAGTACCTCTTGGAAGAGATGGATGTAGACACTCTTCCGGACAGAGGCAGCAAGTTGATCGAAAGACTGACGCATCTGGAGGAGCAGGTGCGGCGTCAGGGAGACAAGGTCGCCAATATGGTGGTGGAACCAGGTGAGGAAACTGAATTTTATCATAGTTGATCTTGGTGTTGTGTTACTTGGGACAAGCCCGCCACACTATTCCCAAACCACTGTAACTCCTGTTAGCCAGAATCAACCGTGGCGACCACAAGAAAAGCGCCGAGACAATGAAGCTCGACGAAGTCCCAGAGAAACGATTTAACTGACTGTCTGTCTTTCTGTGTTTGTCTGTCTGTCTGCCTGTCTGTGATTTGTCTGTCTGTCTATCTTGGTGTTGTGTTCATTCTGAGTTATTCTTTATAGATCTTGTTTATTACTTGGTTAGTGACTAACTTGGTGTCAGAGGCTTTTATGCCGTCCATGGGTCTCTGATTTGATTTTACATACCATCGAGAAATATCTCTCAGGTTCTATTTATTCTATTTATCTTCTGGGACGCCGGCAGACACAAGGCGGGCGATCAGTCCTTTCGTTGTGGATTATTTCGCCCATTTCCCCATTTTGGTGGATCCCCTTCATGGGTCACTGGTGGTCGGCATCGCGAATCTTCCTGTTGCCTTGCAGAAGCTCACCAGTTGTTCGGTAGAGATTTCTGCAAGCTTCTCTTCATTAATCTCATCTGTTCCTAGGATTTCCCATCTGAGTGGCTCATACATTGTGCATTCCGCCACAAGGTGGAAACTTGTTTCTTCTGCTTCTCCACATGCTGGGCATATGGGATCTTCCTTTACTTTCATAATCGTCAGGTGTCTATTGAGTCCACAGAGTCCTGTTGCGATCCCTACTACTAGTCTTATGTTTCCCCTGCTCATTTTGAGTAGCTTGTGGGATTTCTTTTCATCATATGACTTTAAGAAGATTTTCGATTGTCGACAATCTTCTATTGCGTTCCATCTTTGATTTGACTCTCTTGTAGTTATTCTATGGATGATTCCTTTTGTTATATTATGTGAGATCGGTAACCTGGGCTCTGGTCCCACAAAGGTTTCTCTCTCAGGTTGGTTTCCTCACGATGTTTTCCCCTTCCCGAAGCGTGTGATAAGGGGCACATGAAGGTTCGAACTTCAGACCTATAACTTGGCAGTACGACGGTCACTACTAGGCTATCACTGCTATTGAGATAATATAGTTTAGCTGTTTTACTGATCACTTACAACTCCTTGTTAGTGCCTAGTAAGTGGCACAGACTGCACAACATCGAGGTTCGAATATATTGAATATTTTAAGTGCGTTATATTTTTGTAGAAAAAACCATAGTTTTTTTATTTCAATAAAAAGGGCTTTGTCGCACATGCGATTATGCCGCCCTGGTTGGGATAGCCTGTCATATCAACGAGCAACCAGGTCGTGTGGAATCGGTTTATTTAAATGTTAATAAAAATTCTCTTTTCATAGCAAATCCTACTGCTGCCGACATCGCCAGAGATGGTTTCGGGAAGGACAAGAAGATGACCTGGGATGAGCTACAGAAAGCCAGCAATGCTGTCCAGCCTAGAATGTTTGGCAAACAGGGTGAGTGGATCCTTATTATGTGGAAAAATAAAAATAAAATTTGCTATATCGTCATAGTTTTGTGCTAACAAAAATCACTTTAAAAAATATTTCTAGAATTTAGACGCAAATTACGACGCCAGAAAATCGCAAAAACGATCTACTGGCTACGCGAAAAGACAACTATAATAATTGCCATTAGTAAAAAGTTGAAAGTGTCGAATTAATATGATTCCTTAAACTTTACCTTTTGGACCATACACACGTGATATTATGACATGTTTCCCCTTATTCAGCCATGGCGACCCACATGGCGGAACGCAACCTGATCTTGGACCGTCTGCGCGACTTGTACGAGTCTCTAGGCTCCCGGCCAGCTGAGAGCCAAGAAGCACCTGCTCCAAAAGCAATGAAGTCCAAGCTGATGCCGCATCAGCTCCACGCGCTGGCCTGGCTGCAGTGGAGGGAGACACAGCGACCCAGGGCTGGCATACTGGGTAAGTAGACCAGTCTTGAACCAGGAGAAAGTGGCTCCGAGCCATGAAGTCCAAGCTGATACCGCATCTGCTCCACGCGCTGGCCTGAATTACTCGTATTTATCAATTTAACTTACAATACGCACACACATCAACCGCCTTATTACAAAAGGTAGTTAAACCTGGTTTAACTTAGACTTGGTTTATCTCGCATGCCGTCACTTTCTTTTGAATATTTTTGAAGTGAGACGTCATGCGAGATAAACCAAGTCTAAGTTAAACCAGGTTTAACTACTTTTTATAATAAGACGGAGTCTAGATGTTATTTTTAGCTTCAGAGGGAGTAATGGAATATTAAAATCAACTCGTTAAAATGGTATCAGACAAAAGATAGTTGCATTAAAAAACTAGGCAGATGACAAGTCTTTCAGAAAATTGAGTTTATATTCAATCAGTAACCTTTCTCTTTCCCTCTAGCGGACGACATGGGTCTCGGCAAGACGATCACCATGATAGCTCTGATCGTGAGCGACAAGGAAGGCAAGATGGACGACGATGAAGATGATGATGATGAACCGCCCACTAAAGGAAAGTGTAAGTATTATGATGTTGTATAGCCATATTTTTCATGTCCTCATTATATTTTGTTCTAGGTCATTGCTGACTGAAATTAATGACGATTCGTTGATTAAAACTCTGTAAAATACATATTTTTTACGGTCGCAAATCGATCAGCCATCAACATGTTGGATTGTCAGGATTTTTCTGTTAGGCATGTGGGTAGATGATGGGATAAATCATAATTTAACTCATTAAGACGCTGACAAGAGCCAAATAGGCTCGTATCGAACAACTTTTTAGCCAAATCTGTACAGTTTGACGCAGCGGAAAAAAATATATATTTATCTTGAACATATTTCTGATAATCTCGTTGTATTCAAAACACGTTTTCGAAAAGTTTTCTTGATACAAAAAAATGATAAACTAACCTCTTAAAATGATCTTCCAACAAAAATATCTGTATTACTTATCAACCTTCGTTGGTAAAATTTATAACAATAACGTATCATATTTAAATACAAAACTTGGTTGTTTTTAATTTTTGATTATTTAATAAATTATTTTTAAGTAATTAATTATTATATGGTTTGTAAAGTTCGAGCGTTGCGTCATCGCGCTTCTCTTTCTTATGTATGCAATCCGACAGTGATCGCTTAGGCGCGGTGCTAGACGGACGTATGTCACTTTTTCATTACTCATACTCTGAAAGTAGGTCATATCATGCCTGTGGAGCGGGTTGAAAGTACTACTTTTCAGCCCTAGGGAGAATCGCTTTCTACTGACAGCTGTCACTGTATTTGATGTAATTGGGAAGCCTATTGCCATCATATGAGCAAGCCTATTGCCACCAACTGATGTGATTAGGTGCAAGCCTATTGCCATCAACAAATGTAATTAGGAGCAAGCCTATTACCATCAACTGATGTGATTCGGTGCAAGCCTATTGCCTTCAACAAATGTAATTAGGAGCAAGCCTATTACCATCAACTGATGTAATTGGGGGCAAGCCTATTGCCATCAACCAATTTAATAAAAAGCAAGCCTATTGCCATCAACCAATCTAATTAGGAGCAAGCCTATTGCCATCAACCGATGTAATTAGGAGCACGCCTATTGCCATCAACCAATCTAATTAGGAGCAAGCCTATTGCCATCAACCAATCTAATTAGGAGCAAACATATTGCCATCAACCGATGTAATAGGAGCGCGCCTTTTGCCATCAACCAATCTAATTAAGAGCAAGCCTATTGCCATCAACCGATGTAATTAGGAGCAAGCCTATTGCCATTTACCGGTTAGATTTAACCGATTTTAAGTGTTTCTCATAAGTTTACTTTTTTTTTTTTTTTGTCATTTTGTTTTCTCCTATGCGAAACCAATTTAATACTTTTTCTTTCTTTCGATTTAGGTAATTGGGCGCAAGCCTATTTCCATCAACTTTCCTTGTATTCGTAATGAAAAGCACAGTGTTTACCTCGGGTTAAAGACTTACTTAGTCCCTCGAACTATTAGCGCCCTCGCTGCGCTCAGGCGCCAAACCCCGTCTCGGGGACTAAATAAGTTACTTTCACCCCTAAGGTAACAATGTACTATTGCGCCCCGCTGACAGCTATCTGTTCATCCATTGGTTCATTGTTAATTATTATTGACCGCGTCATACAGTTAGTCCAGGATCCACGGTACATTTTTTCACTTGATTACTATCAAGCAAATTTTTCGTGAGCAGCTGCATTTTGATGAGACGCCCAATATTTTCCTGTACAAAAACTCGCGATTGTGGTAGATAATACCCCTATTATCTATTTTATTACTTTAATAAAGAACCGCACGGGACCTGTCAATGTGGCGATACTTTGGGCGTACAGCCAGCAGTAGACCTCATTTGTCTCAAATGATGACAATTTTGATTAGAAAATTGGTCCACATTTCTAACCCCACCCATATTTGTCCAACCAGTGGTAAAAGGCGGCACCCTAGTGGTCTGCCCAGCGTCCCTCATAGCGCAGTGGAGCGGCGAGGTTACGAAGCACTGCCACTCGCACGCGCTGTCCATAGCGATGCACCACGGAGCTCACCGCGCCACACTGCCGCACCGACTGGCCACACACGACCTCGTGCTTACCACATACAACATCATGCTGAGAGAGAACGAGAAGGTACTGTCAATATTCACTATTTCTATTTACTTCAACCATAGCGATGCACCACGGAGCTCACCGCGCCACACTGCCGCACCGACTGGCCACACACGACCTCGTGCTTACCACATACAACATCATGCTGAGAGAGAACGAGAAGGTACTGTCAATATTCACTATTTCTATTTACTTCAACCATAGCGATGCACCACGGAGCTCACCGCGCCACACTGCCGCACCGACTGGCCACACACGACCTCGTGCTTACCACATACAACATCATGCTGAGAGAGAACGAGAAGGTACTGTCAATATTCACTATTTCTATTTACTTCAACCATAGCGATGCACCACGGAGCTCACCGCGCCACACTGCCGCACCGACTGGCCACACACGACCTCGTGCTTACCACATACAACATCATGCTGAGAGAGAACGAGAAGGTACTGTCAATATTCACTATTTCTATTTACTTCAACCATAGCGATGCACCACGGAGCTCACCGCGCCACACTGCCGCACCGACTGGCCACACACGACCTCGTGCTTACCACATACAACATCATGCTGAGAGAGAACGAGAAGGTACTGTCAATATTCACTATTTCTATTTACTTCAACCATAGCGATGCACCACGGAGCTCACCGCGCCACACTGCCGCACCGACTGGCCACACACGACCTCGTGCTTACCACATACAACATCATGCTGAGAGAGAACGAGAAGGTACTGTCAATATTCACTATTTCTATTTACTTCAACCATAGCGATGCACCACGGAGCTCACCGCGCCACACTGCCGCACCGACTGGCCACACACGACCTCGTGCTTACCACATACAACATCATGCTGAGAGAGAACGAGAAGGTACTGTCAATATTCACTATTTCTATTTACTTCAACCATAGCGATGCACCACGGAGCTCACCGCGCCACACTGCCGCACCGACTGGCCACACACGACCTCGTGCTTACCACATACAACATCATGCTGAGAGAGAACGAGAAGGTACTGTCAATATTCACTATTTCTATTTACTTCAACCATAGCGATGCACCACGGAGCTCACCGCGCCACACTGCCGCACCGACTGGCCACACACGACCTCGTGCTTACCACATACAACATCATGCTGAGAGAGAACGAGAAGGTACTGTCAATATTCACTATTTCTATTTACTTCAACCATAGCGATGCACCACGGAGCTCACCGCGCCACACTGCCGCACCGACTGGCCACACACGACCTCGTGCTCACCACATACAACATCATGCTGAGAGAGAACGAGAAGGTACTGTCAATATTCACTATTTCTATTTACTTCAACCATAGCGATGCACCACGGAGCTCACCGCGCCACACTGCCGCACCGACTGGCCACACACGACCTCGTGCTTACCACATACAACATCATGCTGAGAGAGAACGAGAAGGTACTGTCAATATTCACTATTTCTATTTACTTCAACCATAGCGATGCACCACGGAGCTCACCGCGCCACACTGCCGCACCGACTGGCCACACACGACCTCGTGCTTACCACATACAACATCATGCTGAGAGAGAACGAGAAGGTACTGTCAATATTCACTATTTCTATTTACTTCAACCATAGCGATGCACCACGGAGCTCACCGCGCCACACTGCCGCACCGACTGGCCACACACGACCTCGTGCTTACCACATACAACATCATGCTGAGAGAGAACGAGAAGGTACTGTCAATATTCACTATTTCTATTTACTTCAACCATAGCGATGCACCACGGAGCTCACCGCGCCACACTGCCGCACCGACTGGCCACACACGACCTCGTGCTTACCACATACAACATCATGCTGAGAGAGAACGAGAAGGTACTGTCAATATTCACTATTTCTATTTACTTCAACCATAGCGATGCACCACGGAGCTCACCGCGCCACACTGCCGCACCGACTGGCCACACACGACCTCGTGCTTACCACATACAACATCATGCTGAGAGAGAACGAGAAGGTACTGTCAATATTCACTATTTCTATTTACTTCAACCATAGCGATGCACCACGGAGCTCACCGCGCCACACTGCCGCACCGACTGGCCACACACGACCTCGTGCTTACCACATACAACATCATGCTGAGAGAGAACGAGAAGGTACTGTCAATATTCACTATTTCTATTTACTTCAACCATAGCGATGCACCACGGAGCTCACCGCGCCACACTGCCGCACCGACTGGCCACACACGACCTCGTGCTTACCACATACAACATCATGCTGAGAGAGAACGAGAAGGTACTGTCAATATTCACTATTTCTATTTACTTCAACCATAGCGATGCACCACGGAGCTCACCGCGCCACACTGCCGCACCGACTGGCCACACACGACCTCGTGCTTACCACATACAACATCATGCTGAGAGAGAACGAGAAGGTACTGTCAATATTCACTATTTCTATTTACTTCAACCATAGCGATGCACCACGGAGCTCACCGCGCCACACTGCCGCACCGACTGGCCACACACGACCTCGTGCTTACCACATACAACATCATGCTGAGAGAGAACGAGAAGGTACTGTCAATATTCACTATTTCTATTTACTTCAACCATAGCGATGCACCACGGAGCTCACCGCGCCACACTGCCGCACCGACTGGCCACACACGACCTCGTGCTTACCACATACAACATCATGCTGAGAGAGAACGAGAAGGTACTGTCAATATTCACTATTTCTATTTACTTCAACCATAGCGATGCACCACGGAGCTCACCGCGCCACACTGCCGCACCGACTGGCCACACACGACCTCGTGCTTACCACATACAACATCATGCTGAGAGAGAACGAGAAGGTACTGTCAATATTCACTATTTCTATTTACTTCAACCATAGCGATGCACCACGGAGCTCACCGCGCCACACTGCCGCACCGACTGGCCACACACGACCTCGTGCTTACCACATACAACATCATGCTGAGAGAGAACGAGAAGGTACTGTCAATATTCACTATTTCTATTTACTTCAACCATAGCGATGCACCACGGAGCTCACCGCGCCACACTGCCGCACCGACTGGCCACACACGACCTCGTGCTTACCACATACAACATCATGCTGAGAGAGAACGAGAAGGTACTGTCAATATTCACTATTTCTATTTACTTCAACCATAGCGATGCACCACGGAGCTCACCGCGCCACACTGCCGCACCGACTGGCCACACACGACCTCGTGCTTACCACATACAACATCATGCTGAGAGAGAACGAGAAGGTACTGTCAATATTCACTATTTCTATTTACTTCAACCATAGCGATGCACCACGGAGCTCACCGCGCCACACTGCCGCACCGACTGGCCACACACGACCTCGTGCTTACCACATACAACATCATGCTGAGAGAGAACGAGAAGGTACTGTCAATATTCACTATTTCTATTTACTTCAACCATAGCGATGCACCACGGAGCTCACCGCGCCACACTGCCGCACCGACTGGCCACACACGACCTCGTGCTTACCACATACAACATCATGCTGAGAGAGAACGAGAAGGTACTGTCAATATTCACTATTTCTATTTACTTCAACCATAGCGATGCACCACGGAGCTCACCGCGCCACACTGCCGCACCGACTGGCCACACACGACCTCGTGCTTACCACATACAACATCATGCTGAGAGAGAACGAGAAGGTACTGTCAATATTCACTATTTCTATTTACTTCAACCATAGCGATGCACCACGGAGCTCACCGCGCCACACTGCCGCACCGACTGGCCACACACGACCTCGTGCTCACCACATACAACATCATGCTGAGAGAGAACGAGAAGGTACTGTCAATATTCACTATTTCTATTTACTTCAACCATAGCGATGCACCACGGAGCTCACCGCGCCACACTGCCGCACCGACTGGCCACACACGACCTCGTGCTTACCACATACAACATCATGCTGAGAGAGAACGAGAAGGTACTGTCAATATTCACTATTTCTATTTACTTCAACCATAGCGATGCACCACGGAGCTCACCGCGCCACACTGCCGCACCGACTGGCCACACACGACCTCGTGCTTACCACATACAACATCATGCTGAGAGAGAACGAGAAGGTACTGTCAATATTCACTATTTCTATTTACTTCAACCATAGCGATGCACCACGGAGCTCACCGCGCCACACTGCCGCACCGACTGGCCACACACGACCTCGTGCTTACCACATACAACATCATGCTGAGAGAGAACGAGAAGGTACTGTCAATATTCACTATTTCTATTTACTTCAACCATAGCGATGCACCACGGAGCTCACCGCGCCACACTGCCGCACCGACTGGCCACACACGACCTCGTGCTTACCACATACAACATCATGCTGAGAGAGAACGAGAAGGTACTGTCAATATTCACTATTTCTATTTACTTCAACCATAGCGATGCACCACGGAGCTCACCGCGCCACACTGCCGCACCGACTGGCCACACACGACCTCGTGCTTACCACATACAACATCATGCTGAGAGAGAACGAGAAGGTACTGTCAATATTCACTATTTCTATTTACTTCAACCATAGCGATGCACCACGGAGCTCACCGCGCCACACTGCCGCACCGACTGGCCACACACGACCTCGTGCTTACCACATACAACATCATGCTGAGAGAGAACGAGAAGGTACTGTCAATATTCACTATTTCTATTTACTTCAACCATAGCGATGCACCACGGAGCTCACCGCGCCACACTGCCGCACCGACTGGCCACACACGACCTCGTGCTTACCACATACAACATCATGCTGAGAGAGAACGAGAAGGTACTGTCAATATTCACTATTTCTATTTACTTCAACCATAGCGATGCACCACGGAGCTCACCGCGCCACACTGCCGCACCGACTGGCCACACACGACCTCGTGCTTACCACATACAACATCATGCTGAGAGAGAACGAGAAGGTACTGTCAATATTCACTATTTCTATTTACTTCAACCATAGCGATGCACCACGGAGCTCACCGCGCCACACTGCCGCACCGACTGGCCACACACGACCTCGTGCTTACCACATACAACATCATGCTGAGAGAGAACGAGAAGGTACTGTCAATATTCACTATTTCTATTTACTTCAACCATAGCGATGCACCACGGAGCTCACCGCGCCACACTGCCGCACCGACTGGCCACACACGACCTCGTGCTTACCACATACAACATCATGCTGAGAGAGAACGAGAAGGTACTGTCAATATTCACTATTTCTATTTACTTCAACCATAGCGATGCACCACGGAGCTCACCGCGCCACACTGCCGCACCGACTGGCCACACACGACCTCGTGCTTACCACATACAACATCATGCTGAGAGAGAACGAGAAGGTACTGTCAATATTCACTATTTCTATTTACTTCAACCATAGCGATGCACCACGGAGCTCACCGCGCCACACTGCCGCACCGACTGGCCACACACGACCTCGTGCTTACCACATACAACATCATGCTGAGAGAGAACGAGAAGGTACTGTCAATATTCACTATTTCTATTTACTTCAACCATAGCGATGCACCACGGAGCTCACCGCGCCACACTGCCGCACCGACTGGCCACACACGACCTCGTGCTCACCACATACAACATCATGCTGAGAGAGAACGAGAAGGTACTGTCAATATTCACTATTTCTATTTACTTCAACCATAGCGATGCACCACGGAGCTCACCGCGCCACACTGCCGCACCGACTGGCCACACACGACCTCGTGCTTACCACATACAACATCATGCTGAGAGAGAACGAGAAGGTACTGTCAATATTCACTATTTCTATTTACTTCAACCATAGCGATGCACCACGGAGCTCACCGCGCCACACTGCCGCACCGACTGGCCACACACGACCTCGTGCTTACCACATACAACATCATGCTGAGAGAGAACGAGAAGGTACTGTCAATATTCACTATTTCTATTTACTTCAACCATAGCGATGCACCACGGAGCTCACCGCGCCACACTGCCGCACCGACTGGCCACACACGACCTCGTGCTTACCACATACAACATCATGCTGAGAGAGAACGAGAAGGTACTGTCAATATTCACTATTTCTATTTACTTCAACCAGTGGTAAAAGGTGGCACCCTAGTGTTGTGCCCATCGTCCCGCTAGTGGTGTGCCCATCGTCCCGCTAGTGGTGTTCCCAGCGTCCACAGGTGGTGTTCCCAGCGTCCCCTTGTAGTGTTCCCAGCGTCCCCTTAGTGATGTTCGCAGCGTCCCCTTGTAGTGTTCCCAGCGTCCTCGTAGTGGTGTGTCCAGCGTCCCTCATAGCGCAGGGGAGCGGTGAGGTGACTAAGCTAAGATATATATAAGATGTGATCACGCGCTGTCCATAGCGATTGTGGGAATGGACTGTTTTACTAACTTTTCTTTACTAACCCACATTTTCTTTAAGAAATAATATCCACTCTTAATTTTTCTCTCTCCATAGTAATCTTCTCTTTTCCCATGTTCTTATCTTTATCTATTCACTCTCGATGTTCTATATCCGTTGCTCTAGGTTTTATTTTCCTTTTTCCTGTGCTACCTTCCCTTACCGTTAGATCATTCAATCTTTTAGTAATTTTCTCATCTCCATAAACTATCTATTTTATGCCTTACGTTCTTTGTTTCCACGAACCGAAAAAGAGGTACCATAAAAATATTACCTAAAAATATTTATTTTCGAGCATCTTTAAGAAATATTGACTAAATAATTATCGGTGATTAGATTTCAAGCGGGGTGCCAATTCGCCACCTACGTGTAAACCTGCAGTATGCGTTGAAAGCGGATACTTGGGCGGCTGCCCAGATGTAACGAAGCTAATGATCCGCGAAATGGGACGACAATTCAATTCAATTCAAATTCATTTATTTCAATCCATTTAGGATCATAATCTCATTTACACATATTTGAAATGTTACAACCGATTAGTTTACAATGACAACAAGTTCATACAACAATAGGGGATCGGACAAAAAAAAAACTAATTAGTCCGTCAGATAGATTTCCAAAAAATATTGACCACATATGTTTTTTTTTTACGTAAACAAAAAAAATTAAGACGATACAGCCTAGTGCATCGAAAACTTGTGTCAACTCATGTGACGTCATATGCTAGTACATTTTGTACCTTCAAGTGACGTTTCAAGCCCCACTCCATGATCTTTGAATTCGTCAATTTTAATTGTTTTGATAAAACAAAAAACGCGTATCCAATATTTTTCGATAATCTAACTGACGGACTAAACAGAATCATATTTTTTTGAGTCAGCCCCTATTGGGGTCGGCTTCCATTCCAACCGGATGCAGCTGAATACCGGTATTTTACGTCGAGCTACACTGTCTATCTGGGGGTCTAAAATGGCTTCTTTAGCAGATCATAATACATAATACGCACAGTTCGATTTAGGACAGCTTTATTGAAAAAAAGTGTTTTCGGTATGGCGCCGGCAATTTTTAATCATATTCCTAATTGTATAAGGGAGGAACCAGTAACAATTTTCAAAAAGAAACTAACTAATTTACTAATAAATAAATGTTATTACTCCGTATCGCACTTTCTAGCCGATAAGTTGTAGCTGTTTCATAGCTGATGATGAACAGCATCAATATTTGCATGCCAAAATGGTAGAATGTACAAGGATTTTCTAAAATGATGTAACCACCTTATTGTAAATACCTACATTATAAGCAAATAAACGAATATTCTATTCTATTCTAATATGAATTGCGTTAAAAAGCGTAACCGTGCCCCACCTGCTGGAGTGTCCCAGATGTCCTTATACATGCACTCTTGGCGACCTGAACAGCGCCTCTGCCGCTGCAATAAACGTGGCTACCTACTGGGCCCAAACCGTATAATATGGAAGTAGAATCGCTGTAGTGGAACATTATTGGCTGATGATGATGAGAATCGACACGAAAAGAAGAAGCCTTTTGCACTCACGAACAATGTAGCTTTCAACCAGTTAAAGAATAGGGTATTTCACCAAAAATAGTAGATTGTACACCAAGTGCATAAAACGCACCATTTTGTGCGAGACGTTTATCCATCCGATGCGAGCTTGCGAGCGAGGATGGATATAAAGTAGAGAGCAAAATGGGTTTTATGGACGAGTTTTACACTCTACTTTTCACTTCGATTGCGAGGAAATGAAACAGCAACTTGTAAATATTGTAAAAATTATTATTGTTCCCGTCAATTAACTTTTTTTTTTTTAAGTAGGAAACTTGACATAAATACTGCTCAGTTATAAAAACATTTTGAGCAAGCCTATTGCCATCAACCAATGTAATTAGGAGCAAGCCTATTGCCATCAACCAATGTAATTAGGAGCAAGCCTATTGCCATCAACTGATGTAATTGGGACCAAGCCTATTGCCATCAACCAATGTAATTAGGAGCAAGCCTAATGACATCAACCAATGTAATTAGGAGCAAGCCTATTGCCATCAACTGATGTAATTGGGACCAAGCCTATTGCCATCAACCAATGTAATTAGGAGCAAGCCTATTGATATCAAATGATGTAATTAGGGACAAGCCTATTGCCATCAACCGATGTAATTAGGAAAAGCCTATTGCCATCCACTGATTTAGGTAATTGAGAGCAAGCCTATTGCCATCAATCAATGTAATTAAGAGTAAGCCTATTCCCATCAAATGATGTAATTAGGAGCAAGCCTATTGCCATCAAACGATTTAGGTAATTGAGGGAAGCCTATTCCCATCAACTTTCCTTGTATTCGTAACGAAAAGCAGTAATCCCTCGTTCTTAGAATACTAACGAAACAAATTAAATTAAAGAGGTTATTCTATGAAGTTGTTCGTGTGGCTGTTGGGCCGATTACCTATGCCGATTACCTTGGTCTTCGACGAAGATTTTACTTTATGCTCTAGAGCATAAAACGCGACTTTATGTCGCCTACGCACGACATAAAGACGCATTTTAGAGCGAGAGAAGTGAAAAAATATAATTAGTCTTTCAGTTAGATTATCTAAAAATAATGGACACGTATTTTTTCTTTTTTCACGTAAACAAAAGATGAAGACGATACAGTGCTTCGAAAACTCTTGTAAAGTCGTGTGACGTCACAAGGTTAGTACTTTTTTACTCACAGAGTGACATCAAAACCCCCCACTCATGATCTTTGACATGTTTTATTTTCGTAATTTTTTATGAATTAGAGAAAACAAAAAACACGTCCAATATTTTTAGATAATGTAACAGACGGACTAATTAGATTTTTTTGGTGTAATACCCTATTTTTCACGTACAAACTTCAAACAAATACTTCCTTAAAATATTATTATAGAGGATTTTCCCGCTCATTGCACTAACGAAATTTCCTACTACCCAGAACGGCGTCCTAATGCGCGTCCTCTGGCGTCGCGTGATCCTCGACGAGGCGCACGTGGTCCGCAACCACAAGTCCGCCACGTGCGGCGCGGCCGCAGCCCTGCGCGCGAGGCGGCGCTGGTGTCTCACCGGCACGCCTGTACAGAACAAGGACTTGGATCTCTTCGCGTTGCTCAAGTTCTTGAAGTGCTCGCCGTTTGATGATCTTACTGTGAGTATTTATACAGCGTTTTTACAGTTATTATTCTTTTATATCAATGTGAAATTACTTTATCTGTACGCAGCACTCGCATTTATGTAAATAAAAACTGACCAAGTGCAAGTCGGACTGGCACATGAAGGGTTCCGTACCATTGTTGTAGATACTGAGAGATTTTCCTGTAATCTGTAAGTGTTGAACTAATTTCTGTATTTTTTTCAAAATTGTAGGCTCAGTAGTTTCGGAGACAGACAGACACACGAGTGATCCTATAAGGGTTCTGTTTTTTTCTTTTGAGGCACGGAACCCTAAAAACCAACAATGGATGTTGAAATACTGTAACAAACGACGCGTGAAATCAGCTGTTTACTTCCTGGCTACAGAGTTCATCGAACTCGTCGTCGCGCTTGACGTTCGCTACGTGCGTTTTGCCACGGTGATGGTACATTGCTTATGAGGAAATAAAGCACATCTTCATTATATTCCTATTATATTCTCTTGAAATAATTTCTTGAACCGGTCATCTTAGTTTGAAAGACTGACTGACTTCACCCCATCAGTCTTTGGAGGGCTGTTCCTTACACCCTGTAGTTTTCACTCAAAAATCTCTATCCATTCGAATTAATTCCAAAGCGTTTGTGGTGCGCATACCTACGTCCTATCTCCAATTAGTGATGGAAGAAAGTTTTTGGCCGCAGGATGTGGTGTTCCGTCGCTTCCGCGGACAAATTCCACAAGAGTGCACTAACACCCGTATTTATAAACAAGTAATTACTATTACTTGAGTAAATGTAATTGTTTAAGATACGATTTTTTCTCTGTAGTTTAGTAATTCCTTAATGTAAGAACTATCAAACGTTAGAATTCTTAGTTTTGCTTTCATTGACGGTTCTAACTTCGTTTAAATTCTTGCCCATTGCATAAAAATATTTGCATAAGTAATTACTTAAGTCCAAGTAATTACTTTGACTTGACTATAAATACGAGGGTTTATAATAGTATCGTGCAAGTGAAGTGAAGTGCTACTAACATATTTTTAAGTTTGTTATAGTAACACAAATGTTATTAGTATGTATATTTAGTTTAAGGTATTTGTCTATGAAAATAAATGTATTCTATTCTATCATGCTACAGTTTCATAAACTATTAATTCCCTTCCTAGATGTGGAAGAAATGGATCGACAACAAGTCCCTGGGCGGGCAAGAGCGTCTCAGCACAATCATGCAATGCCTCCTACTGCGCAGAACTAAAGTGCAGCTAGTTCAGCGCGGACAACTGGCGTGTCTCCCGCAACGTACTGCACACGTCAAGACTGTCACGTTGCAGCCGAGAGAGATGAACGTCTATCAGAAGGTCAGTATAAAAGACCAGAGGTCTAAATTGGCCATTTTAGCAGATCATAATATGAATTACGTAAAATTGACCTTTCATAACAGTAACTGCGTCTGTGACCATTTTGAAAAATAGATCATAATAGGAAAATAATATGAATTGCGTTAAAATTCGTAAAATGGTCAGAGACGCAGTTCTTTCTAGCCATATCACCCTTCACACAGTTCATTCATCGTTTAATGGTCTTCATCTACTCTTATAGCTATCTACATTCATACTCAACATTACAAATATAAAAATTACAATTTTGACATACTTAGAAATGCTGCTCCATCCTCAAATAAATTGGAATAAGGGCAGGACAGGTTGTTCGAAAGATATACCGCGGTCTCGACACAAAGGGCTAAGAAGGAACATGCGTGGGTTTTATTCAGTAGAAGTCTGACACTCCCTTCCGCTCTGCCCAGAGCGGGAGGAGCCATTTGATGATTTCCCCCCACCCCCCAAAAACAATAAAAAGTAAAGAAGAATAATTTAGATCTCTTAATCACCCAAGCCGCCGTTGAAACTAATTAACACTCTAACTTTTATTGCAGGTACTAGTATTCTCCAAGACGCTATTCGCTCAGTTTCTCCACCAACGCGCCGAGAAGAATGCCGACGCGCAAGGTTTCACTAACGTCGGCAAGGACAGCGCGTACGCTAAGATGCATAAGAAGATGATTGCTTTACAAGGTATGTCCAAAAACGTACAAACAGACATTTCATTATCATTTCAGCCGAAAAACACATGGAGAAAGCCTATTTCCAGCAGTGGACTTGGGCTTTCCTCAAGTGACCCGCCACATTGACCGGTCACGTGCGTCTAGGATCCAGAGTATAAAAAATATATGATTCTGTTTAGCCCGTCAGTTCGATTATCGAAAAATATTGGAAATGTTTTAAATTTGACAAAAGGAGTAAATTATAGCGTGACGATTTAACCTGTATTTTAATCCTATATTTTCGAACACAGCATAATCACATACCTTCTCAACTTCCCTTACAGGAGCTCAACCAGTGAAATCCCACGAGATCTTAGTCCTACTCCTACGTCTGCGGCAAGTTTGCTGTCATTGTGGCCTCATAGCCGCCATGTTGGACGAGGAGAGCGCGGCCGACGTACAGGAGGATCCCGCCGGGCAGGATCTACTGGCTGAACTCAACAAGCTGTCCATCGAGGACAAGAGGAAGGTAACACTTGGCAGCACTGTCCAGATACGACAAAATTAGTTTTAATTTTTTGGGGTTTTGGGATATCATTAAATGACTCCTCCCGCTCCCACAAGGAGTGTCAGACTTCTACTGACTACCATGTTCCTTCTTAGCCTTTGTGCCGAGGCCGCGGTATCTCTTTCGAACAACCCGCAGCCCCGACGGGCGGTCTTATAACAACTTTCCTTGCAACTCAAAAAAATGGCTTCGAAAAGTTTACTTCACTACGGTTTTAAGCGCTATTCACTCACACACGCTTATATTTAATATGACAGAGTCGCAGCAAGAAGTCAGACGACGAGGATGAAGACGAGGGCCCACACCAGGAAGGCACGACGGCTGCAGAGGCTATCCGCTCAGTTCTATCTCCCAACAACCCGGTGTTCAACCTCGGCAACCCTTCCTCCAAGATCGAGGCTGTGATGGAGTGTCTCAATAATGAGGTGTTCCGTAATAAAGGTAGGGCCGTTGCAACAGTACACGGCGTGCGCTTATTTTTATGTTTTTAGGGTTCCGTATCTCAAAAGGAAAAAACGGAGCCCTTATAGGGTCACTCCTGTGTCTGTCTGTCCGACCATCCCCCTCCCTTTATTTCCGAAATTAATGAGCCTAACATTTTGAAAAAAAAATAAAGAATTTAGTTCAATACTTAGAGATTGCAGGAAAACCTATAAGAAGTCTATGGTGGTAAAAGAACATGAAAAGTCTCTCAATATCCACTACAAGCAACGGTACGGAACCCTTCATGTGCAAGTCGGACTTGCACTTGACCAGTTTTTTTAAAAGTGCACACTGAAAGGGTATTGTATTACCCAGTATGAACTGGGTTGTAGATGTCAGATAGGCAGTCGCTTCTTGTAAAATACTGGTATTCAGCTGCATCCGTTTAGACTGGAAGCAGACCCCAATATAGTTGGGAAAAGGCTAGGCAGATGATGATGAAAAGTGCACACTGTTTTGATTTTTTTTATTGAGAACCCATGCGTACTGACTACTGATTACTATCTAAATTACTAAGGGCTCGTTTACGGAGACGCGGGGCGTCGCGCGGCGCGTGCAGAAGGCTTGTCTCGTGCTTTTTTATTAATTTACCGAGAGACGGGTCCACCGTAACAAACGCTGCATTTTAAACTAACGTGCGAAAATAGCTTCTCGT
This sequence comes from Diarsia dahlii, assembly GCA_949775195.1. Classification (NCBI taxonomy): domain Eukaryota; kingdom Metazoa; phylum Arthropoda; class Insecta; order Lepidoptera; family Noctuidae; genus Diarsia; species Diarsia dahlii. The sequence continues at coordinate 18,617,415 of OX459209.1, forward strand.
AAAATCGACGAATGAAATCGTTAACTTTTTCATACATCGCCATGTGTTTGAATTAAAAACGCAGCACGCACCGCGCGACTCCCCGCCTGTACGTAAACATGCACTAAGCCTTTTTCCATGCCTGCTTGGCTAATCTTTAAGCCGCTTTCACATTAGGACGTTAGCAGCGCGATAGTCGCGCGGCAAAATCACATTCCTTCATATTATAAGAACAGCCCTCACAACCCGTTAGTAGTCGCCTACATGTGAAAGCTGTCTTATAGCTAACAAAAAAATAACCTTACTTGGATTTTTCAAAGGAATAATTTAAAACGAAAAGCATTCTGTTTATTTATTTTTGTATATCCCATAACTCCAGGGTTATATTAAATTAAAATACACAAAGTTTGATTTTGATGACCCACCTGTGCCGCTTTTTTTGGCGGGGGGGGGAGTTTGGGGGGGTTTGAGGAACAGGGTGTAAAGTTCCTCATCCCCCATTGAAAAGGGAGGATCCTCCGACCGGACGGGTGTTGTGTCCGGCGGGCTAACTGCCCGACAGTTGTAAGTCGGGAACTCCTATATAGGCTTATGTCGCGGATAATGTTGATAGCGCGATGTAGGAACTTCTGTCGATCGTTTGTTAGTACGCAGGTGTTGCGATAGATGTCGCTAGTCGCCACATACCCATTATATTACACTAGGTGACCCGTACCAGCTTTGCACGGGTGCAAAAAAGATACTAAAACCTTCCTCTTGAATCACTCTATCTACTAAAAAAACCCGCATGAAAATCCGTTGCGGAGTTATAAAGATCTAAGCACACATAGGGACAGACAGCGGGAAGCGACTTTGTTTTATACTATGTAGTGATAGTGATGATGATACAGTCTTAAAATGACTTAATAATATGTTTCCAGGCGACAAAGCAGTAGTAGTATCCCAGTGGACCTCAGTACTGCGGCTGGTGGAGGATCAGCTGAAGAAGGCCAACATTCGCTCTGTGACGCTGAGCGGTAACGTACCCGTACCTGCCAGGCCGCCGTTGTTGGACAAGATCAACGATCCCAAGTCTGATGTCAAGGTATATTATACATTATCTTTAATTTCAGATTTACTGTATACAGATTACATCACATTTATTAAGCAGCAGGGTACAGATCGACCCGTCGGGGCTGCGGGCTGTTCGAAAGAGATACCACAGCCTCGACTCGGCTAAGAAGGAACATGGGTGGGTTTTAGTCTGTAGAAGTCCGACATTCGCTACCGCTCTGCCAGAGTGGGAGGAGTCATTTGATTTACCACCCTCCAAAAAAGAAATGGACCATAATGCATTTAAATATTTATTCGCTCTCACAACCAGAGCAGTCATGTCCGTGGTACGGGCCTTGACTTACGTGGCAATTTGAGTTTTTATTTTTGAATCCACTCCTATCCCTCTGACAGAAGATGATCAACAACAGAATGATGAAGATTATGTCAACCATCATAATCTTCATCATTCTCCTGCCCTTAACTCTATTTATTTGGGTCAGCGTAGCATATCTCCTTCTTCGCTGCCCGATTTCACGGCATCATTTACTTCCTTTTACTTCTTATCATTTCTTACACAATCCACCCATCTTTTATTTGGCTTTCCTCTCCCTCCATCAATATTTATATTCATCACTCTTTTAGTTACATGCGTTTCATCCCTCTTTATTACATGTTCATATCAAGGTTTCTGTAACAGGCGTGATTAATCATCTTTTGCTTAAAAAAATATCACGACTACTCATCTACTATTTTCACTAACATGAATGTTTTCGTCAGGTGATGCTGCTATCCCTATGCGCGGGCGGCGTGGGCCTCAACCTGTGCGGAGCCAACCACCTGCTACTCCTGGACCCGCACTGGAACCCGCAGCTAGAGGAACAGGCTCAGGACCGGATCTACCGCGTCGGGCAGACCAAGGACGTCAACATATACAGGTAAATAACTATCATTGTTCATACGACCGCTGTTGACCGAAGGTGGTCATCATCATCAACAGCCTATTAATGTTCCCACTGCTGGGACACACGCGTCCTCTCTTTGAGAGGGAATGGGCTATAATCTACCACGCGGGCCCAGTGCGGATTGGTAGATGTCACATGTCTTCGATTTTTTTTTTGGTTCTAAGACATGCCGGTTTCCTCACGATGTATTCCTTCACCGTTTTGAGAACAGCGGTGATGAAATAAATTACACAGAGTGCACAGGAACAACTTAGGGGAGCACTAAGAAAGGATTTTTGAAAATTCACCCATTTTTTTTTCACTGTGAAAAATCATCAGATGACTCGTCCCGCTCTGGGCGGAGCGGTAGAGAGTGTCAGACTTTTACTGACTAAAAACCACCCATGTTCCTTCTTAGCCCTTTGTGTCGAGGCCGCAAAGCTTGTATGGAGAATCATCATTTTTGTAGTTTATTCGACATCCACGCGGGCGAAGCCGCGGGCATCAGCTGGTTATCTAACTATCTGGCGTACAGTTAGTCACAGCGCATCACATTCACAACGCAGTGTTATCTCAGGCGCATTTGAAAGTCACAGTGATTACTCGTACACGAGCGCGCTAGCTGCCAACTATTCTGCAACAAATAGCTCCTTTCCTGTACACCGCACTTGCCAGATATTCACACCGTCGGGCATTCTGTGACGTCACCGCATAGCTGCTCCAATTACCTAATAGTCATAAAATATTTGCACATTCTTGCACTTTACTGAAGTGGGTTTTGCATAATAGCTGATATATATAAAAACTAGCTGAACCGCAATGCCTTGCAATGCCCTTTTTCCTACCTACTACCTACCTACTACCTACCACCTACCTACCACCTACCTACCACCTACCTACCACCTACCTACCTACTAGCTACCTAGCTGCTATTCGGGGCGGAGACAAATCCAACGAATTAAAAACCATGAAAATTGGTCCAGCAGATCTCGAGTTATAAGTGTTGTAACAAACACGATTTTGTTTTATTTAGATAGATATTATGTTGGTTTGTGTACGCTTCAAAAACTCAAAAAGTTCTGCACCGATCGAGCTGAAATTTTAGAATGATATTTAGGGTCCCATTAAAAAGGTGGACAAAATTTCAGAAATCATTCAGACCACCAAAATAAGGATGTTGGTAAAAAAAATAATAAGAAAAACGCATTTAAGTACCTACTCATAAAGGATGTGTTTGTTCTAGAGTCATCATCATCATCAGCCTATATTGTTCCCACTGCAGGGACTCAGGACTCCTCTCTAGGAGAGGGATGGGCTATAATCTACCACGCGGGCCCAGTGCGGATTGGTAGATGTCACATATCTTAAAATTTTTTGGTTCTAAGATATGCCGGTTTCCTCACGATGTTTTCCTTCACCGTTTTGAGAGCAGTGGTGATGAAATAAATTACACAAAGTAATGCGCCTGCCTGGGTTCGAACCCACGACCAACTGTTCGTAAGTCGGGGCCACAACCACTGGGCCACCACTGCTCACCACTGTTCTAGAGTGCCGGCAATTTATGATTTTATGTAAAAAGAAACAGTTTATTTAATGTTTTGTTTTGTTTAGATATGTTTGGTTACACCTACTGAACGCTGTGTTAAAATTTGTCCACCTATTTTAATGGGACCTTATATAATCCGCATCAAGGATTGTTTTTACAGTAACCACGCGGGCATCAGCTAGTAGCTGATATTTTTATTAACACACTTTTATTGGCTTGGTATGTATCTATGTACCGTTATCTACATTTCACAATGGGCGGTCTTGTAGCTAAAAGGGATCTTTTTAAGACAAGGTTGTAGCGTCATCATCATCATTGTCATAACCCAATTGGGTATTTGAAAATATCAAAAATGTATGAAAATTTTATGTTATTTTAAAGAACTAAAAGAAATAATACGATGTGTAAAAAAGTTATAAAAATCGATCAAAAAATGGAGTAGCTACACGCTTTAGAAGTTTTTGGTGAGGCACTTTCTATCCTTGTCTCGTGAAACGGCCATTATTACTACGTAACTATGGCGGTATGTTATTATGACGTCACATTAAATGTAGCGCTGTCTCTGTCTAGCACGTCCTTTAAAATCGGTTAAAACTAAGGCAGTTTTTTAAGATATCACACTATTTTTTTTTACTTTTGTCTATCTTTTTATTTACTGTTTCCGAAACACAAGTAAAAAAAAAGTGAAAAATAAACTTTAGAAGAAAAATCAGTTTCTGAAGTCGGTGGCAAAAAAAAGAATCATCAAAATTGGTTCATAAACGACGAAGTTATTCTCGAACACACATTAACGAAAAATCTTCATAAATTAAGAAAAATCTTCATAAAATGAAAAATACTGGGCCAAACTATCATCATCATCATCAGCCTATAATGTTCCCACTGCAGGAACTCAGACCTCCGCTCTAGGAGAGGGATGGGCTATAATCCACCACGCGGGCCCAGTGCGGATTGGCAGATGTCACATGTCTTCGAATTTTTTGGTTCTAAGACATGTCGGTTCCCTCACGATGTTTTCCTTCACCGTTTTGAGAGCAGCGGTGATGAAATAAATTACACAAAGTAATGCGCCTGCCTGGGTTCGAACCCACGACCTACTGTTCGTAAGTCGGGGCCGACACCACTGGGCCACCGCTGCTCAAACGGCCAAACTATACTAATTTTTTATGGGACCAAATTTCAACTATTCCGCATCAAACTAAAAAAGAATCATGTAAATCGGATCATAATTCGCAGCGTAATCGGTGTACATACATAGAAAAAAAAAACATACCAATCGAATTGAGAACCTCCTCCTTTTGGGAAGTCGGTTAAAAATATTCAAATACCCAATTCATTTGTGGTCGGCGCAGCATGTCTTCTTCTTCCATACCTCTCTGTTTCTCGTCATATCATGAGACACCTCCTTTCTTACCATATCATTCTTAACGGGTAGTCGGGTACGTATCAAAATCCCGAATTTTAATAGACCGAATTTTAAAATACCGATCGACGAAATCCCGATAATTGAAACGCCGAATGGTTGTTTGGTCGAAAGTTTTAAATCCCGAAAGTTCATTTGCCCGAAAGTTTAAAATCCCGAAGTACAAAATCCCGAAATTGCCACCGTTTCCGAGAAAAACGATTTTTTGTAAACCAGGTTAGGTCAAAGGTAGTCGGAGCCTACTGGAGTACTAGGGCTCTAGGGTTTACAAAAAAAATAACCACGAAGGTTGACGGAGCCCCGCTTCGCGGGGCACCTATTTCTGTCTGCAAGGTTTCAAGGGACCTAACTAACCGAACCTCGGGGTGCCCTTGACGTTGACCGTCTAAGGTTAGCGTTAAAATATTTCGGAGTATTTTTCTATCTATGAGTAATCGCGGGAACTACGTCGCTGCTCTTTGGGATTTCATCCATCGGTATTTCGTCCATTCGGGATTTCGTCCTTTCGGGCATTTGAACATCGGTATTTTGTGTTTCGATATAACGACTATCGGCATTTAAAACTTTCGGTATTTTGAATTTCGGTGTTTTGGACGTCGGTATTTCAATCATAGGTATTATGAACTTTCGGGATTTTGATACGTACCCTTCTTAACACAGTCAATTTATCGTTTCTTTGGTCGTCCTCTAATCTTATGGTCATCCACATTCATATTCAAAACCTTCCTTTTTTTTTTTTTTTTTTTTTCTGTTTTTATTTGCAATCAGCCTTAAGACTATGAGCAAATCTGTTCTGTGATGTTGTCATGCGGAGTGGCTTCCCATTGGAAGCATCAACTCATCTGCTTCCCAGAGCTACTGCCGGTCTTCTAGCTCTAGTATGTGATGACGTTTCAGTCGTCTCACATAGTGGTCCATGGTGAGTTGGCGAGCAACTTCATTAGGATGATGGATTAACCGTTCTTTGTATTTAGCTGCCAAACTCCGAATTTCCTCTTTAGTCGTCTTCATTTCAAGATGCTCGTGCACTTCATTGTTGGTTATGTACCATGGTACTTTTGCGATTGTTCTTAAGATCTTGTTCTGTTGGCGCTGGAGTATATTTATGTTGGAATCGCTTGCACTGCCCCACAGTTGTAGCCCGTATGTCCAAATGGGTTTTAGGATGACTTTGTATATGAGCAGTTTGTTGTCCAAAGAGAGTCTCGAGTTCCTTCCTAGCATCCAGTATAGGCTGTTGTACTTTAGCTGGAGCTCCTGCTTTTTACATTTGATGTGGTGCCTCCAGTTTAGTTTGCGATCAATGTGTAAGCCAAGATATCTCACATGGTCACTGTGGGGTAGAGTACATTCGTCCAACTTTACAGGTGGGCAGTCTCCTTTTTTGAGAGTGAATGTCACCTGCACTGACTTTGTAGCACTTGCTTTTATTTTCCATTTTTGGAGCCATTCGCTAACTTTGTTAAGGCCTTTCTGCAAGTTCTCTGATGCCAGACTTGGATCTTTATTACTGGCCAATATGGCGGTGTCGTCTGCAAATGTCGCTGTGGTTATTCCTGGCATTAGTGGTAGGTCGGCAGTGTACAATGTGTACAGCATGGGGCCAAGAACAGATCCTTGCGGCACCCCAGCGTCGATTTCTCGGAACTCAGAGGTGGCGTCACCTTCTTTTACATAAAAAATGCGATCCTCGAGGTAAGATTGGAATATTGGGAAATATGAGTGGGAAATGTACTGCTTGATCTTACATAGTAAGCCTTTGTGCCAGACCTTGTCAAACGCTTGCTGGATATCCAGAAACGCCGACGAGCAATATTCCTTTTGTTCTAAGGACTTTCTTATGGCGTTACATACCCTGTGGGCTTGTTCCACTGTGCCATGACGTTCTCTAAAGCCGAATTGGTGGTCTGGTATCACTTTGCGCTCCAAGAGGCTTGGCCTGATTCTGCGAAGTATTATCTTCTCCAGTACCTTGGATAGAGTAGGCAACAAGCTGATTGGTCGATAAGATGTTTTTTCACCCATTGGTTTCGCAGCCTTGTAAATCATGATGATTTCCGAGACTTTCCACGCAGCCGGGAAGTACCCTATTCGTAACATGGCGTTGAAGATGATGGTGATGTAGACAATAGCCTTTCTCGGTAGCTCCAGCAGTACTTCTTTAGATATCAGGTCGTACCCCGGAGCCTTTTTGCTGTCCAACCGTTTAATCGTTTTTATGATTTCCGCGGGCGACACAGGTCTAGGGGGAAGGTCCATTTGAAGGTCTTGTTTTAGGATGAGATCAACATATTCATCTGATGAGTTGTCTAGTGTTACGTTCGGTTTAAAGACGCTTGCTAGATGATCCGCAAACAAATCAGCTTTGTCCTGGCTTGTTCTGGCCCAGTCATTTTCCTTTTTTATTGGAGCTTTTGGTAAGTTAGGTCTGTCACAAGAACGGGTGATCTTCCAAAGCGAGTAGTTGCTGGCTTTGGTAGCAGTTAGGGACTCCAATTTTGCTTGCATGGTTAAGTCGTTGGCATTTTTTAGAGCTTCCTTCAATTCCACAATGGCTTTATTAAGGACGGCCTTGTCTTGCGGATGCCGGCTCATCTGCCAAACTCTGCGTAGCCTGCGTTTCTCTTGGACCATGATCTTAATTTCCAGTGGTACGTTTGTGGGCTGGTTTCTTTGTTCAGTAGAAGGCGTGCTTCTCCACGCGGCAACTTGTATAAGATTAGTAAATTGCACTACTGCTTCTTCAATTTCCTCCGCTTCTTTGAGCCTGATATTTAGGTTAAGGTTTTCCTCTATGTGTTCCCTGAAGGAGGGCCAATCAGTAAGCTGGTTGTACAATTTTATGGGTCTCTCGACTTCAATTATGGTTGAGCTGATAGTCAATAAGACTGGGGTGTGATCAGATGACCCATCAACACATGACTCGATCTTCATATAATGTCTGGAGAGTCCTTTTGTTAGGAAGAAGTCGAGTATGTCCGGCATTCGATTGTGATCGGCAGGCCAGTTGGTGGGTTCCGATGGGGCAATTGTACTTAGGTGATTTATATCGATGCTCGACTTCAATTGTCTTCCCCTAGTTGTTATTAGTCTTGAACCCCAATGGACATGTTTGGAGTTCCAATCGCCTCCTGCTATGAAGCGATTGCCTAGACTTGAGAAGAAGTGAGAGAACAGGTCGGAGTCTATTCGATGTTTTGGTGGACAGTATACGGCTGAGACATTAAAGTATCCACATCTGTCTTGTATTGCGACTGTAGTGGCCTGTATTTGCTCGGTTTTGTATTCAGGCAGTAGATGGTGCTTTATTTTGTCCCGAATAATTATAGCTGATCCTGCATGGCCTGTACCATCTGGGTGGTTTGTAGTATATATCTGAGACCCTTTGATTTTGACATTGGTTTTGTCTGTGCAGTGTGCTTCGGATATTAAGACTATGTCCAGTTTGTGCTCAGCCATTAGTATCTCGAGCTCATCTTTATTGGGTGAGAGTCCATTCATGTTCCAAGTCGCCAGTCTCAAACCAAGGCCTGTTAACCTTGTAGTTTGGTTATGAGTGTAGTCATGAGGCTCATTAGGGAACTCATTTGTTGTAAGATTAAGTCGAATTTGTGGTTCTGTTTGTTGAGGAGAGTTTCTAATACTGTTAGGTTTTGTTCTGCATTAGGTATGGGATATTCTGTGGTCACATTGTTGGGCACATTTCTAGTAGCTTCGGCGTAGGATAGTTCATGTTCTTTAGCAAGGGAGAAATATGGTTGGGCAGTATTTCTTTGCGGGTTTGTATCTTGAATCGTGTTGTCTTTTGTGATAGCGCGTCTATCAACTCTTCGATGACCGTATTTATTTATTTTTCTGGCAAGTATTTCTCTGTACACCTCACAACCCTTGTAGTTTGCCGGGTGGGAGCCTTGGCACAGTGCACATTGGGCTGGCGTATTTCTATCCCGCTTTGGACAGTCTGAAGTTTTATGTGCCTGCGCGCATTTCACGCAGCGGAAAGGTCTCATGCAGTAATTCTTCGTGTGCCCATATTGTTGACACCGTTGGCACTGTACGATAGTATTTTTCCTCTTGGGATCTTCTATAGATACAGATTGATGGTAGATGTATTTGATTTCTTTAGCTGCCTTATTGTTCGGACTGGGTAGGAGATTTACGAAGAATGTTGAGGTAGGTTTTTTTTCTGGACCATATTTTGAGTTAATAATTTCCCCGACAACAGTGTTTCCAGTTTTTTCAATTTCTTCCCTTATCTCACTTGTAGGTGTTGTGTGGTGTAGATTTCGAATCACAATGCGGTAGAGTCGTTCTTCCTTTTTGTTGAATGTGTGACCAATTAAGCCACTTTCACGGAATTTGGTGATAATTCTCTTATAAGCTTCCGTATCTTGGGTGTTGATTCTAAGTTGGTTTCTGTTTGTAATTCGATATGTGAATGAACTTTTATCTGCAACAGTTTCCACAAGTTCAGTTAATTTATTGACATCTTCTATACCATACAATATTATAGGTGGAGGCTTGCTAGGTTTTTTTTCCACTGGTTTCTTGGTTGGAGTAGGTTCTTCTGTTAGGTCAATTGGTAATTGGCTGAACATGTTGCTGGTGATTATATTCTCAGGGGAGTTGCTAACTTTTTTTCGTTTCGCGTTTCTAGTGCCTGGTACTCTCTGCCAGGATGGGGGGCATACAGTACCTTGCTGGTTTAGTGTGCTTTGCGTGGCCGTGTCTCTCTGTGGTTGTGCCACGGTTTGTAAACTTTCTGGGGGTTTACTTCCCAAGGAATTGCTCCTAGGCCTGGTGATAAACAGACTGCGGTGAAAGGCCTGCTGAATCAACTTCTTGCTGCCAGTAGTATTCACTGTAATGGAAGCCTGGTCGCCTACTTCCATCAAGTCTTCGGTAACTAATTTCACACTGTCCGGCCCGGGTACCGGAGAGCGCCGGGGGTTAGCCGGTTCGCATGACATACTATCTTTCTCATTATTCAACATTTTCATAAAAAGGGGGGGTTGGGAGAAATCACGCATACTACTTTCCCAAGGCAGTATTGCAGCTATTTTTAGGGGGCATTTAACTTCCCTAGGTCCGCTGTGACCTTTACAGGTTAATTAACCGCCGCCGCCTTGGTGATACTCAAAACCTTCCTAACGATATTTTCGTCATTCCTCCGCACCACGTGCCCATATACAACGACAACAGTTTTCCACACAACTTCTCAGGCACCGGCGCCACTTTCAGACTTCTTCTTATGTATTCATTTTTTATTTTATCCATTCGCGTAACACCACACATCCCCACAAGCATTATCATCTGAGCCACATATTAATGCCTTTTATTCATCCCTTTTGTGGCCAAACATTCTGATGTTGTGTTACTAAGGGCGCCTTCAAATATGCCGCGCGGTGGCAACGTGGCTGCAGCGCTGCAGCCGCGCTGTTTTGTTAATCCATATAAATAAAGCCGCGCGACTGCAGCGCTACATCCGCGCTGCGGGTGTGCAGTTTTAAATCCGCGATTTTTATATGGATTAACAAAGCACCGCGGCGGCAGCGCTGCAGCCGCGCTGCCACCGCGCGGCTCTTTGCGGCTAATTTGAAGGCGCCCTTAGTTTTTGATGGTATAGGGTTTATTATTTACTTTTGTAAGCTGCTGTTTTCTAGAAGAACCTGTAATCCTGTATCTTTCTAGCCTATTTTTATGTTATATGAATTAAACTGGTTCGTTGGTCTAGTGGTGGCAAGCGCGACTGCTGTGCAGCCACGGAATCTGGTATTATGCTAAGTTTATGGCAGTCTCCCCCCTTTACATATGACTTAAACATAACTGTCGATATGTGGTTATAGGTACCTCTGCCTAACCTTACGGGTATTACAGGCGTGATGTTATGTTTATTAACCTTTTGACCGCCACAGTCAAGTAAGACGACAAGCCAAAAAAAAGCTTTTTGACTTGTTCGGCTTGTCGTCTATACGTGACTGTGGCGTTCAAAAGGTTAATTGAACTGTGTCTCCCCCAGATTCATGTGCGTTGACACCGTGGAGCAGTCCATCAGAAAGCTGCAGCAGGCCAAGCTGGAGTTGGCTGAGAACGTCCTCACCGGTGCCAAGAAGACGAACAACTCCAAACTCACCATAGAAGACCTGAAAGTACTGTTTAATATGGGCCAGTAGATATTATGATAGGGTAGTTGACAAAAAAAAACTAATAAATTAGTGCCGTCAGATAGATTTCCAAAAAATATTGGATACTTTTTTTTTCTTTTTTCACGTAAACAGTAAATGAAGACTATACAGTGCTACACAATTTCGTCACAAAGTGTCGTCACCAGCCCCCACTCACGATCTTGGACACGTTTTATTATCGACAATTTTTATTAATTTGATAAAACAAAAAACACGTATCCAATATTTTTAGATAATCTAACTGACGGACTAAACAGAATCATATTTTTTTTAGTCAGTCAACTACCCTATTGAACTGTAATGAACGGTCTGTTTTTGGTCATTAAAATGTGGTTTTTATGCTCGTTAGAAGAAGCTAACCACGATGGAAGTACCTAGAATATATGGCGGAATACGACCTCGCATTCGTCTTAGGCCGCAAATTCGGAGCGGCGGGGCGTGCAGCGTGGACGCACGCTGCACGCCGCTTAGGGTAGTTTTGAATTTTTGAATCTTTTTCCACAAAGTGGGAACGAAAAGTCCCATTAGTTCTACTTTAAATTGTTTAATAGGACCAGTAGAACTAGTGGGAATGATCCATAAATCCTACGAAACGGCACTATTTCTAAAATTTAAGCAGATGTGGTGTCATTCGCATTTCAACTTGTAGGCTTGGTGATACTCAAAACAACATTTTCTGATTTATATCCATGCAACATTCCTAAGGCCTATAAGGCTGCGGTTCCACTGAGGCGGAGTGCAGCGGTGCGGAGCGGGGCTGAGCCGCGATTCACCAATCACAAGCGGAGTGGAGAAGAGATGTGTGGATTTCAAGCTATGACATGTGATTGGTGAATCGCGGCACAGCTCGTCTCCGCTCCGCCTCAGTAGAACCGCAGCCTAAGGAACGGCCAAGGCGCGATTGCGGCGAGCGCCTGAATTTGGTTTAAAACTGTGTATTATGTGCCATTTTAAATAATACTGTAGGTTTTATGATAATGTCTTCCGATGAATGAGTAAACCAACGCTAAATTCTAAATATTCATAAAAATGATTCATGAAAAAGTTTAAATTAATCAACAAATCCAACTTTTAACTTCATAACTTGTCAGTTTTCAGCAACATTATAGAATTTCTAGATGGTTATAGAATTATAGAGTTATTGCTCTGTGGTATTCCCAACTCTCGGCGCTGAGCCCAAAGTTGAAAATCCAGCAGAACGGTTTTATTTAGACATCCATTTAGGTGAGGCTTAATGTTAGAGAAAACGAGCATTTATTTAAGGTTATTGATGCAGCAACCACAAACAATTTTTCTTATCGCAAATGGCAGGGACCAATAAATAATTTCAATTTAGAATGACATTATCCCCTAATCCCTAATTTTAATTATTATGATTCTGTAAAATATAGGTTTAAAGAATTATTTTTGATAGTAATGTTATAGATTATATTGTTGTACAATAAATAATTATGTAATCTAATTATCGTACTTTTATTTTTTCCTGAGTATAAACCAAACCTTCACGATGTCGTCAACCAAGCAGTCATCATCATCATCTCATCATACTAGCCAAACGACGTCCACTGCTGGACATAGGCCTCCCCAGGTGTCACCACATAGCCCGCTCCCGCACGTCTCGCATCCAGCGTGTCCCCGCAACGTTCACCAGGTGCACGCTCCACCTAGTGGGAGGTCGCGCAACGCAACGTCTTCCGGTTCGCAGTCGACTCCAGAACTTTTCCGCCCCATCGGCCATCCATTCTGCGAGCAATGTGCCCTGCCCACTGTCACTTAAGTTTGGCAATTCTTCGGGCTATGTCGGTAACCTTAGTTGTAGAAAATAGGCTATATTGTAGCCTAATTTCTAATTGAACGAAAAAATTACACTAAACAGTCCGTCAAAACCCCCTCCACTACCTCCTAGTGTTGCTAGTATTTGCTGGGGAGAACAATTGACGGAACAAATTCATACAGTCTAAACTATCTGACCGGGGACTGTTCTACCAACTCTTATTCGTATTGTTTTATACTTACTTCAAGTGTGGACAACAAAGCTACATTTGTTACTATACAGGATTTCCACCTGAACTCTTGCTGGCCTTGCCTCCATGCCAGGGCAAATACCCCTACCCCTCCTTACTCCACCTTCCTCCTATATCCGAGCTAGACAAACACCACATGTCCACATACAGCAAGCGAGTGACGCACAACACAAGCAGTGAACCACCTAATACATAACAAAAATAAACGAAACGTCACAACAACAGAAAAGGAAACTGAAATCATTGAGGAATTCTTTGAAAAAACATCAAGACGGACAGATCATTCACCGACGGAGACACAACATGCACAGTTATCTAAAAATAAAATAGGAATCACGGCCGTCCAACGCGCTCACGAATTATTACCATTTCACGCGGGAAACGACTCGAGTGCCGCGAATATTTTGTTAAACTTACCTTTTTTTTTTCTTTTTTTTTAAAATGAGCATCGAGCGCAGGTCTTGCGTGAGCCAGGCCCCACACGTCACCAAGCGCCTTCTTGCCATCATTGTGCTTCTAACTGGCTTGCTATGCTTGTTCGGAGGTAAGATACTTTTCTATTCTATTCTGTAAGTATAATACTATACTATTTTAATTCATGGCAATTGTCCCACTCTCTGCCAATGTCAAACGCCTGAGAGAGAAAAGAAATGGGAAATCAAGAATTTACTAACAAAATAATAATGTTTGATGTCAGTCGTCAAAAATTAATGGGAAAAACACTTGTGTGGGTAAGCGTACTTACGATAAAATAATGTGATAGCATAATATGCGATGTTATTTACGATCACCAGCAGTGTTTGAAGCGAAACACATATTAGTTTATTTACTGTGCGTTCCCACCGGCAAAACATAGGGCTAAAACATTTGTAAAAATCTGTTTCTCGCTCTTGTTTGAAATCTTTAACATATCAAACGACGCGCGCGACGTGTTTGTGTGAATCTTTCCCTACTGGGAAGTCACACCACTCAGTACTTACATTATACCTGGAGAAAAATAGCCAATTTATCAGAAATAAAATCGAATGTTTTTAAATTTGAAAAAGAAAACAGAGTTCGATTGATGGATTTGAACCTGTGGCTGCAAATCATTATCCTGAGTTACTCAGGATAGCTTGGTACACAATACTCAGGCAGAGTATTTGTCATTTCTAAACATGTACCATGTAAACTATCATGTGTTTTTGGGAACATAACTTTAACACCCACACAGAGTTTAGTGTGCGCTACAAATTCAAACCTTTGTTGATATTAATTATTTTGTTTTGGTATTTGGAAATAGGATCTGAACATGGAATGGAATCAACGCAGTCGCCACTTGTACTGCTATTTCCATCTCTAGGACAATTATTAATCATCATCATCAGCCTATAATGTTCCCACTGCAGGGACTCGGGCCTCCTCTCTAGAAGAGGGATCGGCGTATATAATCCATCACGCGGGCCCAGTGCGGGATGGTACTTTGGTAGATGTTACATGTCTTGGATTTTTTTGTTTCTAAGACATGCCGGTTTCGTCACGATGTTTTCCTTCACCGTTTTGAGAGCAGTGCTAATGAAATAAATTACTCTAAGTAATGCGCCTGCCTGGATTCGAACTCACGACTAACTGTTCGTAAGTCGGGGCCGCAACCACTGGGCCACCGCTGCTCTCGACATTAATCAAGTACTTATAAATTCCATAGGGTCCGGGTCAAGAACCTTAACAACATGCTAGAATTATACTAATATATGATATTTCAGGATATCTATTGGGGCGAGTGGCCCGGCCCGAGCTGAGAAAAAGCAACGACATGCTGACTTACAACTTAACTGTCATCGCAGAAAGTATTTACAAAAAGGCCAAGAGGATACCACCGAAACTTGTCCATCAGAACGAACCAGAAAAGATTCAGATAAGATTGTTAGAAATATTCAACTGTAGTCAGCCGTGCGGTGAACTAAATAAGTATAATCTAGCCGAGTTCGTCAGAAATTCTATGAATTACCAAGTGAAAAAGTTAATGAGGGCTGTGAATAACGCGTCTGTGTATTTAGATAGCCTTAGCTGACATCGATTACTGACAAAATAGCCCTCCTGACCGTTTTCGGTCATAGTGGCCAATCTCAGTGAAGACTGGCCATAAACGCGGGAAATATTGTACCATAGTGCACCAAGTGAGTGCGCACAGGTGCGCGGGAAATATTTTACCATAGTGCACCAAGTGAATGCGCACAGGTGCTCTCTCTCTTCCTTGACTATAATATAATAACGAATGGAAAGACTATAATTTAGTTTAGAATACGGTGTCTTAGGTATCAATTTTTGTTGCATTTTGAGAAATATTGTGTTACAAGGATTTTTTGGCGCTTACCTTACTGGCCGTGCTGGCCGTTCACGAATGTTAGACATTTGTGAAATAAAATTGAATTTAAAAACAAGATGGCGGCGGTAGTACTTCTTTTGGCCATGCGCCAAAGATCTTTAAAGAGGTTTTTAGTAAACTAATATGTGTTGTAAATTGTAAAGAAAACATTAATTTTAAGTAACAGTTGGAAAAGAAAGACTATAACTGCTGGCAGTAACTTTATTTTTGTAGGATTATATTAATTCACGATGTAAAAAGTAGGTACAGACGCCAGCACATCAAGCTACTACAATCTGTCAAACTTTTCAACTTTATTGATGTACAATAGGGTTGTTGACTAATTTTTGGAATCGCTTTTATTTTATAGATAGACCCTATATATACACAAAAAAAATATTATCTGAAAAAATAAGACATATTTTAATAAGAAAAAACGTAAATAAAAATAGTTTTAAAAATTCCGGCTAAAACGCTCTAAACTGTCAAATGGCTGTGATGACGTCACGGGCCGTTTTGAAAACTTTACGATCTGTCAAATTGCACTGATCTTGATTCAGTTCTTATGAATATACTATAAAAAAAACTCTAAAATGAACACGACGATTTACAAATGTTGTACAGTGCCGATTTGCAAAAGTACGTCAATCAGCATGCCACAAAACCTTTTCATAAGCGTTCCAAAAAGGGCAGAAATAAGGAGAAAATGGTTAACAATGGCTAGAAGACATCCATCATCATTGTCAACAACAAGTAGGTACCAGTTATTTTTGTGAAGATCACTTCGATGTAAGTTCTAAATAAACTATAAATATCAAAATTGAATCAATGTATTTGAGTATGTTCCTAAATTGTCGTTTGAATTACTTGTTTGTTAATGTTATTGTTTGTTTACCGGTCCACTTTTTGGTACTTAACTATTGTTTAATTTAAATCTAATTTCAGCTTTAAAATGATGGAACATTATATACAATATACTACAATGGGTGTAGTAATAAGTATCTCGAATAATGATGAGACCTGGTTGTTTACCTACAAAGCTTTTTTTTTGTTTTTGCCGTGGTTTGTTTAACAACATACCTACTAAAAATAAAAATTTGCACATAACGTAACTTTTTATTTTGTTAATGTTAATGACAAGTTTAAAGTTCTAAATACTTATGTGTATAAAACGAGTAAGTTAGTAAGTCTCTTTATCACTACTATATCACTATATCACTTTAAAAATACTTACAAAGACTAGGTACTACTTACACTTAAACCAACTTATCTATGTAGGTGGCAAAAAACGGAACTAAAATAAATGTACCAAGTTTGACGTATAGATGTAATTTTGCTTGACAAGTAGCGCCACCTTGTACTTCACAATTAAGTTGGTCATACTGTACTTCAAAACTCCGACGCACAAAAAATCGTGTTTGTAGCAAAGAACCATCAAATAATTAATTTCCGGTAAGTTAGAACCATTTCGTTTCATAAATCCAGTCTCCATTGTGATAAATAAAGTAATTTTAATAAGTTATTGAATAAAATCGTTCACAGCTGATACTTTTGCCTTCGATATGACAGATAAATCAGCTAGTCTCGCGGCTCGTGACGTCATCGCGCTCTGATTGGTGTTTGGAGTCACGTGATAGTGAGTATGAAATAACGCAATTAAAAATAATTTTAATTAATTAAAGACAAAAAATTAGTTCCGTAAATTAATAATTTAGGATTCTAAAAACTATCATTGATTTTTACAACATAAATTTATATGAATTTGTAATATGAGTCAACAACCCTATTGTACACACGGCTACACATCAAGCTATACAAAACCAGTTAAAGGGTGGGAACCGTGACGAAATTAAGAATTACAGACCCATATCAGTTTTACCGGCACTGTCAAAAATACTAGAAAAGATTTTGAATACTAGACTCATTAGTTTTTTAGAGAAAAACAATATACTGTCTGAAGGTCAGTTCGGTTTTAGGTCTGGGAAAAGTACAGAAGAGGCGGTTGGCCAACTAGCTGATCACGTTGCTGAGAAGGTCGATGCTAAACAGAAATGCATAGGGGTTTTTCTCGACCTGGCGAAGGCCTTTGACACCGTCTCTGTTCCCACTCTTGTGACTAAACTAGACCACATAGGAATCCGGGGAGAGGCTCTCAGTATATTTACGGAGTTTCTGAGTGATAGGACACAAAGGGTTAAGATAGGTGGAATCGTCAGTAGCGAAGCAAACGTTACCTGTGGTGTGCTGCAGGGCAGTGCCCTCTCCCCGAGTCTCTTCCTGGTATATGTAAACGATCTGTGTCAGCAACAACTTATTAAGGGTAGAATATTTAGCTACGCTGATGACACAGCACTCATATTTCATGGAGAGACTTGTGAGGAGGCGCAGCGCGTGGCTGAGCTGGGACTTAGTAAAGTCAGTAACTGGCTGGAAGAAAACCTACTTACCCTAAACATTGCCAAAACTTCATACTTGCAGTTCAGGTTTGCCAATACCAAGCCAATAGCAGTAACCCTTAAGGTACATTCTTGCAATTTTCCTGGAAATAGGCTCCAGTGCTCATGTCTTACAATATCACAAAAAACAAACATAAAATACTTAGGTGTAGTATTGGACGAAAAATTGAGTTGGCGGCCCCAAATCGAACTAACTGCCTCTAGGGTGAGGAAACTTATTTGGGCCTTTAAGAAACTTCGACTTGTGGCTGATTTTGATCTTCTCTGCACTTTATACATCTCTTTAGCCCAATCGATAATTGGTTACTGTATTACGGTGTGGGGAGGAGCCTGTAAAACAATTATGATACACCTTGAAAGAGCTCAAAGATCATTGCTCAAAGTCATGACCTTCAAACCATACCGTTTCCCGACCGTAACTCTGTACCAAAACTGCACAGTGCTCACAGTGAGACAGCTATATGTGCTCAATATCACATTGAAGCAACACCTAATCACACCTATAAACAACAGTTACAAAAGTAAACGAACAGTCACTAATGTTTGTAAATACGTCAAATGTAAGACTGCCTCAGCTAGACGGCAACATCTTTTTCTCGCTTCGCATATCTATAACAAGATAAACAAGACCTTAGATATTAATCCATTTCCTAAAAATGAAATTAAAAAGAAAATAAACACCTTTCTACAAACACTAGATTACATACAGACAGAAAAATTAATAACGTAAACCCTGCAATTAGCGCTTCCCATTATAAACATGCACAATAAATATAAATACCACGATACACACCACTCACACACACACACACACATACCTACGCACACACACACAAATACACACACACTCACACACATACACACACATGCATACACCCCCCCACCCACACGCCTCACGCAGATATTGTATAATGTAAAATTGTTTAAATCTTATTGCATAATATCTGTACAAACTACTGGGAGAAGACACTGATTCCTGTAACACAGGTTACAACCTAGCGCAGGAGTCAGGGTTTCCATATAATAATGTAACTTACTTTATGTCAATAAAGATTATTATTATTATAGTTAATCTTGGCCTCACTTTACTAGATCTTTTCGCACAATGAACGATCAGATTATACTGGTTTTGTATAGCTTGATGTGTAGCCGTGTGTACTTTGTAATGTATGTTACAATGTTTTAGTTGATTGGGAAATACAGTTTAGGGTTACTTGATGTGCTGGCGTCTGTACTTCTTGTTACGTTGTTGTTTTAAAATACAAATACAGCGTGTAATTTAACGCAGGTTGTTTCTTTACACAAAAGTTTATAATTTTTGTTTTGAGTGTATTGTTAATAAGATACACCTGAGTGTGCCAGGCGAAAACCAGAGTTATTTTTTTAGTTTAAAACTAGAAAATTAATTTATATGTTGCCATTAAAAGTTGTATAATCATATTCTCATACTTATTATTTGAAATTCCCTGTAAGCATCCCAAAACTGTTTGAATGATACAATTGTACCTATAGTTTAAAAAAAAAAAAACAAAAAGCTACGAAATTAATCTTTTAATCGTACAGCCTGTCTATAAAGTCATGAAAATAAATGAGGGCGCTGCGGTCGTGAAGACTCGTGCACATAGCAACCCTGTATAGTGTGACTAAAATGGTTTTGATACTAGCACATTATTTTGTACTAGAAGCAAACCTGGTTTTAATTAAAATCTGGTATCTTATTTTAAAAAAATACAGAAACCATAAACAAAGATGCGTCCTTCATTATAAATGATAATACCAGCCTATTACTGTCCCACTGCTGGGCAAAGGCCTCTTCTCAACAGAGACGGAACGAGCACTGATCACCACGCATGCTCAAGACGGGTTGGCGATTTCAGACTTATAATAATTATAAGTCCAGATTTCCTCACGATGTTTTCCTTCTGACCTTCATTGAAATAAAAATGAGTAAATAAAAGAAAAATGTTCGTACATATTATTTATTAATGTTATATTTTAACTTTTGTACCACTGTATGCCCATTTTCTCTTGCCCGTTTTGCTGCAATATGTTGTTCGATTAGAGCCTTTCTGTTATTTTGATCTTCTTGTAAGAAAATCCAATCGATTTCAAAATTTTACGCAGGACTTCTAGGCTACATTTAAAATCCAGATCTGTTTTAGCGAAATTTTATGTTGAAGTCATCCATTTCTTTCTTAGGACGGCCTGATCTGTGTTTGCCTTCATCTGCAATACGCCTCACTGTACTCTCAGATTTTCCTGAAAGAAAGATTTAAATAAAGATGTAATATCTAACAGAAAATACATAGCACTGTTTTTATTTCAAACATATTAAAACTTATTCTTAATTAAAATCACCGGTAAATTTGATTACCCAAAAGTATCAAAAGGTAACGTCGCACTACAATATGAGCTACTTACATTTGCAATCTAACCTATAAATGCGCAATGTAAACAATGCTTATTTTAGTCTTAAAATCGTATATTTAGTAAATTTGTGACTTCTGGTAGATAAAAAACAAACAATAACACGATTACATACCTGTTATAGCTGCTGTTCGAGTATAAATATCATCCAAATTTGATAAAATTTGGTCAGCTTGGTGTTCTAACAAACATCGCTGATATACTTTGAAATAATTTCCCGAGCTCCACTCCTATTTGTTTTCCTCATATTTAACACGTTTTTTCGAAGTTTTGTCGACGTAGATTTGAAAAACATTAAAAAATGCAAAAGATATCAAGTTAAATAACAAGTTGATGACAGCCGATGACATTTGATGTACCATGATTTAGTGTTGCCTTACTTTTGAATAATGTTAGTTCCTCAAACATTAATTTCATGACTTTATAGACAAGCTGTAACTATTTTTTTTATCGTGTTCCATATCCGTGAATCCATCCGTGATACCCATCGGAGTTTTTCAGGATATATATATATATATATTATTATTATATATATATATAGTTTTTTTTTTTTAGATATTATTTTTATTTATTATTATTTTAGACCTTGTGGTGCATACAACATGTTGCATTGCCACGAAAAAAACACATATTTTGTCTATTGTTTTTCGTTTAGGCTGTGGTCTATGGTGCTTGTTTTCTATTGGCCAAACAGCCTTGTGACGTTATTTACGACCAATCACAGATGCAATTTCATAGGAGGAACAAAACTAACCAATGACATTTCATCCTTCGTAATAATCGATGGCGTCGTTGATTGAGTAAGGTTAGCATCATTTGGCAAGTTCCGGTCCGCCATTTTGATCGGATCGCCGATTCAGTGAATTGCGCTAAAATAGCGGCGGTGGATTTTTGTGATATATTTAAGTTAAATTAGGAAATTAATAGACAATGGTGCCGGTGAGTGAAATTCAGTGTTTTATATAACTAATTGTACGAACTTTTAGGCTCGTCTTGATGAAATTTCGTCTCTTTTCAGCAAACGAAGGTGTTCGTCGGTAGCCTGCCGCAGGGCTCGAAGCCGGAGGAGCTTCGGAAATTGTTTGAGCGCTTTGGCGTCGTAACCGAGTGCGATATAATGAATCGGTGCGGATTCGTGCACATGCAAACAGAAGAACAGGCTTCGACCGCTATTCGCGCGCTCAATAGTACGACGTTTAACGGCGGCATCATCTCAGTGGAGCGCGGGCGCATCAAGGAGCGAGGCCAGCGTGGAGGACCAGGAGGTGGTGGTGGCGGCGGCCGCGGCGGTGGCATGGGCAGGGGAGGCATGCGTGGAGGTATGGACCGGCGCGGTGGCGGTCCCATGCGAGGTGGGCCTCCGCTCCGCGACTCGCCCTACTCTCGTGACCGGCCTTCACATCCGCGCGGCCCGCCGCCTGGCGCTCCGCCGCAGATGGCTCGCCCGCTGCCCTACGAACGCGCCGAGAGGCCGCCGCCGGCCGCGTATGACGACCGCTATAACGGGTACGGCGGAGAGGACCGGCGCGGGTTCGCGCTGATGGAGCGCAGCGCGCGGGACCCGTACGCCAGCGCAGCGCCCATGTACGCAGAAGAGCGACGCTACGACGAGCTGCCGCCCATGTACGCGGATGACCGGCGCGCGCCCATGTACGCGGATGAGCGTGACATGATGGATCGCCGGGCGCCGATGAGGGCGGCTCCTCAGCAGATGCCGTACGAGCGCTCGCTGCCGCCTCGCCCGCAGCAGATGTCCAACGGTGACATGTTCAGCAGGCGCTCCCCAATGTGAGTTGTGGAACTTGTACTTACTGTTAATCATTCATATTCTTTTGTTTGCAGCCATTGTTTTTTATGTTGGTAGAAATATTTTTCTTCTGCAGTTTGCAGTTTTCAGAGTTACTAGTGGCATGTTTCCTTTATACATGACTGAACACTTATTATATTTTTTGCATTTAATTTTCCTGATCAGAATTAAAGATAAACTCCAGTGACTCATTGTTCAACACATCATTTTAAATTCTGTAAAAGCATTGCTCATATTTTGTATTTGTATTATGTTGTTAACATTTTTTTGTTCCTCTTCTTAGCTGCTATCAGTCATCACTGACTATGATCAGATGTGTGGCAAGATACATCACATAAATTTATAAAGATGATCATTAATCTCCAACAGCTTTTCCCAAAATGATGTATTGAGCTTTGCCTTAAGGTGAATCCTCCAACCAGCCCGCGAAATTCAAATATTCTTAAGTTTTTTGCAATTTGCAGGCCAGTGATAGGTGGTATGTTGATGAACATTTGATTCGCGGCTGTAAGACGTATGTAGTTACAGAATTGTAATCATCAAAACCATTAATACAACCCTCTGAGCTCATAAAGGTTCCGGAATGGCTTTGACCTTGTAAAAAGTCATTTTTAAACCTTTATGAGCTCGGAGAAAATTTTGAATTTCGCGGGCTACCCTGGAACATCAACCTTAAAATTAAAAGTTTAGTATTTAGTCAGTTTCATCAATGTGTCAGACAAATCAGTGTTCTTATCTTGAACTGTTATTTATATTAATTCAAGATAAAACTAGCTATGACTTCCACCCAAAATGTTATTAACAAAAAAAATGAAAAAAATGTTATTAATGTTTGTAACATTTTGGGTGGAAGTCGAGACTAACTTGGTTTCTATTCATACAAATATACACTCCCATATTATTTGGAGTTGGTAGAAATTATAAAACCCGCTGGCTAGAACACTAACATTGTTTTACTGTTTCTACATTCCACAGCATGTTTAACATACACATTCAAATAAATACATTTTATATATGGTACTTGTGACATTCCAGGCGCGGTGCAGCAGGACCCGGTGGATATGACAGAGATCCCTATGCGCAGCAGTACCCTCCCATGGGACGGTAAGACGTTGCACTTATTACCCGAGTAACAGGTGGCATGGAGTATACAGTCATCCTTGAGTTACATGTTTTCCTATCTGTTCAAAAGGGACACTAAAACAACCTATATTGCACAAAAACTATAAGAAATTTTGGACACACAGGTTACAGTGAGACTTGGCCCTGGGGGATGATTACAGGGCCTGAAATTGTTGGAAACAATTTCTCGGTGATTTCAAATTGACTGACATGACTTTGTCATTACATCTATGGGCAAGGATAAACAGCACCCTTGTTGACTGCCAAACAAACAACAAGCAGTTGCGTTTGGTTTAGGAGTTTTATTATAGTAAACAGTAGAAACAGGAAAATATACCACATAATCATATTATCTGAGCAAACAGGAAAACATGCTAACAAATTCCTAAAAACAAGATTGTGCAACATATCTAAGCAAACAAAAACATGTTTCTGTTACATTAATGTCATTTGACTGCGTTCATAAAAACCTAGCATAACACCTGTCTACTTCTTGTTAACTGTTATATTCCATCCAAAACGGCATCTTCATTTTAATGGATCATACTCAAATTAACTGCAAATATCTCATAAATAAACATTTAATGCTGCTAAAGTTGTATGGACCTGAAAATGAGGTAACTTGTCATAATATCAATATTGTTCGACGCTCGCTCCCAGATAACCGTGTGACGCCTCTTAGGTTGTAGTGAATTAAACGTTGTATGCGATACATATGAGACGGTTGTTGACATTGATGATCTGATAGTAGTAGAGTAACGATAACGCGACATGTAGTTGAGGTGCGGTTTCACTATGAGCTAAGGCGGTGTGGTCACTGTTTCCCTGAGGGTCGGTCGTGACGTGTCGTCTGTTTGTATAGCGGGGGCGGCGCGGGGCGCGGTCGAGAGCTGAGCATGGGGGGCCCGCGCCGGTACTAGCGGCGACGCCTCTCCTAGGCTAGCTCGTAGTAGTACCTCGTGACACGAACAAATCAGTACCTAGTGCCGGGCGACGGTCGAACTAGCCGCACTCGCGATGCGGCGCTATGCGTGCGAGCGCGTGAGCGTCCCGGACCCGTAGCTTGTAAGTCCAGTACGAGTGAAAAATTATGTGAATCACTTTATATTGTAATAAATGAGAGATATATTGACGGAACGTTTTCATTTCACCTGCTGATTGATAACATGCTCCATGTTGCATTATATGATCGAATTAGTTTTATATAATTGTTTGATTAATTTCCATAATGATAAGTCTAAATGATAAGGTACATTTTGTTTAAGTTATATGTTTACATTTTAGATTAAATTCCTTAGAAATAAATTTTTACTTTAATTACTCTCCTACCGGCACTAAACACTTCATGCATGTAAACCTTGAGATCTTTGGCTTCGAATACTGCTGCTCCTTGGTTGCGGTACTTCTGTTTAAATTTTGTGGTTTTATTGCAGGATGCCTACCGTAGTCGCGCGGTCGGCTCGGTCTGGCCGTTAACTGACATTGGTTGTCGCTAATGTATGACTATGACTGTTGGCAGGCAGTGATCGGTAGAGGGGTGCGTTCATTGACATCTAGCGATCTTCTTAATCTCTCATCTCTTAAAGATATAAAAAAAACCTCTTAAAACTTGAACTCGATACGATTCGTTTTAGGCTTCAAACCTACACTCAAAATAACAAGCAGAGTCCTACTCTAAAATTGCGTCCACGTAACTCGATGCGAGCGCACCCCAGGCTGACTGCCCTGCGTGTGACACTACACGTGCTACACGTGATCACAACAAACCCACAAATGACCGGCTCTGCTGACATTACATAACGCTGTCGAACGGCGACAAAGTGCGTGCGAGTCCTTTCAGATAGTTAGATGCGGCACGATGCACGATGATGACGAGCTTACGGCGGCGATGCGTAGTCGATGCGAAAGCGACGGCGTTACGCTGTTTACGTTAGGCGACAACGGCAGAAGACTGAGGAATGCGAAAAATTACAAATCGTAAGTACGGCTGAGGAAAGCAAACGTTAGAGGCGTGCGTTACTGAGCCAAGAGCTCGAAAGTCGAACTTCCAAACCAATCTGCATACAGTGCGTTATATTGTAATCAAACTTGCACAGATCTAAATTTCCAGTTTTGTAACGGAATAATCATTGCGCTTAAAACTTCAGTACGCTTGAAGGCCGAAGATACCCTAATAAGATAACGATTGCCAGGCCTAGTCTTCAATTGACTATTCTTCAATAAAGTTACGTAAACGTTCGACTGCCAAGGCAACTGTATACGGTCAAGGCTACCATACATGGGCAAATTCAGCCGATCTGAAGATGAAGACCGTAAGTCGTCTACGGCCGAGACATAGTATTTCGTTAAAACCATGGCAAACATCCCAGTCGACACATATTCACGCTTTCTGTCAAACCGATCAGATCCATGTATGGTAACCTTAACATCTTTAATTTCGTGGTGCTCATACTATTTCTGTGTTCTACAGGGATTGGGGGCCTGGATGAGCATGCTCAAGACTAGGAGCATTGTGAATTTGCTACTTTTCCGGGAAGACTTTCTCCCTCTCTCTTGGACCAAGTGCAAAGTTGGACCAAGGACCGTGAAGTGTTTTATAATGCGAGCAAATAAATGTCTTCGATAAAATTACGTGGTTTTTTTTTTACAAAAAAAATCCTAGCTATAGCTATGTTGGTTGAGATCATCCAATTTTTCAAGTCAAGTGGAAGATTGCAAGATGTCAAAAGATTCATCTATATTTGTAATCTGATCCTATGTGGCTATGTCTGCCAATTCGAACTACATACTGCTGCTACAGTGCTGACGACTATGGTCCTATACTGTAACAAAAGCTATAATAATAATAATAATTGTTTATTGATCAAGAAGGTACAGATGGTGCGAAAAAGAACTTAAACTAGTAACAGCAAGATAGTTTTACAAGTTTATGAACTATATTATATGATAGAACAAATTTATGAAGTACATGGTACATCTGTTGACAATATACGTTTCCCTGTCTCTTAAACTAGGGTATACCTGTATCTTAAGAGACAGTTGACGGCCAAAAGACTAAGTTCTTATTTAAGTGAGGACACTGTCGATCTATCCATCCACAATTAAACATTTATCAGAAAATGATAATCTTGTGAGTGTGTATTAATGTGTGTGTGTACTGTGTGTGTATGTGAGTGCGTGTGTGCATGTGTGTGCGTATGTGCATGAGCGTGCAAATGCTAGGTTAAGTAAGTTAAAAGTGATTCTGTGTGATCATAATCTTGTTGGAGTAGCCACTCAGTGAGTTTCTGTTTAACTTCCCATTTTGTGAGATCAAGTATATTTAGATGTTTATGAATTTTTCTGTAAATGAGAGAGCTGAGAATAAGATATTGATGTTTGGCAAAGGTTGTTCTGTGAGGAGTACTTGGAGGGATAAAGGTACGTTTTTTCTGGTTGGGAGGGGGTAGGGATGAATGTTTTTTAAGGACCGAGTAGAGCACAAAGAGTTGACGAACGGTAAGAACTTTACAGTCGGAATACAGTCGAGTTGTTGGGTATCTGTAGGGTTTTCTGATCATTACTTTAAGTATAGCTCTCTGTGCTCTCTCTAGTATGAGAAGCAGTGTTTTACATGCCCCTCCCCACACCGTAATACAATATCCTAGTACCGATTGGCACAGGCCAAAGTACACCATTTTTAAAGTGTCGAGATTAGCAGATTCTCTCAAGGACTTAAAAACATGTAAGAGACGGAGGGTTCTGGTGGTGAGAGCCTCAATTTGTTTATTCCATCTTAGTTCACTATCTATTTGTACACCTAGATATTTAACGCTGATTGTTCTGGTAAGTTTAGGACAGTTGCATGATATGAGCGTACTAGAAGGGACCTGGCATGAGTGAGCAGTAATCGAGAACGTGTCTGATGGTGAGTTATTACGTCTTATAGCAAATGGCATGTAGGTGGATTTTAGTAGATTGAGTGTAAGTAGATTCGAGTTTAGCCATGTCATTATGGTACTTAATGCAGACTCTGCTGCTGTTTTGACGCTATCCCAAGTAGGTCCATGTACTATTATCGCCGTGTCGTCAGCGTAAGTAAAAATTTTGCATTGTGGTAACTTTAAATTGCATAGGTCATTTATATATGTAAATTTGGAATAAACTGGGCCCCAGAATGCTACCCTGTGGGACGCCGAAGGAGACAACTTCTTCATCACTGAGGTGAGTACTGATTTTAACACGTTGAGTGCGGTTTCTCAGGTAGTCTTTAAATATTTCAAGGGCAATTCCTCGCACACCAAGCAACTCCAGCTTAGAGGTCAGTGACAAAGCTGAACAGCTTTGTCACTGACTGTTAGGGCCACCATTATGGGTTTCAATTATGATAACACAAAAATATTGTCGCTAATCTGTCGTGTCGCCAAATATCAGAATTTGTCGGTCACTGGTGCCCTAAGTTTTTGATAGATAAATGTTGCCCTTCTGAGGGGACTCCAGATCGGCCACCTATAAACTACGATTCAACCACACTTTTCCAATATTTTTGACAGGATAGAGTCTTAAGGTCTATAATTTTTTACATCGTCTTGGGTGGCCCCCAAGTGAACAGGTGTGATTAGTAATTTCTTAAAGATACGAGGCAGCTTGAGGATTTTAGCGGGAATAGAGTCCCAACCTATGGCACAATCATTTTTTGGGTTGCTAATGACCTCTACTTCAGCCTCGTCTGGGGGGAGTAGGACGATATAATGTCGCGCAAAGGGTTTATTTTAACGGGGCTTTTATCCGCACTTAGCCTCTTGATAGGGCCATTTTGCGTGATGTTTATAGAATACCGTCCGCCTATGTACCACGTTTGTGCATGAAGTTTAAATAAATAAATAATACCCACTCCAACCAACATAGGTCGTCCCAGAATTGTAGCAGACTGCTGCAGGCTTCCGGGAGAGAGTTAATGGGGATCGTAGAGTTAGTGTCCGGTGATCTGGCACGCTCCTGCACTCTAGGAGTACGTGCCGTGGCGTTTCTTCCGCTTCCATGCATTCTCTGCACAGTGGGCTGTATGTTACACCTATGCCTATGTTATGTAGATGTTTGTATAAGGAACAGTAACCCGTTAAAATTCCTATGATTTTACGGAGTTTGTCCCTTTTGATGAGATTGCGAGTAAACTATTGATGCCGCCGGAACTGCATCTTTTGTTTGCCTGCATCCTTCGCTAATTCTCCATTTGGTGAGGTGTTTTTCTGTGGTTCTTGAACGCAGTTATGGTTTTATTTGGGCCTGAGGTATGGGCAGTAGTGGTTCCGGTCCAAATACTGTATCGCTTGAGCCTCTTGGCCAGCTCATCTGCTGCGTCGTTAACCAGCGGGTTGCTGTGTCCTGTTATCCATTGCATTGTTATCCATTAATTTTGACAGTGTAGGTACTGCACTTTTGAAACCGGTTTTTTTTTTAAATAACCTGTACGTGTGTGTGTGTTTGTTTTTAATAACCGGTTTTTTTTTAGCCAATGATATAACTGGGTACGTGGATAGCTTTTCTCGTTGGTGGCCTGTCCTTTCCGTCATTTGTAAACGCACAGTAAGAAAAACTCAAATAAAACAAACAAAATTGCTTCCAATTTTTATTTAGCATATTCAAAATATATTTTCACGTAGTATAATTATAATAATATGAGATTAAAACTTTGCCGATGTACTTATCTCACTATTTCACACTTTGTACTCAAGCTAAGCTTTTTTCGTAAAGTCGGCGGTGACAGCAATATTACGACAAACACTGCCACTCACATCTTTGGGTTATGGCACTAGTTCTACATACAAGCATTTAAAAAATCAAAAAGTCAATGATATTTCTCGACATCAGAAGCATAAGGTCGTAAGTACAAATCTCGCTGTATTTGTACATCTTCTGATGTCGAGATTTGCTTAACACAATAAGTAAAAATAAGAATTTAATCTCAATAAAAAGGGGAATATCTAATACAGCTCAGCTGCAAATAAAGGAATTTAACGAATATATTATTATAGTAATATAGAATACATATGAGATCTGAATTCAGTGGCTTAAATGACGGTATTCCAGCTGCAATGGTAACATTCGTGCGTAAAAATGTTACAATTTTAACAGAATTTACTCGTCGATATGTAAATGCACATTTCAATAGCTGCAGTCTCCACAACAGTCATAGTAGATTTTGAGCTAAACAATATTTTAATTTTGAATTATCACAAACAAACGCAACTATACTGTTTTCGATGTAGCGAAGTGCGGGTGACATTTGGTAACAATTCTACATGTTTATCGCGTTTTGTTACATTTTTCTTTCAATTGAATTTTGTTTGTAGATTGGTTTTACCTTGGCTAGAAGCTATTTGTTGCCATACAACGTGGCAATGCCGCCAGTTTCTTGAGCACATTGCTAGCTGACATCCTTGAGGAGGAGTTTTAATTAAAAGTTTTTAATTTATAATAGCCATAGTTACTTTACTTAATAATTATTTGTAGACTTTAAATTTATATTATTTAATTTAATACAGTTATTACTGATTCCTTAATTTAAGAATATGGTATTTAGGGTGCAGTTAAAATATTCAGTAATGATTGTAAGTCAGGGTACCTATAATGTGTGTGTATAATGAGATTCTCGTGCAGACTATGACAAGCTGTCAGTTCAGTCTGTTCAGTACAGTTGACAATAATTGAAATGTCTTCTAACTTACAAAGGTTTATTACATGCCATTACAAGCATAGCTAAGTCAAAAGTTGTAAAGTCAAGTCAGATAGAAAAGGGCACGCTACGATAGTGGAGGTAAGTCCCCTCTTTGAGGAGTGGCTGGAGAGGAGCCACGGCGCCCTCACCTTCCGTCTGACGCAGGTCCTCACCGGACACGGATGTTTCGGGAGGTACCTGTACCGAATCAGGCGGGAGGAAACGCCCGGATGCTTCCACTGCGAGGATCGACCGGAGGACACTGTGGAGCACACTGTGGAGGTGTGCTCTTCTTAAGCAGAGCCCCGCCGTGTTCTCGTAGCGGCGATCGGCGGCGGCGACCTCTCGCGCCCGGCCCTGGTGCAAGCCATGGTCCGGAGCGAAGAGGAGTGGGACGCCGTCGCCTCCTTCTGCGAAGCAGTGATGCTAGCGAAGGAGGTGGCGGAACGAGAGAGGGAGAGAACCTCTCAACGTCCCAGCCGCCGCGGAAGGCGCTCCGGGCGTCGGGGGCCACGTGATGGCTTCCGGCCACCGTAGACGCGGGCCTGTGGACGGTGAGTAATGGGCTAGCTCGCCGTCCGGCCGTCGTCATGACGGCAACAGACCGTGTCGGCGGCGCAGGAGTGTTCCACGCGCGCCTCAAAGAGATGTCAGCAAGGAGGGGCCCGCAAGGGCCGACGCCCGTCGGGGCCGCGGATTTTAGAACGAGATGACGTGGCCTCGGCGCAAGGGCAAAGAAGGAACATGGGTTCGGTTTTTAGTCAGTAGAAGTCTGAGACTCCACTTCGCTCTGCCCAAGAGCTAAACTAAACATTGCTCGCCTAAAACTAGTAATACTTTTTAAAAATATCAATATTAAGTAGGTACAAATTAAAATTTCATGAGATTCTTTCCTAAATAAAATGCGATCACGCGCAGTGGACGGTAAATCGTTGAAAATACCAAAAATATAATTGCTTATTTTTTAAATTAATTGTAGTAGACAGATGTGAAGTTTTAAATATATCTAGGTCTATTGATCACTTGTGTGAATTCCAATTACATATTATTTTAAAAGCTAATTAATTTAAATAATGAAATAAATAAATAACGACTTTGGCGTTAGCGCACTGTGTGTGACCATGTTGACTAGCATAGATTTTCAAATCACAACGAGATACGATACAGTAAAACGGGGTGAGTAGAGACAAAAGTTTGAAAGAGATTAATGTAACATTGAATTAATTTAATAGGTTACCAGTAACCGCAATGGGCAAGCGTGTATGACTAGATGTATGTATGTGCACGAGACAAAAAGGAGTATGTTAGGATCGTAAAGGTGGCGTTCTGTGTTTCTGGCTACCCCCGTGGGTAAAGGGCGTGAGTTTATGTATGTATGTTACCAACAATTAGTCCTTTTTACACTTGCCTAATTTTACTTTTTAACTTAGATACTTTTTTGGCTACATGCATTACCATTTTAATTCATCGTTAAAATCTCTCAAAGTGTTGTTTCTATTCTCCCCGCTTTACGGTACAAGAGAGAATGCGACGTATACACTCGCGGAACCATATAAAAATGGATACGTAATAATTAAGTTTCATTATATTTCTAATGACATGTTCAAATTGATGTATTTCTCATTCTTTCTCGCACATAAGTTGCCCATTTCTATAATTCATTTATGACTTCTTGAATTAGAAGTACCTAGGTACGACACACTAATTTATATAAAAACTTTCGCCCGCGTATAACCGTCTTGAACACTCTTAAGTATTAAATGTTAGGCAGTAGAACGACTGAGAGGAGTCTCCTAAGTCTACATTCCACAGTGTAACATATTGATGGCGTAAATTTGAAAAGCGACGTGCTGAGGGATTTGCAATCTTCAGACTAGCACCGAAAGTACTAAATGCATCAGCGTGCGCAGTGTCTTTCGGTATTTCAAATTTCCACCATCAATGTGGTTTATAGGTTGATATTTCGATATTGCCCAAACTAAAGAAGATATGATGATAATGGTAAGTCCTTATTAAAATAGAGTCTTTACCTGACCTGGCTTTTGGTATCAACTGCTTCGCCTATTGCCGACCTACAGCTAAAAACGATCCAACACCAAACCATAGACTAACATCTGGTAATAGAGCAAGCTATTCTACTTGAATACAATAATAGAAATCACTTGTAACAGCTGTATGTAAGTACGTATTGCTACTTCAGTCTAGCATTTCCTTGGCGATCAAATAAAATGCAACTAGCACATGGACAATATGCCGTGGTCAACTTCTACATGACAGAAATCTCTAAATAGACTCCGAAACCCGAAACCAAGTCGACCTATCTTTTCTTCAGATGGGGTTCATGGAGGGCTCAGATCTCAAGTGTGTATGCGGCGTATCACCACAGAATGGCCCACCTTCCACCTTGCGCTGTATGCCCTGACACCTGCACACTTGAGGATCTTAAGACTGCATCAGCGAGCGGAGTTCACATAGCTGAATTAGGGACATGCTCAGAAGGATATGAATGAAGGAGATATGATTCGAGGGATATGCGACATTAGATACAGTAAAAGGGATCATTAATAATTCTTTCATTTAAAAAAAGAAGAATAACGTCCACTTTTTAAAGTTATGATTGGTTACACGTTCAAATGTGCTAAGTAGAAAACATACAGTCGAATAAAGAGCCTAGACCGATGTTGTCTAGTGCTAGTCTACTACTCTGATGACAAGTAATAAAGAAGTATGGCAGAAAGAAGAACACATGCTGCGTCGACCCCAAATGAATTGAGATAAGGGCACGAGAATGATGAAGGGTGGTCGTTTTGGGGGACTGTCTCTTGTAGAATTTGACGTTCGAAAAGTGCTGATTGTCAGCCTAATTTGAATAAATGACTTTTGATTTTGATGAGGGCTTTGTTAATCAAGAAAGCCTATTATTCCAGTCTTAAAAATAGTACTTAAATTAAATAAATAACTGTATCGATTATTCTTTGACTTGTTATAGATTTTGCTTCTTTTTTTTTTAAAATAACTCTTATTTTTTCTTGACATTAATGTATTTTGTGTAGTTTTTTGCTGGGGACTTTGTTCTGTATCAATATGACTGACGTTCTAACTTCGGATGGGTGGACTTATTTATTTTTATTGTAATTGTTTATGTTACTTTTTTTGTGTACCTACTGTGCAAATATTTCGACACAAATGTATTTTTGTTATGAAATAAATAACTTGAACTTGATGTCCAGTGCTAGCCTCATCATAAATGATCGCCACTAAGTACTAACAGATTCGTTAAACATAGCACCGTCTGATCATTATATATCTAGCGCCAGGTACACAGTAAATAGAACATGTCTTAAATAACATCATGTTTAGGTATATTTAATTATTGCTAACATTAGAAGGCAAATCGTGCATTTGATTGTTGTACTATAATGGAAGGCAAATGTGACGGGTTGCGCGGATGATATCATCGCACTACTGATTGACTGAATGATGATTCCCATCCTCCACCTGTTTGTCTTCCACTGGTGGACAATGTCATGATAACTGTAAACAGCATTTTGGGACAGTCGTGGTAAAATAATCCTCTCTAGCTAGCAATAGTAGCATTGTCCACCAGCGGGGGACATTGGGAATCACAGTTGAGAGAGTACCCACACTTAACGATGCGAAACAGGTTGTCGCGTTTAGTTTGGCGTTATATGTTTTTCAATAAGGCCAGGTACACAACCGGCGTGCGTGTATGACTAGAGTAAGTATGTAAGGATCGTGAGGGAAGCAGGTGGTGTTTTATATCTACTGCTTAAAAAAGGCATGTGTATATTTATATAGTTTGGCGTGGTATCCGGATAATGTCTTTTCAATTTTATTGTATGGACACAAAGCCGTTTTCTGATCGGCTTAAACCGATTTCGCGTAGCTAAGTGTGGTAACGTCTTTACTTGATAACAATTGACGGAAAGAGATAGATTTATACAAGGAGTTAGTACTATCTCTAACTTATTACATAATAAGGATGGTTGTTAAGCTGACTATGGGTCTAACCTATCATCAGATCACGCTGAGGAAGCCTATGTTGTTGTTCCCACTGCTGGGAAACCGGCCTCCTTTCATAGAAAGCCCAGTGCGGACTGTATTTTAATTTAACTTTACGATCTGATGATAAATCTTGCCACCGAATTCCCAAACGCCACCTGTCTGTGTAACCACGTTGTTTTTGAGTACCCTACTATCATAATTTCAAGAATAATCCGGACTGTTTTTTTTTTCGTATAATTCAAATAAAATTTCTCTTAAACCGTAAGTAGTAAGGACGGGGCTAGTCTAAACTAATATTTTAAAGAGGAAAAATTAGTTTTTTGTTTATTATGTTATGATTTAACTCAAAACCTATAAAAAAATATATTAGAAAGGCAAATCTTTACCGAGTAACATTGGCTATATTTTATTTTAAAATACAGACGAAGTCGCGGGCGAATTGTTAGTTTACGATAAAGAAATACGTTTGAAAATTCGGTTGTTTGTTAGATCCATAGTCAGCTTTTACATTACAATTTGTACATTATTATTTAATCTAGATTTGGTATCATTTGTACATTCTAAAGGACATGGACAGGGTAGAATCTCGACAATGAAATTTTGAAATGCCGTAAGAAACTTTGACATGTTGTTGTATTTACCACTCTCGGCTCTGGGCCGAAAGTTGGAAATCCAACAGGGTTTTTGAAGGGGCATTTTAAATTTCCACGGTCGGTTGTCAGTAGGATCTTATAGTGTAAAGCGGGGTGAGTAGAGAAGCAAAGGGAACACGAAGGGAGAGCCATCTAGCGGGAATGACTAGCAGGTTTTCGCCGTACCGACTGGAGATTTTGAAGAAGATTCCTATAGTTTCAGAGTTATTTAATCATTTGCGATATTTGTCGGTTCTGAATATAACGTAACATCACGCCATTATGAGCAGCTCGTAGCTTAATGAGAACTGCCACTCAGGTCGATCTTTAGGTAAAGCTGTGCTTGCCTAGGTCGGTCTGTGGATGGGTGACCGCCCGACATACCGAGTTTCCTCCGTGCCTCGGAAAGCACGTTAAGCTGTTGGTCCCGGCTGCCATATATAATAATATAGATCCTTGGCAGTCGTTACAGGGTATTGTATTACCTAGTATTAACTGGGTTGTGGGGGTCAGATAGGCAGTCGCTCCATGTAAAATACTGGTATTCAGCAGCATCCGGTTAGACTGGAAGCCGACCCCAATATAGTTGGGAAAAGGCTAGGCAGATGATGATCACGCCATTAACCCCTGAAAGGTTAGGCAAAGGGGTACATAATAGTACACCCACATTCACATTTCGCCAGTTATGTTAAGTCCAATGTGATCGGGGGCGAAAGGGAAGGGGGTCGGTTCTTTTCCATAGAAAACAACCAATAGAACTGTGTAAGATGTCCTGATGAAACCTGTAAGTGACTTATGAAGAACTTCATAAGTCACTTACAGGTTTATCTATACATATAATAAAATCGTAAAAATCCATATCTATGTTATGAGTTAACGCAAAAACTACTGCACAGATTTTGTTCAAATTTTGCACAAATTTTCTTTACAGGCTTCTTCACATGTTAGGCTATATATTATCACGCTACTTGCTAAAGGGGGTGAGCTTTATATGAAATAGTATACTAACTATACTAATATTATAAATGTGAAAGTAACTCTGTCTGTATGTCTGCCTGTCGCGCTTTCACGCCAAAACTACTGAATTGATTGAAATGAAATTTGGTACACAGATAGTCTAGAGCCTGAGAAAGGACATAGGCTACTTTTTAATGCAAAAAAGGTTTGTAAGGGGTTGAAAAGGGGGGTATGAAGAGATTACTTTTGGTCGCGATAACCTACATTCACGCGGACGAAGCCGCGGGCATCAGCTAGTATGATATAAAATACTCAGAAAAGACTTCTTCAAAATCCCTAGCCAGTACAGCAGGAAAAGACAGGGTATACTAACGTTGTTATGAGCGCGCGTACTTCAGGGCTTGGTTGAGAGGCTTCTCTTCTTTCATGGAGTCCTTCAGCACCATGTCGGAGCTGGTGACGGGCGCGGCTTGCTGCTCGCTCTCCGTGTCTGTCTCTGTGCGGCTCTGGGACTCTGCGGGCCTGCGGATTTAATGGAGATATTGTAAGGAATGTAAATACTCGTTTAGTAGTGTTGTCGTCCTTTTTTTTTGGGAGGGTCGGAAATCATCAAATGACTCCTCGCTCGGGGCTGAGCGGTAGGGAGTGTCAACTGTCAGACGTCTACTGACTAAAAACCACCCATGTTCCTTCTTAGCCCTTTCTGCCTGGTCTGAGACCAATGTTTCTAATATGTAAGTAAATTAAAAGTTAGTTGTCTAGATTTAGGCAGGCCTTTTGAAGCAGGATTAAATCTTATTTTAGATGCGTTATTTAGTGCTTGTGTTTTGTGTGTAAGTAAATTAAAAGTGCAACAAAAGTGTCAAGCGTGTAGTGTTTTTGAAGACTTAGTTGAGGTTAAATCAAATTATATAAAACTATACCATGCCTTTAAGTAGCACTAAAGTATGAAAGTAGTTTACAAGCTAAAACAACTTCTAAGCCCACGTATCACGAACGATTTTACTTCGCGACGTTTATTTTACCGCGCACTACATTTTCAGAGCACAAAAGGTTCTAACAGCTTTTTAGGCGTAAATAATGTTGTCTGTTGTATTCTCAAGGCTAGGTTCGACGCCCAGAGTTGAAAATTCAGAGCGCAATACAATAGCATAAGCATACAGATTGCATACCTTTGTGCAAGCTGGCAACTGAAGTTATTACGTGTTTTATTTGAATTACCATATAAATGTAATGTGTGTATTTTAGTTGCATGCATTCACACCGTTAATAATCACTACCTCATATTTCGCTATAAGTAAGTATAAATACCGGCACGGTTCTTGAGCGCTCAGCGGAAGAGTGGGGATCGCTGTGCGCATCGTACATTTTATGACAAATAAAACGCACACTCGTTTATTATTTATTGGTCGTGAGGTAAGTGCAGCAGGAGTAAAGAACAAATCCCGAGTGACGGCTATGACGCGATGCGCTACGGGCCAATCACTGCACTTTCCCCGCCTCGCGTCTCACTTCATACCACCAAAGGGACCCAATAACTCACTTTTGCGTCAGCGCTCAAGAATCGTGCCGATGATAATACCTATTTTTAAAGCCACACGAACAGATTATACCGCGACTTACACAATCTTGATACTTGTGACTATAATTTGTAGTTACGCTGTTATTTTCTTGCCCCGCTTCACGGATCTGTCCAGACCCCTTATAAGGTCTCCGTTCCCAACCGGATAACTAAGGGGCATTGCTGGATTATAATTTAGACACCAAATATCCGAATATTGCCTTTGCCTGAATTAACCGGGTAAAGTGTGAACTGTGTTGTAGGTTTCCGTAGTTAGTAATATTTAGTGCCTGCACGTATTCGCAAGTAAGATAGGTAACCAATCAAAAATATTGAGAAGTAATAACTTATGTTTGGAATGGCCTCAAATAAAAACAAAAAAAGGACAAGTACATAAAATTCCGAAATTAAGGTTTTGAAAAGATTTTAAAACCACTATGTTTCGGTATAACGGTAGTTTTATCATCATAATAAAACACCTAACTTCAATTCGACTACAGAATCCTACAACGGCATAATATTAGAGAGACAGAAAAACTATATAACATTTAAAGCAAACACAAGCCAATCTTGACATACAAAGATTGTTATAGAAGAAAAAATGTTGCAAAAAGAGAAAAATGCAGGAAAAAAGATTGGATTAATTAAAGAAAGTTAAAAAGCCAGACATATATAATTTAGTGTACCCCAATTTTGAAGCCGTATTGATCCATGTCATCCACTCAGATCTGAGGGTCAAAGAGAGCGAATATATTAGATTGAATCATCGAGAAACCACCAGTTACCAGAGATATACGCTTTACCTTATTCCATTCATACGCAAACACATACAATAGGAATTTTACCAAAAAAATCTAATTAGTCCGACTGTTAGATTATCGAAAAATATTGGAATACGTGTTTTTTGTTTTATTAAATTAATAAAAATTGACGAAAATAAAACGTGTCAATGATCATGAGTGGGGGCTTGTGACGTCACTTGTAGGTAAAAAAATGTACTGACATGTGACGTCACATGAGTTTTCTTTCGTCTCTATCTCTAGTTTACGTAAAAAAAGAAAAAATATGTGTCCATTATTTTTTAGAAATCTATCTGAAGGACTAATTAGTTTTTCTTGGTGAAATACCCTATTCAGGGTTAGCAGTAATGCCGTTTCAACTTCACATGAATTAGTTAGTTGAAAAAACTTCACAGTAGCAACCTATATGCAAAGTTTCTACAGCTTGTCAAAATAATATAAAGTTATATATTTTGTAAAGCTGTCCCTATAGCAGGGCGTCTAAAATGGCCACTTTAGCAGATCATAATATGAATTGCATTAAAAAGAGTAAACAGTAACTGCGTCTGTGACCATTTAGGAAAATCTATACCTATAAATAAAAAGAGAAGTCCTGACTGACTGACTCATCAACGCCCGGCCCAAACCCTTGGACATAGAAAGCTGAAATTTTGCACAGAGGTTCCGGGGCCCTTTATAATGTAGACAAGGAACAAGGAAGGATTTTTCGAAATTCAACCCCTAAGGGGGTTAAATAGGGGATGAAAGTTTGTGTGAAAACACGTCATTTTTGATATTTTCCGACATCCACGCGGGCGTAGCCGCTGGCAAAAGCTAGTAGATCATAATAGGAAAATAAAATGAATTCGTAAAATGGTCACAGGCGCAGTTCATTCATTCATATTATGATCTGCTAAGTGGCCATTGTAGACCCCATATTGTGTTCTAAAATCTCATCATTTAATCAACCTAAATCCAAGAGTGTGGTTTATTCACGAGCTAGAAATGCGCTCTGCAGTCTGGGTGCCAGACAATATAGTTTTCTCTAAAATTATGTCTACGGACGGACGGTGAGCTAGCCCATTACTCACCGTGGCCGAAAGCCATCAAAAATTTCCAACTATAACTCGGGAACACGAAGATAACCGAATCGCATACATTTTCATATTCAGCTATAGGTACCTGTACTTCCTGGTGTTGTTAGGCGACAAGCAGGCGAGGTGTTTGAGCAGCGTGTGCCGTGTAGGCTCCACACAAAGCTTGGCGGGCGGCAGGTCTACGCAGAACATGTTCCGTGCGTCGCCCAGGAACGTTGTCTGGTAGTTCTCCATCCGTAGCTGTACTAGCAAGACGTCTTCTAGGTCTGCCTCGCTGGAAGAGAAATCTTTGACTTTAGTATCGTCGTTTTCGTGGATGGAATGTTTTTTGTCTAGGACCCTTTTTTTGGAGGTTGTGAAGTCATCAAATGACTCATCCCGCTCTGGGCAGAGTAGTAGGGAGTGTCAGACTTCTACTGACTAAAAACCACACATGTTCCTTCTTAGCCCTTTGTGTAGAGACCGCAGTATCTCTGTCGAACAACCCGTAGCCCCGACGGTTGTCTAGGACCCATAGGAGGACCAACGGCCTGGCGGAGTTGCTAGACTCCGCTGCGATATTTAGGGAGGTCTATGTCTGCTGTTACAAGGGTTTGTACCTACATATGAGAGAGAATTAGGACGTAAGTCCCCGCTCGGTTCAATGCAAGTAGGTAGATGTTACATGTCTTCGATTTTTGGCTCTAGGAGTAGGACATAACCGGTTTCCTAACGACGTTTTCCTTCACTGTTTTATTGTATAAAAAACTAGTGACCCGCCCCGGCTTCGCACGGGTCCAAAAAATGTATTAAAACCTTTACCCTTTAAAACCGATTTAAGCATACATAGGGACTGACAACGGGAAGTGACTTTGTTTTATACTATGTGTGTGAAGTGATAGTGAAGTACTTCACAAAATATCTTACCTGGCGGAATACAAGAACTGCGCGAAGTGTATATTGGACACGCAGCCGTCCTTGTCCTCACTGTCCGTGTACAAGTCCGTCTCCCTGTAGTACATGTACAGGAAGTCGTTGAGCTGCTTCACAATAAACTCTTACCTAGCAGAATACAAGAACTGCGCGAAGTGTATATTGGACACGCAGCCGTCCTTGTCCTCACTGTCCGTGTACAAGTCCGTCTCCCTGTAGTACATGTACAGGAAGTCGTTGAGCTGCTTCACAATAAACTCTTACCTAGCAGAATACAAGAACTGCGCGAAGTGTATATTGGACACGCAGCCGTCCTTGTCCTCACTGTCCGTGTACAAGTCCGTCTCCCTGTAGTACATGTACAGGAAGTCGTTGAGCTGCTTCACAATAAACTCTTACCTAGCAGAATACAAGAACTGCGCGAAGTGTATATTGGACACGCAGCCGTCCTTGTCCTCACTGTCCGTGTACAAGTCCGTCTCCCTGTAGTACATGTACAGGAAGTCGTTGAGCTGCTTCACAATAAACTCTTACCTAGCAGAATACAAGAACTGCGCGAAGTGTATATTGGACACGCAGCCGTCCTTGTCCTCACTGTCCGTGTACAAGTCCGTCTCCCTGTAGTACATGTACAGGAAGTCGTTGAGCTGCTTCGCGATGACGGCGCAGCGGTCTTTGTCGCACATCTTCGCCGGCGGACCCTAAGAGCTTGAGAATTAATCGGTACAATAGGGGCTAGAGGTACTGGTTGGACCA
Organism: Diarsia dahlii; assembly: GCA_949775195.1. Classification (NCBI taxonomy): domain Eukaryota; kingdom Metazoa; phylum Arthropoda; class Insecta; order Lepidoptera; family Noctuidae; genus Diarsia; species Diarsia dahlii. Next base: position 18,658,121 of record OX459209.1, read on the forward strand.
AGGGGTCATCAAATAAATAATTCTTGGATCAGATGCCAAAAAAACACATTGCATTGCTTGGTGATGCCAAATAAATATGCCATAATTTTCTTTATTTTCTTCAATCGCGTTCATATTAGAGGGTAGTTGACAAAAAATCTGATGAGTCCGTCAGATAGATTTCAAAAAAATATTGTGTTCGGTTTTCACGTAAACAAAAAATGAAGACGATACAGTGCTTCAAAAAGTCGTGTGACGTCACAGTTTGGTATATCTTTACCAGAAACTGACGTCACAAGCACTCATGATCTTTGACACGTTTTAATTTCGTAAATTTTTATAATTTTCATAAAACAAAAAACATGTATCCAATATTTTTGATAATCTAACCTTCGATCAATAATAGTACTAGATTAAGCATCAGGAACAAAACTAAGTCGCTCAAGTGGCCACGTTTGCACACACGTAAACATCTACTTAACATCTTAGAAAAAAGTTCAATATTATTTACAACTTCAGATGATTATAAACCTTAACACTTAAACATAATGTTTAATTATCATTGTAAAGTATATTTATTTAAGCCCTTTCATCGGAGAAAGATTAGAAGCAAAACATTTTAAATGTCGCTTTAAAGTAAAAAGTCATCAGTACAAAAATATTCATTCTAAAATGAAACTTAAACTCTAAGCAATACGGTTAAAAGCATTTTGTGTACAATGTCGTGCTTATTCTATTGCGGAACTAGCGTTCCCTGTTCAAGAACATGATACAATAGTTGGTGCGTTGTAGCAAACATTGACCAAACAATTATAATATTCGCTGATTTAATTATATTTACAGTTTAATTATGTTTAAATATTATGAAAAAGCACATAATGATATTAAATTACCGAAAAATAGATATTCCTTCCAAAACCTTGGTGTTACGGTGGTTATTTACGTAGTTTTTGAACGCATACTGCGGTATTTTGACGTCTTAATGTTGGCTATGATTGGACCATACTAATTTGAAATAAGACCACAAATACGTTTGTGGTCTTATATTTCGGGCCGTTTTTGAAGCGCTTATCGGGAATCTAGTACATTATTGATCGAAGAATCTAACAGATGGACTAAACAGAATCATATTTTTTTTAGTCAGGGAATATCCCTATTCGAGGGTTTTGAGAATCCGGAAGCACAAAGCAATGTATTGTGTATTATGAGTTGACAGATGATACAACCTATCACCATGCACCGGTTTTAAAAATAGATTGGATTAAAAATGGTTAAATGCGTGAAATATATAAGTACTAGCTGACCCACGCAACTTCGTCTGCGTCACATAAATATAGCTTATAACCTTTCTCGATATCGACTATCCGACATAAATTAAGCTAAATCGTAACAAAAATCTTATCTTTCCTCTTTATTCTATTAGTTCAGATGGTTTAGATTAGCTTAGATTATATTAAAGTGTGAATTACTATAGGTATCTCTTACTGTTAAATATACTATTATAACACTATACACTTGTAAACATTATGATGCAGTAAATATTTTGAATTTGAATTTCCCGGAGGCCAGCCAGGATCCCCCGTACCTACATTGCGACGCGCGAAATATTTTGCCGCGCGGATTTTTTTACATTGCGATATCTTCGAAGATATTTGTTTGAACTGTATAGAGTAAAGAAGCAAATATTCTATATTAAATTTCCGTTCTAACAAACACATTTATTTAGATATAGATTAATACCATATGGGTTAAATAAGCTTCGCAAAAAATAATTCTTTTGAACCTAACAGTTTAACTGTAAAAAAAGGTTACAGTGAGTCAATCTTAAAAGATAGATATATGCTGTCGCGGACTTTTTTTTAGAACTTTTAAAGAGGAACAATTCCTTCATACATGATATTAGCGTAACTTAAACCGTTTTTGCAGCGCACGCAGCGGAAGCTCTCAAAAAGGAAATACCTTTTCCCGTTTTTGTAACATTTTTCATTTATGCTCCGCTCCTATTAGCCGTAGCGTGATGTTATATAGCCTATAGCCTTCCTCGATAAATGGACTATCCAACACAAAAATAATTTTTCAATTCCAACCAGCAGTTTCTGAGTTTACCGCGTTCAAACAAACAAACAAACAAACTCTTCAGCTTTATAATATTAGTATAGATTAAGACAATTATTGGATAAATTAGGGATGATAATGGCAAGGGGTATGTAGTAATGCATAAACACAATCCCAAAAAAAATGTGATAAGGAAAGGAGAATGATGAAATGATATTGAATAAATTTAGTCATCAAAACAATATGGACACTAAAGTAGAAGTTATGACAAAATTAAATAAAAGAAATTGCGGAATCATAATTATTGTGTGAATAACTTCTTAACTAAGCCATGCAACTGTGGAGTGTGCATGTCTATTTACTACTAGATCAAGACAATCGTATGCAAGACGACCAATCAAGCCAAATTAAGCAGATCTCTCATTGTATAAGAAGCTCATAGTAAACGAGGTCAGGCTATACTGGATTTGTTTAGCTTGATGTGTCCCCGTGTGTACCAGATCAAGTTCCCAATGTGTTGTGACAATAAAACTCGTTTTTTTCCTAGTAACATTATCAACTGTAAAGGCTACAAATAAACAACCAAAATCACTTTTACATTTCTCGATATCAGAAGCATAAGGTCGGATGTACCAAAATTTCTCGACATTTGAGGCATAAGGTCGGATGTACCAAAATTTCTCGACATTTGAGGCATAACGTCGGATGTACCATACTCTCTGTATGTGTACATCCGACCTTATGCTGCTGAAGTCGAGATTTATAATAGCAGATGGTATTTAATCCAGCAAAATCACTCAATAAGGGTTCAGATAACTAGAAAAAACTGTCACATCACAATGAGAACTCTTAGATGTTAGAAAAGCTTACAGACATACATTAGTATCGTCAAGCCAGGCCACTTGCCGGGTAGGCAGGCAGACAGCAGGAAAAGGAACACATTAGTACACAGGCACAGTTAGTATGGTCATAATAATACGGTTTAATAGGTTAAACGAGGGACTTATTGGGGGAAGGCATTCAGTATTCGATTCTCCTCCCAAATATGTAAAAAAACTATAACCTTAATTTGTGACCTTAATTGTGCCATGGCCTGCACGCTCCTCAGATTTCACTTCATGAGACTTTTCTTTTTCACCATTGTCCTACGCCAGTTTTAAAAAATGAAGGGAAAATGGATTATACCTAAAAGTAATTGACCCGCGCGGCGCGCACATGTTCTGGGATAAGCACAAGAGTTGCGAGACTTATGCGAATTTAGTATGCTTCTGTCTGTTATTTATCAGCGTTTTTTTGTTTATATTTTTATAAGTATCATGTAAGCATGCACCATCGCAGGTTTTAATATGTCCCTTGTTTAAACTAACATACCTACTAAATAAATACAATATTATTTTATCAACTCTACGTTTGACAAAACACAAACAAACAGCCAATTTGAGTATTTACATTACAACACAATTTAATTTAGGCATATTATAAATAGAGATACATAATATGGGTTAGTCATTACTGGAATATATTTAATTGATCCCGAAATAATTATTGCTTTGGTTACCTAAAAATATAGAAGATCCACTTTAAACACTCATTGATCGTCTTTTTGGAATAATGGAAAAATTTCTTATCTTTCTTTCTTTAAAACGTGTTGCTCGACTCCGACCGTGTGGGATAAGGGCAAGAAGATGATGATGATTATGATCGTCTTTTTGTAATGACTAGTGATTGGAATAGGCTGACTATATTTGTCTAAACTTCGAAGGAGAACAGAGCCAGAAAGTGGAGACTTCCTTACGACTATATTTTTTTCCCCGGGATTCGGGAAAAATCTTTATTAAGGTGGATGTTCCAGGGTAGCCCGCGAAATTCAAATTTTCTTACGTTTTTAGCGATTTGCAGGCCAGTGCTCGGTTGTATGTTAGTGAAAATATAATTTGCGGCTGTAAGACGTATGCAGTTACAGAATTATAATCATCAAAATCATCATTACAACCCTCCAATTTCATGTAACTTTCAAGAATGATTATTTCATCAAAAGGTCATTCTTGACAGTTACATGAACTTGGAGGGTTGTCTTACAGCCGCGAATTATATTTTCACTAACATACAACCGAGCACTGGTCTGCAAATCGCTAAAAACGTAAGAAAATTTGAATTTCGCGGGCTACCCTGGAACATCAACCCTATGTAGAAAATAAGCTTTATTTAAGATGTGTATAAAGCTGGAGACAGAAACCAATGGAAAATCTTAGAGGAGACCTTTGCCAAAAGGCACACTCGAGCTTAGAGATATACTATAAACTTAAAATCAATTGTCTGATAAGCTCAGGATAACGGGCTAAGTGTAAGATAAGTGCTAAGTGTATGTAAGATGTGTATAGGCAATTTTTAACTAAACTTGCAATTACGTCGTAGGGAACGGGATCAATCAAACACATCCTAGTTGTGAGTGTATAATATAGCAGTGCAGCATGCGTATACTCGTCACCTTTACATTGTAGGGCATGCGCAGCGACGCGCACGCGCGCCTGAGGAAGCGCAGCACCAGCGCCGCGTGCGACGCGCCCAGCTCGTTGGCGGGAGACGACACGCGCTTCAGCACGTGCGTCAGGAACAGGCCGAACGCGCGCCGGGACTCGCCCATGCTGCAGGACAGGACATAACCAAAAGATATACCTAGCGTAGTCGCAAGCATAACTGCTCCCTCGGGGAAACCTATGCCTGATTCAGGCTGGAGATGGTTTTGTGACGGTGTTGAGGAGGAAGCGCCGTCAGTGTAGCATCAAGAACCACAGCGGCACGGCTCTATTAGAGCCCAACGTGCAAATTCGTGCCTCGAAGCCGAAGCCGAACACTCCGGTGTACATCATTTTTATTGGAGGAAGGGAAAGCCGCTCCCGCTCTGGACAGAGCCGTAGGGAGAGTCAGACTACTACTGACTAAAAACCACCCATGTTCCTTTTTAGCCCTTTGTGTTGAGGCCGCAGTATCTCTTCCCGCAGCCCAGACGGGGACCCACAGCCCCGGGCCGGAGTACGACTCCCGCCTACACTACGGCGGAGGACATCGTGGAATTTGTACCCCAGAAGAGCCAGTACGCGTCGAGAATACAGTTGCTTGAGATTTTGAGATGCACCGCAACGTCATCTTTAAGACGTTCGTGGTACGAGTACCAACATGTTATCTGCATCTCGTCTTGGCAGAAGGCTTTTGGCCGCAGGGAGTGGTGTTCCATAACTTCCGCGGGCAAGTGCCATATAAAACGCGCAGTGACTTAGTGCGTGGAGTGTTACTAACATCTGTGCTGAACTGTCAGATGGCAAATGACGTGAAGGAAACACAAGAAGTATATAAGAACCGCAGCAGATTATTATTTCAACCTCTAGAATGTTACACAACACTCACGTGAGCTTCATTCCCTCCATGAGCTGTCGTTTGACGAGCTCCTTAGCGCGGCGCGTGTCGTGTAGCTGTGGCGTGGACTCGCCCAGCCACACCGCGGGCGCCTGGCAGGTTATGCTTACTGCTTCGTAGCGTTTTAGCCTGCAGATGAACGAGTTTTGTAAGCCACAAATTAAGGGGCTACGTGAAATGTTCCTCCATTGAAAGGGAGTCTTAGCAGAGTTATTGAAATGGGCGAAAAATTAATTGAACTATAGGAATTGACGTGATCAACATGTATGGTAAAGCTAGAAAAAGTTATGATTTCTACAAGTCGTAGAACAAAATTTATTCATTGTCATGGTCCGAGTCACCACACGAGCCACCACGGTATGGCCATGGCCATGTCCAACAGTGAATATCATCTAGCTGAGTGCTGAAAGTGGCAATGGGCAGGCCACATTGCTTGCAGAACGGATGGCTGATGCGGCCGAAAAGTTCTGGAATGGCGACCGCGAACCGGAACACATTGCGTTGGAAGGCCTCTTAATAGGTGGACCGATGACCTGGTGAATGTTGCGGGAATCCGCTGGATGCGAGACGCACGGGACCGGTCAATATGGCGACACTTAGGGGAGGCCTATCTCCTGCAGTGGACGTCTTTTGGTTGAAATGATGATGAATGTTTAGTGCTACTGGTATACCTCATGGGCGTGTCGGTGAGGCTGGTGGCGACGGTGGCGTGCTGGAAGTGCGGCAGCACGTGCGAGTGCACCAGCAGGTTGTAGTTGTGCTGCACCACCTGGTACGGGATGTTGTTGTTCAGGGACGTCGAGCACACCGGGATGCCCGTTACTGGGTCTGTGGGATTAACGTATTTTGTGACTGACTGGTCATAGTTTGTTACAGAAAATGACATAAATTCCAATTCGATATGCCTTTTAGACAAAGTTAAGATTCAAGACCAAATAGACCGCAAGAGCGAAAGTAGCGAGCTCGAAAAGTTAACATCTTGCCTCAATTAATTTGCATACGTAGAATAGAATAGATATTTGAAGCCAAAATGATTCAGCCTTCTTTTTCGGTTGGTGGTTAAAAGAAACGAAAGGATCTGACGGTTGTCCTCATTTTACGATTGCTACATGACTGCACTGCTTTCTTAGAATAATAAACCTTCTTAGAAAGATACGACTAGATTGTGGCCGAACACTGGCACTAATTTATTGTTCAGAATTTCAGATCGTTTCAATGTGGTGCATGGCAGCTAGGTTAATTTTACATTTTAAGGCGATCAATATATCTTGTTTGATGCGATACAGGAGTCCAACTACTTAAGTGCATGTTTACGTACGCGCGACGCGACGCGCGGCGCGACCTGCGACGCGACGAGCGACGCGTCGTGCGATTTTTGTGTTTACGGACACGCGATGCGTGCAGCGGCAGATATCATCGCACGCGCAAACACAAACGTATGGCAATGTACTACGCTGTTCATACAGACGCGGGGCGGTGCCCGCGGCGGCGCCCGCGGCGACGGCCGCCGCGATTATCGCGGCGACTTTTCAAGCGGGTAGCAAAGCACGCGGCGTTCTCAATCAAACCGACTAGTTTTAGGTATTGCTGATAAAGTAGTGTTTTTGGGGTCGCTGAATTACAAAAATGAGAATGAAAATCCAAGATGGCGTCGACGAAAATTTTTGGTTTTTCCGTCATGGGTGTCGTTTTAATGGTTTTCGGGGTCGCTGATTATGAAAATGAATTCAAAATGAAAATCCAAGATGGCGCCGAAGAAAATTTTTAGTTTTATCATCATGGGTGTGGTTTTCATGGTTTTTGGGGTCGCTGATTACGAAAATGAGGTCAAAATGAACATCCAAGATGCGGCCAGGTAATTTTTGGTTTTTCCGTCATGGGTGTCGTTTTCATGGTTTTTGGGGTCGCTGATTACGAAAATGATGGCGGCCAGGAAAATTTTTGGATTTTCCGTCATGGGAGTCATTTTCATGGTTTCCGGAGTCGCTGAATACGAAAATGAGGTCAAAATGAACATCCAAGATGGCGGCCAGGAAATTTTTGGTTTTTCCGTCATTGTTGTAATCAGCTCATGCTTGCAATCAGTGACTCCGAAAACCATGAAAACGACACCCATGATGGAAAAACCTAACATTTTCCTAGCCGCCATCTTGGATTTTAATTTTGAGCTCATTTTTGTAATCAGCGACCCCAAAAACCCTTGAAAACCACACCCATGACGGAAAAACCAAAAAATTTCCTGGCTGACATCTTGGATTTTAATTTTGACCCCAAAAACCATGAAAACGACACCCATGACGGAAAAACCTAAAATTTTCCTAGCCGCCATCTTGGATTTTAATTTTGAGCTCATTTTTGTAATCAGCGACCCCAAAAACCCTTGAAAACCACACCCATGACGGAAAAACCAAAAAAATTCCTGGCTGACATCTTGGATTTTCATTTTGACCTCATTTTCGTAATCAGCGACCCCAAAAACCATGAAAACGACACCCATGACGGAAAAACTAAAATTTTTCTGGCCGCCATCTTGGATTTTAATTTTGAGCTTATTTTCGTAATCAGCGACCCCAAAAACCATGAAAACCACACCCATGACGGAAAAACCAAAAATTTCCATGGCCGCCATCTTAGATTTTCATTTTGACCTCATTTTCGTAATCAGCGACCCCAAAAACCATGAAAACGACACCCATGACGGAAATACTCAAAATTTTCCTGGCCGCCATCTTGGATTTTAATTTTGAGCTCATTTTCGCAATCAGCGACCCCAAAAACCATGAAAACGACACCCATGACGGAAAAACCTAAAATTTTCCTGGCCGCCATCTTGGATTTTAATTTTGAGCTCATTTTCGCAATCAGCGACCCCAAAAACCATGAAAACGACACCCATGACGGAAAAACCAAAAATTTCCTTGGCCGCCATCTTGGATTTTAATTTTGAGCTTATTTTCGTAATCAGCGACTCCGAAAACCATGAAAACTACACCCATGACGGAAAAACCAAATTCCTGGCCGCCATCTTGGATGTTCATTTCGACCTCATTTTCGTATTCAGCGACCCCAAAAACCATGAAAACCACACCCATGACGGAAAAACCAAAAAAAATCCTGGCCGACATCTTGGATTTTCATTTTGACGTCATTTTCGTAATCGGCGACCCCAAAAACCATGAAAACGACACCCATGACGGAAAAACTAAAATTTTCCTGGCCGCCATCTTGGATTTTAATTTTGAGCTCATTTTCGCAATCAGCGACCCCAAAAAACATGAAAACGACACCCATGACGGAAAAACCAAAAAAATTCCTGGCCGCCATTTTGGATTTTCCTTTTGACCTCATTTTCGTAATCAGCGACCCCAAAAACCATGAAAACTACACCCATGACGGTAAAACCAAAAATTTTCCTGGCCGCCATCTTGGTCTTCATTTTGACCTCATTTTTGTAATCAGCGACCCCGAAAACCATATAAACGACGTACGACACCAATGATGGAAAAACTAAAATTTTTTTCGGCGCCATCTTGGATTTTCATTTTGAACTCATTTTCATAATCAGCGTCCCCGAAAACCATGAATCAGAAAAAAAGTTCCGTCGCGGGTATCGCTTCATCGAGAATTGCCGCTGCGTGCGTCGCCGCGATAATCGCCGCGGGCGCCGCCGCGATAATCGCCGCGGGCGCCGCACAGTGGATCGAAAATCGAATTTCGAAGACATTTAAATTCTTTTCGCTTTTTTAATTTTTTTTGCTTGTGATAAGCTTCTAATTACTCCAGCAGCTATGAATATATACAAGGAATATCATTTGATAGGTAAACTAAATTAAAAAAAAATGAAAATGAAAATTTTGTATGGCGTCAAAGTAATAAATCCAAATATCATCAAAACCATAGTCTCGCAAGATATATCCTTACAGATGACTGTTCTACAAATTATTTGTGATTTTTTGGTGTATTTTATACAAAGCGGAGTTTTGGGGCACAGTTGCCTTGCGAAAAAAAAAATGCTTATCTCTCAAAATACAGTGCTATGTGGTGAATCCTGGGTGATACTACAACTCTGACTTCTGCGGTTTTTTTATAAAAAATATATACGTTATATAAAAAAATGGTTGAACTTTATCTTGTATTTACATCCAAACCAATGGGTTTATAAACTTGAAATTTTGCAGAGAGGTGTCTGTATTTTAGAGAAACACTACTGCATTATCCAAATTAGGAAGTATATTTAATGACATCTTTAAAAAAAAAAAAGTGATAATTTAATTACGCATTCCAAGAACTCGTTTTTAATACTGTATTGTATGATCGTTAACCTAATAGGAAATATCTAATTACCCAAATTATATAATAACCTTAATTTTGATGACATAAATTGCTGTAATTAGTATCTCACTATTACTTTTATGACATCATTAAGGGTAGCTAAGCTAAATATTATAAAATGAAAGTTATTATTTACATTATAATATATACATAATAAAACTAACATATTTATACAATTAAGACTAAAAGTAAGTACCTACATACACAAATAAAACGACGACAATAGGACACTTACGCGTCAAAGTAATATATAATAGGTTAACGATCATACAATACATGTATGATCGTTAACTTATTAGGAAATATCTACCTACCTAATTACCCAAATTATATAGTAACCTTAATTTTGATGACATAAATGATTGTAATTAGTATTTCACTATTCGTTTTATGACATTATTAAGGGTAGTTAAGCTAAATATTATAAAATTAAATTTATAATTTACATTATAATATATACATACTACAAATAAAACTAACATTTTTATAAAAATAAGATTAAAAGTAAGTACCTACATATATGTATACAACGACGATATTAGGACACTTACGCGTCAAAGTACTCCTCCGCATCGCTGCCATGGAAACAAGTCTAGAAGACTGGCAGCATTGCCACGTTGAATGGCAATGCTAATTGTTTGGCCAAAGAGATAGCCAAGAATATAGGTACATACACTTAAATTAGTTTTCAGAATCTTCAACAATATCAGAATCAGAATCTGAATCTGACTCAGAGTCAGGATCTAAATGAGAAACATCATAATCTTCGAAATCTCTCTCTTGAAGTTTCAACAAATCCAGGGTCTCGGTGAAAAGCTTTTGCTTTAATTTCGAGTTCATCTTGGGTCTTACTGCAGAAATAACTGGATCTGATGAAAGAAGTAACATGTTGAGGATATCCTCATTCGAATTTTTTCTGCTTTTTTTTCGCGAATTGTGTTCCCTAAATCTACGAAAGTCTTTGTTGCGTGCCTCGGATGCTTCCTCTGATAGGCTCCCGATTGGCATAATTGCGTTACTAGCAATGATATCTGCCCCGTGTATGAGCAATTTGTGCACTGTAGCAGGCATATGGTACCAATTATAGAGTTCCACATACCTAGCAGCTGTCTGGTACGCATATTCTTTAAATTTTACAGGGTCAACATCTTGCTCCGAGGTAACTGCCTGTAAAATCACTGCAAGTCTACGAATTAACTGTTCGTCTAGCCCAGTAATCGCTGCAGTCTTTTCAGGACTCTCAAAAAATCTTCTGGCTGTATTGCCATCATTTGTTGTTCCGGATCCTTGTTTGACAATGTCTATTAAAACGTTTAACTCTGTTTTGAAACGATCTTATAAAGCTTTTTTTCTTGCTTGAAACACCACTTTGTCATCATCTCCTCGCACTGCCCATTTCTTGAGGTTCAGTCTATAAGCTATGCGCAAAAGGCATTCCATAGTGTTTATACGAGCGTGTAATGTTTTTATTTGTGTATGTAGGTACTTATTTTTAGTCTTATTTGTATAAATATGTTAGTTTTATTATGTATATATTATAATGTAAATAATAACTTTCATTTTATAATATTTAGCTTAGTTACCCTTAATGATGTCATAAAAGTAATAGTGAGATACTAATTACAGCAATTTATGTCATCAAAATTAAGGTTATTATATAATTTGGGTAATTAGATATTTCCTATTAGGTTAACGATCATACAATACAGTATTAAAAACGAGTTCTTGGAATGCGTAAATAAATTATCACTTTTTTTTTTTAAAGATGTCATTAAATATACTTCCTAATGTGGATAATGCAGTAGTTTTTCTCTAAAATACAGACACCTCTCTGCAAAATTTCAAGTTTATAAACCCATTGGTTTGGATGTAAATACAAGTTATAGTTCAACCATTTTTTTATATAACGTATATATTTTTTATAAAAAAACCGCAGAAGTCAGAGTTATATAAAATACACCAAAAAATCACAAATAATTTGTAGAACAGTCATCTGTAAGGATATATCTTGCGAGACTATGGTTTTGAAGATATTTGGATTTATTACTTTGACGCCATACAAAATTTTCATTTTAATTTTTTTTTAATTTAGTTTACCTATCAAATGATATTCCTTGTATATATTCATAGCTGCTGGAGTAATTAGAAGCTTATCACAAGCAAAAAAAAATTAAAAAGCGAAAAGAATTTAAATGTCTTCGAAATTCGATTTTCGATCCACTGTGCGCCGCCGCGGGCACCGCCTCAAATTCAAACAATCGCGTATAAAATCGCTTCTCCGTGAACGCACTCATACACCGCCATATGTTTGAATTTAATCGCCAATCGCGTCGCGCGTACGTAAACACGCACTAATGTTTATCCAAACATCTCGAACAAAAAAAAATAAAAAAAGCTAAAATCTGAACAGAAAAAAGAGTGACGAGAGTGATGACTTACCTAAATACTGCGAGTACTTCTGCCAGGAGTTCTGCGAGGGGAAGATCCTGACGAAGCCGCCCCTCCGTGCGTACTGCGCGCGCACGGCCCGCACGAGGCGCAGCTCCTCGCCCGTCAGCGCCAGCGCGGGCGCGCCCTCGCCCGGCGCGCGCTTGCCGCGCACGAACACGTTCTCCGCCGAGTGCACGCGCCGGCACTGCGCCAGGGAACCACAACACATCACACTATGCTACCCACAACAGTTTCCCCCCCTTTTTTTTTTGGAGGGTTTGAAATCATCAAATGACTCCTCCTGCTCTGGGCAGAGCGGTAGGGAGTGTCAGACTTCTACAGACCAAAAATCACGGCTGACTGGTAGTTACTGACCGATTTATCTTCGCGCAACTGGTCAAAATATGCTGAACCGCTGATTTTTTTCACGTTTTCAGGTTTCATCCCATAGTAAAAGTTGTTTGTTATCATGAGCACAATCACGTGTTTTAACACGTCACTAATTACCAATCCACCTATATAAACTTTCATTCATTCATACTTCACCCACAGGATTAAATTTTCCTTCAATCGTTCACAAAGTTTGTTTATTTCTGTACCTATCTCATCTGCTTGCTACTGAGCGATCTACTTAGGTGTCTCCCGCCACTTCAATTAATATTCCCCAGTATAGGACTGACGCACCTGTGGGCAATAGTTTTCAGGCTGTTGGGGCTGACTTGTACTCTGCGCTTGAAAGAATGCCAGGCTTCGCATCGCTTGCCTACTATTGCTTGAAAGCCATCTATGCCAGCTTCTGCGAGCATGCCGGTAGCACTGAAGTAGCCCGGCCCCATCAACAACCTGAATGCATTGTTGTGTTGTACGCCCTTTGCGCGTAGTTGACCCACAGACTGCATGTTCAGAACGACAGTACGCTGTGAACAGCGTAGCCATTAATTCGGTCGACCATTTTGCAAGTCTGCGAGCCAACATATTGCAGCGGACAGCCTATGGTCTGCGCTTACGCTCAATGCCCAGGCTGCATTTTAGGTCCTCGGAAACCCAGTGACCCAGATACTTGAAAGATGTGACCTGTTTTGAGGGACTTCCACAAAGTTTCAGTTGTGGTGCAAATCGGGTAGGATTTAGTGCCTGCCTTGAATACCACTACTTCACGTTTTTAAACATTTGTATCTGAGCGAATGGGCTTCCGCGTACCTTTCCCATATCATGAGGAACCCTGGACAGGTTACAATAAAATTATTTCGATCATTCATACAGGAGTTCATTGATCGACTTTTGGACAAAGTTAATATTCCAGAGAAAGTAGTTTGCAAGAGCGAACGTAGCGAGCGTAAACATCCTACCTTGCTCACAGGATAGGTCAGAATTGTTATCGGAGTTAATTTGTCGACTTACAGACAAAGCTCAGATTCAAGAGGATGTAGTCTGCAAGAGCGAGCGTAGCGACCTAGAAAAGTTTTACATCTTTCCTCGAATTTTGGATATGTAGAATAGAATACGATATTTGAGGTCAAAATGTCTCACTCCTCGGTTGGGGGACTCCTTACTAATTCTGTGTCAACAGGCGAGAAAGTTTACCCTTATCAAAAATCCTAAGCTAAGGAGAGGGCAGCTGGAATGCCCCTCCATCCAGCTTATGTAATTTATGACCCATTGTCCTCAAAAGAGTTCTACGTTCTGGAAGTCGTGAAAACTTCTTTAGCGGCGCTGAGCACTTTTTTTTGTATGGGTAAAAACTTTCAAACTCGCGTCAGGGTCACGTGATGCTGATCGAAAAATCGTTGTACGTGGGCACGTTGAGTAGAACCACCAGGTTCAGTGTGTCTAGCAGTCGATAATGATGATGATCAACTTACCGCACCGATGCGCATCTTGAGCGAGTTGTTCTGCGTGGAGATGTCGTTCTTGCACATGGGCACGGCCGGTAGACCCACCAGTGTCAACGTGTCTGCTAATAGAGCTGACTTCACACGCGCGTCCAGTGGACTGTCGCAAGCCAGGCTGATGAAGAATACAAAACATTCGTCTGAGATTCATAATGATAACTCAAAAACTGCCCAAGTGCGAGACATGAAGGGTTCCGTACCAAAACGGCAAAAAAAAAAAAAAAGAAATTTGTTGAAGTAGAACAACAGAAATACCTAAAAATTTGTGAAAATTTCAACTATCTAGCTATCGTAATGAGGCTGTGCTGTTATTATCAGAATGAGGATAAAATAATATTACCTGGGCGACAAATTGATTTCCAACAGCCATGGCTTCAGCATGTCATCGATTAGAATATCATAGCCGAACAACTCTGAAACAAGACTAGTGCGCTATAGTTGATGACAAATAACTTGGCAATATCAGTACGTAATTGCCTTTTCCCCAATATTCTTACGCCGCCTGCAGACGACGAAAAGCAACCAAAAAAGCAGTTTTTAGACTGGAGTGCCGATGTGGTGCTATTCCACAAGCAATGGGATACCATCATGATTTCGTATCCTGCGTGCGTTGCAGTATTTGATGGACGGTACTAATGGAGCCAAACTGGAAGCGAAGTTCCGATCCGACTTATATAGACTGCCATCGATATAAATTTTTTTTTTGGTCAGTGTGAATTCATCAAATGACTCCTCCCGCTCTGGGCGGATCAGAAGGGAGTGTCAGACTTCTACTGACTAAAACCGGAGATATGGGTATATATCCTTCTTAGCACTTTGTGTTCCGAAGACGCGGTATCTCTTTCGAACAACCCGTAGCCCCTGCAGACCATCGATACCCTAAGAAGACTTACCAAAGCAGTTAAAGAAGTTAGGTACGAAGACCCTGGCGGCCGCAGTGATGGTCTGAGCTGAAGACAGGATGGACTTGACCACCAGGTCCTCGATGGCTGCCATCAGAGCCGTCGTATTGCGACCTTGCTTCCGCAGGTGACGTAATAGTGCTGAGAGTGTCCACTTGTGGCCTATATTGCCGGCGTTTGGGTCGTCACATCTGTTCGATAAAATTCATAATTAAAGTAAAAAAAAAGTCTTACAAAAAATACACTAAAAAAGTGAAAAATAATTCTCGACATCAGAAGCATAAGGTCGTATGTACCAAACTCACTGTATTTGTCTTTATTTGTACATCCGACCTTATGCTTCTGATGTCGAGAACTTTACATTCGGAAGTCGGTGACTTTTATTTGTTTCATTTACTTTTTTTGCCACCGACCGCGAAGCATTTGCTACAAGACGCGTTGATTTTACGTTTAAAGGAAATTGCGAAAACCTATACATATTCTTTGATTTAGAATGGTTATTTGCAGGATTCGAAAAAATTTATGATTAAGGTAAAAAAAAGTCTTCCAAAAAAAGACACCAAAAACTCTGAAAATAACTCTCGACATCAGAAGCATAAGGTCGTATGTACCAAACTATCTAACCTTATGCTAACTTATGTTATTGAACAAACAACCTGACACTGTTCGGCAAATTGCAAAAAACGTAAGAAAATTCGAATTTCGCGGGCTACCTTGTCGCATTCACCTTAACCAAAATGTACTCACTTGATATAATCCGTATGATACTTATTGATGCTGTAATTACATAGATGCATACAGGGATTCCAGAGGTTCTTGTTCGTCTTATCATACTTTACGGTCGCAAATCTGACCAGCCCCTCCTCATACAAATATATGAGGAGAGGGTCGATGGAGGTCAAGCACACGTAGAGACGGAGGTCGCATTTGTGACCTCCTATTAGTAGAGGCTTGTCTATGTACTTCGCTACTACTACGTTCTCGCCTTTTGGTATTTGTTCGGGCTAGAAAAAAAAGAAGTTTATTCAAAAATAGTAAAGATGAAGAAGTGTGGCTTTCGAAAATGATATTATCTGCAGAAAGGAGCCTAGATTCTGACCCATATACATAACTTATCTATACAAATATTTTTAATATAAAAAAAAAAAAATCAAATGAGTTTTTTACTGATTGAATATGAAAGTATATACCTACGCTACGGTACCTTTACAAACAGGCATTTTTTAAATTTTTGTCTGTCTGTTTGTTTGTTTCGGCTAATCTCCAAAATGGCTGGACCGATTTAGAAGGGACATTTAATGGCAGATAGCGATGGAAAAACAAAAAGGCTTTCATGGAAAGATACCAATGAAATTGTTAAGAAAATTACAAAGGGAAGTAATCATTTTACGAAGACGAAGTTTTCGGACAGAAGCTAGTTTTATAAATTAAACTAGCTAACCTGGGCGACTTCATCTGAGTCACATAGTATTAGCTCATAACCTTTCTCGACACAAAAATATTTTTTCAATTCAAACCAGTAGTTCTTGAGATTAGCGCATTCAACCAAACAAACAAACTCTTCAGCTCTATAATGTTAAGTATAGGTACAGATTTCTTAATCGATTTTCAGCGAAGTGATACTCACAGTATTAACAATATAAATTCCTCGCCCCCTACTCGACGCAGCCGGCTTCACAATCCAAGGTCCTTTGGTCCGATAGTGGGTAGTACAGAGGTCCTTGTACTCTGCCGGCATCAGGAACGTAGTGGGGATGAAGTCGAACTGCTTCAGACCTCGGAAGTACTGCATCTTCTCTATGTTCTTAAAGAGTTTGTCTTTGCGAGTCAGTTCATAAGATCTGAAATGGAAATGAAGTCCGTGAGTCATCCCGTCGGGGCTAAAGGTTGTTCACAAGGTATAACGCGGCCTCGGCACAAGGGCTAAGAAGGAACATGGGTGGTTTTTAGTCAGTAGAAGTCTGACACTCCCTTCCGCTCTCCCCAGAGAGGGAGGGGTTATTTGACGATTCCCCCCCCCCAAAGTCATCTTCAACTTGCTTTTGCCCATGGTCGGCTGTCCCAGTGCCCAGTCTAAACGGATGCAGCTGAATACCAGTATTTTACATGGAGCGACTGCCTGTCTGTACTCGGCAGCCCAGTTCACAACATAACAGGATACTCTATGCTAAGGCTGCTTGTTAAACCTCAAACCTTCGGGCTTCCGGTTTTTTATTTTTCTTTTCCTGTGCTTAGTGCCTAATATAGTGTCAGAATTTTTATGCCACCTATGGTGATTTAAAATACCGGTATTCAGCTGCATCCGATAAGACTGCATATACGGCCGCAAATCATATTTTGTTTAGCATACAGCCACACCCTGACCTGAATTTAGCGGGTAAACCTGGCTTTCACCGAAGTCATGTTGTTCCGATGTTGGAGGATGGATAGTATTTCCAAGAGATTCCGTGTTACCCATTAACAGGACTGCGACGACCAATCAAGCTATGCAAAACTAAATTAAGCTGATCTCTCATTGTACGGCAAGCTCGTATAAAGTGAGGCCTGATAAGTGTGTACTATAAAGCTAACTCCATCGGTGTACAGGGGCTGAAATGAATGCAAAGCAAGAATTTACCTTGGGAAGTGATTAACTCTCTGTCGTTTGTCCAAGGTTTGTAGGGTTTCGAAGGGGATCAGGGGTGAAGACCACAAGAGGGACCAGGTGGTGGAGTCCTCTCCCGCTTGGAGTAGACCGTGCGCATCCAGCATTTGGCGCAGTAGGTACATCGGCCTACAGTGAACTACTGTCAATATTCTTGAATGAGGGTTATTTATGAGTGATGGCAATGAGAATCGTTCTTCTTCGTAGTGATTCGATGACAATTTAAAATGAGGCGGCCCAAAAAACTTTAAGTAGTGTCCATCAGCTCCTGTGATGTGCAAGCAACAGGACAGGTAGGACCTGATATCAAGTGTCCCATCGTTTGTGGGGCAACACCACATTCACACCCGTTTATGTACTCTGATCTAAATTACCCTCTTTGTTGGACAAACTATGAAACTATCAGATAGTGTTTTATGCAGATAGTTTTTTATTTAAAACATCTATGCGCGCCTAAGCAGTGAAACCGAGTCGTATGCCGTGACTGGAGTGACTCTGCCATGGCGTGATGCCTCCTTTACCACTTAAAATCAACCTTTTCCCATTAGTATTAAAGTTTAAGAACGACAGTTGATACTAATTCTGTTGGCGTGATAAATATATATTGAAGGATGGAGAGGGAGAGGAAGACCAAAGAAGAATTGTGTGAGAGATGTTATGAAGGAAAAAGGAGTAAACGACAGCGTGGCGATTGACAGAGGAATATACAAGAAAAAAAAAAAAAGCGTTGCGCCGACTCCAAAAAACAAGGGTAGGAAGATTAATAATGCAATAGTCGCAAAATTTCATGAGTAAAACCAAACTCAAAAGTACTGACAGTAATTCACGTTTCCGTACGCTAATTCTCACCTGGGGAAGTGGTTCACTCTCTGGTAAGGTGACAAGGCCCTCAGAACATCAGGCTTCGGGTGCAGGCCTGACCAGAGCAGGTTGAAGTCCTTGCCTTCAGTCACTGTCTCCTGAAGACCATGGGCTTGCAGTAACCGGTGAAGGAGTTTGGTCTCTGTGTTCACTAGTTTGTAGGTCGTTCTGAGGAGGCGGGCTGGCATGTGACTGCTTTCTAAGACCTGTGGTATGTAAGTTTCGTTTTAGTTGAAAACCGT
The DNA here is from genome assembly GCA_949775195.1 of Diarsia dahlii. NCBI lineage: Eukaryota > Metazoa > Arthropoda > Insecta > Lepidoptera > Noctuidae > Diarsia > Diarsia dahlii. The sequence goes on from OX459209.1 coordinate 18,676,872, forward strand.
TGTGTAAAGATTTGTAATATCGAATATCGGTTTCAGAGAAATTATGCTTACCAAAACCTCCAAAGCTGACAAAAATTGCACAATTGTATCATCTTTACGGCCGTGATAAGATAAGAGAGTATACCAGGCAAATCCAAAATGTTTTTAACATATTGGTAGGGACCTAGACATGCTCTTTTAAAAAAAAATTATGTTAAAAATAATTGAATAGGCCCAGTTTTCGAGTGGGAAAAAGGGAATACAGATTTTGAAAAGAAAGAATACATGCCATATACGAGTATATGGCAGCCGGGACCAACAGCTTAACGTGCGTGGGCGCTCACCCATTCGCAGACCAACATAGGCAATCGCGGCTTAACCTAAAGATCAACCTGTGTGGTAGATATTATTAAGCCTGTTAATACCTTGACGCTCTCGACTTCCTTCACCAGCAGATGTTCCGAGTCATCACTGTCGAGGCCAGGCGAGGTCGAGCGCTGACACGCCGGGGCTTTGCGTTTGTGCTTACCCTTATTTTTCTTGCCCTTTTTATCGTTACTGCTACCTGGAAAGGGAATAAATGTGTCATCGTCATCATCGTCAGCCTATAATGATCCCACTGTTGGTCATCGACACAGGTGTTCTCTTTGTGAGAAGAAAGGGGCTATAACCTACCACGCGAGCCCAGTGAGGTCACATGTCTTCGATTTTTTGGTTCTAGGACATCCTCACGATGTTTTCCTTCACCGTTTTTGAGAGCAGTGGTGATGAAAAAAAGTACACAAAGTAATGCACCTGCCTGGCACACCTAACATCGTGCCCTGTCTGCACGTTACAGGAACTGAAGACGCTAACTTCGAAGTCGAATGGGCAGGCTCAAAAGATTGCTATCAACACGCTAAGATAAATTTATCCATATTTACCCTTAGAACTCTGAGGTGATGTTTCTTCCGGCGGTTTGATATTAGCTGTTGTATTCTCGATGTTCAGATGTTTCTTTAGCGTGATCTTGCTGAGGTCGTTGAGGACATCCTCGATGTCCCGCTTGTGCGTCACAGATTCAGTGTTATCCTCGTGCCCTTGTTCATCCGTGCACACTGCCTCGATTATGTTCGCATCACTCACGTGACGCACCACGTAAGCAGTCCCGCTATACTTGTTGTTAGTCGTCCCAAACGTCTCCATCACATCATGCATTATATTCTTCGGTCTCATCGCGAAAGAGTGAGGCTCCGCGACCAGTCTCCGCGCCATATTCTTAGCTTTGTTCAGTAGTATTGCAGTCCCTGTGTTGTTACCTATAGTTTTAGTTTCCGACTCCATGGACGGCGTCCTGGATGCGAGGACGCATGATCTGAAGACCAGGACTGCTCCCTTAGTGCCGATGGGTCCGCCAGACACCCAGTCTGATACGGACCCCTCGTTTTCTTTAGAAGGGGCATCTTCGTCATTTCTTCTCATTTTGTCTTCGTGTTGTGTGTCTGTGTCTGCTGTCGTAAGGCCTGATGTAGACGGATTCGGGGTGTCTGACGATACATGTGGACTAGAAAAGGAATAACATTATAGATATTGTAAGGTGATAAGTTAGGCCCGGTTTCAACGAAACTCGAAAAGAAAGGAGCTGGTGGGGTGACGTGCAAGATTTGCCGTCATATATGGATGTCTGGCAATGTGGTTGAGAGGTTCTCTGATATCTAGACTTCTCTCCACAACGTTTTTCTCGGTTTTGGTGGAAACCAGGCCTTACGTGTAGATTCGCCGAATGTATTGTGATTTTGCAGTCAGAATAATGCAGTGTACTCGTTTAAAATGAATGAAAATTTTACGTTGGGGAACGTAAACCCAGATTCATTTAACAGTGTTTGTAAAAATTTAGATGCAAGCATGCTGCTTGTGTTGAATTATTTATATTTTATTGTATCTGAATACGAAATATTTTTTTTCGAAAGTAAAAATACCAAAAGAAAAGATGGAATCAAAGCCAAGTAGGAAAACCATTTGCCAAAAGTAGCATGCAGCCATAGAAATATCTGAAAATTATATAAGCACATAGGAGCGTTGCAAGCCATGCCAACATGTGGTCGCTATGGTCAATCAATGAGTCGATTGTGTCGCCTTATATGGCGAAGGTCGGCGGGTAGGTAGGTTCTATTGAATCGGTTCGGTACATAGTTGCTTTACGGCAGTGTTTGATCGAATACAATATATTATTATTGACTTGTATATTTGCAAAGTGTAGTCAGCCGTCTGTATGTTTTGTTGCGGTTATCTTAAAAATGGTTGAACGGACTTTTTAAGTTTTTGCTTAGAGGTCTAGTGTCTTTTCCAAAACGGATTAGTCTAGTTTTAGATTAGTATTATTGATAATAATGTCGGTTTTTGGTAATACGATATAATTATGGCGGCTTTACTTATTTAGACAGGACATGCCCGAATAAAATGGAAAATCCTGAGAGCGTCTCGTATTTTTGTAACGAATTTCAACAAGATTGACATAGCCTTTCGGTAGCTTATTTCATCTATGACTATTTCATTATCAATACAAATAGTATTTCTACCATTTTAATCGATAATGGAAAAGACAATTGAAAGCAAGTCAGTGGCAGAATACATCCACTTTTTTATTTTTTTGGAGGGTGAGTACTTCATCGTCAAATGATTCCTTCCGCTCTGGGCGGTAGGGAGTGTCAGACTTCTACTTACTAAAAACCACCCATGTTCCTTCTTAGCCCCTTGTATCGAGGCCGCGGTATCTCTTTCAAACAACCCGCAGCCTAGAATACATCCACTGAGGCACTGACCTACTGATATTATATCACACTGATGAGTAATACGAATTTGTCATAAAAAATTCTAATCAGCGCTCTGTATCCTTTTTCAGAAGGAAAAAGTAATAAAAAGTTATTGAACTATAGTCAGGAATATTGGTACGAAAAGTAAATTTATAATGAGTTTAAAAAACTACCATGGGCTGATTCACGAGCATTACAGACTATAATACGAATGGAATGTGAACTCTGCGATCATAGTGCCGATTGTCGTTTCAGCCAATGGCATAGCCGACCCTTTTTTTTTTGTTGGGTGTAAAATCATCGAATAACCCCCCCCCCCCCCGCTCTTGGGCAGAGTGAAGGGGAGTGTCAGACTTCTACTAATCTGTGCTTCTACTGACTAAAAACCAAACCCATGTTCCTTCTTCGCCCTTGTGTCGGAGCCGCGTTAACCTTTCGATAACCCACAGCCCCGACGGGCGGCATAGCTGACCCTAACACACACATCATAGTGACTAGGGACTACCATTACATTGACCATTACCCGTAGAACCACCATCATTCTCTTGCCCTTATCCCAATTCATTTGTGGTCGGCGCAGCATGTCTTCTTCTTCCACACCTCTCTGTTTCTCGTCATCTCATGAGGCACCTCCTTTCTTACCATATCATTCTTTACACAGTCAATTTATTCACATTCAAAACTTTCCTCACGAAATTTTCCTCATTCCTCCGCATCACATGCCCATACAACGACAATCGATTTCCACACAACTTTTCAGTCACCGGCGCCACTTTCAGACTTCCTCTTATGTACTCATTTAATATTTTATCCATTCGTGTAACACCGCACATCCCCCTAAGCATTCTCGTCTAAGCCACATGTAAATGCCTTTCATTCCTCCCTTTTGTGGCCCAATATTCTGATCTATACCACCGTGTAATAGAAATCTTCACCAGACTAATTTGCTTAATCAATACATTCATATTCAACACAAATTTGACTGGCCCATTCGGGCGCCAATTAGGCAGTCAAGCTATTCTCAGCGAATTTATAGCCAAGGACCTAAAACCAGTCGTTTAGCGCCAGGTATCACATAAATTCGGACTTCGGCACGCGAACTTATAGAAGTAGAACATAACTACGAATGCAATGAGAATATTGAGAATGCTTCAAATAGGGGATCGGACAAAAAAAAACTAATTAGTCCGTCAGATAGATTTCCAAAAATTATTGAACACGTATTTTTTCTTTTTTCACGTAAACTTAAAATGAAGACGATACAGTGCTTCGAAAACTCGTGTGACGTCATATGATAGTACATTTTGACAACACAAGTGACGTTTCAAGCCCCACTCCAAGATCTTTGACGCGTTAAATCTTCGTAATTTTTTATTGATTTGATAAAACAAAAAACACGTATTCAATATTTTTCGATAATCTAACTTACGGACTAAACAGAATCATATTATTTTGACCCTGTCCGATCCCCTATTCTGATCGAATGGTACAAGTTGTTACCGACCGAAATATTTTGAATATTTGCATATACAGCATGTATTGCTGAAATTCTAGAATTAATCTGGGGGCACGGCAATGCCCCCTCCAAGTCGAGCAATAAAGCGGCACGGCCGTACCATCCTTTTCTAGAATTATGTTTACAGATACATACAAAGTCTCCCACTTCTTTTCACGGGGTAGGTAGACACTATAGAAAGCCACCTGCAACAATTCTTTTATACGCCCTTTGGTTTATTTGCCCACGTTCATACATCTGGGGGTCTAAAATGCTCGCTTAAGCAGAAAACATGACATGAAATAATTTAGTATTTAAGTAATGATTAATAATAATGGGGCCATTTTAGGGCCCCGGTCGTACATGCACGATTGCGAGTAGTCTGTTTACGAATTTAAACGCAATTCATATTATGATCTGCTAAAGTGGCCATTTTAGACCCCCTGTCCTTCCTGAAGGACATCACCAATAAGGTTAGATCTGTGTTTGTCCTTCTAGGGCCTCGTGTCATGGCGTTTCCATACTTCTGCCTTGTAAACACCTTTTGTTATCCACGCTCATTATTCATTCATCCTCTCGTCTATCGCTTTTATTTCTTTTAAGCATAATATTGACAGAGGAATTAAGATATCCACTTAAGGTGAATCCTCCAACCAGCCCGCGAAATTCAAATTTTGGTAAGTTTTTTGCAATTTGCAGGCCAGTGATAGGTTGTATGTTGATGAACATTTAATTCGCGGCTGTAAGACATATGTAGTTACAGAATTTTAATCATCAAAATCATTAATACAACCCTCCGAGCTCATAAAGGTTCCGGAATGACTTTGACCTTGTAAAAAGTCATTCCGGAACCTTTATGAGCTCGGAGGGTTGTAATGATGATTTTGATGATTATAATTCTGTAACTGCATACGTCTTACACCCGCAAATCATATTTTCACTAACATACAACCTAGCACTGGCCTGCAAATCGCTAAAAACGTAAGAAAATTTGAATTTCGCGGGCTACCCTGGAACATCCACCTTAATTGTTGTATTTTTATTTTCTCATCAGGAGTTTCTCAGTAGCCGCCACGGAGTCTGGATTCATAAATGGTAAACTGGGTAAATGTGAGTGTACTATTAGGTACATCTCTACCTACCTAACCCTTAGGGAATTACAGGCGTGATCTAGTCTATGATAAATTATGTCTGTATGTGTACAGATCATCATCATCATCATTTCAGCCGAAAGACGTCCACTGCTGGACATAGGCCTCCCCTAAGTGTCGCCACATTGACCGGTCCCGTGCGTCTCGCATCCAGCGGATCCCCGCAATCTTCACCAGGTCATCCGTCCACCTAGTGGGAGGCCTTCCAACGCAACGTCTTCCGGTTCGCGGTCGCCACTCCAGAACTTTCCAGCCCCATCGGGCATCCGTTCTGCGAGCAATGTGCCCGGCCCACTGCCACTGAAGTTTGGCAATTCTTCGGGCTATGTCGGTAACCTTGGTTCTCATGCGGATGTCCTCATTTCTGATTCGATCGTGCAAGGAAACTCCGAGCATAGCCCTCTCCATTGCCCTTTGGGTGACTTTAAGCCTTCTGATGAGGTCCATTGTAAGCGACCACGTTTCGGTCCCGTATGTGTACAGATACTGTCCCTTAATAACTTGTGATTTAAAACTATTCAGTGAAACTACTCGTATTAATTGCTTTTATTGTGTTAGTGTTAAATTATAATTTTTTGCATGTCTTTTGGTAAAATATGGCTCAACCTGCCTCTTATTTGTTTATATCAACATGTGTACCCATATTTACAAAGTAAACATTTCCTTACTTTACTTACTTACCCTTTTAAACGTTTTACTTTGAATTGGTTTTTGATTTTAGAATTTGCTTTGGTTGCTAGGTATTTAGTGAAAGCGGTCCCACCGTTACTAGTTATCGTTCAATAAAAAACGCATATTTAGTATAAAAATTATCGTACCTAATCAATAAAAAATCGTGTCCATGTACCTTGACGGGTGTAAGCAGACAACTAAGGCAATAACCCAAGGGTTGGTTTGCCAAATGAGAGTAACCTTAGCAACGCGCACCTACATCTATCGATCGCCGGTTTTATGGCCACATGGTGAGGGAGACACCCTTGCTTAGGGTGAGGACACGGTGCTAGCTTTATAAACATTTATGTTTCTTGGAAAATATTTAGTTTTATTGGGGTAGGTTGTCAATTTTATTGCATATTCAAAGCCTAAAGTCTGTGATTTATACTGCATTCGCATATTTTTTTTTAGTCAGCTTATCTTTTAATAAACTACTTTATTATCTAACTTATATTTTATTTTAACATTAGATTTTATGCTTTCTTTCTTTTTCTTAGTGCCTAACATGGTGACAGAATATTTTTGCCGCCAATGGGCCTCTGACTTGGCTTTACATGCCATTGACAAAATATATTAAATTTGTCAATCATGCTAACTTTTATTTATATAAAGAGTGTGAAATACCTTTAACGAAGGCGAAAGGCATTTGTTCTCCCACTTATTGCGAGTTTTTTTTTGTTCTGGACCGTACCTGGGAGCCTTCTACATAGTTACGGAGATATTCGAGGTCAAAGTTCCAAATTTTTTTTAAATACCAGGTTTTAAGGCTATAACTTGGTGTTAATTGCGTCCATGACCTCTTTACTACCCACAGTATTAATCAGCACTATGTTTTGAGTATGCTACGTTGAGTTTTACTGAAAAATGTGATTACTACTCACCCCAAAAAAAAATTGTTTCCCAGCAATCATTTCTTGGTTAGTTCCTTAGTTCAGTGTATGGGTAAAAATTTTTAAAATTGTTATATGATATAGTAAATTATCTGGTATATCGATTCCTTAACGTTGGACTATTTACGCCACATCCTGTATAATGCTTGATTGACGATTTTGTGGAGGGTCCGTTGTTTACACCCTGTATTTGTCAATTAGACGTTACAAAACCCTAAATAGCAAAACATGCAATTTTGACGTAGGTACATAGGTATATGCATACTCTGCAAACAAGCCAAAACAACTGTGAAGCTTATTTATTCTTTGCTCATCAATGAATAACAGGGTCAATAAATAACGAGCAGATTTCCGATCCAAATTACAATAGCAGCTGTACTAAACCAGTAACACAGCAACCATTGATGTTTATAACTTTATTTAAAAAAAACAAGATGGACAAGAATAGGGATTATGCAAACATTTTCTTTTTTTTATTTCGACATGGAATGCAAAAATACTATAAAAATAATCATAGACAGTGAAAACAAGACCAAAGTCGGCCAAACAAGAAAAACCGTAAGAAAAAGGTATTCAAGGAAATAATATGAACTGAGAGGGTTGTATTGGTGATTTTAATCATTATTAATCAGTAAAGTCACATTTTTTACGGTCGCGTATCTGATTTTATTTAACATACAACCTGAAACTGACCAGCAAATTGCAAAAAACGTAAAAAAACGAATTTCGCGAGCTACCTTGAAGGATTCAAGTTTGACAGATTGTAGTCAATTGATGTGCTAGCGTCTGTACCTCGCAGGAGCTCGCAACATTGTTTTTTGAGCAGTAATTTTATTAGCCTCCCGCTCCGCTCATGAATGAGTCACGGGCTCAATATATCGTGCCGATATCCGATGCAAGTTACGATAATATGCAGCCCTGCCAGACTAACATGCATGCTTTCCGACCTACAGCTATTTGCGTATTAATTCGCAATAATTATCCGGGTCATGAAATTGTAATGGTGTTAGAACGCGTTATAAATAAGCCTTACAATAGTACTGTGCTGTGCATTTTTTTCTGGTATTGTAATGGTATTTTATAAATAAATGTAGTTAGAACGCCATTTATGTCCCAGAATAGAACATGCGCAGTTGTTTACATATTTTTTTTCTTTGCAAGTTATAACAGCATTAAGGCTGAGTTGCATCAAAAAAGTTGTTAGAGTTAAAGTTTGTGTCAAATTTGACAGTACAGTGCGATCAAATTATCTTGGCAGCTCCGAACTTCGTGCAGGTCATTTTGTTACAACGAATGTTTATAAGTGTTATGATATTTATTTTATTTGTATTTCTCACTGTTTAAATTAGATATTTTCTGATCGTTTAAGTATTGTTTTTTTTGGCAATAACAGTTTTATTCCCAAGTTTACATGCGTAAAATTTCGCAAAGCCTATGTTCAGAGCTGCCAAGATAATTTGATCGCACTGTACTTTAAGGGGTATAGAAAAATTATTTATTTATTTATGCACACACAAAATACAAAAAAAAGGATAAAAACGTAACAAATAGAAGAGCACAAAGGTACTGCTTATTTAATTATATGTATATACAAAATTTTTTTTGCAAACATTCAAACAAAGTAAGTACCTATTATATTTATTGCTTTGTCTATAGCACGTATTATTTTTTGGTTGAACAATTACCTACGATGAATATCCTTGTTACGCCTTAACCCTTTATAAGGCTCTGGCAATATATTTGCCACCATATTTTAAGCAATGCAATCGTATAGTCAGCCACCAAGCTACGTTTTTAGAGACTCGAAATCTTGGCAAGAAACATTCGTCGTTCCATGTGGAAAAACGATCGGCTCTAGGTAATCACACTTTTCTTTTCATCGCTTTCGTCATCAGAACTGGTTTCTGCGAGTATTTCTTGGAGCAGGGTCATGATGTCTAAAGGTTATATTCAACGCGTTTGACAATAAAATTGACAGACAATTTAACACAAACTATAACACTAACCAGCGCAAAGTGAGCGGTTGCAGTTACTGTTAAAGTTATGACGTCATTTAACTATTTGTCAAATGGCGCAACTCATTGTTGGCCTAACCGATACAAAACTGAAGTTTTGATGTTTGTTTGACGTGTCATTTGACACAAACTTTAACTTTAACTACTTTTTTGGTGCAACTCAGCCTTAAACTTTTTGTACTTTCAGAGCTTGGTCCTTGGAGGCGCAAAATAAAACATTTTTTTCTTATAACTAATACTCGTTTTAATCTAATTAACGTTTTTAAGTGTTATTAACTGGCATATGATTTTATTATTACACTACGTTAGCGCTATCCATACCACTAATACCTACCTATTATAAAAAAAAAGTTTGGTTGTAGGAATTAATCTCCGAAACTATTCATCTGATTTAAAAAAATCTTTCTCTAACAGAAAGCTAGAAATTATCTATTGCTAAGTGCCATATTGTAAAACGTCCGGACGAAGTCGCGGAAAGAACCTAGTAACTTTTGTCAAAAATAAAGCTTCGTGTAAAGAAACATCTTAAATGGATCACAATGCTGAGAAATGATCAGTCAAACAATAAGCATTTATTTTGACGCACATGACTCAAATCTTACGAATTTTAATGCAAAACGCAGCGTTGCTTACAGCCTTGAAACTTAACAAAAAATAATAAAACAATCAATGAACTAATTGAGAACTGCTACTGGCGCTTTATTAAAAAAAAAAAATCTTAAAAATTTTGAAGATCACAAAAACTGTCTTCGAAGACCTAATTAAGAAAAAAACATGAAATAAAACCTCGCAACTCATTATCGCTCAAGAAAAAAAAACAAAAAACTGTCCTCTAATTAAAAAAAAACACTATTCTTAGAAAAAAGAATCAAGAAAAAAAGAACTACTTACACAAAAACCATGGCTACGAGTATTAACACCGATCGCGTTGAGTCAGAGCGTCCTGAATAAGTTCGCGTTCGTAAATAAACAATCGGGGGGCACAATGCGTCCGTCACGGGTGAGCGATGCACACTGACTGGTGGAGTGGAGTAGTGACTAGTGATTCAGGTGATTGGTTTGTGTATTGACAAGTTGTTAGAGCGGTGATTTAGGGTTAAGCTTTTGATAAGGGCTTTTACAGGCTCTAAAGAGTTAGTAAGATTTGTTATTTTTTTGGTTTAGTGGCATAATTATATTCGTCCCTGCCTCGGAAAGCTGTCCCGGCCGGCTGTCAATGGTTGATCTTTGACAGTCGTTTCAGGTAGCTTCAGTAGACTGTAGAATGATATACAGACAACCAATCGTTTGCCTAGTGACCCGGTGGTTTCGATTCCCACGGAAAGCATACTTTGTAAAGTTGTTTCCAGTTGGGTTAGGACATTGCAGGCTTGAATCACCTGATTGTCTGATAAAAAGATGATTCCGTGCTTTGGAAGGCACGTATAAGCCGGTGGTCCAAACCATGTCAGAGGCCCTTGGGGCGGTTTGGAAACTCTGCCAGGGTGTGTGGGTTCGTTAGATCTTGCTGCCCACACGATAAGAAGAGTACTAATTGAGTTGTGTAGGTCAGATAGAGTTTTCAGCTGAATCCTGACTGGAAGCCGACACTAACATAGTTAGGAAAAGGCTAGGCAGATGATTATGGGCATAAGTGATGATTATGGGAAGAAGCCCTGTTCTCGGAACCTGTGCGGTACTGCACCGACCGGACCTAACATGCTGCTGCGCCCTGCTGTGCCTTCGACGCAGCTGTATATTTCGCGTCTGCATCACTCCACAAAAATTGAGGAAGTTGTGCAGTACCTGAAAATTAAGACCAACTGGACTCTGAGGGTCGAAAGGTTGGAGTCGCGTCACAACACCAACTTTACGTCATTTGTGATACGTGTTCCAACTCACCATCTTCAGACCTTCTTAAAAGAGGACTTTTGGCCGACAGGTGTCCTATTTCGACGTTTCAGAGGTCGGTTACGCGACACCACGCTGAGAAACACGACGCCGGCATCGTTACGTGTATAGTTTTAAGCTGTATGGTCGTTGAGTTTTAAGTAGTTTATGAATAATTGTTAATATGTATTAGTTTATTATTGTTTTAATTGTATGTATTTTATCTATGGGCCTCAGTAGCCTGAAAATAAATTGATTGATTGATAAGTGGCAAATACTGTAATTAAATGTGATGTGCAGGAATGAGGGAAATAACGTAAGAAAGGTTTTGAATATGAATGTGGATGGGTATAAGAGTAGAGGAAGACCAAAGAAACGATGGATGGACTGTGTTAAGAATGATATGGTAAGAAAGGAGATGTCTCATGAGATGACGAGAAACAGAGAGGTATGGAAGAAGAAGACATGCTGCGCCGACCCCAAATGAATTGGGATAAGGGCAAGAGAATGATGATAAAGTTGCTGGGGAGTTTGTTCCGTCACCTCTTCCCTAACCAAAACAATAGGAAGTTGTGAAGTGCAGGCTGTGCAGGGGTTTCGGTTTCTGGGGACTGAAAGTTAAAATAAAACGATATCATTGACTACCTCGTATCGTAGTTCGTGGGTCTAGGTCGATTCCCTGATCGGCCGAACTGTAATTGGGTTTTCCAAAAGAAATTTCTCAGTAGCATTGCATTTGTGCCCGCGTAATAGGCATACAAATGTACTTTTCATCCCTTCAATTCGAAAAGTGTCGTTTTGTTCCTCTCTAAGTGCGAGCAAAGTAGCTCTTTTCTCCATTAGACTTTTTAGCGGGCAGTCTTCGATCAATAATGTACTAGATTCCCGATAAGCGCTTCAAAAACGGCCCGAAATATATGACCACAAACGTATTTGTGGTCTTATTTCAAATTAGTATGGTCCAAGCATAGCCAACATTAAGACGTCAAAATACCGCAGTATGCGTTCAAAAACTGCGTAAATAACCACCGTAACATCAAGGTTTTGGAAGGAATATCTATTTTTCGGTAATTTAATATCATTATATGCTTTTTCATAATATTTAAACATAATTAAACTGTAAATATAATTAAATCAGCGAATATTATAATTGTTTGGCCAATGTTTGCTACAACGCACCAACTATTGTATCATGTTCTTGAACAGGGAACGCTAGTTCCGCAATAGAATAAGCACGACATTGTACACAAAATGCTTTTAACCGTATTGCTTAGAGTTTAAGTTTCATTTTAGAATGAATATTTTTGTACTGATGACTTTTTACTTTGGAGCGACATTTAAAATGTTTTGCTTCTAATCTTTCTCCGATGAAAGGGCTTAAATAAATATACTTTACAATGATAATTAAACGTTATGTTTAAGTGTTAAGGTTTATAATCATTTGAAGTTGTAAATAATATTGAACTTTTTTCTAAGATGTTATGTAGATGTTTACGTGTGTGCAAACGTGGCCACTTGAGCGACTTAGTTTTGTTCCTGATGCTTAATCTAGTACTATTATTGATCGAAGCGGGCAGTAATGAGATTTGAATTTAGAACATGAATCGTTCATTGAAATCGAACGCAAATTGTATTTTACTGGCTGTAAGTGTTGGCTGTACGGTGCGAGGAGACGCGGTAACTAAATTAAAAAAAAAACAAAAGCGCGTGATTTACTTCCCTGTTATAATAATCGGTACGGACTTTATTGTATTTTGTGCAAAAAAGATGAGTTCTACGTCGAGTTCTGAAAGTGATAGTGCATTAACTCCTGAAACAATAAAAATAGAAGCTAATAACGTCATACAAAACTTAATCCCTACGAAATCCAGGGAGAAATATTTAAAGGCATACGACAATTTCTTAATATGGAGTAGAAGGTTGTTTAGTAACGTGTTGTCTTAATAAGGACGTAAAACTGGACACATATCCGTAATTAATATGTCTGATGGATTTAAACGTGTCGTCACTCTATTTTTATTAAATAATAATATTACAATAAAATATGAGGCGCCTTTTATTTTCTCATCGAGGGTGATGAAAAGTCGAGTGTATCACTCGGGTGCAAAATATATTTTGGGCTCGGGCGACGTACTTTGAATCCCTCGCTACGTTCAGGATTCTACTAAAGAATCCCTCACTACGTTCGGGATTCTACTCTAGAATCCCTCACTTCGCTCTGGATTCAAAAAAGCGCCCTCGCCGTAAAAATATTATTTTGCTCCCTTATGATACAATCTACTATTTTTTCTTCCTAAAAGTATTTCAGGAAAATAAGGGGAGGAAGACCCGCGACCCGCGGGGACCCGTTGGATGCGAAACGCACGTGACCGGTCAATGTGGCGACACCTGGGGGAGGCCTATGTCCAGCAGTGGACGTCTTTTGGCTGAAATGATGATGATGATGATGAAGGGGAGAGTTGATTTTGATTTTGAAGTACTACTGAATTAAAAAACCTCCAAAAATGCCCATTTTGCTGCTATGATTAGGAATTTAACCGCAGTATTACCCAAACACCCAGTAAACTAGAACTAGTTTGCAAGAAAAACTGATTCTTTTATTGAAACAAGAGTACCTCATAAAGTTTCAGGGTTTTCTTTTTCTTTTTAGGTGTTCGTGTTATAGGTACCTATGGCGCCACAAAACGTAATGTTTCGCGAAATAAACCAAGTTGAATTCCATTTAGAGTTCGTTCACATGGAGAATCTTAGTGTGGGTTCTTTTCAGGACCGTTTTTCTGGTCCTCCAACAAAGGCGCATAATATCGTGGCCTTCGTGTCCTGAAGGTCTAAAATGGCTAATTTGGCAAATCATAATATGAATCGCGTTAAAATTCGTAAAATGGACCAATCATAATAGTAACTGCGTCTTTGTCCAAGATCCCAGGGCCGCCAGACGTCACGTATTTTCTGACGAAGGAAATGTGGACGATTGAGTAGTGTTAGTATGAACTAAGAACACACTACTACCAGCTAGCTTGCTTGGACGGCCAATTTTCAGGTATCAGGTCATCAAGGTACACAAAAAAATTACTTCACGTATTTTCTACTAGCTGATTTTTACGTATATTTTAGGTAATATCCGTAACGAAAAATGTGAGACACAAAGTCTCACATTTTTCACCTGTTTTTATGGGATCGAAGCCACGATATAGCCTCAAAGAGATTTCAGCAAGATTGTAGGGGCCTACGTACGAGGGCCGACGCCCGTCGCGCGTCAGTGCTGCGGGTTGTTCTAAAGAGATACCGCGGCCTCGACATAAAGGGCTAACAAGGAACACGGGTGGTTTTTAGTCAGTAGAAGTCTGACACTCCCTACCGCTCTGCCCAGAGCGGGAGGAGTCATTTGATGATTTCCCTCCCTCAAAAAAAAAGCCACGACCCGTAACGCAAAGGCTAATCGATCTGCCACGAGTCAACCACAATTTATGAAAAAACAAACCGTAATTTCCTTTAACCCGCTTCCGTGCATCATTGCCATAAATGTTATTACAGCAAATATGACTTATCCAAAAAATTGGGGAGCATTACTCCTAAATAGGTCGCGGACTCGCGGAGTAAATACATTTTTGCATCTTAATTATTTCCTGAATTATTTATTCGAGTTACCTTCTGTCAGTGAAGTTTACGAACATTTTTCGTGTTATGGAATTGGCTGATGACCCAGTTTTCGTGGCCTCATCGGCATGAACTGCTTTCAATAATTTTCGTACCTACCCAGTACCCAGGTAGGCTGCTGTAAATACAATTTCGCAAAATTGGGGATTTCAGGCTTTATTGACTCACAATGTTAGTGTGGAGTTCTCCAGAAGATGACCCATGTACCTACCGGACTGACCTTAGTGTCAATCTGTCCACACAACTACACCTTGGAGGACCTAATGCACCACTGCTGTTATTGCCATGGCCATTTACTGGACTCCACCAAAAGCACCAGTATTCGAAACATAAAGGCATAAATATCGGACAGTCGGACTAAAATTGACTTTACCCCACGCTATACGGTGTTTGAACTACTTTGGCCGAGAAACTTAATATAAAATCACGACCTATTGCGATCAAACGAGCACAAATCCAGATTATATGCTGAATTGGTTACCCTTTCGTTATGAGCATGCTCAGCGCAGTTGAGCTGTTTAATTAATTGTTAAGCTGTTTTTTTTTCTTTTTTTTATTATAAATGGGCTTGCTCTTGACTTCAATCTTGCCCTAAGGGCAGAGATGGTGTCGACGATGGAACGAGCTTACCCAATAGAAGCCTGTTTGTTGTTATTTGTTTATGTATGTGCTGCTCTTTTGTGTTGCTGCTGTCCATTAGCGAATAAATACGCGTGTATTCTATTCGGTGGCTGCTACTGAGAAATTCATGATGTGGAAAAGCCCAGTAACAATTTCGCCGACCCAGGAATCGAACTCGGGGCTTTATGCTCAGCTGTCGCGATACTTGTGATTGCGACCATTAGATTAACAAGGCCAACATTGGACATTCCTGTTCCAATAGTTGAAATTGGCCGCCAAATTGGGAAAAGCTACATCTTTCGGATTAAACTGACGAGTTCTTGTCAGTTCACAAAAACTTCTATTTTTTTGAATTATAATAAAAGTTAAATTGTCATTTTATTTACAAAATAAGATAAAACAACGGTGTTCATGAATAAGGAGGATCCATTTCCAATAGAGACTATTTATTTTCACATTATTTTAAATCGATGCGCGTCGCGGCATACCTCGTAGAAGATGATGGTGAGTCGATCTGGACAAGACTAACGGTAACCAGTGGTTCACATTAGCCTTTTTTTTTTTTTTTGGTGGGTGGAAAATCATCGAATAACCCCCCCCGCTCTTGGGCAGAGCGAAGGGGAGTGTCAGACTTCTACTGACTAAAAACCAAACCCATGTTCCTTCTTCGCCCTTGTGTCGGAGCCGCGTTATCCTTTCGACAAGCCACAGCCCCGACGGGTTCACATTAGCCTTAGATCGAAATAACTGAAATTCATGGGAAAAGACCTCTGCACGGCAGTGGGATGATGCAGGCTACCAGTATCAGTATCACGTTTTTTTTTAAAGTAAAGTTGTTTTTTTTTTAAACATTGCCCCACACTAGGAATTTCTCCTGTATCGTGGGTGCGTTCACAAACATAGAAAGTCACATACACAAATACCCAGACCCGAAACAACTATCTGCAGGCCATACAAATATTTGTTCCGTGCGGGGATCGAACCCGCGACACGCAGCGCAGCAGTCCAATCGCTTAGCCACTGCGCCAACCGTGCCGTCGAAACAGTACTACCGGTATTTTCGTGACGTATCGCGGTGATTCGCGCCGTTACACTGTGATGGGGCAAAAAAATCGTCCATCACTGCCTGGCACAGGGTTCGCGTGAAACAACGAACTGCTCAAGGAGGGGCACCCTCGGTACTCACTCGGTAAGGCAGAGGGTTAGGGTGCCAGAAATGCCATAAAACAAATAGATAATTGAGCTACACACAATTAGGGAGGATTTAAGAGCTCTAGAAGTCTAGAAGCTAAAAAAATATAGCTCTCTTATAGCTAAGCAATTATACAGAGAGAATTTTAGAAGTGGATGGCGAAGTTCGAATAAATCAATAAGTTGCCCTTATTCAATTCACTTGGGGTCGGCGTAGCATGTCTTCTTCTTTTAATCCGAAACTATGAGTAATAGCGAAAAATACTCAATAGGGTCTCGGACCCGATTCATCAGAATACAAGACATCAGAATCAAATCTGTCTGAACCTAGTGATCAGCAGTCGCGCCACGTCGCGCTTGCAACTACGGGACCAACAATTTAATAGGTAGGAATACCCCTTTTCAGTAAGTATTGAGAACCCCTCCTTTTTTTATTTATTGATATTTGCTAAGAAAACGTTGCCTTAGGTTACGGGAAACGCTTTTTGTCGAGTTCTAACAAAATTATGAGAAAACACGCAAAATAATTCTTGACACTGAAAAAGTTATCGTGAACTTTTTTAGAGGGTCTTATTACCGTGGTCTTACTTAGTTTATTTAATGTCTTTATTAGTACGGTACATTATGTTTTGATGGTTTATTTTATCACTGGGTTATGTTCCGTAATAATTGGATTTAATAACCCCCTTTTATGCTTGGCCCCAGTCGGGTAGAAAACCTACTCAGCCATTTTATACTATATTGAATTTTGTCAAAGACTCGCGAGTTTATGTGGGTTGTGGAAGTCATATCGCTAGTCATCATCATCAGCCTATAATGTTCCCACTGCAGGGACTCAGGCCTCCTCTCTAGGAGAGGGATGGGCTATAATCTACCACGCGGCCCCAGTGCGGGTTGGTAGATGTCACATGTCTTCGAATTTTTTGGTTCTATGACTTGCTGGTTTCCTCACGATGTTTTCCTTCACCATTTTTGAGAGCAGCGGTCTTGAAATCAATTACACAAAGTAATGCGGCTTTGGCTTTTTCTGTATATTCGTTTTTTTTTTTTTTTATGTTATATTTTCGTGGGTAAGTGTGGGTTAGGCGTTAGGCGCGACTATTCTAAGTAGGTACCTAGGTACCTAAACTAAATATTAATATTCCGTTTTTTGCCCCAAATAAATAAAAAAAATTAAATCCGTTTATATTACCTGTATCGTTGACACAACTCATTAGAAGGAGTCACAGCACTCACACCCCACAAAAGTTTAATAACCGTTTCGTAAACAATAACCGCGACCTTTGCAAGTTAAAAAAACCTACTTTAATCTGTCGCAATACGGTAGTTATCAACTTTTTACCGTGACAAGGACGTAAAAATGTAGGTAGGTACTTGATTCTGTGGAAACGACTTCCATTTGCCATTATTGAAAGAAAGAAAATAAATTTATTTGACACACGCCACAAGTTCACACAACAAAAAATATAAAAATTAAACTAAAAACTAAACAGAAAAATAATAATATTGTGTGTCTCGCGGCTGCGCCAAATAGGCCCAGTTCAGCATATTGCCGAGCAGCTAGTGCCCGACGCTGGTTTTCAACTGGACCTGAGTAAGTGATGTGACGGACGTTAAACAGTTTTTAGTATTGCGATTAGTTTGCAATCCATTGCTTGTTATTTATTTTAAAAATGGAGCTCGAGATTCAGAATACGGGCGAGATACCTATATTCTAATCAGCCTTTTTGTTGCCATATTTTTTAAAATGCGGTTTTTTTTTTTAAATTTAATTCAACGTGTAGAAAAAAATGTGTCACTTTTAACATTTCTCTATAAATTACATGAGTAGCCTTTTGGAATTCGCCGCAGTCGGACAAAAAGTATGACGATTTAAACTTTCATGCCCAACACACTCTATAAATCATCATCATCATCAGCCTATAATGTTCCCACTGCAGGGACTCAGGCCTCCTCTCTAGGAGAAGGATGGGCTATAATCTACCACGCGGGCCCAGTGCGGATTGGTAGATGTCACATGTCTTCGAATTTTTTGGTTCTAAGACATGCGGGTTTCCTCACGATGTTTTCCTTCACTGTTTTGAGAGCAGTGGTGATGAAATAAATTACACAAAGTAATGCGCCTGACGGGGTTCGAACCCACGACTCACTGTTCGTAAGTCGGGCCCGCCACCACTGGGCCACCACTGCTCCTGGGCCACCACTGCTCACACACTCTATAAATTAATTCGAAAATGTGTCGCTTTTGCCAACCATATTTAAATTATCCTGTACATGAATTCATTAATGTAGCACTATCTTATAAAAAAATGCATACTTACCTACTTAAATAATAAACAATGTTTTAATAATTTTATGTAGGTGTAAAAATCTTGAAAGCTGCATTGAATGTGTGAAAGAGGTCTAAAAATTAGTGAAATATTTGTGTGCTGTTTTACTTCACTATTTGGGTGTTTGTTTGCTAGTTTATAATCTTAAATAATTATATAAAAAAAAATATATATATTTTATATTACCTAAATAATATTTATAAATAGGCCTTCTTACACCACTGTAACACCACCAATCAGGAAATTCAGAGCTGTATTGTTCTTATCAAATCAAAACAAATTGACAGATGCAGAATGTATTTTTTTTTAATGCAATGTGATGCAAGCAGGCCTACTTCTATATTTATATTCAAAAATTTGATGGTGTATGTAAATAAAGTGTAGGTGTAAAATCTAAAAACAGTAATTAAGTAGTCTTTGTTGGTGAAAATTAATAAAAATAGGGTTTTAATTTTTTTTATACATAGTGTTTGAGATATTGTGACACAAAATTGTACTCAGGTACATGGTGGGTCTAGAATTCTAGATTATAACCATAAATTGAACCATGGTAAATGTTTGTGTCAAGATGTCCTAACACCATATAGATTATTGTTTAATTAATTACATATTATTTTATATTTTTAGATTTCTTATTAATAAAAAAATAAATAAAAGAAAATATATTAAGTTCAAATTGAATAAATAAATATGAGGAATGTTGAGTATAAAACTAGTTTTATATAAAAGGAACCTGGAGTGTGGACGGCGTTGGTTGAGTACTGAGTGGACTTTGGGTATATCGCCTTGTGGTTGGAATCTAAAACTAGGCTCACCCTCATCTTCCTGATCCATGGCTCTTTTGTAGCAAAAAACAAAATTATTTACTTACAACTAACCATTATTTTGTATTGAATTACTTAATTTTATTTAAAAGGTATGCTTACACAACTAACTGTTATTTTGTATTGAATTAATTTTATTTAAAAGGTATAAAACTGGCTCCTGTTTTTTTCTTGAAGACTTTTAGATTGTAATAATGACCATTATATTTTCTACGCTGTTCCAAATCAAGATTGAGAGTTAATAAAAATATTAATAGGATATATTTGACTAAAATTTAAAACTTATTGAAACTTAAATACTTTTTACTACAAAGCAAAAGTTAGGACACAATATATGCGAAAATTTAAGGAAAGAGTTTGTACATAGAACAATTATGTATAATATCTGCAGGGCACCCCCCCTAAGCATTTGACTGCAGGAGTAGGCAATACGACAGAATGCAGAAGGTTTCACGAAGTATCAATCAAGCTCTAAGCATACACACTGCAAACCCGAAAAACATCCACAAATCAACAACGGCGACATTTGCCCACAAATTACGTTAACGTACAGATTTTTACCTTTACTTTAGCCATAGAAAATTATAATTTTTCAAGCATAGGTTATATTTATATACTTACGACTTAGGCCAGTTTGTCTTCGCCGGTGGTAGTGATATCTACCAAAGCTTAACTTGTTAACACTAATAATTTCACATTTCTACGGTTAATTGTTTTTTTGCTATTTTTAAATTAAATTACAACAAAAAATCTACAAAAATTTTGATCTCTGACTTTATTTTTATGTTTCAAAATTGACGCACGCACGCGCGTTGCCAATTTTTAAAAGATGCATTCGTAAATAACTAAAATAACTAAATAATTTTATTGGATTAACAACCGTAAAAAATATTCATGAAATGCAAAATAAACTGAAATCATTGTTATTAATTATTGTTTTTATTCATTGTTATTTGCTTTGATCAAGTTTCGAAAAAAAACTGAATGTTCAGTTTATTTTGAATGATGACAACACAGTGCAGCAAGGGAGGAAGGTTTTTCCCACAGAGTAATAGAAAAAATGGTTTTTCCACAAAAGCCTTGATTTGGAAAGTTGAATATTATTGTCTATCTCACTTCACTCGCTTTCGTTGCCTAAAAGGATGGTAATATGACTGGTCTGTCTGATGCGTACCGTGACCGTGTATGGCCATTGTTTCTCTGCCTGTTTCTTAGATCTTCTTTCTTTGTTTGGCATACGGGTGATGAGGGGTGATGCAACAAGGTAACCCGCGATATTCGAATTTTCTAACGTTTTTTGCAATAAATTTGCCGGTTAAGTTCCGCCATGTATCGCTCAAAGCGGCACGCGGCATTATCAATGGTAGTTGATGCCGGTGAGGATCATGGAAACTAAATTATGATTCCGTGCTGATAGATGTAGGTAGATAGGTAGAGCAGCGGTGGCCCAGTGGTGGCGGCCGGCGGCCCCGACTTACAGGCAGGCACATTACTTTGTGTAATTTATTTCATCACTGCTGCTCTCAAAACGGTGACGGAAAACATCGTGAGGAAGCCGGCTTATCTTAGAACCAAAAATTTGAAGATATGTGATATCTACCAATCCGCACTGGGCCCGCGTGGTGGATTATAGCCCACCACTCTCCTAGAGAGGAGGCCTGAGTCCCTGCAGTGGGAACATTATAGGATATTTACACAAATGCTTAGTTTTAATAATCCGTGGAATCTGTTATTGAAATCTCCATTACTGCTTTTTGACTCTCGGTCTATAACGGAACCAGTGAGAAATAAAAAGTTCCAGTAGGGACTAACGAAACTGTTTTTCCCATTCGTCCCCAGTGGGGACGACCGGGAATAAACCATTTATTTGAGGTCGGCGCAGCATGTAAGGAAATATGAAATGACCACTATTGCTGCTATTAAACCTAACGACTGTGTGAATGCGGGCTTAATTTTGATAAAAATTTTAGAGGCATTATCACAGATTCTTTATTAATATTATGGTCAAGGAAACCGTGATTTGGCTTGTTATCAAACTGCATCAACCAAATTAGTGCTCTGGTGGCTGTGTGCAAAACTATCGCCACTTGTGATGCCTTCGGCAATGCGAATTCTTGTAGACAAATTCTGATATTTGGCGACAAAGGGACAACATTTTTGTGTTATCAAAATTAAAATCCCTGATGGTCTAAATCTCGAAACGGCTTCCAACGATTTTCATGAAATTTAGAATGCAAGGGTTTCAGGGGCGAATCGATCTAGCTAGGTTTCATTACTAAAAAACGGTTTCAGTACTAGAACTTAGACCGGGCATAAAACGTCTAACCCCTGCTAAAGGCATCCAATAAAAAAAAGCCCATACATTTTTCTATATTTTATTTATACAATAAACTTACAAATTAACACGCAATTAACAACAGCGGCTTAAGCATAGTAGCTGAGGTTAGCCTTCTTCTTGGCCTGTACTTCCAGGATGGCATCCATGAAGTCCTCGTGAGTGACAGAAGTGGCGGAGCGACGGAGCGCGATCATACCGGCCTCCACGCACACCGCCTTGCACTGCGCGCCGTTGAAGTCGTCCGTGGAGCGGGACAGCTCCTCGAAGTTCACATCGGGACAGACGTTCATTTTTCTGTGGAAGAGGTCATTATTGAAATAGGTATTTATTGCTTTCTGTACCTCCATGGGAAAAAGGTGTGATTTTATGTATGTGACATGAAAATTCAAAAATAGTAGTCCTTTTGATCTGCTTTTGGTCATGGAGGCCAATCTCATTGATGACTAGCCAATAACGCAGCACAATATTATAGAACACAAGTGTGTGAAACACAGGTGCAGTATTTCCATTCTTCTCTCTTATAATAATTATGATGGGATGGCAATCTGACACAACCAGAGAGAGATCAGGTGCAGTACCAACGTTTAAACATGCCTTCTGAGGGACGGGGGTACCATACTGCCTACTTCCAAACTCTGTGTCGATTCTAAATGGAAAAACCCAATAATCCATTGCTAGGAATTGGAAGTTGTCTGAAGTTGATGATGATGGCATGAGAGGTAAAGAATCATACTCTTTTTATTGTTTTTGGAGGGAGGGAAATCATCAAATGACTCCTCCCGCTCTGGGCAGAGCGGTAGGGAGTGTCAGACTTCTACTTACTAAAAACCACCCTTCCTTCTTACCCCTTTGTGTCGAGGCCACGGTATCTCTTTCGAACAACCAGCGCCCCCGACGGGTAAAGAATCATACCTTGAATGGATCTGCATGATGCGCGCCCTCGCCTCTTCATTGGGGTGAGGGAACTCAATCTTCCTGTCGAGACGTCCAGAACGGAGCAGGGCAGGGTCCAGAATGTCCACTCTGTTCGTAGCTGCAATGACCTGAAATTACCAAAGAAATATGACTAACTAGCTTTTGGCCGCGGCTTCGCCCGCATGGATGTCGGTTAAAATACAAAAATGACGATTTTCCATACAAACTTTCATCCCCCTATTGAAGTGCTTTTTTTTTTTTTTGGTGGGTGGAAAATCATCGAATGACCCCCCCCGCTCTTGGGCAGAGCGAAGAGGAGTGTCAGACTTCTACTGACTAAAAACCGAACCCATATTCCTTCTTTGCCCTTGCGCCGAGGCCACGTAATCTAGTACAAAAATCCGCGGCCCCGACGGGCCCCTATTGAAGTGCTGGATTGAATTTGCTAGTCACGTTGCAAGGATGAATCTAGTAATTAAACTCTGGTCATATGTGTGTGAAGGTGTCAAACTTGGGGGAAGTCTTTGCTCAGCAACGCAACATGACATAAATACATAATCTCTTCTATATTGTATGGTTAGTGCCTATTTAACCTGGTGTCAGAGTGTTTATGCCGTCCACAGGCGGTAAAGCCAAGTCAAACATTCAATAGAATGATTTCAAGACCTGTAAAAGTTACAAAAAAAAAGTGCAATATTCTGCATAAGTTGTTAAGTGATCATCATCTCAGCTAAAAGACGTCCACTGCTGGACATATGCCACCACCATGTGTCACCACAGTGACCGGTCCCATGCGTCTCGAATCCAGCGGGTCCCCGCAACCTTCACCAGGTCATCAGTCCATCTTGTGGGAGGTATTCCAACGCAACGTCTTCCGCTTAGATTAGGTAAGGCATAGCTATGCTTCCATTGCTAACAAATTAGTAAATACCTTAATATCAGCCGTAGAACTGAACCCATCGAGCTGATTGAGGAGCTCCAACATAGTACGCTGCACCTCCCTGTCTCCAGCCTTCTCGGAGTCGAAACGTTTAGTACCGATAGCGTCGAGCTCGTCAATGAAGATGATTGCGGGAGCCTTTTCCTTGGCCAGGGCAAAGGCGTCACGGACGAGTTTAGCACCATCACCTGTAAGAAAATGAATGTTGTTGTTCAGTGAAATGGGGTGTATGTGTAGGAACATGGGAGTGAAACTTTAAAAGGTTCTTTTACGTTATTCATTATTATGTGTTGCCAGCAGCTTCGCCCGCTACAACTCGAAAATTATCCCACGGGAAGATAAAATCGGGATAAAAACTATCCTATGTGTTAAAGGTTATAAACTATCTGTGTAAGTACCAAATTTTATCCAAATCCGTTCAGTAGTTTTTGCGAGAAAGAGTAACAAACATCCATCCATACATACATACTTTACAAACTTTCGTGTTTATAATATTAGTAGGAATTACTGGTCGCCTAAAAGCAATTCGGTTTTTAATGGATAAATTAAAACAAAATAATTTCAATGCTTTTTTTAGGAACCCTTAGGTTCCTAGTTGACTACGGAACCCTAAAAAAAGCATTACGCACGGTACGGTTAGTATTTTGCGGACGGACGGACAGACAGACATGGCGAAACTATAAGTAGTTTCGCCATGTCAAACTATAAGTAGTTTCGCCATGTCTGTCTGTCCGTCCGTCCTCGCTTAATCTCTGTGACCGCTAGCATTAGAAAGCTGAAATTTGGTACCAAAATGTGTATCAATCACGCCGACAAAGTGGTAAAATAAAAATTTGAAAAAAATGTTTTATTAGGGTAGCCCCCCTATATGTAAAATGGGAACTGTTTTTTTTTTAAATTTCAACCCTAACGTGTGATATATTGTTGGAAAGGTATTTAAAAATGAATAGGGGTTTACTAAAATCATTTTTTGATAATGTCAATAATTTCGTAAATAATCGCTCCAAAAGTAAAAAACAATGTGTCCCCCCCTCTAACTTTTGAACCATAAGTTTAGAAAATATGAAAAATCTGAAAAGTAGAACTTTATAATATAAGCATTTTCTAGGAAAATCATTTTGAACTTGGATGGAAACAGTTTTTGTACAAAAAAGACAAAAAGTTGTACAAAATAATTTCTGGACTAAGTTTGTAGTATAATCGTATATTATATAAGCAAGTATTTTTTTTAACTTCGTTTACATATTTTATTATCCTGAACGTATCTTTTGCAAACAAAAAAGAATTATTACTATGGAACCCTACACTGAGCGTGGCCCGACACGCTCTTGGCCGGTTTTTATAGTCAACAATTATTTGTAGTCAACATTGAAGTCCCATTCAAAGTTTTGTCTCTATTCACCGCGTTTAAGACGCTGATCTAGACTGGTCTGTTAGCAATGGTCAGAAATGGAAAAGAGAGCTTTTGTCTTGCCGTGGGTCAAGTCATTCAAGATACGCCTTCGTCCGCCTTTGTACGATTTTGTTGTGCATAAAGTTTTAATAAATAAATTAATAATTAGGGACTTAAATAAACTTGTCCAACTAGGGTTAAACTCTGTCTATGGTAATAACTAAGAAGAGGTCTTACCAATGAACATCTGCACAAGTTGTGGTCCAGCCAGCTTCAAGAAGGTAGACTTGGTCTGTGCAGCACAAGCTCTTGCCAGCAAAGTCTTGCCTGTACCAGGGGGACCATATAGAAGCACACCCTTGGGTGGATGAATGCCAAGGTTCACAAACTTCTCCTTATGTGTCATCGGGAGGACCACAGCTTCAATCAGCTCCTGGAATAGACAATTTAAATTTTGTTTATGATCTAAGTACAACTTTTTGGTTGCCAGAAACAATTTGTGACATATACATTAGACATGAATACTATAAGAAATGTAAAGTTATAAATGTTAATGTTGTACAGCAGTGTACTGAAAATATTTAATTGACATTATTTGTCAAGATGTAAGTTTTCCAAAACAAGGTCTATAAACAAAGAATTTCAAAATAGTTACATAGCATGATAAAAGATTTGAAAATATCTGCATCACCAACTGACCTGAATCTGTTTGTCCAAACCACCAATATCTGAGTACTGCTCAGTAGGTCTCTCGTCCACCTCCATAGCCTTGACCCTGGCGTCGTACTCGGCCGGTAAAGTCTCCAATATCAAGTACGAATCCTTGTTGACACCCACAAGATCACCTGGTTTCAACTTCTCAGCATCTACCAGGCCGATGACTGGCAAAAAGTACGTTTGACGGGTGGAAGTCTTGATGACTGCGCATTTTCCTTTACGCTGCGAGTCCAGGTCCACCACAGCACCGTCCTCCTCCTCTTCTTGAGGGTCTACATCCAACAATTCTATCACGTTCGATACAAGGTAAGGCAATGTTTTGTTCACTTTGATTTTCTCAGTGTTCTCCTTTATTTTGTCGTTCTGCGCCTGCAATTCATGTGTAATTCTCATAACTTCACTTTTCATGATTTTAATCTCATTGTCTAGGAGT
The DNA here is from genome assembly GCA_949775195.1 of Diarsia dahlii. Classification (NCBI taxonomy): domain Eukaryota; kingdom Metazoa; phylum Arthropoda; class Insecta; order Lepidoptera; family Noctuidae; genus Diarsia; species Diarsia dahlii. Next base: position 18,703,136 of record OX459209.1, read on the forward strand.
CTTGTACGGCTGATGATTTCGTCTGTCGGCATGCGAAGAACTTCCTCGCTGAGAGCCTCCTCGCCATCTTCCCAAATAGATTTATCCTCTAGCGTTGTAGCCATTTTCTGACTTAAACTAAATAAGTTTTGAGAGATTCGGTAGTAAAGTAATGCCGAAACGATGCAAAAGCAAAACAAAATTGTTCTAAATCTTGGAGTCACCAAAATGAATTGTCATTCTGTCATTCCGCTGGTCTAGGGATGCGACACAGACAGTCAAAACCACAGATTATTAAAATGATACGTACTTTAATAATAATCATTTCAGGTATACTGAAATGATTATTATTAAAGTACGTCATTATTTTATTAGAAACACAACTTATAGTTCTCAACAATCAACATTTTAGTGTTGATTGTTGAGAACTGTCCACCTTTATTTTCATAGCGTGTCCTTTTTCAATCCCTGCGTGACGTTCCGAGTGTGAGTGTGACACTTATGATGTGACAGTGACAATGTGACAATTGACAAGTTGGACACATTTCGATTTTTGAATCGGTGTTTAGTGTTATTTTGTGTGGCCAAAAATTTCGAAACTTGATGCTGTGTTAAAATATTTGGATCGTTTTTCTTTTCTATCGTAAAATACACCGTAACAAGCTCAAATATGGCCTTATCAACGCTTCTTCGCACGTCAGGTAATTACACAGCTGTAGTGGTTGTTTTCCTATTACATAACCGTAGTTTTTTCAAGTTTTATACTCTCTGCAAAATTCTCAAGATTTTTGGTGCATACTATATTTGAGTTGTCCAGTTTAAAGGCCACTAATAGATTCCTAAGACCGCCTTCGGCTCTTAGGGGCGAAATTCTCATTTGGTACTGTACATAAAAAAATCAACCATGTATTTCGTTCTTTAGATGATTGACTTTGACTTGAATAAATAAAGCAGTTCTCATTGTTCCTATTATTGGTGCCTTAGAGTGAAAACCTCGGGAATAATGCATTTTTGCTCAAATTTATTTTATTGCGTTTCTAGGAAGTTTACCTCCATTTTCATTGGGTCGGCTTAGATCCGCCCCTAAGACGACCCACTGACCATAAGATTGTCCAAAATGGAGGTAATATAATATCAAACAGTTGTGGATATAAAAGCGGATTAAATTTCCATATTAATTAAAAAAAAAAACTTAAAAGACCCAGTAAAAATTTTTTGGTCAGTGGGTCGTCTCAGTTTTACAGCATGCAGTTATTACTTCCTCCTGTTTTCACTCTAAGGCATCGTTATATCCCATTGGGCTGCGGGTTGTTAGAAAGAGATACCGTGGCCTTGACACAAAGGGCTACGAAGGAACATGGGTGGTTTTTAGTCAGTAGAAGTCTGACAATCCATTCGGCTCTGGGCAGAGCAGGGAGGGGTTATTTGATGAATACCCACCCTAAAAAAAAGGCATTGTTATAATAATATTATGTATTATTTCAAAAGGAGGGTTCCTTATTGCACATGGTAATAATATTCCATCAAAAATCGTCACTAAAAACCAGTTTAAATTCATTAATACTGGTTTTCAAATGACTTAACAAGGTGATCTATTAAATAATAAAATTCTAAAGCCATTAACACTAGTTAAACCAGTTTGATAGAAATTGTAGCTAAATACACTAAAAGGTCTGTAGTGACATATTTTACAAGAAACTGATAAAATCTGTTGGGTGGAGTACCTGGAGTCAGAGGACCCTCCCTTTTCTATGGAGTACGAGGAACTTGAAAACCTTTTTCATATTGCCGTTTCTTCTTCATAGGAAATAACCAAACTGGACCTTGCACCTTTTTGTCGATGTTTTATAAGGCCATGTGAAATAAAATATTTTGATTTGACCTCTAAAAATCATGGTTTAAATTACAGCATGTGGAAGCCGGATGTTTACGCAACAAATTATGAAGTTAGCGACACAGCCAGCCATGCAGCGGCCCGTAGCTAGTATGATGCCCGTCACCACACAGCTGTTCAAGGAACTCAACAGCACGCCAATCATTAACTCTGTAAGTTTACTTTATTTTATGCTCCCGGAACGCATATTAATGTCGCAGCGCCTGCCAAATTGCATAATTATTATGTCCTTTTTAGGGTTCCGTACCTCGAAATGCAAAAACTGAACCCTTATAGGATCACTTTGTTGTCTGTCTGTCTGTCAAGACACTTTTTCTCAGGAACGTGTGGATGTATCAAGCTGAAATTCAAACCAAATACTCATGTCTACTGTCACAGCACTAAGGGACAGTAGACATGAGTATTTGGTTTTGGACATGAGTATTTGGTTTTGGACATGATTGATAAAATAATTCAAACCAACACATTCTTTGTTTCGGAAACCATACAAAAGTCCCTTATGGTACTTGTCAGGCGCTGTGACGATGACGATAAGCCTTCCAAACTCCATGGACAGTCTTTTAAATAAAAAATATTGTTACAAAATCTTGGTAAATACTTCATCATACACCTAAATTTAATAACAATCATGTGGGTTTTTTCAGGTGCGTTCATTCCGTACATCGCCTGTGATGGCGGGCCAATCGCACGACCACTCCAAACTATGGGTGATTGAGAAGGGAGTGGCTGTCCTCTTGATACCCTTAGTACCTATAAGTCTGCTCTTCCCAAACAAGCTGTTTGACGCGACCCTTGCTATCCTCATCGTCGCACATTCTTTCTGGTAAGCATGCATTGGTTTAAAGATCCTTCAGACAGTCACAGAACCAGACACAGAACCTCTGGGCTGGTCACCATGGCCCGTGGGCCACTTGCTGGAGTATCGCTATAGGAACGGGTCGGGCTCATCGTGTATGACATGAAAATATGTTGAAGGTGTTTTCTCTAATTGCCGATTTTATTTTTAAGTTGGTATGTGACTGCTTTATCCCAACACTGTTAAAAATAACTATTGTTTCAAGAGACACTAGAATGGAAGTTCTTCCTGTTAATACAGTTTAGATCTAGAACCGCTCAGCACGCGCCCCATTGGTTAAACATACGCCTCACTGTGCACTGATTGGGAATCCCTGCCTTAGAGATTGCATAAGCATTTAACCTGAACAGGTTTACAAACAGTATATCATAGGTAGGTAGGTACTTAATGCAGGCAAGGTTAAGCCATCTCTGCTCACTCCCGCAGAGAATACAGGCATGGTTACCCAGTCCTGTGCTTCCACTCTGTTCCTCACCATCATCACCCTCATCACCCCAACCTCTTCATCAAATGCCTCCCCATTCCTGGGGGCTGTACCTCCATCTCTTGTAGCAGTATTACTTTCATCTTATTTCAACGGGGAATGAGACGGAGCCCTGTAGGGGCGTCCTATAGGGTTCCATCTCTCCCACGATAGAATAAGGTTAGAATAATACTGCTTGAAGCCCGGACTCCACCAAAGCAGAGACGAGTGGAGCCGGGAGATATGCATGATTCCACGAATCACAGGAGACACTAGCGATGCGTGATTGACGAATGTGATTTGTCAGTTTCCCCTCGTCTACATTTTAGTGGAGTCCTGCATAGCTATTCACAAACAATCGAATCGGTGTCGAATCGAACTTGACACTTTCTCGAGTAAGTATCAGATTTTTTTATCGAGCGATTGTCAAATGCTATTCACAGATTCGATCGACATGGTAGTACATAAACACTCGTGGTGAAAAATTGTATGTAGCCAATAAATTATCTTTAATGAGTATTTGTATAAGTTTTACTAAAGATTGTACTGAATATCCATCGAGTAACTAAAAATATAATCAATACCAATTTAAAAAACTGGTTTTAATTTTAAACGCAACGACTCTTGCGTATGGTGTACTACAAAATGGCGTCGTAATCCTGATTCGATTGCAATTCCGATAGCAAATAACTTTCGACAGGATTGATATCCTCTTCGGTTTTGTGAATAGCGATATGACGGACAATCGCGTGGTTGTGAATAGCTATGCTGGTCTTAGGAGCCCGTGTTCCTATCCTTTTCCGTTCCGTTCCTTCCTCAGGGGCATGGAAGCCATGGTACTGGAGTATGTGCGTGTGCTTCTATTCGGACCGGTCATTCCCAAGGTAGCGATAGGCATCATCTACTTCCTATCCGTGACCATGCTTGGAGGGCTGTTCTACCTCGTGTTCAATGATATCGGGCTATGCAGAACGTTTTGGAGGATCTGGAGAAACATGAAAAAGCCCAAGTATTCGAAGAAGAAGAGCAGGGCCGGCGGCACGAAGGGATGCTCATAAAGGTTTTTTTGTTTGGTTGTTGGTAGTGTTATAGAGAATTAAATGTTCATTAACACACCTGTATTCCCAAAAGGGGTCGGCAGAGGGTTTAGCTTTAGTATAGTCACGAGAGAATAGGGTAGTTGACAAAAAATCTAATTAGTCCGTCAGATAGATTTCCTAAAAACATCGGACACGTATTTTTTCTTTTTCACGTAAACGATAAATGAAGACGATACAGTGCTTCGAAAAGTCGCGCGACGAGAAATTGACGTCACCAGCCACACTCACGATCTTTCACACGTTTTATTTTCGTAAATTTTTATTAATTTGATAAAACAAAAAACACGTATCCAATACTTCTCGATAATCTAACAGACGGACTTAACAGGATCATATTTTTTTTAGTCAGTCAACTACCCTATTGAATCCGTTTTGTCGTGAAATATCGATGGTAACTTTTGAGATTAGATCCAATTTGTAATAGTATGATTTTCAAAATGCTCTGAATTTGTGCTGGGTATAATGGCAATAGGCTCGCACGGGACTTTAAACGTAACTGGCGTGGCGACATGTGGGTGTACCTACTATCAGGTACACCTCTCCCTTCAGGGATAACTAGGTAAATAGTATTTTAGAATACCTAAATATTAACCACTAATTTTGTGCATTTCTCTTGCAGGGGACTGGAAGCCATCGCCATAGATTACGTTCGCGCCAGTGTTGTGGGGCCCATTCTACCCAAAATTGCCCTCGGGCTTGTGTATGCCATCTGCATAGCAACCCTTGGCGGTCTCTTCTACCTCATCAGTCATGACGTCGGCATCGCCAACACCATCAGGCAGATCTGGGCTATTAAGGCTGACCGCCAAAAATCATAAATTCTTATTGAAAACTGAACTACGCTAGTTAGATTAAAGTATTACTGTATAATATAGTAACGGCGTATCAAGTTTCAGAAAAAAATAAAGCGTTGTCTCTTTCACTCCGTTTTACTGTCTCGTTCTAAAACTTGATTGGTCAGTGTCGGGCAATTCTGCCTGTATGTATTGCATTATATCATTATTACGCAGGAGGTTGCAATTTTAAGCCTTTCGGCCATGCTATCAAGGTCCATTGTGATAAGACTGCTCGGCAAGGTGCTTCTCGGCAACAACTAACACAATTTGATCATTTATTTGATTATAAAAGGTTTCTTTTCAAGTTTACTAATAAATGATCGATATTAATTATAGAAAGCTGAGTTCACCTTTGCAGGGCAGAAAATATTGGCATTGGTAGGTACTTACATGCACAAGATTTGAAAATTTTGTTTTAACGAGCTTATTATTTTATTGTTTACCGTTGTATCATATTTGTTCTTATAAATTTGTAAATTTATGCGCCTTCTGGTGGTGATTTTATTTATTGTAGAATAAATGATAGTTGAGAAATGCTTAGTTCTTTTTATTTCTGACTTTTATTCATATAGGTATCTTAATTCTTTTATTTAACTACACTCGAGAGCAATGAATCCGGGTCACTTAAAGAATGTTAAAAATCTCGGAAACTAAAAATGATAGGATAATGCAATAAATTGTATTTAATAGACAATGTAATACTCCTTAAATGAAAGTAAAAAAAAAATATGAGTCACCATACATTTTATTAACACAAAATTACATAAAGAAAAAAACTGCTGATCTCTCCTTAAAACAAAAATAGGAAACTGTTTTAGTCGGTGTGTTTATATAAATAAAACTTGGTTTTATTTAGTATGCTCTAATGTTATATTGTAAAAGTATTACATTAATCAGACCGCCATCTTGGCTCCCGCTTATCGACTAGTGTTGTCACATCAATAGTGATGTGACCTACTCATAACATCCTCCTTATTAGAAATAGCGAAATTATTATATTTTTATAGTTTGAGATAGTTTACAAAACTTGACAAAAACTCCTAACATTTTAACAATAACTCTTGACAACAAACACTGTTAGGGTAACTAAAAAATAAGACTAACTAAACTTAAACAATAAGTCTTAACTAAAGAATATATTCTAAACTTAACCAAATCAATCAGTCCGTCACAGTCAATTGTTAAAATGTTTGCTTAGTTAACAAAATATTAATTATTATAAATCTAACCGTCTTGGTGGTCTTATGACTCTTCCACACCTAGTGCGCGTTTCAACAGGAGTTGTGCAATCTTCAATAGACGGTGCTACTGTATGAGAATTGGGAGATGTTTTGATATCTGGACTTTTTCGTAACATATCTTCAGATACCCTTTGAGGTGACTGGGAAAACTTCAAAATATGTTGTCTGTTTCTCCTTCCTATAAATCCATCCGACCCTTCAACAGTATAGGACCTAGGCTGGTCACATTTGGACCTTACTGTGCCTGTAATCCACGGAGTATCTGGCATTTTTTTTAAATAGACTTCATCTCCTTCCTGTAGCTCTGGTAATGATTTAGTCTTTCTGTCATAGTAATTTTTCATTTTATTTTTATTTTCTTCCTTAGTTTTTACAAATTTTTGAAAATTGACTGTTCTTGGTATTAAGGACGCTAAAACATTTTTCTACAAATAACAGTGGTTTTCAGGTACCATTTTAACGTATAAGCAATCACAAATGTGAAGATATCATGGTCTTAATTTAAAGATAATTTATTCGTCTCCAGATTGGCATCAGAAAAATTGTATGACGTCATGCAAAAAAATCGCACAAATACGTTTTTCCCATCACAATAATCGCAGAAAATGTAAAAAAGTAGGGTCCGAATAGGTACCAGTAAAGGTAAATTTACAGCATATTATATCTCCAAAATTATTATAAATTGCGGTAAATATAGTCCTTTAGATGTTGAGATATATTTTTTTTGTTTATATAAATTTTTTTATTCAATTATTAGCTTTAATAAAAACATTTGCCAATTTCTTCATACATTTTTCGCTCCCGGTTCATCATTCCGCGCTCAGCAGCGCTAGTGGAAGGACGGGTGTATCGCTCTCTCGCAAAAAATACGTACGATAAACGTGATAGAAAAAGATTTTAGTGTACGGTTACCACGGCAACCGACGACGACCGGAAGGAGTTGATACTTTTTAGGACTGAGATAAAAGTAAGTACGAGTTTCATACTTTTATTATTAGATTGTGATTTAGAAATTATGTTGGGTACGACCGGGATTTGGATGGGTGGGGTTAAGCAGTTTGTTGACAAGGTTCAGAAATGGATGGGTCAGGTCAAGCTGTCGACGGTGAGGTTTGGAAGTGGATGGGTAAGGTCAAGCTGTCGGGGGTGAGGTTTGGAAATGGATGGGTAAGGTCAAGCTGTCGGCGGTGAGGTTTGGAAATGGATGGGTCAGGTCAAGCTGTTGACGGTGAGGTTTGGAAGTGGATGGGAAAGGTCAAGCTGTCGGCGGTGAGGTTTGGAAATGGATGGGTAAGGTCAAGCTGTCGGCAGTGAGGTTTGGAAATGGATGGGTCAGGTCAAGCTGTCGACGGTGAGGTTCGGAAGTGGATGGGAAAGGTCAAGCTGTCGGCGGTGAGGTTTGGAAATGGATGGGTAAGGTCAAGCTGTCGGAGGTGAGGTTTGGAAATGGATGGGTCAGGTCAAGCTGTCGGCGGTGAGGTTTGGAAATGGATGGGTAAGGTCAAGCTGTCGGCGATGAGGTTTGGAAATGGATGGGTCAGGTCAAGCTGTCGACGGTGAGGTTCGGAAGTGGATGGGAAAGGTCAAGCTGTCGGCGGTGAGGTTTGGAAATGGATGGGTAAGGTAATATAATAATATAATAATATTCCACAACTATCACACAACGCCATCTAGTCCCAAGCTAAGCAGAGCTTGTGTTATGGGTACTAGACAACTGATAAACATACTTATATATTTCTAAATACATACATATTATAGATAAATTACACCCAGACACAGAACAAATGATCGTGCTCATCACACAAACATTTGTCCTGGGTGGGAATCGAACCCACGACCTCCGGCATAGCAGTTAGGGTCACTAACCACTAGACCAACAGGCCAGTCTAAGGTCAAGCTGTCGGCGGTGAGGTTTGGAAATGGATGGGTCAGGTCAAGCTGTCGGCGGTGAGGTTTGGAAATGGATGGGTAAGGTCAAGCTGTCGGCGATGAGGTTTGGAAATGGATGGGTAAGGTCAAGCTGTCGGCGGTGAGGTTTGAAAATGGATGGGTCAGGTCAAGCTGTCGGCGGTGAGGTTTGGAAATGGATGGGTAAGGTCAAGCTGTCGGCGGTGAGGTTTGGAAATGTATGGGTCAGGTCAACCTTTCGACGGAGAGGTTTGGAATTGAAATTCCTATTTCATTTTAAGTACCTACTTATTTCACATGGTTATTTCACGTAGGTAGCGTATTTTTCTTTTCGGAAGTCGCTGTCGGTACCGGTTGTTCTTTTTCATTAAGTTTGGTTGGTAGGTACCCCATATTGGGTGTACATCTGTTTGCCCCTTAAACCCGAACAAGCGTGATATTATATTATGAAATGGCGAAAACACTACATAAACATACGATCACAGCTATCGTGAGTCATTTGCTGTCTATATTATTGAAGAGTTCCATGAAGAGTTCCATTCATTTCTTCGGAAGATCTCCAATCCTGGTGACCTGTAATACAGGTTTTTTTGAAACCTACTTCAGGCACCAGCTCTCACAATGTGAATATTATAGTGTTCAAAACGTGCTACAAAACCATTGTGAGAGAAATAAATAAACTTATTATTATTATTATATTATAATCATATTTTACAGTAAAACCTTCCTTAAAAACACAATATGCATTTATCAACGAAAATCCGATTGATATCGGATCAGTAGCTTTTGGGAAAATCGCGGATAGGTACATACAAATACAGCACCTTCTTTTTTTTCGACTCGGTTGATAATACTAACCTACTTATCATGACGACGATACTAATAATTAACAATTACCAAATGCGTTTTCAAAGTTCCAAGTAATCTACCAAATTCTATTTCAATACAATTAAAAAATAATATCAAAGATCAAGATTATTTATAGGAGGTATAAAACCGAGCGCTATTGTGAGACCTTGCTTTGAGCGACTTTAGTTACCTAAACATGAGTTGATCGAAAATGTAACAGCGTCCTTAAGTTTTTTGTGACTGTTGGTAATTGTGTTCTAAGTGACCGTGACATTAATAACTGTGCTGGAGATGGTAGATTTCCTCTAGGTGTATTCCTGAATTGCAGTAAAGCCAGATATGGATCTGTCCCCGACTCCTCAGACTTGGTTAGAAAACGTTTACATATCTTTACTGCCGACTCTACTAACCCATTTGACCTTGGTATATAGGGACTTGATGTGTTATGATGTATTCCCCATTCCCAAATAAAATTCTTCAACTCTGCTGAATTGAATGGTGGTCCATTATCAGAGAACAGTTCCACCGGAATGCCGTGTCTGCTAAAAATACTTTTAAGACACACAATTACATTTTTGGCATTAGTACCTGCCACTGTCATCAACTCAATATAATTTGAGTAATAATCCTGTACTACTATGTATTTTTTAGATTTATATTCCATAAAATCAACACCAACTTTTTCCCACGGAAGTAATGTAGCATCATGTGGAAGAAGTGGTTCTGGAGCATTTGCACTTCTATGTGACAAACAAATATGACACGACTGCACAATGTTTTTTATATCAGTTGACATAAATGGCCAAAAAACATGTCCTCTAGCAAACGCTTTTGACCTTTCAATTCCCAGATGACCACTGTGAATTATTTTCAAAATCTCTGGCCTTAATTTTTTAGGTATGACTATACTGTTACTTCTGAAAATTAAATCATTTTCTGTATGTAAATCAAATCTATACTGCCAATACTCATGCAGATCATTTTGAATTTGAGTTTTACTTGACGGCCATCCTTCTTTACAGTATTTTTTTAAAATCTGCAGACTTTCATCTTCATTAGTGCCTCTGACTAACCACTGTAAGCGTTCTGATGAAACTGGTAATGACTTAATCAGTAAATTTACATGAACAATGACATCATCATCTAATTCGTCTGAACTTGTTTCAGAGAGTGCTGCTCTTGACAAGGTATCAGCAATGTACATGTGACTACCTTTCTTGTAGACTACATTTAAACTATAACGTTGTATTTTCAACATCATTCTTTGAAGACGAGTTGGGACCTCGACTAAAGGCTTTTTAAACAATGTTATTAAAGGAGCATGATCTGTCTCTACAGTTACAGTTTGTCCATATATAAATTGATGAAACTTGATGCAGGCAAAAACTATTGAATAGAGTTCTTTCTCTATCTGAGCCATTTTTTGTTGTGTATCTGTTAACGTTTTTGAAGCATAATATACTAGATGTTGATTTTGTAACAACACAGCTCCGACAGCACTCTTACTAGCATCACTTTGTAGAACAATAGGACTATGAACATTAAAATGTGACAACACAGGAACTTGACATATTAATTGCTTCAGACGACAAAATGTTGCTTCATGATTGGCAGTCCACTGCCAATCAGTAGATTTTTTTAGTAATTGGCGTATAATTTCTGTCTCACCTGCCATATTTTTAATAAAAGGACTTAAATAATTAAGTATACCCAGAAATCTTTGTAAATCCTTTAGACAGTTGGGAGAGGGCATCTCTTTGATTGCTCTGACTTTATCTGGATCAACTGCGATTCCGTCTACTGAAAAAATATGACCCAGATATTTAATACTCTCCTTGATGAATGAACATTTTTCTTTGTTAAACTTGACATTATATTCCTTTGCTCTTTTAAATACTATATTAAGACGCTCATTATGCTCTTGTAGTGTTTGACCGCTTACTAAAATATCATCGCTGTATACTGCCACCCCTGGTATGTCACCAAACATTTCAGTCATAACTCTGTGAAAATACTCAGGAGCACAGCTGACTCCAAATGGAAGACGTTTAAAGCGGTATCGGCCAAAAGGTGTATTAAAAGTTGTGAGATAAGAACTCTTCTCACTCAATTTACACATCCAAAATCCACTACTTGCATCCAAGGTGGAAAAAAATCTTGCACCAACTACCTTGGCACGAACCACATCTACTGATGGAATAGGATAGTGAGTCCTCCTAATTGCCTGATTTAAATTACGGGGGTCTAGACATACCCTTAATTGACCATTTTTCTTTTCTATTAAGATTAAAGAACTCACCCATTCAGTAGGCTCTGTGACCTTGGTAATGACATCCATTTTTTCCATCCTTTCAAGTTCTTGTTGAAGTCTAGGCTGTAATGCAAATGGTATCTTCCTCGGAGCATCAACTTTTGGCTGGACCTCAGGATTTGTACTTATGTGACATTCACCAGGAAGACAACCAAGACCGGTAAAAACAGAATTATTACATTCAACAAGTTTATTAATATTTTGTGACTGGCTTGACTGTAATGGAAATGACAGTGATTGACTGAAATTAGTTGAATTTGACTCATTTTGACGTATTTCAGAAGACAATTTACTAATATCACTTTCTGACGTTTGCATGCTTGTAGTGTCTACACAGAAACATAAATATAAATTTTATAATTGCGAATGTTAATTCTCCGACTGTATTAGGTAAACTTACTTGCACAGAAATTGGATTAATAAAAAGAGTTTTCTGTGTAGACACTACAAGCATGCAAACGTCAGAAAGTGATATTAGTAAATTGTCTTCTGAAATACGTCAAAATGAGTCAAATTCAACTAATTTCAGTCAATCACTGTCATTTCCATTACAGTCAAGCCAGTCACAAAATATTAATAAACTTGTTGAATGTAATAATTCTGTTTTTACCGGTCTTGGTTGTCTTCCTGGTGAATGTCACATAAGTACAAATCCTGAGGTCCAGCCAAAAGTTGATGCTCCGAGGAAGATACCATTTGCATTACAGCCTAGACTTCAACAAGAACTTGAAAGGATGGAAAAAATGGATGTCATTACCAAGGTCACAGAGCCTACTGAATGGGTGAGTTCTTTAATCTTAATAGAAAAGAAAAATGGTCAATTAAGGGTATGTCTAGACCCCCGTAATTTAAATCAGGCAATTAGGAGGACTCACTATCCTATTCCATCAGTAGATGTGGTTCGTGCCAAGGTAGTTGGTGCAAGATTTTTTTCCACCTTGGATGCAAGTAGTGGATTTTGGATGTGTAAATTGAGTGAGAAGAGTTCTTATCTCACAACTTTTAATACACCTTTTGGCCGATACCGCTTTAAACGTCTTCCATTTGGAGTCAGCTGTGCTCCTGAGTATTTTCACAGAGTTATGACTGAAATGTTTGGTGACATACCAGGGGTGGCAGTATACAGCGATGATATTTTAGTAAGCGGTCAAACACTACAAGAGCATAATGAGCGTCTTAATATAGTATTTAAAAGAGCAAAGGAATATAATGTCAAGTTTAACAAAGAAAAATGTTCATTCATCAAGGAGAGTATTAAATATCTGGGTCATATTTTTTCAGTAGACGGAATCGCAGTTGATCCAGATAAAGTCAGAGCAATCAAAGAGATGCCCTCTCCCAACTGTCTAAAGGATTTACAAAGATTTCTGGGTATACTTAATTATTTAAGTCCTTTTATTAAAAATATGGCAGGTGAGACAGAAATTATACGCCAATTACTAAAAAAATCTACTGATTGGCAGTGGACTGCCAATCATGAAGCAACATTTTGTCGTCTGAAGCAATTAATATGTCAAGTTCCTGTGTTGTCACATTTTAATGTTCATAGTCCTATTGTTCTACAAAGTGATGCTAGTAAGAGTGCTGTCGGAGCTGTGTTGTTACAAAATCAACATCTAGTATATTATGCTTCAAAAACGTTAACAGATACACAACAAAAAATGGCTCAGATAGAGAAAGAACTCTATTCAATAGTTTTTGCCTGCATCAAGTTTCATCAATTTATATATGGACAAACTGTAACTGTAGAGACAGATCATGCTCCTTTAATAACATTGTTTAAAAAGCCTTTAGTCGAGGTCCCAACTCGTCTTCAAAGAATGATGTTGAAAATACAACGTTATAGTTTAAATGTAGTCTACAAGAAAGGTAGTCACATGTACATTGCTGATACCTTGTCAAGAGCAGCACTCTCTGAAACAAGTTCAGACGAATTAGATGATGATGTCATTGTTCATGTAAATTTACTGATTAAGTCATTACCAGTTTCATCAGAACGCTTACAGTGGTTAGTCAGAGGCACTAATGAAGATGAAAGTCTGCAGATTTTAAAAAAATACTGTAAAGAAGGATGGCCGTCAAGTAAAACTCAAATTCAAAATGATCTGCATGAGTATTGGCAGTATAGATTTGATTTACATACAGAAAATGATTTAATTTTCAGAAGTAACAGTATAGTCATACCTAAAAAATTAAGGCCAGAGATTTTGAAAATAATTCACAGTGGTCATCTGGGAATTGAAAGGTCAAAAGCGTTTGCTAGAGGACATGTTTTTTGGCCATTTATGTCAACTGATATAAAAAACATTGTGCAGTCGTGTCATATTTGTTTGTCACATAGAAGTGCAAATGCTCCAGAACCACTTCTTCCACATGATGCTACATTACTTCCGTGGGAAAAAGTTGGTGTTGATTTTATGGAATATAAATCTAAAAAATACATAGTAGTACAGGATTATTACTCAAATTATATTGAGTTGATGACAGTGGCAGGTACTAATGCCAAAAATGTAATTGTGTGTCTTAAAAGTATTTTTAGCAGACACGGCATTCCGGTGGAACTGTTCTCTGATAATGGACCACCATTCAATTCAGCAGAGTTGAAGAATTTTATTTGGGAATGGGGAATACATCATAACACATCAAGTCCCTATATACCAAGGTCAAATGGGTTAGTAGAGTCGGCAGTAAAGATATGTAAACGTTTTCTAACCAAGTCTGAGGAGTCGGGGACAGATCCATATCTGGCTTTACTGCAATTCAGGAATACACCTAGAGGAAATCTACCATCTCCAGCACAGTTATTAATGTCACGGTCACTTAGAACACAATTACCAACAGTCACAAAAAACTTAAGGACGCTGTTACATTTTCGATCAACTCATGTTTAGGTAACTAAAGTCGCTCAAAGCAAGGTCTCACAATAGCGCTCGGTTTTATACCTCCTATAAATAATCTTGATCTTTGATATTATTTTTTAATTGTATTGAAATAGAATTTGGTAGATTACTTGGAACTTTGAAAACGCATTTGGTAATTGTTAATTATTAGTATCGTCGTCATGATAAGTAGGTTAGTATTATCAACCGAGTCGAAAAAAAAGAAGGTGCTGTATTTGTATGTACCTATCCGCGATTTTCCCAAAAGCTACTGATCCGATATCAATCGGATTTTCGTTGATAAATGCATATTGTGTTTTTAAGGAAGGTTTTACTGTAAAATATGATTATAATATAATAATAATAATAAGTTTATTTATTTCTCTCACAATGGTTTTGTAGCACGTTTTGAACACTATAATATTCACATTGTGAGAGCTGGTGCCTGAAGTAGGTTTCAAAAAAACCTGTATTACAGGTCACCAGGATTGGAGATCTTCCGAAGAAATGAATGGAACTCTTCATGGAACTCTTCAATAATATAGACAGCAAATGACTCACGATAGCTGTGATCGTATGTTTATGTAGTGTTTTCGCCATTTCATAATATAATATCACGCTTGTTCGGGTTTAAGGGGCAAACAGATGTACACCCAATATGGGGTACCTACCAACCAAACTTAATGAAAAAGAACAACCGGTACCGACAGCGACTTCCGAAAAGAAAAATACGCTACCTACGTGAAATAACCATGTGAAATAAGTAGGTACTTAAAATGAAATAGGAATTTCAATTCCAAACCTCTCCGTCGAAAGGTTGACCTGACCCATACATTTCCAAACCTCACCGCCGACAGCTTGACCTTACCCATCCATTTCCAAACCTCACCGCCGACAGCTTGACCTGACCCATCCATTTTCAAACCTCACCGCCGACAGCTTGACCTTACCCATCCATTTCCAAACCTCATCGCCGACAGCTTGACCTTACCCATCCATTTCCAAACCTCACCGCCGACAGCTTGACCTGACCCATCCATTTCCAAACCTCACCGCCGACAGCTTGACCTTAGACTGGCCTGTTGGTCTAGTGGTTAGTGACCCTAACTGCTATGCCGGAGGTCGTGGGTTCGATTCCCACCCAGGACAAATGTTTGTGTGATGAGCACGATCATTTGTTCTGTGTCTGGGTGTAATTTATCTATAATATGTATGTATTTAGAAATATATAAGTATGTTTATCAGTTGTCTAGTACCCATAACACAAGCTCTGCTTAGCTTGGGACTAGATGGCGTTGTGTGATAGTTGTGGAATATTATTATATTATTATATTACCTTACCCATCCATTTCCAAACCTCACCGCCGACAGCTTGACCTTTCCCATCCACTTCCGAACCTCACCGTCGACAGCTTGACCTGACCCATCCATTTCAATAGTGATGTGACCTACTCATAACAGAAACATGAAATTTTTGAACTTTATTACGATTTTCTTGAATTTTAATACTTCGTATTGCCTCCTCGTGCTTCAATTACTGCGTTTACGCGGTTTGGCATGCTGTACACCAAGTTCCTTATACGATTTTGGGGAATATTCTCCCATTCCTCTGTGAAAGCAATTTTGAGCTCACAAAGCGTGATTGGGGGAGGGTTTCGTTGTTTTACGCATCTGCCTAGCTCGTCCCAAGCATGCTCGATCGGGTTGATATCCGGGCTGCGCGCTGGCCACTCCATACGAGTAATGTTCATCTCTTGAAGGTAGTCATTCACAATCCTACCTGTATGAGGTCGGGCATTGTCATGCATAAATATAGCATCCTCACATAAATTGACCATAAATGGACCAACGTGATCATTGAGGATTTCTTCCACATATCTTTCGCTAGTTAAAGAGCCGTTTTCTATGATCACCAGCTCTGTGCGACTTTCAGAAGAAATTCCGGCCCACACAAGTACAGACCCACCACCGTAGGCTACTTTTTCTTCGATGTATGCTTGCTTGAATCTTTCCCCTGGTCTTCGATACACTCTGTGTCTTCCATCGTGCTTGTAGAGCATAAATTTTGATTCGTCGGAGAACATAACTTTTGACCAATCTTCAATACTCCAATTTACGTGGCTCTGGGCATATCTTAGTCTTGAAATACGATGCCCACGCTCCAGTTTAGGGCCGTTTGCAGGTCTAAGGGGTTTTAAGTTAGATTCAGCAAGCCGACGTCTTACTGTCCATGCACTTGGGTTACTTCCTCCGGGGCGTCTAAACTGATTTGTGAGTTCAGTTCCTGTGAGAAAGCGATTTCGAAGCATGGTGTTCACCAAGTATCGGTCTTCTCGTGCTGTGGTACACCTGGTTCTGCCCGTTCCTGGTCTGCGTAGGTTAGAACCAGTTTCTTCGTAACGTCGGAGAACTCTTTGTACTGTTGACAGCGACACACCGACAGTCCTGGCTGTATCGCGCTGACTCCGGCCGGTTTCCAGCATTGTAAGTATTCTGGTGCATTCTTCAGGCGTAAGCGACATAATTTCAGCTTGAATAATGAATATAGAGCACTATCAACATGGTTTATGTACCCACATAAATGACAGATTACAAACAAAAGCAAAACCAAATGCTGTAATTACGTAGTTCCATCTTCGAAAGTGGCCCTTTTTCAAATTTGATTTTTTTATGATATAACTTTACATTAGCTAAGAAGTTTTAATACCTTCATTTAAGGAGTATTACATTGTCTATTAAATACAATTTATTGCATTAACCTATCATTTTTAGTTTCCGAGATTTTTAACATTCTTTAAGTGACCCGGATTCATTGCTCTCGAGTGTATATACCTACATATAAATTACATTTTTAAATATTCCTGTATAAAATAATATAAATAAAACATTTAAAAATATTAAAAAAATAGTAGCCCACCGGTATCCGGAACAGTTTCTAAGCTACCGGTGTTCAGGGCTCCAGAGAAAGGAACCTCCTAACAATACGAGCCGCGTCCAGGAGTACCGCTTTCTGAATCACACTCTTTATCCAGCTGCCTAACGAGAGCCTCCTCAGATGTTGGTCGAGAACATAATTATCTATGGCGTTTGTTGTTTATGATATGATTATCTGTGGTCTTATGTCAATACTCTTCTGCTGTATGGTCGGAATAAAGAATATGTGTTACGAAGATGTGAAGATTTTAATTAATGCAAATCCTTCCAATCCGATACCAAAAGTAGCTGAAATATAGCTATTTCTATCAGGTTATGGGCCCAGAAGTCCAATTCAGTCAGATTGACGCAGTTTAGGGCAGTTTTTTTAAGTACAGAAACTTAAACATGGCGATGTCCGACAAAAATGTGCGGAACTCTTTACCGGTATTGGAAGGAGGCAATTTCGGGAACTGGTTGTTCCGAGTACTAGCTGCGATGGATGAGCATCAGTGTCGAGAAACCGTAAGTTCAGAAAAAGATGAAGCAATTAAAAAATTTAAAGATGAGTTTGCATTCATGAAAGCTGATTCTAAGGCTAAAAACTTAATAATTCAGTCTTTACAAGACAAGCATATAGAATATATCAGAGAGGCACAGACAGCTAAAGAAATGATTGAAAATTTAAAGAAAATATTTGAGCGGAAAAGTGTCCTGTCAAGTCTTTACTTAAGAAAACAACTTATTCAATTAAAGTGTAAAAAAGGACAAAAGCTGGAGGAACATTTTCATAATTTTGACAAGATTATTAGAGATCTTGAGACCTCAGGAAAGAAATTTGATGAAGCAGACAAAGTATGTCACCTGCTACTTAGCATGGCAGACTCCTATCAGCCAACTATTACTGCATTGGAGACAACAAATATAGAGCTAACTTTAGACTATACAAAAAGTAAACTCCTGGATGCTGAATTAAAGATGGCAGATGAGACAGCATTCCAAAGTTCAGGAAACTGTTCATTCACAGGCGAGGCAGTAAAATGCTACACATGTGGTAAAACGGGTCATTTTGCTCGCAACTGTCGAGGAAGGAACCATAGAGGAATAACTCGTGGAAGACGTGCCCGTGGTAAAAGTAATTTTCAGGGAAGGCCAGAAAGCAACATAACCAGTGAAAAGACAGAAAACTTTTCATTTATTGCTTATGCTTCAAGCGCTACAGAAGATAATGAGATGATAACATCCTTGACCTCGGCAGGGACAGTGCTTAGAATTTTGTGGACAGTATTCCCTCTCATAAGGAACAGTGTGATGAGGAATGAGACATCCAGGGTAGTGGGTTCTTGAGTGTATTTACACATTTCCCCCTCCATCTTTAAGTCAAGGAGGGGCTGATTGGTGTATAGTGCTAACTTAGCAGCCACTTCCCCTGCCATTCTCTTGGGATCGAACCCTTGGTATGCCACAACCTTTGCAACGTTATCCAGGTTGTTCCACATGTCATCATTTAATTTCAGTCCTACTATGGTCCCCATGACACTATCCTCTCCATCCCCTCCCATCTTGGCGATCAGAGCCTTGAGCTCCGAATCAGTCACTGCGTACACTGACCTTAAGCGTGATGTCGACATGATTGTTACGTGTTAATATAATTTGCCTCGTCTTTGTGTTTGACAAGATTATTAGAGATCTTGAGACCTC
This sequence comes from Diarsia dahlii, assembly GCA_949775195.1. NCBI lineage: Eukaryota > Metazoa > Arthropoda > Insecta > Lepidoptera > Noctuidae > Diarsia > Diarsia dahlii. Next base: position 18,722,066 of record OX459209.1, read on the forward strand.
AGGAAAGAAATTTGATGAAGCAGACAAAGTATGTCACCTGCTACTTAGCATGGCAGACTCCTATCAGCCAACTATTACTGCATTGGAGACAACAAATATAGAGCTAACTTTAGACTATACAAAAAGTAAACTCCTGGATGCTGAATTAAAGATGGCAGATGAGACAGCATTCCAAAGTTCAGGAAACTGTTCATTCACAGGCGAGGCAGTAAAATGCTACACATGTGGTAAAACGGGTCATTTTGCTCGCAACTGTCGAGGAAGGAACCATAGAGGAATAACTCGTGGAAGACGTGCCCGTGGTAAAAGTAATTTTCAGGGAAGGCCAGAAAGCAACATAACCAGTGAAAAGACAGAAAACTTTTCATTTATTGCTTATGCTTCAAGCGCTACAGAAGATAATGAGATGATAACATTTGTGGTTGACTCTGGCTCCACATATAACATGATTGATGAAAGATACAGCAAATTTATGAAAGATATTCAAACAATTGAAGTAATACATATTAGAGTTGCAAATGGAAATACAATACAGATAAATAAAAAAGGAAAATTGATGTTAAAAACAAAAGAAGGAATTACAGTAACTATTGAATGCTTAATTGGAAATAATTTGTCACACAATTTAATTTCAGTCAGAAAACTGAATATAGCAGGAAGTACAGTAACTTTTAAGAAAAATATAGTAATAATAAACACACCAAGTGGACAGATTCAAGGTAAATGTAATGGAAGCCTGTTTACTATTGATCTCAATATCATACAAGGAAATGCTATGACAGCCGAGAACAGCAACTTGTGGCATCAGAGAATGGCTCATTTGAACCATGCAGGTATGAGAATATTGGGACTTTCTATCAGTAATGCGAAGTGTGATATTTGTCATAGAGCCAAAGGTACAAGAATCCCTTTTAGTGAAGTATGTCACCCAAAGTCTAAAGAAATTGGAGAGCTTATTTACTGTGACATTGGAGGCCCCATAACACCGCTGACAGCAAATGGAGAGAGATTTTATTTAACCATCATTGATGACTTCTCACATTTTACAGAAGTTTACATATTAAAGTATAAAAGTGAAGCGAAGAAGTATATTATTAATTATGTCAACAGAATGAAAAATAGAAGAATAAATATACAAAAGATAAGAACGGACAATGGTGGTGAATTTGTAGACAGAGAGCTGAAAGAATTCTGTGAAAAAGAAGGAATAAGTCAGGAATTCACATGCCCCTACACTCCACAACAGAACGGTGTAGCGGAGCGCATGAATCGAACGCTATGTGACAGAATCAGAGCCTTATTAATACAGAGTAATTTACCAAAGTACTTGTGGAATGAGGCACTTAGATGTGCTACTTATGCTCTGAACAGGTCACCAACTCAAGCCTTAAGAGGGGACACGCCAGCAAGCATATTTCTAGGTAAAACGAATTTAAAAAATATGAAAGTGTTTGGTAGTAAGGCATGGTACACAAATCTACCTAAACAAGGGAAATTAGAGCCAAGAGCTACAGAAGCAAGGATGGTTGGTTATAGTGGAAATGGTTACAGATTGTGGAACCCCCAAAGTAATGAGATTGTGATATCAAGGGATGTAAAATTTGACGAGTCAAAGTATAAGTATGAAGAAGAGATATCTACAGAGACTACAAAGGAGGTCATACTCTATGATACAGAAGATGAAAACATTCAACAACAGCAAGAAGTAACAGAAACACAGAAAGAACCAGAAAGATCTATTCAGAAAAATGCACAAGAAAAAGAAAGTATTGAAAATGAGAATGTAGAAGTAAATAAAAGGAACAGAAAATTACCAGCAAAGTTAAGCGATTATGAGATGTATTTAGCATATGCTCTTATTTCAGAAGAAGATCCAATTACATATGAAGAAGCTATAGAGAAAGATCATGAATGGAAAGATGCAATTAGTAAGGAAATAAAGTCATTAGAAGAACAAAATACATGGATTGAAACTAAACTTCCAGAAGGAAAGAAAGCCATTAGTACAAAGTGGGTCTTTAAAACAAAATCTGACGGTACAAGAAAAGCAAGATTAGTTGCAAGAGGTTTTCAGCAAGAGACTTATGATAATGTTTACTCACCAGTTGCAAAGATATCTACAATAAGATTAGGTCTGTCACACGCACTAAATCGTGATTTGAGTATCAGACAGCTAGATATACCCTCAGCCTTTCTAAATGGTCAGTTGGATTCAGAGGTATACATCAAAGTACCTAAAGGTGTGAAAGTAACAGATAATGAAAAAGTATTGAAACTACAGAAGTCTCTATATGGGCTAAAGGAATCACCTCGTTGTTGGAATGACAAAATGAATAGCTTTTGCGAATCAATAAACATGAAAAGGTCAAAGTATGATGTGTGTCTATATACAAGAGAGAATTTATGGCTTATACTTTTTGTCGGGACTACTTCCGGGGATCTGTCAAGTGACGAATCGTTTTTCGAGCTCTCGTGCGATTTAATAGAAAATCGAGTGAAAAATCATCTGTGTTACCGCAAAAACATGTCAAAAGTGTGGACTAAACCTAGTGGCAAGTAAATCACGAGTAATCGGTGGCAAAAAACTGTGCAAAGTGGTCTAAAACAGTGCAAAACAACAACTAACCTAACAATATATAAACATAAGTATATAAGCACATAGAACATTTAACACTGTGGATTGGACAGGTTAACCAACATCACAACAAGAAACTTCCGGCATTTTGACACTTAGCTGACTGTGCTGCCATAACAATAAAAATTGCCAACCCCAATCCAGTGTTGCTGCTACCAAAAATATCCCACGAATTGGTAGTAATTTTAACGACCATGGAGAAACAAATGGAATTATTGCTAGAAAAAATGGAAAGCATAAATACAAATATGAACGATATGAAAGAAGATTTCAGACGCCAAATGAATGCTCAAACAGAGAAGATCACGAACGATTTAGCTTCTACAATTGATAAAAAGCTAAAACCAATTCTAGAAGAAAACAAAGTGCTGAAAAACGAAGTAGTAACTCTTAAAAACAAAGTTCGAAGCCTAGAAAAGGAAGCGAGAAAGAATAATATTATCCTCCACGGGATCAAAGAATCAGAGGGAAACAGTTACGACCTTCAAGTTTTGGTGATTGACACATTCAATGCCGTAAGCAAAACTGCAAATTTAGATCCTTTCGACAAGTGGGAGCTAAGCGACGCCTATAGACTGGGCAAAAAACAAGACAATAAACAAAGACCGATACTGGTAAAACTTACGCTTTCATGGAGGCGATTGGAAATTTTAAAACAAAACAAACAGTTCCCCACCGGTATTTATGTCACAGAAGATTACCCAAAAGATGTCCTGAAAACCAGAGAAGATTTAAAAATCAAACTGAAAGAAGAACTAAAGAAGGGAAACCAGGCTGTGATTCGATATGACCAACTAATAATTAAAGGGAAGGCTGACCCAAACGTCACAAAAGAGAAAAGGAAAAGGTCACCCTCTAAAACACCCACACAACCAACCACCAACGAAGAAATATCACAGAAGGCACCAAGCAAAATATACAAAACAAACGCTTTTGAATTTATGAATCGCCCAAGGACAACTTCACAATCATCCACAAGCACACAATAGCAACCAACAAGGGACCCCCGGAAACGCATCAAAACAGAAAAGACCACAACAACCAAAAATTATCTTTCCCCAAGCCGGTCAGCGGTCACCGTGGGGAAATATGACCGCCACCCTCCAGTGAAACAGAAACAACACCAGAAACAACACCAACAACAAAAGCAACAAGAATGCATTAGAAATAAAACCACAATGAACATTTGTACCTACAATGTACGGTCTCTGGCATCAACAGAGAGGTACCTAGAACTAAACAACGCATTAGCATACATTAATCATGACATAATAGGATTAAGCGAAGTCAGAAGGATGGGTTGTAACATCGAGGAATATGAAAACTATATCTTCTGCTACATCGGTCAAACAAAGGGACTGTACGGGGTAGGATTCCTAATTAAAAAGAAGCTAAAAAATCAAATAAAGAACTTCATAGGAATCTCAGAAAGAGTAGCGCTTCTGCAACTTAAGTTTGAAGATATAGATTTCTCAATAATACAAGCATACGCGCCCACCGAAAAATCAAATAAAGAAGAAGTCCAGAAATTTTACAACGACATTAAAGAAGCACACAACATAGCTGACAACAAAGTAATCGTAATGGGCGACTTTAACGCAAAAATAGGACATCCAAAGAAGGAAGAAAAGATTATCATGGGCAACTACGGCTACGGAGAACGCAACGAACGAGGAGAAGAATTAATTGACTATGCACTAGAATACAACCTATCTATAATAAATACTTTCTTCAAGAAAAGGCCAAACAGAAAATGGACGTGGATATCACCAGATCAGAAAACAAGGAATGAAATAGACTTTATAATGACCAATAATCCTAAAATGATTACAAATTACGAAGTACTGAGCAATGTGATGTTCCCTTCTGACCATAGATTACTGAGAGCAACCATCGTCTTGAATCACCCTATAAAAAGCAGAAAAAACTTTACTTCACTGCCGAGAACTATCAAGTCCGAAGAAGAGGCCCAAAACTACCTCAGATGCTTGACAAGGAAATTAGAAAGTATACCAGAAGATTCAAATGTTCAGGAATATTACAACAAAATAGAGGAATCAATACAAAACAGCATAAAACAAAGAACCGAGTCGCAACACAAAAAAACTAACAAAATCTTCAGTGAAAATACAATACGACTAATCAAAGAACGTACCGAACTAATGTTTACAAAGAAAAAAGACCCTGGCATGAAAAAGAAGCTTAGCAACCTGTTTAAAGAAACAAGGAATTCTATTAAAAAAGACTACAGCAAACATAGACATGAAATAATAACAAGAAATTTAAGAAAATATAGAAGCACCAAAAGAGCCATAAAGGAACTAAGTCTAAGCAAATCATGGATACAAAAACTAGAAAACAACAAAGAAGAAACAAAGTCAAGAAAAAACGTAATAGACCACGCAACCAAATTTTATAAGGAATTATATAGTAAAAATGTAAACAATATAGTAGAAGCAATAGACGAGACGTTCAACACAAGTTCAACAGCGAAGCCAATTGAAGAAAGAGAAGTATTTGAACATATAAGACAGCTAAAAGCCGAAAAAAGCCCTGGCCCAGACGGTTTGTGTAATGAAACCCTCAAATTAGGTGCACCAACTCTACTTCACCACCTAACTCACTTATTCAATATGATACTAGACTCAGAAACTGTACCGGAACAATGGTGTACATCAGACATCATACTGCTCTATAAAAAAGGCAATCCTATGGACATCGGAAACTACAGACCAATTAGTCTACTGGTGAGCATCTACAAACTCTTTTCTTCAATACTATTAAATAGAATAGCTAAAACAATAGATGAATCACAACCGAAAGAGCAGGCTGGATTCAGGGCAGGTTTCAGCACAACCGACCACATTCAAACATTGGACCAAATTATGGAAAAATATAAAGAATTCAACAGAAACCTATATGTCGCCTTCATCGACTACAGCAAGGCATTTGATAGCATCAGCCACAGCGCAATATGGAACGCCCTATCACAACTAAATGTTGAACAAAAATACATCAACATCATAAAAAACATATACGCAAAAAGTACGAGTCGAGTAAAACTAGAAACAAAAGGCGACAAAATAAAAATCGAGAGAGGGGTCCGACAGGGTGATCCCCTATCACCCAAAATCTTTATAGCTGTCCTAGAATGCATATTCCGAAATCTTAACTGGGAAAGAAAGGGCATAAACCTAGAAGGCTGTAATCTCAATCATTTACGTTTTGCGGATGACATAGTCCTAGTGGCCGAATCTGCCAAAGAACTTGAGGAGCTTATACGACAATTAAACAATGAAAGCACAAAGGTTGGCCTACATATGAACGCCTCAAAAACAAAAGTCATGACCAACAGCCACCAAGTACCAATCATGATAGAAGGAAAAAATATAGACTATGTCAACCAATACATATACTTGGGAAAGCAAATGTCTTTTTCAAAGTCGAACAATGAGGAAGAGGTAGAGAGACGAGTGGGCTTAACATGGAGAAGATTCTGGTCACTGAAAGAAATCCTGAAAGGTAACTATAACATAAACTTAAAAAAGATAGTTCTTGATACGTGCCTTCTGCCCAGCTTGCTCTATGGCTGTCAAACGTGGACCCTCACAGACAAAATAAAAAGGAAAATAAGAACCACCCAAAGGGCCATGGAAAGAAGCATTCTTAAAATAAAAAAAGTACAAAAAATAAGAAGTGAAACCATAAGAGAGCAGACTAAAGTTCAAGATGCACTTACCAAGGCCCTTAAACTAAAATGGAAATGGGCTGGACATGTGGCACGCTACAATGATAAAAGATGGACACTAATAGCAACCAGGTGGCGAGGTCCCACAGGGAAAAGAAATGTAGGAAGACCGTTTAAGAGATGGAAGGACGACATTGTTGAAACAGCAGGGAAAGACTGGCTGCTCAAGGCAAAGGACAGAGGAAAATGGGACAAGCTGGAGGAGGCCTTCACCCTAAGAGGGGTCCAACTTAAGGATTGACTTGACTAACATTACTAACAACTAGCCTATAAAAAGACCACTAACAATCTTACTAACGACATTTGAATTGTAAAATAAGTTAACAAGTTGGAATAAATGGCTTTATTATTATTATTATTTCCTTTATTTAGCTTTACACAAACTTATTACATTTTTAAATATTTCTCATAAAAACAATAAAAAAAAACATTTAAAAATATAAAAAATTGTAGCCCACCGGTATCGGGAACAGGGTCCAAGCTACCGGCGGTCAGGGCTCCAGAGAAAGGAACCTCCTAACAATACGAGCCGTATCCAGGAGTACCGCTCTCTGCATCAAGCCCTTGATCCAGCTGCCTAACGAGAGCCTCCTTAGATGTTGTTCGAGGCTCTTGGCAATTAAGCCATTGGCTGTAACGACTATCGGCACAATGATTGCTGAGTTCACATCCCACATGTCGACAACCTCGCGAGCTAAGTCAAGATACTTGATTTGTTTATCTTTCTCAGCTTTCACGAGGTTCTCGTCATGCGGAACCGTTATGTCAACAATCATTGCGCGCCGCTCTGATCGATCCACCACCACTATATCAGGCTTATTGGCTACAATAGTCCTGTCAGTGATGATGGATTGATCCCAGTACAATGTGATACTGCCATTTTCGAGAACTGGGTCGGGCACATACCTGTAGTACGGCACTTCCGATTCCACAAGGTTGTATTTCAGAGCAAGTTGCTGATGGATAATCCTGGCTACAAGGTTGTGTCTATGCAAGTATTCTCCGTTAGCCAGACGAGAACACCCGGAGATAATGTGACGGATTGATTCGCCCGGACGGTGGCATGCCCGACATATGTCAACCGTACCGTCCTTCACAATAAATCTCCGGTAGTTATTCGTCATCATAACTTCGTCCATAATTGCACAGACAAAACCTTCGGTTTCTCCGAAGAGTTCCCCGGAACGTAGCCAGGCTACGGACGCCAAGAAATCTACATCGGGCCCGTGCAGGGCCCGGAAAAAGCGTCCGTGGAGCTCCTTGCTCTGCCATACCTCTATGCGGTCGTTAGTGTCAAGCACTACAGGTTTGCGCCAGTTCTCTTTAGCCAAGGAGAGCGGGGTGAGGCCCGTGTCCACCGCGACAACATCTCGATGCATCCCCACGTCGGCTTCCAGGAAATATTCCCTGAGACTGCATATCTCACGATTGTGGAGAGTCTTAGCATTTAAAAAGCCTCGACCCCCACACTTCCGCGGGACATACAGCCTCATAACCGAAGAACGTGGGTGATGCATTCGATATGTCGTCAACAATGAACGAACCCGCCTATCCAGGGCGTCTAGCTCTGTTTGAGTCCATTTGAGTATGCCGAAAGAGTACATCAAAACCGGCATGACCCAACCGTTGAAGGCACGCACCTTATTTCCGCCTGATAAAAGACTATTAAATACCTTTCTCAGGCGGCCAAAGAAGCGCTCCCTCAACGATTGCTTCATGTCGGTAACGTTGATGCCCAGCGCTTCCGACATACCCAAATACTTATAGGTTTCGGTTGCTGAGAGGGATCTAAGATTTATGGAATCCGTGAGCTGGGTTCCCACGGATTCCACAATCCCCCCTCGTTTTACATGCATGACCGCACACTTCTCCACCCCGAATTCCATCCTGATGGCGCTACTGAAAGCTTCAGTAACCTTCAGTAGCTCCATCAGTTGCAAATCGTTGGGGGCAAAAAGTTTGAGGTCATCCATGTAAAGGAGGTGAGATATAACCTGACCATCTCTCTTCAACCGATAGCCTACACCTGAATCCTCCAGCAGCGTGCTAAGAGGATTCAAGGCTAAGCAGAACCAAAGAGGACTCAAACTGTCACCCTGAAATATACCTCGCTCTATCCTTATCGGCTCGCTATTCCTCTGGATTTGTCGACACCCTGGATAGCGAAGAACTGTCCTCCATTGCCCCATACACGACATCAGGAAGGTGCGCAGGGTTGTATCAATTTTATACAACTCTAGCACCCTCATGAGCCATGTATGTGGCACCGAGTCATAGGCCTTCTTATAGTCTATCCAGCATGTCGACAAATCCTTTCGAGAACGGCGAACCTGCTGGCTAATGGCCATATCAATAAGGAGTAGCTCTTTCGTACCACGGGACCCGTTCCTACATCCATTTTGAGAAGTAGACATGATAGAATTGTCATCAATGTGTTTGTTAATTTTGGTTCTCAAAATGGATGTAAGAACTTTATAGACTGTCGGACGACAAGTAATCGGTCTATAATTTTTGGGTTCCGCGGTACTACCTGATTTATAGAGCAGGTGGGTTATACCTGTTGTCAGGAATTCGGGCAGCGACCCTGACTCTAGGGCTGACTGGAAAAGGGTCGCCAAGCGAGCGTGCGACCTTGTTATCCACTTGATCCAGAAATTGTGCAATCCGTCCGGCCCTGGAGATTTCCAGTTAGGCAACGGACGGACTATTATTATTATTATTACTTTTTGTCGATGACATTTTACTATTTGGAAACTTGGAAAATATAGAAGAAACAGTACAACTTTTGAAACAAGAATTTAAAGCTAAAGATTTAGGAAATATCTCAACATTTTTGGGCATAGACATAGAGAGAAAAGAAAACACAATAAAGTTATCACAGAAGAAATTTATTGATAGTTTGATAGAGAGATACAGTATGAGTGAATGTAAAGAGGCAAGCACACCAATGGAGGTTGGATTTAATACTGAAAAAGGTCCAGTGATTGATGTGCCATATCGTGAACTCGTAGGCAGTCTTATTTACCTGTCGTTAAGCACTAGACCAGACATTACATATGCTACCTCTTACCTGAGCAGATACCTGGATAAACCTACAGAAATACTGTGGAAAGCTGGAAAAAGAATAATTCGTTACCTGAAAGGAACAAAAGATATGAAGTTAACATTTAAGAAGAATGAAGATAGTAATCTTTGTATTTCAGCCTTTACAGATGCTGATTGGGCTGGAGATAAGCATGACCGAAAAAGTACCAGTGGCATGGCTGTATATCATGGCTACAATTTGATTTCATGGTCATCCAAGAAACAGCAGACTGTTGCACTCTCAACAGCAGAGGCCGAATATGTTGCAGCAGCTGTGTGTACTTCAGAAATGTTATTTATAAAAGGACTTGTTAGTGAATTTGAAGAAGGCTACAAGGCAGTGATTTATGTTGACAATCAAAGTGCAATTAAAATGATGTTAAACTATGAGAACACTAGACGATCCAAACATATCGATATAAGAGTGCATTTTGTTAAAGACATTATTGCTAAGAAGTTAGTGCAAATACACTATGTTAAGAGTGAAGATAATATTGCGGATATAATGACCAAGTCTTTATGTGGTGAAAAATTTGTATTTTTCAGGAAGAAGTTATGTATTTTGTGTTAGGTATAAAACTACCTGTTTGTTTATTGCTATGTCAGATCTGTTTTGTTCTTTTAGTTGTAATGTTAAAAATCAGTTATCTTGAGTCAAGCAATTGTACCAATTTCAAGTTGTTAGAAATGGTACAAAAATTGTTATTTGGTAGAAGTTTAGATGTTGTGTTTTGATTATAATTTTTTTTGTTTAATTAGACTTGAAATTGAAGGGGGGTGTTAGAGAACATAATTATCTATGGCGTTTGTTGTTTATGATATGATTATCTGTGGTCTTATGTCAATACTCTTCTGCTGTATGGTCGGAATAAAGAATATGTGTTACGAAGATGTGAAGATTTTAATTAATGCAAATCCTTCCAATCCGATACCAAAAGTAGCTGAAATATAGCTATTTCTATCATTGGCAATAAGGCCATTGGCTGAAACGACTATCGGCACAATGATGGCTGAGTTCACACCTCACATGTTGACAACCTCGCGAGCCAAGTCAAGTTCATTTGCTTCAGCTTTCACGAGGTTCTCGTCATGCGGGACCGTTATGTCAACAATCATTGCGCGCCGCTCTGATCGATCCACCACCACTACATCACGTTTATTAGCTATAAGAGTCCAGTCAGTGATGATAATGGTTTGATCCCAGTACCAGTGTGATATTGCCATTTTCGAGAACTGGGTCGGGCACATACCTGTAGTACGGCACTTTCGTTCCACAAGGTTGTATTTTTGAGCAAGTTGCTGATGGATAATCCTGGCTACAAGGTTGTATCCGTGTAAGTACTCTCCGTTAGCTAGACGAGAACACCCGGAGATAATGTGACGGATTGATTCACCCGGACGGTAGCATGCCCGACACAACTACTACCACCATAACTACTACCTATGCATAATTGCATAGACAAAATCTTTAGTTTTTCCGAAAAGTTCCCCGGAACGTAGCCAGGCTACGGAAGCTAAGAAGTCTACATCGGGCCCGTGTAGAGCCCGGAAAAGGGGCCGTGAAGCTCCTTACTCTGCCATGCCTCCATGCGGTCGTTAGTGTCAAGTACCACATGTTTGCGTCAGTTCTCATTAGCCAAGGAGAGCGGGGTGAGGCCCTGGATTCCAGGAAATATTCCCTGAGACTGCATATCTCGCGATTGTGGAAAGTCTTAGCATTTAAAAATCCTCGACCTCTCTCCACACTCCACACTTCCGTGGGATATACAGTCTCATAATCGAAGAATGTGGGTGATGTATTCGATATGTCGTCAACAATGTACTGACCCGCCTATCCAGGGCGTCTAGCTCTGTTTGAGTCCATTTGAGTATGCTGAAAGAGTACAACACAACCGGAATAACCCAACCGGAAGCAATCGTTGAAGGAGCGCTTCTTTCGCCGCCTTAGAAAATTATTTAATACCTAGTCTTTTATCAAGCGGAAATAAGGTGCATGCCTTCCCGTCGGAGCTGAGGATTGTTCGAAAGAGATACCGCGGCCTCGACACAGAGGGTTAAGAAGGAACATGCGTGGTTTTTAGACAGTAGAAGTCTGGCCGCTTTCCCCAGAGTGGGAGGAGTCATTTGATGATTTCCCACCCAGCAAAAAAAATGCGAAGTTGCGTGGATTAGCTAGTGTTTAATAAATAAAACAAGGGCGTTGTTTTATTCACCAACCGCTGAAAGGTGTACCATTACGAAACAACACTTTCCTTTACGAAATAACACTTATTTTAAATTAGGTTTTGCACGCAATTACAATAAATCAAAATTGATTTCAGTTTCACAATAGTTGGTTATTTTGAAAGAGCTTTATGCAATAAAATATACAAGCACACGCGCGGCGTTTTAGTTGTTTTTTTAATAAAATATTTTACACTATTTCATCAACATTATCATGCAAGGAGTATTAAATGTAAGTTGTTTTTTAACTAATAAATTAAACATTACTCTATCAAACACCGCAATCAGCACACCTAAATATTTAGCCGATTCTTCCCTAGTGATAAACCTGGCAGTAACATTTTATTCGGTTCTCACAAATATGAGCTATTATGGAATAGAATACTGCAGTATCGTCTGCATATGTAACAACTTTGGTGTGTTGAAGTGACATTGTGCAGAGGTCATTTATATATACCAGAAACAACGCTGGGCCCAAAACACTGCCCTGCGGGACCCCAAAAAGGATTGTACGTTCCTCACTAAGACAATTGGGCCCAAAACACTGCCCTGCGGGACCCCAAAAAGGATTGTACGTTCCTCACTAAGACAATCGCCAATTCTGACATATTGCTTCCCTACGTGGTAGAGATAGTCTTTAAAGATATTTAGAACAGTACTTCGTAGTTCTATTTGTTCTAACTTTGATAAAAGGATAGGGACAAAAACTGTATCAAACGCCTTGGAGAGATCTAGATATATACATAGAAGATCAAGAAGTAGGTCAAGGATTTTTTTTTGTTTTTCCTGTTTTGACCCACAAATTGGTTTTGTATTTCGAATCCATGTAGGTATCTTGCATGGGACAAATCACAGAAAACTGTATTTTCACGAACCAATTCTATGAATTGCTCGTCAGCCATTTTGTTTTTGATGCCATTGCGTCCGTGATCCGACAAAATATCGTTGTCAACGAATACGACCGAGATTGCCGGTCCTGCCACTGACACTGATAAGTGTGGATGCCTTCATAGAGAATGTGTATGAACAATATTTGGCACTGTGCCGGAACAGTGACTTCACGGATTTGTGTGAATCGTAAGTCAGAAGAGTACGTAACAGTACGGTATCCTTTCGGGGATTACAGGCAACGTTGTTATATGGCCCATAGGTCAAATATATATCCTCTAAATTCTAGGCCTTCATAAACGCAGTTCTATGCGCATTCTTCGTGTTTATAAAATCAAAACACTGTACGATACTGTCCAGTACACTGAACCAGCGTGAATTCTGCGACATAGAAAAACGTGACTGCCGCAAGACTCAGTATAAGGAACATGTCGTGTGTAAATTCACAGTAAGTATTTAAGAGTAATAACTAATACCTAATACTATTGGCAATATTTTAAAAGAAATGTAGAAGCAGAAGATTATTATTAAGATTATACAACAGGTTTTTTGATATCCCATAGTTCTAGGGTTATATTATTCTATAACGAAAAATAAAAGGAAAAGTCCTAAAATATGTGGTCCAAACATGCATACTCAGGTACTTATCTAAGATCTGACAATCTATCTTACCAAGGGGGTATCGTATTACCCAGGTCAGATAGGCAGTCGCATGAAAAATATGGTATTCAGCTGCATCCGGTTGGAATGGAAGCCGAACCTAACATAGTTAGATAAAGGCTGATATATAGATGATATAGAGGAGATTTCACCAATTTCTGTACACACATTATTTAACTCTTTCCTTTTGCAGGATATTATAGGGGACGGATGTTTTGGACTCTCAATGAAATCTCTAAAACATACAGATATTAAGACTGCAGTACTTAAGCAAATTAACAAGTATGTACCTTCTTAATGATGATGATGATGATGATCCAAGGTAGCGTTGCAAACCGTTCGTACATACGGCGACACAACAAGCTATAAGTACAGTTATACAGCTATACATTTCCAATGTACAGTGCGATCAAATTATCTTGGCAGCTCTGAACATAGGCTTTGCGAAATTTTACGCATGTAAACTTGGGAATAAAACTGTTATTGCCAGATCAGAAAATATCTGATTTAAACAGTGAGAAATACAAATAAAATAAATATCATAACACTTTTATACATTCGTTGTAACAAAATGACCTGCACGAAGTTCGGAGCTGCCAAGATAATTTGATCGCACTGTAAGGCCCGGTATCCACGCTGCGGGTTGTTCGAAAGAGATACCGCGGCCTCGGCACAAGGGCTAAGAAGGTACACGGGTGGTTTTTTTGTGTGAAAAATCATCAAATAACCCCTCCCGCTCTTGAGCAGAGCGAAAGGGAGTGTCAGACATCTACTGACTAAAAACCACCCGTGTTCCTTCTTAGCCCTATATGTCGAGGCCCCGGTATCCTGTGGACATCCCGCAGCTCCGACGGGCGTCGGCCCTTGCAGGCCCCTCCCATGTTGCTGATGGTTGCTGACATCTCTTTGAGCCGCGCGTAGAACACTGACTTAAAGGGTTTGGCATCTAAGCTGACGTATGGCCTAACGTCAGCTTAGATGTCATCACTTCATCAGCAACCGCATTCCCAAGGAGGTTTAGTGTCTGGCAGGCGGCCGACTGTAAAACCCAAACCCTTTCAAAGGGTTTGGGTTTTACAGTAAACCTAACCGAAGGGGATGGCGGGGTCGAGTGAGCGAGCGAAGCGAACGAATAAAAGAAACCTAACATGTCCGAGTCGGGGTGCCCCAAGACCCGAGCTCAATTCGCTCGCTTTGGGTCCCAGATTTGATGAGCATTAATCCATTTTGGCAGGCAAAAGGAATATAAATACAACACGTACAATTATTCTGATGAGGTTGTAATTATTTTGGAACTTTAAACGATGTTCTTTTTTTGGTCAGCATTTAAATTGTAGCCTATGTTTTTGTTCATGTACTGATTATTCCATTTTGCTAGTGTTATTTCCATTTGATTATTTGTTGTTTAAAAATGTTCCTCGTGATATTTTTATAATTTTTGTAAAAGTGTAATTTAAAGATATTGAACATTGTTTATTTTTTTTAACGTAGGTAGGTACCTATTTCACTTCTGATTCCTAGTAACAGAAGTGGGTTAAAGATTCATTTCGCCCACAAGTTAAAAACTAGTTTTCAGGCTTTAAATTTTAGTCTGTTCCCTGATTAATAATTCTTTCGCGAGCTGCAAGATTTATTTTGTCACTTCAGGTACAGAACTGAGGTAGCCAGAGGACAAACCCGCCTAAAGTTGCCACGAGGATATGGACTATGGCAAGTGGTGAGTAGAAAACAGTTTTCATTATTTTGGGGTAATTCCACTTGATGTATCTTTGGAGCTGGAAGTTCTGGGTTTGACTCCCAGGTCGGCGGGTGTTATGGATATTCTGTCAGGAATTATTCAGTATCAGGCACGAATTCTGGATTTGTGCTTGGTTTATGGCAAAAGGATGTCCTAGATTACATGGAACCAAAACTCGAAATGAGGTTGTACGCTTCCGTCGGGGCTGTGGTTTGTCGAAAGGTTAACGCGGCTCCGACACAAGGGCGAAGAAGGAACATGGGTTTGGTTTTTAGTCAGTAGAAGTCTGACACTCCCCTTCGCTCTGCCCAAGAGCGGGGGGGGGGGGGGGGGGTTATTCGATGATTTTGCACCGACCCAAAAAAAAAAAAAAGGGTGTACGCTTAGGTATACCTCTGGCTAACTATTTGTGGATTGCAGGCGTAATAATATGTTATGTTCTATAAGAGCGTACACGTGCCAGACTTCTACGGACTAAAGACCACCCATGTTCCTTATCTCTTTCGAACAACCCGCAGCCACGGTAATATTATTATACTGTGCCGCAAACAACAAATGACCCTTACGTACTTAATGCCGTACTGGGCCGCAAAATCAAATGTAAACGCCGCCGCGCCGCGCTGCTCAGCTCAGCTCAGCAGCATAACGGCCCGTTCACGACCTTGCCGCTCGATCAGTCGACTTTCCATTAATCGAACATATGACTCTCGAAGTTAAGTTACGGACCCATGACGATCCTCTTAAAGCCTGATGATTTAATCAGTAAATAAAGTGTCAAAAATGCTTAGTGTTTATTGTAAAAATTACAGTTTTGGGACTCGGATTTGGAGGCTATGGCACTGATAATGATTAGACAGTGTGAGGCAATACACATGTGCGCCATTACCAGTAAGTTCACGAAGCTGTATGGTTCAGAAGTTTTGATTTCATCCCTGCTACCCCTATTACCAATCGAGAGTTTTCATCAGGTCTCATCAAAATGAAGCTGCTCTGAACATTCATACCAATTTCTAGCTCAATGCCAAATTTGTATTCTTCACTACTATTTTTTGGGCTAATTTCACCGGAGTATTTTGAAAATACTATATTATATCCTCATCAGCCTATAATGTTCCCACTGCAGGGACTCAGGCCTCCTCTCTAGGAGAGGGATGGGCTATAATCCACCACGCGGGCCCAGTGCGGATTGGGAGATGTCACATGGTCTTCGAATTATTTGGTTCTAAGACATGCCGGTTTCATCACGATGTTTTCCTTCACCGTTTTGAGAGCAGCGGTGATGAAATAAATTACACAAAATAATGCGCCTGCCTCGGTTCGAACCCACGACCTACTGTTCGTAAGTCGGGGCCGACACCACTGGGCCACCGATGCTCTCAGTGGTGCTCGGTTGGACCATGGACTAATATAAATTATGCTGTAGGTACTCTAAGTTTTGTAAGAAAAGCGATGCAACTATTTACGTTAAAATCATGTTTTCTTTTCAAGAAAGATGGATGGATCCAATAGTTGGTTTATTAAAGACGAATGATGAAGTTCAGCCACTTGAAAGAAATGTCTTTATGGCAATTCACGAACGCTTGCAGGCTATAGATCATGACTTATCTAGAGACAAGATACACAGATCACCTAATTTAAAGAAAACGTAAGTTCGGGATCTACTACCACGTCTTAAAGCAGTAGGTATTGTTTAACACGTTGAGCGCCATGTGTATCTTTCTGGAAACACAAAGCATCACCTTCAGAGGCCGCGTGTTTCTTTTGGGAAACACGAGCAATGCTTTATTCGTAGGCCAGTGTGTCCGCCAGGAAACATATTTCAATACATTTTACTATGAATTCTAATACCTCTGGCCTCCACGGTTGTTTCGGTGCGAGTGGGTTTTTTTGTATGACGTTTTGATCAAAAGTTATGGCTAAAAATAAAACACTATTTTTTTTTTTCTATGACCTTTATTTGGTTTTTGTATAAATCGTCTTCTACGCATGCTAAATCAACAAAAAAAATAACAAATTTGGTCTGAAAAAAAAATACAAAGGAAAATATAGAAGAAAGTTACAGAAAACAAAAAAAAGATGTGTTTCCAAAAAGATACACGCGGCCCCTGAAAAGATAATATTTATTATGGCATAGAGATATTTTCTATTATAAAACTTTTTCAGGGGCCCCGTGTATCTTTTAGGCACACGTGAAAATTAGTGGAAAATCTTGGAAAACCATGCATTTATTTCATTCCTTTAATATTAAAATAGCATTAATACCAATTAGGCAAAAAAAAAGCAAAGTCCAAAATATGACAAAACACGTTTTTAAGCCTGGCGCTCAACGTGTATGTAAAAGCAGTATTGTCCTAATTAACACTGCTAGGTGATGATGGGTCAGTCAGTCCATCAGTTTATTTATTTAATCTTCATGTTCTACCCCGATACATAAGTGGACTTAACGCCACTGTTGGACATTTTCAACCAGACAACATTTGTGTTCAATGACACAACATTAGGATGAAATAAATAAAACTTAAAAAAAAAGTTAAATGTTAAACCCGACAAAACATGCGCTGCATTTGTTTCTTCGTGTTTCTGAATTAGTACGTAGTATAAAAATAAATGTTCGCTCTAGCCACATACTAAGGATCTAAGTAAGTAAATGTTTAATAGTTTTGACCGGTCAAAAGTAGTTTTAACTGATTAAGAGTTTTGACTGTGACATATATGACGGCACGGTTGGCGCAGTGGCTGAGCGATTGGACTGCTGCGCCGCGTATCGCGGGTTCGATCCCCGCACGGAACAAAAATTTGTATGGCCTACAGATAGTTGTATCGGGTCTGGGTGTTTGGTTTGTGTATGTGAGTTTAAATGTTTGTAAATGCACCCCCGATACAGGCGAAATTCCTATTGTGGGGCAACGTTTAAAAAAAAAACTCTCGTTTTGAGACAATGTTACGGGCTCAGTTATACAGCGTATAACATAAAGCATCGTGGTGGCGTGGCACACACGGTGACATTATTATCATGCTATATGTCACCGTGTGTTGACTGTACAACAGCAAAAGTAGATAATCAAAATCAGAAATTCAATACTAATGAACGGAGTTCGCATCAGAACTGTGTGGCGTCGAAGTGATTCAAAAGTATGTGATTGTAAATTATACCAAACATTTACTACTAGTTATATATTCGTGATCAGTTTTGACTCCAAAGTAAGTTCCCAGTAAAATGAGAGATTCGCTTAAACTGGTTTTGTAGAGCTTGATCGGTCGGCGTGCGTACCTACATACCAAAAACATCCTTTTCGCAAAAAATAATCAGCTGACTTTTACAATGGTTTAGATCGTACCCCGAGCCAGATTCTACATTTTACTTAATGACGCTGACGGGTGCGCTGAGGTACGTGGGGTGCGCCGCGTCCATGTATGTTACTGATATAACAGCAGCAGTGAGTATCAAACAATTCATTATCATTATCATCATCAGCCTATAATGTTCCCACTGCAGGGACTCAGGCCTCCTCTCTAGGAGAGGGATTGGCCATCCACCACGCGGGCTAGTGCGGGTTGGTAGATGTCACTGTGTGAATTTGAAAAATGTGAAAAATTATCAGTACAACCCTTTTTTTTTTTTGGTTGGTCGAAAATCATCAAATAACCCCCGCTCTTGGGCAAATCTGCATTGCCTCCGAAATTACTAAGACAGCCACAATTAACGAGCGTCTAAAATTATATGTACTTCTTAGCCACTGTTATCTTCTATCTGAGCCACTCTCAATAAAACTCAGTATTGTGTTTATTTTTTAGCATCTTTTGTAACATGCATTCAAGAACCATACATCTATGTTTGCTTTTAATATAGGCCATCGATTTTTCGTTCTGTATAAATTTCATCTAGTCTACTCTTATTATGTCATCGTATTGTTTAGTGATGAAGTCTAGGGATGTTTTCAATTCCGAGTTTTGTGTTTTGTCTCCCGCGGAGAGACGAGAGGTTCTCACCCTCTCACGTTCCGCCACCTCTTTCGGTAGCATCATTGCTTCGCAGAAGGAGGCGACGGCGTCCCATTCCCTCTCGCCCCGGACCATGGCTTACAGTGCGATCAAATTATCTTGGCAGCTCTGAAAATAGGCTTTGCGAAATTTTACGCATGTAAACTTGGGAATAAAACTGTTATTGCCAGATAAACCAATACTTAAACGATCAGAAAATATCTAATTTAAACAGTGAGAAATACAAATAAAATAAATATCATAACACTTTTAAACATTCGTTGTAACAAAATGACCTGCACGAAGTTCGGAGCTGCCAAGATAATTTGATCACCAGGGCCGGGCGCGAGAGGTCGTCGCCGCTGATCGCCGCCACGAGAACACGGCGGGGCTCCGGTAGCATCCGGGCGTTTCCTCCCGCCTGATTCAACGCAGGTACCTCCTAAAACAACCGTGTCCGGTGAGGACCTGCTTCAGACGGAAGGTGAGGGAGCCGTGGCGTCTTTCAAGCCAATCTTCAAAAGATTATCTAGTCGGCGGTGTTTTTCTTAATCTCGTAATTTCGATTTGCGTCTTTACAGCGGTAATAATTTTTTGAATAATTAAAATAATACTATAAAAAAAACATGATTATTTTAAAAGAATATTTACTTTTATGATCAAGTTAACATAAAATTTGTACCTACTTATTATTAATTAAAAAATATTTGCATTTAATATTTTTCCTGTGAGGCTGTTTAGCGGATTCTTCTTCAACATGGCGAAATCAAACCGCGGCAAAAATCAAATTAAATCATAGTCTCATAGAAATTGATGCCAAATATACTTATCGTTTTATTAGCTTATTTATTCGAAAGTGTATTGAAAAACGTTGTTTGATACATGCAGAAAGTTTGTTATTGCATTTCTCGACCCCATGAACACCCTCGCCGTACGGCTCGTGTGTTCATTCCGGCTGGTATACCTACTCTACCCATAAATAATCGTGGACCGTGATTTAAAAAAGAAATGTTTGGTGGTGGGTCGTTATGCTAGCTTCCATACAAAAAATTCAAACCCCTTTATTTATAACAAAAACAAATTAGTCTTCAAAATAATTATGCCAACGCAGACAGCTAGTGTCCAAAAAAATTGCAAAGTAATATAATGGCAAAACAAATTAGAACAAAATAGAAATGCTAAAGTATATTACGAAAAATAACTTTATACGAAAAAATATAGATCCTCCTCCTTTTTGGAAGTCGGTTAAGAAGACACCTAGAACTTAATACTAAACCAAATGAAAATCTGACTACTTCTAATCTGACTAACTTCGTTCCAAAGGACATCATCCATTTTGGTCCAAATGTCAATGCCAATAAAAAAAAGTGCTTTATTCTGAAAGAACTCGTTCGCCTTAGCATTTTTTTATATGACACCAAAGCTGTAGCACCAATATACTTGGTGGTATTCATGTTAAAAAACCTGATTTTTCATACATTTTTCCTTTCAATAAATCTGAAAAAAAATATGTTCCAAGTCTCTTAACTTCCGAGATCCGCCAAAAGGGGGGGAGAAGGGGGGCAAGGGGGTCAATTTTGAAAAATGGTTTTTACTTTCCCGAGCCTCCTCTATACGAATCCGTAAACAAAACAGAACACGAGTTTAAAAAAAGGGGTGATGAGGGGGGGGGGGGTGAAGGGGGGGAGAGGGGGAGCTTTGAAAAATGATTTCGACTAACGCATGGCCCCTTTCAATGAATCTGAAAAAAAAATGTCCCAAGTCTCTTAACTTCCGAGATCCGCCTAAAGGGGGGAGAAAGGGGGCAAATGGGGCAACTTTGAAAAGGTAGGAGGGGAAAAGGGGCAAAAAGGGGAGGTTTTGCACTTTTTAGCTACTTATACGCTTCACCCACTCAAGACCTGCCTACCACCGAGGAAAAGCTATCGAGTGACCTTATCCCTATGCTACGGGGGTTGCCGGCTCGCTCCGCTCGCCCGCTCCCCCCTTCGCTTTACCGGTACCACCACAAGATAGGTTTCGACACCTACTATAATACGCTACGGAGGTCGCCGGCTCGCTTCGCTCGCCACCTCCCCTCTTCCTTCCACTCAAGACCTGCCTACCACCGAGAAAAAGCTATCGTGACCTTATCCCTACGCTACGAAGGTCGCCGGCTCGCTTCGCTCGCCCGCTCCCCCCTTCGCTTTACCGGTACCACCACAGGATAGGTTTTAACGCCTATTATAATACGCTACGTAGGTCGCCGGCTCGCTTCGCTCGCCACCTCCCCTCTTCGCTCCACTCAAGACCTGCCTACCACCGAAGAAAACCTATCGTGACCTAATCCCTACGCTACGGGGGTCGCCGGCTCGCTTCGCTCGCCCGCTCCCCCCTTCGCTTTAACTTCCGAGCATCCTCTATACGAATCCGTAAACAAAACAGAAAAAAAGGGGTGAAGAAGGGGGGGGGGGGGGGTGAAGGGGGGAGGAAGGGGGGAGCTTTGAAAAATGATTTCGACTAACGCATTGCCCCTTTCAATGAATCTGAAAAAAAAATGTTCCGAGTCTCTTAACTTCCGAGATCCGCCTAAAGGGGGGGAGAAGGGGGCAAGGGGGTCGATTTTGAAAAACGGTTTTTACTTTCCCGAGCCTCCTCTATACGAATCCGTAAACAAAACAGAACACGAGTTTAAAAAAGGGGTGAAGAGGGGAGAAGGGGGCAAGGGGGTCGATTTTGAAAAATGGTTTTTACTTTCCCGAGCCTCCTCTATACGAATCCGTAAACAAAACAGAACACGAGTTTAAAAAAGGGGTGAAGAGGGGGAAGGGGGTGGTGAAGAGGGGAGAGGGCTTGCGTGGGTGAAGCGTTTGAAAAATAATTTCGACTAACGCATTGCCCCTTTTAATGAATCTGAAAAAAAAAATGTTCCAAGTCTTAAGGCTCCTTCCACAAAATCATCTCAGTTTGATCAATTTTGATCGCTTGGTGTGGGAAATCTATGAAGAATTTGAAGCTTCCTTTTGGCTATTATAAGAGACGAGTTCTTTTTCTGGTGGATAGGTTTCAAGAATTTTCAAAATAATGTTTATATTAATGACAATCACCCGTATTCAAAAGCCCTTTTCCGCACAAATACCGATCGAGTTACGTTTGGCTTAGCCGAACATAACACTACAAACGATTTTAAACATTAAAAAAAATATAAATAACATCACCGTATGGTCTACTGGCGGACCTATTTGTCACATTTTCAACTTCAATACAAAATTTAGCAGAAAAAAAATGTTAAAACATCGCAATTTTTACAAAATGTCTCGACAAATAAGATTTTTTTTCTATACCTTAGAATCACGTTAAAGAAAATTTAAAAACTACGTATTAATTTTAAGGTAACCTTCTAATAGAATCGTATTTTTATTTTATCAATAAACTATAATTTCATTTCGTAAATTGAATCCAAAGTTAACTATATTATCGACCGCGCAAACTCTATCTCGCCAGTACGAATCGGCCACTGCCAAAGGACGGACGTATCGCTTTGTGTCACAAACGCTCCCGTGTTTTTCGTAAACATATTTTCGAGATTGTAAGCCGATTACCACAATTTGATACACTTATTAATTTTGATCAAACATGTTGTTTTTGCTAGTTATTAGATTGCTAAAATTTTTTTCATCTTCAGATCGAAGTCGAATTTCACGATCGATTGTTGTTGTCGATTGTACTTCGATATAATTATATTTTTAACCGACCTCCAAAAAAGAGGAGGTTCTCTATTCGTGTTTGTATGTCCGCGAATATCTCCGTCAATTGTGGACTGATTTTCAAAATTCTTTTTGTATTGGAAAGGGTATACTCCCGAGGTGATCCCATTGTCACCAAGTCAGTTTCTGATGATGGGAACTCTGAGAAATTGAGGGCATCCCTCGAATATCATAGGCGCACATAACGTTTTCCATACATTTTCAGAAGCTGTTCAAGTATTTGCGTCTGATAATCATAATTTCATGTGGCTGCGCTGATGACGGAAGGTGCAACTCCTCAACGGTCAGGACTTGAAAGAAAATTCCTTCAAAATTATACGTACTTATGGATCGATAGTTCTATTCTTTCAGGCTATTAGGTTGAACTGATGATAGACGGTAAATCTCATTAACCGACTTAAAAAAAAGGAGGTTCTCAATTCGTCGGCTAGAAAAATTTTAGGTTTTTCCGTCATGGGTGTCGTTTTCATGGCTATAGGGGTCGCTGATTACGAAAATGAGGTTAAAATGAAAATCCAAGATGGCGGTCAAGATTTTTTTTGGTTTTTCCGTCATGGGTGTCGTTTTGATGGTTTTTGGGGTCGCTGATTACGAAAATGAGGTCAAAATGAAAATCAAGATGGCACCGACGAAAATTTTTGGTTTTTCCGTCATGGGTGTCGTTTTCATAGTTTTTGGGGTCGCTGATTACGAAAATGAGGTCAAAATGAAAATCCAAGATGGCAGCCAGGAAATTTTTTGGTTATTCCGTCATGGGTGTCGTTTTCATGGTTTTTGGGGTCGCTGATTACGAAAATGAGGTCAAAATTAAAGTTCAATATGGCGGCCAGGAAAATTTTTGGTTTTTCCGTCATGGGTGTCGTTTTTATGGTTTTTGGGGTCGCCGACTACGAAAATGAGACCAAAATTAAAATCCAAGATGGCGGCTAGGAAAATTTAAGGTTTTACCGTCATGGGTGTCGTTTTCATGGTTTTTGGGGTCGCCGACTACGAAAATGAGGTCAAAATGAAAATCCAAGATGGCGCCGACAAAATTTTTGGTTTTTCCGTCATGGGTGTCGTTTTCATGGTTTTTGGGGTCGCCGACTACGAAAATGAGACCAAAATTAAAATCCAAGATGGCGGCTAGGAAAATTTAAGGTTTTACCGTCATGGGTGTCGTTTTCATGGTTTTTGGGGTCGCCGACTACGAAAATGAGGTCAAAATGAAAATCCAAGATGGCGCCGACAAAATTTTTGGTTTTTCCGTCATGGGTGTCGTTTTCATGGTTTTTGGGGTCGCCGACTACGAAAATGAGGTCAAAATGAAAATCCAAGATGGCGCCGACAAAACTTTTGGTTTTTCCGGCATGGATGTCGTTTTCATGGTTTTTGGGGTCGCTGATTACGAAAAAGAGGTCAAAATTAAAATTCAAGATGGCGCCGACGAAATTTTTGGTTTTTCCGTCATGGGTGTCGTTTTCATGGTTTTTGGGGTCGACGACTACGAAAATGAGGTCAAAATGAAAATCCAAGATGGCGCCGACGCAATTTTTGGTTTTTCCGTCATGGGTGTCGTTTTCATGGTTTTTGGGGTCGCTGACTACGAAAATAAGGTCAAAATGAAAATCCGATAAAACGGGTTTGTTAAACATGAAATCGAAATAAATATTAATAAGTTATACTATAGACTACTGGCCCGTGTTGAAAAAATTATGGGTTATGTGAACCACCAGGTGACCTATCTAGAACGATATAAGAGCATAAAATAATGAGATTCAGCACTATGCCGTCACTTGTAAGCTGTCCAACCGAGTGCAGGTGAGAATTCAAACACTCGTAGGACATTTTGGTCATATATTTTTGTACGGCATTCTTACCATCGATAGATCCATGATAAATAATAAGAAAACGTGTAGTGCCGTAAAAAAATGGTGCGCCACAAAGTCGGAATTTATTTTTTATTTTTCGACAATTTCCAGAGTAAATTTGGTCATTTGATTTTGTACGGCATCAGTTTCATACTATTTCAATATTTTCAATACTGCTTCTAATCCATTATTCCGCAACGCCGTACAAAAATCATGCGACAAGGGGAAATAATCGAGGGTTGCAACCCCCTCTCTTTCCGTGGTCAAGGGGGTGATTTGATATATTTTTTCGATGATTTTCCACCCACCAAAACAAAAAAAAAAAGGGGGGGGGTGATTTGACACAACATAAAATTAATAATTACAACATAATTTTAAAAGTATTTTATGCATAGATAATATTTTTTCATATGCCGTTTTCGTTGGTCCAAAGAAAAACATTTTTTTTTCTAAAAAGTGATTGTTTTATTTATTCACATCATTAGAATGAAACAAATCAATTATATATATGTATCAATAATGTTTGAAGTATATATTAAACCAAAAAGTATACAAAACTGTTGATACTGGGATTGACAGTTTCAATTCTTGGATATAATATAAACACCGTTTCAGTTCAGTTAGACGTCATAGTGATTTTATCATATTATCAATAATTGTTCTCTACAAAAATATGTTAATGCCGTACTGTATCAGATGGCCTATATCAGTACCCTAGGCCTGTATCAGTACCCTTAAAATGGTAGCGTCATTTTCATCAGCCTAAAAGATATGGTCTGCATTAAAATGTACGGCATCATTTTTTCCTAATTTATTTATGTTAATACTATTTAAAACAAGGGATAAAATTTAGAAAACTGCTATATTTCATTAATCTATGATATTTAAACTTTTGCAATAATTTGCAAAATTTCAGTTTTTGTATTTCTCTATAACTTTTTTTAGAATAGTTTCTTTTGAACGGCAATACTATATAGCAATTGTATTTTACAATATCATGTTAAAAAAAGTTCCCGTACAGGATCAAATGACTTTACAGCTTTAAAAATCAAGGATACGATGAAATAAAGATAATTATTGATATACATTTAAAATGAACAATAATTTTTTGACGGCAATATTTTTAATAGTACTTTTGAGTGCTAGATAATGTTTTGGATCGGAAGGTTGGAAAGACGGGGCAGGCGAGCTCCTAGATTTCCTATTGATCTGCGGAATACTTTTGATGCAGTTCTTCAGGAAATTCCCCGAACGAACAACTCCGTTGAAGGCTTTCACAGGGAATTCTCGTCACTTCTATCGGCTCATCACCCATCTATATGGAAGTTTTTGGATGAACTTCGTCGGCAGCAAAGCCTGACAGAGCTGAAATTGGAGCAAATTTTGTCGCGTGGATCACACACAACTAGTCGGCCAAAATATAGGCAAACATCGGCAAGATTAAAAGATTTAGTTGAATCATTTGGGGAGAGACCACTCCCAGATTACTTACAGGCCATTGCTCATAATTTTGAATTCCAACAAATATGATTAAATAAATACATAAAAAAAAACGAAACAAACAAAATGATTA
The DNA here is from genome assembly GCA_949775195.1 of Diarsia dahlii. NCBI lineage: Eukaryota > Metazoa > Arthropoda > Insecta > Lepidoptera > Noctuidae > Diarsia > Diarsia dahlii. The sequence continues at coordinate 18,748,192 of OX459209.1, forward strand.
AACGTAAAAAACTAAAAAGCATAAAAATTTAAAATAAATAATCATATCTATCTGGGGTCAAAGTCTACATACTGCATACGGCCAATTACCGTTTTTTTTACAAAATAAGCCAGCATTCCTTCAGGCGTGATCGAGATTCTTGACCTCGAAAGCACAAAACCTAACAAAAAATCAAATGTTTTTTTTTCCTTCATCACGTATAATACTTAAAATCTGATTTTGTGTATAGAAATCAATGAAAAATAAAAACAACCAAAAAAAACACAAAACCTATCAAAAAATCAAATATTTTTTCCCTTCATCACGTATCATACTTAAAATCTGATTTGAAAACAACCAAAAAAAAAACGCTGGGTGTCAGTCCACCTCCACGTGGTGCCCGGTGGAAACGTGATAACGGCTAACGGACTATTTGAATGACAATGCCTACAATTCCATTTTTTTACTGTTCATGTTATTTTACATTTTGTCTAGTATAACTTATTAATATTTATTTCGATTTCATGTTTAACAAACCCGTTTTATATATTATTACTAAATTTTGAGCACATTTTCGTAATCAGCGACCCAGAAAACCATGAAAACGACACCCATGACGGAAAAACCAAAATTTTCCTGGCCGCCATCTTGGATTTTCATTTTGGCTTCATTTTCGTAATCAGCGACCCCTAAAACCATGAAAACGACACCCATGACGGAAAACCAAAAATTTGCCTGGCCGCCATCTTGGATTTTAATTTTGACCTCTTTTTCGTAATCAGCGACCCCAAAAACCATGAAAACGACACCCATGACGGAAAAACCAAATATTTTCCTGGCCGCCATCTTGGATTTTCATTTTGGCTTCATTTTCGTAATCAGCGGCCCCGAAAACCATGAAAACGACACCCATGACGGAAAACTAAAAATTTGCCTGGCCGCCATCTTGGATTTTAATTTTGACCTCTTTTTCGTAATCAGCGACCCCGAAAACCATGAAAACGACACCCATGACGGAAAAACCAAAAAAAATCCTGACCGACATCTTGGATTTTCATTTTGACCTCATTTTCGTAATCAGCGACCCCTATAGCCATGAAAACGACACCCATGACGGAAAAACCTTAAATTTTCCTAGCCGCCATCTTGGATTTTAATTTTGGTCTCATTTTCGTAATCAGTGACCCCAAAAACCATCAAAACGACACCCAAGACGGAAAAACCAAAAAAATTCCTGGCTGCCATCTTGGATTTTCATTTAAACTTCATTTTCGTAATCAGCGACCCCAAAAACCATGAAAACGACACCCATGACGGAAAAACCAAATATTTTCCTTGCCGCCATCTTGGATTTTCATTTTGGCTTCATTTTCGTAATCAGCGACCCCGAAAACCATGAAAACGACACCCATGACGGAAAAACCAAATATTTTCCTGGCCGCCATCTTGGATTTTCATTTTGGCTTCATTTTCGTAATCAGCGGCCCCGAAAACCATGAAAACGACACCCATGACGGAAAACTAAAAATTTGCCTGGCCGCCATCTTGGATTTTAATTTTGACCTCTTTTTCGTAATCAGCGACCCCGAAAACCATGAAAACGACACCCATGACGGAAAAACCAAAAAAAATCCTGACCGACATCTTGGATTTTCATTTTGACCTCATTTTCGTAATCAGCGACCCCTATAGCCATGAAAACGACACCCATGACGGAAAAACCTTAAATTTTCCTAGCCGCCATCTTGGATTTTAATTTTGGTCTCATTTTCGTAATCAGTGACCCCAAAAACCATCAAAACGACACCCAAGACGGAAAAACCAAAAAAATTCCTGGCTGCCATCTTGGATTTTCATTTAAACTTCATTTTCGTAATCAGCGACCCCAAAAACCATGAAAACGACACCCATGACGGAAAAACCAAAAATTTTCCTGGCCGCCATCTTGGATTTTCATTTTGGCTTCATTTTCGTAATCAGCGACCCCGAAAACCACGAAAACGACACCCATGACGGAAAAACCAAAAATTTTGTCGGCGCCATCTTGGATTTTCATTTTGGTCTCATTTTCGTAATCAGCGACCTCAAAAACAATGAAAACGACACCCATGACGGAAAAACCAAAAAAATTCCTGACCGCCATCTTGGATTTTCATTTTGACCTCATTTTCGTAATCAGCGACCCCTATAGCCATGAAAACGACACCCATGACGGAAAAACCTAAAATTTTCCTAGCCGACGAATTGAGAACCTATAATTTTGAAGGAATTTTCTTTCAAGTCCTGACCGTTGAGGAGTTGCACCTTCCGTCATCAACGCAGCCACATGAAATTATGATTATCAGACGCAAATACTTGAACAGCTTCTGAAAATGTCTAGTACCCATAACACAAGCTCTGCTTAGCTTGGGACTAGATGGCGTTGTGTGATAGTTGTGGAATATTTTTATTATTATTATTAAATGTATGGAAAACGTTATGTGCGCCTATGATATTCGAGGGTTGCCCTCAATTTCTCAGAGTTCCCATCATCAGAAACTGACTTGGTGACATTGGGACCACCTTGGGAGTATACTTTTTCAAACAAAAAAATAATTTTGAAAATCGGTCCAGAATTGTCGGAGATATGCGCGGACACACATAAAAAAAACATACGAATAGAGAACCTACTTCCTTTTTAGAAGTCGGTTAAAAAGAGACGGAAACATTATTTATTTTTGACGTGTTAAAGTGCTTTCACAACCAATTTACAACAAATATTAAAATCTGTGATTAAAATAGATATCATAATTTTTTATTTTAATTCATCTAACACCAAATTGAACCATTTTATGTTGATTGATATACTGTACCTATACACAACACACATTCCAGACTTTTTTCAAAGCCGTACGCGTGTACTTACTTACTATAAAATTATGTCACTTAAAATAATAATCGTATAAATGATCAAATTTTTCAACCGTAGTACAACGCTCGAAATGCCCGTGTGTGCGTTCGTCGGTGTTATCGCTGCACACAAACATAGCATCGCACCGAAATTGCCTAAAGTTCCGCAAGTCTTGTCTGTACAAGGCCCCTTAACTTCCGAGATCCGCCTAAAGGAGGTGTGAAGGGGGGCAAGGGGGTCAACATTGAAAAATGGTTTTTACTTCCCCAAGCTTCCTCTATACGAATCCCTAAAAAAAAACTCGTAAAGTCTCTTTGTTTCCGAGATACGATAGGGAGGGGGAGAAAGGGGGGAAAAAGGGGGGGTTTGGCACTTTTCCCATACTTACGAGAGTGTTTACGAATCCTTCAAAATATACCCACCTCCCCATCCACCATCTGGGAGAACAATTAGTCTGTCAATCAGTTAGTCAGTGGTAATTGAGCTTTATAATTATAGTATTTTTAGAACTCAAATAATACCAAGTATAGTGATGCTACAGCTTTGGTGTCATATAAAGAAATTTTAAGGCGGACGAGTTCTATCAGAATAAAACACTTTTTTTATTTGGCCGGCACTTTTACTTTTGGACCAAAACTGTATGAAATGTGGATGATGTCCTTTCGTTATTTATTGGCTAAAAATAACACTCGGCTACAAGGCCTACCCGGTACCACCACCTCCATTTTGAATTCCTTCACCTCTTTGTGGGGAAGAGCCCATTAGAGATCAGGGTAGGCCACTAGAAAAACTATAAATTATTTTTAAAATTATAATCTTTATTTTCTAGGAGGAAACCCTTATATGTTACTTTTCACATTATCCAAGGCCCGGTTCAGCCGTGTACAATATGCGACCACCTCCAAACAAAACATATACCAAGTCTGGCTGTCCACCACACTCTAGAGAAACCTCAGAAAACCTTTGTGTCGCTGAAACTCAACATGATGAATCTTCATCTGTATCTAAAGAAATTTCACATTGGTCATCACATGATGACAATGATGAAGACACAGAAGATAGTACAACTAATGAAGATCTTGATGATAGTGGGACTAGTAAAGAAAACAATAATAAAGGTTCAATGCTCGACGCATTTTTAGGGATTATTTCGCCACTGTTTGATTAGCAATCGATACTCAAAAAATAGAGAATTCATAACCGGTTAGCGCAGTGCTCATGTCCTATTTGACATGAGCACTGCGATAACCGGTTATGAAGTCTGTATTTTTTAAGTATCGATTGCTAATCAAACAGTGACGAAATGACCGGTTAGCGCAGTGCTGATGTCCTATTTGACATGAGCACTGCGCTAACCGGTTATGAAGTCTCTGAGTTTATTCAAATAAACAAGTGTTTACTACTGAATGAGTTTTATTGCCATTAACCCCAGGGAGAACCAGAAGAGTCTCTAGCCCATTTAGCGCCTGTGTACAAACATTACCCTACCGCCCCTAGTAAGCGTCAAAATGGGATGGGTACAAAGTCCAAGTACTTAACAGCAGTCAGACTTAGCACATCAAGTTGCCAAAAATAAATTTCACCAATCAGTGTCGCCGGGGACCCACCCTACTTTGGCCACCCCCTTCGTTTTTAAATTCAAATTTGGGTTTATTTTTCAAAGTCAAATCTTTTTTTACCCGACTACGGCGAAGCCAAAAGGAAGGGTAATGATTTTGGCAGTCTATGTATGTATGTTCCACCGTAGCGCCTAAACTACTGAACGGATTTTAATGAATTAGGTGTCAAAAGATTCGTAAGAATAGCCCGGGTGTCATAGGCTATATAAATTTTATAAATTCTTTTTATGACGGAATTTAAATGTCAAAAACTTACCTCAAAAAATATTAAATTGAGATAATCATAGCAAGTTTGGTATCAAATGAAAGGTCTTGGCGAGCACATTACAAATATGTATTATATTATAGTTTAAGTACACACAAAAATAAAATTAAATAAAAAAATTAAGTTCAAAAATCTAAAACAATTAAAGGGGATAGAACCAATGTGGCATATCAACCTGTCCGCCATTTTGATTTTTTTTCGAAATCGCGGCCCACAATGAAAGTGGTATGTATGGATAGAGGACATATAGACGAACAAAAAATGTTCGGTAACACGGTACCCAAAGTGTCACGTTACCGAGATATTTGAAGTTAAAGATCGACAAATGAGTACATCGACAATCATTAAATATTTAAAAAATAGCCTTTTTACGTGTATAGGCGTTAAATTGTATCCAAATAATAGTTTCCAGGTTGATTATTATTATACGCACAATAAAATCGCTTCGCATCGCAATTCGAAACGCTATGTTATGTCAAAAAATAGTTTTCTCGTGCTCCTAGTAGTATGTAATGTACCTACTCTCTTTCAATAACCAGTAATAATAATAATAAACGCCTATAGACACGTAAAAGGTCTAATTTTTATGTGGTCATTGTACTCATATGTCCATCTTTACCTTCAAATATCTCGGTAACGTGACACTTTGGATACCGTGTTAGTGGATATTTTTTGTTTGTCTATAAATCCTCTTTCCTTACATATCACTTTAATCGTGGGCCGCGATTTCGAAAAAAAATCAAAATGGCGGTGGGTCGATATGCCAGCTCCCATACAAAAAAGTTCAAACCCCTGTATTTTGTGTGTACATAAATAAATAAATAAATAATAAATAAAACCCGACTACTAACAAAATCGCGGTCTTAAAAGTAGAAAACAAGAAAATAATTCTTGTCTGATATTCTTCGTAGTCGCATGCCATCTTGCTAATAGCAATTAGCAGCTGACTTCTGTATCAATGAGAACGCCATGAAGGAGCATCAGGTATCAGTGGCGTGCGATTACGAAGATTATCGACTTGTTTTATACTCACTGCTGCCTGCTGTTATGTTAGTAACATACATGGACGCGGCGCACCCCACGTACCGCAGCTCACCCACCAGCGTCATTAAGTAAAATTTTGAATCTGGCTCGAGTTACGATCTAAACCAGCTATTCTCAAAGTGTGCTCCGCGGAGCCCTGGGCCTCCGCAAAGCCTTTCTGGGGGGTCCACGAAAATAAAAACAGATCATAATTTAATAAAATACTAAAGGGGTTCTAAAACCATTTGCCTTGCAAATGGATTAGTTTGCTTATGTCTAAATAAATGTCAATCTATATCTAAATAAATGTGTTGGTTAGAACGGAAATTTAATATAGAATATTTGTGCCCTTCACTCTAATCACTCTATATAGTTTAAACAAATACATATCTTAGAAGATATCGCAATATAAAAATATCCTCGCGACAAAATAATACGTGCGCAGCATCAGTCATTCAGTTCGGCCAGCCCCCGCGTCCCAATAAAGATACGTGGAGATTCTGGCCTCCGGGAAATTCCATAGTGTTTACAAGGTGTTATTGTATATTTAACAATAACACCTTACCGTAATCTAAACTCCTGTCGGGGCTGCGACCTCGACACAAACGGCTAAGAAGGAACATGGGTGGTTTTTAGTCAGTAGAAGTCTGACACTCCCTAAAACATGGGCGATGTTTTATTTACCAACCGCTGAAAGGTGTACCATTACGAACAACACGTCCCTTTACGAAATAACACTTATTTTAAATTAGGTTTTGCACGCAATTGCAATAAATCAAAATTGATTTCAGTTTCACAATAGTTGGTTATTCTGAAAGAGTTTAAGCAATAAAATATACAAGCACACGCGCGGCGTTTTGCTATAAAATAATAAAATATTTTACACTATTTCATCAACATTAACATGCAAGGAGTATTACATGTAAGTTGTTTTTTAACTGATAAATTAAATATTACTCTATCAAACATCACAATCAGCACACCTAAATATTTAGCAGATTCTTCCCTAGTGATAACCTGGCAGTTACATTTATGTCGGTTCTCACAAGTATGAGCTACTAAGAGATAGTCTGGCAAAGGCGTTGGTCTCAAAGAAAAGGGTTCAAAATAAAAGTTTTGTTCAGGTTTAGTGCAAGGAGATTTAGTGTTAGCCAGGTTATTATTTTGGAGAGGGAGTGTTCGGCTCTTTCCTTGATCCCCTGCCAATTCCGTCCCCAGAAGAAAACTGCAGTATCGTCTGCATATGTAACAACTTTGGTGTGTTGAAGTGACATTGTGCAGAGGTCATTTATATATACCAGAAACAACGCTGGGCCTAAAATACTGCCCTGCGGGACCCCAAAAAGGATTGTACGTTCCTCACTTAGACAGTCGCCTATTCTGACATATTGCTTACAAGGTAGAAATAGTCTTTAATGATATTTAGAACAGTGCCTCGTAGTCCTATTTGCTCTAACTTTGATAAGAGGATAGGGATAAAAACTGTATCAAACGCCTTGGAGAGATTTAGATGTATACATCGAAGCTTAAGAGTAGCATCAAGGATTTTTTTTGGTTTTTTCCTATTTTGACCCACAAAACACAATTGTGTTTTGTATTTCGAATCCATGTAGGTACTTTGCATGAGACAAATCACAGAAAACCATGTTTTCACGAACCAATTCTATGAATCGCTCGTCCGCCATTTTGTTATTGATGCCACTGCGTCCGTGACCCGACAAAATATCGTTGTCAACGAATACGACCGTGATTGCCGGTCCTGCCACTGACACTGATAAGTGTGGATGCCTTCATAGAGAATGTATGAACAATATTTGGCACTGTGCCGGAACTGTGACTTCACGGATATGTGTGAATCGATCGTAAGTCAGAAGAGTACGTAACAGTACACCCCTATCCTTTCGGGGATTAGAGGGAACGTTGTCATATGGGCCATACGTCAAATGTATATCCTCTAAATTCGTTCTAGGCCTTCATAAACGCAGTTCTATACGCTTTCTTCGTGTTTATAAAATCAAAACACTGTACGGTGCTGTCCAGTACCCTGGACCAGCGTGAATACTGCGTCAAACAAGAACAACTCTGCCGCCAGACTGAGTATAATGAACATGTCGTGTGTAAATACCAAGTAAGTATTTAAGAATAATAACTTATAACTAATACTATTGACAAAATTTTAAAAGAACTGTGGAAGCTGCAGAAAATTCAAAAACTATTTGCACGTACAACGGGTTTTTTTGATATCCCATTGTTCTAGGGTTCTATACCTAATTAAAAATAAAAGAAAAAGTTCTAAAATATGTGGTCCAAACATGCATCTAGGCACACAGGTATCTAAGATCTGACAATCTATGTTACCAAGGGGGTATCGTATTACCCAGGTCAGAAAGGCAATCGCATGAAAAATATGGTATTCAGCTGCATCCGATTGGACTGGAAGCCGAAACTAACATATTTATATACCTAAAGGCTAGGTAGATGATAGAGGAAATTTCACCAATTTCTGTACAATGTATTATTTAACTCTGGCCTTTTGCAGGGTTCTATAGGGGATGGATGTTTTGGCCTCTCAATGAAATCTCTAAAAGAAATAGATGAGAGTGCAATACTTACGCAAATTAACAAGTATGTACCTCCTAAATATTGTTTGTGTATCCCAGCATAGCTATTCATAACCATTCGATTGTCCGTCGTATCCAATCCATCCATCGTACTATCGAAAATCGCTATTCACAAAATCGAAGCCGAGTAATAGATTCGATTGTAGTTCGAGATGAAGATATCAATCCTGCCGACAGCTATTTGCTATCGGAAGTGTAATTCAATAAGAATTACGACGCCATTTTTTGGGTACTACACCTTAAGCAAGAGTCATTTCGTATCCATTAAAAAATAAAATTATTTTCAATTTTTTTTAATTATATTTTTAGTTACTCGACGGACAGTACAATCCATAGTAAAATTTATAAATTAAAAAGATAATTTAATGGCTACATAAAAAATTTCACCACGAGTGTATAAGTACCTACTACCATGTCGATCGAATCTGTGAATAGCATTTGCCAATCGTTCGATCCAAAAATGTAATACCTACTCGAAAAAGTGTCAAGATCGATTCGACTTCGATTCAATTGTTTGTGAATAGCCATGCAGGTAGCGTTTTTTTTTTTCTTCTTTTTAAAGGGTTTTATCGCTGAGCGATAACGTCACCCTGTAAAATTGACAGTAACACTAACTAACAAAAATTATTTAAAAACAAAAGCTGCTAACTTATATAAAATTCGAGCTTGTTCCGATAAAGGGCAAGCCAGGATTGCGTTACATACTCCCACATCATACAATTTGGTAATTCCAAGTAAACTATATCTCAAAGCCTCATTCCGTACACATAATCTTTAAAAAAGTCAGAGGTTTGCCCAATATACAAGGGTGGAGACAGAGATTGCATCACCAACTATAGGCCCATATCTATCCTTCCAGCCATGTCAAAAATCCTTGAGAGAATAATTAACGTTAGACTAATAAGGTATCTAGAAAATAAAAACTTGCTCTCTCCGAACCAATACGGTTTCCGAAATGGCAAATCTACTGAACAAGCTGTAAACAGGCTCACAAGTTACATCAGTGATAAACTGGATGAGAAAAAGAAATGCCTGACCATCTTCTTAGATTTGGCAAAGGCCTTTGATACAATCTCTGTTTCGATACTCTTGGCTAAACTGGAAAGACTGGGCATCAGAGGTACTCAGTTGAAACTCTTCGAAAGTTACCTGAGTAGTCGCCGCCAGTGTGTTCGTGTGGGAAACTTTACTAGTACTGACCTCCCGGTTACACATGGTGTTCCTCAGGGCAGCATCCTAGGACCAACCTTATTTCTTGTTTATATCAACGACCTCACTGATCTAAAACTTACCCAGGGCGAAATCGTTTCCTTTGCTGATGATACTGCTCTCCTTTTCTCAGCCGATAACTGGAATGAAGTCTTTGATGCTGCCCAGTCTGGTTTTGATACTGTCAGGAAGTGGCTAAATGAAAATGTTTTAACGCTAAATACTGATAAAACCAAATACATTTGTTTCAGTATTCGACCAGACTTGGACATTGATCGTACCTATGATATTATTCCACACGAATGTACAGTGCATGGTGATTGCTCTTGCTATATAGGATAGAAAGGGTTAAATCAATTAAATATTTGGGCGTTACGATAGATAAAAACCTTAACTTTAAAGAGCATATACGAATTTTAACGGGACGGATTCGGAAACTGATATACATCTTCAAAAATATACGACATATCGCCGATCCTCCTATCTTGAAACGAATTTACTTTGCCCTCTGCCGATCACTCATAACATACTGTATATCTGTTTGGGGAGGTGCTCCAAAGACGACGCTAAAATCCGTTGAGGTTGCCCAACGTGCAATACTGAAGGTTAGCACCTTCAAGCCGATTCTTTTCCCTACTTCTGCACTCTATCAATTGTGTGGAGTACTAACCGTGAGACAATTATTCATTTTAAAAATAATTTTAATGCAACACTCACAAATAGTTTACAACCCAAAGATTTTGAATAAACGCAGACACTACACGATTTTCAATAAAAAAAGATCAACTTTAACAAAATTCTTTAACTCTCTCGGCCCTTATATCTATAACAAAATTAATAATATATATTAATATATTATTAATTTTGTTATAGATACAATACCTTTCTCCTGCAACAATCCGTATAAAGTCCTTAACATATACCCACTTAATACGGATTGTTGCAGGAGAAAGGTATTGGAATACCTACAAAGTCTCACTTATGAGGAGACCGAGAAGCTTCTAACCGTATTAAGATAGTAAACAGAACTATTATATTTTACATACATTATTATTTATACTCACAAAACCGTATCTCAGTCATTAACATGTCCACTCATATATTGCCATAATATATCACAATCACACTCAACCACAGACACACCCTCTCTCATTCACTCATTCACCTAGCATAATACACAAAGAGAGGATCACACCACACACCACATCTCTATTAAAATAAAGTTTTAGACAAGAGTATGTAATCGTCAAAGATATTGTAAAATGCAAGCATACAAGAATCACAATATTTATGTTCTGTAACTCGAGGGGGTTGGCGCTGTAAGCCGAAATACAGGTTCTTCCTAGTTCGGCTATAGAGGCTAAAACTTTTGTGTACAACTACTGCTATATATAGCATTTTATTTGTAATTTATAATAAGTACTTTTTTTGTGAAACAATAAATTTATTATTATTATTATTATTACTCCATCAAAACATGTTGCACATCTTGGACTATTCCACAATCTTCACAGTTGGGAGAAGTAACCTTTTTCATAAGAAAGCCAAACTTATTCGATGGAATATGACCGGAACGAAGTCTTAGAGCCATAACTATAACACTCCTACTAGACAAATGATCAATCCAACTATTCACTGAAAGTTGCGGCTGGATGGTTTTGTACCATATTCCCTTTTCAGTCGATCTCTGGTCAAAGTGTTCACTCCACACATCTATACCTTGCTGCTTAATAAATGTGATGTAATCTGTGTACAGGGGTGAGACATTTATAGGAATTCCGTCTGTCACGGCTTGGTTCGCCAAAATATCTGCTCTTTCATTATCCTCAATCAGTATGTGAGACGGAATCCACTGTAAAATCACATCAATTGACTTACAGGCCAACTTATGTATAGACTCCAGAATCGTGTAGGCTAGCGGTACTCCTCGCATGGGCGAGGTGCACCGAGCCAAATGTTGCAAAGCACTCTTAGAGTCTGTTAGAATGACAAATTTGTCGTGATTAATAGACTTAATATAAGATAAAGCTTCTGCTATTGCAATTAACTCGATGTGCATAATAGAGATATGGGAGTCTATAGCTAGTTTAACATCTGTACTCAATTGTGGATCCCAAACAGCAGCACCACTACCAGCAACAGTCTTAGAGCCATCTGTATAAACCTTATGGTAATCTTCATAATTCTCATGCAGGTAGCGTTGCAAACCGTTAGTTACATACGGCGACACAACAAGGTAGGTATACAGTTATACATTTCCAACGTAACCTCGTGTCGCTAAGTAGGTAAATTATTTTTCTTGTACAGTGAGAAATCCGCATAAACTGGTATTTTATTTATCGCTTGATTCATCACACACAGTGCGTACTTTCCTACGTAGACGAAGTGTTACAGAAAGAGCACAATTATTCGCTCTTATCCTCTTCATAGTCAAATTATATACGGTACTGAAACCTTCCTCGAGAACCACTCTATCCATTGGTGAAAACAGCATGAAAGTCTGTACTCTAGTTTTTGAGTTTATTGCGAACAGACACACAGACGCGGCATAATTTGCAGTGACAGTGATAATGAGATCGCTAAAGTGTTAGGTTAGTGTTACTGTTAGGTTAGTATTATGTTAGTGTTAGGTTAGTGTTAGGTTAGTGTTCTTATAACGACGACAGGCCGTGTCGACGGCGCGATCGTGTTCCACACGCGCCTCAAAGAGAGGTCCTTCAATGCTGACATCGCAATGCGACACCCGTCGGGGCTGCGGGTTGTTCGAAAAAGATACCGCGGCCTCGACACAAAGGGCTAAGAAGGAACATGGGTGGTTTTTAGTCAGTAGAAGATTGACACTTATTTGTAGGAAGGTTTGGTATGTGCAGCTTAAGGCGAGGTTACCCTACTTTGTTTTTATGTACGCACGACCTCACCCCCCGCCCTGCCGCGCGAGCGATATAATGCCTAAATATTGACTGTTTTTTCTCTCTTGGAGAAAAATGATAAAGAAATTATACATTATGTGACCCGAGATAATACACATTTTTTACGACCTTTATTATGATACTAGCTTTTGCCCGCGACTTCGCCCGCGTTTCCGTCGTTTTTCGTAAAAAAGTACCATATGTCCTTCCTCACGGTTCAGTGGCGTTTTTTAGGTGGCCTTGTGTATTTTATTTTTAATTGACGGTAACGGAAAGGCTGTTAGTTACCTAGGTAACAAAATAACCTACGATAGAGGTCCTAACTATAGCTACCTTACACTTAAAATCTAAGTGCCTATTTAAACTAAAATATTCTAATAGAATTACGTATACCCAGAAATATGTACAACTTACAACAAAAAAAGAAATGAAAATAAAGCTGAAACACCTGTGCAATACATCTACCTATACCTACTTCACTTACAAATAAATACCTATAACTACTATAATTAATAAAAGTATCTACGCTTTTACCTACATAATACAAAAATAAAATTGAACATAAATTAGCCAAAACTTACCTATCGGTATCTAAAAAACTGTGCGTACTACTTCTTCTAAATTAAAAGGAAATAAAATGCAAACTATTAATAATTTGTAATTTGAACGAATATTTAAACACTACCAAAACACTAATACCTATTTTATAAAATAACAACAAAAGAAATTCAAATAAACTATTTAAAAACGAAAAGTCGCGCTGATAAGCATTGTTTGTTAAAATCAATTATTGTCTGTCAATAAGGTCGAACGCTCTGAACGCATCAACAGCCACGACCCGCGTCGAGCGCGGCAACCGTTACACAAAAATAATCCTTATGCATGGCATGATTCAGTACTCACGCGCGACGCGGTGGCTTATTAGCGTATTTCATGTATGAGTTTTGTGTTTCTATACCGATTACTATGATTATTTTTTTATTGAATAGGTAATAATATTAACTTCTTTTAATTAGGGATGAGTGAGAGTATTATAAACGTAAGAGTAAACAAATATAATCAGAAAGCTCCGAACTGCTAAGCTATCGGGAGTTACACGTGTTATTCTGAGTCAACCATAAAAGATAGACATATGCTGTAGTGGGATATTTTTTAGATAATTTTATGTAGAACATTTCCGTCATAAATGATTTCTATGTAGCTTTAACCATTAAGGCTGCACACGCGACGGAAGCTTAAAAAATCGAGCAACTTCTCCCGTTTTCCCAACATTTCCCTTCACTGCTCTGCTCCTACTGATTGTAGCGTGATGAAAAGTATACTATAACCTCCCCAGGAGTATGAAGAATAATCGTACCAAGTTTCGTTAAAATCCGTCGAGTAGTTTTTGTTTCTATAAGGAACATACAGACAGACAGACAGACAGACAGACAGACAGACAGACAGACAGACAAAAATTTTACTGATTGCATTTTTGGCATCAGTATCGATCACTAATTACCCCCTGATAGTTATTTTGAAAATATATATCATGTACAGAATTGACCTCTCTACAGATTTATTATAAGTATAGATAAGTTTTATTTTTCAAAGCCTAATATAACTCAAGTAAAACGATTATTTAGCCATCATTTGGACATGTCTTTGCGATTTAATTGGATGCAGTGAAGTGTAAGTAATCGTGTATCGCATGCCCGACATATCATGATCGAAGAGTCAACTATGTAATACATTTTTTTCAAAATTTAAATCCGTTCCATGTACGAGTAAAACGCTATTGTTGACGACGTTTATCGGGGTAACCCCGCCTTAAAACGTGGTAACTGTGTGCGCCGATGGGATTCCACCCTGCTTATAGGGAAATGGAAACTATGACTTCCCTCCACTTTTCTTTCCTGATTAATTCTGTCGCAAACTGCAAGATATTTGTCACTACAGGTACAGGACTGAGGTAGCCAGAGAACAAACCCGCCTAAAGTTGCCACGAGGATATGGACTATGGCAAGTGGTGAGTAGAAAACAGTTTTTACCCGACTGCGGCGAAGCCCAAAATGAGGGTTATGTGTTTGACGTGAATGTATGTATGTATGTCTGTTTCTTTGTTCCCTCATAACTCCTAAACGGATGAATGGATTTGAATGAAATATACGTCGTTAGATTCGTCTTGATGGCGCGAGTGTTATAGGCTAAATTAAAAAACAAAGAAAAATTGCGGATTTAGGGGGCCAATTCGATGATTTTCCACCCACCAAAAAAAAAAAAAAAAAAGGGGGCCAAATCGCGGAGTTAAAAAAAAACAAATTCAATTCATCGATTAGGGTATCAAAATAAAGTGTTTTAAAGGGAGATTACAAAAATATATAACACTTATATGTTTAAAAGAAATTCAAAGTGACAAATCCTATAAAAAAGCACAAAAGTTAAATCATCTGCGAAGAATTTTACGCGACCAACGAAAGAACAAACACAAAAGAACTAAAAAGTTGGAAATAAAAAAATTCGTTAAAAAACTAAAAAACCCGACTGAAAAAACGGAAAAGCAAAAAACAAGCACATTTTAAATTAAACAAAACTTGGAGGCAGGGTTTATTTGAATATTAAATTAAGAAAAAAATAGAACTAAATAAAATAGAACCCCGCCTGCTTCCCAGTTTTGTTTAATTTAAAATGTGCTTGTTTTTTGCTTTTCCGTTTTTCATTATTTTGGCGTAATTCCACATGTAGGTACCTATCTATGGAGCTGATGGTTCTGGGTTTGATTCCCAGGTCGGGTGTTGTAGAGTATTCAGAAATTATTCAGTATCAGGCACGAATTTTGGATTTGTCCTCGGTTTACGGCAAAAGAATGTCCTTTATTACTTACATGGAACCGAAACTTGCGAAATGGGTGTACGCTTAGGTATACCTCTGTCTATTTGTGGATAATAATATCTTATGTTCTATATGAGCGTCCACAAGTGACCTTTTTTTTTGGTGGCTAAATCATCAAATGACTTCTCCCTCAGGGCGGAGCGGTAGGGGAGTGTCCGACTTCTACGGACTAAAAACCACCCAAGTTCCTTCTTAGCCCTTTGTGACCTACTAAAAAAAAAAACCTTTTCACCTTGGCAAAGAGGTCGATGACGATCCTCATAGAGAATGATGATTTAATCAGTAAATAAAGTGTGAAAAATACTCAGTGTTTATTGTAAAAATTACAGCTTTGGGACTCGGATTTGGCGGCAATGGCACTGATAATGGTTAGACAGTGTGAGGTTATACACTTGTGCGCCGCTACCGGTAAGTTCACGAAGCTGTGTCAAAGTTGGCAATAAGCCTTATAAAATTATTCCAAATGAAATTCAACCATCTTCATAGTATGCCATGTGAAATTCTGCCATCTTAAAAGTATGCCATTGTAAATTCAGACATTTAGCATTCGGCGAAACGATAATTCTATTAACTAACTTTTTTGCCTTAAGGACGCTCTTACATTTTCGATCAACTCATGTTTAGGTAACTAAAGTCGCCCAAAGCATGGTCTCGCAATAGCGCTCGGTTTTATACCTCCTATATAATCTTGATCTTTGATATTATTATTTTTTAATTTTATTGAAATAGAATTTAGTAGATTACTTGGAACTTTGAAAACG
Organism: Diarsia dahlii; assembly: GCA_949775195.1. Taxonomy (NCBI): domain Eukaryota; kingdom Metazoa; phylum Arthropoda; class Insecta; order Lepidoptera; family Noctuidae; genus Diarsia; species Diarsia dahlii. The sequence continues at coordinate 18,764,339 of OX459209.1, forward strand.
CATTTGGTAATTGTTAATTATTAGTATCGTCGTCATGATAAGTAGGTTAGTATTTTCAACCGAGTCGAAAAAAAAGAAGGTGCTGTATCCGCGATTTTCCCAAAAGCTACTGATCCGATATCAATCGGATTTTCGTTGATAAATGCATATTGTGTTTTTAAGGAAGGTTTTACTGTATAATATAATAATAATAAGTTTATTTATTTCTCCCACAATGGTTTTGTAGCACGTTTTGAACACTATAATATTCACATTGTGAGAGCTGGTGCCTGAAGTAGGTTTAAAAAAAAGCTAAACTTGATGGCAGGGCGCACAAAGCAGAAGCTACAAAGTTCCACAGCCAAGGCCTGTTTTATTTGTCCAACGCCATGCCATATTTATGAAATTGCCAAACATGACGAAAAATGGCCAAGTTTTCGTCAGTGCCATCTTGGATTTGGTTTTGACTCGCTCAAAAACCATAAAAATGAGACCCATTACGAAAAATTGTAAATTTTTTATCGGCACTATCTTTGATTTTGGTTTTCACTCCTTATTCGATTTTAGCGCCCAAAAAATCGAAAATCGACAACATTTCGTCATAGATTTGGTTTTGACCCCATATTCATCATAATACCTACATACATACATACATAAAAACTGGTTAAAATCATAACCCCCTTCCGGTGGCGGATCTTTCATACAACCTGAAAAGCCCGGCTTGCCTAACATAAGACAGAGAAAAAATTAAAAGGACTTCAAATTAGTTCAAATTCATTTGGTGTGTTATTCTCCTATTATCACGGGGGTGGCAAAGGGGATTCAAAATTCGGTCAGTTTTCGTCTAGGACGCTCCGTTTTCGAGATATGTACAGTGCGATCAAATTAGTAGTGCATTTTGTTACAACGAATGTATAAAAGTGTTATGATATTTATTTTATTTGTATTTCTCACTGTTTCAATTAGATATTTTCTGATCGTTTAAGTATTGGTTTATCTAGCAATAATAGTTTTATTCCCAAGTTTACATGCGTAAAATTTCGCAAAGCCTATGTTCAGAGCTGCCAAGATAATTTGATCGCACTGTATTTGAATTTAACTTTTTTAGGTACAATAGTTTTAAACTCCTCTAACTCGAAAACGGTGCATCGTAGGACCATGCTTTTTGGACCCTAAATGGTGTATATGACCAAAATTAACCCGATACTGCAATAAAATTGGGCCCCATCCGTTCTACCCATCCACTTCCAAACCTCTCCGTCGACAGCTTGACCTGACCCATCCATTTCCAAACCTCACCGCCGACAGCTTGGCCTGACCCATTTCCAAACCTCTCCGTTGACAGCTTGACCTTACCCATCCAATTCCAAACCTCTCCGTCGAAAGCTTGACCTGACCCATCCATTTCCAAACCTCACCGCCGACAGCTTGACCTTACCCATCCATTTACAAACCTCACCGCCGACAGCTTGACCTGACCCATCCATTTCCAAACCTCACCGCCGACAGCTTGACCTTACCCATCCATTTCCAAACCTCACCGCCGACAGCTTGACCTTTCCCATCCACTTCCAAACCTCACCGTCGACAGCTTGACCTGACCCATCCATTTCCAAACCTCACCGCCGACAGCTTGGCCTGACCCATTTCCAAACCTCTCCGTCGACAGCTTGACCTTACCCATCCAATTCCAAACCTCTCCGTCGAAAGCTTGACCTGACCCATCCATTTCCAAACCTCACCGCCGACAGCTTGACGTTACCCATCCATTTCCAAACCTCACCGCCGACAGCTTGACCTGACCCATCTATTTCCAAACCTCACCGCCGACAGCTTGACCTTACCCATCCATTTCCAAACCTCACCGCCGACAGCTTGTCCTTTCCCATCCACTTCCAAACCTCACCGTCGACAGCTTGACCTGACCCATCCATTTCCAAACCTCACCACCGACAGCTTGGCCTGACCCATTTCCAAATGGTTGCGCCAACATTCAAAATTTGATTGACATCCGCTATTTCCTATACCCATCCCTTTCCCGCACATACTTCGCGAGTGAATAAGAAGATTCGCCCCGCCATTTGTCGCAAAACTACTTCCGGATTGAACCGCATCGCGTACGCAATGGCGTCGGCCCGCTCCGTTGAAAAATATTGATAACTTTGGAATTACCGTGATTTCGCATGTAATAAGACTATTAAAACCTGTTTGTGTTTGTGCTTAATGTGTGAGGACAATAGCTTGAAGCCCAACTGCTCTTGAACCTGGAAAGTGAACCGGTGCACCGGCGACGACACGAGCACGTGGCTGGAGTAAAAGGTTTGTGCTTTCCCTCCCTAATTATCGGGTTGTATTCTGTTGTCCCACACCCCGCAACTCGAAATACCTATCGCCAAAGCGTTTGTCAATCGTTTTAATATCGCATCGCAAATACAGTCCATTATACTTAGCCCTTCGCGCCACCATTTTCTTTGGTCCTACCGAGCCGGATAGTTAGGTATTTGAAATAAGAACATAGTTATATTTGTTGTAGTTATCGCATTAGTATTTATTTCATAGGGAATAAACGCACCGCACCGCAGACTTATACCTATACCTAACGCAATTCGTTGTTCGTTACGCAGATTGTTCATCTATTACCTGCGTAAGTACGGTACGTAATACCTACATACGTAGCTATAGATCGCTAGTATTAGTTATTCATTCGGAAGTCTAATAGTATTTGTATAACAGAAACAGAGACACAACCTAGTGGGTAAATTAGGATTGATATAAAAGTACCTACAGTTCGTTTTTCTCACTCGCAGTTCGGTTTTATCTGCCTACCCACTTTAGGTAATTAGATATTATTGTCCGCGTCACTGTTCTTCATCGCATAATCAACAAAATAACTTTATTTATTTGTTTACCGCATTGATAGTGTGTCTTAATTGTTCACGATGCCTCCAAAGGACAACAAAGTTCAATTGAAACTTTTATATGCTAAAAGAGACATGCTATTTTCTCGCGTGCAATCTATTTGTGATAATGCACTTAAAACAGTTGATCTAGCTATTAGAGATTCGTTCTTATGTTCTGTAGAAAACTTAGATAGTTTGCGCGCGGAATTTGAATCCGTAATTCATGATATTAACGTTTTAGAGTTGGAATTAAATCCAGAATACGCTGTGAGTTATCAAGCTTTGGCGTCATTCGATGATTTGTTCTGTCGCATCAAACGTGTCGCGAGAAGCTTGGAGATGCCGTCTGTCCATCAGAGCCAGGCAAATTACTCTCGCGATCGACCTAAGTTGCCGCCCATTCAAATACCTGAATTTAATGGTGACATTCGCAATTGGAATCTGTTTATAGATAGTTTTGAAAACACCATAGATAAGAACGCCTCTTTGACAGATCATGAAAAATTACACTATCTGGTTGAAAGGTTAACTGGTAAAGCAAAAACTGTTTGTGCCGGCATTACTTTTAGTGCCGATAATTATTCATTAATTTTAAAAACATTGCGGTCCAAATACGAAGACAAGAGATTAGTAGCTACCGCATATTTAGATCAGTTATTCGAATTGAAAAATATTACAGTTTGTAGTGAACAGAATTTAGAGAAGTTTTTAGATACTTTTGCATCATCTGTTCGCGCAGTAAATAACCTGAAGGTCGATGACCTCTGCGACTTTTTGTTTTTGTATTTGGGTTTAAAGAAATTAGATAGTGAAACCGTTCGTTTATTTGAAATGAACCATCGCAGTAGCAAACTGCCAAAATTCTATGATTTAGAATGTTTTGTGCGCGATCATATTAAAATATTACAACGCACTTCGTCAAACCATGAAGCTACGAAGAAAGTAGTTACTAAGTCCGACCGTCGAACGGATGCGCCTTCGAGGTCACAAAAGTCGACACATACGTATGTCAATACCGCACCTGCACCTGTACAATCTATTTGTTCTTTGTGTAATAGTCAACATTCGCAATTGTACAAGTGTTCTGGTTTCTTAAAATTTACGCCTTATGAACGTTATAAGTTTGTTCGCGATAACAATTTGTGTTTTAACTGCCTAAGTGACAAGCATCGGGTTACGTCTTGTAATAGTAATCAAAGTTGTCGTAAGTGCCCTTCGAAGCACCACACTTTACTTCACATGGAGAAAAGTTCTAATAATGCCGCATCCAATGTGAGCACAGTTAGTTTATCAAGCGGTGACACGTCGTCGCAGACAGTCAGTGCGAACGCAGCGGCCGCTTCGCAGCCGCAGCCAGCGCGCGACGTTGCCCGCTCGCCGAACGCCGTGAACGACGTTACGTTGTGTTCGATGTCCGCAAGCAGTGCGTGTACTACCGTGGTGCTCGCGACCGCTCACGTTGTTGTTATTGATGCTTTAGGTAATCCGTGTCTTGTTCGAGCGTTGTTAGATTGCGCTTCGCAGAGTAATTTCTTAACTCAAACTTGTTGTCAACGCCTTGGGTATAGTATAGATAACCGGCCGGCCCGCTCAGTAGTTAAGGGGTTCGGTGGTTTAAAATCAACCATTCATGGTTCGATTAAAATTAAATTTGCATCGCGATTTAATTCCGATATTTGTTTTGATATGGATTCGCTTGTCGTAGATAAAATTACGGAACAATTGCCTACTGTCCCGGTTGACACGTCTTTATTGACCAAATTTAAAGACCTACCGTTGGCAGATGAATCTTATGGTGTCCCTGGAGACGTCGATATGTTGATCGGCGCATCGATTCTCCCGCACCTCCAGTTATCGCGTAAGGTTCAAGGTCATTCGTCGTACCCCGCACCGCACGCCCTAGAAACAGTTCTAGGTTTTGTTATTGTTGGTTCCGCACCCGCACATTTAGATAGTTACTCGACCGTGTCACACTGCTGCACTGTTGAGCCGCCCCTGGAGTCTACCATCCGCAGGTTCTGGGAAATTGAAGAGGTCAATGTCCCGCCTATCCTAAGCCCTGATGATAAGGTGGCTGAGGAGATTTATTGTCGCACGACTACTCGAGGTAATGATGGTCGTTATGTTGTCGCTCTCCCATTCAAGGGGGACGTTTTTTCGCTCGGTGACTCCTACGCTTCCGCTGAAAAACGCTTTTCTTGTTTAGAACGTAAGATGCAAGCATCTCCGAAGTTGAAGCAAGCCTATGATGAGGTTGTTATCGAATACCTAGATAAAGGATACATCTCACTTGCGCCTACTGCCGAGACTGACGAGACTCGCGATCATCCATCTTACATCATCCCGCACCACGGAGTTGTTAGAGAAGACAAGCTTACTACTAAGCTCCGCGTGGTTTTGGACGGCAGTGCTAAGACTAGCACTTCTGTATCACTCAATGATATTTTGTATTGTGGTCAAAACCTTCAAGGTAACTTATTTGACATTATTGTAAATTTCCGCTTGTTTGCTGTCGCGCTTTCCGCCGACATAAGGCAAATGTTTCTTTCTATTGGTATTCGCGAATGCGACCGCAGATTTCAACGGTTTTTGTATAGATTTTCGCCTCAAGAACCTTTGAAGGTTTACGAGTTCAATCGTGTTTGTTTTGGGCTTAAGTCGAGTCCTTTCCATGCGCTTCGCACTATCAAGCAAGTGGCCGCAGATGAGGGTGAAAGATTCCCGAAAGCGAAAGAAACTATTGAGACTGGGCTATACATGGACGACTTTGTTTATAGCGTAGCCAGCGAGGCAGAGGCCGTTGAGACCGCCGCTCAAGTAATAAGTCTTATGAAAGCCGGTCAGTTTGATCTTGTGAAGTGGACAAGTAACTCGCAAACCGCTCTAGATTCGATTCCACTATCACATCAATTATCTTCGGTGAAGGAATTTGATGGTGATGATACGCACAAGGTTCTAGGCTTAAGTTGGTCACCCGCGTCTGACATGTTCAGTCTTAAAGTTAGTTCGACTCCGCAAACTTGTACTAAGCGCATTATCCTGTCGTGTGTAGCACGTATATGGGATGTTATGGGATTTGTAGCTCCCGTCGTTTTATATGCCAAGTTACTTATAAAGGAACTTTGGCTTTCCAATAGTGATTGGGACGACCCCGCGCCCGACAATATTGTTAAATTGTGGGCTCGCTTTCGCAAAGAGCTTCCATTGCTCAATCAAATAAAAATTCCTCGCCATGTTGGTATATTGTCAGACAGTATAGTTACTGTTGTAGGCTTCGCAGACGCCAGTGAAAAGGCTTACGGGGGAGTAGTTTATTTTCACGTTTTGAATACTGATAAGGTCTCGGTTAGTCTTATAAGCGCTAAGTCCAAAGTCTCCCCTCGCAAGGTCGTTTCTCTAGCGCGCCTGGAGCTGTGCGCTATACTTTTGTTAGTGCAATTAATCAGCTCTATTGTCAATGCCTGTAGGCACCGCATTTTTGTTGATAGAATTATGGCTTTTTCTGATTCTACTGTAGCTTTGTGTTGGGCACATTCTTCACCCCATCGTTGGGACACATTCGTCGCTAATAGGGTGGCTAAAATTCAGTCCGAATTACCACCACAAAACCTCTTTCACGTCGCTGGCACAGATAATCCCGCCGATTGCCTCTCCCGCGGATTGCTCCCTTCGCAAATTTTAGATCAGCCTCTGTGGTTCTGCGCTCCGTCTTGGATTCATAGTGTGCTTGAGGAATGGCCGGTTAAACCCTTTAACCCAGCTGCCATTTCAGAACCACCCGAGGAGAAGAAACATTCGCTGGTAGTTTCGGTCCCACGTGAAGAGTCGATTATTTTATCTTTGTCTAATCGCGTCTCGTCTTGGTCGAGACTCTTACGTTGTGTGGTGTATGTCTGTCGTTTTCTAAAACTGTTACCCACACGCTGTAATATAATAGCCACTGATTTGGATAAAGCTGAATCAGTCGTACTTCGTGAATTACAGAGATTTTATTTCGCATCAGAATTTAGTAGTTTAGAGTCCAACAAAACTTGTAGCCGCGCATTTCAACATTTGAAACCTTTTTTGCAAGATGGTCTCATTCGAGTAGGTGGTCGTTTGAGAAATTCCGATTTAGGATTTGAACAAAAGCATCCAGTAGTTTTACCCCGCAAGGACCATATTTTAGATTTGATTGTAGATTATCATCATAAGGTGAATTGTCACGCAGGTCCGGACTTGTTGATGTCTATTCTTAGACAAAGATATTGGATACTTTCCGCTCGCAATTTGATTCGTGCTAGAGTGCACAAATGTGTGCCTTGTTTTAAGCTTCGCCCGCGTTTTATCGCGCCTGAAATGGCCGATCATCGCTCTTGCCGCGTTGTTCAGTCCGCTAAACCTTTCGTACACACCGGTACAGACTACGCCGGCCCGTTTAGAGTAACTATTGCCCGTGGTCGTGGTATACGCTCCACAAAGGCTTACGTTTGTCTATTTATTTGTATGACAACTCGTGCGGTTCACATAGAATTGACCGGTGATTTAAGTACGCAAAGTTTTATGTCCGCGTTTAAGCGTTTTCTGTCGCGCCGTGGTCCCGTCAAACGTTTATATTCGGACAACGGTACTAATTATGTTGGAGCTCGCCGTAGTATCTCGGAGCTACACGCATTCTTGCGGTCAAAGTATTATCAGAGTGAATTCGCTCATGTTTTGGCCGAAAATCGTATTGAATGGCATTTTAATACGCCCGCTGCTAGTCACTTTGGTGGTAATTGGGAGACTAATATTAAGAGCCTCAAGTCGCATCTGTTCCGCGTCGTAGGCGTACAGATTCTCTCTTATGAGGAGCTGAGTACTGTACTCGCTCAGATAGAGGCAGTGATGAATACTCGTCCACTGTGTCGAACTCTATCTAGTGACCCGTCGGAGTCTTTAGCTTTAACGCCGTCTCACTTCTTAACCACGACTCCTCTTAAGTATTTGCCCGCTATGGATGTCGACGAAGACAGACTGCATCTCCTACAGCGTCACGCTCTTTTGGATAGACTAGTTCAGTCATTTTGGAGGCGTTGGAGAACAGATTATTTGCACACGCTGCAGTCGCGTCAAAAATGGAATACTCCATCGAATCCAGTCACCGTTGGTACTGTGGTAGTTTTAATGACCGAGAGTGCGCCCCCTCTACACTGGCCTCTAGGTGTAGTTGAGGAAGTTTTCCCTGATTCAAAGGGGGTAACGCGTATAGTAAGAGTTAAAACCGCGACCGGTTCGTATTTACGTCCGGTTATTCGCCTATGTCCTCTGCCTAATCAGCAGCAGGTTTCAAATTAGTTTAGTAATTATACATAGTAACGCTTTATATATAGTTTAGGAATAGGTTAGCAATTAGAGGTTACACCAGAATTTAGTTATTTGATTAGTTTCGCTTATTGTTTTTGAAGGTAACCCTTCAAACCCGGGGGGAATGGTTGCGCCAACATTCAAAATTTGATTGACATCCGCTATTTCCTATACCCATCCCTTTCCCGCACATACTTCGCGAGTGAATAAGAAGATTCGCCCCGCCATTTGTCGCAAAACTACTTCCGGATTGAACCGCATCGCGTACGCAATGGCGTCGGCCCGCTCCGTTGAAAAATATTGATAACTTTGGAATTACCGTGATTTCGCATGTAATAAGACTATTAAAACCTGTTTGTGTTTGTGCTTAATGTGTGAGGACAATAGCTTGAAGCCCAACTGCTCTTGAACCTGGAAAGTGAACCGGTGCACCGGCGACGACACGAGCACGTGGCTGGAGTAAAAGGTTTGTGCTTTCCCTCCCTAATTATCGGGTTGTATTCTGTTGTCCCACACCCCCGCAACTCGAAATACCTATCGCCAAAGCGTTTGTCAATCGTTTTAATATCGCATCGCAAATACAGTCCATTATACTTAGCCCTTCGCGCCACCACCAAACCTCTCCGTCGACAGCTTGACCTTACCCATCCAATTCCAAACATCTCCGTCGAAAGCTTGACCTGACCCATCCATTTCCAAACCTCACCGCCGACAGTTTGACCTTACCCATCCATTTCCAAACCTCACCGCCGACAGCTTGACCTGACCCATCCATTTCCAAACCTCACCGCCGACAGCTTGACCTTACCCATCCATTTCCAAACCTCACCGCCGACAGCTTGACCTTTCCCATCCACTTCCAAACCTCACCGTCGACAGCTTGACCTGACCCATCCATTTCCAAACCTCACCGCCGACAGCTTGACCTTACCCATCCATTTCCAAACCTCACCGCCGACAGCTTGACCTTACGCATCCACTTCCAAACCTCACCGTCGACAGCTTGACCTGACCCATCCATTTCTGAACCTTGTCAACAACTGCTTAACCCCACCCATCCAAATCCCGGTCTTACCCAACATAATTTCTAAATCACATTCTAATAATAAAAGTATGAAAGTCGGACTTACTTTTATCGCAGTCCTAAAAAGTATCAACTCCTTCCGGTCGTCGTCGGTTGCCGTGGTAACCGACGACGGTACTGTACACTAGAATCTTTTTCTATCACGTTTATCGTATGTATTTTTTGCGAGAGAGCGATACACCCGTCCTTCCACTAGCGGTGCTGAGCGCGGAATGATGAACCGGGAGCGAAAAATGTATGAAGAAATTGGCAAATGTTTTTATTATAGCTAATAATTGAATAAAAATAATTATATAAACAAAAAAAATATATCTCAACATCTAAAGGACTATATGTACCGCAATTTATAATAATTTTGGAGATATAATATGCTGTAAATTTACCTTTAATGGTACCTATTCGGACCCTACTTTTTTACATTTTCTGCGATTATTGTGATGGGAAAAACGTATTTGTGCGAATTTTTTGTATAAAGTCATACAATTTTTCTGATGCCAATCTGGAGACGAATAAATTATCTTTAAATTAAGACCATGATATCTTCACATTTGTGATTGCTTATACGTTAAAATGGTACCTGAAAACCACCGTTATTTGTAGAAAAACGTTATAGCGTCCTGAAAGCAGAATATGCCAATTGTGTTATGCCAAATAAATTTCGGAACATCAAGTTTCTGCCAGATAGATGGTACCCGGTTTAAAACATCATCGTGACACAGAACGTTGTAAATCCGCTTTTCTGGTGTTTGACAGTCATTTGTCACTATTTCTGTTTAGTTCGATTTTCATTAGACGTCACGTTTTGTATATTTCTCAATATTATGCTTAGAGAACGCTTGGCTAATAATAATACCAATGCAATCTGGAGATTTTAGTGAAGAAATCAATATGTCGTATCGTCAGGATTTATTACGTTGTACTAGACCATTATGTGGGCGGAACGTTTCGTGCAATGAAAACACACAGGGTGCGATACACTGGAAGTACTTGAAATTAGAACTTAACACAATAACCAATAATTTATAGCCAAACGAAACGTAGGACAGTTCCTAGACTGGAGGTTCCGTTCTCTAGGACGGTCGGAAGACAAGTGTGCCTCACCATAGCGCCACTAGTCACTACACACTCCACCAGCTAGGCTCCGTCGTAGCACGAACTTACTTTGCCAAGTGTAGGTGCTGCCAACACTCGGGTCACGTGCTGCACTTCGTTTAACGACCGTACTATTGACCGTCTCCGACAAATATGTTCCATTACGCGATCGAAGATTACGCGACTATAATATCATGTTTCGGGACTATTCTCCGAAAAAAAAAAGTTGTCTCCATCCATCGAGATATAAGTACTAACGTACTAGAAAAGCTACGTCAGATAACTGAATTGTCCTATTTCGTAATTTGAATCTTTAGTTCGCTGCAGCGCTAAAATAATAACAATTCGTCTAAACCGTAACTAATTTACCACAAGTTAAAGAAAAGTAGTAAAGGTCATTGGGCAACTAAGTATGGAACCTATACCCAGAGCCTACAGAAAAAAAAATAGGTAGGATGTTTAGATAAACGTCTCTAGTTTACGAATATATATGTCGCATTAACGCAGATACCGGGAAAAAACCATTAATCTAAAAAATAAAAAAACAGGGAATACGTTAATTATAACAAGACTTAGTACATTTTATTGGTTTCTTGATAGTAAACATGATTTGAAAAAAAAATACAAACAACAAAACAAGTATAGAAGAGTTTTTAAGTTTTTAACCGCCTTCAAAAAAGGAGGAGGTTTTTTTTTATGTATGTTACCTGATTTCTCCCCCATTTGTGGACCGATTCTCAAAATTCTTTTTTTATTTGAAAAAGTAAACTCCTGAGGTGGTCCCATTTTAATTTGGTGAAGATCTGGTGCTGATCTTCGGAGATATACAATGGAACTCTTCAAAAATAGACGGCAAATCTGTCGTAATTGCTGGAATCGCTTGGATGTTTATTGAATATACAATTATACATTATCATGACGTAACATCACGCCTGTATGCTCTGAGGGGGTATGCAGATGTGTACAATACACATTTTTTTTAATGTATTTTCACCGATTTCTCCCCCATTTTTGGAAGAGTACTTTCTGAAAGTGGTTCCATTTCAATTTGGTGAAGATCTGATGAAGATCTTCGGAGATAGGCAACGGAACTCCTCAATAAATGATAGCAAATGGACTGGGATTGCTGAAATCTCATGTCTGTCTATTGTTTACACCAGTTCATAACATAACATCACGCTGGTACGTTGTGAAGGGGTAAGCACATGTGAACCGTTACAAAGTGAAAAATAAAAACTTTTTTACAAAAAATAAAACCGACTTCAACTTTCGACATGATCAATGCCCACAGAAATAATTGTATCGTTTAATAACGCCGCAGGCGTATCTATCTACTTGATCTTGATGTCGGGCCCAAGACAAAAAACCAGGGCCGTACGCGAGAGGTTTCCGCCGCCGATCGCCACTACGAGAACACGGCGGGACTCCGCCCAAGCAGGGCACACCTCCACAGTGTGCTCCACCGTGTCCTCCGGCCGATCCTCGCAGTGGAAGCATCCGGGCGTTTCCTTCCCGCCTGATTCGGTGCAGGTACCTCCCGGAACATCCGTGTCCGGTGAGGACCTGCGTCAGACGGAAGGTGAGGGCACCGTGGCGCCTCTCTAGCCACTCCTCAAAGAGGGGACTTACCGCCACTATCATGGCATGCCCTGCACGGGGTTGCGACAGTCGCTGTCTCCATGCCGCCATGAGATCACACCGGGAGGTCCTTCGCAGAGCGGCAATTTGCCGCGGCAACGGCAACGAAAATTGAAATGGAACCACTTTCAGAAAGTACTCTTCCAAAAATGGGGGACATTTTTGGAAGAGTACTTTCTGAAAGTGGTTCCATTTCAATTTGGTGAAGATCTGATGAAGATCTTCGGAGATAGGCAACGGAACTCCTCAATAAATGATAGCAAATGGACTGGGATTGCTGAAATCTCATGTCTGTCTATTGTTTACACCAGTTCATAACATAACATCACGCTGGTACGTTGTGAAGGGGTAAGCACATGTGAACCGTTACAAAGTGAAAAATAAAAACTTTTTTACAAAAAATAAAACCGACTTCAACTTACGACATGATCAATGCCCACAGAAATAATTGTATCGTTTAATAACGCCGCAGGCGTATCTATCTACTTGATCTTGATGTCGGGCCCAAGACAAAAAACCAGGGCCGTACGCGAGAGGTTTCCGCCGCCGATCGCCACTACGAGAACACGGCGGGACTCCGCCCAAGCAGGGCACACCTCCACAGTGTGCTCCACCGTGTCCTCCGGCCGATCCTCGCAGTGGAAGCATCCGGGCGTTTCCTTCCCGCCTGATTCGGTGCAGGTACCTCCCGGAACATCCGTGTCCGGTGAGGACCTGCGTCAGACGGAAGGTGAGGGCACCGTGGCGCCTCTCTAGCCACTCCTCAAAGAGGGGACTTACCGCCACTATCATGGCATGCCCTGCACGGGGTTGCGACAGTCGCTGTCTCCATGCCGCCATGAGATCACACCGGGAGGTCCTTCGCAGAGCGGCAATTTGCCGCGGCAACGGAGTGACCCCCCGGTGTAGCGCCTCCGCGCGCCATTCACGCAGGCGCGCGAGGACTATCGCCTCCAGATCCCATGGCGGCAATCCGGCAAGGAGGTTCGCCACCTCGCGGGAGATCGTGCGGTACCCACGGACTAGCCTAACGGCCAGCACCTTTTGGGGCGCGTTCAAGTAGTGGGCGGCCCGCTTCGTCAAAGCACGCGCCCACACCGGGGCCCCGTAGAGGGCCATGGACCGCACGATCCTCGCATAGAGCCTCCGGCAGGAGGCGTTTGGCCCCCCCAAATTGGGTAAGAGCCACCTGAAAGCAGCCCCAGCCCACTCCAGTCTGGGAGCCAAACGTCGGAAGTGCTCCACGAAGTTCCACCGGCTGTCGAGGACGAGCCCTAGTACCTACTTCAAAGTACACTCGACGCCGATGGGAACCCCTCCCACCGTTAGCTGGGATCCCGACGGCAGCAGTTACCCACGTCCATGGAAGCCCATGGCCTCCGACTTGTGAAGTGCCACCTCGAGACCCAGCTGCCGGATCCTCTCGACGACTATCGCAACCCCGCGCGTCATCGTTTCGGCCGCCGCCTCGTACGACCCCTCCTGTGCCAGCACCAGCGTATCGTCCGCGTAGCAGACGACGCTGACGCGAGCGCTTCTTTTGTTTATTTAACAGAATGCTTCACTGAAATTGTTTTATCTATACATTTATTATCTATTTTTTATTCATCTATAACATTTTATTCCCATGGTTTAAAAAAAAAAAAACCATCTTAAAGAAGAAGGGGCAAAACGTCCCTACCCTTGTAACACTTTCTACTATATATCAAATGAAAGAGCTCTAAAAGTACATCATTTTATTGTATGACAGTAAATGTGTAAATAATGGGAGAAAAAAGTTATTCACCGATAAAGATAGAGAAAAATATTTTTTTTTTTTCATCGAACTTACTTGAGTGGGGTGTCTATTGATAGGTATTTTAAAATGAAACTGAGGTTTCTAAAACCATTTTTTCTCAAAGTTTCTCAAAATCGTTTGAAAGATAGACACTTCCAAAGTGCTAAAAAGTGTCCTCCAACCCCTCTAACTTTTAAAATAAGGGAGTGAAAAATCTAGTAAAAATATATGCTCTAGATCGCAATAAACTTACAACTAAAATTAGTTTGAACGAGATATAGTTAGCAGTTTTTGAGATAGAGAACATTCAAAAAACCGAAAATATAACTTTGTCATTCATACAAACACTATGAAAGACAAACTTATCACAAAGTGTGTATATCTGTTGCCGCTTTAACAACAAATAATACAAATTAAAGGGCAGACCCTACGACGATGGTACGGAACATTTTTTTTAAAACCCAGATTTTAGTCAGACTTGTACTGACTAAAAACCACCCATGTTCCTTCTTAGCCCTTTATGTCGAGGCCGCTCTATCTCTTTCGAACAACCCGCAGCCCCGACGGGCGTCGACCCTTGCGGGCCCCTTCCATATTGCTGACATCTCTTTGAGGCGCGCGTGGAACACGAACTCGACGTCGACACGCCTGTCGTCCTCCTAAGACGGCGCGGCGGCGAGCTAGCCCATTACTCACCGTCCTCAGGTCCGCGTCTATGGTTGTGGGAAGCCATCACGTGGCCCCCGACGCCCGGAGTGTCTCCCGCGACGGCTGCGACGAGAGGTTCTCTTCCTCTCACGTGCTACCACCTCCTTCGCTAGTATCACTGCTTCGCAGAAGTAGGCGACGGCTTCCCATTCCCTCTCGCCCCGGACCATGGCTTGCACCAGAGCTTGGACGCGAGAGGTCACCGCCGCCAATCGCCGATCACGGCGGGGCTCCGCCCAAGCGGGGCAGACCTCCACGTTGTGCTCCACCGTATCCTCCGGCTGATCCTCGCAATAGTAGCATTCAGGTGTTTCCACCCGCCTGATTCGGTGCAGGTACCTCCCGAAACAACCGTGTCCGCTGAAGAGGGCGCCCGTGGTGCCTCTTCAGCCACTCCTCAATGAGCGGACTTACCGCCGCTATCGTGGCGTGCCCTATGGTACGGAACCTTTCATGTACGAGTCCGACTAGGCAAAGTTTTAATCCAATTCATTTTTTTCCAATTATTCACAAGGTGTTAAATGGGGAAAAAAGTTATTCACCGATAAAGAATTGAATTTATTCTTTATTTTTTTACTAGTTAACGACCCGCTCCGGCTACGCACAGGTGCAATGTGCTACATATAAACCTTCCTCTTGAATCACTGTCTATTGCTGAAAACTGCCCCAAGCTAACTACACTCTGTGTTAGGATTGAACAAAATATAAGTTTTTTTTTATATGTGCCACGATAAAATGCGACCTCTCAGCAACACGGATCCGTCGATTCTGATTTCTTAGTCAGTCATTCTTGGAATTTAATTTAGACATACTTCTATGGTGTATACACCATAGAAGTATTCTTCTATGGTGTATACACCATAGAAGTATTCCATTTCCTCAATTCAATTCTTCAATTATTCACACTGTTCAGTAACCGTGTGAATAATTGAAAAAAAAATGAATTGGATAAAAAAAAATTGGTAAGTGTGAGTCGGACTCGCACATGAAAGGTTCTGCATCATCGTAGTAGGGAAGTCCCCTTTAATTTGTATTATTTGTTGTTAAAGCGGCAACATAAATACATATTTTGTGATAAGTTTGTTTTTCATGGTGTTTGTATGAATGACAAAGTTATATTTGCGGTTTTTTAAATGAGCTATATCTCAAAAACTGCTGACTATATCTCGTTCAAACTAATTTCGGTTGTGAGTTTTCATTGCGATCTACAGCATATATTTTTATTAGATTTTTCACCTAGTTAGTTTAAAAGTTAGAGGGGGTCCCCGGCACATTTTTGCACTTTGGAAGTGTCTATCTTTCAAACGATTGACTTTGAGAAGAAATGGTTTTAGGAACCTCAGTGTCATTTTAAAAGACCTATCAATAGACACCACACTCAAGCAGGTTCTACGAAAAAAAAAAAAAAAAATTTCTTTCTTTATCGGTGAATAACTTTTTTCCCCCATTATTCACACATTTACTGTCATACAATAAAATGATGTATTTTTAACGCTCTTTCATTTGATATATAGGAGAAAGTGTTACAAGGAAAGGGACGGGGTCTATACAAAAATACCCATTCTTCTTTAGTGTGGGTTAATACTTAACAATATAAAACTAATTTGGTTTTTGTAGGAAGACTATCGTTAACTGGGTCAGATTCTGCCCCATGACCTTAGTTCAGTTTCCGGCGCCATGTAAATCACGGCTCTTACGCGTTTTCTTCGGCGACCGCGACGGTGCGGCGCGATCGCCGCAGTTGAACGAGACAAAGTAGGAATTTACGGTGTCTTCTCTAGTACGTTAGTACTTATATCTCGATGGTTGTCTCCTTTGTCAGTTTTGGGTAGCTTCATGTGCTGCCTACAACCAACCACACGTACAGTTGCCAGCACTTGTACCCATAGACTTATTAATATAATATTATACTGTTCCTACGTTTTGTAAGAAAAGCGATGCAACTATTTACGTTAAAATCATGTTTTCTTTTCAAGATAAAATCAGGGATCCAATAGCTTGTCTAATAAAGACGAATGATGAAGTTGTACCAATGGACAAATACGTCTTTATGGCAATTCATGAACGCTTGCAGGCTATAGATGTTGACTTATCTACAGACGAGATACTCAGATCACCTAATTTAAAGAAAACGTAAGTTCGGGATCTACTACCACGTCTTAAAGCAGTAGGTGTTGTTTAAATAAAAAAACCCGACTACGACAAAAAAAACGACGCTGAAAAAGTATGAAATAAGATTTTCAGGATAGAACAAAAAGAAAAGCCGTAGTCACACGGTATTAAAGTGTTTAGGTTGCCAACCTATAACGTGCCATGTGACTACGGCTTTTCTTTTTGTTCTATCCTGAAAATCTTGTTTCATACTTTTTCAGCGTCGTTTTTTTTGTCGTAGTCGGGTTTTAGTTTCTTACTTTTTTTTATTTAAACAATTTTGGTGTTAAATATTTTTTTGTTCTCTTAACTTTTTGTCCGCTAGAGGGCGTGATTTTTAATTTGAGCAATATTTTGGAAATGTGCAAGTGAGGCCCTTTCAAATGATACCAAATCATGATGATGATTGATTTATCTCCATTTTTATTTTTTAAGCCTTACTTTTTGTCCGCTAGAGGGCGCCAAATCGCTTTTTGTGACACGTCACGTAGCCTATGTTCAGCGGAAAATTAAGACGGTTAACGATACCTCATGTGTCGAGTTCCGATAAGTAGATTAGAAGCTATGAGGGAACAGATGAAGATACTCACATACATACATACCAGGGATGTTGCGGATGCCGATTTTTTGACATCCGCGGATGCGGATGCGGATGCGAAGTTTTGATGGCTCACATCCGCGGATGCGGATGCGGATGTTTAAGATAATTATTATATAAATGAAGTAAAAAATAAAATTAAGTAAAATAAAAATTAAGTACCCAGGTATATGAATGAAGAATTATTAAAACATTCTTTAGATTAGGTACTTTGAATCGGTGGTGACATTGCTAATTAACTAGTACGCTGAAAAATAAAGAATTTTGCTATAAAAATAATAAACTTTACCTACAATAAAACGTATTACCGGTGTAACATAATGGAATTGACCTGACGATTGAAATAAGCCAAGCTAGGGCTAAAGTAGTCTTAGATTAATTTATCTAATATAAAGTTTTCCCATAAACAATTATTTACACACAATGATCACAATCACAACTCACGACAACACTCGAAATATCAATCTGATAAGTAATCAACAGCGCAAACAAACACGTAATGATTTATTTACAAGAAACAAAAGATGCACCACAACAAACGCGTCGGATCTTGTCACCAATTTCTTCGCTCCCATTGGTCATTGTAATTTGTCACAAGGGAAACGGCACTCGCCATTCGCCGGCCGGGCTCGCCCAATTTCTTTCTTGCCGCAACTTGTATGACATTCGCATCCGCATGAATATCCGCATTGATTATTGCGGATGCGGATGCGGATGCGGATGTTCAAATCTATGCGGAAGCTCCGCATTTGCGGATGCGGATTCGAATATTCGCAACATCCCTGATACATACATACATACATACAAACATACATACATACATAGCCAGTCAAAATCATAACCCTCCTTTGGCTTTGCCGTAGTCGGGTAAAAAGCAGTATTGTCTTAATATCGGGAACTCAAAACAAATAATAATCACGGAAGATATGTAAGTGACATTTTAAATATAGTATTGTCTTAATTAACACTGCTAGGTGATGACGGGTCAGTCAGTCCATCAGTTTATTTATTTAAACTTCATGAACTACCCTGATACATAGCTGGACTTAACACCACTGTTGGACATTTTCAACCAGACAACATTTGTGTTCAATGACACATGGTGATTATACAAAACTTAAAAAAAAAACATGCGCTGCAGTGTTTTTTCGTGTTTCTGAATTAGTACCTACGAAAGGTGCGCCACGCAATAGGTAACCCCCACAGAGGCAAGCTTTATAAAGTAAGTAAGACTCTAGTTTTGAGACAATGTTACGAGATCAGCTATACAGCGTATAATAGAAAGCTTCTCATATTAAATTGTGGTGGTAAACACGGTGACATATCAATCATATCATGCTATACATTTCCAGTCTAACATGGCCACGCTATTAATAAGTTTCCAGTAAAATGAGAGATTCGCATAAACTGGTTTTGTAGAGCTTGATCGGTCGGCGTGCGTACATACCATTAACTGTGCAATTTTCTCTAAGGAATAAAACATTCTTTTCGCAAAAAAATATCCAGCTGACCTTTACAATGGTTTAGATGGCGCTTCGAGCCGGATTCTAAATTTTACCTAATGGCGCTGGTGGGTGAGCTGCGGTACGTGGGATGCGCCGCGTCCATGTATGTTACTGATATAACAGCAGCAGTGAGTATCAAACAATTCATTATCATTATCATCATCAGCCTATTGTGTTCCCACCGCAGGGACTCAGGCCTCCTCTCTAGGAGAGGGATTGGCTATAACCCACCACGCGGGTCAGTGCGGGTTGGCAGATGTCACTGTGTGGATCTGAAAAATATGAAAAATTATCAATACAACCCTCTCAGTTCATATAAGTCTCTTGAATGCCTTGTTCGTCAAATAGTCACTCAAGAGACTTTATGAACTGAGACGGTTGGTGATTTTAATCATTATTACTTAGTAAAGTCACATCAACCGGACATTGACCGGCAAATTGCAAAAAACGTAAGAAAAATCGAATTTCGCGGGCTACCTTGTCGTAACTGGTGACATAACGGTGACATATGGGAGAGTACTAGAGGTACTATTCTCATATCCTGCCTAATCTTTCGGGGGTTACAGGCGTGATGTTGTGTAAAATGATAGAACTTTAGCTTCTTAGCGTTTCGATGACAATGTAAGTGTGACAAATCGGTGCAATGCAAAAAGTTTTTGAGTTTATCGCGAACAGACAGACGGACAGAATATGTAATGAACTGATGATATCCGCTTTAACTATGTAAAAATAAATAGTACTGGTGCCCTACTACAACGTCTTAACAACTTCTCTGCCGAGCCCGCGCTGGCGCGGGGTGTGGTGCGGGGTATGGCGCGAGGGGCCGACCCCGCGCTGGCGCGGGCTAGGAGGCTCAGTACAGTTTCTATAGTCAGTGTGACGCCAATGACGCCGGCACTGCGTTTGGGGGGTTGTTTTTACGTTGGCGCTGCGCTTGAATTTCCTACAATTCAAACAAAGTTTACGGTTTTTTCAATTCCACTCCTTGGCTGTGCGCATAATAAAGGACTTAGCAAAGTGCTTCGTTCGAATGTGTGGAACGTCGACTAGGTATGTGATAACCTGCAGTACGTCTAGTCTCCCGATGGAAGAAGGGAGATGATGGAATCAGCTCGTGGATCTCCTGCGCACACTCTCCGAAATACAGTCTGTAGAAGACCGACAGACATGCGACTTTACGACGGTGGGCCAGGCTATGTAGCTTGACAACCAGCTTATCGTCACCAATTAGCCTCCTGGCTCTGCGCTCTACAGAGTCAAGTGTGGCAAGTTGGTATTTGGCTGAGCCATCCCAAAGGTGACAGCAATACTCCATGCCGGACCGGACTTGAGATTATTTAGATGTCAAGTTTTCATTTGCATGTATCTCAATATTTTGCTTAGACAACGTTGGCTAGATAATCAATATGTTTCATTACTCGATCCTAAAATTATGTAGCGGGACTATTATCCGAACAAAAAAAAACAATTAAAACCAAGTATAACTTGGCATACTTTTTTTTCTCCTAATTATATTTTGGCATAACATTATTTACGCACAGCAGCTTACGCATAATTTTTTTAAGTATCATTTCTCTAATCATAGATTCGGTTTCCTTTTCGCCGAATTTTTTTGCCAGATTTTCACTTACCAACTAACGTTTCGCAGAATTTTATTTTGCCGAATAATCATTTGCCAACTTTTCATATATATTTTTTTATTTCCCATCCTCACAGCTACCAACTGTACGTTTGGTCTGATTTTCATAATGACACTTTTTAAAATGCCAACTTTCAAGTAGTTTTAGTTTGCGTAATATTCATTAAGTTGTTTATTGTTTACCAAATCAAATGATTTCAAATCAAATCAAAATTCATTTATTCAAACTAGGCTGATAATCAGCACTTTTCGAAGGTCAAAATTTACTTTACTTTATTACAGTGAAACTTGGCTAACTGGGACTTGGATAAGTGAGAAACCTCTATAACAGGAACTCATACTGGGGTCCCATGAGACAGATTTGGATATCTGAGACACATTTGCGAATTTGAACCTAACACCTGTGGGCCCAGACGACGGAGCCCCGCTTCGGTGGTTTATAAAGAATAACGACGAAGGGGATGGCGGGGTCGAGTGAGCGAGCGAAGCGAGCGAATAGACCCCGCTATCCCCTTCTTACCTAACCTGTCCGAGTCGGGGTGCCCCCAGTCCTCGCTCTTGCATACAAGTTTTCCTAGTAGCGTGTGAAAATTAGTTTATTTTTATAATAGGGATGTGTCCTGGGTAATGTTATATAGCCTAAAGCCTTCCTGGATAAATGGACTATCCTACTACACAAAAAGATTTTTTCAGATGGAACCAGTAGTCCCTGAGTTTATCGCGTTCAAACAAACAAACAAACAAACTCTTCAGCTTTATAATATTAGTAGTATAGATTGATAATTATAGTGTATAAACAGTTCCCTTTTCATACATTGATCTATGAACTGTTACACTAACAAAACGTCATTCTTCTAATAGTTGTGTGGCTTAGTCAAATGTTTGGCAAATTTTAATGATAAATGTCCCAAGCATTTTGTATCATCAGTATAATAATCGGCTTAACAATAATTCTACCAAATGAAAGGTTGTCATACAAAAATTTGCTAATCGTTACTTTGTCAAAGTGAAACATCGGCGAAACGTTGCAGGTTGGCAACTGATAATCTGCCAAAACAATTTTCGGCGAAAAGGCAGAATACCCATAAATTCATAATAATGATTAAGCATAACATTCGACTAAAGCATACATTAATTTACGCAAAATGATATTTTTTCAACCGACTTCCAAAAAGGAGGAGGTTCTCAATTCGTCTGTATATGTGTTTAGATATGTTTCTTTCCGGATATCCACGACATTAATGAACCGGTTTTCAAAATTCTTCTCGTTTTTTTTTTCTTTTTTAAAAACGTTGCCACACACTAGGAATTTCTCCTGTATCGTGGGTGCGTTTACAAACATTGAAACTCACATACACAAATACCCGTATTCAAAGGAGTATACTCCCGAAGTGGTTCCATTCTCACCTAGTCAGGATCAGATGATGGGATCCCAGGGAAATCGAGGGCAACCCTCAAATTTTATAGGCACTTGTTAAGATTTGCATATATTTTCTAAAGCTGATCATGTATTTGCGTCTGATAATCATAATCTCAAGAGGATGCGCTGGTGATGGAAGGTTTTTTTTTCAAAATTTTACGTCTTGATACAGTTACAATTCTCTATCTTTCGGTTTATAAAACATTTTTAGAATATGAATAGTTCATAAAAAAACTTTTTTGCAAAAAAAACAACCGACTTCAAAAACACCAAAAAGAGAAAAATAAACTCTGCTTCTGAAGTCGGTGACTTTTGTTTGTTTGACTTTATGTTTTTGCCACCGACTTCAGAAGCTGATTTTTCTTCTTAAGTTTATTTTTCTCTTTTTGGTGTTTTTGAAGTCGGTTGTTTTTTTATTTTTTCATTTTTAGTTGTAATAAGTACCTATATATATATATATATATATATTTATCCTATACAAATATTTACTATGCATTTAACATTCAACCAAGAAACCTTCAAGATTCAACTATTTTTGCTTTCAACTCTTAACCATTGAGGAGTGGTACTACTCCTCAACGGTTAAGAGCATGAAGACAAGTGATGACTGCTAGATACTTGAATAGCGTCAGAAAAAGCACGAAACACGTAATACGTGTCTATGAAATTCATATATAACAACTAAAAAAATGTGTATTGTACACATCTGCATACCCCCTCAGAGCATACAGGCGTGATTTTACGTCATGATAATGTATATTCAATAAACATCCAAGCGATTCCAGCAATTACGACAGATTTGCCGACTATTTTTGAAGAGTTCCATTGAATATCTCCGAAGATCAGCACCAGATCTTCACCAAATTAAAATGAGACCACCTCAGGAGTATACTCTTTAAAATAAAAAAATGGGGGAGAAATCAGGTAACATACATAAAAAAAAAATACATACACACGAACATATAACCTCCTCCTTTTTAGAAGTCGGATAAAAATATTTATAAAACTTCATAAACCGCTAATATCTGAACTTAATGGCTTTCCAGTGAAAGGACGGCAGGGGGTGTAAACGACTTAATAATAAACCAAATGAAAATCTGACTACTCTAACTTCGTTCCACATTTCGTTTTTTTTTTTGTCTAATTATAATAACACTCGGCTACAAGGCTTACACCCGGTACCAACACCTCCATTTTGAATTCCTCAACCTCTTTGGTTATTTCATCACCACTGCTCTCAAAACGGTGAAGGAAAACATCGTGAGGAAACCGGCATGTCTTAGAACCAAAAAATTCGAAGACATGTGACATCTACCAATCCGCACTGGGCCCGCGTGGTAGATTATAGCCCATGCTTCTCCTAGAGAGGAGGCCTGAGTCCCTGCAGTGGGAACATTATAGGCTGATGATGATGATGAACCTCTTTGTGGGGAAGAGCCCATTAGAGATCAGGGTAGGCCACTAGAAAAACTATATTATTATTAAAAAAAAGATCCGACGAATTTATAACCTCCTCCTGTTTGAAGTCGGTTAGTTAATGATAACCTTCATTTTCTAGGAGGAAACTCTTATATGTTACTTTTCACATTATCCAAAGCCCGGTACGCCTGTGTACAACACGACAAAACCGAAAACTGGTACCCACTATACCGAGTCCGGTTGCCCACCAAACTCTATAGAAACCGAAGAAAACCTTTGCGTCGAATCAGACACTCCTACAGAAACAGAAGATAGTACAACTGATATATATACTGAAGGTAGTACAACTAATAATAATATATATACTGAAGATAGTACACCTAATATATATACTGAAGATACTACAACTAATAATAATATATATACTGAAGATAGTACACCTAATATTTATACTGAAGATAGTACACCTATTATATATACTGAAGATTCTACAACTAGTAATAATATATATACTGAAGATAGTACACCTAATATATATACTGAAGATACTACAACTAATAACGATCATGAAGATACTGATAAAGAAAACAATAATACAGGTAATAATATGTTTGTTCAATGCTCGACGTATTCCTCCAAATGTTTCCCCGAAATTCAGTAGTTTTTGAGTTATTTAGATTTTGTTTTATAGAAATCCCAGATTTACTAACAGTAGTTATTCTGGTATTTCTCATATTTTAGGTACAGACCTGTAAATACTAAATCAAAAACGATTTTCGTAATCTAGTCCATGACTTTGTATTACATTTTATACTTTTTAGTTAGACAGCTGATAAGACTAGGATAGTTTTAAAAGTTTTTATTTTTAACTTTACGAGTATGTTTGTATGTTCTGGCGGATTCTTGCACCTCAAGTTTGAAGCAGATATCTTCAACCGATTGAGCTGAAATTTTGCACGCATATGGGTATCACGGAACAATGCAATATTATGGTGAGATGGAGCTGACTTCATGATGGAGCTCGAAGGTGGCCATAGGAAATCCGTTATGAATCGATATAACACTACCGAGTTTGGGCTCGTATGATTCGTCTTGACGAGTACTTTGTCTCTAGATAATATCCAGGGTCTGATGATGGAGCAGGAAGGTGGCCATAGGAATTCCGTTATAAATCTATATAACACCACCGAGTTTGGGCTCATATGATTCGTCTTGACGAGTACTTTGTCTCTAGATGGTATCCAGGGTTTGATGATGGAGGAGGAAGGTGGCCATAGGAAATCCGACATAAAACAAAATGTTAAGTAATAATAAAAAAAATACTTTTAATTTTGTTGGAAAAACATGATTAAAAATTCATGCCATCTAACTTGCAATGTATGAAACTATGTCTGTTATTATTTTTTTAAGTAGATGTACAGTCGCCCACATAAGTGCATGGATACCTTAAGGCCTATTTTTCTGTGAAGGTAGAAATCAAATTTTCGAAAACAATTAATAGATGGCGTTTGGTTTCTGCACAACTGTGATATTAAACTCTTCAATCCCCAGTGTCAGTTGTAGGTGGCATAAGTTTTATTTCTGTTTCTACCTCACAGCAATTTAATTTGTAATTCCTGCTTAAATAATAATAAGAAATTAAACCTTTAAAGTTTTTACTTTCCGCAATGTCAATATCCGGATTACCCGGTGTCACCTGTAGGTGAAATAAAAAGGAGGTAGATTTTTATAACTTAGTCCTAACTAAATGTAATCTATTCTGTTGAGATATAGAAAAAAATGGACTTTGACTTGGGAATAGGTTAGGTAAGTAAGAAGTTAGGAAACACGTCGTATTAGGTTGGATTAAGTGAGAAGTTAAATGATAAAAAAACAAAGGAAACCATAAGGAATGTTTTCATTAAGCTAATAAGTGCGCATAGCATTCAAAAATATAATATTCGAGTTAGTAGTCAGTTAGCAACAGGGATGAACGGAGACAAACAAAAATACACTATCACACAAATTTAAGAGGTTTATTTCTTACAGTTTATTATTCAAAAGCAGACATTTATTATCGTTCAACATTATTATATTATATAAAACTTCTTATTGAGGCCATAGCTTAAGTATTCGTTTCCAAAATCGGAAAGAGGATTGAAGCTTTTGTAGCCTCAACAAAGACAAACAGGAGACCGGATTATTTTATCACAAAAGTGAAAAGTTTAATGAATTAAATAGGTAGGATAACAGGTATACAATTGCACAAAAACATACGAAAAGGTTCTTACGTAATGTAAAAAAAAAATGTTGTGTTGACTTTTTTTAGTTATTAAAAATACGTAAGTCATGTAATAAGTTATAATAACCCGGTCTCCAGTTAATATAAATAATAAGTACTAAAGTTAAGTAATATTATTTTTAAGTATTATGAAATATAAATCCTGGATCGGCAACACTTATCTATCCCCACACGTTCACTGTAATATGACCAGCATATTGGACACTACATAACCACTTGTTTATCACGTATTATTTCGGCACCACAAACATAAGCGTCCGTGTTCACTGGACTTAAAAGTTTTTTCATCTGTAAAGATGAAAAAACATTACTCAAATCAAAGTTAACATGATCCAAAGCGAACTGTAATCTTGCCCTTTTAAGGTTTTCTGTTGGCCAGGGTTTCACAACATGCCTCCTATAATGCAGCTCTTCACCTTTAAGAGCACGACGGGCATTGTCAACACTTGAGTCATTTATAGCAGCATAGTCGGTCATCGGCAGGAATCCATTTTCTTCATACTCTCATAACACGATTTGACGCTGTAATGTGTTTAGGTATTGCAAAGAACCCTCGTTTTCAAATCGTCGTACCAATAGAACAACTGTTTTTCTCTGCAACAATATAACAGAAATATATAATACGCAGTAATGATTATTTATTAAGTAGTATAGTCGTTACTAAAACATTTTTTTTTCTTATAAAAAATTTGAAATCAAAACTACTTACGTTAACAATAAGATAAGTCGACAAGTTTCGAGTGTCGATAAGTTTTTGCCTTGATTTTGCAAATCAGTTATTTGAGCTCTTATAACGAAAACTGTATTCATACAACGCGTACTCATTTTGATGAAAAAAGTTAATTCACCTAAATTAAAATAAAACTGAGCTAAACACACTTGAATGAGGTAATCGAAACAAACTTAGCGAACAATCAATTGAGCTTAGTCATAACTCATAAATCTTCAATCTAATTATTTCTACTACCTACTAATTTATTTATGAATTCATATTCGACCTACCCTCAAGTTTGAAAACTAAAACATAGATAATTAAAATCAGATTGTTATAAAATGATAATAATATTCAATTTAAACAAACATAGTAGGTAGTTAGGAATAAATTTATATAATAGAAATAATTCATTATAAATTATTTGAATGTTTAAACAGAAAAAAGATACTACATAAACATTTTATACAGCGTGAGCGCCCTCTAGTTAGTGTAGCATCAACAATATAATCAATGTTGCTAATCGAGTACTTATTTACGCCAGGTGGCGTAATTTCTTGCTTCACACGGTATTTTTTCTAAACTGCCCATGCATTATTGCAGGTGATGGTACATTTAGTTTGGATGACATTGCACGGTTAGCGTTTTTAGTGGCGCTTTCCTCCAAACACCCAACCCAAGTCCAGTTAAGGCCGTGCCGAGGCCTAAGTGACATCAGGGTGTGAAATGATGTCGTGAACGTATCGCCTCAGGGCACCGGGGCGAACTCTATTATACATCCAGCGGAAAAGCCGGTGGTGATGAAGTACGTTCATTAAGAGAGGCCATGGTAGAGCGAACGAATTCAGCCTTAAGACTTGTCTCCGAGTGGGGTGACGAGAATCTGGTTGATTTCAACGCCACTAAAACGCAAGTGTGTCTGTTCACCGCCAAAAGGAGTCCGTTTAATCTGGCCCCTACTTTCCGGAGTGCGTCTGTACAAGTTACTGACAGTCTCGAGCTTCTTGGCACGAAGTTGAGCGCGAATCTGAACTTCGGCGCCTACATCGAGTCGAAAGCTCAAACTGCGGCGAAAAAGCTGGGCATCCTAAACAAGGTTAAGCGGTACTTCAAGCCTGGACAGCTTTCAGTATTATATAAAGCTCAAGTCCGGTCCGGCATGGAGTATTGCTGTCACCTTTGGGATGGCTCAGCCAAATACCAACTTGCCACACTTGACTCTGTAGAGCGCAGAGCCAGGAGGCTAATTGGTGACGAGAAGCTGTTTGTCAAGCTACATATAGCCTGGCCCACCGTCGCAAAGTCGCATGTCTGTCGGTCTTCTACAGACTGTACTTCGGAGAGTGTGCGCAGGAGCTCCACGAGCTGATTCCACCATCTCCCTTCTTCCATCGGGAGACTAGATGTACAGCAGGTTACCACCGATACCTAGTCGATGTTTCACACATTCGAACGAAGCGCTTTGCCAAGTCCTTTATTATGCGCACAGCCAAGGACTGATGGAATTCCCTGCCTGCGTCGGTTTTTCCGAGTTCATATAACCCTAATCTATTTAAGTATCGCGAGTAAACAGGCTTCTTCTGGGTAAGCTCGTTCCATCGTCGACATCATCTCTGCCCTTAGGGCAAGATTGAGATCAAGAGCAAACCCATTTATAATAAAAAAAAAAACTCTGTTGTATAGTAATTCTTACCCTTCTAAACCAAGCTCTGGGAGGGTCGACCAATATTTCTTCAGTTCAAGCATACGTGGCCTAAAATTATAAGAAGGTTATTGAAGAGCAAGACTGTTCGAAATTAACCGGCAAACGACCTTGCAGCAAATGAGATTATCAGACTGATAAACATGTCAAAGTGTTAAGCGATTTCTGTTCTATAGAGTAAAAAATAAATTGAAAGTAAAAAAACTTTTAAAAACAAGCTTTTATTTAAATGCGCTAAAAAGAAAAAAAGCAAAATTAAAAATTTTGAAAAAACCCACGACTGTTAAAAACTAATTGAAAAAAGGATAAAATAACATAAAACACTTAAACACCCACCTTAAAAAAACCCAAGAATGTCCGTCGGGGGCTGCCATTAAATGAACTAGTTTTGCAATGTTCAGCTCCCGACGGACTTTCTTTTTTAAACTTTTTACTTTTATTTTTTTATCTAAGAGCATGCACCAATCAAACCTAAACCCATAACTGAAAACTGAATCAAAATCGGACTTGTAGTTTTGGAGAAAAATGGCAACTTTGATTTGTACAAAAAATGTTTGCTGCAGCGCCCCCTGGTGAGTTGTCACCGTAACACCTATCTAAGAACATGCACCAATCAAACCCGAACCCATAACTGAAAACTGCATCAAAATCGGACTAGTAGTTTTGGAGAAAAATGGCAACATGTATTTGCACAAACACACAAACAAACAAACAAACACACAAACAAACAAACAACCTCTCACCCCAAACGCATATACCGTCTCCGTTCCGTCGTGGGTAATAAAATAAACTTTTCAATGTATATGAAATAAAAGCTTGTCGCGAAATATAATTCGTTTAAAAATTGAAATTAATTAGACAAGCAGTTTTTACATTTACTTGTTTACATACACAGCACAGGTAAATCTCGCGACAAGCTTTTAAGTCATATACATTGAAAAGTTTATTTTAATATTTTTAACGCATTTAAATAAAAGCTTGTTTCTAAAAGTTTTTTCACTCCTCTTGCTCAAAAAGAACGTCATAATAGCATACCAGAGCGGGCCTAAAATTGCATATTTTGCCCTAGGGCTAAAAGTAAATCTCGTACGACAACTTGTTCAGCCAGCTGGTGCGTGATGTAGTTTCAAGTAAAAAAAAATGTTTTATTTTTAAAAATGGAACTAAACGCGCTGAATGCCGAACTCTTTGGTAGAATGTGTGCGTTGCATTGCAGCTACAGAAGAAATAAAAAAAAGGCATTGGCCCGAAATTTTTGGAATTGTATTATTAAATTGAATTAAATTTTTAATAAAATAAACTCATATTGAACATGGTTATTTTATTTTCTCGCAATCGTAGTGAAAAGTACAGTGTAACACACGGCGCTAAAATCCCATTATAACTCGGTTCCTATTTACTCAAAATTGGCACTATGTCACGGCTATCTGGGATGACGTCACGTGACAGTCGCTGTCAGTCACGTGACGTCACGCGGCGCGTGATTAAAACGCCGATAACTCTTGTTTTGTAAGAGAACTCTGTTAAAACTTATGTTTATTTACAAATCAATTAAAATAACAATACAAATCAATTAAAATAACACAGCTCTCCATTCATACTTGACATACTGCAAGCTAAACAAAAAAGGTCGGCTCAGGTAGCCGACACTTGAGTCGAAAAAAAAAAAGGGTATGTTTACGCGTTCATTCTGAGAACTCCGTAAGCCAAGTGGCTCTTGAAAGTATCGTATTGCATAGTTTGGTACACAATGTTATCGCATACAAAGTTTCAGCTGTGCGAACGTTTTGTTCACGAAACATGAGTCATAATGTAAACACTCCAAAACGAGCGATAAGAAAGACGCCCGCGCGTTTGGTTTTGACCTTGACAGGGGAATATTACTATTAATACTGAGTAACCAATTTTCATCCTTGTCTCTTCCACTACACGTTGGGCAAGTGTGAGCTATATAGGCATAGTTTTCACACATTTTAACGGTTTTTAGATAACGCGGGAACGAGCGTGCTTAATAAGCGCGCTTGACAGTCAGCGACTTTTGACAGCGTGTTTTTAAAACACGCTTGACATTCAAGTGGATAATGGGTCATTTTAGGCCCTTGTATTACAATGTACTATTTACTTTCAATTTATGTTTAGTCAGTTGAAAGCGATTCTCCCTAGGGCTGAAAAGTAGTACTTTCAACCCGCTCCGCAGGCATGTTATGACCTACTTTCAGAGTATGAGTCATCATCATCATCAGCCTATAATTGTTCCCACTGCAGGGACTCAGGCCTCCTCTCTAGGAGAGGGATGGGCTATAATCCACCACACGGGCCCAGTGCGGATTGGTAGATGTCGCATATCTTCGAATTTTTGGTTCTAACTTCTAAGACATGCCGGTTTCCTCACGATGTTTTCCTTCACCGTTTTGAGAGCAGTGGTGATGAAATAAATTACACAAAGTAATGCGCCTGCCTGGGTTCGAACCCACGACCAACTGTTCGTAAGTCGGGGCCGCCACCACTGGGATATGTCCTCCATCGAAACCAGTTACGTACAAGGACAAATCATTCCTTCATCGAAACCAGTTACGAAACTCCGGTTTCGTAGACGGCCGAAGCCGGCCACCACTGCTCGAGAGTATGAGTAATGAAAAGTATTTTATGATTTTCTTTTTAGATGATAAACTGTCCACAAAAGCGTATATTTCTAAAGAAGAATTGTATAATAAATATGTGTCAGAAAAGTATGACGCATTCCTAGCAACTGCTAACAAAATATATTATTATCCGCAAAAAGTTAAAAAAGGTATGTATCACACACAGACACAATGCATTAGTTACAATTATAACATTTAAAATCACATGTATAATATTTATACAGTACTAGCGGACGTCCCGCGGTTTCACCCGCGTAGATCCCGTTCCCGTGGGAATACAGGGATAAAAAGTAGCCTATGACACTCAGCAATAATGTGGCTTTCTATTAGTGAAAGAATTTTTTAAATCGATTCAGTAGATCCCGAGATTACCCCTTACAATTTAACAAACACACAAACTTTACTTCTTTATAATATTATTAGTATTATTAGTATAGAAGTAAGTATAGATGTAAGTTTAAACGAGGGACATATTGAAACCCGCAATGCTTACATGATACTATTAAAAATATTCAATGAACAAAAAAAACACTGATGATAAAAGACAGAATCATTTCAAATATTTCGGAAAAGTCTCGTAACACTTGCGCTTATTAATAAAGTATCACTCACCTAGTGAACAGCAGCAGTGGAATCGGAAGTAGATAGTTACACAACACAATAGATAGTTCGCACGTAATATTGTTTATATTATTTTTATATACACAATTAGTTATTTTATGAACGACATTGGAAGAACGACACTTGACACACACCTTTTTTTTTTACATGTGTTGACAGAAATAAGCAGACTTTTTTGTCTAGTGGTATGCAACCTCAACACTTTCCCTCACTAGCAAGAAAAGTTTTGTAAGGAAACTTCCCAGGGTTCCCGTTTGTAACTTTCCCTGTTTCAGTAGTCGAAGTTTTCTCTATAGGTGTCGACACTGGATTGCAATCGGACATTCCAAAACGGTCTAAGATTTTCTTGGTGTAAGCTTCTTGCTTAATACCTATAGAACCATCTTTAGCTCTCTGGATTTCCATCCCTAGGTAGTACGATGCCGGTTTCATCGTGATTTTAATTGTTCTCCCTAATTCCTCTAGGAATTGGTGTGCTAAAGCTTCATCTGTAGACGCCACAAGCCCATCATCCACATAAAGTGTTATCAGGATTTTCTTGTCCATCACATTCTTCGAGAACAGGCAGCTGTCAGCAGTACTCTGTACGAAACCTTTTGCTAAAAGAATCTCCTCAAAGCAGGAATTCCAGCAACGTGGTGCCTGTTTTAGTCCGTACAAGCTTCTCCTTAATCGACAGACTTTTGAAGTGCCATCGTTGAATCCGTCAGGCTGCTTCATATAGATCTCTTCCTCGATCTTGCCATTCAGGAATGCAGTCGACACATCAAATTGCATCAGATGTAACTTTTCTTTGGCGCTGACACTCAACAAAGCTCTTATTGTAGCCATCCGGGCCACCGGACTAAAGGTCTGTTCATAGTCAATTCCCTTTTGTTGCCTGAATCCTTTTGCTACAAGCCTCGCCTTATACTTGTCAATTGTGCCATCTGGTAGGCGTTTGATTGTGAAAACCCATTTACACGGAAGCGCTTTTCTGTTTGGCGGCAAATCACACAACGTCCAAACTTGGTTTTCTTCTAGAGACTTCAGCTCATTTGCCATGGGCTTCTGCCACTCAGCTTTGTCTTTTCTAGAGAGAGCTTCTGAATAGGTTTCAGGGAATCTTTCCGTACCTATGAAATACACATAGTCATCGAACTTCTTAGGACGTGTGATGGTTGTTCTGTCTCTCAGGCTATATCGTGGCTCCGCTTCAACCACGGGCTCACCCAAAGCCGCAGACTCTACTTCTACTAGAGGTTCAACAATTTCCAGTTGCTCTTCATCTGCGTCAACAAAATCTTCATCACCATCAAAATCGGAGCTTTCCCTCAATTCATGTCTGCGTGGACTGTCAATCATAGCTCCTTCGTCATCGTTCTCGCTCTCGTGAATTTCGTCTTCTTGATCTTGGTCTTTTCCGATATTCGTTCTATCTCCCTCTAGAACATGATCAAGATCGTCTCTATTGGCCGGTTTTTGCTCGGGAATATGTTCGCTATTTCCTTTATCTGTCACTCCCTCTGCAGCAATAGGAATGTTGATGGATGTCTTGAATTCTACATCAGACTCGAACGTTATGTCCCTCGACTTCAACGTCTTGACTCCATCCCAGATTCGATAGCCGTCATCATTCTCGTAGCCTATCAATATGCCTTTTATAGCCTTCTTGCTCATTTTCTTTCGTTTTGGTTTTGGAATATGTGCATAACACGTGCTACCAATTATTTTTAGATGGGATATCTTCGGCTTTTTCCCATGCCACAGTTCATATGGTACTTTACTATCCACTCTTGTGGGACCTGTCCTATTCAGTACATAAGCAACTGTATTAATCAATTCAGCCCAAAGTATTTGTGGCATCTCTCCTCTCGCATGCATAATTGACCTTGCAGCTTCTACTAAAGTACGGTTCTCCCGCTCACTACAGCCATTTTGTTCAGGCGTGTAAGGCATAGTTAGCCGTTGCTGAATACCATGTCTTTGTAATATTTTTCGAACGTCCTCATTATTGAATTCGCCGCCGTTATCACTCAGTAGAGTTTTGACAGTATGGCCTACGGTCTTCACTTCTTGAAGCATTTGTAGAAGTTTATCCTTTACTTCTGACTTATGTCTCATGAAGTAAACCATGCGATAACTTGAATAGTCGTCCTTAAATAGTACATAATACTCATACTTCGAGATGCTTTTTGCGAAGGGACCACAAACATCTGTGTGTATTATCTCTCCAACTGCTTTAGCTCTTTCTCTGGTCCCGAACGGCTTTCGATGAGACTTTCCGTAAACGCAGCCTTCACATGTCACTTTATCTGGACTAAGCTGGATGCCTAACTCACGTTTTACTACGCGAATGACGTGTCTCTTGTCCTGGTGCACTAGCCGCTCGTGATAAAGCTGTAGCATGTTTGAGCCAGTTAAAGCATTGACCTCAATCATCGTATGCTCTCTTGGAATTAGTGTCTTTAAATCCAACTTATATAGTCCACCTTGATGGACTCTACTTCCAATAACTCTAGTCGTGCCCTCGATATCCAACTTGCACTCTCTAGTTGTGGAAGTGAAGATGCTGTTCTGCATCTTATCTTGCGCCGCAAGCATCGAAAACAAGTTTTTCGTTAAAGACGGTACCAGCCACACATCGTTCAGAGTAATTTTCTCCTTTTGCCCATTGACATTTGACTCTACTACTACGGAGCCCATACCTGAGGCGGATATGGTAGTTCCGTCTGCCGTAGTCACTGTGTGATCTGAGTCAAATTCATGAAAATCAGTGAAGAAATTCCTCCTTACTGCGATATGAACCGTTGCTCCGTTATCCACGTACCAGTTCTCGCGATCCTGGACTTGATTCATAGAGCACGCATTTACCATAAGGGAAATCTGCTGTACCTGCTTGAATTTTGAGCTAGACGCCGATGATGTGCCCGAAGTTGGCTTAGGTGGCCTCCCATCCTTAATCCACTTCTTACACTTGCGAACTCTGTGTCCTTTGCAAGAACAGTAGTTACAAATCAGCTGCTCGTCCGGATTCTTCTTATTTTGACGTTCAGTAGGTGTAGTCACTAGCGCCTCCTGCCGTGAGTTCTCTTGACTACCTAGCTCTCTTTCGAACGTACAAAGATGCGTCGTTAAACTGTCGATAGTCCTTTCAGACTGTTTGAGCATTAGCCAACTTGACTTAAAGTTGAAATACCGATCGTCAAGTGTATCTAAGACCTTACATATCAGGAACAATTCAGGGAGCTTAGCGGTAGCGTCGATTTTAGCAATCTCCGCCTTCAATTCAATCCAGAGATTCTTAAGGTGCGACATGTGAGTAGGAATGTCATCTTCCTTTCTCTGACGAAACCCGAAGAACTCCAAGCATAAATTATACGCTCTGTCGTCTGTTTGTCCGTCAAATAGCCTATGCAGCTCTTGCCAAACCTCGTGTGCCGTTCTGTATCGCATAACTTTCTTTAGTGTATCCTCGGTCATGTTAGTAGTTAGCATGAGTAGAGCGCCACTCTCAGTCCGCCTATACTTTGCCATTGCAGTGTTATAGGTGCTGATGTTAGCGTCACCTGCTCCTTCAGCAAGGACCGGCTTTATGAGTTTCCCCTCAACTGCTTCCGTGGCACCTTCTGTGCCTTCCAGCATTATAGAAATTTTATATTTCCACGTAGCCCAATTTTCCTTGCCTGCTAATTTGCCGAGTTCAATCTTCGTCGAAAAATCCATTTCTTCTCCTTCCGGTGGGGCACAGAACCTAATAAAGTATCACTCACCTAGTGAACAGCAGCAGTGGAATCGGAAGTAGATAGTTACACAACACAATAGATAGTTCGCACGTAATATTGTTTATATTATTTTTATATACACAATTAGTTATTTTATGAACGACATTGGAAGAACGACACTTGACACACACCTTTTTTTTTTACATGTGTTGACAGAAATAAGCAGACTTTTTTGTCTAGTGGTATGCAACCTCAACACTTATCACAGAAAATGTGCGCGGGTAAATGACTTTTAAGTATAATTATATTTTAAAACTGGTTTAGGACAATGACGAAAAAGAAACGTTTATTAAAGTGAAATCTGGAGAGCGTGCATGGCACAAAATTAAATGAAGGTTACAGTTTTTTTTACCTATTTGGGACAAGAATCGAAAACTGAATAAGTACCTACCCTCCATCATTATGGCCCTACTGTATAGGGTGACTGGTATTTAGTGTTTGTCCTCATGATAACATACAGCTTTTACTATGGGACCAAACCTGAAATCGCGAAAAATAAATCAGCTTTCAGGAAGTACATTTGGACCAGTTAGGCGAACATAAATGTACCAGAGCAGAAGCTGCTTTTTAACCGACTTCTAAAAAAAGAAGGAGGTTCTCAATTTGGATGTTTGTTTTTTTTTTTGTGTTTGTTCGGGCATAACTCCGTCACTTGCTAACCGATTTGAAAAATTATTTTTTTGTTAGAAAGGGTATATATACTTCCCAAATAATATTTAATAATTTATATTTATCGAAATCGGACAAGCGGTTTTTGAAAAATCAACAAAACTCAAAAAAAAATACTACATTGTCCGCATTATGAGTTAGGACATATTCGATTCGACTGTTTGTGACTAGCTATGCAGTTAAGTAGGTATCGTGTCTATCGCTTCTTGCGG
This sequence comes from Diarsia dahlii, assembly GCA_949775195.1. Classification (NCBI taxonomy): domain Eukaryota; kingdom Metazoa; phylum Arthropoda; class Insecta; order Lepidoptera; family Noctuidae; genus Diarsia; species Diarsia dahlii. The sequence goes on from OX459209.1 coordinate 18,800,177, forward strand.
GATGTCCGATGAGGGCACGTTGATAAGGTCATGTGGTGTAAAACCATTTTCGGGTACTTATCTTCGAGCGCTTTGTGAGTCCAAATCGCACGTCGTGACTGTTAACATTGCGTGTTTTAGGCATCCAGAAACTGAAAATGACAGTGTCGAAAGCGAAAGTGTCGAAACCGCCGCTACCGCTCACTGCGCTCACATATTTCACGGATATGCCGCTGGTTTCCAAAATACCGAGACATTGGTCTGCGGGACTTTGGAAACAGAAACCCACGTATTTCACGGATAAGCCGCGGGTTTACAGAATCCCGACATATAAAGCGACATTAAAACTGAGACCCACAATCCACAACCTGCGGTTAGATATGCAGCAAGTACTGGGACAGCTCAAGGGGTCACGGCCAACCCCAATACCCAAGACAACTGCAAGAACTCCATCAAATTGCAAAACTGGGGTAAGCTGCCCACCACCACGGATTGTAATGCTGCCAGTGTTCAGTCTTCAAAATGTTAAGCCCGGTTGTGAAAGGGTTCCAGGAAATAGCCGCAGGTAATTTATTATTTGACGTAGGTGTCCAAATATAGTTTCGTTAGTCTAGTCTTGCAAGCGAAACTGCTAAGAATGAGGTCCTGGATGTATTGGAGTTTGAAATATTGACAGTTGCAGCCCTTGCTAAGTTGCTACTCGTATTTATAAATCTTTGCAACAATATTATGATTGTATGCTACATCTTGCCAAGATCAACGATGCTGGCCTCAGTGGCATCTGGCATCAATGGCAATTCAGTGTCTTTAAAAACAGAATAAAAATGCACTTGTATAACGCCTTTTGTAGAACGGGTGTAAAAGTATACTTAACGATGCCTAAAGTCATTAATTGTTCTCCCCGTCATCATTGCGATATTTTTTTGTTCTAGCTCATACCTGTGAGAATTTGGAACTTTGACTCCCATTTCCCAATATCTCCGAAAGTCAAAGTTCCAAATTTTTGTAACTTCTTCTTCTTCTTATCGTGTGGGCAGTAAGGTCTAACGACCCCACACACCCTAGTGTCAGAGTTTCTAAACCGCCGCAAGGGCCTCTGACATGGTTTGATCGACCGCCATTTGGCGGCCGGGGCCACCGGCCGCGTGCCTTACGAAGAATTTTTGTAACTGTTCAACATACATTTTTACAGATTTGGTAACACCAGTTTGGTACATACTACCCCAGACGATGATTTAAGTTTTGATGAAGACGATGAGGTATTTTTTTCTTTTGATTTATTAACCTGCCTCGAATGCGTCGTTGCTCGTATGTGAACCACATCTACAGGTCGGGTCGAACCTTCCATGTCCCACTTGATAGTCCCGGAACCGTTTACAAATCCAATTAAAAAGATGTGGGAGAAATCCGCCTCCGATCTAGGTTTATTACACGACTGCCCAAACAAAAAGTGTTATTTTAAACCTGTGTTCATTACTGTTCATGTACTTACGTGCTATCACTTTAAAAATCACAATTTAATTAGGACAGTAAGATCTTAAAATATTTTAGCAAGTACAAGTAAACACGTCCGCGTCTCGCGTCACGTAGGTAAATCGAATGATCAATGGCTTATGATAATTGTTGCAGATACCTCAAAACTTAACCCTGTTACGATCAAAACTACTGCGGACCATGCGGAAGATGAGAAAAAATGAACTATTAGACTTTTTCAGTCAAGAACAACATCTGAAACCCATAGATCGACTCAAGAACACAACGTATCGTAGCCAAAATATTTTAGAACCCCACGAACCTAAACTGAAACGAGATTTGGAGTTTATAAAACATATTCTGGAACCCAAACTTCAGGTTAAAACCACAGTTCCACGAGTACGAGTCCGCGACTATCATAATGAGCAGGCTAAGAAGAGAGTTATGAGTCTTTTGGATCAGATAGAACAAAGAATAAAAACGGCTAGGCTCAGTAGCCGTGAATTCGTACAATTTGACACTAAAATGAGAAAGGTTTATGAAACCTTGATGAGCACTCGTGGAGCACTTTAAATATTTGAAATTCCAAATCAGTAGCCGAGAAATAACAGAATTTGGTGCTCACAAAATTGTGTTATTTCTCGGCTACTAAGTTGGAATTTCAAATATTTAAAGTGCTCCACGAGTGCTGTGCTTAGTGACCTAATCCACTATTATGCTGAAAACGCTATCAAACCAAACCCCTCAAAAACGCAGACTTGCGTCTTCTATCTCCGAATCAGACAAGCGGGTAATCTCAACATCTCTTGGATGAATCATTCATAACAACCACCCGAAATACCTCGGTGTAACCCTAGACCGGTCGCTTACCTACAAAAATAACTGCCAGGCCATAAAAATGAAAGCTCATGCCAGAAATACATGACTTACATCTACCGTTGATCTACCAAATGGGGGGCGTCTCCTCAAGTTCTACGAACCACCGGATTGCTTCTCCGCTGGCGAAAACGCTTGCCCAGAATGCGACCGTTCTGCAGACGACGATCTAGTGGGTATAGCTAAATGAGACGTGCTGAATTATTACTGGTTGCCTTAAACCGACTCCGGTATGAATGTTGTATCCACTAACTGGGATTGCGCCTCCAAAAGTTCGTAGAACCATAGCGAGCTGCACCGAGAGGACGAAGCTACAAGCTGACTTACGCCACCCAATGCACAGTTACGCCCCAGGGGCCCAGTGCACCAGAAGCTGAAATGCCGAAAAAGCTTTTTGGGTGCGTTGAACCAGCTAGTCCAGCTAATAGAAATGCCTCCTCTGCAAGACGTGAGGTCTGGCGGGACCTGCTTAAGCCCCCTGTTAGCTTCATCGAGCCGTCTGAAAACCTTCCACCTGGATGTCCAGGTAAAAGCATGTGCTTTGCCGTGGCCAACTTGGAAATCTCTAAATAGACTCCGAACCCAGGTCGGCCGTAGCAAAGACAATCTCTTCAGATTGGGGTTCATTGACGGCTCAGACCTCAAGTGTGTATGCGGCGTATTTCCGCAGATAATGGCCCTTCCATCTTGCGCTGCACGCCCTGACACCTGCACACTTGACTGCATCAGCGAGTGGAGTCCGCATAGCTGAATTATGGGCTAAAACGATTTGATTTAATAGAAAAGACAATGCAACTTTTCCTTTGACTGTTGGTCCAAAAATATGAAACCAAAAATAGAGCGGTAGGGAGTGTCCGACTTCTACTGACTGAAAACCACTCATGTTCCTTTTTAGCCCTTTGTGCCGAGGCCGCTGTTTCTCTTTCGAACAACCCGCAGCCCCGACGGGGCCTCTGCCTAGCCCTTCGGAGATTACAAGCGTGATGTTACGTTATGTTGTCATTGGTGGCCATATTCCACTGAGTGTACTATCGGAGATAACTTGCGTCGCTGATGAGTCCTGTCGGCGAAAACTCCTAGGCGAAGTGTCTTATTGTCGGCGAAAAGTCTTGTCGGTGTTCAGTCTATCGGCGTAGTGTCTGTCGGCGTTTAGTCGTACACTCAAAAGATTATAAAAATCCACATTTTATGAAAATGTTTGTTACCCTGTATCTTTTTTTTTACTGGGTTAGATTTATTTGCCCCCATATTAAAAATTATCATGAATGCTTGGGACTTTCGTTTAGCATAGGTTTCAATTGTGCACAAGGGATTTCAACTTTTTGGGCCAATCGGTTGCATTGTCTATCATTGTCTTTGCTATCGACACGCTAAGAAGAAGTGGGTAAAAGTACCATAGATTGTGTGACTACTGAACTGAACCGATTTAAATTAGGTATACTAAAATGATTTTTTTCGAGTTCACTTTGTGGCACGTTCGTATTTAGGTATTAACAACTTATTTTGTAAGGCGCTAGTGTCTGTGATACAATGATCTTCATTAGTACCTACAGGCACCAACGATTGTTCGTTACGTTCATTTTTATTTGGAAAATTGTTTTTGTGAACTTAAAATGTGTTTCTTCTGAAATAATAAAATATTATTTTCACTTCTCTCGCTCTAAAATGCGTCTTTATGTCGTGCGTAGGCGACATAAAGTCGCGTTTTATGCTCTAGAGCATAAAGTAAAATCTTCGTCGAAGACCAAGGTAATCGGCACAGGTAATCGGCCCAACAGCCACACGAACAACTTCATAGAATAACCTCTTTAATTTAATTCGTTTCGCTAGTATTCTAAGAACAAGGGATTACTGCTTTTCATTACGAATACAAGGAAAGTTGATGGGAATAGGCTTCCCCCAATTACCTAAATCGCTTGATGGCAATAGGCTTGCTCCTAATTACATCATTTGATGGGAATAGGCTTACCCTTAATTACATTGATTGATGGCAATAGGCTTGCTCAGTGCTCTCAATTACCTAAATCAGTGGATGGCAATAGGCTTGCTCCTAATTACATCGGTTGATGGCAATGGCTTGCTCCTAATAAGATTGGTTGATGGCAATAGGCTTTTCCTAATTACATCGGTTGATGGCAATAGGCTTGTCCCTAATTACATCAGTTGATGGCAATAGGCTTGCTCCTAATTACATTGGTTGATGGCAATAGGCTTGGTCCCAATTACATCAGTTGATGGCAATAGGCTTGCTCCTAATTACATTGGTTGATGGCAATAGGCTTGCTCAAAATGTTTTTATAACTGAGCAGTATGGAGTAACGACATAAGTCAGGTGTTATGTCAAGTTTTCTACTGAAAAGTTAATTGGCGGGAACCATAATTATTTTTACAATATTTACAAGTTGCTGTTGCATTTCCTCGCAATCGAAGTGAAAAGTAGAGTGTAAAACTCGTCCATAAAACCCATTTTGCTCTCTACTTTATATCCATCCTCGCTCGCAAGCTCGCATCGGATGGATAAACGTCTCGCGCAAAATGGTGCGTTTTATGCACTTGGTGTACAATCTACTATCTTATCTCCTATAATCATTGTTATACATAATAAGTAGGTAAGTATATTTTTAAATATTTACCTATTACAAAAGGCATTTAAAAATATAAAAAATATGGTCCACCGAAATCCGGAGCAGGGTCCAAGCTACCGGTGGTTAGGGCCGCAGAGACAGGAACCTTCTCACAATGCGGGCCGTATCGAGGAGTACTGCCTTCTGAATCAGGCCCTTGATCCAACCGCCAAGCGAAAGTTTCGACAGATGTTGGTCTAGGCTCTTGGCTTAAGGGCGCTTTTACAAATCAGGCAAAATTATGCTGTTTTTTCGGTACATTTTATGTCATAACTCAACAAAATCGAATATAACTAATAACTGCCTCGTATAGATTGGTTCTTCATCTTCAAATAATGGGAAATATAATATTGAAAATTTTAGTCTTTGATAATGTAAAATCGATCTTATGTTGCCATTTTCCACAAAATTAACGACACCGGGTTGAGTTTAGGTACATTTTTTGTGCTATTATTAACATATTTTACTATTTCTAAAAATACTGTATGTAGGCAAATATACTCAATTTTTAATAATGGGATTTTTTTTTAAGCTAAATGCTATGAATAGTCGCAGAAAAAATGCAAACCGAAACTTATTTTTTCTCATTTTTTGCTTTTCCGGATGAATCTTAAACGATTGCAATAAGGTTCATTTTAGCGGTCACTGTCATGATAAATTACGCAAAAATTTTAAATGTAAAACTTAATCTGCGCTCTGCCACCGTTGTGGGTGGAACCTGTGTCGTTTTTTTAGCTGCACTTCGTGTTGAAAATCATAGCTCTACGAACACAAAATATTTGTAGTAGCATAACTAAAAAAAAAACAAATTACCGCGAGAATCCGTAAACGCGTCCTTAAGGCTATAAGAAGTAGGTCGTAGAATTGCAGAAAAATTGTGAAGCATGACAATATTGAACCTAAGCGCCCTATCCACCTATTTGCATACGCTATTAAGGCTCCTTCCACGAAATCATCTCATTTTGATCAATTTTGATCGGTTCGTGTGGGAAATCTATGAAGAATTTGAAGCTTCCTTTTGGCTATTATAAGAGACGAGTTCTTTTTCTGGTGAATAGTGAACAAGAATTTTCAAAATAATGTTTATATTAATGGCAATCACCCGTATTCAAAAGCCCTTTTCCGCAAAAATACCGATCGAGTTACGTTTGGCTTAGCCGAACATAACACTACAAACGATTCTAAACATTAAAAAATATATAAATAACATCACCATATGGTCTACTGGAGTACCAAGAAGTCACATTTTCGACTTCAATACAAAAAATAGCAGAAAAAAAATGTTAAAACATCGCAATTTTTACAAAATGTCTCGACAACTAAGATTTTTTTTCTATACCTTAGAATCACTTTAGAGAAAATTCAAAAACTACGTATTAATTATAAGGTAACCTTCTAATAGAATCGTATTTTTATTTTATCAATAAACTATAATTTCATTTCGTAAATTAAATCCAAAGTTAACTATATTATCGACCGCGCAAACTCTATCTCGCCAGTACGAATCGGCCACTGCCAAAGGACGGACGTATCGCTTTGTGTCACAAACGCTCCCGTGTTTTTCGTAAACATATTTTCGAGATTGTAAGCCGATTACCACAATTTGATACACTTATTAATTTTGATCAAACATGTTTTTTTTGCTAGTTTGTAAAGATTGCTAAAATTTTTTTCATCTTCAAATCGAATTCGAATTTCAAGATCGATTGTTATTGTCGATTGTACTTCAATATATATTTTTAACCGACCTCCAAAAAAGAGGAGGTTCTCTATTCGTGTTTGTATGTCCGCGAATATCTCCGTCAATTGTGGACTGATTTTCAAAATTCTTTTTGTCTTGGAAAGGGTATACTCCCGAGGTGGTCCCATTGTCACCAAGTCAGTTTCTGATGATGGGAGCTCTGAGAAATTGAGGGCAACCCTCGAATGTCATAGGCGCACATAACGTTTTCCATACATTTTCAGAAGCTGTTCAAGTATTTGCGTCTGATAATCATAATTTCATGAGGCTGCGCTGATGACGGAAGGTGCAACTCCTCAACGGTCAGGACTTGAAAGAAAATTCCTTCAAAATTATACGTACTTATGGATCGATAGTTGTATTCTTTCAGGCTATTAGGTTGAACTGATGATAGACGGTACATCTCATTACTTGACTTGACATCTCATTACTTGACTTAAAAAAAGGAGGTTCTCAATTCGTCGGCAAAATGAGGTCAAAATGAATATCCAAGATGGCAGCCAGGAAATTTTTTGGTTTGTCCGTCATGGGTGTCGTTTTGATGGTTTTTGGGGTCGCTGATTACGAAAATGAGGTCAAAATATAAATTCAAGATGGCGGCCAGGAACATTTTTGGTTTTTCCGTCATGGGTGTCGTTTTCATTGTTTTTGAGGTCGCTGATTACGAAAATAAGGTCAAAATGAAAATCAAGATGGCGCCGACGAAAATTTTTGGTTTTTCCGTCATGGGTGTCGTTTTCATGGTTTTCTGGGTCGCTGATTACGAAAATGAAGCCAAAATGAAAATCCAAGATGGCGGCCAGGAAAATTTTTAGTTTTTCCGTCATGGGTGTCGTTTTCATGGTTTTTGGGGTCGCCGACTACGAAAATAAGGTCAAAATGAAAATCCAAGATGGCGCCGACGAAATTTTTGGTTTTTTCGTCATGGGTGTCGTTTTCATGGTTTTTGGGGTCGCTGATTACGAAAATGAGGTCAAAATGAAAATCCAAGATGGCAGCCAGGAAATTTTTTGGTTTGTCCGTCATGGGTGTCGTTTTGATGGTTTTTGGGGTCGCTGATTACGAAAATAAGGTCAAAATGAAAATCAAGATGGCGCCGACGAAAATTTTTGGTTTTTCCGTCATGGGTATCGTTTTCATGGTTTTCGGGGTTGCTGATTACGAAAATGAAGCCAAAATGAAAATCCAAGATGGCGGCCAGGAAAATTTTTAGTTTTTCCGTCATGGGTGTCGTTTTCATAGTTTTTGGGGTCGCCGACTACGAAAATAAGGTCAAAATGAAAATCCAAGATGGCGCCGACGAAATTTTTGGTTTTTCCGTCATGGGTGTCGTTTTCATGGTTTTTGGGGTCGCTGATTACGAAAATGAGGTCAAAATGAAAATCCAAGATGGCGCCGACGAAATTTTTGGTTTTTCCGTCATGGGTGTCGTTTTCATGGTTTTTGGGGTCGCTGATTACGAAAATGAGGTCAAAATGAAAATCCAAGATGGCAGCCAGGAATTTTTTTGGTTTGTCCGTCATGGGTGTCGTTTTGATGGTTTTTGGGGTCGCTGATTACGAAAATAAGGTCAAAATGAAAATCAAGATGGCGCCGACGAAAATTTTTGGTTTTTCCGTCATGGTGGTTTTTGGGGTCGCTGATTACGAAAATGAAGCCAAAATGAAAATCCAAGATGGCGCCGACGAAATTTTTGGTTTTTCCGTCATGGGTGTCGTTTTCATGGTTTTTGGGGTCGCTGATTACGAAAATGAGGTCAAAATGAAAATCCAAGATGGCAGCCAGGAAATTTTTTGGTTTGTCCGTCATGGGTGTCGTTTTGATGGTTTTCGGGGTCGCTGATTACGAAAATAAGGTCAAAATGAAAATCAAGATGGCGCCGACGAAAATTTTTGGTTTTTCCGTCATGGGTGTCGTTTTCATGGTTTTTGGGGTCGCCGACTACGAAAATAAGGTCAAAATGAAAATCCAAGATGGCGCCGACGAAATTTTTGGTTTTTCCGTCATGGGTGTCGTTTTCATGGTTTTCGGGGTCGCTTATCACGAAAATGAGCTCAAAATTTAGTAATACATAAAACGGGTTTGTTAAACATGAAATCGAAATTAATATTAATTTAGTGATACTAGACAAAATGTTAAATAACATGAACAGGAAAAAAATGGAATTATAGGCATTGTCATTCAAATAGTCCGTTAGCCTTTATCACGTTTCCACCGGGCACCACGTGGAGGTGGACTGACACCCAGCGTTTATTTTTTTGGTTGTTTTTTTTCATTGATTTTTATACACAATGTTCAAATCAGATTTTAAGTATTATACGTGATGAAGGGAAGAAAATATTTGATTTTTTGTTTATTAAAACTGAGTACACTACACACCCCTGATTACGCATTGCATATTCGCCAATTATGTGCTTTAGCGTATGTTCCATCAGAACAAGTTATCAACGCTTTTGACGAACTGCTCGAATCTCAGTTTTATATTGTGCATTCTGGCCTCCTCCGACAATTCGTTGATTATTTTGAAGATAACTGGATCGGAAGGTTGGAAAGACGGGGCAGGTAAGTTCCTAGATTTCCTATTGATCTGTGGAATACTTTTGATGCATTTCTTCAGGAAATTCCTCGAACGAACAACTTCGTTGAAGGCTTTCACAGGGGATTCTCGTCACTTCTAACGGCTCATCACCCATCTATATGGAAGTTTTTGGATGAACTTCGTCGGCAGCAAAGCCTGACAGAGCTGAAACTGGAGCAAATTTTGTCTCGTGGATCACACACAACTAGTCGGCCAAGATATAGGCAAACATCAGCAAGATTGAAAGATTTAGTTGAATCATTTGAGGAGAGACCACTCCCAGATTACTTACCGGCCATTGCTCATAATTTTGAATTCCAACAAATTTGATTAAAAAAATACATTAAAAAAAAACGAAACAAACAAAATGATTAAACGTAAAAAACTAAAAAGTATAAAAATTTAAAAGAAATAATCATATCTATCTGGTGTCAAAGTCTACATGCTGCATACGGCCAATGACCTTTTTTTTTACAAAATAAACCAGCATTCCTTCAGGCGTGATCGAGATTCTTGACCTCGAAAGCACAAAACCTAACAAAAAATCAAATATTTTTTTCCCTTCATCACGTATAATACTTAAAATCTGATTTGAACATGTGTTTTATACAATGAAAAAAAACAACCAAAACAAACACAAAACCTAACAAAAATCAAATATTTTTTTCCCTTCATCACTTATAATACTTAAAATCTGATTTGAACATTGTGTATAAAAAGCAATGAAAAACAACAACCAAAGAAAAACGCTGGGTGTCAGTCCACCTCCACGAGGTGCCCGGTGGAAACGTGATAACGGCTAACGGACTATTTGAATGACAATGCCTATAATTCCATGTTTTTCCTTTTCATGACAGTTATTTTACATTTTGTCTAGTATAAATTATTAATACTTATTTCGATTTCATGTTTAACAAACCCATTTTATGTATTACTAAATTTTGAGCTCATTTTCGTAATCAGCGACCCCGAAAACCATGAAAACGACACCCATGACGGAAAAACCAAAAAATGTTCCTGGCCGCCATCTTGGATTTTCATTTTGGCTTCATTTTCGTAATCAGCGACCCCAAAAACTATGAAAACGACTCCATTGACGGAAAAACCAAAAATTTTCGTCAGCGCCATCTTTATTTTCATTTTGACCTTATTTTCGTAGTCGGTGACCCCAAAAACCATGAAAACGACACCCATGAGGCCATGACGGAAAAACCAAAAATTTTCTTAGCCGCCATCTTGGATTTTAATTTTGGTCTCATTTTCGTAATCAGCGACCCCAAAAACCATGAAAACGACACCCATGACGGAAAACCAAAAAATTTCCTGACCGCCATCTTGGATTTTCATTTTGACCTCATTTTCGTAATCAGCGACCCCAAAAACCATGAAAACGACACCAATGACGGAGAAACCAAAAATTTTCCTAGCCGACGAATTAAGAACCTCCTTTTTTTTAAGTCGGTTAATGAGATTTATCGTCTATCATCAGTTCAACCTAATAGCCTGAAAGAATACAACTATCGATCCATAAGTACGTGTAATTTTGAAGGAATTTTCTTTTAAGTCCTGACCGTTGAGGAGTTGCACCTTCCGTCATCAGCGCAGCCACATGAAATTATGATTATCAGACGCAAATACTTTAACAGCTTCTGTAAATGTATGGAAAACGTTATGTGCGCCTATGATATTCGAGGGTTGCCCTCAATTTCTCAGAGTTCCCATCATCAGAAACTGACTTGGTGACAATGGGACCACCTTGGGAGTATACCTTTTCAAACAAAAAAATAATTTTGAAAATCGGTCCACACTTGTCGGAGATATGCGCGGACACACATAAAAAAACATACGAATAGAGAACCTACTTCCTTTTTAGAAGTCGGTTAAAAAGAGACGGAAACATTATTTATTTTTGACGTGTTAAAGTGCTTTCACAACCAATTTACAGCAAATATTAAAATCTGTGATTAAAATAGATATCATAATTTTTGATTTTAATTCATCTAACACCTAATTGAACCATTTTTATGTTGATTGATATACTGTACCTATTTATATATTGATATACAACACACATTCCAGACTTTTTTCAAAGCCGTACGCGTGTACTTACTTACTACAAAATTATGTCACTTAAAATAATAATCGTATAAATGATCAAATTTTTCAGCCGTAGTTCAACGCTCGAAATGCCCGTGTGTGCGTTCGTCGGTGTTATCGCTGCACACAAACATAGAAATTGCCTAAAGTTCCGCAAGTCTTGTCTGTACAAGGCCTCTTAAAGTGCTCTCGTAATATAATATAATAGCATAGTATCCAGACAGCCATCGTTCTGCAGTTGCATTTCTTGGACTTCAGCAGCGACTCTTTCCAGAAGCAAGGGCAACTCAATCCGCAAATCCCGTCGGGGCTGCGGGATGTTCGAAAGAGATACCGCCGCCTCGGCCATAAAGAAGAAACATGGGTGGTTTTTAGTCAGTAGAAGTCTGACACTCCCTTCCGCTCTGCCCAGAGCGGGAGAGGTTATTTGATGATTTCCCATCCACGAAAAAAAAAAAAGGGCAATGGGAAATCAATCCGCAAAAACCGAAATATCTTTCTACATTTAAAGTTTCTTGCAGCTCGTGTGGACTGATTTATCTGGAAAGAAAAAAAGAAAGAAAGAAAAAATGTTTATTTGACGTCAGTACCTACATCAAGCACACACACAATAATATTAAAAAAAAGATCTGTCCGTTAATTATTCCAGTCCGATGGTTTATTTTAAATTGATTTGATTTATTTACTTAACCAGGTACTTGCTACACTAAGGGCTCGTTTACGGAGACGCGGGGCGTCGCGCGGCGCGTGCAGGAGGCTCGTCTCGTGTTTTTTTATTAATTTACTGAGAGACGGGTCCACCGCTGCATTTTAAACTATGAGCGAAAAATCGCTTCTCGTAAAATCGACGTTTGAAATCGTTAACTTTTTCATATATCGCTGTGTTTGAATTAAAAACGCAGCACGCGCCGCGCGACGCCCCGCCTTATCGTAAACATGCACTTACAGTTTGCACTCCAACGTTTTATCTTTCATACATTAGGAGTAATAAAAAGAAAACAAAAATTTGGAGGATTGAGGACCCGATTTTTATCAGGGTCAAAACTTACAAACAACAAGAATTGGTGACCTAACTTTCTCCATTTTCCACAATTTATTTAGTAGCTTATAGGATTTGAAACAGTAGCTGTAAGCATTGATATAAAAACTAAAGATACGGTCGTCCGAACATTTTGCTCGATGCGTTCCCCATATAGAGAAACACTAACGTCATCTATGAACTAATCAGGCTGCTCGTAAACGTAACCTTGCATGAGCGGCGTGGCGTGGTATTATCGAGGTTTAAAGAAATTAAATAAAGCTTTCATTAAAATGTTAATAAAAAAAAGTGTTAAATTTTAATTTTTCATTTTCATTTTCTTTTAAACTTCGGTTTAGTCAAGACCTATTTGGGACCAAATTCGAGGCGTCATTTTATCATGCGGTCCGCCCAGTCCTTACGCAGTAATATATAAGTCAATGGCTGTAAGTTAATGGTTTCATTTTATTTGCGTAATAAACTTTTACTTGTAAGAGAATTGAGGACCCATTTTGAACGAAGAATTCTTCTTAGAATTCTTGAATGCGCTAAATTTGTTAAGATGCATCCAGAATAGGGGATCGGACAGGGTCAAAATAATATGATTCTGTTTAGTCCGTAAGTTAGATTATCGAAAAATATTGAATACGTGTTTTTTGTTTTATCAAATCAATAAAAAATTACGAAGATAAAACGTGTCAAAGATCTTGGAGTGGGGCTTGAAACGTCACTTGTGTCGTCAAAACGTACTATCATATGACGTCACACGAGTTTTCGAAGCACTGTATCGTCTTCATTTTAAGTTTACGCGAAAAAAGAAAAAATACGTGTCCAATAATTTTAGGAAATCTATCTGACGGACTAATTAGTTTTTTTTTGTCCGATCCCCTATTATTTAAAAAACACCATGAAATATTTTCAAAAAGCACTAGGCACAGAAATAGAATAGTTTTGCCCATAATTCCAAGGACAGCGCTATACAGTAAAAACAGTTATGCAATGTGTGTTCGTATTTTTAATGCTATACCTGACAGTTTTAAATTCTTACCCAAGTTTAAATTTGCAAAGTGTCTTAAAGTATGGTTAAGGGAAAAGAATTTCTACTCAGTGACTGACTTATTCAATAAGAAGTTGGGAAATAAATAATTACCATTGTTATTTACTCTCTGACATTAATAATATTTTTGAAATTTATCTATTGATGACATTACGTACTACTCAATTGGAATTATAATGAATTAGGACTTCAAAAATAATTATAAACCCAGATGTTTGCATGTCACATTATTATGACAAAGTGTTATGGATCTAGATTATGATTTATGTTAAGACCGAAATGGGGAACACAAAAGGGTCAGAATATTCGTATCAAATACACCTTAAATCGAAGCGTAGAACGTGTACATTACATTAGTTTTTGTTTTACTTCGATACATGCAGTATTTCCGAAGTTATAACGCCGAGAAGTTTAAGTAATTTTTTGAATTTCCGAGATTACGCGCGCTCGTACTAATACGTCACAGCCCGTGACCGCGTCACTGCGCGGCACTTAGTCCGGTGCGTTGACCATAATAAATTAGGCGCGTCTCGTTTTATTTTATTTCGATCGTCTTCGTTTTCCTATTATGTACTTATACATACACATACATACATAAACTCACGCCCTTTTCCCATGGGGATAGGCAGAAACCACAGATCGCCACTTGCTTCGATCCTTACCTAATACATAGGTACTCCTTTTGCCTCGTCGTTGTCGTCGTACTTATAGTGTCCTTGTATTTCAAAGTAATAATAATATTATCCTTTATATCCGATTACACTAAAGTGAAACGTGTATTGTTTAGAATGGAAGGTTTTCTAATATGTCAGTCGAACAATCTGCCAAGAGTGGATAATTTGATGGTGACTTGGTGACACAATATGTCATGAAAAATCAGGATTTTATGGCTGCTGAAAATCGTGGAATAACGATGAAAGGTATAAGTATGGGAATGTTCTAAGTAAGCCTTACCTACTCCTGGGTAGGTATTTGTTCAAACTTAAACCTAACTGAAAGTGTCTTTCATTTAGTTAGTAGGTACCTATAGGTAGGTACTCGCAATCAACATCTCGAATCTCGAGGTTGTCGATGATTATTTTATGTGTTTTATTAGTAGGTATAAACTAAAAGAAATAGTCACTATTTACCCATATACAGAATGTAGTAAGTCTTAGCAGGTATTTACGTAGTTACCAGTTTTGTAAGTAGGCAAATAGGTACCTACCATTATTATAGTTTTATAGGTACTAGGTAAACCAGATATTTTTGATTAATTTTATTTTTAAATGAAAAGAAAATAAAATCGAAATTATCTTCACAGCAGTGCGCTTTAGTTTTAGGACCTATTGAATCAACTCTTTTTACGGGTGTCATCCACTTTTTCTTCATTTTTTGGGTCCTCAAGCACATAAAAAAAGAGTTTATCAGGTGTTTAAACTGTTGAATTGAAGGTGATTGAAGCACCGAGGCACAATACAGTATTTTTTTTAATTTTTACCACAGAGAACTTTATAATTTTGATTTTTACTGCGCACGGGCGTGCAAACGAGAGGGCGTTGTGGGAGTTGTGACGTCATCGTGTAGTGAGCGCCCGCCCGCGTTTTTAAAAACCTTCGGGCGGAAAATACGCACTTTGATCGTAAATATCTCAGTCATTTTTTAAGATATGAAAAAAGTAAAAACACAGTTCTTCTTGTAATTTTTTGTAAATTTATTTGGTGTGTAAAGTAAAAAACGTTTGTCAGACCCATTGTACCAATGCTTTATTGCGAATAAATTGATTTGATTTGATTTGAAGATTTACAAAGTAGGACAGTGTTTTGCGGTAATATCATGTTTCCACAAATTTTGTTTGGCACTAGCTAAGATTTTGACAAAAAGACTTTTTCTGTACTGTACATAGTTTTTCAGGTAGGTACAGATGGGCCCTCAATCCTCTATGTGAGAACTGAGGGCCCAACTTTACAGTTAATAACTCGCTCATATGACTCATAAAATCTGATTCCAACTTCCACAATTGTTGGGGAATGTACACTAAATCCTAAACACATTTTCTCAGAGTTCACACCACACGCACATACGCGTGCAGCAAGTCGACGTCACACACTAACTTAGAAATCGTATGCTATTATTTAAGCTTAGCTTTATTGCCACTCATAAACAGATCTAGATCCGGCTCCTGAGCAATCAGGGCGTTTAGTCACAGATTACCAGATACTACACTCCATGTACAAGACTTACGCGCGCTAACTACCTACCGGGCGCCGGTCTACGGTAGCCCATAGCGCAGGCGGGTTGTCAATAGCCGCATGGCGCGTACATATACGCATAATTTAATAGTCAAACGAACTTACCTGTAAGTGAAGTTCGATGGTAATTATACTTGTTGTTGTATTGTCCGAAGATGATTAGGAAGACTAGTGTAGTCTCGGCTTTTAAGTCACCGACGCCTACATAAGTTTAAAGAAAAAAGTTTCTTTCCGAACGCAAATGCCTCCTGTCATCCGCTTCTGAAAATAGGTTCATTAAGTTCATAGCAATTTATTGGTTTTACAACATAGGGTTCATGCTCATATGACTATATAGCATGAAGATTCTGGGTCGGGTGGGACTAATCATCTTCGGACAATACAACAACAAGTATAATTACCATCGAACTTCACTTACAGGTAAGTTCGTTTGACTATTAAATTATACTTGTTGTTGTATTGTCCTCGATGATTAGGAAGACTAGTGTAGATGTTTAAAGACTAGTTGTAAAATCAACAAACATTTATATAAAATCAATAATCATTTATATAAAAGCATTAAGCATTCATATAAAATCAATAAACATTTATATAAAAACATTAAACATTCATATAAAATAGGTAAACATTTATATAAAACCTATAAACATTTATACAAAATCAATAAACATTTAATTAATAAACATCTGTCTAAAGTCAATAAACATTCAGATGAATATAAAATAACTAATAAGTCATTTCTTACAGTTCAGGTTTAATCATTACCAGTGTTATTAAAAATTGCTTCAGAGAATTTTCTATTGTTCACTATTGGTAAATTTTTAACTAATTCCTTCTATCATATCCACAGCTGTAGCTGGGCTTTCATACTCCATATTCTATTGCTAGAGAAAGGAACAGTTATAAAAGGTTGGCATTTGTTTGGCCCAGAAAAGTTAGCATATCAATCCTTAAAGTAATACGATTTTGTGTAATCACTACATAATAAATATATATTAGAGATATTGTTTGCACTTTTCCACTTGTGGTTATTTATTTATTTATTCAATAGTTGTACAATTACATTTATATAATAAGTTGGTGCAAACATAAACTCATTCGAGCAACAGTAATAACAGCAACAGTGGTAACAGTAGCAGTTAGTGGTTCTAACAGTAATATAGTTACCGCTTTCTTGATAACAATTTGTAAATCACTTTGTTGAATGTAATCTAGTAGAGAGAGAATAAAACACTGAAAACATCCCAATTCCCAAGAATTCTCTGGATCTTGGAGGACTTAACTTAAAAAAGTCTCTGAACAGTATTTTGATATTTCATCTGTACCTTTATGTGGTCTTATAGTTAGAGATAGAGCTGAACTAACAGAATATGAAAATAGAGGAAAAAACCTTTATTAATCCTCAAAACGAAAAGACTGAATAACTTCAGTGATGGTTTGCTAATGCATATAATATTTTAATTCCTTACAGTATCTTGTCTTGTCTATACAATTGCAGGTAATGAGGCAAGCATTAATATTCTGTATTATTAATTATTGAATTCCTAATAATATCAACAGCTTCATTACTAG
The DNA here is from genome assembly GCA_949775195.1 of Diarsia dahlii. Taxonomy (NCBI): domain Eukaryota; kingdom Metazoa; phylum Arthropoda; class Insecta; order Lepidoptera; family Noctuidae; genus Diarsia; species Diarsia dahlii. The sequence goes on from OX459209.1 coordinate 18,817,423, forward strand.
TTCCAGAAAACCTAAAATATATTCCTGATAATACTCCTGCCATCAATCCCAGTTTTTTTTTTTTTTTTTTTTTTTTTTTTTTTTTTTTTTTTTTTTTTTTTTTTTTTTTTTTTTTTTTTTTTTTTTGTGAAAAAAGGGATGTAACTATTTGAAATTATGTAAAGTGCAGGTTCCTGTATCACAAAAGTATTAAATTAAATAATGGAAAAGACCATGGTTGAGTAAGGTATCTATTTCCTATAATACCAGTTGTTTGTCTGTAATTATCTTTTCTATAGGTTCCAGAGCCATAGAGAATTTGAAAAAAGTATAGAATAAATGATATTGGTCTCAATACCATTCCTTCCATTGCCACCTTGTATTGGCAAGGAGCATCCACCACTTATCACAGCGCAATCCCTGGAGATCCCAGGGTCATGATGCATAAGTGTGATACTTTGTGTTAGTCCATGATACAATTATTAATCAATTGGAGGTTCACCCAATACGGATATAATATTTTGATAATTTAAAAACACCTAAGATTCCCTTTCACATTCAAAATCTGCTATCATAATATTACCTTTGGTATTTATGTAAGTAATATCGAGTAAGTAACCATCTATTTAGATTCGCACCAATGCTTTTCAGAAATGTATGTAATAGCTCATCATAAAAAAGAGTCTATTAATGTATCCATTATGTACCTACTATAACTATGTTTAATAAATAAAAAATTTGATTCTGTAGTTATATTTTCAATTCTTGAAAAATTTCAATATCTAGTAAATGACTGACTGAACACTTAAGCCCAGAAAAAAGGGGCAGCACTCAATTTTGATATGAAAAAACTGAGCTGAATCTACAGTTCATAGTATAATAGCAATCTATGGGCCACACCATGCGGGAGAAGCATCTGTGAATATTTTTATTAACTCAAAAGAACTGGCTATGTTTATATAGACCAAGCCAAATGATATGATATATTCATTGCAGTGTTTATATCATAATTATCATAAAAACAAACGAACAACAAAAAAAAGAGGGTGTACTATTAGGTACCTCTCTTCCCAATCCTTCGGGGATTACAGGTGTGATGTTATTTTACCATAACTATCTCTTAGAACAAGGTATTTGTTCCATTCGAGTTTCTTAGTGAATAGAATCCTATAGTAATGGCTGGACAATATTAAAGTTTTAAAACCTTAAAAACAATTTTAATTCGACTTTTTATCAATAAATTCTAAATTATTTCTTTTCTCTTCAGTGATGTTAAGGCTTGTCTTGACTTGTTAAGCTATGTGAATAGTATTAAGAAGTAGACCTAGAAGTTTACAGTGTCGGATAGGTATGAAATGACATTTCTCTTTGGTTCTGATGATTGCATGTTTTCTAAACATTATACATCTCTTAAAAAATTAAAAGGCCTCTCTAAGGGTCCTTTGAAACCTGTAATGGGTTTCAATGTTTTTGTTATTTATGTTTATGGGGCTGAACATAATATTGAAAACATAGCATTTGCCTTGTCTCATGCAATAAGCATCCAATCCAATGTGACAAGAAAAAACCATTAATCTGTAAAAATTGGTATACTGTTGTATACTAGGTCATCTCCAAGTAAACTAAACATATGTAACGCCTTTTACATAAAAAACGGAAAGCTATATTTTTGTGCCTTTGACAAGGAAAAAATGGTAAGCAAAATTGTTTTTGTAAACATGCCTTTGGGTAACAAAATTCCATTGCTATGAAAGCAATTCACTTCTCTATTTCAGATACTATCTGAATAAATTGAAGTATAGAGATTTTATCATCTAGAGGAGTATCACTCCATCACCACCATCCAATTAAGAATAACTGGGTCGCTTGAGTGACTAGTTTCCAATCATAAATTATATTTTAGTCCACCAACCTGTGAATTTAGGGGGATGATTTCTCCTGGCCACCTGTCTGCTGCACTCGTACTCTTGATGACGCCCCCCCCCCCTTTTTTTTTGCATATCTGCCAGAGGAGGGCCCCGCCAGTTTTAAAAATTTATTGTTAATTTTAGGAGCATTTGCTCTGGGCACCCATGTGCTCTCTCTAGGAGTGAATTTTATGTTACACTCATCTTTAATCCTCAACCAGATTTATTTATAGATTTTTCTGAGATTAGTTTCTCAGCGTCTTCACCCAAAATATATGTTTCCGTCTATGAATGCAACAAACTCTTGAATGTCTTTGTTGTTTACCAACAATAAGAGTGATCTGTGTCCCCTTGCTTGTATCTTAATGTATACACAAATAACAGAAGCATCATTCAGCTTCTTCATCATCATCATCATCGGTCTATAATGTTCCCACTGTAGGGACTCAGGCCTCCTCTCTAGGAGAGGGATGGGCTATATATAATCCACCACACCAGCCCAGTGCGGGTTGGTAGATTCAGCTTGTATGTAATGTATGTAAATCTTCTCTTCTTTCTCTGGGTGTATATCCACATAAAGTATTTCAAGAAACTTGATTATATAATAATTCTTTCTATGGTACTTACTTCATTTAATTCTTGATCTGCATTTTCAACTTCTATTGTGGTTATCCATATACCAATTCCGGGCAATCATTCTCAACCGATAACGGGAGGATATTTTCTAATCACTGTGGAGGGACAATTTTACTGTCTTCACCCACATAAGGTGACCTCCTATGGTATTTCACCTTCTCGAAGAAAAACATAATGCATGTTGAAGAACAACTACACATAAATAACCTGTAAGTTCCCAAAAAACTTCCCGTGAAGGTTATTATATAACAGTCAACCACGGTACACCCACAGAGCACCCTGTGAAGGTTGCTGAGTTCTCGACATAGCCTTTTAGACCGCGTACGCCCCCACAAGACGTCCCAGGCCAGGCAAGTCGTCCATAATGTATCCATTTTAGACTTCATAGTCCGTTGCAAGTCGTTCACTTTCCTTGCAGGTTATAATAGAACAGTCAACCGCGTGTGTTCCTACCGAACACCCCCCAGGTTGCTTACGGCATTGGCGGTGTAGGCCATAAGGCCAGGCAAGTTGTTCATAATGTATCCATTTTGGGCTTCATAGTCGTTGCAAGTTCCAACGGAGCGGTCTCAGGTCATGTTAATAGCCAACAAGGGCAAACATTTTAAACTCTCTGTACTCCGATGTAGTGCCCACATGGCAATCATGCCGTTAGTTGCAAATAGGTACGTGCAAAGCGCAAGGCATAAAAAACATACAATATTTTAGATGTAGCGATTATTGCCACATAACAGAGCTTTAGGCTTTTGATTCCAATTCTTCAGCAGTAGGCAAAAAACAAATTAAGGTCACACAAGTGAAGCCATTTTGGTTTCTTACTTCTAGCACTCAAAACAGAGCTAATAGCATTTTATGCGCTTTCCGCAATATCTTTAATATCTTCAGTAGCTTCGACTTTGTTAACACCAACTTTATTTTCCCATTTAAACGTTAAAATAAGACTTATCAACCTAAAAAATAAATAAAAATAATTGGAAAGAATGGCGCCGGTATGACATAAAATCCGAATGAACCTATTTTCAGAAGCGGATGACAGGAGGCATTTGCGTTCGGAAAGAAACTTTTTTCTTTAAACTTATGTAGGCGTCGGTGACTTAAAAGCCGAGACTACACTAGTCTTCCTAATCATCGAGGACAATACAACAACAAGTATAATATTATATTTCGGTCGACTTGATGTTAGTTTTGAAATCCTAAGAAATGGCTACAACTGGTGTATTAAGTGCAGTGGATGTATTATATATATCCGGATATCTATTATAAATGTAGTAAGAAGCATACCTGTCCCGACTTCATTTCTGAATTAAATCATATTCCCGGTTTTAATGAATCGAGAATTTTTATTCATTTTAAAACTTTGAACAAAACGTCGTCGTTCCACGAACAGTTGAAAGTACCCTCAGATTCTTTTTGTAACTATGTAGTTAAATGTGTCGAGGCCACATTTATTAAAAATTTCGAGCAAAACATGAGACAGAAGCCAGGCAGCTCGAGTTTTGAACTTTAAAAATATACCATTTAACTCCCCTTGTCCTTGTTTCCCCCAAGATTACTTATTAAAATTGTTTGTTCGATTTCGAATATTCTCTACGTAAAAGTTTAACAATCGGAAATTAAAAAAAAAATCATTAGGTAAGTACATCAAAATTAACTATTCTGGTACAATAAACAACTTGTTTTATTTTATATATAGTATACTACAAATCCCTACTAACATCTTTGTCGACAGAGGCAGCCCTGGCAATTCACAATATCCACGCGGCGGCGCGCATCTACAAAGCAAAACTCACTTTACGTTTGTAACGTTAGGGTACATTTTCGTTCGTAGCGTCTATAGACTTGACAGTGTAGGCTATTATAGCGGTAGGCATTGAACATTTTGTATGGAGTGTAGTATCTTAGTTTCAAATTCATCACCTGGGTTGTGGGCGTATATCGAGCAGTTTAGGTACACACAGAGGGCCCGCGACCACCACAGTCGGTCCGGAGAGACAGTGATCGTCGTAGCAGTTTTAAAATTTAGAATATCATACACAAAAACACTAACCGTAATTCAAATCTACACACCAACATCTCCTCACCACGACGCGACGCGGCGACGCGACGATGAAGGGGAAGAATTCTACGACCTACTTCTTATTCATTTCTGACATTTTTTATTTTTCGAATCTGTTTTTTTAATATACGATTATTACTGTAGTACCTATTAATGAATTTGTGACATTATTATTTTTACCCGACTGCGGCGAAGCCCAAAAGGAGGGTTATGTGTTTGACGTGTATGTATGTATGTCCGTTTCTTTGTTCCCTCATAACTCCTAAACGGATGAAGGGATTTGAATAAAATATACGTCTTTAGATTTGTCTTGATGGCGCGAGTGTTATAGGCTAAATTAAAATAAAAAACAAAGAAAAATTGCGGATTTTGGGGGCCACATAGAGGAGTTCAAAAAATTTTTTTTTTCCTTAAATACCGAGTAGGGTATCAAAATAAAGGGTTTTAAAAGGAATTTACAAAAATATATAACACTTATATGATTTAAAGAAATTCAAAGTGATAAATCCTATAAACAAACACAAAAGAACTAAAAAGTTGGAAATAAAAAAAGTAGTTAAAAAACTTAAAAACCCGACTGAAAAAACGGAAAAGCAAAAAACAACCACAAAACTTGGAAGCAGGCGGGGTTCATTTGAATATTAAATTCTGAAATGAAAAATAAGAATGAACCCCGCCTGCTTCCAAGTTTTGTGGTTGTTTTTTGCTTTTCCGTTTTTTCAGTCGGGTTTTTTAGTTTTTTAACTACTTTTTTTTTGAATCTGTTTTTATGTTGTGATTATTACTGTCTAAATTTATTTGTGACATTATTATTTTCCAATCTGTTTATATTTTATGTGATTATTACTATATTAATTGTGTGACATTATTTTGTATCCCGCGTACTTTACATAATTTTATATTTTATGAATAATCGTTTCTAATGTAAGCATGACTTTATGTTTTATTAATTTTGATTATTGTGATGTTAAGTTACTTTTAAAATTATCTAATAACAAACCATGAATATTTTGTATGCCTTTTGGCGGGACTCAGCTCGGGTCTAATTTATTATAACATCTTCTGTACCCTGTGTTCACAAAATAAATGAATTTGAATTTGATTACATAAGCAATCACTTAGTAAAACTTTGACATACAAGACCTTCACAAAACTGTCAAAATTCTTTACTAAGTGATTGGCTTAAGTAATCATTAAGTCTCTGAGTGCGGCAGTAAGTGACGGCTTAAGTAATTATCTCAGAGTACGGCAATTAATGTATCTGTGTAATCTTAAAGGCAAAGGCTGTGGCTGTAACATTATACCTTGTTCGACTGTGCCTTCAGCGGTTAGTAAAAATAAAACATTGCCCAATTTTATTTATAAAACATATTTATTATTAAAATAATAAATTCAATTTAACTAACAATAAAATATTTTTTATTTGTTACAAAAATAATAATTTAAACTACTTACTAAGGGCGAACACAGACGAGCGACATTTCGTCTGATCACTCCCTAATTCGAAAACTATGTACTTTGTGTCGACATTATTTTGTATGCAATTGTCTAGCTAACATTAACATCACACCTTTTATTCCCGAAGGTTTACATAGAGATGTACTCATCTTGTAACTATGTAAATGTAGGTACATAAATAATATTTAAATTATAGGAATAATAAAATATACTATACAGTCATGTATACAGTGAAATAGCAAACAAGTTAAATATGTTTTAAATTACTTGCATATGTGAGAACAAGGAATATTTAACTTTGAGTACCTTTCTTACGTTATATATTATAAATAGCACTGTTTTTGATTGAGATAGGTGTTCAAAAAATTTCATACGTATGTACTATTCAAGGAATACTGGCCAAGTCTACAAACTGCAAAAATGTCTGGTAACCTATAAAATTGCATTCACGTATAGCTTGAAGAACATATGAACAACATAACAAAAAATGCTCATATAACATATGAACTAAAGTTCAAAACACAGTGTAGAACTGCACTGGGTCATCATACCCTGCTCTCGAGCAACTCGGGATTTTCTCTACATACCTACTGCAACACAGGCACTATTAGTGAGATTTATACAAGGTATAAACGAAAAATGTTTGCAGGGAAACGACTTTTTTTTGAGAAAAAAATCGCGATTTACGGTAACGAACTAAAACCATTGTACTAATGGTTGCATTGAATTACACAGGACGTATGTAAAGTTAAGTTCATTAAAAAAAAATAATAGAAAAACTAGAAGTTTCCCAAGTATGGTCTAGAACGATAAATATATCACAGACACGGGAAGAAAAGCGACTTTGGGCTCTGTTAAAGATGTATTTACACCCTTTATGCATTACTGAAATTGTGAACACCTAAACCATTTTCAGTACTAGCGCTTATTCTGGTTTTACATTAAAAAAAAACATTACAATTATATCATTGAACACAGAGGTCATAGAAACAAATGAGGTCAGTATTTGTGTTTCATTTAAATATTTAGTCGGCTGGCAACACTCACGTCCTCGTGACGTGTTGTCTATGGAAGATGTCGAGTGCCTCCCACTGCTTCGTGTGTAGAAGTATGTGTGGCCGGCGTGTGCGCATGTAGGTGACGGCTTCCGCAGGGGACCAACCGTTCTTCTGTTCAAATGAAAATATTCATGTTAGTAGATTATAGCATAACATCAGGCCAGTATTCAGTAATTCCGGGGCTTTAGGTTGTTCAAGAGACCGTGGCCCCGGACAAAAAGGGCTAAGAGGGAACATGGGTGGTTTTTAGTCAGTAGAAGTCTGACACTACCGCTCTGCCCAGAGTGGGAGGAGTCATTTGATATCATTTGATCCCAACCCCCAAAAAAAAAGGCCAGTAATGTCGGGGCTGTGGGTTGTTCGAAAGAGATACCGCGGCCCCGTACAAAAAGGGCTAAGAAGAAACATGGGTGGTTTTTAGTCAGTAGCGGTCTGACACTCCCTTCCTCCAGTCCGCCCCGGGAATCGAACCCAGGACCTTATGCTCATTGACATAAGCCACACGAGACACTTGATAAACGCGACAAAAGGCAAAAGTAACATGTGTCAAACGTGACATGTGTCAAATGTGACATATATCAAACGTGACATGTGTCAAACGTGACACTTACCATCATGAGGTAGCAGCCGACGAGCGTGGCGCTGCGCGTGCGACCCGCCTTGCAGTGCACGTACACTGAGCCGCTGTTTATCTGCTCGCAGTCTGTCGGTATGCCTGACAGTTTACTGTCAAGTGGCAGGAACCTAACGGAAGGAAATTATACGCACGTCAATATATGATAGAATGTTAAGATAGACGTGCTGACTGCAGAGTGACAAGAGTGGATAAAGTAAGGAATGAGTAAATCCCCGTCGGTTCTGCGGGTTGTTCGAAAGAGATACCGCGGTCTCGACACAAAGGGTTAAGAAGGAAGATAGGTGGCTTTTAGTCAGTAGAAGTCTGACACCCCCTACCGCTCTGCCCAGAGCGGCAGGAGCCATTTGATAATTTCCCACAATCCAAAAAAAAAAATTGTGAGTAAATTGAAAGTTGTGAGTTTGTGAGGAAGTTTGAAAGTGGCGCCTGTTACAGACACATTGAAAGGAAGTCGTCTATCTTGGTATATATTAGTAGTAGGGATGAAACGCATGTGACTAAAAAGTGATGGACATTAAGGCGGGGTTGCAGTACTTTTTAAGATTTTTGAACCTATAAAAATCGAACTAAATACGAGTTTTAAAAAAAATAAAAATCATTACATAAAAATTGAACATACTCTCTAGTAAATCGTAAAGATAGAAACGCGATTTAGAATGATCGGCTCGATACTTTTTTTTATCAAACATGACTCTAAATCACAATTTCAAACGTGTACTGCTAAGACATTTCATCATGAATTTATATAAAAGTTATATCAATAGATAGAACTTTTTATTCTGAAGTAAATGTTGAAAGCATATTGTATAATTTCTTTATAGTTTTTCTCCAAGAAGCAAAAAACAGTCAAAATTTAGGCATTATATCGCTCGCGCGGCAGGGGGTGGCAGGTGAGGTCGTGCGTACATAAAAACAAAGTACTGCAACCTCGCCTTAATGTTGATGAATGGAGAGGGAAAAGAATACCAAACGAAAGATGTATTAGATTAGATAGATTTGATTTGAGAAAACGTGTTGCGCCGACCCCAAATAGAATTGGACAAGAGCAGAAAGGTGAAGAGGTTAATATTTGCCAGAAAGAAGTGTTAAGCTATGTTGAACCTTGTGTGAAGCAACTGGTACAGTCGAACAAGCTAATAAGTATACAGTAGTATATAGCTAACTTGTATTTACTTCTTAGATTATACAGATACATTTAGAGACCGATGTCAAACGATACAGCGTTTGACATCAGTCGCTTATTAGCTTGTTCGACTGTACCTGTCACTTTGATATGCCAAGATGATGAATAATCCCCTCCGGCCGTAGTCGCAACTGTATTTCGTAACTAGTTGCGAACTAAGAATTTTTATTCCTATAATTATCTCTATCTATCTGTTTATTATTATATTGTCTGCAAGACCGATCGTTGCATTGATTCGTTATTACTTACATTTACTATATTTGGCACTTAAGATTTTATTATTCTGATAAACAGCTACATGATTGTTCAATTTAGTTTAAATACTTCTATTATGATATTTGAGTCCATGACATTTTTTGTTCGTCGAGGTGTTCTCTACCCATAGGTACATACTAATTTAATCGTGGCCCGTGATTTAAAAAAAAATCAAAATGGCGGTGCGTCGATATGCCGGCTTCCATACAAAAAAAGTTCAAACCCCTTTTGATATTGTTGCATGAGACTTTTTGGTACGACTTTAGGTCATTGTCTTTTAAAATTAATCTTCCCGTTATCTCGAAAAATCTTATTTCCTCACCTATTGATAAATGTGACTCCTTCGTAAAGTTTATCCTGGTCGGGGGCTTCGAATATGTCTGTTGTTGCTAGCTGAAGGAACTCCACGCCTTGGTCCCGCCATTTCTGAAACATTTTGCAAATAATTGTTAGGAAGCTCTTCCCACTAGGTGAACTGGTGACCTGGTGAAGGTTGTGGGGATCCGCTGGATGCACGGGACTTCTCAATGTAGCGATTAAGGGGAGGCTTATGTTCAGCAGTGGACGTCTTTCGGCTGAAATGGTGACGATGATGATGAAGTAAATTATAGTTAGGAAACATTAGACTGTTTTAAATATGAATGTGGATGGGTATAAGAGTAGCCAAAGAAACGATGGATGGACTGTGTTAAGAATGATATGGTAAGAAAGGAGGTGTCTCATGAGATGACGAGAAACAGAGAAGTATGGAACAAGAAGACATGCTGCGCCGACCACAAATGAATTGAGATAAGGGCAAGAGAATGATGATGATGACATTACACTGCGATCCTGGACGTGGCTCAAATCCGTCCAGTTTAAATGGGACTGGGCAGGACATGTCTGTCGTGACGAACGAACCGTGGGCCCGTAAAGCTCAGGATTGATGCCCTGATACAGTGGAAGGGTTCGCGATAGACCACGAAGGAGATGGCGGGACGAACTGGATGTCTTCCTTGAGAATTGGAAAGAAGTAGCACAGAATCGTGACCGTTGGATAGCTAGCCCGTATCGTCTCACCGCTGGTTAATAATTCTTAGAAAATGTATTAATGGGAGGGAAATATCTAAACATTACATTATTATTTGTACACGGTACAAATGTACTTACTGAAAATTATTAACATCACAATGTCATAACGTAAAATTAAAGTCGCAAGGTTGAATATAAGTAACAAATTGGGGACATTTATGTATTGAATAATTTAGGTACCTTCAAATTTTACACAACATTTTCTTCAGATTAGTAAGTAGGTACCTAAAGTTATATAATGTCCCATTAAAATAGATGTACAAACTTTTAGAAATCATTCAGACCACTGAAAACAATGGTTAAAAAAAAAGAAAAAAGTTTTTTTTTTGGTTATTTTTTACAATACATTTTTATACCGAAAATCGTGCAAGGGGTTCATCATCAGCCCTAGCCTTTTGGCCTAAATGGCTTCCAGTCTAACCGAATGCAGCAGAGTGTAAGTATTTACATGGAGTGACTGTGTATCTGACCTCCACAACCCAGAATCTGGGTAATACAATACCCCTTGGTAAGACTGGATGTCAGACTTTTGGCTTTTGGACTACTCGTAACGACTGTTTAAGATCTACAAATGACAGCCCGTGAAAGCGGCTTAACGTGCTTTCCGAGGTATGTATGAGGTACCGGTAATGGGTTAACGTGAAACTATGGGGTTAAATAAATACAATTGGATGTTAGTTTGCCCGAAAAGACTTCATTTCCCGAAGGAAAATCCCATCAAACACAATTAGTTCCAAATAGACAGGAAGGAAAACATCGTCATTTTACATCTCCATACGACTTAACAATATCGAGAATTAGCATAACAAAACGAATTTTAATAAGTTCCATAGACTCTTGTATAGATGACCTACTGTTCTGTAGATACGGACACAAAGGTTCATTCAATGCGTCTAACTTTAGATAACCGATCAGTTGACAGCTGTGTGTCATGAGCACTGCGGATTTTAATATTATTGGAGTCTAGATAAAGTTACATATTTGAATCTTTTTTTTTTTTGAATGGGACAAGCCCGTCAGACTATTCACAAAACACTAACTCCTGGCAGCCAGAAGCAACAGTGGCGACCACTAGAAAAGCGCCGAGACAATGAAGCTCGCCGAAGTCCCAGAGAAACAATTTAACTGTCTTGAAAAACGACCATGAAACAGCAGCGGAATATAATATTATATTCATAGATTACTCAAAGACGCCTGAACCGATATAGATTTTTTTTTGTTGGAAAGGAGATATCCCTAGGGTGGTACCATCACCAACCTTCAAATTTTATACGCACTTATTACGAGTTTTGTGCTTTTTCTAAAGCTTTTAAAGTATTCGCATCTAGCAGTCATCACTTCATGTTGATGAGCTGATGATGGAAGGTATCTAAGAAAACGTGTTGCATCGACCCCAAATAGAATGAGACAAGGGCAGGAAGATGATGATGGACTGTAGTCTGTACACACGGCGACACATCGCTTTGTACAGATTTTTATGACAAAAAAGGGGTCATTGTAAGTGTGACAGGTGACAAAAAAGGGGTCATTCTTAGTGATATTGCTGACATAAAAGGGGTCATTCTCAGTGTGATTGCTGACAAAAAAGGGGTCATTCTAAGTATGATTGCAGATAAAAAAAGTGGTCATTCTAAGTCTTATTGGTGACAAAAAAAGGTAATTATATGTGTGAAGTCATTCTTACCTCCGCATCATTGGAAAATATTTTCAACTCGTATGTCTCGTTCATAGACACCACTCCTTTCATGTTTTCGTCGTCTTTCAACTGAAAAGTAAATAATGCGATCATTATAATTTTATAATTTACACAGAAATCAAAAACTTAATTTTACAATTTTTTTTTATAATACCTACGCTACCCGAAACTGTTAAATGTTTTCAATCAACCTTGAACCTAATGCTTTAGCGATAACGTTGAAAATCTATTAAATTAATTTGACAGATTGTATAGTAGCTTGATTTGATGGCGTCTGTGACTCTGCTGTACCTACATGTCGTATACCAGATAACTTTTGGTATCGTGGGAACGTGGATCTGCGTAGGGCATTTGAGCTGGTAGTAAAACCAGGTTTTCCTATAACCAGAACACGTATGGTCGTTGAACGTGGCAGCTACCGACCTCACGTGGCAGCCACCGACCCCATGTGGCAGCCACCGACCCCATGTGGCAGCCACCGACCCCATGTGGCAGCCACCGACCCCATGTGGCAGCCACCGACCCCATGTGGCAGCCACCGACCCCATGTGGCAGCCACCGACCCCATGTGGCAACCACTGATCATCTTCCTTTGTGCGGTACCAAAGGAAGTGGCGCGCGAAAAACACCGGTGGTACTGGCCGGTGGTCCGTTTGCGCGGAGCCTCACCAATGAATGCTGACTTGAAAAAGTCTGTAGCAATAGGGTATTTTACCAAAAAATTCTAATTAGTCCATCTGTTAGATTATATAAAAATATCGGATACGTGTTTTTTGTTTTCTCAAATTAATAAAAATTGACGAAGATGAAACCTGTCAAAGATCATGAGTGGGGGTTTTTCACGTCACTTTGTGGGTAAAAAAGTACTATCCTTGTGACGTCACACGACTTGACACGACTTTTCGAAGCACTGTATCGTCTTTATTTTTTGTTTACGTGAAAAAAGAAAAAATACGTGTCCATTATTTTTTGGAAATCTATCTGACGGACTAATTAGATTTTTTTGGTGAAATACCCTATTAGCAATCCTAAAATTTATTAAGAAAAATATTGAAAATAATCATTAATTCATAACTCATGAAATACAATAATGATTTTGAGAATATAGGTAGACTTTGTTAAGACTGACATTTATTATGCTCTCTATTAAATCATTTACCTGTTCGAATGCTAAGTTTAGAATAAATTAAGTAGTTATTTATGGTGACTACTAAATCCCATTTTCGTTATTAACAACATAAATTTTGTTTATTCTCACTTCTCAGGCATCTTTGACCTATAGATAGATATACTGGGTCGAAGGGACTTCGACGCGAGAACGGTTACTATAATATTCAGTCAATCATTTTGAGCCCCCCTTATTTGTTAGCAGGTTTAAAAAACCGCAAATATAACTTTGTCATTCATACAAACACTATACCTACAAAACAAACTTATCACAATGTATGTATTTCCGTTGCAGCTTTAACAACATAATTATAAAACAAATTAAATGGGGCTTCCCTACAATGAAGGTATGGAACTTTTCTTGTGCGAGTCCGACTCGCATTTGGCCAGTTTTTTATACATCCGATGAAAAATTCTATGTGGATGCTCAGGGCCCCGAGTCTGCTATTCAATAGTGTCAGAATGGTCTATCATTGATCTCATAATTGTTGATATTGACAAGTAGACGACAAGCCAAAAAGTACCTTAAGTCGACAGACTTAAGATACTTTTCGGCTTGTCATCAATCAACAATTATGAGATCAATGATAGACCATTCTGACACTATTGAATAGCAGACTCGGGGCCCAGGTAACCATTTTCGCGTCGGTGTCGCTCTATCTGCTCTACGTTATAGATTAACATCACCGCGATAAACTTAACAAAGAAGAATGGGTATTTTTGTATAGACCCCGTCCCTTTCCTTGTAACACTTTCTCCTATATATCAAATAAAAGAGCGTTAAAAATACATCATTTTATTGTATGACAGTAAATGTGTGAATAATGGGGGAAATAAGTTATTCACCGATAAAGATAGAAAATATATATTTTTTTTTTTCGTAGAACCTGCTTGAGTGTGGTGTCTATTGATAGGTCTTTTAAAATGACACTGAGGTTACTAAAACCATTTCTTCTCAAAGTCAATCGTTTGAAAGATAGACACTTCCAAAGTGCAAAAATGTGCCCCCACCCCCTCTAACTTTTAAACTAACTAGGTGAAAAATCTATTAAAAATATATGCTGTAGATCGCAATGAAAACTCACAACCGAAATTAGTTTGAACGAGATATAGTCAGCAGTTTTTGAGATATAGCTCATTTAAAAAACCGCAAATATAACTTTGTCATTCATACAAACACTATGAAAAACAAACTTATCACAAAATATGTATTAGGTTGCCGCTTTAACAACAAATAATACAAATTAAAGGGGACTTCCCTACTACGATGATGCAGAACCTTTCATGTGCGAGTCCGACTCACACTTGGCAAGTTTTTTTTACCAAATTCATTTTTTTTTTCAATTATTCACACGGTTACTGAACCGTGTGAATAATTGAATTGAGGAAATGGAATACACCATACACCAATGGTATACACCATAGAAGTATGTCTAAATTAAAGTCCAAGAATGACTGACTAAGAAATCAGAATCGACGGATCCGTGTTGCTGAGAGGCCGCATTTTATCGTGGCACATATAAAAAAAAAACTTATATTTTGTTCAATCCTAACACAGAGTGTAGTTAGCTTGGGGCAGTTTTCAGCAATAGACAGAGTGATTCAAGAGGAAGGTTTATATGTAGCACATTGCACCCGTGCGTAGCAGGGGCGGGTCGTTAACTAGTAAAAAAATAAAGAATAAATTCAATTCTTTATCGGTGAATAACTTTTTTCCCCAATTATTCACACAGTAACCTTGTGAATAATTGGAAAAAAATGAATTGGATTAAAACTTCGCCTAGTCGGACTCGTACATGAAAGGTTCCGTACCATAGGTAAGTCCGCTCATTGAGAAGTGGCTGAAGAGGCACCACGGGCGCCCTCTTCAGCGGACACGGTTGATTCGGGAGGTACCTGCACCGAATCAGGCGGGTGGAAACACCTGAATGCTACTATTGCGAGGATCAGCCGGAGGATACGGTGGAGCACAACGTGTAGGTCTGCCCCGCTTGGGCGGAGCCCCGCCGTGATCGGCGATTGGCGGCGGTGACCTCTCGCGTCCAAGCTCTGGTGCAAGCCATGGTCCGGGGCGAGAGGGAATGGGAAGCCGTCGCCTACTTCTGCGAAGCAGTGATACTAGCGAAGGAGGTGGTAGAACGTGAGAGGAAGAGAACCTCGTCGCAGCCGCCGCGGGAGACGCTCCGGGCGTCGGGGGCCACGTGGTGGCTCCCAACAACCATAGACGCGGACCTGAGGACGGTGAGTTATGGGCTAGCTCGCCGCCGCGCCGTCCGTCTTAGGAGGACGACAGGCGTGTCGACGTCGAGTTCGTGTTCCACGCGCGCCTCAAAGAGATGTCAGCAATATGGAAGGGGCAAGGGTCGACGCCCGTCGGGGCTGCGGGTTGTTGGAAAGAGATAGAGCGGCCTCGACATAAAGGGCTAAGAAGGAACATGGGTGGTTTTTAGTCAGTACAAGTCTGACTAAAATCTGGGTTTTAAAAAAAATGTTCCGTACCATCGTCGTAGGGTCTGCCCTTTAATTTGTATTATTTGTTGTTAAAGCGGCAACAGATATACACACTTTGTGATAAGTTTGTTGTTCATAGTGTTTGTATGAATGACAAAGTTATATTTTCGGTTTTTTGAATGTTCTCTATCTCAAAAACTGCTAACTATATCTCGTTCAAACTAATTTTATTTGTAAGTTTTTATTGCGATCTAGAGCATATATTTTTATTAGATTTTTCACTCCCTTATTTTAAAAGTTAGAGGGGTTGGGGGACACCTTTTAGCACTTTGGAAGTGTCTATCTTTCAAACGATTGACTTTGAGAAAAAATGGTTTTAGAAACCTCAGTTTCATTTTAAAATACCTATCAATAGACACCCCACTCAAGTAAGTTAGATAAAAAAAAAAAAAAAAATTCTATCTTTATCGGTGAATAACTTTTTTCTCCCATTATTCACACATTTACTGTCATACAATAAAATGATGTACTTTTAACGCTCTTTCATTTGATATATAGTAGAAAGTGTTACAAGGGTAGGGACGTTTTGCCCCTTCTTCTTTACTACTGAACTGATTTTCATGCTGTTTTCACGAATAGTGGTTCTTGAGAAAGGTTTTAGTATAATTATAATTTGTCAAGTTCTGTCATCCACGCGGGCGAAGCCGCGGGCAAAAGCTAGTAGATATGATAAAATGCAATTAGTGTTAGTAAAAAGAACCTTAAAAGAACGTTCTAAATTAATGCTTTGGTAGAATTCAAAGTCTCATGCTGTTCCCAGAATCGTTTTTAATGACGAATTCATTAGTGCAAACAGGAATTAATGATGTAAAAACATTATAAATGAGTGTTTGTCAACTAATGGTAGGTATTATGATTGAAGCAATTAAGCCATAATTATATTATTATTATTTTAGGCTCTGAGAATAAAAGTGAACACTTTGACAAATCTATATATATAGTCGTGTTTGTTACAACACTTATAACTCGAGATCTGCTGGACCAATTTTCATGGTTTTTGATTCGTTGGATTTGTCTCCGCCCAGAATAGCAGAATACATCTTAAAAACAATGAAAAAAAAAAAAAACATTATTTATAACTCAAAAACGGCTGGACGGATTTAGCTGAAAATTGGTAGGGAGGTAGCTAAGAACCAGGAGAAGGAAAGGACATAGGATACTTTTTTTTTTTTTTTTAGGTTGGTTAGTAGGTAGGGTAGTAGGTAGGGTAGTAGGTAGGGTAGTAGGTAGGGTAGTAGGTAGGGTAGTAGATAGGTAGGTAGGATAAAACGCATTACAACGCATGCGCGGGTTCAGCTAGTATAAAATAAACTACTGAATTTGAACACGGAACACAATATTTTGATTATCATCATGATCTGCCTATGCTTTGCAAACTATATTGGGGTCGGCTTCTTGTCTAACCGGATGCAGCTGAATACCAGTATTGAAATGGGACACAATCTAGGACATAAATAAAATTGAAGCATCTGTTTGTTATTTCAAAATAACAGCTCTGAAATGGCTGAACCGATTCTGACGGATGATTAGTAACTTAGGCTAAATTTATTAAAAACTAGCGACCCAACCCGGCTTCGCACGGAAGCATAAATTCTACACATAAACCTTCCTCTTGAATCACTCTATCTATTAAACAAACCCGCATCAAAAACCGTTGCGTAGTTTTAAAGATGTAAGCATACATAGGGACAGACAGCGGGAAGCGACTTTGTTTTATACTATGTTATGATAGTGATAGTGAAACTGGCCAAGTGCAAGTCGGACTTGCACGTCAAGGATTCCGTACCATGACTTCTTATAGGTTTTCCTGTAATCTATACGTGTTGAACTAATTTCTGTATTTTTTTCAGAATTTTAGGTTCAGTAGTTTCGGAGATAAGGGGGGGGGGGTCAGGTCGGACAGACAGACAGACACACGAGTCATCCTATAAGGGTTCCGTTTTTTCCTTTTGAGGTACGGAACCCTAAAAAGGATTATTAATATACTCCGTTTAAAAAACTTAAAATCCCTGAAATAGGTAACAAAATCTGATTCATAAAAGGAAGTAGAATTTATTTATAAATATTTTTATCAAATGAAGGTTGTGGACAACAGCTAGTAATCAATATTTATCATCAATTTTATACATCACTACCTGTCCCCGGCATGTGTTGCAATGCCTTTTTTCCTAAATACCACCTAACCTACTATCCTACCTACTACTCTACCTACTACTCTACCTACCTACTACCCTACCTACCGACTACCCTACCTACCTACCGACTACCCTACCTACCTACCTACTAACCTACCTACCTACCTACTACCCTACCTACCTACTACCCTACCTACCTACTACCCTACCTACCTACTACCCTACCTACCTACTACCCTACCTACCAATTTCTCACCGTTTAAACCTTCCCTGGGCTTCCACGAATATTTCAAGACTAAAATTAGCCAAATCGGTTCAGCCGTTCTCGAGTTTTAGCGAGACTAACGAACGGAAATTCATTTTTATTTATAGAAGATTGGATGCAGAATAATATAGTAAAATATTTCTAAACACAATTAACATTTTTTTTTTCATAAATATGCAAAGAACTCTTCATGGAAGAATGACAACAAAAAATAAAAAAAAGACACTTCTTGCTTCATTATACTAGAGAACAGGGTTCAGTTACGGGCAAATAAATATTGAGTCCATGTGGTGGTCTCATGGAGAGCAGGCCTCGGTCCCGGCAGTTGGGATCGGCTTCCAGTCTAACCGGATGCAGCTGAGTACCAGTATTTTACATGGAGTGACTGCCTATCTCACCTCCACAACCCAGTTAATAATGGGTAATATGATGCCCTTTGGTAAGACTGCAACGAAAAGACTGATCGCCTGTCTGGTGTCTGCCGGCGTCCCCGAAGATAATAAAAAAAGACTGCTTGTCAGACTTCGAGGTCACTGACTACCTGTAACGACTGCCAAAGTGCTTTCCAAGGCTTTGAGAAATAATTTCACATCATTTTTACAGTTCCATTGCCAAATGGTAAAAAGTGAATGCTTATAGATTCGTCTTGTCCATCTTTAGTCTGTCTGTTCGACCGAGTCTCAGACTTGGCGTTGGTTTTTTGTAAAGTATTGATTGTCATCAAAAAGCATTGAGACAAACCATCTATGGTCACAATACTTTTTTGAATTGCATCATACTTCAACAAATAAACCATTAGTTTATGGATTATGATATCATAGTCGAGTAGCTGACTTGTTTATTTATTTATAACTACCTGATTTAATATTTTTGCCCTCGGCTGTACCATGTAAGCGGTTGTCTTATACTTAAGTAATATCATAAAGTAACAAAGAATACCAATGTATCATTGTAACTGGTGAGCTTCTGCAAGGCAACAGGAAGATTCGCGATGCCGACCACCAGTAACCCATGAAGGGGATCCACCAAAATGGGGAGCTGGGCGAAATAATCCACAACGAAAGGACTGATCGCCCGCCTGGTGTCTGCTGGCGTCCCCGAAGATAAATAGAAATAGAATGTATCATTGTACCTAATTATTTTATATTTTGTTTTGATAAGTATTAATTTACTGAAGATTTTTGGTGTTACTTTTACAATTTATTGTTTTGTTTATGCTCAAAATTCAATACATAACATTTATTGCAAACGGGCATTTTTTAATTGTCAAAGAAAAAAAATAGGTCAAAGTTACAGTCACAGTCACAAAGTATTATAATGGTGATAGGTTTGTCGTTACTCATTTGATAGTATAGATCTAGGAGAAGAATCTACAAGATACTTTATTAAATAACACCCAAATGTATGAACAGTTAATTGATTGGTATTTAATTGACAGTTAGTCGAAAATACCAGTTTGCTATGATATGGCCAAGTTTATTCATTTTTATCTCTAGATAAAAGGTATGGGTGCTTCTTAATGTTAAATGTAACTGAAATGATTCATTTAAAACTAATGTATTTGTCCAATAGGAAAGTATTTATTTTTGAGTGAAGTACCAATAACATTCATGATATAAAACATAACTTATGGCACAAATATAAGCACTCATAGTAGAAGTACCTATTTAAACACAGAACTTTGCATAATAAAACAAATAAGATATAACTACCAAGTTCACACCGGTCATACTATTTACCATGCTAACCACCTCAAGGCTACTCAGAAATACTTTTGTCACACACCATAAACTATGGTTTCATTTAAAAAAAAAGATTTAAAAAAATAAATTGGTCATCAAAATAACCTACAAATTCGTACCTGTTTTGACATACTTTGGAAAGGTAGTGCTCCTAAGATCACAGTATCGTCCATCCTGTCATACCAGCGCCTGCTGGTCACCTTCTCCATCACCACATTGTATAATAAGGTGGGATAGAAAGTCACCCTCGCGAACATTGCCGTGGCCTGGTGAGTAAACAGTTACAGTTAGGTTTAGCGTCAGAAGTCGGCCGGCGGTTACTATATGACGCTGCCAAGCAGTGACTTTGGAACTCCGGTACCATGGTGAAAGCTGAATTCCGTGGTGGGGATTGAATTTTAATTTCTGTTTGTATCCTCCTTCCACTTCGAACTGGCTGACAGACAGAACTACTGACAGAACTGACATTGACAGTTAATCTTATTGTCAAAGTGCCATTGACCTTCAGTGCTGCCATCTTAAGAAAACATAATAATTTGAGAGAATTAATGTTAATTTTATTAATTAAGTTTTTTACAAATAGAAGAAAAGAAATTTTATTTAAAAATATATAAATAGCCTTTATTTGCGTTTATTTGGACTATCGTTGTAGTATGTTATATGAATAATACGCCTTACAGTATGGCATCAATATTAAGTCTCATTGATACAAAACATTGCTCTAATACAATTTGTAGGCGTTAATTCTCGATAGATACTAAATGGGTTACAGTTAGATTTTAATAATTATTTCTAATGCAAAACATAGCTGCAACATTCTTTCATACAAACTACTACTACAAACTACTTTCTTTCATACTACAGCAATAATTGCAGTATTTTGCTATTGTACTGCACTATACTGAAATAAGGCTCTCGCTTTATTATATTTATGGAAAAGTATTGTCGAACCTAGTCACAAATTGCAGTATTTATTAATTTTGAGTTGACTAATCTTCATTAGAGCTAATTATAAAGAACAATCATTAATTTAATTTATACACGAATGTCGTCTTTCGTCCCTAAAGATTAATTGACTCTTTAACTAAAACCGTAACCGAGTATCCATTACCTAGCTACTGTCAAAATCAGTAATTTTTAACATGTTTGCCTCCTTATATTTCGTGGTTCATTATGTGGGGTTAATTTTTTTTAACTTATATAATTTATTATTTTGCTGGCCACGCCGGGTTGCGTTCAAAAGTTGAAAGAGATATCATCGCCGTGATGTATCGCCGCTATTTGTAAAAGCGGCGGGGTGCCAGCAGCACAACGACATTCCAAATTCAAATTAAATTAAAACGCGGTAAAAACAACGTGTTTCCGTTCGGTGTGTCCGCTATTCAAATTCGGGTGATTCGATCTGTGCTAATTTATCTATGACTTGAAACTATGGTACGGTGTACCGTGTACCTTCGTTAAGAAACCTTAACAATAAGTAGGTACCTAGTACTTAAAACATCATTGAGAGAGAGCCAAAGTTTGCATTTTAAGAATACCTATAGCTATTTAAAGAGCCACACTTGGACTGCATACTGATTTAGGTAGGTACAGTTTACAGAGTAAGAGGACTTACGAGCCTCTTACATAAGCAGCACCTGTATGAAAAAGAAATAAACTTCTTTTTGTTGTCGAGCATGAAAATTGCACATAGGGGGACTCAGCATAACCCACGGTGTCTGTCATGTTCATGTTAGTCTATTTCAAGTTCGTGGGCAGTCCAGGGTTCGTGCTCATGTCCAACTCCCTTAATTTCTTATTTCGCTAACACTATGTGACCTCATCGAGCTTCTCAGAAAGAAAGTTGCTAATTGTAAAGTAATGATAGACATTTGTCTTACAAACAAAAGGGCTCACTCCGATGCCTTTCTTTACACGTAAGTAATAGTTTTGTTAAGTAGATTACGACAGCCCAACATTAATAAAACAACGTTCTGTCGCGATAAAATACCATTAAATATTGTTTTCAATTACGCATTTTAAATTCTTGATATCTTTGCCATTTGCGTCTACTGGCCGTTAAGTAATTACTTGCCTGTAGTTCTATGCCCAACAGTAACTGGTGGGTAGATAAAATACTGAAAATAGACATCTGCATGTCTGGTGAACGCATGCACGGTAATTGCCTTCGTTTCGACATGAAATAAATAATTTACCCGAATATATTTTGTAAGTATCAACAAACTACACGGCGCAAGCAAGCGAGCAGGCGAGTGTAGCTCCACAACTCGCCACGGACTCACGGAGCGCATTAAGCCGAGATACCCCGCCTCATCTGTCATCATTAATGCCACGGTATCCTAATAAGTTTGCTACAATAAATAAAATAAGAAATATCAAAGAGTTGCGCCCCGTTTAATGGTTGTAATTGTGGCCAAATGAAATATGGCCGAAGACGATACGGACTCTCTGTCGTGGGTGTCTACCCGCCTTAATATCGACGTTTACACGCTATAAATATTTTAAATGATTATCTTAATGCATTTGAAGTCGTCATTTACATAAGCGCCGATGGAATGAGGTTGAGACGAGCCCGCTGCAGTTAAAACATTCACACCCCGTTCGCGAAATAGCCGCCAAAGTAAACGCGCTTTCATCACGTACGTCTCATAAATAGCGGCGCGGTGCAGCTCGCGTCGGGGCCGAACTAAATCTGACCGTATTATGCGCGTCCTGTCGAACATCAGACGCTTATTTGTGTCCGAAAAGCGCTCGAAAGACTTAAAGCCTTCCCGGTTGATGTATGGCGGCGACACGTGAATGCCGACCTTTATATTCAAATCGGCGGTATTCAAATGCGCTCGTTGTCTATGCGACGGTTGACAATTCGCGGGCACTTTCGAAAAAGGAACGCGGGAAACGTCATATCACCGACGGGGTTCGAAACTCGAATTTTGCTTTTTGGCGCGTCGATACGCATCTGGCTTCTGGGCTGCGTTCAGGCGTCATGTTCGGTTCTTTGCTTTTATTTGAGTTCGATTGTGTCGGACGGAGATATAGTTTGAGATCTGTAGAGATATTTTGACGTTGGCCGCTGATAAAGTTAGTGTTTCGCGGCGGCCGGTGAGTTAACGAGCGTCTGAGTAATGAGCGATGCTATTGTGATGTGAACAATGGCTGGCGATCGCTATTGTTTATATAATTGAAAATGATAGGTATTCGATAACGACGGTTGTGTTTTGCGTTTAGATGCGGCACCTGCGTACTCATTGCCTGCGTACGATAAATTCTCCGATAAAAGTATCTCTACTTTCATTTGTGGTCTTTTTTGATGATATCTGCTGTAGAAATTACTTAGTTTTGCGTGATATTTTACGGTGTACGGCCACAGAGGTTATAATTAGGTACGAGGGCGGTTTATTTACAAATTTCTTGTTCCGAAAGTTGATGCAAATTGTGTCGGAGAAGTTGGTCGGATGTCCTCACATCTGCATACAATGCCGCGTTGCATCGCTCCAGTTCTGCGGTAATTTACTGCTGATCCCGCTGCTTAGATGTCGCCTGAAGATAGCTCGTATCTAATTTAAATCGAAAATAAAAGGTGTATAAAAGTGCCGAAATGTGGGGTAAGAATCAGAACGATTGTTGTAAGAGTTAAAAGACTGATATCCTACAACAAACTCGGGCCATTTTTAGGTTTGGAAGAATAATAAATTATTGCATGAACTCATTATGAACTAGAAAATAGACCCTGGCAGTGCAAAGAAAGTATCACCGGTGATAAAAAGCATTTAATATGACTCTGACTCAAACGTGTGTTGATTTTGAAGAAACATGATAATTATTATCTATGCTAGAGAGGCTAGCTAGACAGAAAGAGAACTCGGTATTACAAAATAGCCAAACTATAGAAAAGATCTGATGTATTATTTTGTAAGGAAGACATGACTAGCAGGCAAGTTCAACGTTAGTTGTTAAGTGGGAAAGTTAAGGGTAAAAGATTTTCAGATAACCATACTCAGTGTTTTTTGACTACAAATTCTTAAACTACGCAACACATTAATAGCGTGTTAAGTAAACGTTTAATCGTAACGATAATTTACTTCGATAAGCCTACATTAATATTTAGAAAAACAGAGTAAAAACTAACGCAGGGCGTGTCGTATAAATTTTAAATTAAACAAAGAAGTTTTTATCATCAGCTGTTGGTAACCAATTATGTGTTGTTGGTACGCCTACCGTTGACAAATTGATGTGTGTTCCTGAACGGCACCGCGCCCTTTTACATTTTAACATGGCCGACTTTTTACAATCTATTTTGTATCAAATGAAGGGTAATGGACTTGTCGGGGCAGCGGGATGTTCACAAGATACCGAGGCCTAAATAAAGGGCTAAGAAGGAACATGGGTGCATGGTTTATAGTCCGTAGAAGTCTGACACTCTGCCCAAGACTCTGTGGCGGGTTTGTCCCATAAAAAAAAAAAAAACTGCCCAAGAGCGGGGGAGGGGGGGGGGTCCTATTGATGATATTCCCAATTATTCCACCCACCAGAAAAAATTAAAAATATAAAAAAGGGATAATGGACTTAGTACTTAGTTGTAGGTTTTGAAAGATAGCACTTTACGGGACAATTATTGCGACCACAAATAATAATGATGCGTTTGGACTTTGGACTGGGCGATCATTGTGCCGATATTTGTCACAGACGAGTCATCAGAAAACAGCACATGATTGAAATTTCGAGGGTCTGAGGCTATTGCGACAGTGGGTCAAAAGGCTATTAAAAAAAACTGTGT
The DNA here is from genome assembly GCA_949775195.1 of Diarsia dahlii. Classification (NCBI taxonomy): domain Eukaryota; kingdom Metazoa; phylum Arthropoda; class Insecta; order Lepidoptera; family Noctuidae; genus Diarsia; species Diarsia dahlii. The sequence goes on from OX459209.1 coordinate 18,841,956, forward strand.
AAACCCAGAGTAATTTGGAAACTGCTGAACTATGTATACCTATTAAACGGCCAAGTAATCAAGGCAAAAAAGGCATCCATAATGGAAAAGTGAAAATTGTATTGAATTGACAAACTATCAACAACATTTATGAAAAAGCGTAAAGGCGCTTTAGAAATACGAAATGCTTTGTCTAAAAGATTAATAATTGCAATTAGATATAGCAATATATAAATACAAATTAATCTTTTGCTAGAGATTAGGGGTCCTTCTTTTTATCAGGTAGGTACCAGTCCTTATAAACAACCTAGATACAAAAACACTCGTCCTTAATAGGTATACGGGAACCACTGAAAAATTGACGACATCCAATTGTCCATCTTCATTACCAAGAGACCAGAAACCTAGCATTTAAATATTCAGATACCTCCAGAATCTGTCCACGATTATGACGGATGACTGCAGCGCATTCAGCCCTTTAATTTACATTGTGTGTAATTTAAGTGCGTGCGCGCAGCTTGCAAATGCTCACCTGCAAAGTCCTGCCGCCATTACTCTTTTTAATTGGTAGCTTGTCTTATAAAATAATTTTGTAACAGACTATTATTGGAGTTCAGGAGGTATTAATAAAATCTATGCGTCTGATATGGAATTGTATGGATTTTATTTTGTTGTGTGATCTGACTTGAGGGAAAATAGAGTGGTGCGGGGGGCCTTTGGTTGTCGTCAAGGGTATAATTCTGTCTAGCTAGTCCCACTCCCAGAATCAGTATTTTTTATGTGAGTAAATCGTACCTATTTCCACTGTGCGGCATTTTACTTTTAAGTACACGGTAGCAAATCAATTTGCGCAAATTGTTTCAGTGGTCTATTTATATGCGGACTAACGTGAAGTCAACTGCCTCCGTGGTCGAGTGGTTTAGGCGTTTGCCTTGTGACCCGGTGGTCGTGGGTACCATTCCCACGGGAAGCATACTTTGTGAAGTTGTTTCCAGTTTGGTTAGGACATTGAAGGCTTGAATCACCTGATTGTCTGATAAAAAGATGGTTCCGTGCTTCGGAAGGCACGTATTTAAAGCCGGTAGTCCCGGCCGCCAAATGGCGGTCGTCAAACCATGTCAGAGGCCCTGGCGGTGGTTTAGAAACTCTGACACTAAGGTGTGTAGGGTCGTTAGACCTTACTGCCCACACGATAAGAAGAAGAAGAACGTGAAATTTTCCGAGTTTCTCAAATTTCTAATTCTCAAATTAATACTAATTATTCATGAATAACATGATGAAAAGACGTCACGAAGGTTCATCTTACAACCGAACAAACAACAATCCAAAATCCCTCGGAAACTAAATGAATGACGTCACTTTAAGCACACTTAACTACCCACATTTCAGTGCCACCGCAGCCATTTAACAACTTCAGCTTGCTATCGCAGTCGTTAAAAAAACTAAAGGCACCAAAGCACATGCAAATTGGCTTAATTTATCTACGTTCATTGAAAAACCTTAGATGTCCAAACAAAAGTTTAGAGGATTCAATTCAAATCCTACCATTGTTGTCTGCCAAAGTTTTTTTCTTTTTAAGTTGATAAACGGTTCTCTGCCGGTAATTCGTTTAGAAACGACCATTAATTATGTTTTAAATCGGCAAGTCTATCATCGATTTTGACGGCGCGTCATTGGGGATGTAGTTTGTCAAAATCATTCCGAACGAGTGATTTGATGCCACAATGTTTGGGCTTTTTGAGGTGGGTCAAATTATAGAGCTGAAGATTAATGTTGCTATCGGCAAGCGAGGAAGTCAAGTCAAGGCGATGTGGCTTAAAGCGTTTGCCGTTTTAGAGATGTTTAATCACGCGCCGCGTGACGTCACGTGACTGACAGCGCCTGTCACGTGACGTCATCCCGGATAGCCGTGACATTACGCCATTTTGCGAAAAAATAGCTTGACACCCCAGAGGTTAAGAAATATAAATTATTAGTTTTAGGTGTGATAATTATGACAGCGCGTTTACTGTCTTAATTCACACTTATAATCTACAAAGAATGTCTTAATTTTGGTACTAACCATTAAATGTGTATGTATAATAATTATGTTAACTAGGTTACCTTCTATTATGCAGTTACCAAACTCCACGGAACCACAGACACTCCATTTCATCTTTACCTGCATTTTTTTAAACTTCTGCTAGATACCGGCAATCTTGCGTGTTCGCGCATAACTAATAGACAGTTGTCTGTGGTACTTTGACAGTTTGACTAATGTAAGTCTATAGTCGATGCTCAAGTTTGACAGGTGAATTAAGACATAGAATGGCGGTGTCGACATCTGGGATATTAACGGGGATGGCACTGTGATGAACTGATGACGTCAAATAGGTCTTTTGGAAGCCATTTTTCTGGACTTTTAAAATGATTGGTTGCTAAAGAGTTTTAATGCTGAAGGATGGTGATTATCATCATTTCTTATGTTACGTAATTTCTCTATTATCATGGTATTACGGATACACTATACTTTACAATTAAAATATAGCTAAGTTAATACATAAAGTACTTGTACTTGAATAAAGAAGAGCTATAGATACCGACGGTTTTCGAAAAAAAAAAGAATATGGTCTATTTTAGCGAAGAATTGGCAGAGATGACACTAGCAATTCCTAAATACTGACGTCTAAACATTATGTCTTAAATAAGATTACTTTACTATGTTACAATTAATTATGTTATAATTAACGAATTGCGATTGACTAGAAGAAAAGTAGCAACCAGGAAACTAGCATTCAAAAGAGTAGCTTTACTGTGTTACAAAGGCCTCTCAAATCAGTCATGTTCACATCAGAACGACGCGACGCGACGCAGTTATTCGAAGTTATGAGAGATATATTCATAAGAATTGAGACGTACCATCGACAAAGAGGTATGCCGAGTGTTTTTAAATCCACCAACACCTACTGCACTAAATTTTGTGACTGGTAACCCTTCGGTTGTTAGTCTATGGTCGAAAATCCCGTGCGGTTGGTAGTTTTGATTGTAGCTTAGTGGTTGTTATTGGTTGTCGATCGGTTGGTTCGATTAGACAGCAGATGGGTTATCAGGCTGAGTGTGCCGAGGTTGGAATGTCAACCGGTGTTCTGTCGGGTGTTTGTTTATGTACCTATCAGATATATTGGTGTATGGTATTGAGTTCACCTTTTCTTTTGTCTACCAATGGCAATATTTTAGTAAAATATTAGTATTTTTTAGTAATGTTCATAAGCTACCGTAGTCTGCTTCTTTGGTTTTGATATCAATAGCCTCGCTTGGTGTGTAACTGTTGAAATGTGGGAGTGCGTATGTCACCTCAGCCTATCCCTTCTTAGAAAGCTACAAAATAGTGTAGTAGGTACTCCTTTTATTCCCTTTTTTGTGGAAATCATCAAATGTCGGACTTCTACTGACTAAAAACCACCCATGTTTCTTCTTAGTCCTTTGTGCCGAGGTCAGGCCTCGGTATCTCTTTCGAACAACCCGTAGCCCCGACGGGAGTGTAGTACTCCTTGGTTTGTCTGAGTTAAGAACGAAACAACAAATCAGGGCCCCAAGTCTGCTAGCAAGCAACAAGCCAAAAAGTACCTTATGCCTGTCGACTTAAGGTACTTTTTGGCTTGTCGTAAATCAACCATTATGAGATCAATGATCGACCATTCTGACACTATTGAATAGCAGACTCGGGGCCCTGAATGCAACACCTGCCCGACTAAGACATTTCCCGATCTAATAAACAAATACAGCTGTAACTTCATGCTAAAACGCAATTATTAACTCACCCTATGACCCTAAGATTATACACAATTTTTAACCCTTACCATGCCATTTTGAAATCATTTAAAACAAACGCACAATATTAGACAGTCTTACAATTCGTCCAACTTAGACATACCTAACAATTTCGTGCCAAATAGCATAATTTTACGTACAACGCTACAATTTTTAACCCTTATCAGTTTACGAACGAATTCGCTGTTTCTTACATTTAGTCTTTCTTACTAACCAATTTCGTCTCAAAATAGCATGTGTAGACCGAAGGGCCTTTGTTAAGAGCTTATTAATTGTCAGCCGGCCAACCCTGGGCAAGGGCGGGGCTAGGGCGCGGCAATAGCGTACAATTTGCATCGCCTTGCCATCGCTACTTAACCGCACGCAAACCGCCTGATAATAAAGCGTTAATAGTACGTTAACACATGCAATCGCATCGCACGGGTTGATTAATTACTTTCTGTAAGGGACTGACCGTTCTAGAATATTGGAATTTTTAGTTATAATAATGCTAGATTAAACGTGGCAGTTAGGTAGCTGTGGTATTTAAATTTATGCTGTTATCTTTAGTGGTACTGCTATTAAGTGAATGCCAAAGCCCCTTTAGAATGAAATTAGCATTGTTGCACGTCGGTTGATATTAAAAGCAATTGGGAAGCCGCGACTTACGTTAATATTTTAAAGGGGAAAATTACTTTAAAGGTGGGAAGACGACATAAAAAAGAGCTACTGGGGGAAACATTGAGGAGTAAAATAAACTATGAAAAGGCCTGCGGGAGATCTATGCTAAAGAGTAATGCGATCTGAAGAGTTAGTGTCTTGATTTCTAAAATCTTTTCTAACGCGATACACGTTGTCAAGTATTCTCAGAACTTTTCGTAGTCATGGCGTGATACATCGTATTCAATAAGTTTTTTATTCATATGAGGAACAGGGCGTTCCTCAAAACCCCGTTGATAAGGGAGGATATATACTCTGACCAAACGGGTGTTATGTCTAATGGGGTACTGTGGGATACTGCCCGAGCCCCGACGGTTGTGGTCTAATTTTCCATAAGTCAAGTCTCAAGTCGCAGATAACTTTAATTCAGATTTTTGCCATTTGTGCTATAGATGACGTTGTAATACTTCTTGTACTATGCTATTTTTACTACGAACCTACAGGATCATATAAATAAATTGCGATTCCCGTAGTTTTCGGCCCTTAGAAGTACCTACTGTGCGTTATTTCATAATCGGAGAGCTGTGGTAGGCCCCAACTTGTAGATCGTGTGTTCGAAACTTCGAACTCGGCAGGCAGTTTGTGTAATTAATTTATTAATCACCGCTGCTCTCAAAACGCTGAAGGAAAACATCGTGAGGAAACTGACATGTCCTAGAACCAAAAATTCGTAGACATGTGACATCTACCAACCCGCACTGGGCACACGTGTTGTATTACAACCCACTCCCTCTCATGGAGAGGAGATCTGTGTCCCAGCAGTGGGAGCATATAGGCTTATCCAAACTCAATGTAAAGCTCTAAATGACGTAATGAATTCGCTATTCCGACACATAGGTTTCAGCTGTTGGCACCGCTTCCATGTTTGTTGACGAAACGCGCGAAATTATCCAGATTTCGCGGCAAATCTCCCGCCCGCGTACTTTGTTTATGACCTGACAAAAGAACACTTTAAGGCCTTCGCAGACGAGGGATTTCTGTCGGTCGGGAATCGAGATGCGTTTGTGTTGCGTGTGTCAGAGTTTTGCAGATGATATTATTTGCATTTCATCGTTTAATCCAAAAAAATCAGGTCTGGGTAAAAGCGCGTTGGGTTGAAGATATCGCCCAGTAAACACCTGGATGAGGGACGCATTTATTAAGCAGGCAGTAACTGGAAGTATGACAGAAAAGAAGACGGAAGGCCGGAAGAGGTTGCGTTGGAAAGCCTCCCACTAGGTCGACCCATGACCTGGTGAAGATTGTGGGGGATTCGCCGGATGCGAGACGCAAACACTGCTAACAATTATGAAATTTGAACCTCAATATCTCCGTAACTAGTGGGTTCCCAGGTATGGTCTAGAACAAAAAAATGATCGCAGTGATGGGGAAAATATGTGTCTTTCGTCTTTGTTAAGGGTACTTTTACACCCTTTATTTGGAAGATTTCTGTCCACCGCCGTTCAAGTACCTCGTCTGCAACCACCTTTACCGTTACAGAAATGATAACTTTATGTAATTTTAAACTGTATGTCGTTGAATTAGAGACTGTTAAAGTGTAACGTGATGTATTTTTCAGCGGTTATTTAGTTTGACACGATGTTTTGTTTACTTGTTGAAAATATTCCGGTGCGTTTGGTGCGTGTCCGCAATTCGTTAGTTTTCTCAATTAGGATTACAGCGGTTATTGTTATGTTTTAATGTGTTTATGTATTAGAGTGCTGAAGTGGGTGGGTAGAGGCTATAGTTAGAGATTGATTGGGAACTATGTTTGATTTGTTGAGATCTGTTCGTTTGGTATTGACTATTTCTCTTGCGAAATGAGTACTTATCAGACTTATAATGGATGTAAGTAAGATCGTGGAGGTATTATAAGAAAAAACTTCTCAAAAAAAAACTAGCTAGAAGATTCCCAGGTAGATATGATTTATTAGAACAAAAAAATTATGCAATGGCAATGATATTTGTCACCCATTAATATTATGTATAGCTACGAGTATCAAGCTACTAAAACTAGCTACCAACTTATTGTTTTTGGAGAGTATTGGTAATAGGTATTCGTAGCTCATAAAGCTGCTAAACTAAAATGGGACTGGGCAGGCCATGTCTGCCGGTAAAACTGTGGGCCAGCATGTCTCAGAACTGGAGCCCGGAGACAGCTAGACGGCGGCGCGGCAGACCGAGGAGGAGATTAACTGGCGGGAAGAGGCACAACAACGAGGAAAGTGGAAGGAATGGGGGGAGGCCTTTGCTCTGGAGTGGGAAAGATTAGGCTAACAAAAAAAAAATTGTTATTTTCAGTGTGAACATAATATTGCGATAAGAATCACTTTCACTTTGGATCATTTACTCTATAAAGACTAATACTTAAACAAGCTTAAACGTGATTACAGGACAATCCTAATAACAAAAAAATCGTCTAAGCAGCCTCACCATCTCCGATCCGCAAGAGATACGGGATATATTTTTTAAATAAATAAAAAACAGGCAAAGGAATCGTGGCATTAATCCGTTGGCATGAAAGGAGGCCGAGCGGCCCCCCGTGGGGGGTGGCAGGTGCGTGTGCGCGGCGTAGGCGAGCGGGTAATGTGTGGGGGACAAGCTTAAAGTATTAACAAGTGTGATCCCGCCATTGTGTTTTCTTCAACCTGTATTAGAATTTTTGGGGCATTTTTACAGTTAAATTCTGGCTAAGATGGACCTAAAACTTATATTTCCTGAACACAATATTAAAAGAGATAAATTTTAACGATGAATCTTTTTTATTTTATTTTTTTAAATGTGCTCACATACCTATAAAAGCAACAAACATCTAACTTGATAATATGGAAAGACTGTCCGTGGAATTCCTTGCCCATTCTTTTCCATAAGATCTACGATTTTGGAATGGGCAAAACTACAGCCTATAATCACTGTACCTGATGCCTGTGGCTTGACTGTAGGCGAAAAATGATTTGAGACTGTGCCAAGTCATCATACAACTTTGCCGTGTTAATAAAAGGTGTTCAGACTGCCTATTCAATAGCAAGTTTAGGCAAATAATAATTGTCATTTACAAACACTGCACAGGGATATTCTGCTCCATCTCACAAGTCGTTCGGGATTCTTTCTCTAAAACTACTGTACGACAAAATTCTATTAATTCTAAAACTGACACTACTGACAGTCATTTCCTTGACAAGAGCCTCGTCCCGACCTGAGAATGCTCTCGTTAGGCAGCTGGATCAAGCGTTTGATGCAGAAAGCTGTAAGTACTTCTGGACACGGCTCGTATAGTTAGAAGGTTCCTTTCTCTTGAGCCCTGACTGCCGGCAGCTTAGACCCTGTTCCCGATACCAGTGGGCTTTAAAAATCTTTTAATGATTTTTTGTAATATAAGAATATTTAAAAAAAAAACGGGTTCAGTTAGTAAAAATAACGAGTTGAGGTGATGCCGATTCGGTGCAGCCCTTTTAATGGTGCTATGAGCTTTATCTATTAACAGTTAGGAATCATTTGTTTGCTCATGGATCCCTAAAAACAGCTCAAAATAAAAAAAAGGTCGTATCGCCCGCAGCGCTCCTTGCGGCGAGCAGGCGGAACCAATCGTTTCGTTACGGTGCAGTGGTGTCACTATTATTTCATGAATCTGTTGAGACAGGATCACACAGGATTTCTGGATAATTGTTCACACGTAGATTATCTGACAGGAGTCCCGTCGGGGTTGTTCGAAAGAGATACCGTGGCCTCGACACAAAAGGCTAAGAAGGAACATGGGTGGTTTTTAGTCAGTAGAAGTCTGACACTCCCTACCGTTCTGCCCAGAGCGGGTGGAGTCATTTGATGATTTCCCACCCTCCAAAAAACAAACGGTAGGTTAGGGGTCTTGGCCTGTAAAAAGTTAGTGAGTTCGCTAAATTAATGAAAAACCATCCTGGTTCATCAAAATTTTTCATTTTGTACCTACGCTTTTGAATATGTACATTTCTTCCTGCGTCTACATTGTCCGATAGCTTTTCAAAAATCTCATTTTGCGGTCAAAATGCTTGACCCATACCGCACCGTCTACGCTGAAGGTTTGGTTATGAAGGACTTACACCCACTTAAAACACCACCATCATCCTACTGTTACCTTGACGGATGGCTCACGAGAACTGCTATACTGAACTTATAGTTCCAGTTATAGAGATTTCTCACTTATCCAGGTCCCAGTTAGCCAAGTTTCACTGTAGTAAAGTAATAGTAGATTATTAACCAAGGGGATAAAGCAGTGTCTTCTGTCGCGGGTGACGATTTAAATCGCGAGCGTAACGAAGGACCCGAGCTCTTTATACTATGCCCGAGGTTTACTCCCGAGCGTAGCGAGGGTGTATAAAACTTAAATCACGAGCGAAGCGTAGTCCTGAGTGTAGCGAGGGATTTAAGTTCACCCAAGACTAAGACAGCTTTATCACCGAGGAAAATACTCTACTTTTCGTACCATTTGCGAAAAAATTAACACAATAATAATATGAGATAAGCATTTAATAAAAATATTGACAATTAAAAGTAAAAGTTAACATTCGAAACATTGGTCCAATAATGATAGAGAGAGTTACATTTTTGTTTGGTACATTTATTGTTGATGAGTTGATTTGAGTATTTCTCTGTTCTTGCATCTGAGGAACTTGCGTTTAAAAGCAAAGGCATCAAGCTCATGCGGCCTCGTCGGTTTTCGTAATTTTATTTAATAATCATAACTGCCTAATAAATGCGTATTCTTTTTTCAAAAAGATGTACCTATAATGCTTTATATACAAACTCAATGGTGTAAACACAGATGTAGTTCAGTATAAAGGTCATTGGGCAACTAAGTATGGAACCTATACCCAGAGCCTACAGAAAAAAAAATAGGTAGGATGTTTAGATAAACGTCTCTAGTTTACGAATATATATGTCGCATTAACGCAGATACCGGGAAAAAACCACTAATCTAAAAAATAAAAAAACAGTGATTATGTTAATTATAACAAGACTTAGTACATTTTATTGGTTTCTTGATAGTAAACATGATTTGAAAAAAAAATACAAACAACAAAACAAGTATAGAAGAGTTTTTAAGTTTTTAACCGACTTCAAAAAAGGAGGAGGTTTTTTTTATGTATGTTACCTGATTTCTCCCCCATTTGTGGACCGATTCTCAAAATTCTTTTTTTATTTGAAAAAGTAAACTCCTGAGGTGGTCCCATTTTAATTTGGTGAAGATCTGGTGCTGATCTTCGGAGATATACAATGGAACTCTTCAAAAATAGACGGCAAATCTGTCGTAATTGCTGGAATCGCTTGGATGTTTATTGAATATACATTATCATGACGTAACATCACGCCTGTATGCTCTGAGGGGGTATGCAGATGTGTACAATACACATTTTTTTCATGTATTTTCACCGATTTCTCCCCCAGTTTTGGAAGAGTAATTTCTGAAAATGGTTCCATTTCAATTTGGTGAAGATCTGATGAAGATCTTCGGAGATAGGCAACGGAACTCCTCAATAAATGATAGCAAATGGACTGGGATTGCTGAAATCTCATGTCTGTCTATTGTTTACACCAGTTCATAACATAACATCACGCTGGTACGTTGTGAAGGGGTAAGCACATGTGAACCATTAAAAAGTGAAAAATAAAAACTTTTTTCCAAAAAATAAAACCGACTTCAACTTTCGACATGATCAATGTCCACAGAAATAATTGTATCGTTTAATAACGCCGCAGGCGTATCTACTTGATCTTGATGTCGAGCCCAAGACAAAAAACCAGGGCCGTACGCGAGAGGTTTCCGCCGCCGATCGCCACTACGAGAACACGGTGGGGCTCCGCCCAAGCAGGGCACACCTCCACAGTGTGCTCCACCGTGTCCTCCGGCCGATCCTCGCAGTGGAAGCATCCGGGCGTTTCCTTCCCGCCTGATTCGGTGCAGGTACCTCCCGGAACATCCGTGTCCGGTGAGGACCTGCGTCAGACGGAAGGTGAGGGCACCGTGGCGCCTCTCTAGCCACTCCTCAAAGAGGGGACTTACCGCCACTATCATGGCATGCCCTGCACGGGGTTGCGACAGTCGCTGTCTCCATGCCGCCATGAGTCCTTCGCAGAGCGGCAATTTGCCGCGGCAACGGAGTGACCCCCCGGTGTAGCGCATCCGCGCGCCATTCACGCAGGCGCGCGAGGACTATCGCCTCCATATCCCATGGCGGCAATCCGGCAAGGAGGTTCGCCACCTCGCGGGAGATCGTGCGGTACCCACGGACTAGCCTAACGGCCAGCACCTTTTGGGGCGCGTTCAAGTAGTGGGCGGCCCGCTTAGTCAAAGCACGCGCCCACACCGGGGCCCCGTAGAGGGCCATGGACCGCACGATCCCCGCATAGAGCCTCCGGCAGGAGGCGTTTGGCCCCCCCAAATTGGGTAAGAGCCACCTGAAGGCAGCCCCAGCCCACTCCAGTCTGGGAGCCAAACGTCGGAAGTGCTCCACGAAGTTCCACCGGCTGTCGAGGACGAGCCCTAGTACCTACTTCAAAGTACACTCGACGCCGATGGGAACCCCTCCCACCGTTAGCTGGGATCCCGACGGCAGCAGTTACCCACGTCCATGGAAGCCCATGGCCTCCGACTTGTGAAGTGCCACCTCGAGACCCAGCTGCCGGATCCTCTCGACGACTATCGTAACCCCGCGCGTCATCGTTTCGGCCGCCACCTCGTACGACCCCTCCTGTGCCAGCGCCAGCGTATTCGCGACGACGAAGACGAAGACGCGAGCGCTTCTTTTGTTTATTTAACAGAATGCTTCACTGAAATTGTTTTATCTATACATTTATTATCTATTTTTTATTCATCTATAACATTTTATTCCGATGGTTTAAAAAAAAAAAAACCATCTTAAATTTAGTGTAGGTTAATACTTAACAATATAAAACTAATTTGGTTTTTGTAGGAAGACTATCGTTAACTGGGTCAGATTCTGCCCCATGACCTTTCGGTAAGTACCTATTCCAAATTTAAATCACATTCTCTCCCTAGGGGATGAATGAAATTCAGTACAATTTTCTTTCCCTGTTTTTAACAGATTAAAAATGACTATTGTTATGTTCGCTTTTTGTGGCATACAATGTCACTTTTTTGAGCAAGTGGTACGAAATAGTAGATTGTATCATAAGGGAGCAAAATAATATTTTTACGGCGAGGGCGCTTTTTTGAATCCAGAGCGAAGTGAGGGATTCTAGAGTAGAATCCCGAACGTAGTGAGGGATTCTTTAGTAGAATCCTGAACGTAGCGAGGGATTCAAAGTACGTCGCCCGAGCCCAAAATATATTTTGCACCCGAGTGATACACTCGACTTTTCATCACCCTCTATGAGAAAATAAAAGGCGCCTCATATTTTATTGTAATATTATTATTTAATAAAAATAGAGTGACGACACGTTTAAATCCATCAGATATATTAATACGAATATGTGTCCAGTTTTACGTCCTTAGTAAGACAACACGTTACTAAACAACCTTCTACTCCATATTAAGAAATTGTCGTATGCCTTTAAATATTTCTTCCGGGATTTCGTAGGGATTAAGTTTTGTATGACGTTATTAGCTTCTATTTTTTATTGTTTTAGGAGTTAATGCACTATCACTTTCAGAAGCTCATTTTTTTTGTCCGTATCGATTATTAGAACAGGGAAGTAAATCGCGCGCTTTTGTTTTTTTTTTAAATTTAGTTACCGCATCTCCTCGCACCGTACAGCCAACACAATACAATTTGCGTTCGATTTCAATGAACGATTCATGTTCTAAATTCAAATCTCATTACTGCCCGCTAAAAAGTCTAATGGAGAAAAGAGCTACTTTGCTCGCACTTAAAGAGGAACAAAACGACACTTTTCGAATTGAAGGGATGAAATAGTACATTGTTACCTTAGGGGTGAAAGTAACTTATTTAGACCCCGAGACGGGGTTTGGCGCCTGAGCGCAGCGAGGGCGCTAATAGTTCGAGGGACTAAATAAGTCTTTAACCCGAGGTAAACACTGTGCTTTTCATTACGAATACAAGGAAAGTTGATGGGAATAGGCTTGCGCCCAATAACCTAAATCGAAAGAAAGAAGAATTAAAAAAACAATTGACAAAAAAAAAAGTAAGCTGAGAAACACTTAAAATCGGTTAAATCTAATCGGTGGATGGCAATAGGCTTGCTCCTAATTACACCGGTTGATGGCATTAGGATTGCTCCTAATTAGATTGGTTGATGGCAATAGTCTTAATTGCTCCTAATTACATCGGTTGGGGGCAATAGGCTTGCCCCCAATTACATCAATTGATGGCAATAGGCTTGCTCCTAATTACATTGGTTGATGGCAATAGGCTTGCTCCCAATAACCCAAATCGGTGGATGGCAATAGGCTTGCTCCTAATTAGATTGGTTGATGGCAATAGGCGCGCTCCTAATTACCTAAATCGGTGGATGGCAATAGGCTTGCTCCTAATTAGATTGGTTGATGCCAATAGGCTTGCTCCTAATTATATTTATTGATGGCAATAGGCTTGCACCTAATCACATCAGTTGGTGGCAATAGGCTTGCTCCTAATTACATTGGTTGATGGCAATAGGCTTGCTCCCAATAACATCAAATAATTTGACAGCTGTCAGTAGAAAGCGATTCTCCCTAGGGCTGAAAAGTAGTACTTTCAACCCGCTCCGCAGGCATGTCATGACCTACTTTCAGAGTATGAGTAATGAAAAGTAAATTTTGACCTTCGAAAAGTGCTGATTATCAGCCTAGTTTGAATAAATGAATTTTGATTTTGATTTGATTTTGATTTTGATAGCTTACCTCGAAGCTTGTGAAGGCATGTGTCATCTAGATACCTACACTACTGGACCTGCGTGGTAAATTATCCCTTCTCAATCTCAAATAAGTAGTGGAGACCGGTGTCCCAGCAGTGGGAACATTTAAGGCTGACTTTACTAAGCTATACTGCTTCGTTGGTCTATATATTAGTCGCAAGCGCGACTGCTGTGAGGTCGTGGGTTCGATTCCCAAGTCGGGTTAAGTGTTATTGGGTTTTTTCCATCATGAATTTATCAGTAGCAGTCACGGAGCCTGGAATTGTGTCCGGTTGGTGGCAATAGGCTCGCCCCCTATTACATGGGACTTAAATATAACTGGCAAAATGTGGGTGTACTAACGAGTAGGTACACCTCTGCCTAGCCCTTTGGGTATTACAGGCGTGATGTTAATTATGTAATATTATGCTAGGTACTAAATTATCTTTTAAAATTCCCGCAAACCCCTCATCAGCGATTCGCTCCAGGCCTTCAGTATTAATTTAACTATTAAAAACATTCGCATTTTCTTATAATAGAATGCTACTTTATGAGTAAGAGTATTTTCATGTCTTACTAAAATAAAACTACAAGCGAGTATACGATATGAATGTGACTCGTACGCCGCAGGAGTCTAATCGATACCTGCGATAGTGCTGCACCGAGGTTTATATCGATTATATCGATAGACTTCCTCTTCTTTTCGAGTCGATGACTAAACTCTGTCCCCCTAGTACGTGGCAACCTGGACGGCTCTATCATTAGCTTCATACATAGACTGACGTTGGTGGAGAGTGTCCATGAAGTTTCTTGCCCATTCTTCATAATAGAGATCTACGCTTTGAAATGGGCAACAGTCCTTTCACAAGGTATTAAAACTTCACTTTATTTAGTTTTAAAAATCTGCTGAGTTGTATAGTTTACTATCCTTGACTAGTAATGTTATTCTAATGTTTCAGATAGCTGAATGACTGTTGCAAGAGCCACGATCACGGAAAAAAGCTGAATTTACTACGGGTGGGAGTTCCATGAGCAAGCAAAACAACCTCTCATAAACGAACCTATAGCCTATAGCGCCCCCGGTATCAATGAGACAATGTTTCTATCTACAAAATGTTTGTTTGTCTACGTGGATTGTGGACGATATGACAACATCATATTGACTGTGGCGACTCATCTGAATTTGCTGATAACTCGACGCCTTCAATTTTAAAAGGGTGACGTTTCATCCGCGGATGAAATATTTTTCAGATGAGTTGCCTTCTAAGTCACTAATCACTATATCATTGCCACTCACAGCTTGATTCTGTTCTTGACACGCAAAATTGACCGTATCAAAACAAAATAACAAAGGTTCCCTTTAGTTTAGTATGGAGTCTAGATTTCTGCCCATTTGTTGGGAGTTGTTCCGGTCTGATCCCCCAAACCGATCCACTGCCAATATTTTTCTTTTGTTTATTCCTTTCTGATCCCCTGTAATTTATCATTCCGTTCTGATCCCCTTTTTGACACAAGTACAAGTGAAGTACAGTCAACCGAAAAACAGTTGTTAATGAAAATAAATCAGTTTTTATTTCTATAACTTACAATTGTACGATCATCCCACAAACTACCAGGAGAACAGAAGTAGGAAGGAGGTATTGGAATCTTTAAATCAAATCTATATTATTTCTTTCCTATCCATTCCTATCTCTGGATATACGAAACCAGGACAGTAAAGTCCAATTTCCAACCTCCATCCTACTTCTGTTCTCCTGGTAGTTTGTGGGACTTTACTATAAAGGCATAATATAGATTTGATTTGAAGATTCCAATTTCCAATACCTCCTTCCTACTTCTGTTCTCCTGGTAGTTTGTGGGACTTTACTATAAAGGCATAATATAGATTTGATTTGAAGATTCCAATTTCCAATACCTCCTTCCTACTTCTGTTCTCCTGGTATAGTTTGTGGGACTTTACTACCTATTCTTTTTTTTTTAATCTAATAGAACCTGTACAAATATTTGTTGCTGACTGTCCTAAAATGTGTCAGGGTATCCGATTCTTTTACGGGGGATCAGACCGGAATAGAAAATAATTTATAATAAAACGGATCCCCTAGGGTATCAGTTTTAGGGGATCAGACCGGAATAACTCTTTGTTGGCAATAGGAGTTTTAGATTTTTTTTTTCGCTGTGTGCACTTGCGGCGTGTAATGAATACATTTTCTTTGTTTTTTTCCTTTTTTTTTAGAGGTATGATATTGTGTTTTTGTATAATATTATAGTGTAGGTAGGTACCTACTCATCAAACCCAAATTATACCAATAGGTACGGGAGCTTTATGGCAAAAGTAACAGTGCCCAGCCCCGCTCCTCCGCAAACAACTCTAGGTACACTCATATTTCCGGAAAGCCAACGGAACTCCATGTCTAGATATTATATAACTACATGGTATATAATGTCAATGGCATAATTACATACTGGCGCAACAGGAAGCACTCACGTTGCGTTGCTTTCAAGTAATTTCACTTTCCCTCCTCCTCTAGTGCTTACAATCGCAAGATCTAGGATAATTTAAGTTTCGTTGCGTAATCTATGCATCATGTTGTGGTCAATTTTAAGGCTTTAACTTATTAAAAGCGAGGACAGGCGATGTGAAAGCTGTAAATGGTAAGCCTAGATGATTTACTTAGGACCGGCATGACCTGTAACAAAAATTGGAAAATATTATGTGGCATAATCTACCAACCCTTACTGGGCCTTTTTTTCGGGTGCAAACTCTTAAAATGGCCACTCTCTCTTTGGGCAGAGCATTAGGGAGTGTCACAGACTAAAATCCATCCATGTTCTTTCTTATCCCTTTGCTCTTGAGCTTTGACATCTCTTTAAAACGCGCGTGGAACGCGATCGCGCCGCTCGACACGGCACCTTCCCTGGACCTGCCCACTCTCCCTCACAGAGAGGAGGCCTCTGTCTCAACTGAGGGAACATTATAGAGAGAGAACGATGCTTAATTAACTAATGTACACACGGCTACACATCAAGCTATACAAAACCAGTATAATCTGATCGTTAATTGTGCGAAAAGATCTAGTAAAGTGAGGCCAAGATTAACTGGTTTTGTATAGCTTGATGTGTAGCCGTGTGTACCAACTGCTGGTACAATGTAAGCTAGAACAAACTCACATCCATCGCGTCTCCATCGTCTCGCTTTCAATATGAAACTAGGCTCTAGTGTAATCATATCTATCCGTGCTAGATTACTAAATAATGAGGGCTGTTATCTTCAGTCGGTTAGGAAGACTCTCACGATCTGATCTATCAGGTGCGCAGTTGCTCCATGTAAAATAACAATTTTCTAGGTGGAAGTTTGTAAAACATCGTGTGGAAAAATATAATGTCATAAAACATCTTTGGGTTTTATGTAATTATTGATTGTTGGACTGAAAACCTACTTCTGGTATAGTCTTATATGACTTACTAGCTGACCCGCGCAACTTCGTCTGCGTCACCTAAGAGAAAGAGTGGTCTACGGAATAATCCCGTTTTTGCAACATTTTTCATTTATGCTTCGCTCCTATTGGTCGAAACGTGATGTTTTTATAGCCTATAACCTTTTTCGATAAATGGACTGTCCAACATAAACATATTTTTTTAATTCCAACCAGTAGTTCGTGAGATTAGCGCGTTCAAACAAACAGCTTTAGGGTCTTTAAGGTGTACACCCGTGTTTGCTTGAGCACTATTATGTCTCCCGCGTCCATGGCAATTTCCTCTTATACTTTACGCCATGGCCGAAATTCGGTCAACAGGGCTATAGCATTGTTTACAGACACCAGCTCATCAAGCAATCCGAGACAGCAACTTTGCCAATTAACCTTGAACCTAATGGAGGAGCTCGCGGTTTATAATAACTGCCATTCGGGTCGACCTTTAGGTTAAGCCGCGCTTGCCTAGGTTGTTCTGTGGATGGGTGACTGCCCATTTCATACGATTTTCCTCCGTGCTTCGGAAAGCACGGTAAGCTGTTGGTCCCGGCTGCCATTTATAGATCTTTGGCAGTCGTTACAGGTAGTCAGTGACCTGAAAGTCTGACAACCAGTCTTACCAAAGGATATCGTATTACCCAGTATTAACTGGGTTGTGGAGGTCAGATAGGCAGTCGCTCCATGTAAAATACTGGTATTCAGCTGCATCCGGTTAGACTGGAAGCCCACCCCAACATAATGATGATGAACCTTGAACCAAATGTTTTAGCGTTGTAGTACTTAGTTTGATGTGCTGGCGATTGTACATAGTTTGTAGTGTACTAAAAGTGTAGTAGAACTTTTTGGTTTTGTTCTACTTGCCCCGCCATCTTCTACCGCTTCTCAGCTTATTTAGCAAACCTAGAGATTATAGTGCGTTTTTAGTTTCTTCTTACATAATCTTTATATGTGAATTGTAACAGGTGGCGCTCTGTAGTTTTTTCTATTTAAAGATTTGTTTTTATAAAAACAAAAAGGAGGGGCCTTTTTGTTTTTTTGGGGGTTGGAAGTCATCAAATAACTCCTCCCGCTCTTGGGCAGAGTGGAAGGGAGTGTCAGACTTTTACTAAAAACTACCCATGTTCCTTCTTCGCCCTTGTGCCGAGGCCGCGTTATCTCTTTCGATAATCCGCAGCCCCGACGGGTTGTCCACCCCCCCTGGAAGTAAGGTAGGGTATGAGTACCCCCATATCAAGATCATCATCATCATCATTCTGCTGCCCTTATCCCAATTTATTTTGGGCGCAGTATGTTTTCTTGTGGGCAGGCCACGTAGCACGGATGCACCCGGAGAGATGGGCAAAGATCGTCACTCACTGGACGCCTGAGGAAGGACAGCGCCGTCGAGGTCGACCGCGGCGAAGGTGGCGTGACGATCTGATCATGTTTGCGGGGCTAACATGGCCAGAGATCGCCCATGATAAGAATATGGAAAGAGAAAGGGGAGGCCTTTGCTCAGCAGTGGGTGGGACACAAAGTAGGCTAATAAAAAATAAAAATAAATGTTTTCTTCAAGACTTCTCTATTACTCGTCACCGCATCAGTAAGTTACTAGGGTGAACTCATCTAATTCTGTGATTCGCCTAATTCGGAGATATTAATACTTATTAGTACTAATATCACTTAACACTACTATTAAGTATTATCACGAAGTTAGATGAGTTCACTATACCTACCTACCTTTTATTCTATGTAATCCTTCACACAGTACTTATATATTTTTTTATTTAATATAGGCTTACTCTTGACCTCAATCCTGCCCTAAGGGCAGAGATGAGGTCGACGATGGAACGAGCTTACCCAGAAGAAGCCTATTTACTCGCGACTTAAATAGATTGGGGTTATATGAACTCGGGAAAACCGACGCAGGCAGGGTGTTCCACTCCTTGGCTGTACGAATAATGAAAGTCTTAGCAAAACGCTTCGTACGAATGTGTGGAACATCGACAAGGTATGGGTGATAATGATAACCTGCAGTACGCCTAGTCTCTCGATGGAGGAAGGGAGATGGTGGAATAAGCTCGTGGAGCTCTTGCGCACACTCTCCGAAGTACAGTCTGTAGAAGACCGACAGACATGCACTTTGCGGCGGTGGGCCAGGCTATGTAGCTTGGCAACCAGCTTGGCGTCACCAATCAGCAATATTTATCGTTCTTTGGTCTTCCACTACTCATACCCATCCACATTCTTACTCAAAACTTCTCTTACGACATTTTTATGCTCCATATCAACAATGCTATCTATTTCTTGATTTACAACCATTACATCCAACTCCTAAAAATACCCATGACTCAATCGTAAACAAAAATAAAACCGTATAACAAAATAAACTTAAGGAGCAATGTTATTTGCGAGCAATCAATTGATGAGCCGAGTAAACAATCAGCCACCCACATGCAACATACATTACCGGCTCACAATGATGAAGAATTCGTTGTATGCTATACATGTGAAGCAATGTATGGTGGATGTAGCGAGTGTCCCGTTGTGGGAATATGGAGTCATTGACCGGAGCCTTGACCGCCGCTCAGTGAAAGTTGGACTGCACTGATGCCAAACAAGATACTAAACTAAGATATCGATTTACTTTTGAATCGATTCAAGTATTAGAATGGCAGAGAAGGGAATCCTGTTACATTTTAGCATTATAGATAATTGCGGAGCACTGCGGGAAAACGTAGATTATAATAGGAGAGTACAACACCAAACAACAAACAAAGAAATAGTTTAAAATCGTTGTTTTAATGTACAACACTTAAGATTAAAAATAATCAACAACAATTACACAATAGTCAACAAAAACGCGATCAACAGCACAGACAACAACATTATTTGTTTGCACACAATAATAAATATCACAACATTATAACACAAGTCAACACTGATGGAATTACATCTCCATCAGATCTACGAAATTTGTATTTACACTGGCAACCCCTGCTTATAAAAATAAGCTATAGAACCTCTTTGCCCCTTAATTTAAATTTGTATTTTTAGTGCTTGTGGCCTCCCTTGTGGTGGTAGACGTGTTTGTAAACGGGAACATGGACGGGGTAGGGCTTGGGAATTGGGACCTCGACCCTCTTTTCGACCTCAACGGGGTAGGGCTTCTCGACCTCATAGGGGACGGGCTTCTCAACGGTGTAGGGAACTGGCTTCTCCACTATTTGGGGTACGACCTGTGAAAGAATTTTGAGGTTAGTCTTCATTTTGGGTGACATCATTTTGGAGTACTACGAAATATTAGTTCAACGTCATAAAATGCTCGTTAAAAATTTCAAAGAACTTAGATCTATGTCAATAATTTTGCATTTAAATATTGGGTGTCCAATTTTGGGGCAAAACGTATCCGAATGTAACTGGCTGCAAACTGTCACAAACGCACTGTTCTTTTTTCAAACGCACGCCTGACTGCCCGCGCTTTTACTTTCTGTCATGGCCGACTGAGTTACGTAACATGATGCAGCAATGAATGGGTAACGTTATGAGATAATTGCAAAAACGCATCTAGACACAATAACTGTGATATAACATCTACTTTGTACTACTTTATTTGCCGCGTAAAATAATTGTATAGTTTCTCCTTTGTGGTTTAAGTTTAATTGAATTGATGTCTATAAGAATGTCGCTTGCCTGTAGGGAGTAGGTGTATATAATTGGTTCCAAGTTTATGTTATAGCCAATGTAGAAGGTGCCTGTAAATGTTTTAAAATGGCGATAATTAGTTTTTACCGATGGCAGACAAAGAAAGGCAATTTACAGCTATTATTTTATACCTTTTTTATGAAAAGAACCGTGAAAGTCATAAAGAGTTGTGTTGTGTCCGTTTTATTTGCTTATTAAATTGTTATCTTCCTTTTATTTGTTCTTGTTGAGACTATTTAAAACGTGTTTAAAATTAATGTTAATTAATTCGTATTATTTAAACTTGACATAGACCGGAACCACCACCCTTGGCAGAGCATGCCAAACAGTGTTGCAATAACAAAAAATGGGACTGACTTTTTCAGAATAGGGGATCAGACTGACTCAAAAAAATATGATTCTGTTTAGTCCGTCAGTTAGATTATCGAAAAATATTGGATACATGTTTTTTGATTTGTCAAATCTATAAAAATTTACGAAGATAAAGCACGTCAAAGATCATGGAGTGGGACTTGAAACGTCACTTGAAGGTACAAAATGTACTATCAGATGACGTCACACGAGTTTTCGCAGCACTGTATCGTCTTCATCTTTTGTTTGTTTATGTGAAAAAAGAAAAATATGTGGTTAATATTTTTTGGAAATCTATTTGACGGACTAATTAGTTTTTTTTAGTCCAAACCCCTATTGACGGATAAATCAAAAAGAAAAATTAATGCAAGTGCTGCTGTTGCAATGCTGACACGATTTTTTAAAGTTAATGACAAATTAACAGATGATGTACGAGTGCAATTACCCACGGTTAAGCGTTCGCACGATTCGCGTAGTATTTTTTGTTACAGTCAATGAGTCATGGAGCTAATCAACTGAATTAAGAAAGAATCATTACAGCAATTAATTAGTAACAGACAATCAGTCTAATTTAAAAATTGAAGGAGAATTTGATCTATTGGTACTGTAGTTTACATGGAGTATCGGAAGAGGACATTATTTCAACATAGTAGGATTAATTATAATATTTAGATAGGGCAGTCGATTAAAATGTTTGATTAGTGCTCTTTATTCCAATTTATTTAAAAACAAAGGTTTGAGATTCTTATCGCCAGCCTTTCTTTGATTCAAACTTTGTGTCTATTCCAAAGACTAGTAGTTTAAATACTCTATGGTGACTATGGTCTATCACACTATACTACTGTATACTACAGTCACCCTAATTACGGTACAAGTGGCACTATCGTGTGTACTTTAATAGACGATTGGACATTGTCAAAATGAAAGGGAATGTCTTTCTAAGTGCGTTACGCAATTGCTATATAGCTGAGCTATTTGAATGGCCGTGCCACCTTCAGGTTAGGATTTACGACTATCGCTTCAAAATTCGCTGCGCTCCGCTGCTTGCAGCGCTTTGTCGGCGGGTAACTGGCTAACTGCACTGACTGATAAAATTTTGATAAGCACCGGCATCGCACGCGCGAATTGTTATTTACTATGGGTACCTACTTATTATTATTATTTTTTTTATACTTTGGATTATTTACACTTTGGATTTATTTATGATTAGACTATATGTACCTATTATTTTCTTAATTGTGACACATAAAATATCTATTTATACATATTAAGTATTAGTATTATTTAATAGACACACAATTACATAACTGGTTCGGCGTACACACCTCTCAACCAGGTCCAGTTGAAAACCAGCGTCAGGCACTTAGTTGCCTGACATTTATGCTGAACTGGGCCTGTTTGGAGCAGCCGTGGGGCAAATATTTTTTTTTGTACCAAATAGTTTTAAGTTATTTAAAAAAAAAACATTGTTCATTTTAATTTTTGTATGTTTATTTTTATATGTATGCCCTGTGTCTGTACCAATAAATGTTATTTCTTTCTTTCTTTTTCTTTCAAAAAGTCGCTGCTGCTGGAAGTTTTCAGTAGCTATCAAATTGACTTTTCTTATCGCTTGTTGTTTTTATCTAAATTGTTATTCTTTAGCAAAGTACCATGAGCACTCGAATTAAAGTATGAACCGAACCGACCGAGAGAGACAAGAGGGTTTGTTAATTAATTTATTTATTTGGCTTAATTTTTTTGCTTTTATAGATATTTTGATGTTTTTTTAGTTTTTACCGATTTTTCCCTTAAAAGAACCAAGCAGTTTTTTTGTTAAAGCTTTTTAATATCTTGCCTAATCATTCATATTATTATTTATTATTCTTTATGGCAGATGATAGCCCGTATAAAAAGCTCTCTCCAAATTGTTAAAAAGTTGTCCGATTGTAAAATTTATGTAAAACTAGCTTTTGCCCACTAAAACCTTCCTCGAGACCCACTCTATCCACTGGTGAAAACAGCAAGAAAATCGGTACAGAAGTTTTTAAGTTTATCGCGAACAGACAGTGACAGTGACAGTGATAGTGATGTAGTGATAGTGATATTCTAAGTAGTAATACAGTAGTAAAAAGCTCACCTTATAAACTGGCACATGGATAGGCTGTTCCACTGTTACATGGACGGGGTAAGGTTGTGGGATCGGGACCTTCACATACTGCGGGACTGAGACCGCCACGGGATGCGGGACCGGGACTCCGATCTTCTTCACAACCGTGACGTGGTAGGGCTTCGTGTGTTCGGAGTGAGAGTGACCTTCGGGCTCCCACTCGTCTGAGGGTCTGGCGGCCGCGAAGGTCGCTAGGAGGAGGACAGCTGCTGTTTTCTGGAAGGTTAAGTATATATTTTTTGTTAGTATTAGCTTTTGCCTGCGACTTTATCTGCGTGGAATATAGTCTAAAGCCTTTCTCGATAAATTGACTATTCAACACAAAAATAGTTTTTCAATTCCAACCAGTAGTTGCTGAGATTAGCGCGTTCAACCAAAACAAATAAATAAAATTTTCAGCTTTATAGTATTACTTTATAGATTGGATTCACGATTCCGCTACTGGAGCTAGAGAGGGTACTGCACTCCAGGGAAGGCAGATGAAAATCCTGTGGGGCTGGATTGTGGCAACTTCTCTTTTTTTCAGAAGTATGGAATGATCGGAATTAATTTAAGTGATTTTAGACTATTTTAGAGGCAGGTTTCCTTCACAATTAGTCTGATATATGACGAAGATAAATTAAAATGTAAATGAAAACATAATATGAATTAGTACGTGTCGGAATCGAACCCGATAGCTCCCGCATATGAATTAAACATCCGGGCTATTCCACTGTCTTTCAAATGTAATTTACAATCAATTAAGAGTTTATGATAATTGAAAAGCCTTCGGTTCAATTTAAAAATTAGATTATAATTTGACACTAATGACTGTCTATGGTCTCAGGTGAACGCTTAAACCATTCACCATAGAGCAGGTAGTAGCAAAGTTACGATGTAACGTTACAAAATCGTTATGTCACAAGCTATCACCGATTTAAACTATGCATTATGTATTACTTATTCTCATTCAGAGCATGAGAAGTAATAAAAACAAATATTCAATCAAAAACATTTTGACAGTTCTCAAAACCGCCATATTTTACCCAACACTTTTTAAAAAATTGAACTTCCACGCAAAGGAACCACATTATGCAGCCAGGAAAACCGTCACAACTTCCCGATCCATTTTAAATCTCGTTGTTACGTCACTTTACATTAAATAATTAAGAGAACACTTACAAATGCGATCATGTTGAATAGTTTAGATGCTGTTGTCGACTTCTACGTATTGACTGGTGCATTCTCAGATCCCCACAACCATTTTATACTTGGTGAAATGAACAACGCGCCTTTCCATTCAGTGATAGGATCGACGCACTATGTTACTATCGAATTTGCGAACTGAGAAGGTAATGCTGCTTTGTTTCTTGTACATTGCGGTTTTATAACGAGGCTGGGATATGAGTTGCGAATAAAAACAGTAATGTATACGATAGATATTGATTTTGTATAGTAGTAGGTAGTTCCATAGTGAAGTTCGATTGTACTATTCGGGGTAACATGGAGAAGTATACCAGAGTGTTGATTTTGTTTTTTTTCTTCTATATAATATGTGCTCAATTCTTTTTTTTCCTAAGTTATTATTATGGGCAATAGAAAGTA
The DNA here is from genome assembly GCA_949775195.1 of Diarsia dahlii. Classification (NCBI taxonomy): domain Eukaryota; kingdom Metazoa; phylum Arthropoda; class Insecta; order Lepidoptera; family Noctuidae; genus Diarsia; species Diarsia dahlii. Next base: position 18,866,491 of record OX459209.1, read on the forward strand.
TGATAGTTAAATTAAAAAGCTATGTTAGGTCTTATTTTATTGTTTTTAATTAGGTAATGTCACTATGTAATTAATAAATACATAATATATTATTATATGGAGGGGTTTTTTTCTTATTCCTCCGCCATTGTTTTCTGATTCATTTTGTTGCGGGTTCCATGACAGTTAAGTTCTGTCTTGTTTCTCTGGGACTTCGTCGAGCTTCATTGTCTCGGCGCTTTTCTTGTGGTCGCCACTCATGTTGATTCTGGCTAACAGGAGTTACAGTGGTTTGGGAATAGTGTGGTGGGCTTGTCCATAAAAAAAAAACACATATTGTTTACTCATTTATTTGTGGTACTAGCTGGTAAGGTTTATGATTATAATACCATTGTATATTCCTCCAGTAGACCCCTGATGCTGAGCTGTTCCACCTCTCAAAGTGGGAGAGATTTATTATATAGTTACTTGATGGCCTGCTACAACTTACTACTGACTACTTATGAAAGAAGGCCCAGAACGAAAAGACCATGATCCATGGGATCAATAATTAAGTTCTTGGTACACATATCAACACATCAAGCATCCCGCTCTGGGTAGAGCGGTAGGGAGTGTCAGACTTCTACCGAATAAAAACCACCCATATTCCTTCTTAAGTTCTTAGCCCTGACGGGATCCAGTAGGTATAGAACCTGACCTCGCTTTATATCAATATGAGCTTCCTGCACATTGAGAGATAAGCTTAATTTGGTTATGCAGTGCTTGATTGGTCGTCGTGCGGTACCAGTAAGGGTATCTCAAGTACTCAGTGCGAATAACAATAACGACGCACCTTCAGAATGATATGCATTTGAGATACGGTCATAGAGGGGGGGGACCCTAAAAGGTACGCACTTTTAGGTGAATATTAAAGAAACGACGTTTTTATGTTATCGGTCTATGGCTTTATTCTACCATAGTATAATTATCATTCTGAAGTTGCGATGTATATGTTTTTCTTCTCTCTCTTGAGATGGATAATAAAATAATAATAACAATAACTTTATTTCATAAAAAGCAGATTTAGTTTTATATACACACAATTTACAAGATCCTTGGTAGTAACACAATGGAGCACAATCTATGAACTGAAATCTGTACACAATATGGAAAATCCTGCCTCTCAAACTAGGTAACCTGTATCTTGAGAGACAGTGATTCAAAATTGGTCATGAAACTCAATTTTATCCATAAATCCCGATTATTTCTGACATTATAGTCATCATCATCATCATCATCAGCCTATGGCAGTCCATTGCTAGTCATAAACCTCTCCAATGTAAGACTGCCTTGTTGGTGTAGTGGTTGCAAGCGCGACTGCTGATCATGAGGTCCGGGGTTCAATTCCCGGGTCAGGCAAAGTGTCTTTGGGTTTTTCCATCAAGAATTTCTCAGTAGCAGCCACGGAGTCTGGATACAGAACAGACAGAACCGGTTGATGGCAATAGGCTTCACCCCTATTACTTAAACATAACTGGCAAAATGTGAGTGTGCTGTTAGGTACAGCTGTGCCTGACCCATCAGGGATTATAGGTGTGATATAATATTATGATTCATCATCATCATCATCATCATCATCAGCCTATAATGTTCCCACTGCAGGGACTCAGGCCTCCTCTCTAGGAGAGGGATGGGCTATAATCCACCACGCGGGCCCAGTGCGGATTGGCAGATGTCACATGTCTTCGAATGTTTTGGTTCTAAGACATGCGGGTTTCCTCACGATGATTTCCTTCAACGTTTTGAGAGCAGTGGTGATGAAAATAAATTACACAAATATGCCTGCCTTTTTTTTTTTTTTGGTGGGTGGAAAATCATCAAATGACCCCCGGCCCCGCTCTTGGGCAGAGCGAAGGGGAGTGTCAGACTTCTACTGACTAAAAACCGAACCCATGTTCCTTCTTTGCCCTTGTGCCGAGGCCACGTCATCTAGTACTAAAATCCGCGGCCACTAAAAATATGCCTGCCTTGGTTCGAACCCACGATCTACTGTTCGTAAGTCGGGGCCGCCACCACTGGGCCACCGCTGCTCTATATATTATGATTGTTACGTGTAAATTCAAGAATATAGGTTTTTTTTTACTTTTTTTTTAACGTTGCCCCACACCAGGAATTTCTCCTGTATTGTGGTTGCATTTACAGACATTTAAACTCACATACACAAATACCTACCCGGAACAACTATCTGTAGACCATACAAATATTTGTTCCGTGCGGGGACCGAACCACGACACGCTGCGCAGCAGTCCAATCGCTCTACCACTGCGCCAATCGTGTCGTCCAACACATGTCATTAGACCAACGAGAGTCCTAGTCATGACTAGGTCTCTCGTTGGTCGTTGGAGAGACCTAGTCCTCTCGTTGGTCTAGTGGCCGCGAGCATGAGGTAAGTAGTCGGGTTTGATTCCAGGGTTGGGCAAAGTGGTATTGGGTTTTTCCATCAGGAATTTCGAGTTTATCGCGAACAGACAGACAGACGCGGCGGAGGACTTCCTTCCTAGTACTACATAGTATAAAACAAAGTCGCTATTTTTGTCTGTTTGTTTGTCTGTATGCTTAAATCTTTAAAACTACGCAACGGATTTTGATGCGGTTTTTTTTAATAGATAGAGTGATTCAAGAGGAAGGTTTTAGTATATAATTTGAACGACATCCACGCGGGTGAAGCCGCGGGCATCAGCTACTTTATAATATGTAGTGATTCGGCGAACATATTATTATTTCTTTTAATGGTACTTAAATAACATCACAACAAGAGGTGCTCATTTACGATCGGTTATGTAAAAACATTCACGCCATTAAGTGAATGTAGTCCCATCAGGCTTTATAGTCGCACCACAAGTTACTTTTACATCGGTACTTAAAAGGACTAAAGATCGCCATTTTGGTAGAGATCGTGTATTGTTATACAAAACCTGTCCCTTACGGATATAATATGAACTGGAGGCTCGTGTGTGGAGCTGACAGCTCTATCTGTCTCTCTGAAGAATACGGTCGTGATTGTTGGTGTATGTTAATCCTGGTGTGGGTTTTGAAGCTGTCCGTTGCAGCAACCTAAACTCTTATCATTAATTTGCCTGTTATTTTTTTATTGCGATTTTTGCAGTCCTATGCAGCATAAAGTAAACCCTTTAGGAGGACATCCAAAAGCTACCGTAATAGGGGATCGGACATAAAAAAACTAATTAGTCTGTCAGATAGATTTCCAAAAATTATTGGACACGTATTTTTTCTTTTTTCACGTAAACCAAAAATTGAGACGATACAGTGCTTCGAAAACTCGTGTGACGTCATATGATAGTACATTTTGTACCTACAAGTGACGTTTCAAACCCCACTCCATGATCTTTGACGCGTTTTATCTTCGTCATGTTTTATTGATTTGATAAAACAAAAAACACGTATTCAATATTTTTCGATAATCTAACTTACGGACTAAACAGAATCATATTATTTTGACCCAGTCCGATCCCCTATTGTCAACCGCAATGACTCGCTAACTTTATGAAAAAGACAAAGTTATTAGCGGAATGTGGTGTACTGCCAAATCTTTAAGAAATCATAAAGCAGTGCGACCAGGGGGCCAATTCTCAATTTTCGACATTTATCTCGAGTTCGAGTTCGTAAGTCTATCTCTATGTCTATCAAAAATATCTCTATCTCTACCAAAAAATTTCGAATTGAGCAGAATTCCGTATTCTCAGTCAAAATAGAAATAAATGTCACGAAAATTTCGAGTCGAGTGAAGCTAATGTTACCATTATGAAGAATCGCGCGTTCCGTTTTAGGTAAGCTATGAGTGAATGAATGATTTTGTTTTAAAACGCTGACTAAACCTAATTATTTAAGTATAAAAGAAAGAAAGAAAGGAAGAAAAAGTATTTATTGGTTTCACAAACAAACAAGTGAACATAATTATGAGAAACACTTAAAATTAGGACATAATTTATATATTAAATTTGAATAAGTCCCGTGCAAAGCCAAAGTAAAACGAAACGTTTAGTGTAAAAATAATCAGTTTGACAGCTGACTGTCTGTCATCAGTGACTAATAAAATTATGAAGCAAACAATTATTTACCTTCGTTTTCAGGTCTATTTTAGTGGTATCCTGAATTACAGGAGTCAATAGATCTAAGTATTAGAACCCTTATTAAATCTTTATTTAGTCTGAAGTTTTAATGACTTCTGTTTTGCTCAAGTCGTAAATATCGACGGCGTGATAGCTGTTGTCGCCGTGTATTGGCCAGTTGCTCGCCACTTTCCAACAACTCCTAGATAAAAATGCTAATAAACTCGTCCATCTTTCAGTGGTTTCAAGTTCAATCGTAGGTACACAAATTACAGAGTCTGTCTGCGCGAACCTTCGCGCAGACAGACTCTTGTCGTTGACTCTTGTTTTTTTGAAACGACGACCTCGTCGTTTCAAGAAAACACAATGCAAAAATCAAAGAGTATAAATCGAATTTCCACTATGAGATGCCAAACCGTATTTTATTTAAAAACTAAAGAAAAGAAAACACAGTGTACAATCCAAAACTCAACAAATTCACTCAGAAATGACGTCTCTATATAATCGACATGACATCTCTACTGCTCAGAAGCACTCGACATGAACTCTAACGTTAGCCTTCGACAAATGTCGAATTCGACATCCCCAGAATAGCAACTTTTAAAATTTCTCGAAAAAATGACGTCATTAGAAATTTTTCTCGAGTTCGACACCATCTCTAAAACCGAGAATTGGCCCCCTGGGGGCCAATTCTCGGTTTTAGAGAATTTTTTTCGAGAAATTTTAAAAGTTGCTATTCTGGGGATGTCGAATTCGACATTTGTCGAAGGCTAACGTTAGAGTTCATGTCGAGTGCTTCTGAGCAGTAGAGATGTCATGTCTAACTTGTATTTACTTTTATGATTATACAGATACATTTAGAGACTGATGTCAAACGATACAGCGTTTGACATTAGTCGCTCAATGCGACACACTTGATAAAACAAAACTGCAATAAATATTTTCAATGTTATAGAATTATAAAGATCTCTACCCTGTATACTTATTAGCTTGTTCGACTGTACGAGTCTTTTGCCATCAACCGGACATAATATATCCAGCTTTCGTGGTGGCATTATTATAATCACCCCGTAATGTTTCCAATTCTAGGACACAGGCTTCCTCTCTATCCCGTCTCGGGGCTGCGGGTTGTTCGAACCTCGAGATACCGTGGCCTCGACACAAATGGCTAAGAAGGAACATGATTGGTTTTGTTTTTAGTCAGTAGAAATCTGACACTCCCTTCCGCTCTGCCCAGAACGGGAGGAGTTTTGAGAGCAGTGATGATGAAATTAATTAACACCTCGCGAACGACTCGACTGGGCAACCACTGCTTGTGACTGTACGTAAGTATAATAAAAAGCAGATTTAAGTAAACAATGCAAGCGGAAACGACTCTCCGGAAGATGGCGTGTTGTCGCTACCGCTCTGTGGCGTGAGGTAGGGTGCGATATAACGCGGTCAGGCTCACAGTTCCTTTTTTATTATTATTTCGAAAATAAAACATTTATGTATTTTTGATGTCGTACACTGACAGACTCCTTTCACATTTATTTTGTTTGATGACAGCAGCATCAAAAGTTATATCGAGTATAAAGATCAGTGTAATTTGGACTCATTAGTCAGACAGCAACACAACACAACAAGAGAAGTCGCTGCGTCTGTAACCATTTCACGAATTTTAACGCAATTCAAATTATTTTCTTATTAAGATCTATTTTCCTAAATGGTCACAGACGCAGTCACTATTATGAAAGGTCCATTTTACGCTTTTTAACGCAATTTATATTATAATCTACTAAACTAGCTATTATCACAATATAAATACTATTATAGACCCCCAGATTAGGCAGTAATCACACGATAAAGAAGAATAAGAAGTTTCTATGATTGACACGTAATGTATAATGTTGCAAATATCTTAGTGAAAGGGATATCCATTCCGTATATGTGTTGCATAATAGAGTGAGTGTAGGAAGCAGAATTTATCATGATTTACTTAATGAAAGAATACTCTTACTGTTAGCCTGTGTCATCCCACTGGTGGCAAAGGTCTCTCCCATGACTTCCTGAATGTGGACCACTGGTTGCTAGCCCTGTCCAGTAGGGCTATTGCGTATCTTTTTTTTGTCAGTGGCTATCCTAAGTGTCCATAAATTAACTGTAAATTGGTTATGGTTTGGGACATTTTTTTTTAAACTAACCATTTGACAGTTATTTGATAGACACTGTAGGTTAGCCAAATAGCCACTGTCATTAAAAGATGCGCGATAGCCCTGCAGGTCGTCACGCCGCGCCGTTTCCTGCGAGATCTACCACGTCGCTTTCTGTCTGTGTCAGGGTTCCACAACGTGGTTATTTGGACCCACAGGTCGTTGGGCATACAGCAGACATGGCCAGCCCAGGCTCACTACCTTAGCGGCTTTTTGAGTGACGTCAGTGATTTGTTCTGGAGCGCAGCATGGTTTTGTAAGAATGGAACATACATAAATAAATGACCAGAGAGAATTTAAGGTGATTACTGAGATGACAATTAATAGAGAAGTATGCTGCGGGTTTTTCGAAAGAGATAGGTACCGCGGCCTCGGCACAAAGGCTAAGAAGGAACATGGGTGGATTTTAGTCAGTAGAAGTCTGACACTCGCTACCGCTCTGCCCAGAGGACCCAAAAGAAAAGAAAAAGTATGAAAGAGGGGAAGAAGAGGTGTGACCACAGATAGATTGAGATAAGGGCAGTAGACTACAAGCGGAGAAATGGTTGAGCTCGACACCAGGATGTAGGCAATCCAAGGAAGCTATGCCATCCCTGGATATAAAGCTGACCAGGCGCCTTCTGCGCCTGGACAGAGATAGCCTGCGCCTGGTGGCGGGGACCATCACCGGACATTGTTCACTGAATAAACACTTCCACACCCTAGGAATCACTGACAGTCCCCTGTGCAGGGCATGCATGGAGGCGGAGGAAACTGTGGCGCATGTGCTCCTTGAGTGACAGGCGTTACCAAGATTCGTGAGGAGACCCTGGGAACACCACGATCCCTTGCGGATGCCCTGAGGAAACCGGGAAGTCTGATCTGCTTCTGGAGGGAGGTTGGGTGGTTGGAATAATCGACCGCCACGGCTCACGCACAATGGTCCACCTTAAGGACTAAGTGCGGAAACCTGAACCCCATAAAGAAGAAGGGCAGTAGACTTATGATGATGTTAATAAAATATGATTATTTTTATCAATACAACTCCTACGGTTCACCGGCCGAATAATAGCGTTCACCTATGTGGCGACTAGCGACATCTATCGCAACACCTGCGTACTAACAAACGATCGACAGAAATCCTACATCGCGCTATGAACATTATCCGCGACATAAGCCTATATAGGAGTTCCCGACTTACAACTGTCGGGCAGTTGGCCCACCGGACACAACACCCGTCCGGTCGGAGGATCCTCCCTTTTCAACGGGGGATGAGGAGCTTTACACCCTGTTCCTCATACCCCCAAACCTACATAACCTAAAAGTGCCAGTTCTACTTTAGAGCGACAATGAAAAAAAAAACAAAAATAAAGCAGAACTACTTTCTATCAAGTCGCACCGCGCGCCGGACAAGCGGACACGTGTTTTTGTCCGAGACTCCGAGCACAAATTACGTCAGCAGTGTAGTCAGTCGAAAAGTAATTTTCAGAAGGTGAACCACTTGTCTTCTTAGCGTGCCTAGTGTTTCCCCAACTCTATCGGAAGCAGTTGAATATCAGGATATTACACGGAATGCCTGCATACTACTGATATATTTTTTTATGAAATTCCGCGATATCAGGAAAACATATATTCTAAGAAGCAGCATCCACACTTTTGTATATTCACTGGGACAAATATGTACCTTAGGTTAATATGCATACCGTCGGGGCTGCGGGTTGTTCGAAAGAGATACCGCGGCTTCGACACAAGGGCTAAGAAGGAACATGGGTGGTTTTTAGTCAGTAGAAGTCTGACACTCTCTAGTGCTTTGCCCAGAGTAGGAGGAGCCATTTAATGACATCCCGATCCGCCAAAAAAAAAAGGGTAATATGCATCCGAATATTCGATCCCTAACTTTAGTGTAAATTATATTCTCTTATACAAAACGGCTACAAACAGCAGCACAAATAAAGCAACATGGTAAACTATGTAGCACAATTAGTTCTGTAAATAAAATAGGCAGCACGGCTAGGACTGAAAATAATGCATTTCTGCCTGCACCCTCCTTTCGTAAGAAATAAAGAAAAAGTATATATATATATATAGTATAAGTCCACACAGGACAAAAGAGATTGACAAAAAAATTAAAGATTAAAAAGTAAACAAATGAGAAGCACTTAAAATTAGGACATACATACATTACATTTAAATTAGTCCCGTACGAAACCAAAAGGCCACTATACAAAAGAAAAGGCTATAAAGTACGTAGTAATTTAAAACTACAGTAAAATATGTAGTATGGCTACTAAGTTTGAACTGTCAAAATATTTCGGATTGTCAACTCTAGGTAGTTTGACGATTCAACAACATTTTTTGCGTGATTTTTTTGTAAATAATTATTCTAAATAAAGTCAATAGAAAAACCATAACCTTTGTGGTCGTTGTTTTTTTTTATTGTTATAAATGGGCTTGCTCTTGACTTCAATCTTGCCCTAAGAGCTGAGATGATGTCGACGATGGAACGAGCAAAATAAACTTGGTTGAAATAGGAATAAGAATTACCCTTCCTTTTGGCTTCGCCGTAGTCGGATAAAAATAGAATACAGAAAATCGTCAAAACTGTGACATGTAAAAAATAGGATGTGTTTCGCATTCAATTATCTCTAAACTGTCATATAGTTTTCCTTCTGCACTTTCACGATGAATTTGATTGTTCTGAACCTTCTGCACCATTTCTGTTCAGTGGCAAATGCACAACTGTAATAATAATCTACATTCGCGTACGATCAATTAGTTAATGGCGGCTTATTTGCATATTTCAACAATTACTTCGCATTTTTGGCGCGAATTAGTCTGTTTTAAGTAAGATGTAAACCAAGGGGCATTGTTCTTTTCTTCATTATGCAAATTACCTGTATTACAGCACATAACGGTACTGTTAGGGTTTACACAAGTATTAGAGGTTTTATATAATGAGAAAGGATTTTACGAAACTCCTCCTCTAGTGGATTAAAGATACACAAGAAGATGAATGTAACCGCAAACGATATAATATGCAACCGCAATCCAATTGCTTCTTCTCAGCATGTCGACCCAGTTCAGGCGCGGATCCAGGGAGGGGGGTCAGGGGGTCATGACCCCCCCCTGGGCTGGGTCCAGGACCTAGGTGGACCACTAATTAAAATTGTTGAACGTAATGTTTTTATTATATATTTTACACAACAGCTCAAAACATAGTGTTTTTAGGGTTCATGTATGTTTATTTGTGAGTTTCTTTATTCCACCATAACTTCTAAGCGAGTTATTCCGGTCTGATCCCCCAAACCGATCCACTGCCAATATTTTTCTTTTGTTTAACGCCTGAACCGATTTTGATAGGTCCTTAGATTGTTTGCATTATCCCTAGTGTTATAGGCTGGTGAAAAATCCACGTTAAAAGATTCACATACGTTATCCCAACTACGAGTATGTTGTAATAGTCGGCTTCCAGTCTAACTGGATGCTGGTAAAAACCGGAATTTTACATGGAACGACTGCTTTCTTGGCCTGCACACAGTGCACACTGCACAACCCAGTTAGTACTGGGTACAACGAGATATCCCTTAGTATGACTGGTTGTCAGACTTTCGGGCTCTGGCTGTTTCCGAGGCAATGAAAAAACTGAGTACATATTTTACGTTTTATAGTTATGTAAATCTTTACGTATCGTAGTGTTAATGGATTTATCCCTTACAAGGTTGAGTCAGAATGGTACACTTTTAATAGACCACAAAATCTCAGTAACCAATTTATACAAAGTACACACCAATAATTTTTTTCGTAAGAATAATCGTTTATCATTGTCGAGTCAGTCACTTCTTTCGAACCTCTGTCTTAGGCGCTTGGTTCAGGAAGTGGAGGATTGATGTCTACCAATGTCTACCAACTTGAAAATATTCTCACTAAATTACCACCCAAAAAAAAAGAGCAATAGAAAGATCAATATTAACAAAAATGAAAACAAAAACCTCTACCTGGCTCTCAGTAATACCCACAAGAAAAGACAACTTCGATCTTTCACCCCACGAATTCAGGGACGCGCTAGCTATAAGATATCACCGCACACCAGTCTCCATGCCTGCGTCGTGCGACGGTTGCGGCAGCGACGAATTTAGCGTGGACCATGCCTTATGCTGCAAGACGGGCGGCCTCATCACACGCAGACACAACGAGATAAGAGACCTTTTCTGTGAACTGTGCCAGCAAACCTGGGGCAACGTCACGAAGGAGCCAGTCATCTCCGAAGGCGACTCAGGACTGCGTGGAGACTTCGCCTGCCGCGGAGTGTGGATTGCCCAGAGGGAGGCGTTATTTGATGTCCGTGTCGTTGACACCGACGCTCCCTCCTACGCATCACGCCCAGTAGCAGCTGTCCTCCGCTCTGCCGAAGAAGAAAAGAAAAGGAAGTACTGCGGCCCATGCGAGACGCGTCATGCCACTTTCACCCCCCTGGTGACTTCTGTTGACGGAGTTTTTGCTCCACAAATGACTTCATTCATAGCACACCTTGCCGAAGCACTAGCGGACCGCTGGAGCAGGCCCCTTTCTACAATTACAGGCTGGTTACGTGCGAGAATACAAACAGCCATCATCTCGAGCAAGTAGTATGTGCATTCGCGGCACACGTCATAAATGGCAACTGATAAACATCTATGAAGATGGTGCTGCTCTTCCCCACGTCTTGTCATAAACCTTTCCATTAACCTGTCACTTCACCTATTATTAGTTTGTTTTTATTTTATGTATGTTATTTTTAAGTTAGTTGCTTGATAATAAAGTTATATATATTTTTATGTCTACCAAGATAAGAGTAAGCGGATCTCTTCTCGAATCAAGTAAAACAGTATTTTATACTCTTTCGTGCTCGCAGTGTTCGTTGTTGCGGGCATTCGGTGGCGTGTGGTTCGGCGTGGTGGCTTTCGGAATGACGTATTGCACTCGTAGTTTCGTTCTTCTTCCGTCCTTCTGACATTCAAAAGTGCCTGTAATGGCTTAATTGAAATAAAATATTTGAGTTTTTTTTTTTGAGTTTTTCCTCCCAATGACAATATCTTTGCCACCCCCCAAAATCTTTAAAAAAATTCGCGCTCGCTACGCTCGCGCCTTCCTCCTGCCTCCCGCCTGCTCTTTTACCATTCTGTTTCGCTTGAGACGCTCATCTACTTCAATTCTCATTTCTGATTCTAAGTCGTCTATCCACCGAAAATTGTTCAACGCATTATCCCCCTGGATAAGGGTTATGGCACTTCGAAGAATCAAATCGTGGCTAAGAGCTTCAATGGTTGAAGAACGTCTAACCAGACTGGCACTTCTCCACACTAAAAACCCATTGAAGTAGGTAGATGAAGTGGTAACGCGTTTCAGGAGAAGACGTAAAAGAAAAATTGATTTTGTTATTTAAATATAGGTATTTTTAAGTACCTACGTACATAGATTAATAAAACACCTATTTTTTACTTGTATACAAGATTATAAAAATTAAATTATAACTTCTTGTGACTTGACCACGACTCTTTGTGACCCCCCCCTGGCACCAAAGCTGGATCCGCCCTTGACCCAGTTTGAGCCACTAGTTTGGCGCTTTCGGTAGCGTCCATCAGTTCCTGCAGTGAACAAACAACAGGACACAATATTAAGTGTCCCATTGTTTGTGGGACAGCACCGCATTTACACTCCTGCAGGGCTATTGACAGTGGCTAACCTAAAGTGTCCATAGATAAACTGTAAATTGGTTATGGTTGTACTAAGTTTTTGTTACCGTAGCGATGATTATTATTTTTACTATTATGTATGCTTTAATTAATCTGTGAACAGCAGCGTTAAATATTTTATTTATTTCTATATCTATACATAATATGTATAGATATAGATATAGATATTGCAGCCCACAACGCTGTTATTTATTTATTTAAACTTCTTCCACACAAAAAAAAGGTATAAAGGCGGACTTAATGCCTTAGGCATTCTCTACCAGTCAACCAAGGGTGGTGTAGAGATTAGACACACACACGCACACACGCTGCTGTTCACAGATTAATTAAAGCATACATAATAGTAAAAATAATAATCATCGCTACGGTAACAAAAACTTAGTACAACCATAACCAATTTACAGTTTATCTATGGACACTTTAGGTTAGCCACTGTCAATAGCCCTGCAGGAGTGTAAATGCGGTGCTGTCCCACAAACAATGGGACACTTAATATTGTGTCCTGTTGTTTGTTCACTGCAGGAACTGATGGACGCTACCGAAAGCGCCAAACTAGTGGCTCAAACTGGGTCAAGGGCGGATCCAGCTTTGGTGCCAGGGGGGGGTCACAAAGAGTCGTGGTCAAGTCACAAGAAGTTATAATTTAATTTTTATAATCTTGTATACAAGTAAAAAATAGGTGTTTTATTAATCTATGTACGTAGGTACTTAAAAATACCTATATTTAAATAACAAAATCAATTTTTCTTTTACGTCTTCTCCTGAAACGCGTTACCACTTCATCTACCTACTTCAATGGGTTTTTAGTGTGGAGAAGTGCCAGTCTGGTTAGACGTTCTTCAACCATTGAAGCTCTTAGCCACGATTTGATTCTTCGAAGTGCCATAACCCTTATCCAGGGGGATAATGCGTTGAACAATTTTCGGTGGATAGACGACTTAGAATCAGAAATGAGAATTGAAGTAGATGAGCGTCTCAAGCGAAACAGAATGGTAAAAGAGCAGGCGGGAGGCAGGAGGAAGGCGCGAGCGTAGCGAGCGCGAATTTTTTTAAAGATTTTGGGGGGTGGCAAAGATATTGTCATTGGGAGGAAAAACTCAAAAAAAAAAACTCAAATATTTTATTTCAATTAAGCCATTACAGGCACTTTTGAATGTCAGAAGGACGGAAGAAGAACGAAACTACGAGTGCAATACGTCATTCCGAAAGCCACCACGCCGAACCACACGCCACCGAATGCCCGCAACAACGAACACTGCGAGCACGAAAGAGTATAAAATACTGTTTTACTTGATTCGAGAAGAGATCCGCTTACTCTTATCTTGGTAGACATAAAAATATATATAACTTTATTATCAAGCAACTAACTTAAAAATAACATACATAAAATAAAAACAAACTAATAATAGGTGAAGTGACAGGTTAATGGAAAGGTTTATGACAAGACGTGGGGAAGAGCAGCACCATCTTCATAGATGTTTATCAGTTGCCATTTATGACGTGTGCCGCGAATGCACATACTACTTGCTCTGATGATGGCTGTTTGTATTCTCGCACGTAACCAGCCTGTAATTGTAGAAAGGGGCCTGCTCCAGCGGTCCGCTAGTGCTTCGGCAAGGTGTGCTATGAATGAAGTCATTTGTGGAGCAAAAACTCCGTCAACAGAAGTCACCAGGGGGGTGAAAGTGGCATGACGCGTCTCGCATGGGCCGCAGTACTTCCTTTTCTTTTCTTCTTCGGCAGAGCGGAGGACAGCTGCTACTGGGCGTGATGCGTAGGAGGGAGCGTCGGTGTCAACGACACGGACATCAAATAACGCCTCCCTCTGGGCAATCCACACTCCGCGGCAGGCGAAGTCTCCACGCAGTCCTGAGTCGCCTTCGGAGATGACTGGCTCCTTCGTGACGTTGCCCCAGGTTTGCTGGCACAGTTCACAGAAAAGGTCTCTTATCTCGTTGTGTCTGCGTGTGATGAGGCCGCCCGTCTTGCAGCATAAGGCATGGTCCACGCTAAATTCGTCGCTGCCGCAACCGTCGCACGACGCAGGCATGGAGACTGGTGTGCGGTGATATCTTATAGCTAGCGCGTCCCTGAATTCGTGGGGTGAAAGATCGAAGTTGTCTTTTCTTGTGGGTATTACTGAGAGCCAGGTAGAGGTTTTTGTTTTCATTTTTGTTAATATTGATCTTTCTATTGCTCTTTTTTTTTGGGTGGTAATTTAGTGAGAATATTTTCAAGTTGGTAGACATTGGTAGACATCAATCCTCCACTTCCTGAACCAAGCGCCTAAGACAGAGGTTCGAAAGAAGTGACTGACTCGACAATGATAAACGATTATTCTTACGAAAAAAATTATTGGTGTGTACTTTGTATAAATTGGTTACTGAGATTTTGTGGTCTATTAAAAGTGTACCATTCTGACTCAACCTTGTAAGGGATAAATCCATTAACACTACGATACGTAAAGATTTACATAACTATAAAACGTAAAATATGTACTCAGTTTTTTCATTGCCTCGGAAACAGCCAGAGCCCGAAAGTCTGACAACCAGTCATACTAAGGGATATCTCGTTGTACCCAGTACTAACTGGGTTGTGCAGTGTGCACTGTGTGCAGGCCAAGAAAGCAGTCGTTCCATGTAAAATTCCGGTTTTTACCAGCATCCAGTTAGACTGGAAGCCGACTATTACAACATACTCGTAGTTGGGATAACGTATGTGAATCTTTTAACGTGGATTTTTCACCAGCCTATAACACTAGGGATAATGCAAACAATCTAAGGACCTATCAAAATCGGTTCAGGCGTTAAACAAAAGAAAAATATTGGCAGTGGATCGGTTTGGGGGATCAGACCGGAATAACTCGCTTAGAAGTTATGGTGGAATAAAGAAACTCACAAATAAACATACATGAACCCTAAAAACACTATGTTTTGAGCTGTTGTGTAAAATATATAATAAAAACATTACGTTCAACAATTTTAATTAGTGGTCCACCTAGGTCCTGGACCCAGCCCAGGGGGGGGTCATGACCCCCTGACCCCCCTCCCTGGATCCGCGCCTGAACTGGGTCGACATGCTGAGAAGAAGCAATTGGATTGCGGTTGCATATTATATCGTTTGCGGTTACATTCATCTTCTTGTGTATCTTTAATCCACTAGAGGAGGAGTTTCGTAAAATCCTTTCTCATTATATAAAACCTCTAATACTTGTGTAAACCCTAACAGTACCGTTATGTGCTGTAATACAGGTAATTTGCATAATGAAGAAAAGAACAATGCCCCTTGGTTTACATCTTACTTAAAACAGACTAATTCGCGCCAAAAATGCGAAGTAATTGTTGAAATATGCAAATAAGCCGCCATTAACTAATTGATCGTACGCGAATGTAGATTATTATTACAGTTGTGCATTTGCCACTGAACAGAAATGGTGCAGAAGGTTCAGAACAATCAAATTCATCGTGAAAGTGCAGAAGGAAAACTATATGACAGTTTAGAGATAATTGAATGCGAAACACATCCTATTTTTTACATGTCACAGTTTTGACGATTTTCTGTATTCTATTTTTATCCGACTACGGCGAAGCCAAAAGGAAGGGTAATTCTTATTCCTATTTCAACCAAGTTTATTTTGCTCGTTCCATCGTCGACATCATCTCAGCTCTTAGGGCAAGATTGAAGTCAAGAGCAAGCCCATTTATAACAATAAAAAAAAACAACGACCACAAAGGTTATGGTTTTTCTATTGACTTTATTTAGAATAATTATTTACAAAAAAATCACGCAAAAAATGTTGTTGAATCGTCAAACTACCTAGAGTTGACAATCCGAAATATTTTGACAGTTCAAACTTAGTAGCCATACTACATATTTTACTGTAGTTTTAAATTACTACGTACTTTATAGCCTTTTCTTTTGTATAGTGGCCTTTTGGTTTCGTACGGGACTAATTTAAATGTAATGTATGTATGTCCTAATTTTAAGTGCTTCTCATTTGTTTACTTTTTAATCTTTAATTTTTTTGTCAATCTCTTTTGTCCTGTGTGGACTTATACTATATATATATATATACTTTTTCTTTATTTCTTACGAAAGGAGGGTGCAGGCAGAAATGCATTATTTTCAGTCCTAGCCGTGCTGCCTATTTTATTTACAGAACTAATTGTGCTACATAGTTTACCATGTTGCTTTATTTGTGCTGCTGTTTGTAGCCGTTTTGTATAAGAGAATATAATTTACACTAAAGTTAGGGATCGAATATTCGGATGCATATTACCCTTTTTTTTTGGCGGATCGGGATGTCATTAAATGGCTCCTCCTACTCTGGGCAAAGCACTAGAGAGTGTCAGACTTCTACTGACTAAAAACCACCCATGTTCCTTCTTAGCCCTTGTGTCGAAGCCGCGGTATCTCTTTCGAACAACCCGCAGCCCCGACGGTATGCATATTAACCTAAGGTACATATTTGTCCCAGTGAATATACAAAAGTGTGGATGCTGCTTCTTAGAATATATGTTTTCCTGATATCGCGGAATTTCATAAAAAAATATATCAGTAGTATGCAGGCATTCCGTGTAATATCCTGATATTCAACTGCTTCCGATAGAGTTGGGGAAACACTAGGCACGCTAAGAAGACAAGTGGTTCACCTTCTGAAAATTACTTTTCGACTGACTACACTGCTGACGTAATTTGTGCTCGGAGTCTCGGACAAAAACACGTGTCCGCTTGTCCGGCGCGCGGTGCGACTTGATAGAAAGTAGTTCTGCTTTATTTTTGTTTTTTTTTTCATTGTCGCTCTAAAGTAGAACTGGCACTTTTAGGTTATGTAGGTTTGGGGGTATGAGGAACAGGGTGTAAAGCTCCTCATCCCCCGTTGAAAAGGGAGGATCCTCCGACCGGACGGGTGTTGTGTCCGGTGGGCCAACTGCCCGACAGTTGTAAGTCGGGAACTCCTATATAGGCTTATGTCGCGGATAATGTTCATAGCGCGATGTAGGATTTCTGTCGATCGTTTGTTAGTACGCAGGTGTTGCGATAGATGTCGCTAGTCGCCACATAGGTGAACGCTATTATTCGGCCGGTGAACCGTAGGAGTTGTATTGATAAAAATAATCATATTTTATTAACATCATCATAAGTCTACTGCCCTTCTTCTTTATGGGGTTCAGGTTTCCGCACTTAGTCCTTAAGGTGGACCATTGTGCGTGAGCCGTGGCGGTCGATTATTCCAACCACCCAACCTCCCTCCAGAAGCAGATCAGACTTCCCGGTTTCCTCAGGGCATCCGCAAGGGATCGTGGTGTTCCCAGGGTCTCCTCACGAATCTTGGTAACGCCTGTCACTCAAGGAGCACATGCGCCACAGTTTCCTCCGCCTCCATGCATGCCCTGCACAGGGGACTGTCAGTGATTCCTAGGGTGTGGAAGTGTTTATTCAGTGAACAATGTCCGGTGATGGTCCCCGCCACCAGGCGCAGGCTATCTCTGTCCAGGCGCAGAAGGCGCCTGGTCAGCTTTATATCCAGGGATGGCATAGCTTCCTTGGATTGCCTACATCCTGGTGTCGAGCTCAACCATTTCTCCGCTTGTAGTCTACTGCCCTTATCTCAATCTATCTGTGGTCACACCTCTTCTTCCCCTCTTTCATACTTTTTCTTTTCTTTTGGGTCCTCTGGGCAGAGCGGTAGCGAGTGTCAGACTTCTACTGACTAAAATCCACCCATGTTCCTTCTTAGCCTTTGTGCCGAGGCCGCGGTACCTATCTCTTTCGAAAAACCCGCAGCATACTTCTCTATTAATTGTCATCTCAGTAATCACCTTAAATTCTCTCTGGTCATTTATTTATGTATGTTCCATTCTTACAAAACCATGCTGCGCTCCAGAACAAATCACTGACGTCACTCAAAAAGCCGCTAAGGTAGTGAGCCTGGGCTGGCCATGTCTGCTGTATGCCCAACGACCTGTGGGTCCAAATAACCACGTTGTGGAACCCTGACACAGACAGAAAGCGACGTGGTAGATCTCGCAGGAAACGGCGCGGCGTGACGACCTGCAGGGCTATCGCGCATCTTTTAATGACAGTGGCTATTTGGCTAACCTACAGTGTCTATCAAATAACTGTCAAATGGTTAGTTTAAAAAAAAATGTCCCAAACCATAACCAATTTACAGTTAATTTATGGACACTTAGGATAGCCACTGACAAAAAAAAGATACGCAATAGCCCTACTGGACAGGGCTAGCAACCAGTGGTCCACATTCAGGAAGTCATGGGAGAGACCTTTGCCACCAGTGGGATGACACAGGCTAACAGTAAGAGTATTCTTTCATTAAGTAAATCATGATAAATTCTGCTTCCTACACTCACTCTATTATGCAACACATATACGGAATGGATATCCCTTTCACTAAGATATTTGCAACATTATACATTACGTGTCAATCATAGAAACTTCTTATTCTTCTTTATCGTGTGATTACTGCCTAATCTGGGGGTCTATAATAGTATTTATATTGTGATAATAGCTAGTTTAGTAGATTATAATATAAATTGCGTTAAAAAGCGTAAAATGGACCTTTCATAATAGTGACTGCGTCTGTGACCATTTAGGAAAATAGATCTTAATAAGAAAATAATTTGAATTGCGTTAAAATTCGTGAAATGGTTACAGACGCAGCGACTTCTCTTGTTGTGTTGTGTTGCTGTCTGACTAATGAGTCCAAATTACACTGATCTTTATACTCGATATAACTTTTGATGCTGCTGTCATCAAACAAAATAAATGTGAAAGGAGTCTGTCAGTGTACGACATCAAAAATACATAAATGTTTTATTTTCGAAATAATAATAAAAAAGGAACTGTGAGCCTGATCGCGTTATATCGCACCCTACCTCACGCCACAGAGCGGTAGCGACAACACGCCATCTTCCGGAGAGTCGTTTCCGCTTGCATTGTTTACTTAAATCTGCTTTTTATTATACTTACGTACAGTCACAAGCAGTGGTTGCCCAGTCGAGTCGTTCGCGAGGTGTTAATTAATTTCATCATCACTGCTCTCAAAACTCCTCCCGTTCTGGGCAGAGCGGAAGGGAGTGTCAGATTTCTACTGACTAAAAACAAAACCAATCATGTTCCTTCTTAGCCATTTGTGTCGAGGCCACGGTATCTCGAGGTTCGAACAACCCGCAGCCCCGAGACGGGATAGAGAGGAAGCCTGTGTCCTAGAATTGGAAACATTACGGGGTGATTATAATAATGCCACCACGAAAGCTGGATATATTATGTCCGGTTGATGGCAAAAGACTCGTACAGTCGAACAAGCTAATAAGTATACAGGGTAGAGATCTTTATAATTCTATAACATTGAAAATATTTATTGCAGTTTTGTTTTATCAAGTGTGTCGCATTGAGCGACTAATGTCAAACGCTGTATCGTTTGACATCAGTCTCTAAATGTATCTGTATAATCATAAAAGTAAATACAAGTTAGCTGGCTGTATACTTATTAGTTTGTTCGACTGTACACACGGCTACACATCAAGCTATACAAAACCAATATAATCTGATCGTTCATTGTGCGAAAAGATCTAGTAAAGTGAGGCCAAGATTAACTGGTTTTGTATAGCTTGATGTGTAGCCGTGTGTACCTTATTACGTGGAACTCAAAACATAATTGGTGAAATGTGGGTGTCCTATTCAGTTCACCTATCCTATCACCCAGGCACAGGGTTAAGACTGGTTGGTTGTGACTGTACTTACATGTGCCAATTCAATACTGCCTTCTTTAACGTTTTATTTTATGAAGTGTTGCAATCTCAGTCTTTTACATAATAAATGATTATGTGTTATGTATCGCAGACGGACAGTGTGTTTTGATTATGATTTATAAACCTTTCGAACCAGTCTGCTTCTCATACGGAGAAGGTACGAGCTTTGATCAACACGGTCGCTAGCTCTCTGGCGTTTGTGATTCCCGAATTTTGTTTGCTTGTATTATAGAGATAATACGGTCTAAGTACTTAACAGTTTAAGCTTTTATCTTTTACTTCATCTGCATTGGTACCTATGATAACATAATAATTATTTTAATCGCTCTAAAATGGTGTTAGTTCACACTACATGACATGACATTTATTTATTTCCAGGCAACAATAAATACCTTACAATGCCTTACATGCTAAGTTGCATGTGATATTTATACAATTCTTGTTAGTAAATAATTATAGAACCTTAAAACTATAACCTGTTACCTTACTTTTTTTTTTATTATAAATGGGCTTGCTCTTGACTTCAATCTAGCCCTAAGGGCAGAGATGATGTCGACGAAGGAACGAGCTTACCCAGAAGAAGCCTGTTTACTCGCGACTTAAATAGATTAGGGTTATATGAACTCGGAAAAACCGATGCAGGCAGGGAATTCCACTCCTTGGCTGTGCGCATATTATAGGACTTAGCAAAGCGCTTCATTAAGACTAGGACAAGACTGGGACTAGGTTAAGACTGGAGGTAAACACACTTTTAATTTTATAATGATCCTGTACGGTATTTCAAATTCTGCCTTTGTCCAACTCGAGAATTTCGGGACTCTTTCAAAATGTGTACTAGATAGATATCCCATTTATCGGGGAAGGCTAAAGGCTACCTATATTTATAACATCACGTTACGACTAACCTAACAGGAGCGAAGCATCAAAGGGCACAATTCAAAAACGGGGAAACGTCAGCTCATTTATAGCCTGTGTTAGCAAGTGCCTATGGCCCACTCTCTCTAACCCTCTTTCTCTTTGATGGAGTAGTTTTTACCCGACTACGGCAAATCCAAGGAGGGTTATGATTTTGACTGGCTATGTATGTATGTATGTATGTATGTATGTGTGTATCTTCATCTGTTCCCTCATAGCTTCTAATCTACTTATCGGAACTCGACATATGAGGTATCGTTAGAACCGTCTTCATTTTCCGCTGAACATAGGCTACGTGACGTGTCACAAAAAGTGATTTGGCGCCCTCTAGCGGTCAAAAAGTAAGGCTTAAAAAATAAAAATGGAGATAAACACGCCGTGTTTGGTATCATTTATTAAGTTATTCAGGCCAACTATAGTTACTTGAAGGAAAGTATGCAATGAGTTTAACAGTTAAAACCAACCATACAATTCCAAACCGTATCAGCATTTGATCAAGAACTCGCGAAATGCAATTAGACACAAAGTTAGCTGCAACATTCGAAACAGTCCAGGGGCGGACTGCCGCTGAACACCTGCATTACATAGTTGCAAGCGAATTAAACTGTTTGCAGATGGAACTGATAAAAATATGGTTGAATTAACTGTGCTATGTTAACTAATGACTGGAACTGACGTTTGTGTTTTAACATTACTTTTAAGAATACTTTAGTTTAGCTTAGCAATTATTGCCTGGGAATCTACAAATTTACTTATTTACAACATTTAAAAACTACTATTTACGGAACTAAGATAATAATACAATATATAAAAGCATCAAAAAGGGGAGTAATTATAGGGCGTCAAAAAATTCGTCCACACCGCTGTCAACAGGAAAAGTGCCCAGAAGGCTGGCAGCATTGCCACGTTGGATGGCACGTGAAGAGTCGACCAAACGCTTGGCAATTTCCTGATACATTAAGTGGGCACTCGGACGGAGTCGGACCCCATGGCCCCAGTGTTTCAACCCCAAACGGCTCAAACACATAACTACCAATTAAGTTATTGTATTTGCGCCGTTTGAGGTTTTCAGCACCTGCAGCAGCCGCCCCAGCACAGCTCACCGTGCTAGGAAGATGGGATGGCGCAAGGGTGTCGACACAAGTTGCATCCCACACCAAAGGCCTACCTACAAATGGGATATAAAGTAAACTATGCCCTCCTGTTGGGGCTGCAGGCTGTTCGAAAGAGATACCGCGGCCTCAGCACAAAGGGCTAAGAAGGAACATGGATGGTTTTTAGTCAGTAGAAGTCTGACACTCCCTACCGCTATTTGATGATTTCGAACCCTCTAAAACAAAAGTTACAATTCACCATGACCATGACCATGTCAGTTTAAAAACTTATAAGTTACAATTATTACAACAACATTTCGACAAGTCCCTTGTAATAGGAACGAGAAAAACCGGCCAAGAGCGTGTCGGGCCACGCTCAGTGTAGGGTTCCGTAGTAATAATTCTTTTTTTGTTTGAAAAATGATACGTTCAGGATAATAAAATATGTAAACGAAGTTAAAAAAAGTGCTTGCATATACGATTATACTACAAACTTAGTCCAGAATTTATTTTTCATTACTCATACTCTGAAAGTAGGTCTGAACATGCCTGCGGAGCGGGTTGAAAGTACTACTTTTCAGCCCTAGGGAGAATCGCTTTCTACTGACAGCTGTCTAATTATTTGTTGTAATTGGGAGCAAACCTATTGCCATCAACCAATGTAATTAGGAGCAAGCCTATTGCCATCAACTGATGTAATTGGGACCAAGCCTATTGCCATGAAACCATGTAATTAGGAGCAAGCCTATTGCCATCAACTGATGTAATTGGGGGCAAGCCTATTGCCATCAACCGATGTAATTAGGAGCAAGCCTATTGCCATCAACCGATGTAATTAGGAGCAAGCCTATTGCCATCCACCGATTTAGGTAATTGAGAGCAAGCCTATTGCCCTCAACCAATGTAATTAGGAGCTAGCCTATTGCCATCAACTGATGTAATTAGGGGGCAAGCCTATTGCCATCAACTAAACTAATTAGGAGCAAGCCTATTGCCATCAACCGATGTAATTAGGTGCAAGCCTGTTGCCATCAACTGATATAATTAGGAGCAAGCCTATTGTCATTAACCAATGTAATTAGGAGCAAGCCCATTGCCATCAACTGATGTAATTGGGGGAAAGCCTATTGTCCCCAACCGATGTAATTAGGAGCAAGCCTATTGCCATCAACTAATCTAATTAGGAGCAAGCCTATTGCCATCAACCAATGTAATTACGAGCAAGCCTATTGTTATCAACCGATGTAATTAGCAGCAAAGTCTATTCACCGATTTAGATAGTTGGGGGCAAGCCTATTCCCATCAACTTTCCTTGTATTCGTAATGAAAAGCACAGTGTTTACCTCGGGTTAAAGACTTATTTAGTCCCTCGAACTATTAGCGCCCTCGCTGCGCTCAGGCGCCAAACCCCGACTCGGGACTAGATAAGTTCCTTTCACCCCTAAGGTAACAATGTACTATTAGTAAACCCCTATTCATTTTTAAATACCTTTCCAACAATATATCACACGTTAGGGTAGAAATTAAAAAAAAAAATCACTTCCCACTTTACATATAGGGGGGCTACCCTAATAAAACATTTTTTTCCAATTTTTATTTTACCACTTTGTCGGCGTGATTGATACGCATATTGGTACCAAATTTCAGCTTTCTAGTGCTAACGGTCACAGAGATTAAGCGAGGACGGACAGACGGACAGACAGACATGGCGAAACTATAAGGGTTCCTAGTTGACTACGGAACCCTAAAAAGCAGTAGCCGTGAACCGAGAAGCTCCTTTTGGTAAAACCCAATCCTATTGTACGGTGGGCAACGTAATCAGGGAAATGATGTTTTACAGTCGTTTGGCTTCAGTATTATATAAAGCTCAAGTCCGGTCTGGCATGGAGTATTGCTGTCACCTTTGGGATGGCTCAGCCAAATACCAACTTGCCACACTTGACTCTGTAGAGCGCAGAGCCAGGAGGCTAATTGGTGACGATAGGCTGGTTGTCAAGCTACATAGCCAGGCCCACCGTCACAAAGTCGCATGTCTCGGTCTTCTACAGACTGTACTTCGGAGAGTGTGCGCAGGAGCTCCACGAGCTGATTCCACCATCTCCCTTCTTCCATCGGGAGACTAGACGTACTGCAGGTTATCACCGATACCTAGTCGACGTTCCACACATTCGAACGAAGCGCTTTGCCAAGTCCTTTATTATGCGCACAGCCAAGGAGTGGAACACACTGCCTGCGTCGGTTTTCCCGAGTTCATCAGTCACGGTTGTAAATACAATAGTGTCCTTAGGATTTCAAAGTGTACAAGCAATTACAAAAGTTTCGCCGTCGCCTGTCGGTCCTGGCTCGAAACCCTAATCTATTTAAGTCGCGAGTAAACAGGCTTCTTCTGGGTAAGCTCGTTCCATCGTCGACATCATCTCTGCCCTTAGGGCAAGATTGAGGTCAAGAGCAAGCCCATTTATAATAAAAAAAAAAATAAAAAAAAATACAACAATAGGGCCGAAGAATCAAAACTGACACCTCTTGTTTGGGATCAATATGCCAGACTATATTTACGATACAAATGATCTAAAGTCTAGTGTTCAAATAATCGTTAAAGGGTTCTACGCTGACTCCTCGAGTCCTGGGCCAGGGCCTGCAGTCTCTACACTAATAACGACGCTACGAATGTCGTTAAGTCGAGAAATCGTAAACTTTCTGTAATAGATTTTCAGCTTTATTTCAACAGCATAAGGTTCAAAATCTATTAAAGAAAGTTTACGATTTTACGACTTAGCGACAGATTTTTATCGTTATTTAGTGTAGAGATGCAGGCCCTGCAGTCTCTACACTAAATATCGTTAAAAATCTGTCGCAAAGTCGTATCGATGTCAAATTTATTTAATAGATTTTCAGCTTTATTTCAACGGCATAAGGTTGAAAATCTATTAGAAATTTGACATCGATACGACTTTGCGACAGATTTTTAACGATATTTTGACACACACACGCTGTACTCTAAGCAATTCTTTGTATTGTTATTAAATTGTAAATCCGTAATTGGCTGTAAGCTAAGTTTATATTCTTAGGATAAAACCTCAAGGGCTGTGGATTTTGTGATCAATAAATAAATAAATAAATAAATATTTAGTGTAGAGACTGCAGGCCCTGGCATGACTTTGTTACCTACTTGGGAGGTCGTATTTAGCGCGATTCAGAACTAATGTTTTATGGAACATCTCTCCAATACATGACATCACGCCTGTAATCCCCTAAGGGGTAGGCAGAGGTAGGTATATCATAAAGTACACCCATATTTCGCCAGTCATGTTTACGTCCCACATAACAGGGTCAACGAGGACGACGTCAACGAGGCATTCAACGACTCTATTTGTTTAAATTTCACTTCTTCATATCTTGCAATGGTAAAAGTTCCAAATATATAAGCTTCACCCAAAAATTCAGAATCGTAATCCGGGCCCCGAGTCTGCTATTCAATAGTGTCAGAATGGTCTATCATTGAGTTGATTTTGACAAGTAGACGACAAGCCAAAAAGTACCTTAAGTCGACTGATTTAAGGTACTTTTTGGCTTGTCGTCTACTTGTCATCAATCAACAATTATGAGAGCAATGATAGACCATTCTGACACTATTGAATAGCAGACTCGGGGTCCAGTTCTTGTCATCATAGTGTAATAATGAACTACCTAATTAAACACTCCATTTACTAGCCCACCTAGGCATCCTAAAAACAACTTTTGATAGAAACGGGCAGGCTGTCTGTCACAACTACCCCGACAAAAAATATTTCAGCTATGGATTGATACCGTTTCTTAAACAACTCAAAACAAAAACTATCCAACCCAAAATCTATTTTCAACGTTCTTATCAATATTTTGGGTAAAGATTTTGTCATTGCTATTCAAGTGGACCACACAAGAGAGCAGTGTGCCACCGATCTAAAATGGCGTCTGGACCTGTCAAAATGGGGTGAAACGGCTTGATTTATGTAATACCTTCTGTTTAGACGCTGTAGGTGGTAACGACACATGTGCTGTAACTGTTTATAATAGTTTGTTTACGTTGTAGCTTTTCGAATCGTTGCATACTTTTTTTCTAAGTTACCAAAATGGTCGGCCATTTTTTTTGCAAATTAAAGGGGGTCATGATTTTTTTATTGAATAATATAATTACGCTTTATAACATGACATAAAATCACGCTTGTAAACCCCGAATGGTAAGGCAGAGGTGTACCTAATAGTACACCCATATGTCACCTGAAATGTTTACATAAATGTCTTAAAATAGGGGCCGAGCCTATTATAGAGTTTCTTGCCGGTTCTTCTCCATTGGAAATGACCATCCCGAATCGTGCACCTTTTTGTCGCCGTTTCTTAAGTGGAAATTATGCTTTTTCCTACTCCTCCGCTATTCTTTTCTGATTAATTTCGTTGCGGGATCCAAGACAGTTAAATCATTTCTCTGAGACTTCGTCGAGCTTCATTGTCTCGGCGCTTTTCTTGTGGTCGCCACTGTTGATTCTGGCTAACAGGAGTTACAGTGGTTTGGGAATAGTGTTCAAACCCAGGCTCCGTAGCTGCCACTGAGTAGTTCCTGATGGAAAAACCCAATAACACTTTGCGCCACCAATGAATCTTTGCTGTTAACCAATAAAAGGCTTCATTGCCTAATCCATGTCGAAAATAATGTGTGTGGTCTACACAACTACAAGCAAGCTAGCAAGCAAGCAGCTTACCCTTTTTTGTTTTGGGTTTGGAATATCATCAAATGACTCCTCCCGCTCTGGGCAGAGCGGTAGGGAGTGTCAGACTTCTACTGACTAAAAACCACCCATGTTCCTTCTTAGCCCTTTGTGCCGAGGCCGCGGTATCTCTTTCGAGCAACCCGCAACCCCGACGGGAATACCACTTACCCTACGAGAACTACAAGCAAGCTGATGTTGAGTCGTGTGGCTTTAACATAATTATTATTGTATTTATGTGCGGGTGGAATCCTGCGGTCCCGGTCCCGAAGGACCCACGAGTGCCCACGACCCCTGATGTTATGCTAGACGTAACGCTATGCTAATTTTAATATAAAAATAGTTCCAACTAACAAGTCTACACATCTGCCTCTGGCCGGTAGTTATAGACACCTCGACGTGTGAATTAATCTAATGTGCCGATGTTATCAGGATCCGTTGTTCCGACAAATGGACATCGGACGGGACAGTGGACACAAAGGGCGATGGCTCCTAGTGATGAATTGTTATTGGTGATGGTGTCAACCGTAATGGGTTTGGGACCTATGACAAATTCTAGTTTGAAGTTAAAGACATGAGTTTTAATTCGATTAATAACTTATTATCTGGGTTAAATATTTTTAGATTTATAAATATATAATGCTAAAGATATAAAAGGTATGCACGGTGTAAGCGAAATCAATTTGTTATTATAAATAAATAAAAAATGCTGTTCTATTCATTTTATTTGAATAGAAAGGCACCTCTTTCCTTTTGAAAGAAACAGCCCCTATATTCTTTTAATAATAGACGAATTTTAATGCTGGTTTCAGGAATTTTCTCCTGAAAAAAATATGGATACCAATAAGTGCGTCGATTTACACTATTTTCACACAGACGGTATTTTTTCTGCAAATTAGGTCATCCGTCATGTAGTTGCCCATTTAATTTTGTATCTCGGTTTGCCCTTCAAGAGTCTGAACCAATATTCAATTTTTTTCCCCTGATTTACAGATTCAGATTATTTATTTGTTACGAAGACCTAACGTCCATTATATGTTAATGATTCGTACATGGATTACTATTTACAGACTAGGGACCCTGGCTCTAGCATAGGGGTGGTAAATCTTTATCAGGAATCACACTACACGCCTATTAGGCTTGACTACTGAAAAGCTTAGTACCTACGTACATAATGATAAACTACCTAGTGTTAAAGTAACGCGATGAAAAATTACAGTAGCACAAAGTAATTATTGCTATGACGGTTTTATCAGGCTTTTGTTAAATGTTGTTTTATCTGCATTAGTAAATGTGTAGGTGCTTTAGTAACTGCATAAGGGGAGACGACATTTTTTTTATTGCGGGAATATCCAGGATGCAAGAGCGTGGAGATTGGCACAAGCAAAGGCCGGTCGTTTTTTATAAAGTGTTCCGAATTTCTACAACGTTTTATCAACAGGTTTTATGTAACCTATAAATGTTTAATTTTTGTTTTAATTCTGCGAAAAAAGGTTTGTATGCAGGATGCAGCACCACCCCCAATATATGCACATGCAGGAAAAACAACAAGAATTATATAATATTATATTATTTATTATTAGGTATCATCGTGCCCTGCGTGTTTGTTCACTACAGGAACTCATGATGATACCAAAAGCGTCAAACTATTAGTAGCTCAGTTCCGGGCTGACACAATTTATATTGTCATCGAAATGCTAATTATAAGACTAATTTTAGGTAACATTACTGTCATGGATTACCACAAAGTAACGCCTGACTTTATTCTTAATTTTACACATCTTTTCGGAAGCAACACAATTCCATCATCTTTATCGCGGACTAGGTTTTGTTCCTGGCTTCGCTCCCGTTATGTAAGGAAACTAATTATTATTCATGGTGGGACCGTTGTAAATGTAAACGACGACACCCGGATATTCCCGGGTGTCATTGAAAGAATTTTCGGTATCCAATCAGAAGTTCTGAAGATTTCCCCTGCCTTACCTGACCAGCAAACAAATTTTACCTCTTTATACTTAAAATACATACATATTTACAGAAGGAGCCGCTGCAGACCTCGTAGAAAACGGCGGGACGATCTGAATATGACTAGCGAGCGACCAGTGGTCCACATAGGCCTAGGATGGTGGGGAAAGGTCAAGCCCAGGTGTGGGATATAAGTATAAGTAGTTATAGATTTTTAGTTTGTGTAGGCAAACTTAGCAGCGGCTGTAACCGCAGCCTACGCATCCCGCTAGCACGTTGCTGACTGACTGGTAGGCGGGATGAAATTAACTCAGGACAGTAGAGATTTTTATCTGAAGACAACCAATGAAAGGTGCTGTTGGCGTAGTGGTCGCAAGCGCGACTGCTGAGCATAAGGTCGTCCTGGGTTCGAATCCCGGGTCGGGCAAAGTGTTATTGAGTTTTTCCATCAGGAAATTCTCAGTAGCAGCCAAGGAGTCTGCATTTGTGCCTGGTTGATGGTTATGTATAGGCTCGCCCCTATTCCATGGGACTTTAAATGTCCTAACTGGCTTAATGTGCGTGTACCTACTAATACGTACACCTCTGCCTAATACTTCAGGGATTACAGGCGTGATGTTATGTTATGTTACAGGGTGTAAACGGACTCTTCACGTAACCGTCAAAGAAGTAAGTTTACGCTAAAATGAGTGCTGGGAAAGGGATGTTTGTGTCTGAAAAATCATATTTTCCGTAAGGGCTCAATGTACATGGCAGCACTTAAAACGACATTGTGCTGGTGGATGCATTAAATAGTACAGAGGTCACGGAGGTATTAACTCTGAAAAACGGTATCTAACAATGATCCTGTAATGAGAAGGGATGAAACGCATGTGACTAAAAAAGTGATAGAAATAAATATTGACGGATGGAGAGGGAGACGAAGGCCAAAGAATAGATGGATGGATGGTGTGAGAAATGATATGAAAGAGAAAGGGATAAATGCCACCGTGACGTCTAACAGGGAAGAATAGAAGAAGAAACGTGTTGCGCCGACCCCAAACGGAATGGGATTAGGGAAGATGATGATTTTTCTCTAAAATACGTGTGAAAAAGTTGGCACTTTGACCTTCTGTATCTCCGTAAGTATTTTATTTTTTTTTAAATGGGGCAAGCCCGCCACACTATTCCCAAACCACTGTAACTCCTGTTAGCCAGAATCAACAGTGGCGACCACAAGAAAAGCGCCGAGACAATGAAGCTCGACGAAGTCCCAGAGAAATGATTTAACTGTCTTGGATCCCGCAACGAAATTAATCAGAAAAGAATAGCGAAGGAGTAGGAAAAAACATAGTTTCCACTTCCCTCCGTATCAGCAGGAGACAGAACAGAACAAGGCCAATAGGCACACAGGGACGTATACAACTGAGATAAGCCCAGTTGCCTAGCACCACGGATATTATTTCAGTCATTAATATTACTGGGTCCTAAGTTGTGAGCTGTTATATTTGATTCCAATAATAGGTATGACAAAATTGCTTGAACGCACGGAAATTTGTTCTAGTTTCTACAAGGTCCGTATTATAACTCCGGATGTAACCTGTACACTATTTAACATAATATTACGTTCAGTAGACCTTACCTACTGCCCACACTATAAGAAAAAGTAGAAGGTATGTTCCCAGGTATAGTCCAGAACCCAAAAATCGTAATGACGGATATAACACGTTCCTCTCAGCTTGGTCATGGGTGTTTTTACACCCTGAAGGTAGCCCTGGATGATGGTGATCACACAACCAACACCGCACATACACACATATAGGCCGGCCGTGACAGAAGATGGAAAGACTCTTTTTTTTTAGTTTGTGAAATCATCAAATGGCTCCTCCCGCTCTGGGCGGTAGGGAGTGTCAGACTTCTATTGACTAATAACCACCTATGTTCCTTCTTAGCCCTTTGTGTCGAGGCCGCGGTTTCTCTTTCGAACAACCCGCAGCCTCGACGGGATGGAATGACCCTGTCATGACGACGTGATGCTTCGTCTATGACACGTAAAGTCAACTTTTTACCCGACTACGGCGAAGCCAAAAGGAAGGGTAATGATTTTGGCAGTCTATGTATGTATGTTTGTATGTATGTATGTATGTTCCACCGTAGCGCCTAAACTACTGAACGGATTTTAATAAATTAGGTGTCAATAGATTTGCAAAAATAGCCCGGGTGACATAGGCTATATAAATTTTATAAATTCTTTTTAAGACGGAATTTAAATGTCAAAAACTTACCTCAAAAAATATTAAATTGAGATAATCATAGCAAGTTTGGTATCAAATGAAAGGTCTTGGCGAGCACATTACAAATATGTATTATATTATAGTTTAAGTACACGGGTGAATTTCAACAAATGCCATTTTTTTATCATATCGGTGAACTTTTTCATTTATGTTATTTTTTTATATTTTTCAGGTTTTATGTTATCTTTAGGATATCAAATATCCCCAAATTTAATATCATCAACGTAACATTTAAGACTAAAGAGAAAATTCAGTTTGAATTCTGGTTTCCACCGATATGATAAACCGGCACCGATTATTTTTCTGTACACCGATATGATAAGTTTATCCACCGAAATGATGTACATATCCAGCGATATGATAATCTATCCACCTTTGAACATCAAACAGGAAATAGTTAGTAGGACCTTACATACTTAACGAAATGACACGGGATCTACCGATATGATAAAACGACTCACCGAGATGATAAAATATCTACCGATATGATAAAGCAATCCACCGATGTGACAAAACTGTGCGTTGATCATGAATCAAAACACCGATATTAGATATAAGACACCGATTGATTTTTTCTCATCATTTCGGTGTAAATTATCACATCGGTGGTAATAAAGACCACCGATTACAGCGATATGAGAACAGCGACGTGAGAAATAATACAATTTTTAGAAAATTAGAAAAAATGCATAATATCTAGGATAAATTCAATAACAGTCAATGAAGCTAATTCACTTACTACCTCTGTTAGAACCAAACAACAATAATGAAACTACTCATTACACTAGAAAATGCAACCACCGATAATATAAAATAATTGTCCGGGAGCAACTGAAATGGCGTACTTACGTTATTAGCGGGAATATGCAGCGATTTGACACACGTCCGTCTTGACTGCGCACTAGCACACACTAACGAGAGAAATAAAATTGGGGTGGGGACGCTGTCGGACTCGTCGATGTAAAGTTAGGTTTAAATTACTTTTGTCCAGCGATATGAGAACATTTCGCAGGACAAGTACGTTTGTGCCTCTCAGTAATAATAATCGTTAATTATGTAATAAAATATGTTATATATTAATAATATAACTAATATTCTATGAAATAGAATAAGTTATATCCTTAACTTACTTATTTTTATTAGTGTATATAAGCTTTTTGTTTGTAAAAAAAGTAGAGGGACAGCACCGATTTGAAAAAAATAGAGGTTTATGTATATATTTTCTACCTTTGTAATAGTCCATAGTTAAATTATATTTTTGCCACAACGCAATAACTATCTATTGAATACTAAAAAAAATAATTCAGAGCAACATTTCTTTTTTGAAATACTAATTTCACCGAAGACAAAAAAATAAGTCATTTGGGAAATTCACCCACACACAAAAATAAAATTCAAATAAAAAAATTAAGCTCAAAAAACTAAAACCCGACTACTAACAAAATCGCGGTCTTAAAAGTAGAAAACGAGAAAATAATTCTTGTCAGATATTCTTCGTAGTCGCATGCCACTTTGCTAATGGCAATTAGCAGCTGACTTCTGTATCAATGAGAACGCCATGAAGGAGCATCAGGTATCAGTGGCATGCGACTACGAAGAATATCAGACAAGAATAATTTTCTTGTTTTCTACTTTTAAGACCGCGATTTTGTTAGTAGTCGGGTTTTAGATTTTTGAGCTTACCAAATTTTTTTATTCCTATTATAATAAAGTTTGTTTTGGAACGATTTTTGAACTACGTATTCCATTTTCGTTTCCACGCTACTGAAGTAGTGATGTCGTTAGGTCATATTATTATGCAGATATGATCGATAAAAGTTATATTTATTATTTAATTTATTTCACTCCATGTTCGTTATAGTTTTTTTTTTAGTTAATCATCAATTCTAATAACAACGATAATAATTAATTATCATTATCTATTCTATAATTATCATAGATGTTTCACTTCTGCCGGGTGTCCCGTGGCGCCCATTTCTTTTTTTCTATATGCATTTTTTCAGTAAGACTCTTACCCGGAATCTAGATTTTGCGCACGCCAGATACTATTTAAAGTTTCGCGTTGGGGCTATAACATAATGTATGAATTGTGGGTGTTCTTATATGTACCTACTTCTAGATAATAAGTCTCTACCTAACACTTTGATACAGAATAATGTTATTTCTCAAGATAAAAGAAAACACCGTGTGGAAACCCGTATGTCCTAGAACCAAAAATTCGAAGATATGTGACATCTGGTAACCAGCTTACCAGCACTAGACCCTCTTGTTGGATTCCCCATTCCCTCCTATCTAAAGAGGTGACCAGTGTCCCGACAGTGGGAACATTATAAAGGCTGATAATGCTTATGCGTATGTTGATGGTGTTATAATATTACCTACAGCTACAGGGCCCAGAGTTCATTTAGTGAGTTCAACCAGTTTCGCCAAACTGGTTTGTAAAAGAATTAATCATGTCGGCTGTAATACTTGTCTTTTTGACTTTGGGCATTTTAATTCTGTTGGAAACGAAATTATTTTATTGAATCAACGATTTCAAGAATGTTGTAGACTTGTAATGGTAACAATTACATTGTCAGAAAAGAGGTAATGGATTCAAACCCGATAAGTCAAAGTTTGATGTTTTGGGGAATTATATATTATTTAGCAATATTAAAACTCTATAGATTTAGAAGTTAATAAGTAACTGGAAGATGTTGCGTTGGAAGGCCTCCCATTAGGTGGACCGATGACCTGGTGAAGGTTGTTGGGACGTGCTGGATGCGAGATGCACGGGACCAGTCAATGTGGCGACACCTGGGGGTATGCCTATGTCCAGTAGTGGACGCCTTTTGGCTGAAATGATGATGATGATGATGAATTTACGCTTACGTTTTTGCTTGCGATTTCGCTTGCGTAGAATAGCATAATCAGTATAGGCTTTTTCTCTAGAGAGAATGGGCTGTAAGTAATCAATTAAGTACGGTTTGGTAGATGTCACATGTCTACGAATCTTCCCATATCTTCGTATCCAAGTAGGTCGCATGCACTTGTTATACATTATTTTGATCAGTAGGTTAGAGCAGCATGTCTTCTTCTGCCACACTTTTACTTGTTATCTCAACAGACCTCCTTTCTTGCCTTATCAGTCTGAGGTCTAAAATGGCAACTAAGTAAAGTAGATCCTAAAATGAATTGCGTTAAAAAACGTAAAATGGACTTTTCATGAATTTTAACGCAATTCATACTTATTATTTTCCTATTATGATCTTTTTCCTAAATGGTCACAGACGCAGTTACTATTATGAAAGGTCCATTTTACGCTTTTTAACGGAATTCATATTGATCTGCTAAAGCGGCCATTTTGGACGCCCTGCACACAGTTCATCCATCGTTTCTTTGTGACCATACAATACAAAAAACTACCCAGTGGCACCCAGTACACTTCGGGACCCCTCCGCCGCCGTGCCTATATTCGTCCCGGCTGTTACTCGAAAAGCTTTGACCTAGATGCTACGGGTCAGAAATAAACCTGTAGGTACCTAATTCCCTCTGACCAGTGTTACACTACAACTTGTTGTATAGAAGGCCGGAAAACGATCCCTCCATGTTTAATAGGTAAGGACTCATCCTTATCTTTTTTTGGCGTTTGGGTAATCATCAAATGACTCCTCCCGCTCTGGGCAGAGCGGTAGGGAGTGTCAGACTTCTACTGATGACTGAAAACCACCCATGCTTCTTCTTAGCCAGTGTCGCTAACAATCCGCAGCCCCGATGGGTAGGGATTCATCTTAACCTCCTGGATGCCAGTGTCATACCTATATTACATAAAGAATTAAAAATTCGTTCTAAAGTTGTCTGTGAATTGTGTTCGGAACTAATCGTTTTATGGTAGTCGTGTAACCTTAGTAAACTGGCAACACTGCACCAAACATCATTTTGAGTTTGACAGATCTGTCAAATAACTCTCTTTTTGAGGCGCCGCGAGGAAGATGGCACGTCGTCCAGATGCACGCGGTAAGTTATCCGAAAATTATTATTGAATCACTTTATTTGTCACAATAACTATGCTTGTTTTGTACTAATAACATACCCACGTAACTAAAAAACAGAATATTTCTTCAAATGATCAATTATTCTGGGCATTGAGATCCGAAACTTTTTAATGTCATACTGGTATTACAATGGTTCTCAGTACTTATTGGTTATGTTGTATATATATATTACATTGGTTCTCAAAGAGTTCTTTTTTACAGTCTTACGTGATGACGAACTTTTACTACGACTCGAAGAATCAGACATAGATCTCTCTGATGCTGATGAAAATGAGGATACGGCTTTTACACCAAGACCTGAAGAAGACGAAGAATCCAGTACTTCATCTTCCAGCTCTTCAGATGAGGAGGAAGTTTCACAATCAGACGTATCTCTGCAATCTTCTGTAATAGAGAGAAGAAGGAGCCGAGGCCCGTAACCGCACCCACCCAACTGGTCGTAGGGGGGGGGAACGAGGTACCCGTTGATTATATTTGAGAAGTCTTTCATTTTAAATTTTGTGATAATTATGTTGTTTATGAGAAGTTGATTTTTTTTCAAAGTTATTATTTGTTGTGAGCATGGTTAGTTATAATATTTCAGTTCCTTTTTATTTACGTTTTGTTATGTTGATAAAAGTATTATGTCCAAAAGTTATTTTGCATAACAAAATTATAATTATGTTAGTTAAGAAAAATGATTATAAAGACTGATCAGAGGTGATAATGATAATAAATGCATATTGATTTAATAAAATACTTGGACTTTTATTTGGAGTTGAATTCCAGTGTCATATACATATGACGTAAGTATCAGTACTACTGTCATAAACAGAACCATTGTCATATATATATGACATAAGGAAAATATATCTAAACAAAAGCAATATTTTTTTTTGCATTTTTTTGAACGTGTACAGACCCCTGATTTACCATAAAACCTAAGTTTCAAATAATATCCAATAATTATTTTTCTGGAATCCAGGAGGTTAAGTCATCTTTTGTTCCTGTGGAAGTACTCAATCGATGTTAGTCAGAGTCCTACTGACGTAAACCAGACGTTGTTCCTCCTCATCACTTCTGGCTGCGGTGTAAGGACAAAATTGCGTTCTCCACAGTCACTCCAGTAGTGACGGTTTGCTTATCCCCGCGACCCGTCTGAGGTAATCCGATTTAAACCCTACCAAAATCATAGGTCTCCAAAGACTACCAGCTCAGATTTTTCGAATTCATGTGCGTATTGTACTTATATTATAATCACTTGCTTCAGTTAAAGAAAACATCGTGAGGAATCCAGCATGACGAGATATTTCTCGATGGCATGTAAAGTCAAGTCAGAGGACGAATGGGCGGCATGGTAGGCACATATGATTTAAAAAAAGAAAGAAGTCCTACTCTAACGCTTACTACTTCATTACCCTATCTTACGTGACCAAGGTCACGGCGATTTTCAGGTCGGGCGAAGTGCCATTAAGTTTTTCCATGAGGATTTTCTCAGTGGCAGCTACGAATTCTGAATTCCCCGGTGCCCTGTGCCCGGTTGTTGGCAATAGGCCTCCCTCCCTATTACAATGGAACTTAAAACACATAACTAGCAAAATATGGGAGATGCGTCGTGTAATGTTATGTTACTTATAACCACATAGAAGTTATCATCACCAACATGTTTCCGAACTAATTACTTATGTTGAAGTAATTTCCTGTCTAATAAAGCAAGCTTATTACAGATAGACCATGTACAGTGGGATCAAATTATCTTGGCAGCTCTGAACATAGGCTTTGCGAAATTTTACGCATGTAAACTTGTGAATAAAACTGTTATTGCCAGATAAACCAATACTTAAACGATCAGAAAATATCTAATTTAAACAGTGAGAAATACAAATAAAATAAATATCATAACACTTTTATACATTCGTTGTAACAAAATGACCTGCACGAAGTTCGGAGCTGCCAAGATAATTTGATCGTACTGTAGTAACGTAAATAAAGACAAGAGTAGGTCAGAAAGCTATTAAGTATTTCCACATATTGAAGGGCATACGAGGCAGGAGCTCTGCACTCGGCGACTGGAAATAAACTGAAAAGGAAGGGAATGACGATAAGACGCACGTCACGGCATGGGTAGTTTATACCTACCTAAAGGGTGTAAAAGTACCCTTAACTAAGCCGAAAGGGACTTGATGCAACTTTGACCCCGAATATCTCCGTAACTAGGGGGTTCCCAGTTGTGGTCTAAGTAGAACAAACAAAATGTGTGACTGTGACGGAGATAATATGTGCAGCCTTTCGACTTCGTTACCCGCGCCTGGTGGATCATCACAGATAGCCCATCCCTCTCCTAGAGAGGAGGCGTGAGTCCCTGCCGTGGGAACATTATAGGCTGACGATGACGATGATGATGATGGGCTATAAATATTATATTTTATGATATGTCTAAGTTTTACTCGAGCTATCAAAATTTTTGCGGAAAGAGTCGCGGGTGTATTCTAGTTGTCGATAAAAACAAAAAATATTACATATTGTGCGTTCCATAAAACATGATAAAAGTACACACAGACCGCAACTGTGCGAAGGTTAATTAATGTCAAAAGGCTCAAGTTCCTTGTAATACAAGGAACCCAAAGCACCCCAAAGCAAATAATGACAATTGAAACTCTCTGAGACTCAGAGTGTCATGGCAAAAAAAACGATAAATCGTTAAGAAACAATGCGATTCTGCGAACAAACTTACACACCAAAGAAAAAATACCTACGACATCAACAGAGCAAGATGCGTGTGAAGACCAATCTCAGAATTAATCCCTAATTGACCTATTAACAAAACCACTCATAACTCAACACATTGAATGCGCATTTAAATTACTTATACTAATTAAACATGCCATTGCAGGAGCGCAACCAAACGGCTTTTCTCGCCGCCCCCCACATTTCCCCTCGCGGCTTTCCCGGAGGAGGCGCGCAGCCCGCCAATCAACACGACCGCCATATTGTTAACGGGGCGGGGTCAACCGACACAACTCCATCTATCTCGCTCTATGTTTTAGTTTTCCCGCTCGCACGCGACGCTCGCTCATTGGCGGGCCTGCAATTAAGCGCGGGAATCCGAATTCTATTTTTGAAGTAAATGTTTTTTCAGCGGCAGTTAAGTCGCCAGTTTTGATGACACGTTGTCGGAGAAGGTTCGTATCGATCATAGGGCCATCAAAACTTGGTTGGGTTACATAAAGTAAATCTTGTGAGATTTATGTTAGTGAATTAACACGTGAGGATGTCTGCCTTGATTGATTTATTTGATGTTTTGTTACAAATTGATCGATAAATCTGTTGTATTCGAGGTGGGCGGTTGCTACCCCCTGGTTTATGTTAAACATTTTCATACGTTGACGGTTTGATAGTAATCTAAGACATACTAATGTTTCAGTGCGTTGCGTAATGCTGCGTGCATTTAATGGTAATGTGCTGAAACAAATTAAGGAAATGTAGTGACTTCTTTATAACTTCGCGATTATTCTTGTTTCCGAATCCTCAATTATTTTAGTTTAGCGCTAATTATTTTTGAGATTTATTTGTGGTACATTTACAGTGGGTGCCTACCCAAGATTACAGAAGAACAACAATTACCAGGCTTGGCTGACAGACTGGTATTTAAATTTATTTTTTAAAAGATGATTCCTTACTTCGGAGGGCAAGTAAGGTCCCGGCCGCTATAAATGGCGGTCATCAAACCAAGTCAGAGGCCCTTGAGGCGTTTTAGAAACTCTTACACTAGGTTACTGGTGTCCAGTGTCACCCTAGCGTTAGACCTTACTGCCCACACGATAAGAAGAAGAAGAATTTGCTACTATGAGGCTGCCATAGAAACGAAGGTTCACGGGGATTGTGGAAAACGCACTACTTCCAATGATCCCCAGTGAAAGTATGCGAAGGGAACAGCGGGATGTTTTTAGTGATAAGAGTCTGAAAGACCCCTCCGGCCTCCGCTCGCCCCGGGGCATGGGGATATTCACATACGCAAATATAGGCTTCTGACCAGCAGACTGAAGTCGAGATACGAAGGATGATAACGACAGAATGGAGAAGAAGTAGCTCTCTGTCTTGCCTTCTAATTTTAGGATTACTTATTATGCGAACATTGCTTCTAAACGTTGCTAAGTGTATAATAGATTGTGTGTGTGAGTGTATAGTAAATATCTATTGGTGCAGCAGACTGTAGAACTTTATCTAATAATCTTACACCCATATTTATAAACAAGTAATTACTTACTATTACTTGAGTAAATGTCATTGTTTAAGATACGATTTTTTCTCTGTAGTTTAGTAATTCCTTAATGTTAGAACTATCAAACGATAGAATTCTTAGTTTTGCTTTCATTGACGGTTCTAACTTCGTTTAAATTCTTGCCCATTGCATACAAATATTTGCATAAGTAATTACTTAAGTCCAAGTAATTACTTTGACTTGACTATAAATACGGGGGTTAGTCATCGGCCTCCTACCGTTAAATATTAATTTATAGTTGGTGCAACATATTTTTTCTAACGGTGATGCGGGGGAATAAGATAATGTCGTCGCGAAAGTTTTGAAAATAAACTTGGAGTATTAGAAGACCAAAGAAACGATGGATGGACTGAAGGATGATAAGGCTAGAAAGGAAATGTCAGCTGAGATGAGTAGATCATTATCATCTCAGCCGAAAGACGTCCACTGCTGGACATAGGCCTCCCCTAAATGTCGCAACATTGACTCGTCCCGTGCGTCTCGCATCCAGCGGATCCCCGCAACCTTCACCAGCCGGCTTAGCATGACCACCGAAGAAACGGGTTTTGTCGACGGAAGAATCGACAAAATGACAGATTGTAGCAATGTTTCATGTCAAATTGTATGGAAATATCTTTGTCTATTCTTGGTAGAATAGAGATAGAATCGCCATGCTACGGGGGCTGGTCAATATGAAGAGTAGATACTTAATAAAGAAGTACTTATGGAAGAAGACCCCAAATATTTTTTTATGAGGGTCGGATAATGGTGATTATGGTGATCAACTGCTTTTATCTCTATCATCCTTCATCCCAGCAGTCACCCTCTACCTGACAATAATTATAATATCTTCATAAAATCCAATCCATTTATCATCTCTTTGTGCTTCCGACCTTATCATCACTATCACTCCATATTATAAAACAAAGTCCTCCGCCGCGTCTGTCTTTATATATAAAAAAAACTCAAACTGATTTTCATGTTGTTTTCACCAATGGATGAAGTGGTTCCCGAGGAAGGTGTTAGTATAGCTAGTTAAGTATAAATTTAAAAACTTTTCTCAAGACATGTTCCGGATTCCTCGCAATAAGTTGAAGCTATACTTTACCTTATCAATAGCAAAGTCGACCGGGGAACCGAACCCAGGACCTCATACGCAGCAGACGCGTTGGTCTCGCGGTCGCAACCACGGGACCAACGCGAATTAAAATGTAATAAGGAAAGGCACGAAATCCATTAACTTCTGGAATCCATCAGGTAAGAACACTAGAGTTATAAATACAAGTGGCAATGGAGTTCAAAGGTGTTACAAAACCTTTTCGGAATCATCATCATCTGCCTAGCCTTTTCCCATCTATATCGCGATCGGCTTCCAGTCTAACTGGATGCAGCTGAATACCAGTATTTTACATGGAGCGACTGCCTATGTGACCTCCACAACCCAGTTAGTACTCCTTGGTAAGACTGGCTGTCAGATTTTCGGGTCACTGACTACCTGTAACGAGTTTCAAAGATCTACGTACGACAGCCTCAACAACGGAAGGCACGTAAGAATCTCAATATGTAAGGGCTCCCACACATAAACACGATACGACGTCGTGTCGTAAAACGATGCGACACGGCACGGTACGTCGTCGTGACGATAAGAAAGATATAATGGATGAATCCAGTACTTTTTTTGTTTTTGTTCTTCTTTATCCGTCTTCTTAATATTAGCAGGAGGAGAACACGTCTAGTGTGGTCAATTTCTCGAAATTAACTGCTGCAATTCTACAAATGCGCCACCGTCAATACGACGACGTCGTTCAACGTGGCACGTTGCGACGTCGTATCGTGTTTATGTGTGGGAGCCCTAATGTGTGGTTCACCCATCTACGGAACAACCCAGAGAAGACCCCAGTGGCTGTTACTATTTAGAAAAAAGCTACAAGTTTTGCGGTCACCATTATCAGCCTATAATGTTCCCACTACAGGGACTCAGGCCTGACTTATAATTGTGTCTAAATACCTACTCGACTTAAAAGGAGTTAACCACCACGCGTGCCCAGTGCGGGTTGGTAGATGTCACATGTCTTCGATTTTTTTGGTTCTAAGACATGCCGGTTTCCTCACGATGTTTTCCTTCACCGTTTGCGTGTTGCGGTAGTTTATGAGAATCCAACATAATTATAACCTTTACAAATAACAATTGTTTCTGAAAAAAAAACTTCTTAGGACTCGTCTCTGCCCTGCAGCGTGATAGCTACAGGCAGTCGTCATCAGGTCCTTACCCTTATTCGGATACCTACATTTGGGGTCGGCGCAGCATATCATCTTCTTCCTTACTTCTATATTAATTGTGATCTCATCAGGCACCTACTTTCTTGCCATATCATTATTTACACAGCCCATCCATCGTTTCTATGGTCTTCCTCTACTCTTATACCCATCCACATTCATAGGTAGGTACTCAAAACCTTCTTCACTACATTTTCCTTATTCCACCGCATGATATGCCTAGTTACAAGTCAGTAATACAAATAAATGTTGACAATTAATTATATTTCTAGCCAACTTACACAGAGTAAAATGCAATGACATTAAATAAATTATACAGTAACAAGCCACCATGGCATAACATGCTATGGCGATAGAAATACTCTTCTTTAGAATACTTACATACTTGAATAAAGTTAATGCTTTACCCCCAAGGGGTCGGTATAAGCTACAACACCGTCAAGCTATAATTCTAACCTGCGAAGTCCTTTTTCTTCGACCAAACATCGTCAATGAAACTTGATTGTGAAGACATACAATATACTACAGGTAAAGGTGTCACCTGCGAGGAAATTGCGTGACACACTTCAGTGACATTCATTTATTTTGACGGCATTACAATATTCAGTGTGTAGGACGAGTTTTTCAAAAATATTAATCAAAAGGTAGACAAGGAATCGTTCTTATTTTGATTGACAGTACGTTATGCAATTTGAATCTTTAGGCAGGACCTCAGCAATATACTGCTTCCAGTCTATACCGGGTATGCAGAAGCACAGAATAGATAAAACCTCTTTTATCTGTTCTGTGTGCAGAAGTATATCTACCCATTACTTAGTACACCCACCTTTCGCCAGTTTCACCCATGCTTTATAGGGTGAGCCTGTAGCCGTCAACCGTCAACAAATCCAGACTCCGTGGCTGCTACTGATGAACTCCTGGCAGAAACACCCATTTACAATCTGCCTGACTTAGGAATCGAACCTAGTACCTCATCCTCAGCAGTTACACCCGCAACGACTGACCAACAAGGCAGTCAAAAACACTACGAAGTATTACTGTGAGTTTCTTTCAAAATCTGTAATATTTATCGTAGCAGATACACTAGATGACATTTCAGCCAAAAGACGTCCACTACTGGACATAGGCCTCCCCCAGGTGTCGCCACATTGACCGGTCCAGTGCGTCTCTCATCCAGCGGGTCCCCGCAACCTTGACCGTCGTCGGTCCACCTAGTGGGAGGCCTTCCAACGCAACGTCTTCCGGTTCGCGGTCGCCATTCCAGAACTTTTCGGCCCCATCGGCCATCCGTTCTGCGAGCAATGTGCCCTGCCCATTGCCACTTAAGTCTGGCGATTCTTCGGGCTACGTCGGTAACCTTGGTTCTCATGCGGATGTCCTCATTTCTGATTCGATCACGTAAGGAAACTCCGAGCATAGCC
Source organism: Diarsia dahlii (assembly GCA_949775195.1). Lineage (NCBI taxonomy): Eukaryota > Metazoa > Arthropoda > Insecta > Lepidoptera > Noctuidae > Diarsia > Diarsia dahlii. The sequence goes on from OX459209.1 coordinate 18,909,215, forward strand.
CTCTCCAATGCCCTTTGGGTGACTTTGAGCTTTCTGATGAGGCCCATTGTGAGCAACCACGTTTCGGGCCCGTATGTAATCACTGGCAACACACACTGGTCATAGACCTTCGTCTTGAGACACTGTGGTAAGATGGACGAGAAGATACCGCGCAGCTTCCCGAACGCCGCCCAGCAGGGTCGGATTCGACGATTGACCTCTTCCTCGAAGTTGGTTGGTTGGACAGGTTCAATACACGGACTTTTCAATTACTGTCTGAAAAAGCAAAATAATTATGCATTCGCGATGGCCACCACTAAGTAGACCGACGAGTTATTTAATACTTACAATTAAATATTTTTTCTTTCTTCTTTCATCTGTTCTAATGCAAATGTATACTTTGATATCTCTTACGTCTTCCATATAATTCGTCTCTATCAGTCTCGTCGCTCTCTCATGTTCATTTCACACAATCGTCTAAATTCTTCTAGACTTACGTACCTACTTCCTTGGTCTTTCTTAACTTAATCTTTAAGTATTACTTAATTAGTCTTAAACTTTTCTTAGTCTTCGTTTTCGTAGTAACTTATGTGGGTACTGCCCAGTGTGAAACTTACTGTTTTTTTACCGTACTGCCTTTACATATTTTATTTATTAGGATTTAAGACCATTCAGTACAATACAAGTCTCACGGATAGTTTCACGATCTCTAAAATTAGGATTCAGACAAGTGGATATTTTGGCATTCGGTCAATACGGTCTGTATTGACCAAATTTAATTGTTCTTCATGTTTATTTCAAACAAATCGCAATCGTTTTCAAAGCAAATCGCAATCGGTTTCAAAACTATTCTTTGTAATAGAGCAAAGCTTTCGAGACGGAAGCTCTCCGGTGACTTATATCAACTAAATATCTAAATTTTTGACTATACCTACTGCTGGCTGAGAGAACCTCTCTTATCATAGGGAACCCTATTACCCAGTAGGTACAATACTCAATACTTTATTGCATTCCACATGTAGTACTTAGGTTGTAAAACTTAAAATTAGATCACATGGACCCTGTCGGGCACAGCAAAATAAGTGAGTTAGGAGAGAGGAAGCACTTGTAAATTTTAATTATAACACAGCAGGTAGGTAATTTCTAAGATAAACTAATAGTAGGTATAAATTATAATATAGAATATAAATAGATATCTATTGGAAGATCTTGTAATAATTCATAAATATATTATAATATTTAATTTTGAGTACTAAAATTATGACTTTATAAGTTTATCACTTAAATATTCATTTAATGAATAGTAGCTTTTATTTATCAAAAAATCTCTAAGTTTTTTTAAAAATGTGTGAGTTTTTTCTTCGTTTTTTATTGATCCGGGTAGTCTATTGTATACTTTAATGGACATTACATATGGACTTTTTGAGTGCATTTTTAATCGAGAACTTGGTATGTTTAGCCTAGATCGGTGTCTGAGTTGATAGCGTGACTGGATGTCTTCACGTTTTGAGTAGAATTCTTGATGTTTTCGCACAAATTTGCATGTTTCAAAAATATATAATAGAAGGAAGTGTTAAAATATTGTGTACTGTATTTAGGTACTGACTGTGATGTGGAGGTTCGAAAGGCAGTAATCCATCTAAAAATTCACTATTGTGCTGCATCACGTTTGACTGGAAGCCGACCCTAATTAAGTTAGGAAAAGGCTAGACAGGTGAAGAACTGCATTTTTGACTATTCCACCTGATTCCACCACATTTTTTACAAAAAGAATGTTAATTTGTTTATGACCTGGATATTAAATTACACATCGAGCTTAAAAAAACGGCCACTCCACAAAGCTAAATACTTTTATCACTCAATATACCATAAGTATTTGAAAACCACCTACATAAGCCATCCTCATAGGCTCACAAACAGACCACCATGCTGTACTATCACGCTATCAGTGCTTTTAGCGACGTGTTGACATCTGTAAGTAGTGTTTGACACATGTTACTGACCAGCTATAGTCTATGCCATCAGTGGCACACTCGAACTGGCCTGAGTGCCCGATGCCGGCTGGCGAATACAGCGTACAGAGTGATGTTTAAAAAAAAGTGTTTTTTTTTTAATTTTTCGAATTATTGTGTTTTTTTAGCTTTTAAAAAAGAACAAGTATTGAACTTGGTGTGAGAATAATTACTTTTCTACGTAAAATTTGGGACAATGATTTTGGGTTGCGAAAATAAAATATTTTCCTTTTCGGGTACCTAGTTGGTTAGGTTATTTACTTAAGGTAATTAAAATTTACCTTTGATTTTTTGTTAATAAGTTTTTTATGAGCAATGTCGTAAGTTGAATAACGAAGTAAGCAAATAAATTAATATCAATGATTGGTAAACCTATACCGCCTTATTAATAAAAATAGTTAAACCTGGTTTAACTTAGACTGGGTTTATCTCGCATGCCGTCTCACTTCAAAAATATTCAAAAGAAAGTGACGGCATGCGAGATAAACCAAGCCTAAGTTAAACCAGGTTTAACTATTTTTATTAATAAGGCGGATAATGTAGTGTTGAAAATGCTTAAGAAATTGAAAAGTTAACAGCTTTATTGCCTTATTTCCATTTATTGACTTGTTTAGACGTTTTTGATATCTGCCTATTGCACTTCAGGTTTTTATTTGCGTAAAACATAAATAAAGAACGCAATACGGAAGGCACTTAGGAACTGATACACGATAAATTGTAATAACGAGGCCAAGAAAAAATATTCAGCCAGTAATGCCTAGTATTAATAACCGACCAGTTTACCGCGTATAAATTATAACGTTAATTTAAAACATTTCTAATGCGTTAAAAGGAAAATACGAACGAAAAACGCGAAAAAAAATACGTAAATCTTGCAAAAACCTTGCATTTTAACTAGAAACGTATTGCATGCCGACACGCAATGATGCCATTAAGAAAAAAAAACTATACTTATTTATGGTTTTGTAAACCGCATGATTATAAGTGTTCTGGACGTCCGGGAACGCCATTCGTCTGTCAAAACGTCCCACACTAAGCTATATTGTCAACATAATTGTTTAAAATTTAATCGGACGCGCGAAATACCTGGGCGACGGAGTCGAACGCAGCGGTAAGTTTGCGCGCGAAACTAAACGTCACATTGACATATTAACGCGCGAAAACTTTAATGGCCGCGCACTTTCACAGATAATTTCACTCATTTCCCTATCACCCGTTAACTAAATCACAGGCTTCGTTTCTTATTTCGTGTAATAAAACGTAATTTACATAGCTGTACGTACATTTTCGTTTAAGGCTAATACCAGTTTCTCTCTGTCGTTTACGTGCGCTGTGACGTGTGATTGACAGGTGAAAGGGCGCGAAATTAGCCGGTCGGACGGAGACCGAACGATTCCTTAAGACGCTCCCATTGTTCGTTCATTACATCCACGGTTCATTGATACAGATTAATAATATTTCCGTAACAAAAAAAGCACATGCTGTGTGTTAGTGTTTCAACGTTTGCATAAACGATTTGGATTTTAGGGAAATGTTTGAATTATAATAACTCCATTAGGCGTTTAGTGAACATATGTTGCAGAGTGGGTGTGATAAGATATAGCCGTATGTCATGTAGCAGCTACCGTTTGGCATCCGCCAACAAAGCGAGGAAGCGAGGATTAGTTGGCAAACATTGTGATGTTGTTATTAAAACCGAAACTCTTTAGATAAAGACATGAAACAACAGGCCTGAGGAGATTTGAGATAGCGGGCTTAGCAAGCGCCGGCTCGTCGGAGACATTATCTGGTGCGCCGGCGCAGCGTGCCGCGCCGCGGCCGAGCTAGCGACTCACCGGCACACACAAACAAACATGCACATTTTTGAATCAACTTATTGTTTTACTACGTTTTCTTTTTACTGCCGTCAAATTAAAAGTTTCATTAATCTTTTTAAGTTTGTTCTGAAAGTCTTTATTTTAATGATGATAAGGTACGGAATTCTATATTGTTTTGTAGGTAGTGGTTATGTAGGTAGATGTTTGTTGCAAAGATAAACTGATAGTCGGGTTGTAATTTACAATTCAGTAATTTTGCCAAGTTTTGCAAATGTTTCAATTTATGTTGACTATTTGTTTTTTCTTATCAAAAGCAGTCATTTTCTGAACGAAAGATATTTTAAAAACTAATATTAGGTACTTATATACTTATTTTCTTAATTAATCTCCAGGAAATGTCGAGTTAAGCTAGGTACCTAGTCTAGGTACGAATTTTATATCATAAGAAGATTACATTATTCGCTCTGCAATAAGACTCTACCACCTCTAGAATAACCTACATCGTAATATGCAAGATTGATCATCGTAATTAGTAAATCATTTATGTACCTACACACTTGAAAATGTTTGATAATTGAATTTGACACGTCCTGAAAAACGGTAACGTTTAAAATTTTCTATTTTAGCAAAAGTAATCAGTCCTAGCCAGAAGACAGTCATTCCTAAATCAGTGACCATTAAATTTTTGGATTGAAGATACTTAGAGGAAGAAAAAGCTGGAGTGGAGACTACGAACGGGATGAAGGAATGTGGTAAGACCACCAACTAGGTGGACAACTGGACACACGATCTCAATAAAGTGGCTAGAAGAAACTGGATAGGTAGTCAAGACACAAAATCGCCAAAAGTGAAAATATTTAGAAGAGACCTAGGCATTGTGTGGCCAAAGGTTGAAGAAGAAGAAGTTTTAGGCCTATCATAATACCTATCTTTTCATTAAAACGTAGTCTAAATGCTAAGCGAATGGAAAACCAAACGATTTATCATTAAGTATCTGGTAAATGACACACATGACTATTCGAAATAATATTTGACTACACTTTCCAGTCTCTCGCACTGAGTGTCAACACAAAAAAACATAACATCACACCGGTAATCCCCGAAGGATTAGACAGAGGCGTAGGTACCTTAAACGTGAGTCTTTTGTCAACTGGACCGACTCGAAATGGACCCGTGGGATCATTTTGTTTTGGTCGATTTGTTCTGTTTGTCGCGGGTCCAGTTGACCAAGGACTCACGTACAATCACATTTCACAAGTTGTGCTTGTGAAATGTGATTGTAAGCCTATCAACCGGACACAAATGCAGACCGCGTCTGCTACTGAGAAATTCCTGACGGGCAAACTCAGAACACTTTGCCTGACCCAGGAATCGAACCAAATGAGCCAATTACCTTCGGTTACGGTTGGCGCAGTGGCTCAAGCAATGGACTGCCGCGCTGCGTGTCGCGGGTTCGATCCCCGCACGGAACAAATATTTGTAAGACCTACAGATAGTTGTTCCGGGTCTGGGTATTTGTGTATGTGAGTTTAAATGTTTGTGAACGCACCCACGTTATAGGAGAAATTCCTAGTGTGGGGCAACGTTTTTTAAAAATAAAAAAAAAGAAAGAAAGAAAAAATTAAATAAATTTTAATTAGTTCTGATGTTTTACGTATTCCATTTTCTCTTCTTCTTTTACACACTATGTCTACATCTCTTTTTTAGATTCTCCTTTCGCAGGTATGCTGGAAGAGATTTCTTTAGAAATAAGCATTACCTTTGTACTATTTTCTGTTCCTTTCTTCTTTTCTGTATTTAGTGTGTACATAAATTGTTAAATAAATAAATAAAGAAAAGAATACGTTTATTACGAGCACGGAAGTGAATTCCAAACAAATATTATAATAAATAGTTAGCCGTTATTATAACAATTTCCTTGTCACTCTTAAAAGGGAATGAAACTAACGAATGAATAACAACAATCTCATTCACTCATAATGAAGACATGTTTGTTTTAAAATTATTCACCGAATGACATGTTTGGCGCGATATCGATTATAAAACGAATGAAATATCGATGTTTTGCGGAAATAAATTTATTTTTTCCGCGTTTACCTTTTTGCTGTGTTAAGTGTTTTCACACCGTTTCTGTTGGAGACGGGTGAACTGATAAAAAGGGTTCTTTATCTGTTAATAAGGGCTTTTTCTGATACTAATTAACTTATTCATGCATGGCCAGTTGTGTTAATAAGTTGACTTTTAATAAGATTGCGTGATTGATTTAGTGGTAACCTGTCAAACAGTGGACTAAATGAAATGTTTGCGAAGATAAAAATTTAAAAAAATAAAATCAAATGTCTCAAATTCGAACCAAAGACAAGCCTGTGATATTTCCAAATCATGTGTGTATTGTATAGCTTCAGTGAAGGAAAACATCGTGAGAAATAATAATAGTCCCTCCTGACCGTTTTCGGTCACGGCGGCCAATCTTAGTTTATATTTTCTATTATTATAATCTTTGTTTGTATTTTCGAGCGTATGGCACTCGTGGGCAGCAGCTGAAAATCAGCGTCACGTGGTGGTGCACTTTGTGTTGCCATCTGGCATTATGCTGAGCTGAGGCCCTTTTGGCATTATTAGTTTTAATAATTTTGAATTTGTTTTTGTTAACTTTTAAGGCACAATTTTCTTTTCTTTCTTTCTTTCTTAGTGGAGATTAGCCCGATGCGCAGGAGATATTATAGTGCACAAGTGTGTGCGCAGGCACAGGTGCACTCTCTGTTCCTTTTCTCTCATAGTCCGATGGGACGGCAATCCGACACGACCGGAGAGAGATCAGGCGCAGGACCAACGGCTTAAAACGTGCTTTCCGAGGCACGGGGCAGCATAATACAGCATGGCTGAAAGATATTTCTGGAAGGCATCTAAAGCCAAGTCAGAGCTCCTATAGGTGGCATAGGTGGCATAACACTGACACTAAGGCCCAGATTCAGAGACCACACTTTGACTTTACTACACTTTTCTTTTGTAGGAAATTAGTTTAACACTAAGGACTACATTATTGAAACGCATAATAATGCAAAGTTTACTTTGAGGCCAAAGTCATGATTATCGACTACTTCGCCTTTACTAAGTAAAGAACAGCTTGAAGTAGATCTTTCCATCAAAGTAAAGTCAAAGTGTGATCTCTGAATCTGGGCCTAAGTTAGGCCCTAACAACACGATACATAAAGAAAGATTGAAGAGATCCAGTCGGTGCTGCGGGTTGTTCGAAAGAGATACATGAAAGAAGGAACATGGGTGGTTTTTTAGTCATTAGATGTCTGACACATACCGCTCTGCCCAGTGCGGGTGGAGTCATTTGATGATTTCCTACCAACCAAAAAAAAAAGTGATTGCCTTAAAAAGCACCACTTTCTATTTTTTACTTCTCCGAAAGATCTACGTGGCGATCGTCTTGCAGTGTAACCGAATGCAGTTAAGACTTTAGATTCAGATTCAGATTGTTTATTTGTTAACATAGGTTACAGAGAGGTGTTACATGTTTATAATGCGCTCTAGGTATGTTTTGCCATTTGGCGTACAAATATGATCAATATTACATTTAATTATTAATTATTTACGTGCAACATAACCTTTTATCAAATAAAATTATAAAAAACAAGAAGTTAGTGATCCATAAATACACTCGAGAGCAATGAATCCGGGTCACTTAAAGAATGTTAAAAATCTCGGAAACTAAAAATGATAGGTTAATGCAATAAATTGTATTTAATAGACAATGTAATACTCCTTAAATAAAAGTAAAAAAAAATATGAGTCACCATACATTTTATTAACACAAAATTACATAAGGAAAAAAACTGCTGATCTCTCCTTAAAACAAAAATAGGAAACATGAAATTTTTGAACTTTATTACGATTTCCTTGAATTTTAATACTTCGTATTGCCTCCTCGTGCTTCCATTACTGCGTTTACGCGGTTTGGCATGCTGTACACCAAGTTCCTTATACGATTTTGGGGAATATTCTCCCATTCCTCTGTGAGAGCAATTTTGAGCTCACGAAGCGTGATTGGGGGAGGGTTTCGTTGTTTTACGCATCTGCCTAGCTCGTCCCAAGCATGCTCGATCGGGTTGATATCCGGGCTGCGCGCTGGCCACTCCATACGAGTAATGTTCATCTCTTGAAGGTAGTCATTCACAATCCTACCTGTATGAGGTCGGGCATTGTCATGAATAAATATAGCATCCTCACCTAAATTGACCATAAATGGACAAACGTGATCATTGAGGATTTCTTCCACATATCTTTCGCTAGTTAAAGAGCCGTTTTCTATGATCACCAGCTCTGTGCGACTTTCAGAAGAAATTCCGGCCCACACAAGTACAGACCCACCACCGTAGGCTACTTTTGGCATGCTTGCTTGAATCTTTCCCCTGGTCTTCGATACACTCTGTGTCTTCCATCGTGCTTGTAGAGCATAAATTTTGATTCGTCGGAGAACATAACTTTTGACCAATCTTCAATACTCCAATTTACGTGGCTCTGGGCATATCTTAGTCTTGAAATACGATGACCACGCTCCAGTTTAGGGCCGTTTGCAGGTCTAAGGGTTTTTAAGTTAGATTCAGCAAGCCGACGTCTTACTGTCCATGCACTTGGGTTACTTCCTCCGAGGCGTCGAAACTGATTTGTGAGTTCAGTTCCTGTGAGAAAGCGATTTCGAAGCATGGTGTTCACCAAGTATCGGTCTTCTCGTGCTGTGGTACACCTGGTTCTGCCCGTTCCTGGTCTGCGTAGGTTAGAACCAGTTTCTTCGTAACATCGGAGAACTCTTTGTACTGTTGACAGCGACACACCGACAGTCCTGGCTGTATCGCGCTGACTCCGGCCGGTTTCCAGCATTGTAAGTATTCTGGTGCATTCTTCAGGCGTAAGCGACATAATTTCAGCTTGAATAATGAATATAGACCACTATCAACATGGTTTATGTACCCACATAAATGACAGATTACAAACAAAAGCAAAACCAAATGCTGTAATTACGTAGTTCCATCTTCGAAAGTGGCCCTTTTTCAAATTTGATTTTTTATGATATAACTTTACAATAACTAAGAAGTTTTAATACCTTCATTTAAGGGGTATTACATTGTCTATTAAATACAATTTATTGCATTAACCTATCATTTTTAGTTTCCGAGATTTTTAACATTCTTTAAGTGACCCGGATTCATTGCTCTCGAGTGTATTTACAAATTGTCAACAATAAAATTTACGGAATAATAAAAATGTCAGGTTTTTTTTTTTTTTTTAAATGCAGTAAATAATGTCAATCATAAAATTTTAAATTAATACAGAAATGTCAAATTATTAAATCAAATAACAACACAATTCCATAACACAATTATTTGTTAAACCAAATTATTGTTCTACATCTACACTTCTATAATACCTATATATACTATAATATACTATTACTATATTACTATTATAATAATGTTATAAAGAGGTAAAGTTTGTGTATTTGTTAAATTGTAAGGGGTAATCTCGGGATCTACTGAATCGATTTTAAAAATTCTTTCACCAATAGAAAGCCACATTATTGCTGAGTGTCATAGGCTTTTTATCCCTGTATTCCCACGGGAACGGGATCTACGCGGGACGCCAGCTAGTGTTTGATAAACGGAATTCGACAAGTGAGTCTCTGATGATTTAGTCACTACTTACATATTATAAAACAAAGTCCTCCGCCGCGTCTGTCTATATATGTCTGTCTGTTTGCGATTGACTCAAAAACTGCTGCACTGCTTTCAAGCTGTTTTCAACAATGGATAGAGTGGTTCTCGAGGAACGTTTTAGTATAAGTATAATTTGACCGACATCCACGCGGGTGAACCCGCGGCCATCAGTTAGTCTAGAAATAAATGAGATGGATTTCGAAATGTGTATCTATACTTAATCTAAGTGACCAAAAATAAAAGCTAGACAAGACATAGACAAATAGACTTCTCGAAAGACTAGTTAAAATGTCACTTTGTCCTCTATCCTGAATAGTTCCCATTCTTACAAGATTTGTTAGTAGTCTAGTAACTTTGTGATAAGTACTAATTTCTTGTACAACAACACAATTAGCAATAACTCTAATATAAGATTTAACGACACCATTGTTGCAAATGAAGACGTCTCCATCTTGAGAGGCGGACAAAATGGCCGTGTTTCATTTGGCGGGTAAAAAAATGGTGATCGTTTTTTTTACTCTAAATTCAGTGTCTTGAAAGGAAATGGTGGTTTATCTTTAAACCAATCCTGGAGAATTGTCTCCAGGATTGTCTTGGGATTATTACTGGGATGATTTAAGTATATAACTAATACAGAGTTACAGACTTATGGAAGAAGATGACATGCAGTGGCAACAGTGAAAAAAAAGGGCTAGACACAATTTATTTACATTTGTAGTGAGCCCAATTACGGACTTTTTTGCAAGTGTCCTATTATGGCACAGTTTTTCCACTTTAATACAGTTAAACACACCCCCTTTAACATCACCCGATTTAAGGTAAAATATGCATTATCTTCCAAATCAGCCATTAGGTACATCTAATTGCATAAGCAAATATGCATTTGCATATAATTCTGCCTCTACTGAATAATAGATATTTAAAATCCATCTTCATTACCTAATTCAGTCACCATTATCGTGATTTATGATATTATTTTCTAATTATTGTCACAATTGCTTAATTATTGTCACGAAAAACAGGGCCATGCGATCGCATAAATCATTATCAAGGTAATTAATGAAGTGTTAAGACAATGACAACAATTATTTTAATTTGTTATTGATTCGAATTAACTTCTTGAATTAATTAGGAATCAGTAATACTGCCACAACCGAAGAGTAGAGTGGCAAAAGCAGCCTATATTTTTAAAATAATTACCGATGAAAAATTCATATGTGTTTCGCATTCAGGATGAAACAAACGAATCCAACGTATTCAACAATTGGATATTTGAAAATATCAAAAATGTATGATTTAATGTTATTTTAAAAAACTAAAAGAAATAATACGATGTGTAAAAAAAGTTATAAAATCGATCAAAAAATGGAGTAGCTACACGCTTTAGAAGTTTTTGGTGGGGCACTTTCTATCCTTGTCTCGTGAAACGGCCATTAGTTCTAGTACTACGTAACTATGGCGGTATGTTATTATGACGTCACATTAGATGTAGCGCTGTCTCTGTCTAGCACGTCCTTTAAAATCGGTTAAAAATAAGGCATTTTTTAAAATATCACACTAGTTTTTTTACTTTTGTCTATCTTTTTATTTACTGTTTCCGAATCACAAATAAAAAAAAATATTCAAATACCCAATTCACTACATCAATAACACATTCTGATTAATTGCTCATCATCAGTTAAAAAAAACAGACTTTATTATTAAAATAGGCCATATTTAAAATGTGCCTGCAGTAAAATTTTCAGATCATAACGCAAGCAAAGCCGCAGGAAAAATCTAGCAATGAACACAAATTGTAGTAGGCCTGCCAGAATTAGAAACCACGGTTAAAAATTCGTAAAATCGTCGATTCTACAAAGCTACCAGTACCACTACTTTTATATTCAACAGAAGCTTTATAGGTAATAATAAAAGTAAATAAGCCCTCGTTTCTGGTTCATCAGCAGCAGCACGTCCTTTATAATCGGTTAAAAATATGGCATTTTTTAAAATATCACACTAGTTTTATTTTACTTTTGTCTATCTTTTTATTTACTGTTTCCGAATCACAAATAAAAAAAAAATTCAAATACCCAATTCACTACATCAATAACACATTCTGATTAATTGTTCATCATCAGTTAAAAAAACAGACTTTATTATTAAAATAGGCCATATTTAAAATGTGCCTGCGGTAAAATTTTCAGATCACAACGCAAGCAAAGCCGCAGGAAAAATCTAGTAATGAACACAAATTGTAGTAGGCCTGCCAGAATTAGAAACCACGGTTAAAAATTCGTAAAATCGTCGATTATACAAAGCTACCAGTACCACTACTTTTATATTCAACAGAAGCTATATAGGTAATAATAAAAGTAAATAAGCCCTCGTTTCTGGTTCATATTACATAGTAAAAAGGTGTTATATTAGACGTAACTTCTACAGGTGGTATGGTGGCCACCTGTATTATTTTATGAGTCATAAAAAAACTTATAAAGGCTATCTCTGATCCGCTATGGTCGTATGTTACGAAACTATTTATACTTAAATGACAATGATGTGTGTGTTTGGGTGCGAGTAACTTGAAAACGACTGAACGAATTCTGATGGGGTCCTATTTAAGTAAGTTACAGTAAAAGTAAAATTGCGATTTCTTTGTATTTGTCAGGGCATTTTAAATGAATGTAAATTGTTTATCTAATTATAAATAACAAAGCATAATATAGCAATTACTTTTAATTAAATTTAAGCATGGTTCACTGTTGCATATTCATTAATTTCTAACTATATTATGCATATTAAGAATCTACTATAAAACATGAAAAAACTACACAATTATGTAAAAGTAAGTTCGTTGACAAAACCAAATGCTAATTCAGTCAAAAAGGTGTCTGTTACGACCGCAATATGTCCAAAAACGCGATCGAATAGATAAAAGCCAACAAAATTAATGTGACTTCGTTATTTTGACGGCAACATTTCGTCAAATTGACGCAAGGAAACAAATGAAAAAATCCACCGAACCGCCATCTTTGAATTTCAAATTTGACATTGGAATGTGCATGGTAGCATTTATTGGCTTGTTACAAACGATCACATCGCTTGTTTTCATTGATTTTTATTCCATTGCCTTCTTAAATCGTTTGTCTTACAAGGATACAGAAGAAACAACGCATTGTATTTCCCTTACTTAATTTATACTTAATCGCCCAAGTTCAGCGCATTATCGTTTTTCTAAAAAGAAACTTTAAATGATGCTTTATAATTTTTATTTGTACAGCAAACAAAAGGCAGTTAGTGTCTTTCGATTAGTTTTCGACGTCTGAAAGAGCAATTTAAATATTAATTTACGCGGTAATATTTTAACAAAATGGCGGCCGCTTAAAATGGCGGGCGGTTTAGTGAATTAGCATGGCGTTGTTATTACGTTATTGTTGTATTAACCGAGGTGGATTGGTTGCTTTGTTTCTGATCCGTAAAGTTAAGTTTATGTCTGAATTTAGAAAGTTTTCTTTTAACTTATATTCCGTTTATGTGCGCTTGTTCGGTAGAGGTATTACGAGCTTTCTAAACGAAGGTTATCTCACATCCGTTTTTCTAAGTTTGAAATTGATGTTCGTATTGTCTATGGCAAAAATAGAATACCATCTTGTCTTTGCGTGACTTTGAAGGTCTGTATCCTGTATTAGTAATTGCGAGGAACAGTCGGAGAGTAATCAAGTTAAAGTGACCATTCAATTAAGATGTATGGTGTAATAGGGTAGTTGACTCACTAAAAAAAATATGATTCTGTTTAGTTCGTCAGTTAGATTATCTAAAAATATTGGATACGTGTTTTTTGTTTTATCAAATTAATAAAAATTTACGAAAATAAAGCTTGTCAAAGACCATGGAGAGGGGGCTTTTGACGTCATAGTCTGGTAAAAATGGACCAAACTGTGACGTTTCAGGACTTTTCGAAGCTGTTTCGTCTTCATTTTTTGTTTACGTGAAAAAAGAAAAAATACGTGTTCAATATTTTTTGGAAATCTATCTGACGGACTTATTAGTTTTTTTTTGTCAAACTTGTTTCTTAAACTTCGGACAATTGATTGCACAGCTTTCATTATTTAATTTGATTAGCTTTCGTTTAGAAAAGGAAACACTATTTTTTAAATAGGTGTTAAGTAGGTAATAGAAATGACTCCTCCCGCTGTGGGCAGAGTGGAAGGGAGTGTCAGACTTCTACTGACTAAAAACCATCCATGTTCCTTCTTAGCCCTTTGTGTCCGGAGCCGCGGTATCTCTTTCGAACAACCCGCAGCCCAGCTTAACTATCATATCTTTACATTTATATTGAATATCGTGTCATATAGAAAGAAATTATTTGCGAAAGCCAACATCGGTAGACAATGAAACAAAAACAACGTAAAATGTTTAGTCTGATCTCTTGATATATGGCCAAAGAAAGCAAAGTAATAGTAGGAAACAAAGTTAATTACTGCATTCATATGGAAACAAAGGAAAATATAGCTCTCGTTCAATCTGAAACTTTCTAGTCTCTACAGAGATAACGACAAAATCGCTAACTTTCGATTGCTAATTACCAACGAATAAATTCGGTTGCAATAATGATGCTTGCGAGAAACGCATCTTGGATGTAGAGACTTGCTTTACTTGCAAGCATCATTATTGCAACTGAATTTATTCGTTGGTAATTAGCAATCGAAAGTTAGCGATTTTGTCGTTATCTCTGTAGAGACTGCCGGCCCTGGCAACATTATGGTAGGCATGAAACGGTGGTGTTACTGGTAACGTGTCGTTATCGATTAGTTTTAAATTAGGATGGGTGGTAGGTGGTAGTGTCGTGTATATTATATAACTAGCTGATACCCGTGGCTTCCCCCGCGTGGATGTCGGTTGTCGCGACCGAAAGTAATCATTTCAATCCCTAACAAATCTTTTTTCGCATTAAAAAGTATATAGCCTATATATGTTCTTTTTCAGGCTCTAGCTAGACTATCTGTGTACCCAGTTTCATTTAAATCGGTTCAGTAGTTCTGGCGTGAAAGCGCGACAGACAGACAGAGTAAAGATACGGATTTTGTTTATAGGTATTACTTCTTTATTAATTACCATATATATTTATTACATTTTTAATCGATTTCCTTTAGGAAAGAGATCACACAGGACCAATAACACACCGTGGAGGTCTGTCCGACCTCCACGGTGTGTTCCACCGTGTCCTCCAGCCGATCCTCACAATGGTGACATCCGGGCGTTTCCTCCCACCTGATTCGGTGCACGTAACTCCCGAAACATCCGTGTCTGGTGAGGACCTGCGTCAGACGGAAGGTGAGGGCGCCGTGGCGCCTCTCAAGCCACTCCTCAAAGAGGGGACTTTCCGCCACTATCGTGGCGTGCCCTATGTCAGGGGCCCTTGAGGCAGTTTCGAAACTCTGACACTAGGGTGTGTGCGGTGCCCGCCGGGGCCGCGGATTTTAGAACGAGATGACGTGGCCTCGGCGCAAGGGCAAAGAAGGAACATGGGTTCGGTTTTTAGTCAGTAGAAGTCTGACACTCCCCTTCGCTCTGCCCAAGAGCGGGGGGGGGTCATTAAAATTTGATGATTTTCCACCCACCAAAAAAAAAAAAAAAGGGTGTGTGCGGTCGCTAGATCTTACTGCCCACATGATACGAAGAAGTATAGTCCTAAGCATACGCCTGCCATTGCCATGACTGAATGTATATATAGTTTATAAATTGTGGACTCTACTCACCAAAGCTTTCGTAAACGTTCAGTTGAAATGCCCGCCAATATGATGGCGTCTTTGGTGTTTAGAGTCCAATAGATGCAGAAGGCGAAGAACCAGGTGTTGGTATGTCCAACATAATGATGGACCAAGTTTATTAAATGACTGGTGGCATTTAGCATACTTCCTCACCTATTTGTCTATTGAAGTTAATAGGATCGTCCCCTATTATATTGGACTTAATCAAGGTTAGCGAAATGTGGGTGTTTTTAATAAACTTCTCTGTTTGAACAATCTATGATGTATTGATTTTGATAACCAGTACCTACTAAATAAATCCTTTTAAAACCGAACAACCCACAGCCCCGACGGGTACTAATTAGGTCCTGGAGTTCAGATAGGCAGTCGTTCCATGTAAAATACTGGTATCAGCTGCATCCGGTTGAACTGGAAACCGAACCCAATACAGTTGAGAAAAGGCTACGCAGATGATGATGAAATTATTTTGATTTTTTCTTGTTGGGCGAAACACCAGTTATGAACTAGGGAGGACATACACCTAGAGATCGCACGATTTGAGTTAGGAAAAATGTAAAAACTTTTCTCTTTCTTTTCTTGTAACTAAAGTTTTTTGAGTCTTCTGTTATTATGAAGAGTTGATCGATTAGTAGAAACGGATAAGTATTTCTAAGGTTTAGAAGTTCGTCTCCTTTACGAAGGATGAGAAACCCAAGAGAGCTAGTTTAAAAATTCAGTATCAATCACAGCGATTCAGTAATCATATTATTACGGTTAACACCATGTAATACGTGTTTGACGGCTTAAGCGCTTATCCTAAAGTTAAGGGTAGTAATAATTGCCCTCAAAAACATAATTATACGCCATTTCGATCTAAATAATAATAACGTCTTGACATCTGACGAGGTACCGCCCGCTGGCCCATATGTCCGACAATTTCAAATGAAATCGAAAAACCCGATCCGCATATGACGCCTTCTAAATCCGAAATTCTCTCCAAAAACGATCTCACGCTGAGAGCGGATTGAAAAAAAAAGTCTCTCTGACTCGTTCTTTTTTCGAATACATATTTTTTTTCTAACCATTGTCACGGCTGGATGCTTCGTATGTTCGTATTGCCAGTGTTTGGCCTCGATTTAAAGAATTTAAATATTATTTCGTGAATCAATCTGCGAATTTAGTGCGGGCGGAAAAAGTTTATGAATAATATACTTAATGCCTAAAGATCCTTAGGATGACTAATATAAAAGCTAGCCTTTTAACTTGCGGAAGTGGGGTTAGTGAATCATCGAAGCTTTTATGCAATTAAGCTGGGTGCGGTGTTGATAAAAGGTAAAATGTAGGTCTAGATTAAAATTATCTACGTCCAATAAATGCACTGGCAAAAAAAAGTATTACAATTACATATGATAATGAAGAGTTTTTCTATAGTTAGCCATTTTGTACTTCACACACTTAAATGTCAGGTAAATTCTATACTTAAGTAAAAACACACAATACAATCTTTTCACCTGTGAGCCGATATTCTCGACCCTCTAGAGACTTTATTAACAAGATTTTGAATATCCTATTGTCGCTAACACTTTCTATGTTCGAAATTCGAAAATCTTCTTTTTTTTACAATACAGTTTGGACATTTCGCTTGAGTTATCGCTGGCCAGTTCTGTTAAAAGGTTTAAGGTTTTTTTTTTCTTTCATAAACGTCAGTGTATGGGTCGTTTTTGACGTGGGTGAGCGCGGTTATAATTGCTGTTCGGATTGGGATGCATGATTTTTGTAATTGTTTGGATAAGTCCTGTTTAATTTGTCTTACCGCGTGGTATCGATGTAGTGGCGTTTATATTGGTGTTTACTCCATGTAATGTGGTTACTAGTGCTTTACATGGAGCTAAATAGCAGCAGGCTGTTAGCTTGGTTGGACGCTGACCCTAAGTAGGGAAAAGTCTAGGAAGATGATGATTTGTCCTAAATATCTTGACTTCAGTTTAAGATCTGAATAATTAATTTAAAAAAATACCATTGTCATACAAATACCTACGACAAATACACAAATCATATAAATATCGCCTAATTCAGTATGTGAGTGTTTATTAAAATGCATATCTCAAAACCTTATCCCGTATCACTTTATCCCGCGTCATCCCAAAAGCATGGTGACCGTACAGCCAGGTAGTTTCAAACTGGGATTTGGAAATATATGGATAATTATAAGACGGCTTAACGTGGAATTTTTGTCAAAGTTTATCGTCATTTTGATTGAGGTTACGACTCTTGTATCGGTGAAGATATTGTGTCGGTAGCTTTATTATAAAAACGTGGATATGGCTACGGTTGTTGGCTTATCATATGGGAATCCGATATTACTTGTTTGTCGACTAATGAGAATTGTCCAATAAGTTTATTTTCTGACTTTCTGACATGTTTTATTACGTTTAAGAAGTGTTTATGTCAAGGAAGTTATACTAAAACAGCTCACATAATTGGTAAATGTATTCAACCAATCGATTTCAGCTTCACACATCGATTAAACGGAACTAATTCCAAAATTCAATACCTAAACACTTATAACTCACAAAAAAATAATAATCTATCATGGTCACGGACGATAATTGGTCCACCCACCCGACATAAGCTCGTAGACCAATCGCGACACGATTTGTCTTGCTAGATTATTTAAAACATGTCGTTAATGTGAATCGCTCGTAAAAATTGTATAGAAATCTCCTTTGATTGGTCATTATATTTAATGGGCAATATTTTATTGCATTTTTATAGTTAATCACCTATTTTTGATGCGGTTCAACGATTTAACGTAGGTATAACTGCTTAATAAGTAATAGACTGTCTAGTAAAGTAGTAATCTCTTCTACTACACCTGTAAAGCTAATTAAAAATATTAATAATACGGGATATTCCACGTTTTATTGAATTCTTCCTATTTAAAAATCGATCGGTAAAACGCTATTAGTGACAGGTTAAAATACGCGCCATAAAAATAGGTGTTCGATTTTCAAATTCGTTTTTTTTCTTTGTTTATGGAATAAGTATTAATATCTGTTGACAAATTAAAGGGCTGTAGAAATTGATTTCTAATTTTGAATGGCTTCGTTTCATTTGTTTATAGGGTTCCGTACCTCAAAAGAAAAAACGGAACCCTTATAATAGGATCACTCGTGTGTCTGTCCGACCATCCCCCCCCCCTTTATCTCCGAAACTACTGAACCTAAAATTTTGAAAAAAATACAGCAATTAGTTCAACACGTATAGATTACAGGAAAACCTATGAGAAGTCATGGAACAGGACCCTTCATGTGCAAATCCGACTTACACTTGGCCAGTTTTTGTTCGATAAACTGACTTTGAAATAGAAAGATTTTCACTCCATAAGTAAATACTTGATGAAAATGGCCTCGCTGGTCTACAAAGTGGTCCCAGATTCCTAAGAAGTGTTAGTACCTAATAGCGAGTTTTCCTTATGAAAACATTGTTTATAATTTACCCACACAAAACCTTTAATTGATTGATTCTATGAAAATCCATGTTTTTATAAAATTATCCCTTGCATTGTGAAGCGAAGTAGTAGGTACTTAGAAATATAAATTGTTTTTAGTGCAAAAATGATAATCTGCATAACTAATAATTTAATTGTCAAGGAAGAGACTGAAATACAGTAATTACCTATGTATCAGAACCGAAGACTGCGTGATTGAAAACCAGTTGTCTACTGAATTAGAAGAACTGTTTCATTGTATACCTACTTATTACCTACTGAACTAAACATGCTTAATAAAGAATCATTATTGTACTGTTAAACCTTAATAAAGTTACAATATTCTGACTTCTGTAACACATGTCTCACGTAGCTAACACTGGAGTCAGGGTTTCTAATCGAAAGGTACTTAAAACATTTTTTGTTGAGTCAATAAAAATATTTAAGTATTTTTTTTTCTCCGAGCCGAGTAATAGAGAAGTAAGTAAAGAAGAAGATGCTGCGCCGACCCCAAATGAATTGGGATAAGAGCAAGAGAATATTGATGAGTGGTGAAAGTTCGGAAAATAGGAAGGTTAGGTACTTCACGCCTCTAAACCTGGAGGGGTTAGGAAAATGTGTAAACCTGCATCTAAATAATAGCAATTCAACTAGGACTCAGAGTTAGAAAAATACCTACAGACACTAAATGATCTGCGAGAATGCATTCTTTAGGCATGATGTTAACTTAGGTACATCTGGCGTCAAATCATACCCACACACGTAAACTCTTCTCTTTCTCATTGAGTTACGCAGAAACCACAGAACGTCACTTGCTTTGTCCCTTTTTTTGTTTTAAAGGGTGGGAAATCATCAAATAACTCCTCCCGCTCTGGGCAGAGCGGTAGGGAGTGTCAGACTTCTACTGACAAAAAACCACCCATGTTCTTAGCCCTTTGTGTCGAGGCCACGGTATCTCTTTCGAAGAACTCGCAGCCCTCGAACAACCCGCTATATACTCCTTCCACCCAGTCCACATTCATACACCTAGTCACAAACACACGCCAAATCACCAACAATTAATGACCCCCACATCACCAGCACACGAACCAACCGACATCATCTATCATCATCACGCGGACTGTACGGGGGCAAGCAGATACGATTAGATCGGCACTTAGTTCCCCACCAATCATATGCCATGTTAGTTGGTATGTGTATTGTTTGTAGCTCGGAAATTGCTTCGCTGGTTATGATGTGCAGTGGTTTAAAAGGAACTTTCGTGTTTGCTTAAGGCGATGGCCACGGCTTCAGGTGATGCTACCTTTTTTGGGTATAGGAGCTCGTGGCTAAATAATTACAGCTTCTCGGATCAATCTTGGTTGAGCCGCACTTGCTTTGGTTTGTCAGTAAATGGGTGCCGAGTTTCCTCCGTGCCTTGGACAGCGTGTTATGCAATTAGCCCCGGCTTTCATTTGTAGATCTGTGACATTCGTTACTGGTAGTCATGTAGCCGGGAAGTCTATAACAATCAGTCTTAGGGATACTGTGTTACTCAGGATTAACAGATAGAAAGTTGCTATATGTAAAATACTGGTATTCAGCTGCATCCGGTTAGACTGGGAGACGACCTAAACATATGTAGTTGGGAAAAGGTAGTCAGATGATGACGTGTGAAATTCCTCATTCGTCTGGACTGGAGAGGTCTGTCGGACTCCGACTTAATAAAACTATACGGTGTTCCTCCTCATCACTTCTAATTAGGGTTAAGTAGGTGCATTTACCATTTTGTTCCAGCGCGGCATATCCTCATGAATGTCCTCTACCCTGGGGCAAGTGGCCCCTCCATTTAGACTCTAACTGATTATAAACCACCTCGGTGTTCCCTTCACACACTTGCACCGGGGATCATGGAAACTAGTGGGCTTTCCATAAATCTGGATTCTACACCTAAGTAGTCCGGTCAATTTAGACATCAGAGTTTACATTAATTCCCACCCGTCTGAAATTTGGTAGGATTGTTCAAAACACCATTATAAATGATCTGTATAAAAAGTCCCCATCGATCCGACACTTGGAAACTTTCAACTTTTTGAATTGCTGTATCTCAAAAACGGTGGATCGAGAAATATAAGTGTTTAGACATTTTTAAAGAATTTTATCTGATCTAAAATTTTGCCTCTGTTTGTGTTTTGAACAATCCTACCAAATTTCAGCCGGGTGGGAATTAATGTAACCTTACCCCTATTTTTTGGTCTAATTTGACCGGACTATAAGTACCCGAGTCAAAATACGCGATGCAAGGGCGTTTCTAGCGTGAGTACCTACTATCACGTCATACGTCTCGTGGAATACTGCAAACAACATTACGTTTTCTTTTGTTTTCAAATTCCCTTATTAAATTCAGAACACGCATCTCGCTTCTTGAACATGTAAATTGTGGTCAAGCAGTAATACTTAGTAAGATAGTGAGTGTTTTAAATGTATTTAAGTTAGCCAGGAAAATGATTGTGTTGTGCGCACAATTGTTTTTTAATGAGGCTGTTGTCAGATTGCAAAGGCCTACTTACATAGATAGAAAGAAAATTGATTACCTAGAGATCGCATTTGCTTGTTTAGTGCGTGTTGGCGATTAAATTAGGACGTTTTCTTTTCTCATGATGGTTTACCTTATGGGTATTCTAATAAAACCAAATATTATATCGTTTTCAATATTATTATTAATTATAATAAAACGGATAAGATAAAATTTAACTTTCTTTGCCAAAATCGATCAGTGTCTTTCTCGACGTTGACCGAATTTGGAATTGAGATAGATTTTTTACGAACTAAGTATTTTCAACGACTCAGAACTCTGAAAAGACAAGAAATTACTTGTAACAGAGCAAACTATGACAACTTGTCTTGGGCAGGATGTAAATATGTATTTTTTAATTTCTTTGGGAGTTCTGAAATTGAAAATCATTGATGATTTCACGAGCTTGATCACAGCAAAACTTCTTTTCACGAATACATAGATAAACGTACCTAAATGACTTAATAACACTGAAAAACTAAGAAATAACTTGCAACAAAGCAGGTTTTATCAACCTGATCCTACAAGCAGGTTTCTGACCCTCCACACTTGCATATAACAAAGTTATAACTGACTAATTCCAAGGCTAGAAATATGACTAGGCAATAAATTAAAATACATACGATATTCCGCCGTTAAATCGCTCAGGTTACCTAGTCCCTATCAGCCATCTAGCGAAGTAGACAGGGCTCAATATACCTATACGTAATTAATAAAACACACTACGTCTTAAATAACTTGTCACGAATTAGTTGTTGCACCTGGCAATTCTTGTTACGTGAAAAAAAACTAAAAATAAGACTACTAGCTGTGTCCTGCGGTTTCATCCACTGTTTCTCTTTTTGCTAGACTCCTGAGGTCCTAGCGTGATGTAAAATAGCCTTTAAAATATTTTTCAAGAATTGGGCTATCAATGCAAAAATATATTTTTTAATCTGACTGGCAGTTCTAGAGATTAGCGCGTTTAAACAAACAAACACCTTCTGATTGGTTCTCTGATTGGCCGGAAAGAGCAAGTGGTTAGGTATATTCATATTTTGATTGACTGACTGACACCGAATAGCTTAATTCCCGGGCTTACTCGCTTAATCTTCTGGTAATAAACCACTTAGTTATATAACTTCCTGCCATGGTAACAGATATTAAGATTACAGAACAGAATTTCAGTGAAAGCTTTAAAAGATTTGGGTCCATTTACAACAACTTTTTTTTTTATCTTTTTGTGGATGAACAGTCGTTCCATGTAAAGTACTGTAAGTAGGTATTCAGCTGCATCCAGCTAGACTGGAAGCTGACCCCAACTGAATTGGGAAAATGCTGGCAGATTATGATTTTCAACCCTTGCCAGTCCTACTGAAGGCGCTTATAAA
This sequence comes from Diarsia dahlii, assembly GCA_949775195.1. Classification (NCBI taxonomy): domain Eukaryota; kingdom Metazoa; phylum Arthropoda; class Insecta; order Lepidoptera; family Noctuidae; genus Diarsia; species Diarsia dahlii. Next base: position 18,931,889 of record OX459209.1, read on the forward strand.
ACGTTTTGTATTTCTACAACGATTTTCAAAATGATAGTACCTAATTTCATTTTTGGTAGCTTTAAAATGTCAACAAGTACACATTTTCGGCTTTTGCTAATCATCATAATTATAGTAACTACTCTTAGGTTGCTAGTTTGTCTCGTATTTGTATAACCTGTGATATGTCAGAACGTCTGGTTCAGGAAGCCTCAGAACTTGACCAAAACCCTAGTCCAGTGAAGCCCTAATCTACGAGGAGCAACATATTTCCCACACCATAAACCACTCAACTAAAAAATACTTCTTTAAATACTTCGCACACGTTTTTATTATCTTTTATCTTAAACTTATCTACTCAAGTCTTCAATCATTCAGATTGACCCCAGCGTCACCTCTTTAATAAAAAAGAAACAATAAGAACTCCATACGATAGGTTATAAAAGTTTTAATTCAAACATTTTGTGCCGGCGGCGGCGCGGCGTAAGCGCATCGCACGCACTATCGTCGATCAGATGGTGACCTATGATCTTCGGCCAACGGTGGGGCTATGGACGTGATGTGGACTACATACCGAACTATGAATAAATAAATAAAGTATGCCTAATATAATAATATGCTGTAATGTGATTTTTACCCGACTGCAGCGAAGTCCAAAAGGAGAGTTTTTAAATGAGCGCAAGAGTCCTATTTAAATATATTGTAAAACAGAAAGGGACAGTTGGCGAATCTAGACACAAGACTCCGGTGTCCACAGTCAGTCCGCAATCTGAAAGAATAAAAGAAGCGCAGCAAAAACTCCCAAAAAGATTATTAAAACCAAGTGTGAAAACTAAACGAATCTGACAGTTTAACATCAAACAGACCGCCATTTCACTCCGGGGCATAGACAAAAAACACAAAATGGCTGACTCATCGCAATCAATCACCTTTCGGACGACGATTATATTAATTTCGTTATACTATTATTTGCCTAAGCTAGACACAATGGTGCTTGAGAAAAGGCCTTCAAGATGACATGTCAATTAAATAACTATCCATTATTGTTAGAGAAATAATGATTGTTAAATGTTTTGTGGTTAAAGTCGTGACGTCTGTGGTAAGGGATAGTTTTTTTTTGTTTCGGTTGATGACCCATCTGGGGTTAAGCCAATGTGACATTTTATTCGATAACGATGATAGGAATGGCAAAAATGTGTAAGATTGACTTTAGCTACCGTAACAGATTATGTCTATCCCGTTGTAAGTCGATGTGGAAATGCGATAGGCTCTGAAAGCGATTGCTACATGGCAACTCCCTCTCATGTCATCCGTCTCTGTCGATCTTCTTCTTGTATCCGTATGGACCTTAAACTTATTTAAGAAATACTGATAGTGTACAAAAAATCCTAACCTATTTAGGATGACGTTAACACTCTCGGTGAAGAAGTCGTGTAGTGCATTTTTTTGATGTTATTGTGGCTTTCATTACTATTGAGTAATATGACTATTAAGAAAGGCTTTCCACAGGCTAGATCGACGAAATTGAGAAGGCCCTGGTACCCGCTGGATACAGGACGAAACCGGACCATTTGAAGGAGGCTTATATGTGCTTATATCCTGTAGATTAGGTGACGATAACTGTTGAGAATGAATACGATTTTTTTAATGTCAGCCTAAAAAGGCCCACTGCAGCTTAAATGCCCTGTAATTGCACGCCAAAGAACTTGATCCTCTGCCTAAAGCAACTAAAACTAAACTTAACTCTTTTTAAGTCACTCACAATTTTAAATCGAACACTCTCTCTTCTTCTTCTTCAGTCGGTCCCTCATTACTGAGAATCGTGGTCACTGGACCCCTTTAAGCGTACCATCTGCCTCCATCTACTCCGGTCCAAGGTTGCCATCACCACCTGCTGAAATTTGCTTGAGGAAATAGCTTCTTTTACTTGGTCGGACCATCGTGTTGGCGATCGGCCTCGCGGACGCTTGCCTTCAGTATTGCCAACAATGACCAGCTTTTCAAGGCTGCTATCTCCTCTTCGCATTATGTGGCCGAAATAGGACAAAATACGCTGTAGGCAAGCTGTAGACAATCGAGTCTTGATATCGAGTTGGGAAAGGATAGACACATTTGTGCGTTTGGCCATCCATGGAATTTGGAGCATCCGCCTCCAGCACCACATTTCGAAAGCGTCTATCCTCTGTCTTTCTCTTGTTTGGATTGTCCACGTCTCAACTCCAATTGAACACTCTCTCAGACTCTTTAAATTACATCTTCCTTGAAACATAAACCAAAAACATACCTAACTGATAATACGAGTACCTACAACATTATTATGTTTCAAAAACCAGCCACACACACACACACCCAACATGGTATGTTTTAACATAATTAGTAGAAAAAGCGAAAACGGCCGAAAGGCAAGGCATGCAAATTGAAGGGGGCGGAGCCATCCTCTACTTACTTTATGCCTCGTATCATTACCAAGACACCACAGGCCTTGCATATTTACATTTTAAAAAGAATATAGTTTTTGTGAAATGAGTTTGTGGTTTTATTTGCTTATGTTTTAGTGAAAAGGGGTTTGAGGTAGTGACAAAAATATAGTCACTATTTTTAGATACTGTATAAAATAATTTCAATTCATAAGCCACCTTTTTAGCCGACTGCGAGGAAAGTGTTATGTTTTTTTGAAGGTGGTTAAATCTGAATGAAAATAAATTTAGATTTTCAATGTTTGCAAAAATAGTCAAAGATGAGCGAATGATAATCCAAAAACTGCGTTTCTATCGAGGCCCGAGGCACAGATATTAAAATACTTCCCGAGGTAAAATATGTACTGCATTTCTACCAAATGCAGTACATATTTTATTCCTACACATTTTTAATTAGGTACCTATATTTACCACCACATACCTTACAACAGTACTCTTTATTCCTGCAACGATTAAATCCCTGCTCAAAAAACAAACCCAACATAATAATTAAAAAAAATACTTTTGAAAGAAATCAATCTTGATTCATATCTCCGAACCTCTCAAAGGACCCATTTCTCAGAAAAAAAAACGAAACCAATTCCAAAACACTAATTCCTAATTTAAATCCATGATATTTAAAACTTCAAAATGGAGCCATATGTTTGTATTTCAAGTGTGCAAAAGAAATGTTCGTCAATCAGCAGCGACGACTTTCGCAGTCCATAAATATGTTGTGCTTTCAAAATATTGCCATAGACACCAAGGGTCGTAGGGTAGAATTGCACAAAAACATGTGCAAAAAGTTTTAAAGTTCTCCGAGAAATAGTTCAAGAGGTAAATGAAAGTTGTCTGTGGCTGTCAAAGTATAGGTCATAGTTTTAGTTACCTAAACCTAGAAATTCATGGGTGTCTTGTTGTTTTCGCGGAAAAGTGAGAATTTAGCGAATTTCCTCCGTATCTCGGAAAGCCGTATCTCCAGATCCCGGATCCCGGTTGTCATTTGTAGATCTTTGGGAGTCGTAACAGTGAGTCAGTGGCCCGAAAGTCTTAGGTACCATCATCATCAGCCTATAATGTCCCCATTGCAGGAACTGAGGCCTCTTCTTTATGAGAGGAATGGGCCATGATCCAACACGCGGGCACAGTGTGAGTAAGTAATTGTAAGTAAGTAAGTAAAGATTTATTTGCATAAATTGTAGGTACATGAAATAAGCTGGAATAACAATATGGATGAGCCATGTACAATCTACCTAATATTAGGCATACAAATTTTAAAATGTTTTAAAACTAAAATGTGGGTTGGTAGATGTCACATCATGTTTCCTCACGATGTTTTCCTTCACCGTTTTGCGAGCAGTCTTACCAAGGGGTCTCGTATTACCCAGTATTATTTGGGTTTTGAAGGTGAGCTAGGCCGTCGCTCCATGTTAAATACTACGACCCCAGCATAGTTGGGAAAAAGCTAGGCAGATGATGTTGAAGGGCAGGAGGCAAAATCTGCGGGCCTAAACAAGGAGTTAAACTATCGAAAATGATAATGAAACAGTCCAATACACGGGCTAGGCCAGCGTGGGTAACTTAAAGATCTACTCGTGCTACTGTTACTTATATTTATCGACTAGCATCATGATTCTCCTACCCTTATCCCAGGTTATTTGGGGTTAATGGGACAAGCCCGCCACACTATTCCCAAACCACTGTAACTCCTGTTAGCCAGAATCAACAGTGGCGACCACAAGAAAAGCGCCGAGACAATGAAGCTCGACGAAGTCCCAGAGAAACGATTTTACTGTCTTAGATCCCGCAACGAAATTAATCAGAAAAGAATAGCGGAGGAGTAGGATAAAACATAATTTCCACTTATTTGGGGTTCGCGACTTCGCGCAGCATGTCTTTGTGTTCCATACTTCTGAAATACAAAAATATTATCATGAATAGTATTTTACCTACTAAGGTATTCTTAAAATGACCACCGAGCTACTATTCCAACATGGAGTTACAAGGATTTAAGTCATATAGGTAAATTATGTGACAATAATGTTACCTTGAGTCGAGAAGCAGACACAGCAACAAGGCCTTCGTAAATGAATTATAAACTGTTTTTCTAGTTTCAGTATTATTATTTTAATAACAAGCGCAGACATCTGGTTTGCCTGAAAATATATCGAAATCGAAAACTGCCAGTGAAAGTTGAAAGGATCTGTCTTAAAGTTGCCGTTATTTCAGCGAAAGACATTAGATTTTTCCATGTAGCATCGAAGCATTTCGATTTTTGCAAAGACTTTTTTGATTGATTTTATTTATTCGGTTGCTTATCATTACATAGTATTTTATTGTTTTAGTCGATAGAATTTCTCTTTCAAAGAGAAAATAATATGTGGCGGTTTCTTGATTCATAGTTTAATTTTTTAAACTGTCATGGTCTCCAACATCATCATTACCACCGCAAATCTCCTTTCCTATTACCGACGACATTCTCTTATACGTTTATTTCTAAAGTTCCTTATATCGTTAACATCCCCTAAACTTTGAAAACCCCTGTATTTACATGGATTTCAAGTGGTTACGTTTTAAACCGAAGAGTTCTTACAATGTTTTGGTACAACACCCTCAGGCCGAGCACTATAGTGCGAACGCCCGTAGTCCCTGGCATTTCAAAGTTTCAAGTTATTTTGACTGAAAAATATATGTTTAGCAGTCTATAAAACCTTAATTTAAAACATTGTTCTGGAGTGATCGACTTCTTACATAAGTTTTTCAATAGTGTATGACGTGATAAAATTATTGTTTGGCGAAACTGTGCGGATTAAACTCGAGTCACGTGGAATAAAATCGACCTTTCGAATTAACTTACATTTCTGTGTCAAAAACAGTGTTTAAAAATAAGCAGAGTGTAAAATTATTATATATTTAAATTAATTACGAAAGTTACCAAAGTTAAATTAGGTACTTAATTAAAGTTTAATTTTTAGTATTACCATGGTAATGATCATACATACGTTTTTACCGTTTTACGGATTATAAAACTTCACAATTTTATGTGTCCGCCATTTTCGACGCCATAATGGTTTTTTCGAACAATTTTTATAATCCGTTTAGTTGACTGTTATTTTACTAGTTTTGTGATGTGCTCAAGGTGATTATGTTATTAAAAGTAAGTAAACAGGATTAATTTTATATTTCTTTTAGCACCTAGGTATTTAGTGCGAAAAACTTTGCTTCTATGCGGGCAGGGCCACTATAATTTTATAATAGCGTCGGCTACTTATAATGTTCATATTTTTTTATCGACAACATGGGCGAAGCTTTTATTTAATCGTGGGTTTCCTTTCTCTATGGTCAATTAAGTTTCAACGAAGCAGGTTAGACATATAACTGGGGCCTTGTTTACTTCCTACGTTATTATTCCGTCTTGACGCAAAGCTTTTCTTATTACCTACGTGTTTTAATTTCCTCAATTAAAAAACTTGGTAAATAAAAGTAATGATCCAGTTTATTATGACACCCACGATGAGCTGGCCAGTTCTAAGCAGAAATATAAATTATATTTCTATTAATAGTCAAAAAAGTTTTTATTACAAAAATGACAAGTTACCTCACCGCACTATCTAACGCACTGGCCGGTTGTAAAATTCAAAGTTGACATTTACGATTGCTGTCAAAAAGATACATTAGATTCTTTTCTCGAATACAAAAATTAACAATGAACTAGGTACTCCAAATTCTATTTCAAAATACATTTTATAGCCAAATAACATTAAAAAAGTAACTAATTACAACAAGACCATTATTAAAAAAGCTATTATTTTTCCAAAATCATAACTATTAAAACGATGTGAACGTAAAATAACGACATTATTATAATAATTATGATTTTATGACGTAAATAATCGCCGATTTACGAGTTTTTTATGATGCGTTTAAATGTCCGTAGAGAAATTAATGGCACTAGATATTTATCAATCAACTTATTATTATTGATTCATGCGTCGTTATGTAGTCATTTTTAGATTAGCAGCTGATCAAAATGGCGGTAAATCATTTCTATGACTGGCCGACAGCAAACAGACTCTGATGATTGAAACATGTGGGTAATTTCTTATAACATCGTTGAGAATTTTCACATAAGATTTTCTCTTACCTCGTTTCACTGAAGTGATGATAAGGTCGAAGATTTTGTACGCTCTACTAGTAATTTCTATTCCAATTCTAGTCTTCAAGACCCAGGTTAATAACTGTCTGGATACAGAGTATTACAGAGTCTGAGAACCCCAAACTAGCCGTGTCGACGGTGCGTTCGTGTTCCACGCGCGCCTCAAATAGGTAGATGTCAGCAATATTTAGATGTGAACTGCAGTGGCCCATCTGGAAAGCCCTAAATAGATTGCGCACCCAAGTGGGCCGCTGCAAACATAATCTGGCAAAGTGGGGCATCATTGGTTCCTCCAATACCGAGTGCGAGTGCGGCGCTCCGGACCAAACAATGACTCACCTGCTGGAGTGTCCCAGATGTCCGTATACATGCACCCTTGGCGACCTGAACAGCGCCTCTGCCGCTGCAATAAACGTGGCTACCTACTGGGCCCAAACCGTGTAACATGGAAGTATATAATCGAAACGAAAAGAAGAAGAAGAAGAAGCAATATTGCAGGGGCTCGCAAGGGCTGACGCCTCCCAGAGCTGCGGGTTGTTTGAAAGAGATACCGCGGCCCCGGACACAAACGGCAAATGACTGGTAGAGAATGCCTTGTGGCATTAAGTCCGGCTATGTACCACGTTTGTGCATGAGGTTTAAATAAATAAACAAACGGCTAAGAAGGAACATGGATGGTTTTTAGTCAGCAGAAGTCTGATACTCCCTTCCACTCGCTTCGCCCAGAGCGGGAGGAGTCATTTGGTGATTTCCTAACCTCCAAAAATAAAAAGACCCTAAGCTAACTTAGGTGTTTTTGAAATCCAAGACAACCGTTTCAGTTTCAGAGGTGGAAGTAGGTACCTGTTAATATCGTATCGAAGTATTTTTCACTAAACGGGGTTCACTTATGGGAATTCAGAACCAGCACGCACGACATTAGATACATAGTAATTATGTAGAGAACGAAAAACTACCTACTTTTAATACGTACTTGCAAGCTCACTTATCATGTAGAGTTTGTAGAGTCAGCATCACCAATATGTACCTATACCTACGCTTTTTGGTAGAAACGTCGACAATCGACTTAGCTCGCCACATAGCAAAAATAGAATGTAGACACTTAGAAGCAATTTTTGCCTACTGTTTCGATTGATTCCGAAACTAGTATTTTGTCATAATTATCATAAAGTTGATCATCAGTTACTTATTTCACGAGAAATTCGAGTTTGAAGTTTGCCAAGTATACGTTTACATATTTTGGCTTGAAACTGTATTCGCCAGGCATTGTCCTATGATTAATGAGTAGTAAATAATAAATATTTGATGAACAATATTATATGTACACACGACGACCAATCAACCTATACAAAACCACTATAGGCTGATACCGCATTGTACGGGAAGCTCAAGCTCAAAGTGAGGTCAGGTTATACTGGATAGATGTATGGCCGTGCCGTGTGTACCTACGTACTGATGTCATTTGTACAGCTAAGTTTTGCCCTTGACTTCGTTCTTTTTTATAGACCAATTGCCCTGAAATATTCGTGAAATCTTTATTACGAGCAAGTTAGTCTCGGCTGTCGTTAGTAGATCTTTGACAGCTAGTCGTAGCCCGAAAGTCTGACAACCAATCTTACCAAGAGGTATCGAATTGCCCTGTTTTAACTGGGTTGTGGAGGTCAAGTGGGCAGTCGCTCAATGTAAAATAAATCCGGTTAGACTGAAAGCCGACCCAACATTGGGAAAAGGCTAGGCAGATGATGGTAGGTAAAGGTATGTTTTTTTTTGCACATTTTCCTGTAAATGATAAAGCCAGTCGCGATGTGAAATAATATCTTATTAACCGACTTCATTTATTACTATTAAATTATCATTCTTTGTGTGTTTAGGTGGCAACCAGTGCTGTTATTGTGAACCTCGTAATTTATGAACACGTCATGTCTTTATATGACGTTTATTGATATATTGTGTGTACTCAATATTGATACAACAGTTAGAACTTGTTTTGTAGGAACTTAGTTGCCGCAACCTCGTATGTAGTCGTTTGCAAAACAAAATGTTTTATTTTCCATTTAACACAACATATCGCTAATTATGTTTAAATTCCATGTAATAGGGGGCTAGCCGATTGGCATCAACGGGGCACAAATCCAGACTCCGTGACAACTACTAAGGAATTCCTAATGGAAAACCCAATAACCTGGGAATCGAACCCAAAATCCCATGCTCAACTAGCATTACAAAAGTGTAATTCAGGTGCATTACTATTTACAGTAAATGTGAGGTAAAATCTCATTGAACTGCTGACATAAATAGGTACCTATAGATGGAAATCTTATTTTGGAAAACCTTTTCCTAGTCTAATCTGACGCAGTTGAACACCAGGTATTTAGAGAGAGTCCAGTTAGTTCTGGGAATACGACACCCCATGATTTGAGTCACTGACACCTTTAACGACTGCCAAGTCACATATCTATCTACAAATACTTGGACCAAAGGCTTAACTTGCTTTCTGAGACACGATGGAGTCTCGATAAATGGTCATTTAACCACAATAAAATACCTACTTGTAATATTTTCAACACATAGGTACATAATTATTGCTTATAAAATCTTTAAAAATATTACAAGTAAGTCAACACCTCTATACTTACTAAACGACCGTCGGACCAATATCTCTGCCCATAACCCTCTTAAAATCGTTTATTACTAACTAAAACGAATCAAAGAGGTTAAACGAGAAGTTTTTAATTAATAAAAACGAACTAAATCCTGCCCATTAATAATAAGAGAAGCCTCATTTTGTGTGGAATTAGATAAAAAAAAACAACTTGGGATCAACTCACAGCTTTCCGCGTACATATTTGTCTGTGTAGATTTTTTTAACATGAGCAGTGCCTATGTCTTGAATTTCTTAGGAAATTTTTGGCGTGATGATGATGACTCGATTGTGGTAGGTATGCTGTTCTTAATCTTTTTGCTGAGTCATTCATATTTGTGGTTCTAACAACGGTCAATCTAGATTTGTTCATAAATTATCCTCGTTCGTATTTGTTCTGTATATAAAACGTAGGATATGGTGGTGGGTAAAAAACATCAGACTTAATCAATTTAAGACGTAGGAAATGACCTGAAAATTCGTACCTACAGTACATAAGAAGCATTATTATAATTATGATTATAAGGTACTGTGTCTCTGTTGGATAATTATGTTAACAACAGCATGTCAATTGTTTTGAGTATGAATGTGTATGGGAGAGTAGAGGAAGAACAAAAACCGATTGATGGTCTGTGTGAAGGACAGAAAGGAGGTGACTACAGAGATAACGATTAGGTATTACCTACTCGTTATCTCTGTAGTCACCTCCTTAAGGTCCCATTAAAATAGGTGAACAAATTTTAACACAGCGTTCAGTAGGTCTAATCAAACATATCTGAATAAAAAAAAAACATTAAATAAACTGATTTTTTTTTAACTAAAAATAATAAATTGCCGGCACTCTAGAACAAACTCATCCCCTATGAGTAGGTACTTAAATACGTTTTTCTTATTATTTTTTTTACCATTGTCCTTATTTTGGTGGTCTGAATGATTTCTGAAATTTTGTCCACCTATTTTAATGGGACCTTACAGAGAAGTATGGAAAAAGACATACCTATTGCGACGGCCTCAAATACATTGGGATAAAGGCAAGAGAATGATGTTGATGGCGTCTAAGTCAAAATGTGTACCATTAAGAAAACCTTGTTCTGCCTATAGTTCCTCTAAACTTACATCAAAAACACAGCTCATACGTCTTCTAGGATCGAAAATAAGTATTTTAAATAACGGAAATATAAATAGAGCGTGCAACGTTACAATTTTTCTCCGTCGTTCTTGTATACGAAACTTCTTCAATACGGCTTAATTTGCGATCCAATAAAGCGATCAAAATGTCTGCGAACTTAGAATTTTGTAATAAACAAACTATAAGCCTAGCGGATTTAATAAAAATAAACCATAAATACTTTCTAGTCGATGGTATTTCAAATATCATGTATTTTGTGCCTGAAATGTTTTTTATAAGACCTACATTTAAATTTCGTCGGTTTGTGAAGAAAACCATGTTTTATCAGAGTGGTTTATGCTGGATTTCTGCATGTTCTTGTCCTAATGTAGGCCAAAGGTCTGCGGCTTACCCATAGTAAGAAACGAACAAGAATTAAGCATGTATTTTGTATGTTGAGTGTTTCTAAATAACGATTTCAGAGTGCGAAAAGTTCATCACAGTCGCGGTGGTTTGAACTCAGTAAAAGAACTAGTTGGACTTCGATTCAGTTGTTCCTGTAAACCGAGCCATATAAGCAACTAATAGGTAATATGCTTGTCATTGGAGTAGGTTTACTTCTTCAATTGTTGTGCTACAGGCTTATCTATACTAATCTATATAAATAAAAAGAGTATATTATAAAGGTAGTCGAATATCCCGAAAATTCTTTCTCTAGCGGAAAGCTATATTATTATCCTCAAGTGTCATTGGTTCTAGTGAATTAAATTCCGTACATACCGGGTGCATAGCGAGCAAAAGTTTGTGTTGTTAAATAGGCAGACGTTTGTAACGTGGTCAGCGCTTATGTACTGCCTCTTTTAAAAATTCAATTATCTAGGTATCCTCTTGAAAAAGCTAGGCATTATCTATCGAAAAAGTTAGGCAATATTTCGACGCCTTTTGGGCTGACTCCATTTGAATTGTTTATCGACACGCCAAGACGAAGAATATAGGTAAGTATTATAATTTATTCTAGATTTCTTTAATGGTGTTATTAGTTTTTTTTTTAATATAGGCCTCCAGCAACAGTATTTTTGTTCTTGAAAGAAAGGAACCTTTTTCACAACCGTTGCAGGATAACTTTTTTGGAAACTTAAAGTTCAGAAAGAATGGATGAGAGCGTAAAAATGTTTCTAATTTGAAAATCAATAGATATTGTTTACTTCCCACAACAGACTTATTACCATTAATTATTGATTTAAGAACCCAAATAAACGAATTGCAGCACAAATCACTAAAAACGTTCAGCACTGAACGAATGTAAAACAAAACAGCGTTTTGTTCCTGTCAATTGTTTGAAGTTGACAGAGACTAAATGATGTTTTCTAAATAATGTCTATTAGGCTAAGATATTTACAAGTCCGTGGCATAAGCGGGGCAAAAGTCTGAAATGCTAAAAACGAGGCATCCACGAAAAATATTACCAGCGTACAAAATCAGTGAATTTTCTTTCTATAGTATTATTTTATTACACCTACTACCATTTTTTATTTATTAATCTTAATCGAAAATGCAATAAAGCACGTAAAATAACTTACGAAAAAGAAACCACAAAAAGTAGAAAGCTCCTGTAAAAAGTTCTGTTTAGTTCCGCTACTCCATACTAGATGGAGCTAGTAGTACGTTTGTGCGTGACTTGAAACTTTCCTTCGTAGTTTTGCGACGGTACCTTAACAGTGAGTAAAGTAATCTTTTGTTTATAATTAAAGCCCCGTTTAACTTTATCGTCGCATTATAAACATAATGTAATTCACGATTTTGTTCACAATAATAATTTTATTTTCATCATGAGTTGGTATTTAGGTACCTAAACTTTTCACGACTATTGGTAAGCCTTGTAATTTAACTGATTTGTTTTTTATCAAAGCAGTGGAGAAAGGCCTTTAACTAGCAACGAGACTAATAATTAAAACCAATATTTAAAGACTTAATTAAGGTAACTTCAAAAAAACCTTCAACATCGACGATTAATTTAACAAAGTCAGTCCTTGAACTCATCAACAAATCAAAAATAATACTAAAATATAATTTATATCTTTGCTTATATTAAGTAGGTATTGTCTCGCTATTAATACTTTATTATTATTTTGATGATGTCAACTTGATGAGGAGTAGCATCCTTCTGTGTGTCTATGCTTGTGTGTGTCTGCCAAGCATGGTGGTTCTGTCTGTCTCCTGCTGAAATGGAGGGAAGTGGAAATTATGTTTTTTCCTACTCCTCCGTTATTCTTTTCTGATTAATTTCGTTGTGGGATCCAAGACAGTTAAGTTTACAGGAGTTACAGTAGTTTGGGTATAGTGTGCCGGGATTGTCCCAAAAAAAAAGCATGGTGACTATAAATGAAATATTTTTATTTAGGGTGATGCATTTCATTGCGTCAAGCCGTTGGTCCCGATCTTTGTCGTTACAGAAAATCTGAAAACTCAACACGTCTGTAAACCCCGAAAGTCTAGGTAGGGATGTATGTAGATAAAAGTGCACCCACATTTCGCCAGTTATATTCGTGTAGGTCTGTACTGTACGTACCCTAATAGGAGGCGAGTTTACTTATCAAGTTTTTAACAGACATGGTCTCTAACATTACCATAGCACTGAACACTTGATATTACCATGTTTACTCTTTGGTTTGTGTTCGAAACTTCGGGACGTTAAAACAAAATAAAAGACATGGTAAATATCCCGTGTTGCAACTGTTATTGATACTTAATAAGTCGAGCCTATTGCCATCAACCGGACATAACTGGCTGCTTCTGGGAATTTCATAATATTTTATGGGGAATTTCGTATTTTTCATAGTTTCACATAGAAATCATAAGTCTCCATTAATTTATGGTACCTACCTAAACTTTCATTTAATTAATCATCATTATTATTATCTTTAAGTATATGTATGTATTCCTAATCTACGACACAAAATAAACCTCTGATATGCCAATTAAATGCATCGTTTTATTTTATAACATTTAAATGTAGATAAAATTGATGACTTCAACATGTTTTTAAATGCTTATAAATAAATTTTGTCTGATTTATGTTATTGTTTTTAAATGGATTTTAAATCAACAGTTTGGCAACCATAAACAAGGCGTAGAGATAGGAGTTGCCTAGTTTCAGATTTTAGTTATTATTTGATTAAGTATGGATCAAGCAATCTTTTCAAAAAATTTGAACCTTAAGTAAGTCCACGTTTATTGCCCTCACAGTCTAAGAGTGGAACTCTCTGGATTTTGTGTTCACTCCCTACCCCGTCTAGCTTCGAAGTAAAAGGGAACAGGCATCTTCTGGACATGCTCAGTCCATGATATATCTTTTTTTTTGGGTGTTGAGAAATCAACAAATGACTCCTCCCGCTCTGGGCAGAGCGGTAGGGAGTGTCAGACTTCTGAACTACTGACTAAAAACCCATGTTCCTTCTTAGCCTTTGTGCCGAGGCCTCGGTATCTCTTTCGAACAACCTGCAGCTCCTGCGGGGTCCATAATAGACCTCACCCATCGCTTTCCATCAAACATGAGTGAGGTCAAGAACAAGCCCAAAAACTGGCAATGAGTCTGAATTATCTAAAACAAATTCCAGTTTTTCCGTATGGTGATTGTGCACACCAATTGCGTGGCAAACATTCTTACTTTCAATCATCAATCTTCACGACCCTTAGGAGGCTAGGTGTAGGTGATGATGATGGTGATCATCATCTGCCTAGCCTCCCAAGTATGTCAGGGGGTTAGGCTACCAGTTTAACCAGATGCAGCTGAATACCAGTATTTTACATGGAGCGACTGCCTATCTGACCTCCACAACCTCGTTACCCTTTATTGGTAAGACTGGTTGTAAGATGATGATGGTGATATCGGTACCTAAAAACAAACCACAACGTGCAACCTTCAGTGATTTTTACTAATAGTATAATTACATACAAGATATTATAGTCTGTAATAATTATATGCCTATACCAATATCAAAGAAAGTATATTTCGTAAGTTTGGAAGTAGGGGTTATTAGCGCAACTACTGATCCAATTCCAAAAATTCTTTTACTAACGGGAAGCTGCATTATCCCCGAGTTCTAAGCTGTGTTTAAACCGTTCCCGTGGGAGTATATCCGACGTAACATGAGCGAACCCCAAGACAACATTCAGTAAAAAAATAGGTAAAGCGGTTACATACCCAACGAACAACACAGGTCCCTACGTTACTACCTAAAAACACCATTTTAATAACTCAAGAGAAAAAAGTCCACGTACAATATACATCAAATGCCACTTTCAACCCTGTAATTTCAAATACACCCCATACTTTAGCCAATAAGACTGAAACTCGTATTTCTCGTCCACACCCTGTGCACTGCATAAGCCTGATTGCCGTGAAGGCGGGGCGCACTGAAACATGCAACTGGGCAATAATTAACATTGCGAATATTATCGACTACTCACCTTTGTTTAAAACATCAATTTGTGGTTTAAAACGCAGGTAATGTAGGTTGTTTTGTTTACTTTTTAGCAATCTAAAAAACTTTTTTGCAAAAAGGAAAACCGCCTTCAAAAACACGTAAAGTGAAAAATAAACTTCATAAGAAAAATCAGCTTCTGAAGTCGGTTACAGTTGTACGTTTGATTTCGGTTTTTTGCCACCTCATTTTTGGAAGTAGTTTGAAATAGAACTTTTTTTTGGCTCGAATTTGGTCTCTATCGAATATAATCATGATAATTAGCAACCTTGTTATATCCTTGGCTTCCTTACTTTTGTGCCCCGTGTCCTGGTATTTGTGGGTCTTATGCAGGTCATCCCCAATATCTTCTGTGGGTTCATCGCCCATCGGTCAAATGAATGATGCCGCCAACGACTGTGAAAAAATGCTTTTCTAGAAGTCCTATCTAATTCACACGAAACTTTCAGGCTATAAACGTAAAATTATAGTTGTGTATTTTTTTGTTAATCTGGTGCTGATTCTTCTGTTACCGAAGGTTGCTCTTCAAACCGTAATTTTTTTCTGTTTTTTCATCAATAACATCTAATTTACTTCAATATCCTGTTGAAAAAGAATTCACCATACAAGTCTTTTTGACCGATGATGTTTATCTCTGAGCATAAAAAACAGGACTTAAAAACTAATATAGGTACAATAACAATCTAGTCTTGTGCTTCTGGCGATAGTCAGGTTGCCTAAACTTAATTAGTTAATAAGATTATTTTCGCCTCTAATCAATAATATTTCGTCTTCCTATGCGACAAAAATTTCCCTTCTAGGTAAAGAGTTGAAAGTCTTGAATGCTTGTGAATATATTTTTTTGTGCATCTTCTCGAGGTGTGCCAGTGAAGGTACCTATAATATCGGTAATCATTGTCATTGTAAGAAAGGCAATGAACGAACGAAAGTACCTACGCCTTCGGAGTCCGAGGTTGAGGCTCCTTTTGATGCTCATACCCGTGACGATATCCATTATGGCCAGTAACAGGTACTTCAGCCCGATGCAGTTAGAGCCATAAAGAATCCATCGGTACTCTTTTGTTAGAAAAATTCAATCGATTTCGATAAAAACCACTTTTCGATTAAAACTTGACAAGAGATAGAAAAAGTTGCAATGCAGATCTATACGGCAAAAATTCTGAAATAAAATGCGTTGCGGAAGTTTTTATTAGTTTCTATTAGAGAGTAAAATAGACACTTTAACTAGATTTCCACAATTTTTGTTGGATGTCAACAAAAGAGGTGTTTCCGAAATTATGTTAAATATGCTTGTTTTTTTTTCCGATCGAATTTGGAGACGAAGAGATGTGACGCACAATTTAGCGCTAAATTAATTTTTAATGTAGTTTTTTTTCTGTTTCTTCTCTGAAGCTTGTTGATCAGCCATTTTTTCCCGGGCACGAAACATCCACTGAAAAAAATTTACCCAAAATAAAACTATGGTTTTATTGTCAGTTATATTTCTGCATGAAAAAAACGCATGTTTTGATAATATTCAAACTGTAGAAGGTAAAGTAATTAGGATCTAATTAAACTTAGGAAGAACCTCTGTGAATGACGGTTCTTCTAAGTTTGTTCACCGCTCTCCGTGCTCTAGGTACGAATACTTAAGTTCTAGCTTCTGACTAGTAAACTTAACTTAAACCTTTTTAACGTGATAACATCAACTCCGTCCTCTTGAAAACTAATTCATAACTTATAATAAAACTAGTTTCTAATCATTCTTCCATAATGCAATTACTATCGTTTTAACTTAGTGTACCTAATTGAAAAAGATGAGGATGTGTGCTGTTTTCCTGGAATGAAATACTTGTAAATACCTTGTAAATCAATATAATTTATTATTTAAATGGATCTAGCGAAATCACACCTTTTGACAGCAAAACAGAAAACCTTAAGACAGAATGTAAAGAAAAACAATCAATCACACCCTTTGACAGCAAAACAGAAAACCTTATGACAGAATGTAAAGAAAAACAATTTAAATTTGAATTAATAAAAAAAGTATAAAAGAACCAAAGAGTACGTAACAGTAATATTTAAATATAACACAAGCACCAGCATCATCAGCCTATAAATTTCCTACTGCTGGGACCAGGCATCCTCTCTATGAGAGGGAGTGGGCTATCATCCACCACGCGAGCCCAGTGAGGGTTGGAAGATGGCAATATAATACAAATGCTTGTACAATTCATATGATAGTTTCAACCGTCCCAGAATGACTTAATGTAGCGTTCGATGTTCAGCAAAATTGTCTTCATAATTACCTAAAAAGTATCTAAATCTTAGATGTAAATATAATTAATAGTAGCGTCATTCACATAACATCACGGCTGTTATCCCCGAAGGGTTAGGCAGAGGTACACCCACATTTTACCGAGGCGAGCCTATTGCTACACACCGGGCACAAATCCAGACTCCGTGGCTGCTAGTGAGAAATTCCTCATTCAATCTGTTAATAACTGCGATCACCAATCCGTCTGCGAGAAACTGCCTGCCTTCACCATTCATTATAGTGAGGTCATACTTTGACCTATTTTCTTCACCACCGTCTGATATATTGTGTATAATTATTCATGTAGCAAGTATCTATCCAAAACTAAAGGAATTTTCCTAAACTTACACTAAAAGGTTTAAATATTTTGTACAAGCTTCTACTCCGTCAAAGTGATCGGTAGTAGTGAAAAATAATAAAATATTTTTGAAATCGGCTGAGGAGTTTTGGAGAGTAGCCCCTACATCCAACTTTACAAACTCCTTCTCTTCCATATAACTTTTTATTTAACTATAGATTTTACGTAGTAAATCAGTTTTACAATAACCAGCTAAGCCTGAATTAACTTAGCTTCTTCCTAAGCTTAGTTCATCTTCAATTTATCTGTAGACATCGTCGCAGCATCTTCTGTATAATATCTCGAGGCGTTAACTACACATACCTTGGTTGTTGAAGTACCGTAAGGAATGTCTATAACACCTTAGACATAGCCAAGTCGTAAGATCACATGTCTTGCAATTTATACTGTTATTGTATCTCGTTTTAAAACTACAATATAATCTATAAAATTAACTTGAGAAGATATTTCATGTTATTTTAATTTTAATGGAGACTTTCGAATAAAATGCATAGATGTGAAATTAATCAAATACGAAACTTATTTCCTAGAAATGTGTTTGACAGATTCAGCAGCAATTTATAAAAGATGATATCATCTAAATATACAAATAAACACTGTAGGTATTGGTGATTTGGGAGGAGGGCGCTTTTCTGTGATTTAAGAGTCCCGAAGTGTATTACCATGAAGTAGTGCAATCGTTTTTGACTGGAAGTCATTGTAAAACATAAAGTTACTGTTGCACCTGGATCTGGTGATAAGCCGATAGAAAGCCTATTCGATTGAATTGTTTTTCTAGATCACTCTGAATGTGTTAGCATTGTTGTTGATTACAAGCTTTGACTGATTCGCAGTTTTACCTAAACCATTCAAATAAAAGCATCGGAGTTCAATTTATTTGAAAAGTATATACCTACAAGGAAACTTGTAAAGTGAGTGATAGATTATTGTATAGATGTGTGAAATTATTTTATCTACAAATCTAAGATAAGATACAAATCTATTAAATAAATTGCTATATTTCAATGTCTGTCTGTTTGATTATAAATCAAAACTAGTAAATGGGACAGTAGACGAAAAGTGTGTGTTTTTAAATAAAAGTGGTAATAAGACTAATAGGAGATGGAGAAATAATTTTTACTGCTTTAACCATAGACATTAACTAATTTGGAGAAATAAAACTATCTTAAAAGTAACGTTTGTTGAAAAAATACCTACAAGCTTATGTGCGTCATGCTAGCCTGACCCTTTATGAATTTGTTCAGGTCTTCGTATAAATTAAAACCTTTTGTTTTACTCTTCTATCCGCTCCGCTAATGAATAATATAAATGCTAAGTAGTCATAAAAGAATAAAAAGGAAGCAGTTACACCTATATTTCATTTTCTTTTACAGGAGAATTGATTTGTATTTTTTTTTTGTATCATGTAGTAGAGTTTAAAGAAGTTTCAAAATAGAAAGATTGAATCTAAACGATGAATGGACGCGGGTGAGTGTAGCCATCACAAAGTTTTCACATTAAGCACTTTTACCTACGGCCGTCCTACGTCGGAGGTGACCGCGCATGCGTGCAAACCCACCAACGACACACTTGTTATTATTAGAAAGGATTCTGTAAAATGTTCAGCTGATTGCAGAGAAAAATCTTGAATAAAATTTAACATCTTTAAGATGTATAAAATAAATAAAGATCCAAAGTCATCCCATTGGCGCGCTCCAAACATACACAAGCAAGCATAAACCGTCGAACGCCGATACCTAACTCACAACGCGTTCCGTGCGAGAGGAACTCAGCAATTTTGATTAGGTACAGAACAGAAAATCCGAACAGAGGAAAACTCTCATGTAATTGCCGCAAAAACCGTTGAAAAAAACGCGCACGACCGTCTGTGTCGACGCGCGCGCGCGGAGTGGCGGGCGGAGAGGCGCACACACGCGCAGCGCCGGGCGGCGCGCTCTTCGGCGCCGGCTGCGATTGGCGCGGCGCGCGGTGGGCAGTACGCCCCGCCCCGGCGTCGGCCCAGCTCGCGCGGCCCGCGGCAGTGTCCGCCAGACTGCCGAGCGCGCCGGGCCTCCCGCTTCCCCGCGCCTCGCTCGGCCACGCCGCGTCCCGTGATCGAACCATACAAAACCTCTAGTTAACATCCGTCGCGAGTGCATTATGACACTAGTGAGCTAGCGGGGCCGCTGTGACGGTGTCAAATAATTGATGTGTATGTGTTCACGTGCTAGTGTGTTGTGTTAGATTGGGCCCGTGACGAAAAACGTTCGTGGTGGCCAGCGGAGCCTTGCACCCGGGCTCGGGCCGAGCTTTCATGGCTCAGCCTAGGGTATGTACACTGATGACCAGCGCACAAACAACACTACACACTCACCCAACAAGTATGACAGCTGCGGTAGTAGTACACTTGATAGCCTAGAGGCGATAAATCCCAAATCCTTAGATAATGACATTATGATAGTTGTTAATGATAGTAACAACAGTGACAAGTGTTCAAAACAAAATAAACGTTAGGAATCACTTGCTGGTCGCGTACTGAGAGATCATGAAGTAGTCGAAGATAAACAAAGTAAAGCAAATCGGAATTGAGACATGTTTCAAAAATGGTCAGACGTTTGTAACGACACATTAGGCGTGTTCAACAGCAGGGAAGTTGTTATAACAAGTAAGACGCGTTTGGAATACGTAATGGCAGCTGAGAGCGCGCTCTAACACCACCGACGCATTACCGGTGATAATGAAAACGAAATTAATGCATTATGAACGTAAAACACTCTGTGATAATGTAATCACGACGGTATCTCTCACTCAATAAAAACTTTTAACTGTGATATGAATAAGCGATTCCATTACGGTTCAGTGGTAGCATTAGTGGGCACTGACGTCTTCGCGAGATGCGGAAGCGGTCATGAGAATAAATCGGATAGATGCATAAATGAATAAGTCTCCATATTTTGGACACCTGACGGAATAGCAACTCCGGTTTATGAATCGGGACAATAAATGGGATAAAATGGCGTGCAGCGGGGAGTCTATTGTTGAATGCTCTCTTACGGGCGTTAGGGACGGGACACGGTGGAGTCTGTGGAGTTACAAGCGGCTTTAAACGCACAGTTTGACACAAAAGAGTATCTCAGAAACCAACAATAAAATTCAATTGACAATGAAAAGGAAAAATTTTTTTTGGTGCGCGCCACAAAGATGTGCCCCTAACGGAACTCTTGAGGACAACTTTCTAAAGATTTAGGGTTGTATTGTTTTTGCCGTAGGAAACATAAAAGTTTTAATCCTTCTTTGTTTTGAATCAGTATTAATAAATATAAATAACTAGCAACACA
The DNA here is from genome assembly GCA_949775195.1 of Diarsia dahlii. Lineage (NCBI taxonomy): Eukaryota > Metazoa > Arthropoda > Insecta > Lepidoptera > Noctuidae > Diarsia > Diarsia dahlii. The sequence goes on from OX459209.1 coordinate 18,952,684, forward strand.
TTAAAGTGTCAAATAAAATGTTCTTGTAGATTTTGGGAGATGTTGCTTGCAAAATAGATGGCCATTATGTTTATTCAATTTTATGTATAGATTGGATAGTGAACAGTGGGAGATATTTACGTATGCAAGTTTGTATTCAAAAAGCTTAGTTGTCTTTTTGGTCTTCAGAAACATTTCATTGACGATATTTCATTAAAGCCGAAATGGGACTTGATGATGTTTACCAAAAAAAAAATTTCAATGAACTTATAACAAAATTAACAACACATAAATTGCAAAGTCAATACTAAATTAGCAATAAAAACATAAATTAACAGGCTTATTAAAAGTCGACTACAATTAATAAAATCTGTCAAACGATAGCCAATAGGAACCGAATCATTCATAAATTAGCTGAACACATCTAAATCAAATTGTATTCGATTCATTGATTCCTCCGACGGTCGTAAAACTTCTTCAAGTACCTTTATGAAATACCTACTAGCTTTTATTCGCGACTTCACCCGACCCATTTTGCAATACTTTGGCTTTCCATCAGCAAAAGTTTTTTCGAAATTAGATCAGTAGGTAGTTTCAGAGATCAAACTTACTTTACCTCTCCATAATAATAGTAAGGAGTTACTGTAACAAAAGTATAGTATAGGTTTTGATAAAATGATCAAAAACACAGAATGGTCTCTTAAATACCAATAGGACCCTTTAATATTGAATTCATAGAAGTAGCCCCGCCGCACAGATGCACACCAAAACTACGGTCAAATAATCGGTTATTTTGATTTTCTGCGTTAATTCTAAAGTTCTCGTGTTTTTGGATGGAGAAAATGGACCATTGCTGCTGTTAAATAAAATATGGAAACGTAAAAGTACATGGCATGTAATAGTTTTAGAAAATTGCAGATTTACATTCAAATACTTTTAGTAATTTTTGAATAAAGTGGCTTCAGTTAGCTAATGTTAATTGAACTATACCTACATAAAAGTTTGTAAAAGCAACAAGGTACAACATACTTAGTGTATTATGCATTAAAGATTTTACACGACACAAATAATTGTTTCTATAGATTACATGGATTTAAACAAAAAACACGTAGAACTTTAGTAAATCGCACCAAATCTCTCCTTCGGCCGTGATTTATGAAGCAAACTTTCACGTTATAGACAAAAATATCACCTGGTAACTGGTGATAGATAGAAAAACACATAAAACATTAGTAGGCAAGTGAAGCTAAAACCTAATTCCATCGTAATAACTTAACACACGTATAGTTAGGTATTTTCAGAATTTAAAAAAATAATTGGACACATCTAAACTGTGTTAGACGCCATATTGGTACTCATATAATTTCGATAATAATTATATCATATAATGGTACCTATAACGTTTAGCATTAGCCTAGTTATGACGGTATGCGATTACCATTAATTTTGAGGCCGAGATAGTTTAGTATCGGATTCATTTTAATAAAATTGATGTAAAAAGGTAGGTAGGTAATCAATGTTTCGATTTAAAAAGAATACAATGGTAATAATGTTTTTTCATGAGAAGTCCAGCAATGGGGCAGTCAGCATAGGCTTCTAAATAAATGCTTTGGAAGGAAAACGAAGACTTTTATGGCTATATATTGACGGAATTAACTTTTGCAGAATATGTACCAAAAGTGCGCTCCTACTACCTCTACATAACTGAAGATACCTATATTATATTTTTATGTAAAAGTTATTTCGTGCTATTAAAAATATGTTTCCATTTAATCAATGTTTTGGTGCACAATTACACATGAAAACTGAAAGTAACGCACGCTGTAAACACTTGTGCAATGATACTTAAATGTTCTTTGACTACATTCGAATTTAAATGCGTAAATACTTAAAATTCGTATGTTATAAAAAGAAAAATAAATGTTTACTTCATACCATGCATTTAGGATTCAATTACTGAGTTCCATTTAAAAAGATTAAAAACGACATCCAAAGTATTGTTGCATGTGTGTATGCTGGGTAATAATAATTCCATAATATATAAAAAAATAAATGAACCCGTATTGTAAGAATAAGTATACTGAATTTTACTAACAAATAGACATTCCCGTATATTTTAAAACTTAAATATTAATTGCATAATCTAACCTCCTATGATAAATAAAGATGATACGAATTTACATAAATTATAATTTAAATCACTAAAGTAGCAAACAAGATAAAATATTAATAGTGGAGGAAAATAATAATGCGTTTGTATAATTCGATAACGTTTTCGATTCTCGCACTAGTGCTTTAAAAAACACATTTCGCAAAAAAGTACAAGACAAACCACGAAATAGATAAATAGTATAATTAACATGTTACTAAAATACATTATCTTATAACATTGTTGAGTTTAAATAATTTTGTATTTATTTTAAAATGATTAATTTCTGTTTTTCTTGTGTCCGTAAAATAATGGACACCGACGGTAAAGAATACTGGGGTTTCCAAATATTTATAGCAATTATAATTCGTTATGTATTTTAATTTTTAGTGTGATGATGACCTGTTTATTGTTTCTAGTAAATCGGACAATGACTCCTAAACCTCTGAAATATAGTTTGTTCAAATCAGCTTTAAAATTATTGTAGTAAGATAGCAAATCCGTCGGGTATGTTCAAGCACTAGGAGCTCTAGACAAAATAATAGCAAATACTAAATGTAAATACTACTAATTTAGTCTGTACTAAGTCGTCACTACAATAAAATAAAACATTCACAAAGTTTTCATTAATATTTAGTAAAGTTCAGTAAACAAAAAAGCCACTTTTTAAACAATAAAAAATGGATTCAAATTAAATGTACTACCACAACAATTATCACCTTCTCACATTATCTCCAAATTACAAACGGTAAGCTAAAATTGGTAAACAACATACGATAGTAAAAAGGCGCCATTTCTCGCAATTATCGATCATTACGCAATAAAGTTAACAAAAATTAATTCACACATATCTGAACCAAATTATATTTGCACAAGACTTGTCCGTTCATTGTAAACGGTGGTATAATCGTAAATTTTACGATATACCAGATAAGGATATCAATTTGTCTACTAATAGTTAGTCATAATCGGCGATACTGCTGGTTTTCGGCGGTGGCCCACTAAATAACGTGATAACATGTGTACTGGATACGGTATGTTGACTTGTTCCTGTTATAAATACGTGTATCTGTGGTATCTATGCGATACGCTTCAATATTAACAATATTTTGTAATTTTTCCCAAATTTATACACGGTAACATAAATTATAAATGTGGTCCCGCTGCATTTATGAACAGCTTAATTGGCCTATTCACGTAAATAATATTTTAAATACTTTTTTCTAACGAAATAAAGTTTTTATTACTATAAAAATAGAAAAATTAGTATCAAAATCAGCTGTTTCTTCCAAATTGTTTGTTGCTGGAATTATATTCTAAGTAAAACAAAAAATAGCACTAAATTATGCACATTATCACAACAGTACTAAACTCATCGAATGTGAAAAAAACATTATGGTGAAAATCTTGAAAGACAAAAATACTCAAACGGCCATTATAAGCGCAATAAAAGTGGTTAAATAAAAAATATTTTATGTTATCTTTTGACCAATCTTGCCAACATGAGGGATGTAAAAACAATTTATGATCCATAAAATTTTCGGCAAAATCATTAAACTTGCAATTAAACGTCTACAGTATTTATATTTCCGATGCACTATAGGGACAATGTACTTAGATTATAATCAAATAATTATGTGAAAAATAAAACAAAAACAATTTGTAAAACATTTTTCATATACCTAAAAACTGATTTTTATCAATCCCCGCGCAAAATGCCATGTTTTTATGGTAACCTGCTGAAAAACATGAAAACCTACACAATAATAATTAAAGAATTGATTTATTAAACTTGTCTAGGAGCCATGTTTTCTCAAAAAAAGATGTTTAAAGCTAAAACAAACAATAAAACAAAAATGAATGTGCATAGTATTTTTCTGAAATTTCAAAAAGAAAAAAAAACGTATATCTAAATGTAACGAAATAAATAAACCACTGGCATCTTAACGTTGTAACACCTGAAACACTTAATAAAAAGGACTATAAGAAACATATTCTGAGATTAAAAATAACGTATCTTTATTTATATTTTGACTTAGTCTAGCTCAATACTAAAGCTCATTATAGGATAGAATACGGCTTCCAAAAAGTTCTAGCCTTTCGAAAAAAACCACTACATTATTTTATGGACCAGCTCTCGGTCCGTCGCATGTCCACTTGTAAACAACTATCCATCCTACTCGGTCCCTTTTACAACTTTGGTACCTTAAACAGCTGATGCTCATTGTACCCTAGCACCTGTTCCCAGGAATACAAATATGGGCATTTAAGAGGGGCCTGTAACTGGTCAAAAATAAATAAAAGTAAAGGAGGAAAGACAAGTTTTCACCAATTACAAAATAAAATGAATTCCCTCCAAAAATCAAATGTTTGCCGGCCGCCATTTTATAGTATCTTTTCTCTAAGTCTTCGGCGCCAATCTGCGGGCGTTTCGGCCATTCCTAAAACATTAAAACTTATTATTGGCACTTATTTTAACAGTAAAGATAACACCAGTATTGTATAGGCAGTTCTGTTCACATTATGCGATAAAAAAACGTTCGATTTTATGTTTTAAGTGTTGAAAAATGTCCCGCCATTGCTTGAGGTATAAGATAACGTGGCAACATTACTGTTGTCTTTTTTCGACTTTTTCAACGCTGGCAACATTGCGAAACCTGCAGCTAAGTTACGACGTTGTATGGGAAGTGAAATAGATAATAAAATATAATTGAGTGTTGCCACTTACGATTACTTTTATCGGCTTAAATGGTACTATTATATTTTCATTAATTATGTGCAGCGATTAACTAGTTTTTGTTGGTCGAAATTATTTTTTCATTAAGGCTTAGTTGGTACTGCTAGCAAAGTTGATATTATATATATAGCCATTAAAAATAGAACTACTAAAATATTAAATACTGTCAGTGGGCGCCATTAGGCCTTTTTGTAACACATCATCAATTTATTAGCAAATAAATGAAATTATCTAATTGCGACTAAACATTCTTGCAGTCTTTAATATAAAACTGACTGTTTTAAACTTTTCATGTAATTTATTTATAGTATAAATTATATAAATCTTAAGAAAAGTGTCATCGAAATTTTATGGGAACTTGATCTAACCCATTGCTTCCCTCTAACCAAAAGATACATCAAAACATGAAAAAGAAAGCCTTAAAACTAGTTTTATAAATTTTGATGCACCTATGCAATGCCGCCGTCGCATTTAAAATTAATGTGTTATAAGAATACACTTTCTTTTAGTAGTTGATCTCTATTATTTTATAGTAATAATATATTTGTACTGAGAAATTAAGGTACTTTTTTATGGGATATTGTAATAATTCACAAGCTCCTTGCTCCAAAATATATCATAAACTTGATTCAGTTTTGGAAAGATCCAAGTAGGTACCGGATACATTCTCAGATGGACTACTAATTGTAAAGAGCTATTCTTTAACAAAATCTCCTTTTTTAATTTAAATATAAAACGGTCAAGCGCCCCAAGTTGACCATATAAATAACCTTTGATGAATTATATAACTTGGTATTCGACAATATGATATATTAATATAAAGTAAAAAACCGGAGGGACCAGTTCAGGGACATTATTTTTTAATGGCCAGAAATATAGCTATTTACTGGAGCCGGTCGGAGAGCCGAAGGGCCTAAGACCAGCCACCAATGTGGGCGTAGATAATACACATATATCGGTATTGTTTAATGGATCTAAGGAAACGATCGGAGACATTGGAGATTATACTAATGTGACATAAATGTACGTTTTTATTCCTCTCCGTGTTTTATTTCTTGTGCCCGATAAAGATTGTCCGACTTGAAACTGTTTTGAAACAGTCCCAGCTTTTAATATATTGAACAATATTGATGGCGCACACGATTTTCTCTCGACAGACGTACACACTGCCAGTTTAATGAACGGCGACGCACTCTTGATATTTTATAATAGTTAGATTTATGATTGCATCCGCAAATGTAGGCATGCAATAAATTGGTTGCTTATACAAACTGACGAACATGTGCTCAGCTATAATATGTAGGAAATATATTCAAGATATGATTTTATATGCTTTTAAAGAGCGAGTCCTGTTATTTATAATGTTCTATTCGCGCACTATCGGACGCGCACTCTTAACATAATTCCGACATCAAAATCAATTGGAATCAGTCTGATGCTCGACGCGCTTTATAAACGCACCCACTAATTTGTTATTTAAATTTCGCTGTTCGATTCCATTTTTGAATTGGGATTCGCGGCGGGCCGAGCGCGGCCGAGCGCTCTAGATGCTCGGCTCGCATACCGAGCACCCGAGGGCAGGTACCCGCTTCTCATTGTTTTATTCGCTGCGCGTTCCATTTTCAATTTGAATATCGCTGTTCATTTTCGAATTGGCTCTTTGTAGACGCGCGTTAATTGCGCACTTTAGATTCAACGGTAATTCGCGCGATCGCTAATTTGAGGGTTTATTGTTGGCCGAACGACTGACATCCTTTTTACGCGCACACCCCGTGAATTACTGATTGATACGCGCCGTTCTAGTCAAAATACTATACGCCATCAAACGCCGCGTCGTAAATCAGCGTGATCCCGTCTGGCGACAGTTATTTGGACGCTCATATCGAAATATGTTTCCTACTCGCATATTCATGTCACGCTATTTCTTTTGCTGATCAAACACTACTAGTTTATCGCGCGATCGACAAATCCTATCGCGGTGACTCCCGAAACGATATAATTCCTCTAACACGCCGACGGGATCTAGATACAGATTAAATAATATTAATTGAAGTAACATGACTCGGCGGTTCGTGCGAAGGGCTGGAACAATGCGCGTCGAGTGCTGGCCGCCGCCTGGCCGGCTAGCGGCTGTGGCCCAGCGCTCCATGTGTACGAATCGAACGTTCCATTTTTAAAAACTTGTTGTTCGAATTTTTTCCGAATCCTTTTTTGATATCTCGTTCAGCCTCGTCTTTTTTCGGGCAGCGATAACGAGGTTTGAAATTGGAATCACGACGGTCCGTTACTATAGGCTATTTAGCGCGCGCTTTTCTTCGTTGACACTTTTTATAAATATGGCCGCCGCGAGATGAATAGTCGGCCGTTACTGGTAATTAGTGAGGCTTATCTTTTAGATTAGTGTTGCTCGGCACTGCGTATTGTATCTATTGATTGATTTAGTTAACCGTGTGTCGGTTGTTTTCGTCGGCGGCGTGTTCGGTGAGTCCGGCCGGGGCGATGACCAAATTATTGCCAAGAACGAGTCCCGCCGGTGGCTGGTGACCGCCGCGCGCCCAATTCACATGATCCCGCGGCGTCTGTAAATCTTGTTAAAACATTTTAGACGAAATTAAAAATTCTCTTCGGCCAACTATTTGTCGGCGTTAACAAGGTTGACACGTCGGTGTTAGACTATCACGGGTGATTAAAAATAAAAACAGTTTTTCACTTACAAATGTTATCTGACGAAACAATTTTATTTATAAGACAGACGTAACACACTTAACATAAATCTGAACGCGGCCGTAGCACTTATACAGATTATACAAAACTCAAATACCTAAAGCGAACGCGCCCGAGCCGCGATGGTACAAAAGACAAGCAAGCCGGCTCCGTTCAGAAATGCGTCACTCACAGAATTCGAAGTTTAAATAGTCAATCACGAGTGTCGGTGTGGCTAATCTCGCATTCACAGCCACAATAGAGGTAACGAACGGACAAACTGACAGACGCAGTAATAAGCGGCGCGTGGGCGGCTCCGCGGGACAATGTCAACCTTATTTATGATGATACACATTTTTCGGACTTTTTGCCCGACGGCCCTATCGACTCGAAATTGGACTTTTCTTAGAATAAGTGAGCATTTTAACGAGGCGTGACAAGCGCGCTCATTTTATTATTAACATGGAAATCCTTTAAGTAGTTAAGTATGTCCTTATTTTAATACTTTGAATAAAAACAAAAAGATACTGCGGCCGTCGCGTCGAAAGGAAATCGTTATCTTAACGACCGCGTATTTACGTGAAATCTGACTGGGAGAGAGTCTCGAACTGTCCCTTGAGTGCAGCAGCCGATAAGAGGGCACGGCTATCGTCCGCGGTTCATGTGCCAGCTATTGACCTCACTGTTTACATTACACACGTAAGATATTCATATTACGCAGAATTACGATAACCAAAGCATATTAGTTTCAATTTGTAAACCTAATCGCGGGACCACGGGGTTAATGGTCGCTTAAAATTAATTTTAATAACATAAAAAAGTTTAATTGCGCGTGTCTGATAAGCTGTAAAAATACTTGATCAAGAAGTCAGCTGATACAGATTTACCGCTCGCGAGACGAACATTACCACGGCTGTGTTTTAAAGAGTTCAAATTAAAAATGGAATGGGAAGTAAAACTTTCATCCGCAGCCTTAAAACAAGTGTTAACGTTCCCCCCGCGGTACTTTCTGAACGATAAATCTGCTCGCGAATCGGCCGAATTCGAGCGCCCGGCATCGCTCACAGTTCTATTATTAAAAAAAGCAAGAAGAAAAACATTCTAGGCGTAGAATGGATATCGAAGCGATTCGGCTCGAGAGCGGCGCAACCTTACTCGAATTTAGAACGGGCCCTACGAGATCCGAATTCAAATATAGAACAGTGAAGTGTTGCCAGTAATTAAGGTAGGTGCGCAGCGTTCGGATACGGCGCGCGATTGGTTTATTGACACGTGTTAGCGCTGTCGCGTCGGTGTCGAGCCGCCGTGTCCCCATGCGGATGGGCAAATGGAATAATGGACGTCTGGGCCCGCATCCGCCGCGGGAGTCGGATACAACTCTTGCAACGCTCTGGATACAATTTTTCAATTAAATCGACCAGACAGAAGATCCCTAATAGGTGTCGTTAAGAAGTCGTGTGCCCGATTTTCGAACTGTCCCCGTAACGAGGCCGTTTTATTAGTATTTATGGTCGTGAAACAAACGCATGGAGCATTCTTTGGTCTCTTACGCTGTGTGTATCATGAATGAAACGGAATTTATGACTAGCGCCCGCTATAATGTTGTGTCGCTGGTAAATTGAAGAGGTCGCAGCCGCGGCGTTAATTCCCGGCTCGGCTGGCACATCTCAATCCGGCCGGCTAATATTTTAATATACAAAGATTTTTCTAAGTTTTACGGTCGTATTACGTTCGAGTCGAACGGGACGCAGTAAAATTCGATACGAGCATCTCGCAGCGTCTAACGACGGTTGATTTACCACTATCAATTTAAAGAATACATAAAAACACACCTGAATGATTGCTACCTACCTCGCTTTAATGTATCATTTTTATAGTGCCAATTTATGCCTGTAACAAGTATTGTTCGGGAATTAAACCGTGTTTTTTTGATGTGGCAATTGTCAATTATTATTATTGGATGTAGGTATGCTATTCATAATAATATGCATTATTCACTGTTACGAATCGGTTCTGGTGGCCCCTCAGCCATGTGAATAGGTTGCCAGATGACAGCAAGGCGACGGGTATAGGCGACGGGAGGCGCGCGCGAGAGGGACAGGCGACGCTAAGGGTGGCGTTCATCATGTCCCACCCCGCGTCGGGCACAAGGACGGTTCTGTCTTCCCCAACCGCCTGCGTTCGAAAACCACGTCTAATTTTATCTACTTTTTTTATATAAGCACTTTCCGAAGCAGAGGTAACGCAGAGTAGCGCACCGCAACGTTTGAACGTATCATTCATATTATCTGTTGCCGCAAAAGAGTTAATTTTTTACTTCTCGGAATCGACCTACGCTAATCTCGTAACCGCAACTCGTAAAAAACGATAACACCACGGCCACGGGCGTTTCAAGCAAAATTTAAATAACTGAAGCGATTAATAACGGCGAGCTTAATTAGCGCAACAGGGTTCTGAACTCATCAACGTTTGACGGCATGACGTATGCGCTGGCCCAACGACAATGCGCGACCCACCAAAATTTTAATCATAATTTGATAGTGCTAAAGGAACAAATCGAAGAAACAGTATGGCGCGCAAAAACCGGCCGCTCCGTAAACTTATTACACTGTAAGATTCCCAGCGAGAAAAAACCACAAGAATGTCATTTAAAAAAATTAAAACGCTAAGATGCTTATTTTTTCTTTATGGCAACCCAAATGGACTAAAGGTTATCTCGATGGAAAAAAGGCGGGACTGAGCGATTCCATTTTTAAAACGTATCATTTAATTTTGGAACCGGCTCTCGAGCCGTCAAAAGGTAGTCATTACACGTTTTGTGGCGGACGATTCTTAGCGCCCGCACATTACACAACTATTTATGAATTATGGGCTTTATTGACAAAAATGTTGTTTATGGACCGTGAGCGCTGGCAACACCGTTTGCAGTCAAGCAATTGGGCCACGGGCTGCTGATTGATTATTATGCCTCTTGTTTGAGATTGTCGAGTGGCTGGCATGTCTAAATGAGACCAATCTTATTAAGACAACCTCTAAGCAACCGTTGATAGTTCAAATGAAGTACTGATAGAATCAGCTGGGTAGCCAGACCTTTTTTTTATTAAAATAAAAACACTGGCAGACAATCAACCAAGCTTGAATTATGGCTCGTTGCGTTGGAATTTATGATGCGCCCCGTGCAAGAAATTCAGGGACTTCACAAGCATTTCAAACGTCAACAAAACCTTGGAAGATTCACACGGAAATCCACATCAGGTGTCTTTGGAGCAACAAAAACTACTTTCAGATCCACCGCGCCAAACGGACATCCCTTCGATTTTTTGCTGCTGGCAATTCCAGAGTTATTTCATTTATTAATTGCCAGCGTTGTAATTGTGGCGAGGTGTGAATATGATCAGGACAGAATTTTAATTACCCGGTATCCCTACGTGATGTAATTCGACCTAAAATGTTATGGGAAAATAATTTATGGATCTTTGTGTGTTGTTCTTTGGCGTTGAAAATGTTGTGGTGTGTGTGAGCAGATGAGAATGTCCGCCATATGTCAACCGCCCACGCTAGTGACGTCACTGTGTGACCGTCACTATTTAGATTGATTGTACTGGAGAAATAACAAGGGTTTTTGGGCCTCCGTGGAGGTCGGGAATGAGCAACCTTAATATTTTAAAAAAACTTCTACAAACTAGAAAGACGGTACCTACTTATGTCAGCCTTATTGGTGTCCTAATAGGAATAATAGTAATAGCATATCTCATACCAAGTTTATAAACAACTGACAATGGATATTATGATGCTGTGTGTGCAACCTGGAGAAAATAATGGAACTCAAACCATAGAATCCATTAAAACCAACGGTGCTTTCTCTCTAAACTAAGTACTGGCACCAAATAAAAAACCGTTTCTTCCTATACCAGAGAGTGTGACATGTACCTACTAAATACAGTGATCTAATTTGTCCGGCTATCTTTCCGTTAACATGGACACTGGACAGGGCCATGTTAAACCAAAGGCTCTTTGACAATATAACGGAACGCATGAATAGCTGACCTTATAATAGTACAGGCTGTATGTTGTTGTAAAGAGGATGAAAAAAAAAGATAAATGTCATTTTGAATTTGATTCTGTCAAAATTACAGGGATCATGGTTGGATGAATAAGTCTTGGTTTTCAGAGGTATACCTACATAAATAATTATAATGTTTTTGAGGAAAATAAACTAAGTGTGTCTAACTTCCTAGAAACATTATTATGATTATTTCTTGTCTAGGAAAATATAACAGAAAAGGTAATTAAATGAGATTATTACTATAGGTAAACGTAAAACAAATCACGAAAACGGTAATCTTTCCTTAAATTACTCAGAGTCTAATCAAAACTTTGACATAACCTCAAAAAAGAACAACACCACTGAAATGAATTCGAAAATTAGACATGGCGGCCTCGGTTGCCCCGCGGCTAATTTGTTTCATGGCGACCAAACGTAATGTCGATTAAATAAACGCTAATTTCACCCCCGTATCACCCCCAAACGTAGGCGTAGTTTGTTATCCAACTAAGATCAGTGCGTGTTGTCGAATTATTATGAATGGAACGCGCCTTTCCACGGTAGCCATTTTGGAAAAATGGGCGGTAAAATTTTCTCGACGCCATGACAGAATTTAAAGGTATTTTGATTATTTTTGATGGTACTTCTTCTTTATTGATGATTTCAGTGAGTCGAAGCATTAATTCTGTCTGCATAATATGCGAATAAAATATCAAATAAAGTCTGAAAACTAACTGACCAGTTTTATTTGTTTTTAAAAAGCGTTGAACATAAAACTGGCGCTGATTTGTACCCAATCTGTAAGCATAATCTTAAAGTTTCTCGACACGTTTATCAAATTCACAAAAGTCCGCAATGAGCTTCGACGTACACAAAATAATTTTAGGCGTTCACAAACATCCATTGTTTCAAACATGCTCCAATAAAAATACCTAACTTCGCCGCCATTTTCATAACGCGCCAACACAAATATAACCTCAAAACTGAAACAACCTTTATCACACAATAACAAAGTCGAAAATCGCTTGATAGGTTTTTTTTACGACGATTTGTTTTATAAAGGACATTTTTATAATCCTTATCACTTGGTAATAGAGTTCAAAATGCGTGTCATATGTGTGTACGATTCAGTTTATAAGTAATTATGATTTAAGGCGACTTTTACGACACCGATTATTGTTGAGCGCTTGTAAATAGTTAGTGCTGCGATTTTGTACGGTTATATACGTTTGGTTGCTTAATTATAACCATTTAAATCGAGTTGATTGTCAATTCAGCGAAAAGACGTCATGGTTCTGCTTAGTCTTGCGATGGCAACGACTTGCTCTAGTTGTGTTGAGGTCTCGCTTGCTCATATAATTGACTTTGTCTCATACTAAAGTGGGCAATGTCCTTTGCTTCATTTATACAACAAGCCTTATTTACTCATCTTAGCATGGTTCATGGCTGAATAAATCGGACATGTCTCGTCCTTGCTACCTTGCCCTTCACCGTATGCCCCATTCAGTTTTAAATAGCGAACACCACTATTGTAGTAGACACTTTTCCAGATCAAGTCCACTGTTTAATAATTTAGTAGCTAAGTATGACCTTGATGGAACTTCAATACTTCTTTGCCTCGACCCACTTTAGCCTATTTTTATATATCATCAACTGAAATATTTTTCAATTTATCGAAAAGGGTATTGTGATAAGGAGCAAACTTTGTACTGCTACGTCTGCTACTCTTCCATAAAATTACCCTCTGTAAATTTAACTTTGGTCATCAAATGTCCTATTTGCCCGATTACAGCTAACAAGAGGAAGGTTATAATTTTTGTTGCTTAGGCTTATCCTATCTGGGATAAATTGAACTCATCCACTGTAATTTTGGTTTTTGCATCCGGTTAGACTGCCCATATCCCAACATTGTTGGGAAAAGGCTAGGCAGATGATGATCAACTGTGATTTTGACGGTATCTAACGGCATATCATCACCCTACCTCCTCTTCCTTCAATTTATTTCTTCTTCTGCCATTATTCTTTACCAGTATCCAACGCCACAATCGAACATATTGTTTAAAAAACAGTTTTGACACAATAATTGACAGGTGTCACATAAATTCTTTAGGCATACAGATTATATTAACGATTAGGATTTAATCACAGATATAATAACGACAGCCTTAGATAAAACTCATTGAATGTTGTAAAAGAACTATCTACTTAATCGATAAGAAATCATTACACGTTATCTTGGGTTTTTTAGTAAATAAAAATAATCCTATGACGCTACCTGTGTTTTGAAAGAGTGAATTAGATTAAGATAAAGAAATTGGCGCCAAGGAGACAGTGGGTAGTCAGGTTAGAGGTATAAATGTGCAATTCTAATGTTTATCATGATTTTCCAAGTATTGTAACATTTATTATAGTCACACTTTTAGTAAAGTCGCATATAGTTTCTGGGCGGACGAGTGCCTAGACGCAATTAACATTGCATGTATAGATTATAAATTATATCATCAAGTCGCCCAGAAAAAGAAAAACTCTTAGTTTCCTAATAAAATAGGTTCAATTACCGTTCTTGTACAGTTGTTTGCCACCTGAATATCTACAAAACGAAAAATGACAGTTTGGTAATTTGAAAAACCTAAGGATGATGCCCAATTCTGCTAAATATTACTCATTGTATGTAGAAATGGAGAGAGATCCATAGTCTAGCTTCTATCATAAAACCGATAAATCCTACACAGATATCAACAAAGGTTTAACAGGACATACAACAAACAATAGGAAAATTATTTAGTCAATAATAATATTCTCGTTTCTTAGAATTAATTTATTCTACCATTGGTTTGCTTGCGTATGGTCATTACATTATTAATGAAGGTCTGTTGTAATGGTTTGTGTGTCCACTATTATCATTAATATTGTCACCTTCGTTTTACTACGTATTATTTATATGGTGAGCAGAGTACCTATGTGGTCACATAGTATGGTTATTAGAAATAACATAACGCCTTGTTATCTCCGAAAGGTTAGGTTAGTGTTTCAAAAAGTACACATTCACATTTCGTCAGTAATGGTTGAGGAAAGATTTTTTAGGGCCAATGTGTTGAGTCTGTAACGTATTACCAACAGTCGATTGGTCCATGAACCATTGGTCAACATTATCTTTAAACCATTAACTTTTGATCCAAAGAACTTTTCACCCACGAACGTTTCGCCAACAGAACCCTACGTCAGTGAATGCTTAACCAACAGAATGTTTTGACCAATAACTATTCACCCAAAGAACAATTGGCCAACTGTCACTCACTCGTACATGCAACGCATGTACTCCATGACGCGCGCTCGCTTCGCTCGCATATAATTATATAACAGTAATATCATCTGTCAGTGCCGGGCCTCCGCCGGCCTCCTTCGTCGGCCTACGGCCCGGTGCCCATGCCGCCCATAAAGTCATACTGCCGCGAGACGGTCGTATTATAATTTTGGCTAATCGGACGACTAGACAAATTGTTCTTTCGGTGAATAGTTATTGGTCAAAACTTTCTGTTGGTTAAGCATTCACTGACGTAGGGATCTGTTGGCGAAACGTTCGTGGGTGAAAAGTACTTTGGATCAAAAGTTAATGGTTTAAAGATAATGTTGACCAATGGTTCATGGACCAATCGTCTGTTGGTAAAACGTTTCACGTCCTAATGTGTTATGTTGAAAATCTAGAGATTGAAAATGGTCTGGTCTGAACTATGTATGTATTTGAAAATTCATCACTTTGTCTGTATTTAAAGATAATTTTAATAGATGTCTCCTTCGAAATGAATGGAAACAGAATGATAGTACCTGTGCCTATGTTCCATGATCTTAACATAATCTTTCACTTCAATTAAAAAAAATACGGTACTACCTACTACTTCTTTATTAGACTACAATCATCCTTGAACGTCCTTTAAAAACCTAGTACAGAAAAACAGCCCCCTCCGACAATTTACCATTTGAACCTCTTCAAATATTAATAGACCCACGCACAAACCATCTTTAAAACGCACAATTTAAGGGACAACGTTAACCTATAATTACAGGAAAATCCCTCCCCTGGCATTCCCCTTTATGACAACACCTAGGTTAGGGTGATGGCGCCATACTGTAGAACCTAGACTTGAAACAAGTTTGCAATAAAGGTAGTTGACTTGCTAAAAAAATATGATTCTGTTTAGTCCGTCAGTTACAGAGATTATCGAAAAATACGTGTTTTTTGTTTTATCAAATTAATAAAAATCGACGAAGATAGAGCGTGCTAAAGATCATGAGTGGGAAGCTTGTGACGTCACTTTCTGGTAAAAAATGTACCAAACTGTGACGTCACACGACTTTTCGAAGCACTGTATCGTCTTCATCTTTTGTTTACATGTTAAAAGAAAAAATACGTGTCCAATATTTTTTGGAAATCTATCTGACGGACCAATTAGATTTTTTTGGTGAAATACCCTATTGCAGATGCACTATTAATGAGTTAATGTACCCCTCTTGCTAATTACTGTTGGTAATGTCTCCCCTGCCGACGAATTATGGTTAAACGCTGAGATCAGCGGTTGATCAGCTCCCCTGGTAGGAGCCATGTTTTAATTGTTTGGGCTAAGTCTTGAGGGTTTTATGGTGCTGTTGAAGGTAAAAGAACATAATTATTTATTTCTTCTGTTTCTGTTTATTTGGCCTTAAAAAAATACATAATAAATAAAGAAACAAAACGAAAAATGCCAAAAGGCCTTGTTTTTGAAGTGAAAACTTCTTTAGCGGCGCTGAGCACTTTTTTGTATGGGTAAAAACTTTCAAACTCGCGTCAGGGTCACGTGATGCTGATCGAAAAATCGTAAGATTTTTCGATCGGCATCACGTGGCCCTGACGCGAGTTTGAAAGTTAATATTGAAGTTTTCACTTCTGCCGGCACTCCCGGAGTGCTATTTTTTTTTTGAGTGTGGTAATCATCAAATGACTTCTCCTGCTCTGTGCAGAGCGGTAGGGAGTGTCAGACTTCACTGACTAAAAACCATCCATGTTATACAAAAAACATATTACAGCATGTTTTTCTTTATAATATTTGATATCTGATGAAAAAAAAACAGGCTGTATACAAAAACAAAATGGCAAAGATTAGTGGCACAGAAGTATGTCCTGATAATGTCCGAAGCCAGTTGCAATCACGACTTAATCTAAATAAGGCTAATACATAAAACATTCACCCGTATACACTCGGTTTGCGAAAATTTCAAATATTCTCACTCGGAGGAAAAACACTGCGCTCCAATTTCCCCTGGCTTGTTTTTTTGAATTATGGGATTAATTATATTTTTAGCATTGTAACACATAACATAATGCATATAATCCTCGAAGGGTTAGGCAGAGGTGTCTAATAAATAATACTCCCACATTTTTACCCGACTGCGGCGAAGCCCAAAAGGAGGGTTTAAATACCAATTATGTTTAAGTCCCATGTAAAAGAAGGCGAGTCTATTGCCATTACCGGGTACAAATCTAGACTCTGTGGCTGCTACTGAGAAAGGGGATAGAACCGATGTGGCATATCAACCTGGCCGCCATTTTGATTTTTTTTCGAAATCGCGGCCCACGATGAAAGTGATATGTACGGATAGAGGACATATAGACGAACAAAAAATGTCCAGTAACATGGTACCCAAAGTGTCACGTTACCGAGATATTTGAAGGTAAAGATCGACAATTGAGTACAAGTAGTACAACGACGATCATCAAAAATAGACTTATTACGTTTATAGGCGTTAAATTGTTTCCAAATAATAGTTCCCAGGTTGATTATTATTATACGCACGAAAAAATCGCTTCGCATAGCAATGAAACGCTATGTTATGTCAAAGAATAGTTTTCTCATACTCCTAGTAGTATTTAATGTGTGTACTCTCTTTCAGTAAGCTGTAATAGTAATATTCAACGCCAATAGACACGTAAAAGGTCTATTTTGATGTGGTCATTGTACTTATATGTAGATAAAGACCTTCAAATATCTCAATAACGTGACACTTTGGGGTACCATGTTTCATGACATTTTTTGTTCGTCAAAATGCCCCCTATCTATACATACCACTTTCATTGTGGGCTGCGATTTCGAAAAAAAAACAAAATGGCGGTGGGTCGATATGCCAGCTCCCATACAAAAAAGTTCAAACCCCTTTCTATTGGAAATCCCCAATAACACTTTGGCCGATCCGAGAATCAAACCAGGGACCTCATGTTCGGCAGTCCCGCTTGGGACCTCTAGGCCAACGAGGCAGTAATGCTTAGTTTTATTAGTGGTAGTAATTCAGGGGAATATCTAAATTAAAGATATAGAGATTGTCAGTTCGGTTCCCAGTTACGTTCACTCGGTATAATTTAGTCGTTAAAGTGCGAAAATTTAAATTTTCTAAGATTAACTTTGATTGGACTGTATATTGGTCAACGAGGTTAGTTTGCTATTTTAACGAGTTTATTTTATTTGTAACTAGCGACCCGACCCGGCTTCGCACAGAAGCATATTTCTATACACATAAACCTTCCTCTTGAATCACTCTATCTATTAAAAAAAACCCGCATCAAAATCCGTTGCGTAGTTTTAAAGATCTAAGCATACATAGGGACAGACAGCGGGAAGCGACTTTGTTTTTATACTATGTAGTGATACCTATGAAATTGTAAAGAAGAATTTTTGTTTTGAAAAACATATTTGACGACACGGTTGGCGCAGTGGCTGAGCGTTTGGACTGCTGTGCTGCGTGTCGCGGGTTCGATCCCCGCACGGAACAAATGTTTGTATGGCCTACAGATAGGTTCTGGGTTTGGGTATTTGTGTCTGTGAGTTTAAATGTTTGTAAACGCACCCACGATACAGGAGAAACTCCTAGTGTGGGGCAACGTTTTTTAAAAAAACAAAACAAAAACATATTAGGCCAATATTTGTGTGGACAACCAGTCTTACCAAGGAGTACCATATTAGCCAGTACTAACTGGGTTGTGAAGGTCAGATAGGCAGTCGCTCCATGTAAAATACTGGTATTCAGCTGCATGGCGTTGGACTGGAAGCCGACCCTAACATAATCGGGAATAGGATAGGCAGATGATGATTTGTTTAGAAAATATTTCGTGGATGCAAAAAAAACCTTGAGAGAAAACAATTTCTTAAGAAAAACGATAATCAAAATAAACTTTATACTTTCTACTAGACATAAATAATTTATTAATAAATAAGCCATAATAAACCGAACAAAAGTACAGTCAGCAACAAAACTACCGATACCAGAAAAAATCGATACCACAAACACGTAGGTACCACAAAAATAAATTACAATGAACTTAACATCAGTAACGTACTAATAAAGTGACGTATTGAATGCGCAGTAAACTTGCGCAGGTACCGTCAGCAAAACAATGGGCTTTATCAGAAATAAAGTCAGTTACTTTAACATTGGTTATCACGATTATAAATTATGTTTGAGTACTTACTAATGTTAGCGTGTCGTCTGTTACAGAAGTAAGCCATTTCCTTTATTGTGGTACGGTTAGCAATGAAATCGGTAACTGTAAAGGACAGAACTTCTATTTTTCTTCTCTTCTCAGCTTTGTGGATATAACTGTCTACAAAATCATAAGGAAAGGATATCATAAAATTATCACTCTAGAGTAGCTATGATTTTAATTTTACATAAAAGAACCATAGATTAATTGCCATAGGTGAGATATAGGTACCTATAGATGGTACTCACCGTATCATCAACTGCCTTGCCATTGCTAAACTAAATTTGGGTCTGTCTCAAGTCTAACCGGGTGCAGTTGAATACCAGTTCTTTGCATGGAAGCACTGCGTATCCTCTACTCAAGCCTGTTACGGGATAAACCGACAAAACTAGGAAGTAATTCCTACCAACTAAAAATTAAAATCGATACCATTAATTTAGATACCTTACCGAATCTAGTTTGCTATCTGTACATTAACGCATTGTTTACTTGGCATTATGTGGCAAGAGAAGCGGGTATTGAGACCGAGTATATCGCACAAATACGTATTTATTTTACAGTATTTATACATAGTACTATACATTATATGCGTTCTTCCTTTACTACGCGTAATTGAGATTTTGAGATTGCCTTGCCAATAGTATTCGTTAAAAAATAAACTTTAAAATATTGGAGGAAGATTTTTTTTTTGAGATAATTATTCGGTTACGGTTGTTTTGTTTTAGTGCACTGACATATTGAAGAATTTAAAGAAATGAATTTTTAATGAATACCTACATACATAGGTACATTCGTTTCAGTTCAGTTCTGTGTTTACGAGATCTGTAAATCAGCTGTTCATTTTTGAAGGATAAAACATAACTATTTGACATCCTAATCTCCACATTCTCACTAAATTTCACGAAGCCATTACCGATCATCAGTTAAAAATTAAAACATTGAAAGACAGATCAAGCGGGGTTGAAGTAGTAGTGTAAAAAAATAAAATAAAATGAAGCAAGGTGCGGTAATGACCGGCCATGTCTATCGATCGCTGCAAAACGCATAGTCACCCTATTTGATGGCTCGGCTTCACAAAATGGACGATATCAATATACTGCAAGAAGGTTTAATGTGCCAGTTAAAAAAGAAAAGAAAACAACGAAAACTTGAATGAGAATGCAAGTGAAAATTATTTATTTGTAAGGTGTCTCGCAGGGTGCACCCATTTCGCCAGTTATATTTAAGTCTCATATAATTCTAATTCAAATCGTTTATTGCAGGGAGATATTGCGAACAACTTGGGCTCTGGATTGCTACTGAGAAGTTCCTGAAACTCAATAACACTGCCTGACCGAGTAATCAAACTCAGTCCCTCATGTTCAGCAGTGGCGTTTACGATTGCTACGTACATTGGTTGTTTTTATAAAACTAGTTGAAACTGCACCAGCGTCACATTTACAAACATCCGAAAATTATAAGTTTTTAACCTGACATGACCATTGACCACCTAACAACGGGATATTCACTACGAAATATCGGGACCTCAAAATAAATAGTAAACATGGTAAATGTCCCGTTTTTAGTGTTAATTACAATGCGGAAATTATCTATAATAATTGCTGTTGCATCTAAAATTATAATGTTAGTCCATTTATTATACCATTATGAAGATAAGGATGCAAATGGCAAGACTATTAAATATGATGAAATTTAAATTATTCCACACTTGTAGGAAATCCTTTGCGTAGCTTTAACTCGCCCATAGATATGCTTAATGTCATATAGACCAATGAATGAAGGAGCAAGGAGCCATCGACAACATTTAAATATGAAACGTATCCACCATTTTGTATTTTTAAATTAATAAGTTCTTTTGCTGTTGCACTACCTATGCACACACAAAGATATCTGTGTGGATCCACAAGGGCCACAGTCTACGACAAACCTACAAATCTTCATGTTTTTTTAACACAATTTCTGCAGGTAATCTCAAAAATACAATAATATACAATAGGTTTTTAATCAACCGGGAAAAGAACAATACTGCACCGTCGTATAGACACATATCGACACTAATTGACAGCATTTATTATGGAACATTATTCTAAAAATGTTCCATTTTTTATCTAGAATGAAATAAATAAAATATAACATATAAAATAGACATATTTTGCTCTATTTTAATATAAAACCGCATAATTTTTACGTCAAGAGTTGATTAAAACAACATCATTAAAATAAATAAATAATATTATTAGGATAAACATTCCTCATTTAATGGCCGAAAGTAATAAAAGTGTATATTTTGATGTCAGAGGTCAATGTACGATTTAATTATTTATTTAAACAAAATGTCTGTGATGAAGTCTACGTAAAAATATATTGATATGCATAAAATATAAAATTATGGATTAGCAGATCCAACTAACCGTAGAATTAAAAATATAATCTCAAGACAATGAAAATTTACGGTTATTATTTCTTAAATCAATATTAAGAAAGGCAAAGAAACAAAATCTATACAGCCAAGCAATACATTAAAAATATAATCTGTCATTAAAAGAATAGTACACAAAAGAACCACAAGAGGGCCTGTCAATTTTTTTAAGCGCTCTAATCTGCTTAAAAGCCCAGGCACGCATTCTAAAAGCCTATGGTGTTTAATTGAGGATCGCCATTGATGTAAGATAGCCATCGCGATGACTTAAACATTTTTAATGAATATTCAACGTTTCAAGTCCATCTTTTTTTTTGTTTTTTAACTCCTTTGTACGTACGTTTAATTGTTGCTTTAAGAGGAATGTGGCGTATAGGAAGTATAATGGCCGGGCTTTGCTTTTATCTGATTTTTTTTTTAAGATAAAAGTGGGAATAAAGTTTGTTTGGCCGTGTAGTGTGAGGTATAAAAGGTGAAACTGTACTATAATTTGTTCGTGAAACTGTACTACTACCGCAATTATACACACTCAACATTATTTTGAATTTAATTTGTTCTTGTAACCAAAACAGATAAGTACACTTTACATTTTTTTTGTATATGAACCTTTTACTCAATAAAGCTTTTATTGACTCCATTGAATATCCTTCCTTTCCCAACATAACCTTTGCTAATCGTCTCCTGTTCAGCAACCTAACTTCTACCTTAATCTTTTTCATGACCCTTACTATTAACTTCTTCCCTAGTAATCTCTGCATCATTAACTCTATTGCCAAGTATTTTGGCAGCATCTATACTGTAACCATCTTCTCCCTCAACAGCCTTACTTCCTACTTCTTTAATACCAGCCATTCTATCACTTTACACACTTACATCACTTACCATATCCCCCTCAAAATCCTTATTAACAACTTCTTCACACTCAGCGCTATCACGAACTATTCTTCCAACTGCTTTTCCAACAGCTGCTCAGCTGCTCTACCATTTCTAACCACATCTTCCTCAACATTATTTACATCATCTCTTCTATCATCAACCATTCTCTCGTCATTCATCTCTCCTTCAATACTTCCATGACCTTCTATATCAACAGCCACATTTAAAATTCTCCAACCATCTCTTCCTCTTACTTCCTTCACTAACTATTCAATCAGTCATACCCTCTCTAACCTTACCATCTCCAACATTCTTATCAACAGATCCTCTACCACAAACCATCCTTCTATCTCCTTCAACATCTACAGCTACACCAGCATCTCTAACGTGATCTTCCTCAACAGTACGACGAGAGCCTCCACGGCGGGGGCTATATGGAGGGCGGCGCGATGTACCACGAACACAGACTGTCTCACCCCCACCTCCCGCCGGTGCACTACCCCCCGCCTGCGGCGCCTGCGCACGCCCTGCCAGGAGAGCCACTCGTACACAAGAGGGACAAAGACGCTATTTACGGGTGAGTGGTAACGTGTGATTTTGAGGTATTTTTGTCTTCCTTTACTCTTCTCTAAACCTCGCAGGACAAGATCATCATCTGCCTAGCCTTTCGTCAACTATGGGTCAGCTTCCAGTCTTACCAGATTCAGCTGAATCAGTTAGAACTGGGTAATACGATACCCCTTGGTGAGACTGGTTCTCAGACTTTCGGGCCACTGACTACCTGTAACGACTAGCAAAGATGATCAAATTGGGAGCAAAGGTTTTAACCCTAACAAAATTTCAGATAATACTAATACTTAATACCAGATTACTGTGCGTATATGCAACTATCTGAACTGCTCAACCAGCTAACACTTTAATGACTTTGATTGCCCGCAAGCTGTTTTCCATATCGCAGCTACTAAGATCTCTGCCCTAAACGCTATTGTCCCAATAATCATAAGTATTGTCAACCCCACCACTGTTTGTTGCCACTTTAAAACTTGGTCCAATCTTTGGCCAAACTTTGGCTATCAGTCTCCCCTTCAGATGATAGATAAAGGACATAAAGGTGTCACATTTGACGCGTTACCGTCCGTTTGCAGTGATCTTAATGTAATCTGATCAAAAGTTGTCAAGAAACTTGAGGTTAGGCGCCATTGGGTGTGGTGGGGTCCCAGTGGTGGAGGGCTGAAGGTACAATAGAGAATCATACTCTTCAGTGGTTGTCAATAATGATGGAAATAGAATAGGAGAAAGTAAGCATCCGTTTATGATCAATTTTGCAAATGGTGGTAACATTTCAAAGAGTGTTGTAAAAACTTGTTAATGATTTGGCAGGGTTTATCAAATTGACGAAAGTTTTTGCCCTCATTTTTGAGGCAATCGCTTCATGTAAAATACTAGTATTCAGCTGCATCCTCATTTGAGATCATGAGAGAAGATGAAGAAAGTTGAGAAAATTATAGTATAAAGGATAATGACTTTTAAATGGTCGTTATAATAAGGTCGAAACATATTTTCTGCGTGAAAGCAGAACCAATAAACTAATTTCCGCACTAAACAAACACGGACAATTTATTACAATTTCATTTGCTATAATAAAGATTAAAATAAATGTACGTCATTATCTAGAAATCAATTTACTGTAAATCAACTTGTTCTTTATAATTAGTCATAAAATAGTAACGAAGGGAAACCCTGCAGGGGATAACTATAACCGTCCGTGTTTGCGATTTTAATTTTGATGAGCATGAAGTAACACAGTTGTAACTCGAAAAGATATCGAAGTTACCATAAAGTTGTAACCCATAGACAAAGAGGCAGAAAAGTAAAACCTTTTTTCAATATTCAAATAGAGGAACTAGTTATATGTTACCAGAGTAAAAAAAGTAATTTTATGGTGTGTCTAACAGCAGTAGACCCTAAAGTTTTCTTTTTTAATTAATTTCCTGGTAATAAGTTGTGCAAAGGTCAGTAACACAGCATAGCAACTCGCATTGATTGCCGTTTTTGCGCAAAAGGCAAACGTTGTAAAATTTATTGCAATTAAAATGTAATTTATATGTATTTATTAGTTATTTTACTGGGTATGTTAGGGTTCTTTGGGTTTTAATTGTTTTACTTATGTAAGTAAGTTAGCTTTGAATTTTGTTTCAAGTGGGAACTTTGTAATTAGGCTGCCTAAATAAGTTTTGTCGATAAGATGAAATGAAATGCAATCTCAGTGATTCAGGTTGTTGACTTGAATAAATTATTCATTATGATATTATAGGTATGTTTATTTTATTGTACATCGTAAAAAATATAAGTACTTCAGTTCGTGGTTACTTACTCATTATGAAGCCAATCGAATAACATACACAAGACACGGATCAGTTGCAAAATGGCAGATCATTATCATTAAGGAATTTGATTTATATGCCTAGAAAACTCTCATGGATATATTTTCCAAAACAGGATAAAAATATAATAGGTACATACTTAATACATTTTTGACTTCAAGAAATAAGTTTTAGTTGCATCAACTCCTAAGTTATTCAGCAAACTTAAAAAAAAAACTATTTTGCTTATGTCTAGTACTTAAATAAAGCGCTATACCAGGTACTTAAAATACGGAACCCTCCATCACGCACTTACTAACTTTTTTAAACTTCCATTGGTTGATGCGTAGAACGGAAACGACGTTTGCTCGTTCCGTCTCACTCGACTGGACAAGTTATACATCTATAATTTTGTAAAAAGATAAAAATAATAAAATATGTCAGACTTTAATTTTATTATTGCTTTATGAAGTGCTATTATTGTACCTAGGTTTCGTATTTAATTTCTTATGGTAAGTACTTACCCACAATAGGATTATATGGGAAACGTGATAATATTTATTTATTGATAGCAATTAGTACCTACCTATATATTGTTTAAATAAAATAAATATTAATGATGGATATAAAATGAGAAAAGAATATGAAAATAATGGAAATGTGAGTTTACAAATGGGTACACCTCTGCCCTAATTAAAAAAACTACCCAGTTCCCATTTAAAGTTGCATAAACAACGACCCAAACCGCTCTCAGTGGGACCCCCACCCGCCACAGTGGCAGAACTATAAAGATGATATCGCCATCACGTACATCTGCATCTGATCTGAGATCAGTCGCGTGAGAGGTCATCCCCGCTTGCAATTGGACCATATCTCTACCTTTTATAAAGTTTTAGCGCTTTTTTTTGGAGTAAAGATGACTATGATGTCTTTTGATAGTTAAAATGTATGATTTAAATGTTTTTAAATGGTTTTGTAAGTATTTTTCTAGGAATAAGTAAGATATTCCAGATTTGTGTAGCCTGAGCACCTACTTATTTCAAAATAATGCTCAAGTTTATGTTCAAGTATCAGTTTTGAGTCAAGATTCCATTTACAAAATAAGACAACTTCCATTAAAAACGTTTAAAAAAAGATACCTCAGTTCAATTTTTGAACATTACACTTACTACATTTTTTTTCAAACCAAGTTAACTATCCATACAGCCGTAACTGTCAAAACGAAACTAATACACTAAACGTGTCCCCTGTTTCCAGGCACCCACTGTTCCCCCTGCTGGCTCTGATCTTCGAGAAGTGCGAGCTGGCCACGTGCACCCCCCGGGACCCCGGCGTGGCGGGGGGTGACGTGTGCTCGTCAGAATCCTTCAATGAAGACATTGCAGTCTTCAGTAAACAGGTAAACTATCAATCAAGAAAATAAGTTAAGAATATTATTTTAGGGACTTTTAGTTGCGTTTTTGCTTGAGAAATATTGGGTTTTTGTAAGCCTGTGTTTGATTAGATTGCGCAATAGTGGAGCTGGACAAAAACGAGACTGGGAAGGCATGGGGAGAGTCCTTTGGTCAGCTGTGGTATTATGCATACTAAATTACTGTTGTTTTCTAACTTCAATAAAAAAATCTAAACAAAAGAAAAAACATGGTAATAAGCTTCTACTAGCAATAAATTAAAACGATTAATAGCAAAGAAGTCTAGACCAAAAGAGGGTGGAATTGTGTTCCTAACTGAACCATTGAATACATAAAAAATATTCAAAGGAATGAACGAACTAGAATTACTCGGTGAGGGAACTTGGAATAATACTGGGCACGACGCACCTGCTGCCTTTGCCTAAATAATAAAAAAACATAGCAGGGTTACCTGATTGAAAATATTGAAATATTATTTTATAAAAACTTATTTGAAGCTGATTGTGACTTCAACGATAAAAAGCCTTGCAATTACGCTATCTACCCAAATAAACACTAAATTATTCCCTAAACCAGTTTAAAAATAAATGCAAAACCAAAAAGACCATACTGGGCTTTGCATATTCATTCGAATTTTAAAATGTCTTTCAAAATGGCGCCCAGTAAATCAGTAGCGGCAATTTCTCCTGCATAATGCTTTAATAACTATAAACTTGTAATTAGTAACGGTAAATTCGGGCACGAGTAAATACGAGTTATGGCGATTATCGATTGTTTACGCACTAGCGTCTCGCTGTTCGGTCCGTTATCGATTTTGAATCGAGTTTGTGAGTAGGTTTACTCGAATTAATTTTCAATTGATTGTAATCGATTTGATGCGAGTAGAATTTTCAATTTTCATTAACTTGCTGATAAGAAATGTTTTTTTGAAGTTTTTAACGATGCTATGCTTATTTAGGAGTTTGAAACATTTGAAATACATAATTATACTTTTCTATATCTTACGTAATTTAATCAAGTATTTTTGACGTTCATTCTCCTGAATAAAATGCTATAAAAAGCTGTTTCAAATATGGCTTATCAAAAACAGCCAAATTATTTGTGTACGAAAGCGTCCCCTCTTCATTTCGAACTAGACACTCGTGGCCATAAAACTAACAAAGCACCTTGTAATAAGAGCGAGAAAAGCTGATAAAGTAACATTCAAAGACAAGCTTGATTTACGACTCCGTCTGCAGAAACAAAAAAAAGATCGTCCCTTCAACCATAATCCCTTGCCAGTTGAAAAAAAACTTTGTTTATTCTCAAATTCTGAACAAACTTCCTGGAAGGACACCCGCTTAAAATGGCAACATTATAAAGAAAGTGTTGCCGCATTTATATAAATGATATTTCATTACGGAGCCTATAATAACATGACAAGGCAGATCGCTTAATTCGTATTATTGAAGTAAAAAAAGGAAAATGGAGTCATTTTGTAACAATTCGGGGCTTCGTAAAACTGGTAATCTGTACAAACCGACAATCAAATACCGTGTAATTTGTAACAAAATTATATTACCGCGATATCTTTGTGGGTTTTTCATTTTTTTTTACAATAGGCACAATAGCTGTTGACATGTTGCGGCTGATATGCAATTTAAAAAATAACTTGATGTCTTCACATTCACGATTCCACCGGATGTGACATTGTAACGACGTGCAATTTGAATTTCACTTTCAAAATTTGATTGTTATATTATTCCGCTTAAATCCTTGCGAGGGGTTATTTTTGCTTATAGAAGAATATTTTTCTGGTATCATTTTTAATATTTGTTGAGGTAAAAATGTTTCTAGCGTGACTTCTTAGAAGAAAGTTGATATATTCGCTGTAGAAAGCGAACTAAAAATAACTTTTCTATCAACCCCGTCTCGTATCGTAGAGCTGAGTTAATATATCGATTCTTTATCAGTCAAAGACTTTATTGTATTATAATTATTGAAATTAAATTGTATTTATAAGTGGAAACGGCGGCGACCCGTGGACCTCGCCGAGATAAATGATACGCCAGTCACTCAGTGTCATGGAACTGACCAGTGTTTATGTATTTATTGACATAGGTTCCTCCCTGATAATATTTACTATTTTAATGCTTGACTGAACAAAATGTTATCTGTCTTGGGAGAAACCGAAATTATTCACTTATAGATTTGGTTTTTTAAATGAAATGATAGCGATGGTCATTTAGAATGTCAGTTTAGAGGTGCATACAATAATGCTCATTGCTAAAAGAAAATCAGATTGAGACATATTAAATTTTTTGTCATGACAATATTGCCAGTTTTCTTGTTCCTAATTCGCTCTTTCAAACTTTCGCAACAAATGAAGTAACAAATTCCTTTTCAAATTACGAAATCATTATCGTTTGACGCTCTGACAGTAAACATAAGAATATACTATCACATACAGATTAACACTGTAAAATGACACATTTATCAAATGTTTGGACGCGTAACACGTACGAAATCTAATCGGTCGCTTTAATTACTATAATAAAACGTTTATCGGTAGCCGTGGCACGTGAAATCGCAATAGATAGAGATAAAACGTGTATCTGCCTCTCTCTCTAACGCTAAATAAGTGACGTCCATAATTCATACCACGAAATAAATCATAAACCGTAAAGTGTTTATTTTCAACGTACTTAATATGTTATAAATTTATTTAAGTGGCGTGCGGTGCGATTGTGGGCCAAATGATTGATATAGTGCCCTCCCCGTGGACGATCGGTTTAGTTGTGATACTGTCATCCCATCATGGATACTCGCCGTCACTACCGTGCTGATGCAATGACCGAGTACGCTCGATACTCGATACTCGAGTACTGACGATGAGTTTAGCTCTTTTTGTTGTCATTAATCGTTCTCTGAGTGACAGTGAGTCAATTTTTATAGTTCGAATGGTTCGTTTGTTTCGTTTGTTTGTTGCTGGATAGAGATGTTTTCTAATGTCTGTCAAGTGTGACGTGTCTATTGGTAGTCAAGAGCACCCAGCGGATTAATGAGGCAATCGAGACAAGGATTGAGTGTGCTCTGCCATTTCTACAGCTCTCAGTGACGTCATGTACTTAAAGTTGTTTCTTTTACTCGCCTCCACTGAAATTTCCCTTCAAATTGAAACAAATTGCTTCATAAGCTCCATTTCTCTTAAAGCTAAATCTGGCAGCCTTATAAACCCGAAGCATTCACCAAACAACATTCCATTTACGAGACAGCTTATTAAGCCATCGTGTAATGAAACGTTAAAACAAAAATCGCAAACAACGCCTCCGCTAAATAACTGGATAAATCAAGATATTTTTATAGAAACGGAAAGTATAATGAGATGTAATTAAAACTTAATTGCGGGAATTTTAATTGACAATTGTCGGGGAGACGATCTATCGATGTGGGAATCGATTCCGAAATGCTTTTTTTGTTGTTCACATCACTTATGACAGGGAGGGAACCTGGTATGTCGATACGTTCGTTTTTTCTTGCAAGTTACGCATTGTTACGTCATAATACAACGCTTCATTGGTCTGACAGCTAGTGTCTAGGTCTAATTAGTTCATTAGTCAAAGTTAGATTGTAAGTATCTGACCCTGATTCTAGAAGTGATAAAGCACAGGTGTTGCCTGCCAGTTTATGTAAATTACTATCAGCTGTGTTTCTAACTTAATTACAATTACTTTTGCAGTTCAAGAATGTTGCTACTTTTCAAAAATCAATCCTATTATGACACCAGATTGATCAGTTTATTTCACAGTGTCATCTTTTCTTACTGATTCTTCAGATGAACTGTCTTAAACGTCTACTTACGTTGCTTAATCAACTGATTCCATTCAAATACAAACCATTACAAGACATATTTTTTGTCAATTAACCAGTTTTCTTTCTCGTTTCAATATGTTCATTGTTCTTGCACGATGTTTGAATGGCGTGCATCGATGTCGTTACCTCGCAGTTGTTCTCATTACTACGCTTTTTAGTACAGTTCACACAAAACTCCAGCGTATTGAGTTCATATTAGTTCATTCCGATTTAATTGTATATTTTTATTGGTTATTGTATGGCGTCACGGTGGCTTGGTGTTGCGGGATCAGGGTACTTGACTGTACCGTAAATGGTTAAGTACGTTGCTTTTGTATCTCCATCTTAGTGTGTTTGTATTTGGATTATAATACGCTAGTTAACTGTTACTGTTATGTTTGCATTCAAACGCGTGAATATAGAAAATCATGCACATTGCCACTGTTTTCTTTTTTTTTAATTCGCATGCAATCATGCAAGCTAATCCTTTACAAATTTCATGTTCTCTCATTCAATTATTCATTACATTTAACTTTCTCCATTACATCAGTGACGATGAAAATTAATCACAAAATCACAACATCATCAATTTGATTGAGTCTTGCTGATGTATTGGCTATTAGATGATTCTATTACAAAGCCCGCTGTTTGGCAGACTGATCACCGTCAATCACTTTCAACTGGCATTTTCTAAGTATTTCTGCCATTACTGCGAGTTTACTGAATATTAATAGAGAAGTAATCGATCTTATAATGTCGGATTAAACGATAAAAGAATATACAGTTGTGCTAACGTCTAATAACTAGACTTTGTAATTACGAGGCAAGTAGCGCCGCAGGAAAAAACCTAGTAGTGCGAACACGCACGCACAGACGAGATGATTTATCTCAAGATATGAGGTTTAGACAGATTTATGCGTCATTGAATTTTTTGCATTCGCGGATTGTGTTTTTCATTGCAATCGACGGTTTCAGATTGCAATGATTAGAAGAAATTTTACTACCGCAGACTATGAATTTATGATGCAGATAGAGTATCAGATGAAATCATAACTTATTAGAAAAGCAGACACGTACGTCGTAAACGCATTCATATGATTCAATGCATGGAATGTCGAAAGTTGATGAAAGGTGCTCAACGTTTTATAATTTCACAATCCCGTATTACACGATATTGTGTAGTCATTTACAAAAAGGGATCAGCACGGAGTGTTGAGCACACAAGATCACTTCCCCGCCAACCGAGCCGTGAGCCGACACTGTCAAGCTGCCACAGATACTGCTCTCACATTGTGATGCACAGCGTCAACAGACACAGCAGCATTGTGTATTTGTTTACATCTGTCCGTGTTCCGTTTAACGCTGTAATTGACAATTGTCATGGGATTTGGACGCGCAATTTAACCTCTTTGTCGTACTGATCCAATTCAACGTTTCGCGCCGAAATAAAATAAATAATGGAAATGGCGGATCGGTCCGCTCGCAGCTGCGCCAGCGCAGCGCGCCACGCAGTATTCATTAGCTGCGCGCGCTAGAGTGGAACCGCGATACGATACGTTTTTTGTTATCTCGCTCGCACGCAGCACTTGCATTTTTTTTTCGACAACGCATCGGCGATTTCGTTTTATCGTCCCCATCGAGTGGTTTTTGCCGTTTGGAATTCCTTACGCATCTTGTTTCGGGTTCGTTTGTTGATAAAAATTGTTGGGTTTTAGATACACTCGACCCTGAATTCGTGGGAAACCTTCGAGTTCCCCAAGACAAGTCAGTTCATTTTCGTACCTCGTCTGGCCTCGGTCGACGAGCCGAAGAAAACAACGGCAATCGCAAATCGTCGATTACAGTCTGTTGTATTTTTTGCGTAATCAGCAGCGTGAGCGTAAAGGATATCACCTATTTAATACGCATTACCCGCGACGTTGGTCGCGTAACATTGATGCGACCATTTAATTATGAAGTGAAGCCACAACACGTACGTGATAAAGACAAAAAAAACCCTTATGTAACGAACGTTTCTTAAGTCACATGCGAAAATGCGAGTAGCATACTTTTAAATGTCGATAATAAAATTTACAGCAGCCGCCGTTACAAGGTTATGGCACTCGGACATTTCTCTTTTATTGTTGTGGCATCTCCGTGAAAGTGGTAATTAATAAAATAAATGTTATTTGTTGAAAAAATAATTATAAATGCGCTTAGATGCGTTTCGCGCTGCATTCACAATTATTGAGGCTAATGAATTCTTGTCATGATAACCAGCGCTGCTACAATATTTATTAGATTCGTAACTGTCGCTTGGCACAGCAACATACCTGTTACTGTAGTGTTTGTTTCGGTAGTTCAAGTTGACATTGTTTATGCTATCGAAACTGTCCCATAAAACCTCCAATGCAATTTCAGTCCAAGTAACTTCGAGTAGAGTCCAAACTCCATGTACCCGCTCCACATTGCAACAATGTGAAATGTTTTTCAATTTACTAGAGCTACTTCTTTCGTTCTCGATACAGAACATTCCCGAGTAAATGAAAGGTCAGTCATTCATTTATTCTGATTACAAACATCGATAATCTATGCAATTTTATAAAAGGCTGGTCACCGACAGAACTAAATAAAAGTATATTATTAAGAGAATTTTCTCTAACCTTTGCTTACTGATTGAGGCCCGGTTGCACCATGCGATAGCGTGCGGCTCTCAATTAGTGCCTGACACGCCGCGTCGACCGACTCGCGTCGAGTTTTTGTCCGTTTAAAGCGGCATTAATATGCCGATGAACTAAACATTATGCTCTTTCATCACTTACTATGACGTCAACTAGAAAAGAAAAAATAAATAAAAAAAAGAAAATACGACGTCGTTCGGAGGTCACTGCGGCTGGCAGAGATTTTGGAAATAGAACACGAATCACGGCCGCAGAAGGGACGCGTTTGAAATTTAAATTCGTCCAAGGGTTCCCGAATTTGAATACGCCAATCGTAACGCGCGCCGACGTGATTGGTCAGTGGAATTTCGGCTGTCTCAAGGGTGTTTTAATTTTACCTAAATGTTTTATGTGCCTCCTAATATTATAATATTGAAAAACATAATATTGGTACCTAATCTAAGTAAGGTAGGTACCATCAAGATACAGTAGGTAGTAATAAAAAATAAACACCTACTAATAGCAATCTATTTTTTTTAAATTAACAGTCTTATGAAGATGTTACGGTTGTGTCTTACACAATTGATTTTCACACTAAACTGCCTTCTATACCACAAATCAAAATGTCTCCCATTGTAAACTCTCCTACAAATCCCTACAAATATAAATTATACCGCAACAATGATTAGTGGACCATTTTCGGTAGAAAGCCTGTTCTTCTCCGGCAAAAAAACCGGTGGCGAGCCGTCGAGCCGGGCCGTGCTTGAGGAATGAGCTTTTTGCGCCTTCGTCAGAGCATTCGCGATAAAAATGGATGCTAAATGAGTATTAATTCGCACCGGTTAATAATGACATAAATACTACTAGGCGCAATCTTTTAAGTAAAGGGTGTTTGTGAAGGAAAATCTGTGGAAATCAAGCTTGTGAGAAAAGGGCCATAAATGTGTGAGGTTTCTAAAATTAATTTTAGTGCAAACTGTCTGTTTTGCTTAAAATCAGATTAGAATCAAAATTGAAGATACCTGAAGAAAACTGAAACAAATAAAAAAGAAAAATGTGATAATTGCTAGCTCTCCCATATTCTGAAAAAAAAAACCACCAATTTTTCTTTTTCAGTGAGTAGCGACAAATCTCGTTTTAGCACCTAACACCAAATATAAAGGGACACTATTTAATACAGTTTCCTGAAAATTTAGTGTGTTTGCCCAGTTTGCAGTAATAGTCCACAATGAATTTCTTCATCAACAAACACCCTGTAGATCAAGTGGTTTGCAATTACAAAGTCTCAGTCGCATTCTTCGCGACACGTCGGCCGATTTCGTCGGCGACACTCACCGACATTCGCCGACATTCGCCGACATTTCCCGACAATACCCGGACAGTCGCCTAACGTTTTGATTCCATTTTTAAATTTCAAGTACCGTACAAATACTGGTTTCGTACAAAACGAGCGAATTGTTCAGTGCTCGGGTCATTAACCTCTTTCTGTTTTGATAAACACTTCTGTAGGAACTGTTTATAATTAATTGGTACCAGCGTGAGACTCAGTATCTGCGTTCTCAACATCATCATCAAATCATCACCCAGAACGAAGACGACCACTGATGAACAAGTCTCACCCATAGAACGCCATAACGAAAGCAACCTGCCTGCCGCTTGCATTCACCGGTTGTCCTGGACTCTAATGAATCCGCCAGTCCACCTCAGTCACTCCACGTAAAATAATAGTATTCAACTGCACCCAGTTATTCTGAAAGAAAGCAGATTGTGACCAGGAAATTGCTGGGGCTTATCCTCGAAGACTGGTATTACTGAGTTCCACTAATATTCTTGAGATTTCATAGCCTCTGAAAATTGATGGTCACATTGTCATTGCAATTCTTGTAAGTACCTTTTCCTAAACCTAAATTATTATAATATCGCTTCTTCCAGTTTTGGTAACAGATATCAAAATTATAGAAGCAATAGTAAAACATATTAGCCAGAGCAAAAGTAACGTCCCATTTTTCATAAAACTAAAGCTAAAATTCCTGTAGAAAACAATCCAGCTCTACCCAGACCAAAAGCAAGCAGTTTACCGAAAAATCCAGTCAGAAAACTTCCAAAAATTGGCAACACCAAAACTGAACGAAGATTCGCGACACCATCGATCGTTTTAACCATAACTCTATGGAAAAATAAAACCTCTCATTATGTATTTGACAGCTAGGACCCGCGACAGACCAGAAAACCTTGGCACATCACCCAATTGCAATAACCTTAAAAACATCGTTCAGGTTATACTGGTTGGATAAACCAGTTTAACTTGACCTCTAGTTGTAAAGAATTTCGAAGTAGGGAGAGGCCTTTGTTAATTTTGGTGTAAATAAGGGTAGTCGAAGGGTAGGTTGGGGAGAAGCGACCAGTCACAAGCAGCTGACGTGGATTAGAGGGAGTTTTTACCTACGTAGGGTACGTAGGGTAGATTATAGGTATACCCTATGATGTTGTTTAATTTCGTCATCAGTGAATGGGTTTTATAAATTCATGTGTTTGGCTTTGAATGTGTTTGTTCTGGTAGGGATTGTTTGATAGCGAGTGAATTTATTCGTGGTTTTTTATTAAACTGTGGTGGTGGACTGGTAGTGGGTAGGTACTGTAGAAAGGAGAAGTTTGAAACTCTTCCTCTTGAAAAGAGGACACAATAGTTACTCTTTGTCCAGAAATGGGAAGGAAAATCCACTATTTTATTTTTGAAGAATTCAGTTGGTTTTTGTAGATCTCCATTATCTTAGACTTGCCCTTTTCTTGTATGTATGTTTGAATGTATAAAGCCTATCTTAGACCTTAGGTTTAGACCTTATCGTTAGTTCAATGAGCTCCACTAAAGGATGCAAAATATTACATTTTATAGCTCCGTGTAAAATTGTGGTGTTCAGTCAGACGAATTTGGAATTTTGAATGTAACAGAATTTTTTATCCTTTTCCTAAAATTGCTTTCTCATTGTATATCCAAGCAAAATTCTAAACACACGAACTAGATCAATACAGTAAAAAAATATGACAGTACTACTTCCGTAGTCGATGGTACACCCATAGACAAAGCCACCCCCACCCTCTTTTATTGAAATTAATGTTGCAGCGATGATTAGTCGGTTTTCACCCCCGAATACAAACTAAAATGTGGATGTAGTTTGCAAAGAAAACGGTGAAAATATGAAAAACATGGCATTATCATGTATTCATTATTATACTCTGCTATTACGGAGAAACAAAGTTTTTGTTTACTTTATAAAGTACTAGCGGACGTCCCGCGGTTTCACCCGCGTAGATCCCGTTCCCGTGGGAATACAGGGATAAAAAGTAGCCTATGTTACTCAGGGTGAATGTAGCTTTCCAAGGGTGAAAGAATTTTTGAAATCGGCCCAGTACTTTTTGAGCCTATTCATTACAAACATACAAACATACAAAAATAGGTACAAATCTTTCCTCTTTATAATATTAGTGTAGATGTAGATAAAAAAAAAACTTCGAACAAATATTTTGCATTTTTAATTGACCATTGCACTACCTGTGATGGCTGATAAGGGTAGATTCCCTTTGAGAAGACCATCATCATCTGCCTAGCCTTTTCCCAACTATATTGGGGTCGGCTTCCAGTCTAACCGGAATCAGCTGAGTGCCAGTATTTTACATGGAGCGACTGCCTATCTGACCTACACAACCCAGTTAATACTGGGTGATACCATACCCTTTTTTTTTTTTTTTTTTGGTTGGTGGAAAATCATCGAATAACCCCCCGCTCTTGGGCAGAGCGAAGGGGAGTGTCAGACTTCTACTGACTAAAAACCAAACCCATGTTCCTTCTTCTTCGCCCTTGTGTCGGAGCCGCGGTAACCTTTCGATATCCACAGCCCCGACGGGGTGATACCATACCCTTTGGTAAGACTGGTCGTCAGACTTTCAGGTTACTGACTACCTGTAACGACTGCCAAAGATCTATATCTATATCTTGTTGAAGATACCATCCGCCAGTTAGGTTTAATCTATCCCTTTTATATCCTTTATTTATCTATGTGAACGTCATAATAGTTCCTAAACGCATCAAAGTCGATACCCTCACGCTTTGCCATTACAAGATAAACAGTCCTAAATACGCATATGCATGCATTCATGATGGGGCTTAAAATGATGGTTAATCCTGCCATGAATCACAATGTCTTATTACAATAAGAAATATATTATTGTAGTATTATATCTTATTAATCTCTTATGTGAACGGGCCAACAGATCTCCCACAAAAAAAAACAGTATCAAAATAAACTAAAATGCACTTTATCTCGATGCAGTTAGATTAAAATTCGTCTGTGATAAACTGAGAATAAGCCCGGTGCATCTGTTTCGTATAAAAAATACACATTTTTTAACAAAACGTGCAAAAATTTTTATTAATATTTTCTTTTTTGAGTGTGTCTTTTTATCCCTGTTAAACTCTTCTGCGTTTTTGTATCTTAAGTTTCTATAAAAACTGATGACTGATTCTTTAATCTTTATGCATTGAATCTGTTATATTCTTGAACCATATTATTAAGTAGTAATTCTGTTCAAGTTAGATCAAAAGAAAAATAAAGTTTTAATATTTTCAGAAGTATCTCTTCACACCATTTTTTACAGTCCTATTAGTATAAAATTATTATGTATAATGGGTCTCCTATGAAGCTCCTGTAAGTGCCTCTAAACTCAAAAGTAGACATAAACACTTAAAAATCCAGCAAAAGACTAACTAAAGACTAACTTCGTCCATTCCCAATTAACTAGTCATCAAAGGAAATTCCCTTCCCCCCCATTCCCGCGTAAATATAAAATTCCCGGTATTACATAATAACGCATCTTTAAATAACTAAGTGCCATCAATCACCACTTTATGGTTTAACCCCCTGAATAATTCAATTTTCTAGTAGCACCGATCGAGTACTGCACTTATAAACCCTGTAATTTCTTAGTCGTCAATTTACCGCTGAATTTGCCTTCGCCGCAAATGATACACCACGGGCATTGAACTCGTAATTATTTTTAATCTATTCCAATGTAATGTGTAGTCTATGGTAGTGTCTATGGTAGCGGAAAATTCTATTTTGACGGCCATGTTTTGGCGCGAAAATTGTAACCGCCATTTTTGATTTTCGTCGTGAAATGTTTTTTGTTTGTTGAATCGAGTTTTTTGTGGAGTCGTTTTTATATTTTGCTTATTACGATGGTACTTTAGGTTTTAAAACATAATGGCTATGTGTAATGATGTGCATTTATCATTACATTGCACAACGTGACTTAATGATATGCAGTCGGAAAATATTACTAAATATTCAAAGAACATTATATTGGTACTTTTATTTTATTGTGAATCATACAGAATGCACAGCTGGACGCATTGGCTGTCCCCTTCAGTCATTCAAACCTGTCTCTAACACCATTTGCTACCAAAGTTTTACATTACATATTTCGAGTAATTTTCGTTACAAGAAAAGCGCATCTAACCCTCTCCCTGCTCGCGGTACGCGGATCAAAGAAAACACAAAGGGTTGATACGTCACGCGGCGCGAAACCAACATTATTTGTAGCAGATCAATCAAGATTATGTCCAGTAATGCGTCTAACCCTTCGGTCTGTGAGACCCCGGGGGCCACGTGATTGTTTCATCAATGTGTCGATGATTAGGGGTTAACGCGGTAATGCTCTTGATATTAGTTTCTTTCTTTCTAATTTGTTCAGAGTGAGCAAATAGGGGTTATTGTATGACTTGTAAAATTACAGTTTGTGTTATAAAATCCCCGGCTTTAAACAGAGTTTAAAGATGTCTCCGCTATTTATTCTGTTAAACTTATTACTGCACTAAGTGTTGGTATAATTAACATTTAATAGTCGAAGCATTTATTTATACATAAAACGTACACGCGCAATAAATTTGTTATTAAACAGATACAACATGTTCAACACAAATGTCCTATAAAATAATAAGAGAACCTTTTTAATCGTAAACATGTGCTTGTTCGTCATTAAGAATGAGGAAATGTGTAGTAATAATACTTTAAAAGTTTTGTAGGAGATAATTCCGTGCAGTTTGCATCGATTTCCCTTCCC